>JBAMMX010000018.1:10167787-11432511 GCA_037126225.1 Dillenia turbinata | reverse complement strand
AATGAAGCCTCGCATCGGCAAAAATATCTTACGCCATCAAGCCCCGCGACTCAAAACCCATTATCAAAAAGCAAATCACCAACAAGAAGAATTCGTAGAATCTCACAAAATTTCTTTGAGGCAGTACTGAGCCATGCGACCCCTATTTATAGCCCAAGATATGTGATCTTCGCAATCTAGGGTAGAAGAAACAGTTCGATGAGAAACGTGTGCAATTAATGAAGGGCTTTAATCTCTCTAAATTCCCACGAAATATTTATTCTAAGGTCATTCATTTGATAGTTGAACGCTTAATGCTCTCGTAAGATTCCAAGTGCCAACCTCACTCCTTGAGACGTACTCTTCGAAACGACAGAAGGAACAGGGGACAAATGATGGGACACAACTCAAAGGCCCATTATGTTAATACCTAAAGCTTTACAAGCCTGTGATCCATAACAACCTGGTCAGTCTGCAGTCTTTATCGGCATTTTTTAAACTCACAATTGACACTTCCCTTTTCATTACCCGACCGGCTTTCTACAGAGTTTTCCAAGTTAATTGTCATAAAAGCCTACCTCATCGGCTAAAGGTAATATTTAATTAAGATTCATATTAGAGTTTATTCCTATTCAGTTACAAGATATATTTCTTAGATAAGAAAAGAGTTCTGTCAAAATCAATCGATAAGGAAAAAATCTCTTAGGCAATTGAATTTCTTAAGTGATAAAAATTAAAATTCTTTGAGAATATTTGATTATGGAGTCCCGAGATCTTGGGATATTCCCATAAGGAAGATAGGGTTAAAATGCCCTGAATGCACATGGCTCATAGGAGGCAAATCTATAAAGACACTCTACATGCCGTTAGCCAGGTACGCTCTTTTGGAACCATACACTTGATACACAAATCACAAGGCTCCCATACTCAACCCTCTCTTTAAATCTTTTTATTTTATCTCTTTTGAAATTCTCTCTTTCTGACTTGAGTATCGAAACCTCTGTCACCGGAATACCCTTCGGCGGTCTTTTACAGGCTTTTACTTCATCCTTCAGAGCACCCACCCGTTCTAGTCGGAGGAGTCGGTATCTGTGGAGTTGCAACCCATCTCCAACAGATTGGTCATTTAAGCTTAATGCTAAGTAAAACAGGTTAACTGCCTTACAATTAGCTCAGTAAGTCTTCTTTTCCTCAAGAGTCATGTTTTTCATCTTCACTGGTACTCTAACCCCATCAATTTCTTCTGTTGGGAATTCAATCCCCTCTTCTAAGATCTCCCAAACAATCTCATCTTAGCTATTATGAAATTTCTCTTTTTTTGCTTCCAATAGTTATAGTTGTTACCATTGAAGAAGGGTGCTCTATTTGTTGAGCAATCTTCAAATGGAACACTATCTTCATTGAACATCATTTCCAAATTTTTTCTTCTGAGATTGTTAAATCTTTTCCAAAAGACCTGCTCTGATACCACTTATTGACACTTTTGTGATAATCTAGAGGGGATGCATAGGTTATCTTTAAAAATTTTGAGTTTTTGAAGCCTAAGAAGGAATTAATAAATGATACAAGAAGAGAGGACAAGAGAGAGAGAAAACAGAGGACACAAGATTTTGTAGTGATTCCACCTTTTTTTATGTACGTCTACTCTTAGGTTTTACTTGGATTTTCTAATTCACCATTTCAATAAATAGTACATGCACTCGCTTCCCAACTACTAGCAAACCTTCCAAGTATTTTCCTAAATACTTACACTTGCTTTTCCCAAAAGCAAGCAAACCCAGAGACTATTCAGTCATTACAACTCAAACCAAGAATAAGAAAAACTAATCTTCTAATCTTTTCAAGATTTATAGAGTGAAAACAAAGCACAAAATGAAGCTTTCAAACTTTAGATGTGTTCATTGGAGCACAATTACAATTACAACAAAGAATGAAGAAAACAGAGTATAGCTTTAAAAGTTCTGGAAATTGTTCGAGCAATCAAAAGTTGTTCTTCCTTCATCCTTGAGTTGTATTAATAGCTGGAGATCTAAATTTAGCCGTTGAGCATCATTTATGAACATTAAATGCATTTGCAAAGGCTGTTGAGGTGGTTGAGCTTTTCATTTAATTTTGATCAACCTTTTCTCGACATTTAACCATTACTCACATGATGTCAACTTATTGTAGTTTCAGGTTAACTTGTTTTTGAATTTTGAATTGCTTAGGCCGATTTGTCATAGAGGTGAGTTGACTTCCCTTTGTATTCTGAGATGCTCAGGTTGACCTGATATTGCTACGAGTCGACTTCATTGCATTCTATGAGATAGTTGAGTTGGCCTCTGCTTCTCTTAGGTCGACTTGTATGAGTCGCTTTCAAACATTGTTAGGTAATTTTATAGTATTAAATTTCAAGTTTGAATAATCTTATCCTATCTATAGGTTAACTTACTTATGTTTTAGAAATTGTATTTCTAAGAGCATGTTTGTTTTGGTTGGCTTGATATTTGGCTAAATCGACTTATATTCTTTTCATTTCTAGGTCAGGTCGACTTGTGTATTTGTCAAATCGACTTATGGTGGCTTTGATATGTATTTAATTGACTTCATATAATGCCTCGATTTAATTTGTTTTTAGAATCTATTTTTGAGACTACGTTTTCATGGGTCAACTTGTCAAATCTCTCAGGTTGACTTAGTTATGTTACAAAGTTGGATTTTTGAGACCGAACTTATTCAGGTCGACTCATTTTATCCACAAGTCAACTCATAGTGGTCTATACTTAGAAAAATTTTTAGAACTATTTTCCAGGTCGACTAATCTATGAGATAGGTCGACTTATCTATGTCTCGGTTGACTTAAGTGACTTCTAGGTCGACTTGTCTATTCAAATGTTGGGTTGATGTAACTTAGGTTCATAATGAAGGGTTGGTTGACTTGTTTCTGGTCAGGGTTGACTTATGGTCTTTTTGTCCAAAGGTCAGGTTGACTTGTTAATTTGGTAAGTCGATTTAGTTATGTTACAATTTTAGACTTCTGAGACTTGAGTTCCATAGGTCGTCTTGGTCTCCCATGCAAGTCGACTTAGTTAAGTTTAAAACTTTGATTTCTGAAACTTGTTTACCTCAGGTCGACTTGTCCACTACTTAGTTTGACTTGTGAAGTTCTATATTTAGTTAAAAATCAAATTTTTTAATCTTAGGTTAACTTGAGACTATGGTGAGGTCGACTTAATAACTCGATAGGTCAACTTGCTTCAAATGGTGGGTCGACTCCTTAGGTTAAGTCTAGCCATTCTAGGCATGTAAGTCGACTCGTCTATAGTGCAAGTCGACTTGCTCATATTAAATTCAACTTTAACAATTTTTTAAAAATTTTAAATTTTCAAATAATTAACTCTAATTATTTTTTAATTTTTCTAATTATCATAAAAATCTACTTTACTCAATAAATTTCTACATATCTGTTACATACTATACATTAATAGTTTGATTCCAATTATGTTTAAAGAGCACTTTAGATAGGTATTAGGTGACATGCAGCCAATTGGTATCATCTACTTAACTTGTATCGAAGTTAACCCCTTCCTTTCCATTATAGATATTGCGAGGCATGAGAGGTTAGAGCACACAGGTAGTGCTGATTATGCGCTTCGAGACCAATAGTGTTTGAGGGGAGATGTGATGAGATCTTGTAGTACCTGTGGATCCGTTGGCATGATGTTGTTGTTGACTCTTTTGTTGGATCTTGTACCCTTGTGCTTGAGTTATAACATTCATACATCTTAGTTTTGTTAAGACCTTTGAAACTCATAGCTATCATAGAAGGCATTTGCCCTTAGCATGCACGCTTTGTTTAGTTGGTTTGTTATGCCTCTCCTCGGGTCCAAAATCTACTTTTGCCTGTTGTTTCGTTTAGTCTCCTAAAATTCAGAATCTCTTGATTGCAAAATATGTTACATCTTTTTCTTTTTTTTTTTTCTCCAATAAGAAGTTCGTATATTTTGGGTTATAAATTGGGGGACAACCCTCTACATACTACTTAATAGACTAAATTTATTGTTAGAAACCGAATATAGTCTCTTGAAAGAAACTACTAAATGAACGAACTATCAGATTATATCTACTTGTGCTGCAATATGTTATATATTATCTTATTTGATTAAGATTTTAAATTCTACACACCTCTTTGGACTTTCTTAGGAGATTTTTACCATGTATATTAAGCAAACCCCACACATAAGATAAAAAGGGATATGTTTTATAGATTTTTTTTGCTATAACAAGAATCGAATCCTGAATTACAGAATCGAATGAGACGACTATTGTTATTAAGCTATCCTTTTGGGACGATACGTTGGATGTTTGATTTGTTAGCTATCGAGCATAGTTAATGAGTTTATATTGCAAAGGTACACCCAACTGACAGTAATTAAGGTTCTGAAAAATATTAAAAGAAGAAAAGAGTGGTGCATTGTGAACTTAGGGGTGGTAACATGGAATATGAATTGCCAAAACAAATCAAACCCAACACATAATTAAGGGGTTTAGGTATGTGTTATATAGTTTGGATCTGACCCGATTGATCATCAACCCAGAATGGTTGTCTTAAATAATGAGTTAACTCGTTAACCCCAAAAATTAAGTCGCTAAAAACACAAAAATTGGTTTGATTGTATTCAGTATTGTACATTATTAATATCTATTATTGCTTTTTGATCTTTGGACTACTAACTAAAAAACACAAACAAATAAATTAAAATTTTAAAGTATAAGAATTCAATTCAAAAAGTAAAATAGAGTGCACCTAAGAAATGCTGATAAAGAATTAAATGGTCAACTATTGTTCAATGATTTATTTCTACCGTAAAGTATGCCTAAATTGTAAAAGAAGGGGAAACGGATATAAAATGACGTAGGAAAACGAAACTTTTTAAGAATAAAGAAAATGAAAATGTGAGAAAATATATAAATATAAAAAATATATATAAGAATTTTTATGTAATTATTTTATAAAAATAATGGTATAGACATAATTTATAATAAAAATCTAAAATGATCAAATATATAATTATAAGTCATAAGAAAAAAATATAAAAAGTAAAAATTATAATTAAATAAGTAAATAATTTATTAAATATGAAAAAATATGTTTTTATGTAAATATAAATTAATTTAATGTATTGAGATATTTTGAAAACGAAAAAATGTTTACGTTGAGAAGTTTCATTGCATTAGAGTAGTATGCACTTTTTCTCTACTCTTCTTTTTTGGATTACATAAAAGTCATGAAAATCGTGGAATTACAAGCGCTCACAATGGTTTGAACATGAGACCTTGGGAAGACATTAGAGCAGGAGCTTTTTCTTTTTTCTTTTTTTTTTTTTTCTTTGCTCTTTCTCTTATGTAGGTTAAGCATTCTTTTTTTTCTTTTCTTTTTAAATATTTAATTAGACCTAACTAATAATATCATTATAAGTGCCCGTTTGGCAGAGTTTTTTTTTACTTTTTTTTTTTAAGGAGAAAGATCTGCCAAACACTATTTTAGAGAAACATTTAAAAAAAAGTAACTTTTTTTTTAATGAAGGAAATAAAGTTTTAGCAAAAACTCGTTGAGGGATCTTCTACTTCTCCTTTTTTTTTTTAAATTTAGGTTTTTATTTTTTTATTCTTTTTATATCTCCACTTAAAGGATATAAAATCTCAAATATATTCATATCTTAAATTCATTTATCCTCATATATTCTCTTTTTCTTTAATTTTTAATTTTTATTTTTAATTTTTAATTTTTTACTTTTAAATTGATTTAAAAGTTATGAAATAAGTTTGTTTTTAAAATTAAAATTACCAAACAACTTTTAATTATTTTTTAAAAGTTCTTAATTTTTGTTTCTCATTATAAATAGAAGAGAAATCAAAAGTAAATCCTACCAAACGGTACTAAGTTGTTTTTGGGTGCATGTATGATAAGCTCGTAGAGTTAGGGTTTTTGATAAATTTGCTTTTGGAACCAAATTAATTTTTTAAAAAATTATAGAATCTAATTATAATCGATGAAATTAAAGATTTGAATTAAAAGAACCCATTGTTAATATATGTGATACTGTGGGGGTCCTTATATTTACTTTTTAGAATTAGAATAGAAATCTTTAATTTTCATGTTTAAAATTTAAAAGTTTTGGTGAAAAGATGTCAATGCTCTTGAAAATATATATATATCTATATATATACATACATATATATATATTCTCTCTCTCTCTCTCTCTCTCTCTCTCTCTCTCTCGTCTCCTCTCACCTCTCTCCTCTCTCTTCTTTCTCTTTCCTCTCTATTCCTCTACAGATTTTTCTCTACCTCCTCTTTCCCCTCTCTTCTATTTCCTCCGCCACCGGTTTCTCTCTCAGCTATCTTCTTTTTCACTCTCCTCTCCTCTCCTCTCTCCTCCTCTCCTCGAGTTGTAGGGGCACCAAAAAATAAAACCCATTTTCTGAAAATTCACTGAAGAGAAGAATGAAGAAAAATGACAATTGTCTTAAAAAAGCCATCCTCAAAATTAAATACGCAGCCATTTTCTCCTGAAAATTAATTATATAAATTTAGAGGATTAAAAATCACAAAAATTTATTAATATTTTCTTTTTATCCAAATCTTTAATTTTACCATTCTAATTCTAATTTTGGTTGGTGGATTGCAATAGAAATGATGGATCTCAATAGCAACTCTGTAAAAATTGAGAATTTGTAAATAAGAAAAGGAGTTTGATATGAACTTCACTCACAAGAGTTTGGGCAGTACCAAGAAATTTTAAAAATGAACTACAAGTTATTTGGTTTATTTGAGTAATATAATTATATTTTACTTGTAAATGCTATGTAAAGAAAATTATTTTAAAATGAAATATATTAAAAAAAAGTTTAATTAGAACGAACCTAAAGTAACCTTAGTTAATTAATTGGATATCAAAAAATGCTATTATGTCACCATATCATATCATATCAACCATTCTTTTTAATAATTAATCGATATATAAAATTATATTTTGACTAATCTAATTCGAATATCATTGAGCCCAATTTAGCGAGGAGTCTTCCAATATAGTTTTTTTCATTTTTAAATTTTAAATTTTAAATTTAATTAAAATATTTAATACTCTTATCGTTAGTTCATTGATATTATTATCAACCATTTACATTTAGGGATTTGAGAAGGAATTGACACACCTCCTTGCACTAGGAAGAAATAAAGAGAAAGGGCGGACAAAATATTGGACTTGTTAAGAAATAAATACAAAAAGAAAAAACTACAACATCAAACTTTTTTTGAAAGAGAACACAATTGCAAAATTACAAAAACCTAGGACACAATTTCTAAAATCCCAATGTGTCCATTCCATCACTGGGCCAACGGGCCTACATTCAACCTTGCGGGCCATTTCGAAAGCCCGTCGGGCCTCATCCTTCAACCCCTTCATCACATAGCACTGCCCCAACAAATTATAAGCATTCGATGTCGGGGCTTAGCCTCCGAATTGGAATATTGTTTCTGGTGCGATTTCTTTCATCATCATCATCATCTTCTTCTCCTTCTTCTCCACTCTCTCTCTCTCTCTCCCCTCCTGATTTGAGTGTCCGGAAGATGCAGAAGTGGAATTTGTTTGATTTTTTTTGGGAATTAGGTGGGGTTTAATCAGAGAAGGGAGTGACTGAGATCCTTCTTTTTTGGGTTTCATTGCTTGCTTGAGATTGAGCTTAATCATAAATGCATTTTTTTCCCCTTATTTTGAAGAGTTGTGTTTATTGTCGATATAATAATAATTTATATTTTTTAATAAGAAATTAGATCAAGATTTGTAATCAAATTAAAAATTTTTATAAGTAGGAGAAGATAAATTAAAAATAATTTTAAATAAATTAAATGAAGTTGAACAAGTGATAATTTCTCCAATTTTGAGCCATATGATAAGACATTTTTAGTACTAGGTATGTCTAGAAATGACATGAGAAAATATTTGATATTTTAAACTAGATCTTTCTTTACTACCAAGTTGTAAGAATGAGACCGGCAGGTTTGCTGAATACAACATAAAATCCTCTTCATCAATCCACACTTACTCATGGAGAGAGAACAAGTACCACCATTCCAAGTAGAGAGAGAAAGAGAGAGAGAGAAAGAGAGCTAAAAACAGAAACATGGAAAATTTACTCCAAGACTAGCTGCATATGCCTATTTAGATCTTTAAGGTAGCTAGAGGTTGTATAGTCTTCCAAATCACAAGCATCCAAAATAAGTTGCCTTCCAGCAATGTTGGACTTTTGCTTCATCTCCAGACTCCCTTCCTCACCCTTCAACACCTGCACAACCTGCACCATAATCCAGAACATTTTCCTTGATTGGTAACCGTGAGAGGCAAAAGGATATTGAGAAAATATAGGTGACATTTTTCTTACTCTGCTCATGTGGGGGCGCATGGTGGATGAGTGATGAATGCACATTGATGCTGTCATCGTGGCACGCTTCATTTCTATCGGATCATAAGCGTCTCCTAGTCGAGGATCAACCAATTCTTTGATGCTGTTTTTGTCTAATAATGGCTTGGCCTACACATAATTTTCACTCTTAAATCAACACCATTAATGAATTTTAAATGGTGTTTGATTAAGTTTTGGCTACAAAAGCAAGGTTGTGGCCAAAAACATACCCACATTACAAGGCTCTGTCGACAAGAATCAACTGCACGGCGACCCGTTATGAGCTCTAGTAATAGCACTCCAAAAGCAAACACGTCTGTCTTCTCATTGACAACTCCATGCATGAAGTACTCTGGAGCTAAATATCTGAAACCAAATCAAAGTAATTCCCATGTGAAAATGCTTATAACCTTAACACATGAAAGGGAATTCAGAGAAGTGCATATTTTACCCGAAGGTGCCTTCAATTGGGAACACAATGTGTTGAGCCCATTTGTCCGGTAGCCATTTAGCTAGCCCAAAATCAGAAATCTGCATAAATAGCAACCAAATCTAGAAATTCAAACTAAAAATAGAAAAAAACAGGAAATTCTCAGGTGCAGATGGGATATTTATGGCACGGGTCAAAAAAGGGTGTTTTGGCATAAAGTAGGTTAGGTTTTAGACTATAACCCAAAAGAAAGTGTACACGAATTGAACCAAATCAAGCCTTTTTGGCCAGATCCAAGAAATTGGCACACCACAAAACTAGCTCCTTTTTTTTTAATCAAGACTTTTGGCATAAAACAGATTGTTTTGGACAAGTGTGCTTTCTACAGAAGACCCTTGTTTTGAGCCCAAATAAGGTATTTTTGTGCCAAAAGCCGTTCGGTGCCCCTAAAATTTGAGTTTCAGAGATTTTTCACCCTCTGATAGGTATAAAACCCATGTGGTTGGTACCCGTTTGATCATCATCCAACGGATGCCAATCATTTTAACATTTTGTTTAATGAGAAATGATGATTGTTGAATAACGATCCAATAGCTAAACATTAGTAGGTATAGATGCCCGTGGAGATAAATGAAAAAACCCAAGGACTCTCAAAATGCAAGAAACTGCATAAAGAAGTGATACAGATACCAGGGCGCACCTGAGGGACATAATCTTCGGTAAGCAATATGTTGGAGGCTTTGATATCTCTGTGAATTATGCGCCTTTGGCAACCATGGTGTAGATAGCACAATCCTTCTGCTATGCCTACAATCACCTTAAACCGCGTCTCCCAATCTAGACTCTCCTCTGAGCCTGAAATAGTAACAATTTCTCATTCATTAGTCCACCTATGCAAAACTGACTAATGATCTAACCATGAGAGATGAAGCATCACCATGCAGCACGGAGGCAAGGCTGCCATGTGGAGAGAATTGGAGAACAAGGTGGAGGCCACCGTCCGTGCTAAAGCCAAGCAAACGAGCCGCATTGGGGTGGTTGATGTGGGCTATGATTCCAAGCTCTGATAAGAAATCCCCAACTCTCTCACTCTCTTCTTTCTCTTTCTTTATAAGCCTCTTCACTGCTACTAGTTGCCCATCGGCTAGGCATCCTTTGTACACTTCTGCGTGCCCCCCTTTCCCTAACAACTTCTCTGCCATGGTTTCAAGCAAGTATAGACACATTAAACTCGAGAAGGAAAACTATCAACTTCATAGCTTGACAAGACAAATTTGTTCACTGAAATATCATTTAGCAGTGTAGTTTCTTTTTCAAACAGATACAAATTCCACAAATTTTGGAAAATTTTGAAAACACAAATTCAGAATAAGAATTTGCAACATAGTTATAACAATTTATGTATCCAGATTTAATTAAATTTTTTATATGCTAAATTTACATGTTTGACGAAAGTCATGTTTTGGAGAATGTCCATTTTGTACCAAGTAACAATCCTTATAGTTGACAACAAAAGCTAGTAACAAAATCATTGGGTGAAACAGAGTAACAATCCTTGTGACAACAAAAGCTACCACCAAAATGATTCGATGGAATTTGGAGTATACGGAACTAACTATATGCAGAGCAATTATAGATTGAGTTCAGGCTCAAAAAGTTAGGTCCACAGAAATTTGAAGTTTTATGATGGTCTCCAATGACATGGCTAGTGGTCACATGGGAACCCTTTTCATAACTTCAAACTTTGGTTTTGGACACATATATGTTTGGCGAATCAAGTCACATGTGGATAATACTGGACCCACAAAATAACAATTTAGCCAATGTAAACACTTTGGGTTTTGGGGCCATACAGACCATGTGAAAAGGAGAAAGGAAAAGCTGCAAATAAGCAAAGTGAGAGGAATGCATATTCTAGGGAGGGAAAAAATCTAGGACTAGACCAGAATCAAAGCCGGGTTTGGCGGGTCTATGATGGATAGATTTTGCCTTAAAATGCTAAAAACTTGGGGGGAAGGTTTCGTCTGTGGACGTAGTCAACCAAACTGAAACCTTCTCATCTCAAAAAGACCAATCAATTGCACTATTTGAGTAGAAGGTGGAGCCAAGCCACCAACAACTACTTCATAGATTGAGACATACTTGGGATTTTTATTTTATTTTATTTTTTAATGCTTGATAGTGTTGTGGGTGAAGTCATCAAAAGTCTAAGGATGTCACTTTCTTATCCCACAAAATTTCTAGTATAGTCAAAAAGGTCTCTCTCTTCTCTAGGACAACAAAGAAAGTTCAATTCAATAGCTTCAATTGCAGGGCGGCTTTGACCAATTTTGATTTTTTTTGCACATGTTATGTTCACATCAATAAGGCAAAGAAGGCACATGGATTCAAGCTTAGATACTTGCCATTACAAAGTAGAACCGAAATTTCAAACAAAATTAAATAATAAATTGCAATTAGATATTAATTAATGGTGGAAAGGAAAACTTGAATTGGCAAATTTTCTTGGCAAGTTATTTTCCATTTTTATGTTCTAAAAAAAATTTAATTTCTTGTTATGTTCCAAGTCAACAATTTGTGAGCATACCCTTCAACAATCTCTTTATCGTGTGAATTGAGTACTAGACCTCGACCAACCTAGGAGGGGAAAAAAAATGATCTTCCTAGGTCCATTTTTGGCACCAAAGGGTCTTGTGTTTTTGGCCTTTTACTCATAATCAAAAAGTGGACAACAAACATCACACAAAAGAAAAAATGCAAAATATGGAAGACTTACACATGAAAAGAACAATTGATGACAAATTTTAACTTTTTTTTTTTGTTACACAAGATTCAAACCCAGATCATAAGATTGAGAGATAGAGTTGTGATCACTATACTATCTCTTGGAGGATCTCAACTCTTACATAATGCTTGTTTTACTTCCTTCTTGGAAGTTCTTCCATCTAATCAGAGGCACAAATTTAATTACAATTTTCGCAAATGTAGCTAAATTGGTTAATTTTCGTTTACAAAATAAAAAGAAAAATAAAAATTCCCTTGATCATCCCAGTTACTAAAGTTCGAAACTAATTTTAAAATAGATTAACCTAGTATACATCTGTCGTACGTTTGAGTAAAAATAAAAAGAAATACCTCTTCTATTTATTAACCTAAATTAGTGAGTTTATTTATTTGGTAACCCTAATCTAAGATTCAAAAGCCCTAATCCTGCATATATGAGTGCAGGTGATTTAAAAACTAGTAGAATATATAAAGAAAAATTTTAAAATTTCAACAAGGGTGAATAAGGAATTAACACTTGTTACCCACCTAGAAGCCCCTTTACCTCAATTAATCTCCACAGTCCTAGGTGGAAATTTATGAGGCAACCATTAATATTTGGTCAGGAGGTTGGCTCTACCTCTACCTAGTATGTCTGGTCCAAATAACTACATAAATGGTTCAAAATTCTCAACTCCTAAGTGGGGACCCAAATTGAGCCCCTCTGAAATCTTCCATTGATGCAGGCTCTGACTTCTACAAAAGAACATTCATATTTCCACCCAGAAATTCAAACAATTTAGAAAACAATTTAATTAATACATAAAAAAATATTATGTACTTCCTAAAAAATAATAAAGTTGTGTGGTATTTTAAAAATTTATCAATTCTCACGGATCCTTTTATTCAAAATGAAATTACCTTTTTTCTCGCAAGTGAAAAGTTTCTAAAAATCTTTTCTATAATTAGAGTAAAAACTTATAAAAAAGGATAGGATAAAATAATAAACTTTTTTAGGTAATAAATAATATTGTTCATTGCTTCGTAATTAATCAAATTATATTATAGTTAAATTTTAGTACTTGATAGTACAAATCACGTTACACTAAATTATTGGGGGGAAAAAAACATTATTCAAAAATATTGTGGGCATGCAGAAATTGAATTTCCAATTTACTCATGAATGGTAACAGAGTATGCTCTGAATCGAAAAATGGAAAAGAGAAGAAAAACAGAGGAGAAGCAAAAGGACTGAACCTCACCAGAGCTGAAATTATCGGTTGCAGCTGCGAGTTCTTCATAATCAAAGCTCCTCCACGAGGGTTTAGGGATAGGAGATCCCCCGCAATCAATTCCATCATCGGCGCTACGAATTCTAGCCAATCTCCTCCTCATATTCTTCCTTGAATTCTCATTATTTCCTAGAAAATGAAATGAAGACAACTTTCTCGCAGACTTCTTCTTGAAAGATTCCATTATGTTCTTCCATTGCAAGCCGTGATGAATTCGCGGAACAAGAGCTTGTTGAGAAGTTGAATTTTCAGAGCTCCAACTGCTGCTACTCTGATCAGAGTCTCCCCCCGAAATAGGTATTTCTAAAATTCCTCTCGGAGAGACTTGTCCTTCACTAATGTCGAGTTTTTCTCTAATTTCCGTCGATTCTGTTTCTGGGTTTCTATGGGTTTCTTCTGATTCTGAGGTTTCAGATGTTTCCTCTGCTTTTGGAATTTCATGATTTTCTTTCAATTTTGGGTTTTCGCGGATTTCCTCTGCTTTTGGGTTTTCAGAGGTTTCCTCTGCTTTTGGAATTTCATGATTTTCTTCCGACTTTGGATATTCAAGGATTTCCTCTGTTTTTGGATTTTTAGAGATTTCCTCTGCTTCCGAATGAACCATTGGTGACTACAATGAATTTTGTTCAATCTTTAAACACTTTTTTTTTTTGGATAACTTGTAAAGCTTGATTTCAACACTTGTCTTGTGCAGAGACCATTTTCTGTCTTCCTCTAGCTTTTCTATTTTACAAACTTTGGAAAAGCTTCAAATAATCCCAAAGGAAGTACAACTTTTGTGATGAGAGAGAGAGAGGGTATAGCTTTAGGAAGAGGAGATTGATAAATGGAAGTGGAAGGAAGAAGGTAAGTATGGGAAAAGAAAACCAACACGGGATGATTGGAATTAGATGCTCTCATTTATAGCAAGTTGGACAGAAATTTGATCCGCTTATGCAATCACAGCCGTTAACGTGCACTCCTCGAGATTGTTGCCATAACCATCGCCTTTTAGCCCAATTTAACTGCCCAACTAACATGGGCATTTGGTACCGTGATCATTCTCTTACAATGACTTGCCAAGGCCGAGGTCAACCTGTCACTTTTGCTTTGCAAAATAGTATTCGTCTTGTCCCATGTTTTTTCATTTTATATAAAAATTTCAATTATTATATATATATATTGATAAACTTATCAGTTACACGTGATATACACAAATCATATACCTCAAGCGTCGATATAACTTAAATTTTGTAAATTTGGTTAAAGAGGGGAAAAAAGAGTTTTATGCATAATTTAGAGGGTAAAGTCGAATTTCACACAAAAAATCAGAGATACAAAACCTTAATAAAGTCCATTACCCGGGCACATTAAGATCAATTTAAAATATCTTTTATAATACCAATATCAAATTAATTTATTGACCGAATACTAATACTACTTTAATAAAATTTCAGATGTAAGTTTTGTGTATATTAAAAATAGATATCTGTCTCAAATTAGATTTAATCAGGTATAACATGATTATTAGATATCGATAAATTATTAAAAAAAAATTATAATAACCCAAGGTAATTAAAGTTATAAAAATAATTTAAGAATAAATTTAAAGTTCAAATCACCGTTTAAAAATATATTTGAAATGTTCAAGTTTGAATTTTATTTTTATTAAATACTGTATTTGCTATATTTAGTTTTCAAGTAATCCTTTTAAGAATGGTGTGTTGAAATCCTTAATATATTATAATTAATCGTTAATGGTAGTTCTGAGTACTAATTTATTTTTTTATTACCAAATTGATTTTTTTATTCTGATTAATCAAATTCGACAGTTGCTAGATTCAAATTAAGGAAAAGTTTCTCAACGTAATTTTTCTTTTTTACTTTTAAGTTTCTAACTCAAAATAGGATTAGTGATCTAGTACTCTTATTTACTAAATCGATGGTCCTTCGATTATTATCAAAATAACGGGGCAACAAAACATCCTGATGGAATATGGTTCAAAAGCCCATTTTCATAGAATTTGAATTCATTACCCAACAGATTGCAAGAATGGAGTGAACCTCCCACTCGGGTGAACATGGCCAACTCTCCCTCGGTGCTAATCAACCAAACTCTACTTGGTAGAAGGCTAATTGACCTCAATACCTCCTCGGTGCTCGGCATTCGGACAACTCGGAGCAATATTCGATTTTCCTTAAATCACGGAAGCAACATTTCGTAATTAACAAAGAGATTCTAAATCTTAATCGATAAAAAAAAAAAAAGAAATTCCTGACAACTAGAACTTTCTTAACCAGAAGGATTCCGAATCTTATGAAATTTTTTTCTTAAAGCTTTTATGATCTCGAGACACTTTCATATGGAAATTAGGGTTTCAATACTCCAAATGCACATGGGACTCATAAAAGCAACCTATATATACATATCATAAGATCACCAGTTAGGTACGCCTTCGGAACTCACACATAGCACATAAAGGTATAAAAAAACTCTCTTTTAGTTTATTTTCGTTTTTTGAAAACTATTTTTTGATTTGAGTATTGGAGTCTCCTTTATCGAAGTATCCTCCGGCGACTTTTTGCAGGTCTCATCGATCAAGATTACCCGATAACCAATCATTCTATTTAAGTCAATAAAGCCATTATCTATGAAGTAAAATTCACTTTCAACAGATTGACGTCGTCTGTGAGAACAAATTGATATTTTCAGCCGAACATGCTTCCCATCCTCCTTCCTCCCCTTGCAACCATGACACCCATCAAAAGAAAAAGACCAACAATTGGTTTTGAGGATGACGATTTGATAGGGGTTGATACCGACCGAAATGAGCCGTTGGTTATTACAACTGGAATAGGATCATTTCTCGTCAAAAGAACTTTCATTGATTAAGGAGCAAACTAAGATCTCCTCTTCTGAGATACCTTCCAACGAATGGGTTTCACTCAATCCCACCTTCAACTATCAGACAGACCCTTAAAGGGATTTGTTGATGAACATATACTTCCAGAAGATACTATCTCACTCGTTATAACTGTAGGATCACCTCCCCACCATGTTATTACCAGAATTACCTTTCACATAGTGAGAATCCCATCCCCTTATAATGTCATCCTAGGCTACCCTAGTTTGGACGGTCTCGAAGCACTCCCGAGCAAATGACACATGAAGATTAAGTTTTGGACACCTTTAGGAGTTACAACACTTCATGGTGACCTTGACCCGTTGCCCGAAGTTTTCTCAATAAACACCATAGAATTCAGATATGACACTAAGCAACAATTCAAATCTCAATCCGGTGAGGAAGTGATCGAAGTGCCAATTACAGATGTGCCTGGGCAAGAGCCCACTTATCGACATCCTTGCAGATTGTTATTGTGAATTACCTTTGATGACATTTTATAGTCTTTGTATGGTCCCTAAAAGATATGCCAAGTATTCACCCTTCTGTTATAGTTCATAAACTAATTGTAAATGCAAGTTGTAAGCCTATGAGGCAAAAAAAGAGGGCCTTGGCACTGAAACACCAATGTCAATACAAGAAGAAGTCTAGAAACTCCTAACTGCAGGGCTCATTCGAGAGGTAAAATACCCAAAGTGGTTAAGCAATATGTTTATGGTAAAAAAGGCTAATGGTAAGTAAAGAATGCATATGGACTTTACCAATCTCAATAAGGCATGTCCGAAAGACAATACCTGCTCCCCAACATTGACAAATTGGTGGACGACTCATCAGGTCACCAACTCTTGAGTTTTATGAATGCATAGTCACCAAATACACATGGCCCTTGAAGATGAAGAAAAAACAAGTTTTATTATGGATTTTGGCATGTATTACTACAAGGTCATGCTGCTCGGCCTCAAGAATGTTGAAGCAACTTTTCAGCGATTAGTCAATAATGTTTTTAGTAAACAGCGCGGCAGGAATGTGAAGGTCTACGTCGATGACATGCTCATCAAAAGTGCTAATGCAAAAGATCACCTCGTAGACTTAGAAGAAACATTTCAAACTTTAGAATATTATAACATGAGGCTAAATCCAATGACATGCACTTTTGGGATCATCTTAAGAAAATTTCTGGGTTTCCTAATCATCAATCAAGGGATCGAGGCAAATCCAAAGAAGATACAAGCCATATTAGACATGGCACCACTAAGAATAGTGAAAGAAATATAACACCTCACGGGGTGGATCGTAACCCTAAATTTGTTCATGTCAAAAATGGGGGAGAAATATAAGTCCTTCTACAATGCTCTGAAGAAGTCTCAGAAGTTTGCATGGACATCAAAGTGCCAAGTAACATGCAAATGACTCAAGGAATACCTTGCGTCACCCCTACTACTTCTTGGCCTATTCCCAATGAGAAATTCTTCCTTTACCTTTTCATTTCTGACTGAGCACTTCACTCAATTCTTGTAAGGTAGAAATCTTTCACACAAAAGCCAATATACTATATTAACCGCATATTTCAAGAGTCAGAGGTTAATTAAAGACCCATAGAGAAGATGACATTTGCCTTAGTCACTACCGCCAAAGCCTCCGGCCTTATTTCCAAGCCTATACACCTGTGGTATTGACCAATCAACCTCTGAAGTAGATTCTACACAAGAGAGACACCTTAGGTTGACTCATTAAGTAGAGTATCGAGTTAGATGAATTCGATATCGAATATCAACCGAGACCAGCAATCAAAAGCCAGACCCTCTCGAATTTCATCCTCGAATGTATACTCTCGACGCCTACTGGACAAACCCCTGCTGATGACTGAGAAGAATGCTTGTTACTTGAGTAGACCTTTCATGTAGATGCGTCATCGAACTCTTTAGGAAACGGAGCCAGACTTATTCTCGTGGGATTATATAAATTTAAAGTTGAATATGCCCAATATTTTGACTTCCAAGCAACAAATTATCAGACCGAATATGAAGTTCTTCTGACCAGATTGCAAATCATAGTATCACTAGGAACCTTACAAGAAGTCCTTTACTCATCCATACCTGAAGTACTTGATGCCTGAAAAAGGAAACTACGTGCTCAGAGAAATCCATGAAGGAATATGTGGAAATCACTTAGGTGCTTGGAATTTCGTGAACAAAGCCCTTCAACAAGGATATTATTGGCCTACCATGAAAACAGATTTGGATGATTACGTCAAAAGATGCGACAAGTGTCAACACTTCTCATTGGTACCATGCCAACCCTCCATCGAACTCTGCCCGATAGCAAACTCATAGCCATTCGCATAATGGGGAATGAAGATCCTCGAGTTGTTCCTACCAACTATCAAACAACAAAAGTTCCTAGTCATAGTGATTGACTACTTCATCAAGTGGGTAGAAACCAAGCCATTAGCCCAGATCACCACTGGAAATATGCAAAATTTTATATGGACGTCAATCATCACCAGGTTCAGTATGCCCATGTTATAATTACCGACAATAGTAAATAGTTTGATAACAAAAGTTTCCAAAACATCTGCAACAGACTGGAAATCAAGTATCGTTTCACCTCCATCGCATACCCATAAACCAACGGTTTCACCAAGTTGACAAACCAAACAATCCTGTAAGAACTAAAAGCTGAACTAGATGAAGTTAAAGGTTACTGGGTAGCTAAGCTCTACAATGTCCTCTGAGCCTATTGAATGATACCTTAAAGGACAAAAGGAGAAACACCATTCAATCTAACTTACGACTATGAAGCAGTGATACCAGTAGAAATTGGCATCTATTCACTTTGATTAGACCAATACGAGCATGGGCAGAATGACCTCGCATTACATGAGTGGCTAGATCTACTCCCCAAACTGTGAGAACCACATCTGCTCGATTAGCTGCTTATTAATAGTAGATGGCATGTTATTGCAATGCTCGAGTAAAAATTAGGGTGTTCAAACCAGGAGATCTAGTTCTCTGTAAAGTGGAAGCTACCGGATAACCCCAGCTGAGGGATAAGCTAGCTTTAATTGGGAAGACACTTATTAAATACGCTCAGTGGTACACTGGAGACATATCAACTCAACCGTCTAGACAGATCGGTCATGCCAAGAATGTGAAACTCGGAGAACTTGCATATCTATCACCAGTAATCTCTACCACTATTGTTTATTTGTATATTTATTCTCTCAGTTTGCCCGAACGGGGTACTATTTCTTTCGTATGTTATTCCCAACTGAATGAATGTGCCGTCAATAAGGGATATATTTCCCGGATGCGTGGGCACATTCTAATCCTCCAACTAAATGAATGTGTCGTAAACAATAGATGTATCTCCTGGCCGAGTAGGCATGACCCAATCCTCCAACCAGAATGTACCATCAATAAGGGATATATCTCCCAGACAGGTGAGCATAACCTTATCCTTCAACCGAGCGAATGTGCCATTAACAAGGGATATATCTTCTGGACGGGTGGGCACGGTCTACTCCTCTAACTAAACGAACATGCAATCAAAGAGGGATTTATCTCCCCAAGGGATAGGCATGGCCCAACTTTTTTATTGAATGAAAAGTGAAGGATGGATGTGTCCCCCTATCCAATGAACATAGTCCATTCTTTCAAGTCATGTACACTAAACGTATCAAGAGTAACTAGATACTACACCTAAGGATTGGGCAAGCTAGCCTACCAGCTATAATAACATCAACCGAAAAACTTCACCTTACAATACACTCCTCACATCGACATTCTAGGATCATAAAAATAAACAGGATAATTATCTCTCGGTCAAGACGAGACAAACAAGTAGCAAAACTTTCTTTATTATTAGTGCCTATTGGAGTACATAGTTGAGTATAATGAAATGGAAAGCTACATATTCATAAGACATGTTAGATTATAATAGAATAGGAAAACCTAAGAAAAATTTGTCGAAGAGTATCTTTGCCTTCCTGAAACGGACTAATCTCTCGAGCCTTGACGTCTTCTCTCTGATAAGTTGCCCGATGCCTCCTTGAGTTGACTTGTAGATGAACTCTATGAATCTCCTAGCCCTTGCCTGACATCCAATAAGATACTAAAACTAAAAAACTAGCTAGCTGTAAAATAGGAGCCGAAGAGGACTCTGTCGCACATCAAATCACTCTCAAGTCCTGATAACAAAAGAATGTAGGAGCAATGATAAACTGCAGGAGTCCAGTCAAAACACTTCGAGACAAGGCTGTCGTAACAGAAGCCTTTGACTTGCCTAACTGATACGACGGAATCTTATACTCGCGGTCCTTTTCATCTATGGAACCTTGTACTCGCAGCTCTTGCTGCCATCACCTTTTTGGAAGCCAAACCCATAGAGATGAAAGAACTCCTTTTGTACCTTGAGCACCCTTTCAGACACTGTCTTTACTTTATTCCTTCTTGGCAAACAATTTATGTATATATATACCAAAGAGGGAAACCAAATCCACAAATCTCCCGAAAGATGGAAAGACGCTCCACATTTAATGACTACGTTCTAACCCTAACGCCTCCCATTAGGCCTTTTCATTTACCTATAACATTTTGCGCCCTTTCAGTCCTCTAATTAACACTGCATTTACTTATTTCCTTAACGCCAAAGGATGATACTGGTTCTGTTGCATTTAATTAGTGTCTCTTCAAATACATGTCCATTTGAAACTGCTCCTAAAGTCCTTACTCCAGAATGACATCAGGAGTGGAGGACAAGTAATGGAATATAGCCCAAAGTTCTATTGTCATAGAATTTAAGCCCATGACCCAATAGATTGCGAGAATGGAGTGAACCTTCTAGGCGGGTGAATGTGGCCCACTCACTCTCAGCGCTCATCGACCAGACTCTATTCAATAGAAGGTCGATCAGTCTCAAGACCCCCTCAATGCTCAGCATCCGGACAACTCGGAGCAATATTTGAATTTTTCCTTAAATTACGGAAGCAATATTTCGTAATTGGCAAGGAGATTCTGAATTTTAATCAATACGGAAATGAATCCATTAACAACTAGAATTTTCTTAATCAAAAGGATTCTGAATCTTATAAAAATCTTTTCCTAAGAGTCCTACGATCTCGGGGCACTTTCATATGGAAACTAATGTTTTAGTGCCTTGAATGCACACCAAACTCATAGAGGCAACCTATATATACATATTGCAAGGTCACCAGCTAGGTATTCCCTCTGAACTCACACATAACACATAAAGGCATAAAAAACTCTCTTTCAATATGTTTTCTTTTTTGAAAAACCGCTCTTTGATTTGAACGTTGGAGTCTCCTTTGCTAGAACACTCTTCGACAACTTTTTGCAGGTCTCATTGATCAAGATTACCCGACGGTTAGTCATTCTATTCAAGTCAATTGAGCCATTATCTGTGGAGTAAATCCACCTCCAACACATACTATCATCAAAAACTCAAAACGATGGGGCAACAAAACATCCTACCATCAAGAACTCACTTCTAAATGGAGTTGAATAGACACTTGACTTATTTCTTACAAATTGATGGCAATTTCAATACAAAATAAGAAACTTGTAACTTATTATCATTTTTTTTCCTTTCCCCACAAGTAAATTGTATTTCTTTCTTCACACCTCTCTCTATCTCTCTCTCCCTCAATCTGTCTTGTTGGATTTTGGGTAAACATTTTGAATTATTTTTTTAATTAGTGAAATTTGAACAATTTTTTATTTAATGAAACCTAAGAATTCCCAAAACTTCAAATTAAATTTGAAAACTAGATTGAACCTATATATTTCTCAACAAGTTGGAACTTGAAAAAGAAGGACAGAGTCATCTTGGAGAAAATAAGCTAATGTCTACTTAGAAAGATACCAAAATTATATCAATTATTCAACTTTCTTTTTTATTATATTTGACTTTCTATGAATGAATTTTATTTCCGGATCAGCTCAATTATTTAGTTGTAAAATAATAGTAAAAATTAGTAATATAAATATCAGTATTCAAAATTTATTGTTAAAAGCGTGCATTTTGAATTTTTGATCACAATAAAAGAATAAAATAGCTGGATTTTTTTTTAACCAAATTTGAATAATCAAAATTTTTAGGAGATCCCATTTTTCTAAATTTAATAAATGATTTTTAATTATTTATTAAATTATGTAGAAAAAACGTAATGCAATTTCGTTCATCGATCCTATTAGAATATATACTGCTCCGGATTATACACTCAGTTATATTTATATCTCAATAATGTAGAAGATAAATAATTTGCTTTAGCTGGCGATTTTATGCCTTGTTTAAGAGTTTTTTATAGTAAAATAAAAATTATGTGAATTGTAGAAAAATAGTTATAGAAAATTATTAAATCTACCCTACCCATTAAATAATGAAGAATTTGCAAAGAGACAAAGAAAATTATGATAATGTAACAAAGAACGGATTAATAACCAACATCTCCGATGGTTGGAGATTAATTTTTCTTAAACACGATCTTAGATTTGAGTGTTGTGTATGGAAAAAACAGGTTTTAAAAGAGTTTTATCTCTTAAGGGTTTAATTCAAGTCGAACTAGTTTTAATTAGATTCAACGTGATTATCAGATATTTACTGTTTATAAAAAAAATGAATGGATTAATAATTATTAATTTGATTTGGAAACTAATTTTTTAATTTTTTCTATGTTTTGTTATGTATAAAAAAAACTTAGCATTAACACAATATAATTCATGCGTGACTCGATCTAGATGTACTTTATAAATATATATATATATATATTTTTCCGGATAGAGTTAAACCCAAAGATAGTGAGTTTGTTATATATTTATTGCATCTCTACAACAATCTTGTTTATAATTTAAAAGCTAATTAAGTTATTGGTCAATTACATTCCATTGCTATGGTTACATACCGATCAAGAAAATTATAAAAATATATACGTATTATAAAAATATATACGTTCATGAAAGTTCGAACATTAGATTTCAGACAAAACACTAGAATAAAAGTTTTTTATTACTTAAATATTTTTACAAGGACACATTTGAAATTTATTTTAGGAGACAAATAATAGTTAGTGAAGGTTATAATTTTTTGAAAATTAGCAATATTAAAAAAGATTTTAAAAGCATTTTAAAGATTTTTAAGCGATAAATTTATAATTTTTAGTCATATTTATAAAATTTTTTGTCATATTTTTTTTTTGTTTATTTCTTTAAAAATATACTGATAAATACTTTTTGGTTCAAAATTTAGGTGGGGCGCGTTCCCCTTTCCCCGGCTTCACCACTGTGAAAAGGCTGTCGTCCTGTAATTGTACTTCATTAATTTGGTCGCCATGAATTCCAACTCCAATTTCTACTTAATTTAAAGTACTTTTGGATCATTCTTCCAATATGAGAATTAGAAATCCTACCAACACTTAGATCAAAAAATTAAAATTTTCATAGTCACATTTATTTATCTGTATTGGTTCACCAGCATGCTTTTGATATTCCCTTCAGCTACCATATACCAAGTTTATTATGAAAAAAATAATCATGATATTTTTCGGACCCACAATATGATTTCAGAGATGATACAGTATAGTAATTTCAATTGTTAAAAAAGTATTGCAAAAAAAAAATTATGATATTTTTCCCATTTAGCATGCTTTTTCTGATTATAAGTTTCACGAGTTTAAGTTTTTAATAAAGGTTGTCAATCAGTTATAATTTATCTGATACTGTTCTTATTTTTCTTAAAAATCTCAAATTTGAGTCTCTCCGATATATCAAAAAAATAAAGGTCGAATAATTTTTAATAATGTAAAACCATAAACAAAATAAAAAAATATAAAATTAGTATGTAGATTTATATAAAAATATTGCAAAAAAGAAGAAATAATAAAGCCCTTTTTGACGATAAGTTTTTAGCTTTAAGTTTAATTTCAGCTTAAGTTCTAAAAATGATTGAGCAATTTTTAATAATGTCAAATCATAAAAATTTATATAATAATTTTTTTTTCTCATAGAAATTTAACAAAATAGTTGACAAAGATCTAAAAAGATAATTTTTTATAATAAATATCATTATATAAGTAAAATCTATCCAAACTCATGTGAATTTGTAATGTGTCTCAGGGAAATTTCTACTTTGTCTTTACATTTTTCTATTTTTATTTATGTTATATTTTATTTCAAATGCAATAATTTTTTAGTTGAAGTATTTTTTATATAAAATATAATATTCTGTATATATTAAAAAAATTGAACATTATAATAATATGAAACTCTAATATTCTATTATTTTAATAAAATATTACAATAATTTTTTTATAAAAAAATTATTATTATAAATATAAAAATTAAAAAAAATCAAATATTTTCAAAAAATTAAATCAATTATTGATTTATTTTGATACATAATATTTTTAATAATTAATTTTATTTTAATATGTAATATTTTTTAACACGGTGAAATATGAGACAAATTATTCTGTGAAAAATAATTAAAAGACGTTAAGTCAATAAATTTTTTTTTTTTGTATTAAAAACATTATCATGAAGCATTTTTCCTTTTACAAAAATAAAATAGTTATTATGCATGTAATTGCTATACAAATTAAGATGAAAAGTGGAAATACTTGAAAATAAATTTAAAAATTTGTTGAATAAAGTATTAAATAATTTAGTCGATAAAAACTCATGAGATGGTATTAAAAAAGTTGGAATTCAAATTCAACTTGTTAGAGTTATGGGTGGCGGCAAGAGCTATAGCAAATATGAAAAAAAGAGAAATATAGGCATGACAAAAAGAGAAATATAATATGATATTATTAGGGGAAAAAAAGAAAAGGAATTCAACTAATTAAAATATACATATGAATTAAAAAAAAAAAAACATATTTCCAAATCAAAATGGTTTTTAATTTTCTTAAAATCATAGCTGACCAATTATTTTCATATTTTGTATGCAATTATCTACTATAAATTACTATTGCATAATTTCAAGTCTCAACAAAATCAAGGCTATTCTAATGGCAATAGACTCCAACACCCCAACCAACGTTGTTCCAGTGACTATGTACAGGTATCATTTGAGCATGATTTCAATTCGAGTTTTATGTATGATGAAAATAAACGTTGAAAGAGTTTTGCCCCTTATCAATGTGTCTCAAACTAAATTTAATCACCTGTTATATATTTACCAGATAGCTATGGATTATAAAAAAAAAAAATAGCAACACCCAACACAGACACACAAGATTTATATCATTTTCATTCATTTCTACTCTTATGTGAAAAAAAAAAAAACAAACAAAACACATCACATGAAAATTAACAGCTTGTTGGCTGGAAAGATTTGGAAAGAAAAGAAAAAATTAGGAAAGAAAATTATGATTTTTTTTCCTTTAGAAGTTTTAATACGAGAGAAAATAAAAGAAAATGAGTGATTTAAAGGAATTTTAATTTAAAATTTTTTCTCCTTCAAAAGTGGAAAGAAATGGAAAGAAAAAAAAATTTAGAGTTAAAATATTTTTATATTCTAAAAATATCCTTTAAAAGCTGAAAACAAAAATTTGTATTTTCAGTGAATCTCATTTCATTTCTTTTCTTTCATAAAACTCCCAAACAAAATAGAAAGAAACTTATAATATTTTCTCATTTTCCTTTCTCTTCTAACTAATTTTTTATTTTCTCTCCAAAACTCCCAAACATACTATAAGAGATTTGTAGCGTAAAAATATCATAGGAAAAAAATTGGATATTGAGTTGCCTGTGTGCTACTTAAGCAAACAAAGCAATCACAATCCCATGCAAAAATAAGAATTGAGATTTGAAAGGAGAGGAGACATTGTAAAATAGTGGGTGAACAAAACCCGTTAGTATGACTTTGAAATTTGTTTCTGATTTACGAAATCCAAAAACATGGTTTGGGTTTGGGTCAGTTCCATCAACCACACCAATGTCAAAATTTCAGTTGGAGAATCTTCTCTTTAACTAAATTCTATGACCCTAAACTCATTTTAGTCAATATTTTCTATTAGTATTTTTACTTTTTTTCCCACTTTTGACGGGATATGTACAATTCAAGTGCAATGGTTGCATCTAGTGGGACCCTCTGTGTTCTTTAATAAAGGGCACAAAGACAAAGAAGTGGTTTTAATATGGGAGCAAACCGAAGATTATGTGTCCTCTCATTGGAGCTTTCACTTTCTAGTTTGTTACTGGATTCGGTAGCTAGTCCAAATGTTGAGGTGGGGCAACAACCTACTGTGTGTGCCTGTGGGGGGGGGGGGGGAGAGAGAGAGAGAGAGATGTGGTGGGGGAAGATCAACCAAAGTGGGTTAGTTGCAAAATGGGAGATACCCACATTTTGGATCAGTTGATTAACAATGTTCGATCCATTGCTTGAACTTTGGATGATGATGAGCATGACATTTAGCAGCAACACAACATACAAAAGGAAATCCACCTTGATGATGCAAAGTCATTATATATGAGGAGTTAGTAACTAATGTCATGAAACACCATATCATACATCACTAACCTTAATTATAAACATCATCACCATTAACTTGTTCACTAAACTTAATTTTTCCTTCAAAATCCAATTTTGCACTTTATATATATTATAAATAATATATTTTTTTTGTATAAGGAGATGCAACCAAATGAGATCAAATTGAAGAAAGAATAATGAGCGTGGGGAGACTTCACCACTTGAGCTGTCCCTAAGCACATATTATTATAAATAATATCATATATTTATATTCCAAATCTGTCGTGATCTCATCGGATATATTAACAATAGTTTTGATTGTTTGCACTTCTTCTTGAATTTTGATTTTGTTAAATATATATATATATATATATATATATATATATATTTTTTTTTTTTTTCAAACTTGACTTTCAGTTATCTTACTCGCACTGGGACATTTACTAAGGATGAGAGTTCAAGCCATTAGAAAATCCACCAAACCCTATCATACTTACATTCCTTTCATTGTATTTGCCCATCAAAAATTATTTCGAGATAGTAATTTTCTTTTTTATGCATTAAACCACGAATATTCTTTACGAGAGAACCTAGGATTTTCTTAATAAAAATTTCATACTTATTGTATCATTCTTTTTTATTTGTTTTTGCCGATGAAAATCCAAAGAAATTCAACTTTCTTAAAGGACAAATTATTTTTTTCATAAATTATTGATATTTGAGAATCATGTTGGATTAAATTTTTAAAGACAAATCTCTCAATAACTCTTTTTTTTATATATAAAATTTAAATTTAAAATCATTTTAAGGATCATCGATGTCCAGTGACTTAACTAAATATGATTATTTATCGATTTATAACTCAATTGTCATTGTTCCACACCTCTTGTAGTCGAACCTTCCTATTTATCAAAAAAAAAAAAAAATTGTTTTGGGCTAAAACGGCCCAATAGAAAATCTTTGGCCCAACTAAGTTAGGCCCAATATTCGGGTCCATTCTTAACCAGACATTTTAATTGACTATATAATCTGCTTGTCCTGCCCCATTGATCAAGTCAATTTTTAATCTTTCACATGACTTATAGTTTAATCAATAAACAATCGATTTATTTAGTGCGATGAATTATTAAATTTTTTAATTAAATTTAAAATTTAAAAATAGAAAAAAAAAATTATGCTAAGAATTATCTTCTAAATAGGATTTCTGTAAAACTTAAATTAAATTAATTAAAATATGATTTCAAATATTGATGATAAAAAAAAATTATAATTTATATTTGTTTAGGTCTTTTCCTTTTACATACCATCCGAAGGGAATAACAAAAGGTATATACAGTTCAATTTCACTAAATTTGTAATAGTGATTAATTTAAATTTTTGTATGGTCCGACTACGACCAACATGGTATAGTGATGATTTGAAAATTTTGTAAAATAATATAATTTTAAAAAAACACATAAATAACTTAGAATATAAATCAATAATCTCCTTATATATCAAAATTATATACATTTCTATATACATATGACGCAATTAGGAGGTTTTTGTAAAATATGATCTCAATATTATTTTTTCTCTTTTGAATTGATATTTTTCTTGTTCTCATCTCTAATTTTCTAAGTATATTGAAAATCTTTATTCCCGTATAAAAAGATGAAATAATGTAATATAATTATTGTTTTAAGTACATTATTATTGTGTGAGACACATATCACCACAAATTTATCATCTTCAACATTATTTTCTTTGTTGTTTCTTACAATATTATTAACGATTTGGTTGCCTCAATAATTGAATATTTTACATTCATGAACTTGTTTTGTACTAATAATATTTCGTAATTACCTATGTAGGTAATATTCATATAATTACAAGGCACAATATTAAATTAAGTTCAATGTTTCGAAGAAAAGTAGAAAATATCTCAATAAATTAATTATTTATCAATTTATATGAGTAAATGTTAATACCCATTAATAAATTTTGATGATTATAAGGAAATGAAAATGCAGACAAGTAAACTAAATTGGACAAAATGGTTGGGATAGAAAGAGGAGTGAGTTTTGAACTTGAGTTTTGATCGGGGAAACGGTCAATCACCTAAGTTTTACGAAAACAAAAATTAATATAAAATAATATAGGGAAATGATATTTCATAACAGTACAAGAAATGAAAATGTGAAAATACATGTAAATATAAAAAATATGAAAAATTTTATATAAATATCAATTATTTTAATTGAAATAATAAAATAGTTATATTTTATAATAAAAATATAAAATTTTCAAATATATAAATATTAATCCTAAGATAAATAAAATTAAGAATAAAAATTATAATTAAATAAATAAATAATTTATTAAAGTAAATCTAAATTATAAAATAATTTCTGACCAAAATTATAAAATAATTCTTCATCTTAATTATTAATCCTAAAATTAATCTAAAATAATCCTAAAATACTAATCAAAACTTCAATTAATATTTTTTAATTTTTATTTTATTTTTATAAAATTAAATATAAAATTTTCAAATCAGAGTTTTAAATAATAAATAATAAATTTTTAAAAAAATACTATAAAATATTTAAATAATATCTTTAAAATGTTTGAAAAATGAAAAAATTTCGAAAACGAGAACCATTATGGGACTGAAGTTTTCTGGCATGAGCCTATTCTCCACTCGCACACTGATTGGTCGAGACATGTATGGAAATGGCATTAAAAAACAAAAAAAAAAATTAAAACAACTCTTCCGTGGAAAAAATTCCATTTCTAGCGTCCACAAGTCGCATTTTGAAGACACGTCATGTTCGATCTTCTTCTTTTCTTCTTCTCTTCTTCTTCTTTCTTTCTTTCTCCTCTGCCGTGACTGCTCCTCTCTCTTCCTCCGCGGCGATCTCTCTCTTCCTCTGTCGTGACAGCTCCAGCATAGATCTTTCTGCGAGAGATTATTGGGAGTTAGGCCTCCACGCTCGGCTTTTAGGGGTTACAATTTGAGTATGCCTTGGTTGTCTGATTTTGTTGTTCAGTTGCTCATTGTGACAATGTTGTTCATATTATTCAGTGGACACGGGCATTTATTTTATTGCTGTTAGGAGGTATGATATTTGTTGATAAAACGGCATGTTATGTATATTTATAGTACTTACTGTTATTAGAGGATTTAGGTGTTTCAGGTACACGTAGTTGGGGTTCAGCATGCCTGACATACTTATATAGACAACTTTGCATAGCCTCGCACGTTGAGTCTCGTGAGATAGGGGGAGCCTTAGTTTTGTTATAAATTTGGACATAAGAGAGGTTTCCTTACTTAGCTCCTGTTAGACGGGATGTACAGATGGCGGATGGTCCACTCGTTGTGCGGTGAAGGGCAGATTTTGATGTTACTAGTCTCTCTACACACGTAGTGTCTGTGTATAGAGAGGCACTTGATAGGCAAACTATAGATCACGTCATATGAGTGCCGTATACTGAGGAGGTACTGTCTACCCTCCCCGACTATTGTCATAGGGGAAAGGATATTTGGTATGCACGCGTACCGCTGATCTGTTTTAGTATCGTGGGGTGACACTTTTCAGATAGAGTGATCCGACAGTATGGAGGGTTCCAGCATATTCTTATTCCTTATGATACTGAGGATCAACTCCACGACACTACTACAAGGGGTGGACATGATATCGATTGGTCGATGGAGCATGCACGATATGTAAATATTTGAACTGAGCGATACGACTATTTAGTTGAGCTAGACACGACGTATGGTCTCTCCGTTTCACATGCCTATTTTAGTTGGTATCAGAGCATCTCCCGCAGATTTGTTGGTCGTCGAGGTGCTCATTTGGGTTACGTGGTAAGTGCATAATTTTTTAATTTTTATTTATATCAATGATTTATATTTCTATTTTAACTAACATATATATCTTGTTTGTAGTGGAATATATTGCATCAGATTAGAGACGATGAGGGTCAGACGTGCATACGTTGGCGGACTCAGCCATCTCAGTTATGACTGAGGACATGCGTTATCTTTTGAGACCTAAACCGTCCAGAGATGCTAACGAGGGACATGACAAGGGATGTGACGAGAACTGAGCACACGGACGACGAGGAGGGAGAGCACGTTTGAGGAGACCACGACCGTCGTCAGTTCATGCGTCACCACCACCGTCTCCACCACCACCGTTTACGTATCCAGACGTCATAGAACCTTTTCCCGTATATGGTGAGTCTTCGTCTTTCTACACACCTGTGTTCGATGATATCCCTCAGGTTTTCACTCCTGGTACTCCACAAAGGGGGCATTGGACTGGTATTCATATAGATGAGGGATTCATACAGGTTGAGAGAGACGATGCACCCTCTGTGTATCGTGTATCCCCATCTATTTTTTCTGAGACTCACCACGAGGATGTAGGACCCTCTCAGATCACACAGATAGATGATCTGGGCTTAGTTTCTTGTGATGATAGTACAGATGCTAGACCCGATTTAGAAGTTGGCAATATACTAGACGTAGACGACGACGTTGAGATTTATGTATTCTATATTCTGTAGATTTTCTTATTATTAATAAAATTTGCATTAAATTATATATTCATATTGATATCTATATTTGTTATGTTGGTTTGCTCGTTTGTTGAATGGAGAATGGTTTGTTGAACGGATGAATGACTATTGTTTGGAGTTTGTGTAAGAGTTGGATAAGTTGATGATTTAGATGAATGTGTATGATTTTATTTGTTTATTAAATGGATTGTTTTGTTGATGAGTAAATGAATCGATATTGTTTGGAGTTTAGATGAGTTGATGAATTTATTTTGTTTGTAACATGTTTTTTAAACATGTACTTTTGGGTTTTGATAGCAACAATAGAGGTGTTACAGTGAGCATAGTGCATGATGTGCCTTGAAGACATGTCGTGTATTTAAAGTGACACGTGAATGTTAGAAATGGAATTTTTTTTGTTTTATTTTTTTTTGTTTTTTAATGTGATTACCGTACATGTCTCCTAATCGGTCACCTCTCTTCTCTTTAGTGTGGAGAGAGAGAGAGAGAGAGAGAGAGCAGAAGCAATGGCGTTGCTCGGCGACGACGGGAGAGGCTACGAGCTGGCACGGAAGCTCGAGAATTGTGGCGTATGGCGATCGTGGCTCGGCGAATCAAACTACGCCAACTTTATTCACTCTCTCTCTTCGCCTTCGACATGGGAAGCTTTCATGAGGTCTGACGACTTTAAACCTAGGTCTGTTCTCCAACTCCAACTCCGCGTTCGTGCCCTCTTGTTTGACAAAGCCCTAATTTCTCTCCACCTTCGCTCTTCTTCTTCTGCTCCTACATCCGCTCTTGTTTCCAAGCTCAATCCTAATTGTAAGCTCTTCTAATACGCTACTATCCTTTTTTTTTTTTTTTTTTTATTTTATTTCGTAGGGGTTTTGGGTAATTTTTATGATTTTTGAATTAGGGTTTTGGAAATGATGTTTGTTGTTGGTTTGAGGTTTCAGATTTGCAGTTACATGGGGATGATGTGTATTATACGTTGGAAGATTGGTCACAAGATGTGGCTCGCCCTTCTTCTAATTCTGCATCACAATCTAAGGTAATTTGACCAATCACGGTTTTGTAGATTTTGTGTACTGTATTCAAACACTATTAGGGGGTCCAATTTCTTGCACTAATTTTACTGCTTGATGCACTACTCTTTGATTTATCTTTATTGAGTGAATCCTTGTGTTTTATTCTCTGTCTGTGAGTCTTTACATCAATTGATCTGGAAAGGCGGTGATTATGCAGTGATATAAGTCTAGCTTATAAAATGTTGTAATATATGTATTATGAAAAGGAGAATGTAGCTCATACGATATCTTAAAACATGGAAAGTATGTGGGTCTGCTACATTGTTTTCTATCTATCTAACATTATTGAGTCCTTTTAATAAAAATTAAAAGGAATAAGGGTTTTGTCCACTGATATGATTGATTTCTTTTTCCCATCAAAAGTACCAGGAAGTTGTGGAAGCTCCTTTACACTATATCGTATATAATGTGTGCCTGCATGGAAGGTTTGTAGTGAAAGGTTTTGTGTTTGGGGATGTATCTGTCATTGTACAGCTCCTTTATTTTCTCTCAGATCTCTCCTTATTGTTCTCTTAGACGACCAAGTCCAAAATTTGAGATTAAGATTTATTTTTTTATTGTTGTTGGTTTTTTTTTTTTTTTTTGTTTTTTTTTGTTTTAAAAGAAATTGGGAATCTTTTTGCTGGAAAGTGGGTCCTTTTCAAGTGTTCTCCACCAAGGCTAAAACTTCTTGTCATTGAATTTAAATTTAGCGATACTTGCATTAGTGAGGCAATGATTAAGATTGGAGATGATGAATTATAAATAAGAGTTTAAGTATCAAGATATCAATAGACAGAGGGATTGATAGAGATGTATTACATAGAATATAAGTAGAATAGTCAAAATGGAGAAGTGCATTGGGTATTCAGTATGATCGAAAGGCATCTCTAAAACTTAAACAGAAGTTTTATAAGATGACAACTAGATATGCTTTGTTATATGGATTTGAATGTTGGAGAATGAACCAAAAGTATGAGTAGAAGATGAGAGTTGTGGAGATGAGTATATTAAGGTGGATGTGCAACCACACAAGGATGGAAAAGATAAGAAATGAGTGTATCTGGGAGAAAGTTGGGGTTGCTCCTATTAAGGTGACAGATAGAGACTCTAGTTAGGCGGTGCGAGATTATGACAAATATTTATATTGACTGAGAGAGGGAGATTTAAGAAAATTTTGATAACGACAATAAAATATGATTTGAATTATCTAAATATAGATGAAGATATGATACAAAATTGATTACAATAGCGTAAAAGTATCCATATTGTTGATCTCACTTAGTGAGATAAAAATACGATTATTATTGTCGTATAAAGAAAATGATCATATAACTGAGTATGTGATGTGAAATAGAGTACAATAGCATAGAAGGATCTATATAACGACCCCACTTAGTGGGATAAAGGCTTGGTTGGTGTTGCTGTTATACGTGTGACCACAGCCCTTTAGATCGCCTTACATGACAACGTTTCTTGATTCTGTGTTAGTGTTTTGAGTCATAATTGCACACATCAAATCTGTCATAGGGTTTCTCTCTTCATCTGTGTATTGTGTTCATGTATGCATATGTGTAATGGTTCTTTCCTTTTTTTCATTTTCTGGAAGGTCTAGATTAGATACTTATGATTTTACTGTTAACAACAGAGTAGGTTTGGAGACATTTTTTTTTTTAATCCTGTTTCTGTAAACAAGATCGCAGGCTACTTCACGCAGTTATGCTATCCCCTATATTGGTATCTGCCACTTCATTTGCAAATCAATGCCATATTGCAGATTTGATGCCCCTCCACAAAATGTATGTTGTTGTTTTCAATTGACCTTGTCTAATTTCCTTAATTATCATTATCTAGTTGTCATTCAAAACTTTTTGTCAACTACATATTGCAGTAATAGGACAAGACTTTATTTGGGATTAGAACCAAGAATATAAGATTCAAACTTTTAGCAAATTGCCCATTAGCTATAATGACCTGCCTCACTGGCTCCCGATTAGCATTCTAAAATCTTACTAGGACCATTTGCCCCTGGGAATTTATAAATATTCAACACTTCAATCTATGCTTATTTTTTTGGAAAATTCTTGCTATCCAAAGAGCTTGATTGTCCCCTTGTATATGTGAATTGCCCATTAGCACAAAAATGCTTGTTAATGAGGAACGGAAATTAAGTGGATCTACTACATGTGTATATATATATACACACACATCATCATCATCATCATCATCATCATCATCATAATGATAATGATAATGATAATGATAATGATAATGATAATAATAATAATAAGAAAAACAACAACAATAACTACAACAATAACAATAAGTTGAATCCATGTTTTCAACGGTCTATTATGACGTTTTGCTAAAACTCTTATATTGAAGTTCACGCTTTCATTACTGATGCGTATTTACGATTTCATTGCACATGTTCAAATTATCTTAATTGATATTCTTTCGTTTTATCCATAATTGAATTTACTCTTAACTTGACACGTATTTTTTAATTTTTAATTTTATTTTTTTTTTAAATTTTATTACACATTCGAGTATCCTTATTTTAGTTACAATCATTTTATATTCTTATTGTTGTTTAATGGTCCAATTTTCGGTTCCATACAATAATACCGGTCTTTCTATAGTTTTATAAAACCTCTCCTTCAACTGCAATGGTATCATGCGATCGCAGAAAATTTCAGACGGGCTTCTCCATTTCATTCAACCCATATGAATCCTATAATTCACATTCTCATCTATGTTGTCATCGTTTTGAATGTTGAATTTAACATATCTAAAACGTTCACTTTTAAGCATATCTTGTTCCCTTAATTGTTTTATCATCATCATGATGACCGCCACTATACGTACATCTTGTATATTTAGTTTTTAAACGACTCAATCTAAATTTTCTATATTCTAGTATGTCCCTCTATAATTCCAATTTAGTGCTAATATCCTTCCTACATTGGCAAAAAGTATGCACCTTGGTATTTCATCTTGAATGTTTTTCGTTATTTCATCTGTCACTATTGCAAAAAGGAAGGGATTTAATGTCGGACCTTGGTAAAGGCCAATAATTTTTGATTGATTCAATCTAAATTTTTTGTATTCTAATATATCTCTTCATAAGTTGAATTTAGCATTAATATTATTTCTAGTTTCATCGACTAGTACTTTATCATGGGCAAAAGCATGTACCATGGTATTTCATCTTAGATACTTTTCGTTATTTCATTTATTGCTATTACAAAAAGGAAGGTATTTAATGCTGAATCTTGGTAAAGACCAATATTAATTTGGAAGCGATCACTTAAAACCCTGAGATTTTTATATTGGTAACAGCTTTCTTTTGCTTATCTATGATAAAATCAATGTATATCAAAAAAATTCTTTTCTTTATCAATGCCCACTATAATATGACTTGGGGAATCCAATCGTGTGCTTTTTCTATGTTAATGAATAACATATGGAAGTCTCTCTTTTGTGTTTTAAATGTGAATGGTTTTGATAATGAGTCGTCCTGATATGAAGTCAAATTGATTTTGAGATACATTTACCCCCAATCTCAGTCTATATTCTATCATTCTCTCCCACAACTTCATAGTATAATTAATAAGTTTAATTCTCTCATAATTGGAATAATCTTATATGTCACCTTTATTTTTATATAATGGTACAACTGTGCTATATCACCATGTCTGAGATATATATATTTTTTATTTATCAAATTTTGTTAAAAAGATCTGTGAATATTCATATACTCACTTCACCCAAACACTTCAGCATCTCAATAGAGATGCTATCGGGTCCTATGGTCTTATTATTCTTCATTTTTTTTTTAGGTTTCCCTTAATTCATGAGAACGAATCTTGTGTTTAAAATCACTATTGATCTCTACAGATATCGCGATTATTGATATTTCTTATACTCTCAACGTTAAGAGGTTATCAAAATAGTCTTTTCAATGCTTTCTTATGTTCTCATTCCTTACAAGAGTACTATTGGTTTCATTTTTGATATACACCATTTAGGTCTCTTTCCTTTTTATTCCTTATTTTGTCAATTCTGTAGAACTCTTTTTCTCCATTATTGGTTATTAGTTTCTTATATAATTTATTATATATCTTGTTCTTTGATTCATGAATACTCTTCTTTACCTCTTTTTTGCAATTTTGTATTTCTTAAACGCATTGCTACCTTTCTCACTTTTAAGATTCCTATAACATTCTCTTTTGGTTTGTATTACCGTTTGGATTTCCTCATTCCATTATCATGACTCATTGCATATTGGTGCTCAACGCTTGAATATGCCAAGAACCTCCTTGCATAATTTCTTAATATTATTATACATTTCTATCCAAATGGTTTTTGAATCATTGTTAGTAGACCATGTAGCTTCTTGAATTAATGTCTCTAAAGGTTGCCACCTTTATGTGTGTGTGTGTGTGTGTGTATTTAATATTTAACATCATTGAGTACTTTAAAAGAAATTAAAAGGAAGTTTTGGTTTATCATCCATATAAACAGTGAGATGATTAATTACTTAAAACGGCCAGGAATTTGTGGGAGCTCCTTACTCTATGTTGCATATAATGCAGGTCAGCATGAAGGATTTTAGTGAAGGTGCGGGGTTTGTGAGGCAGTACTCATGTATGGCTAGGGGAAGGTGGGTGAGGGTTGTGTGTTTTTCTGAAGAAATTTGGTTAAGTTTTTACTGGGAGAAGAATTCCCTTTCAACTAATCTCCGTTGTTGGTTAAAACTTCTAGTTTTTGGTGGTCCTCTCATTTTTGTAAAATATTTCTCTCTTTCTAAAGTTCCTAGTTGTTTTTTTTTTTTTTTTTTTTTTTTTTTTTTTTTTTTTAATGTATATGTGTAACTGCAGCCCTTAAAATTGCCTTCCATGAGCATATTTCTTCATTCCCTGGAAGTGTTTTGAGCCATAGCCACACAACATTAAATCTATTGTAGGATTTCTCTCTAGGGTTTTCCTTTTGAGACCCCCTTTGCTTAGCTATCCTTTCTCTTCATCTGTGTATATTGTTTGTGGACCCTTCATTCTGGCTTGTGTCTTTCTTTTCTCTGTTTCTTGGAAGTTCTAGATATAAGTACTTTGGGATTTCATTGATCATAACTAAGTAGGTTTGGAAGTGCTTGCTTTCTCCTGTTGCTGTAAACATGATTGGAGGCCACACTTCATTTGCAATCAATCCCATATAATGAATTTGATTGCCCTCCATAAATGTATGTTGATGTTTTCAGCTTACCTTGTCTAATAATCTCCTTAATTATAGTCAACATGCAAAACTTTGTGCACAGTACCTGCTGTGCTATAGTAGGATGAGACTTTATTTGGGAGTTGAACTAAGAATGTAAAGTCCTAACTTGCGGCAAACTCCCCATTAGCGTGAAAATCCCTAAAGAACTCTATAGTGGCATGCCTCACTTCGAAATTGCTACCCACGATATGGATTCTATGACTTAAAGCAGCCTTTTCGCTTGAACTTTCCATCATGTTGCGTGTGTAAAAGCCAAAAGGAGAAACAGAAAGGCCTTCTTAAATAGATTTCATTCCATTATTTCTGCCCTGATTAGGAAAAAGGGATTCAGAGGTGAGAGAACATTTTTAATTCATTTTTTCTGAAGCCATGTTATGCATAAAATCACTGTTTAGTGCCTCTGTCCTGGCAGATGTTAACTAGTTAAGCACCTTTGACATCATTGTATCGCACAACACAACCTGATGCATAGGTGCACTGCAAATAGAATGAGGAAATTTTATCAGAACACTGCTACTGTTTAGACTACTAGAGTAAGTGGGATTTGAGATTGTTCATGTTTAAATCATCAGACAAGCCTGCCTTCTAGCTTTGTGTGTGTGTGGATTTTCTTTGCCAATTTATGGTTTTTTACACTCCATTCCTGAGATATTTAATGTGTTAAATAAATTTCTTTTGATGTGTTTCTTTCTTTTCCTCAACTTTCGTGCCTTCTAATTTCTAATCTGGTTGAAATGGATGCAAATTCAGGTAAAACTTATGTCTGGTTTTGGATCCAGATATAATGAACCAGAGATTGAGAATGTGTCTCATAGGTTTAGGCCTGAAGAATTGCCTGAAACATGGTATAGTCAATTTATTGAGAAGTATAGAGCCACAAGACCGTACAAATTACCATTTCGGGATAGGGATTCGGACAAACGTACTGCTGATGAAATGTTTTCTTACCTTAAAGTTCTTGAGAAGCACAAGAGAAGGCGAGTACCATTTCAGGATGATCATATTGGTTTCTCCAACTCTGTCTTGGAGAACGGACATGGAAATTCTGTTTTAGAAGGCAATAAATCAGTTGATGATGAGATATACTTTTTCCCAGAGATACATTTTGCTTTAAATTGTGTACCTGACACTGCACTTCCTCCAATGAGAAGGGTGGCTAATGACCAAAAAGTGGAGTTTCATGGAGTCCTTGACACACTACCTCATGTTGTGACTAGGAGTCCTGTTATGATAGAAAGGCTTGGTATTAAGCCTGATGCAATGGATCAAAGAGCTCAGCTTCGAGGGAAAAGTGGGGCTGATGTGAACAAGAGACGTATTAGTGAAGAGCAAGCATTTAAAGTGTCTCAAAAGGTGATAGTGCGTATGTTAGCAACAATGGGGTTTGAAGGTGCCACAGAAATTCCATTGGAGATCTTGTCTCAGTTGCTTGGCCGCCATATTTCTAAACTGGGTTGTATCTTAAGGGTTCTTGCTGATAGCTACAGGAAGCAGTGTTCAGCCATTGAACTGTTAAAGATGTTCCTTCAAACTGCAGGATATAAGTAAGTGGAACTCCTTGTAAGCTATGCTCTATCTACTTTAATTTTTCTTCTGTTATTGTAGTTCTTGTTTCATGACTAAGCTATGCATCTGTCTTCTTCTCATTTGGTGCCACATGGTTTCTCCCTCGGGGAAATAAGAGTATGTTGTGACTTCTATGTGGTTTTGCTTCTGTGTATTGTGGAAATATGGGTTACCCATACCTCTCACTTCCAATGTCAGATCATCTATCTTCTCTTGTTTTTCCTTTTTCTTTCTTTGGGGGGGGGGGGCTGTGTTTCCTTGTTTTTGTGTTGGGGGTGGGTATCTTGTTTTTGGAAATAACTGCCAAGTATTGTCATCTTAAGATCATGGGCTTCTGTTAGGCATATCCTCCTATATCGAATGTTTCACATTTGATATTCCTTTGAATTTTCTGTTTACAGGATTTCTAGGTACTTCATAATTTGCCATGTCATCAAGCCCACCAATCTTTTGTATACTGCCTCCATTTATGACAGACTGTCAAAGTTGCATTTTTTTCGCTCTCTCTGTTTTTATTTATTTATTTATTTTTGGATAGAAAGCTAGTCTGCATGTTATCAAGCTTTTGACCCACCATGATGCTGCAAGTGCTATGCATAATCAATTTGGTTTTAAACTGTTGGAAAATAAAGATAGCGTACCAAAGTTGTGTTTTAAAAAAAAAGGAATAGACCGTGACCAGCTTAAAGCTAAATTTGGCCAGCAAAGTTTTAGGGTGTCTTTTAAAGAATGAAAAAGGTGAGTATGTGGAGCTAAATAACCACTAGGATTGGAGGTGAAGATTGAGAGCTGAGAATGCTCAAATGCTCTGTAATTTATGACTAGATTGACTGGTCATGCAAGTTGGTGAAGGGACAGGATTACCTTGTGTTCAATTACATATGTCAGATCATCTTGTACAGCTTGAGGTGTATTGCTATCTTGGATAAGACGGTGGCAGCCTTGTTGTGGAAATCAAGAAATAGAATACTTACGGTGAAGAGATGAAGATGGTGAATGTGGTGGGAAGGTTGATTTTGTGCTGTGGGTAGTTTGACTCTGTATTGGTCTTAGTGAGTGAATGGTGTGTCGATGTTTGCCTATGGTGGACAAAAGGGAGATGTTTGCCTATGGTGGACAAAAGGGAGCACTGAATGGATTTTTGGTGGTTTGGGAATTTGGTGGGTGATGAGAAAGGGAGGACTTGGGAGGTTCATGTGGAATGATTGTGTTGCTTTTTGATAGATGGTCTTGTTTGTGGATCTTGTGTGGATGATGTGATGCATAATACATTGGTAGTTAATCAATATCTAGGGTTTTATAATTTTCTATTATTTGTTCACTTCTAATTTCTTATGGATTATAGTTTGATTTTGTTTCCATATTTGTTTTAGAGATTTTCCTATATATTTAGGCATTGGGCTTACTATTTTTTTTTCTTTGATTAATGAATTGAACTGAGTTTTGTCTTTATGTGGACGCCGACAGTCCCTCTCCTTATGTTTTTGTCACTTCTTTCTGTGATTTCTTCTCTCTCTTCTTTCCATGTCTCTCTCTCCCTCTCTATTCACTTATTGCTATTTTAGGTTATTTTGTATTAGGACCTGACAACAAAACCCGCTTTGCTGCCTTCTTGTATATGATACAGTTAATGAGCAGTATTCACATTCACAAGCACTGCTCATAGATTACCATTCTCATGATTTCTTTTGCTGTGTTTTGACATTGGACTTGACTTTGCAATCTCTTTGTAATCAACTTCCAATTGGTCCTTTCATTTGTCAACAAAGGGAACTTATTTGATAACAAAAGATACCCTTAATCTCTGCCCACATCAGTTTGAGAAGCTTTACCAGCAAGAAATCTAGCCTTGGTGGTAATCTGAATCCCAGAAGCAGTATGTCTTCAACTCCACTAACTCCAACTGAGTTGCAGACCTCTGTGTTCCATATTCTTGGTTGTTGCTCCAATTCAGCAATTTTCTCACATTTTGGCTCAGTTCAGATTTTCTGGTTTACTTATGAACATGGTTCAATGTATTTTTGGGATTTTTAGCACTTAAAACTTTGATTTTCCTTGAATTTGAGTTGGCTTGGAGGATTTATTTAAGGTTCTCACTCGGTTCTTAGATATTTGGGGTGCAATCTTTCATTTGGATAAATTCTCTATTATAAAAATTTGGATTATGATTTTACGTGTGCGTGTAATGGATGAATTGACACTTTTGGTCCACTTAGGGTCCTTTTCTGTTTGTCATAACGTACTGCAGTTGTAATTCATAATATAACTGTGATTCTTATCATGACAAGTATGCCCATGAAGATTACGATTCTTATAATCGTGATTGGTTCTATGCCATATATCATAGGGACATGTATTATGATGAAACATATGATTATGGTTATAGTTCTTATAGACGCACTCATTCCTTTTTTTCTAGAAATGTCACTACATACCCTTTTGAGACTTAAAAACCACGATTTCTCTTATTTGGATTCTTATGATTAGAGTGGCCAACATTTAAACTGACATAATACGTGGAATACCCTGCCAAACCAAAGAGGGAATTTCAATCTCAGCCATATAATCAAGGTTTAAAATCGTACGTTGAATGGTGTGCTTTTATGGAGGAAGTTAAACAGCATATATTCATGACACTTGAAGAACTCAAAACTGAGCATACAAAAATTCGTGGAGAATTAAACAATAGCCGATCCTGAGATCATGGTCCAGAACTGGAAGCTAATGGATCTTCTCGTGTAGTAGATAAAGAATCCTCACTTATTGAAGATATCACATTCTTGATTCATCTTCACGCAAAGAAGAAGAAAAGTTTTTGAGAATTTTTAAAAATATTAACAAGGTTGAATAAATGTGAAAAATGAAAATTTTGAAAGAGTTGTCAAGAATGTAAGAGAAGTTGATTTGATTGTTCAATCAAAAAATGTTCCCCCCCAATTAGGTGTGAGCAATTGTCATATCGTCTTAGGTTTTCTTCTTCTTTTATTTCTTTGAGTTCTTTGCTTATCATATGTTTGTGTGGACCTTATGTTAATTTGTTTAATTTATCTACACATATAATTATTTATCTTACTTTCTCTGATGAGAATTTTTACTACAAATCACCAGTATAGCTTCAATGAGTCTTGGAGTAAGCTGTGTATATTTAGTTGTCTGAACCCTGTAATGGCAGGGGCCTTATGCCTTGGCCTTGGCTGATGTTTGTTTTTCACTCTCTCTCCTTTCTCCATTCTTTTTCCTTTTCTTTAATCCTTCGCACGATACAGTGGTCCCATTTACTTATGTGGTGCTTGTTGGATTTTATTTATTTAGTTATTTTTTAAACCCATTTCTAATTTAGAGTTCCTTTTGGATTTATTCTTCTTTTTCTTCAAGGGTTTTCTACTAAACTATCCTTGTTTCTGATTTTGCATTTTAAGGTTTGCCCATTGTTTGATTTTAGTGTTAAGGCTTGGTAAGGGAAATGGTGAGTTGAACCACATTAAATCAGGGGATATTAGAATGGATCTGTACATTTATTGGGAGTGTTTATAACTTCTTTTCATTGTTTCATGGCTAGCAGGCTAGAGAACCTTTGATAAGTTATATGTAGCCTGAGAGAACCATAAGTTCCATGCGTTGTAAGTTTTCAGGGGGAAATCTGTTCATCAACTTAATTATGATGTTGTAGCCTTGGACATGATGTGCAAAGTCTTTTCATGACAATAATCTGATGTCGCTGTTCTATAGATGAAGCTACATAGTATGAGAAAGTAAAGCCAAGCCCCTTTCTCACCTTTGAATTTGCAGCTTGACAGGCTCTTTGTACAAGAGCAATTCCTCTTAGTATTAGTAGGTACTTAATGCACTAAATTAGTATTGTAATTAGTATTATAATTAGTATTATTTTGGATGTGCAAGATTGACTTAAGGAATAGTTGTGGGGACTTTTATGTGGTTATGGTGTGGCAAGGGGAATTCCCTGTAAGATTTTACAGGTAAATTGCTTTGCAGATATAAAAATTTATAAATCCAACATTACCTTTTCAATATCCTTTGAGAATAAGCAATTTCATTTTCTGTATCCTTGTGTAAATATCCTGTTATGTAACTCAAAAGGGATGGTTCTAGTTAGAAAGGATACCTCAAATTTAAATCTGCCATTTGGTGGAAACCATCTTACTGCTTGACCCCTTAAGGCTCTAAGGTCAACCCATTTGTGACAGCTAGCCAATAGTCAATGCTAATTTTTCTTCTTGTGGACTCTGTATTCTGTAAACAAACCGTTTTCTTCCAACCTAATTGAGGCAACTTTTAGATTCTGATTTGACCCAATCTTACTCTCCATTCACTACCTCCTATCGCTTTGTTTTATTTTAACCTTGAAAAGAATATAAGGAAAACACAAAAAAAAAAAGAAAAAATGTTTTGCAAAATTATTACAAAATAATGACGTTACACAAGCGTGACACATTTATAAGACAATAAAATTTATGCACATGGCATTTTCATACAGGAGTATGGTGTGAAACTTAAATTGTGCAATTTCCTTTACAGAAGGAACTCAAAATTAACCAAAAATAAAAGAAACCCCAATAGAGCACCATAAATTACAAAGTTACCACCTTTGATTACTACAGGATTCTTCATTAGTTATGCGCTTGTCAATTCTTCCGGTTTTGCTAGAAAGTCGATAGTTTTGATTGGTTTCCACCAGTTTTCCAAAGTTCCAATGCTAATGTAGAATGTAGTAAGAGAGAGGAAGAAGAAAGAGAAATAGGGAGGCAAGAAAGATATTAAAAGTTCATAAGCATTCATTAATAAAACGTAGGTTTAACACAAACCCTAATGCCAAATTATTAACACAAACCCTAATGCCAAATTATCTGCCAAACCCTAAACTAAAGAAGGAAACAGTATCAAAGAGCAATCCTGTGAAAATTAGAAACAAACTTATTATAGAAACTATTCTAAAATCTTAAATATTATATCTTCATGCAAATTCAGCACCATTCTCCCCTAAATTGTTTCTGAAGGTGGGTGAATCCAAATGACAACATAATTCTGTAGAATATCCCCACTTGAAAACAAATTTACAATCATCACAACTACATTAATACCTCAATAACTGTGAAATTATCATGATAAATTAACGTAAGATCCACACCTACAATGCTATGCAAAGAGTGAAAAAATAAAAGATGAAAAACCTAGGTAGAGATGACAAATTTTCACCTTTCAAAAGTAAAGCCTGTTTGGGAATAATAGTATCAAAATCAATGTCTTACAGCTTTAGAGAACTTTTCCAATTTTCCCTTTTCACATCCTTTTCAACCTTTGCCATATTTTCAAAATTCTCAACAAGCTTATATTTATATTTGTCTTCTGCTTTGCATAAAGATGGAAGGAAAACATGATCAACCGCGATAAGTGTCTCATTGACTACTGGCAACTCTCCTTCAATCACATGAGGAGACTTATTTGCTTGAGCAGAGTGTTCCTTGGTTCTTAATAAGATTTGATTTTGTTCAATTCTTTGCATATCTCTTTAAGCTCACTTTTACATTCTTCAAATTCTCTTTTTATTGTGTTATAGAACTTGAGAATTTGTTCAAATTCCTCACGAGGAATTATATTAGATTTAGATTCAAAGTGAGTTGCAAGTTTATAATACTGAGAGTTAGCCAATTAACCATCGTAATAAATGGTAGCCAATTAACCATCTTAATAATTGGTTTCATAGGAATACCCACAGACTTCTCTTGAAAAGTCGTACAATTATAGTCTCGGTCATAATATGGAGATTCATAGTTATCATAGTTACTATGAAATGTACAACAATGAGCAAGTGTGTAATCATAATAGGTATCTCTGGAATGAAAGGCAAGAGACAGACATGACTATAAACATTTTTTCTCTCCTTGGGCATATTGATCCAATAAGAATCACAAATGGAATATAAATTGCAGTTGTAGGATGCCATGAGTAAGAGAACTAGACTCTAAACGGGCCAAGTGTCAATTCATTCAGAAATCATTATCCTAATTTCCAAGTAAGATTTTACCCAAATTGAAATCGTACTCCAAATATGCTAGAACACGAACAGTGTTAGTACTGTGAAGGAAGCTGCTGAACAAAAAATCAGTGCAAAACCTCAGTAGTATCCACTTAAGATTTCCAAATCGATGACTGAATCAAAGCAATATCTTCAAAAGTCATTGAACTGGATTTAAAAAAATAAACGAAGCCTGCTTAACTGAAGCAAAAATTGAATCAGAATTGCTGGACCAGATGGGGAATAACCCCACTTGCAAAGAACATGGACTTGGAGATTCTTAAGCCGAAAAATTTGAACCAGACCAAAGAGGCCTCGAGCGGCTGACAAACCTTGTACTGGGTCTGAACGAATGGTTGAACTAAGTATGGAGTTGGGGTTGGATCAGAATTATATCGCAAATTCAGAACTGGATCAGGTTGTAAAAATAGGACAAAATTTCCACTCAGGTCACTTAGATCTGTAACTTCTCTGGTAATGAGAGTAATGAAGCTTCTGGTGACAGGATATCACAGGACAAGGCACTGAGCCTTTTGGCAAGAGACGATTTGCCGGATTCCAGCCAAGTCAACAGAGGATGTGGTGGTTGGAGATGGTGGTGAGAGCAGGAATTCCAGAACCCAGTGTTGTTTTCTTCTTCCACCTTCCTTTCTTTTTAGGATTCCTTTCCTTTTTTTCTTGAAATTGCCTTTTCTATCTCACATCCAAAGGGGTTTTCCAAGAGCCATAAGTGAATCCAAACCATAGTTACCTGATTCGTCAAATTTACTGTGAATCCCAATCCAAATCATAGGTTTCAGAGCTTGGTTCATTTTCCTTATGAGATAAAGACAATCTTTAATGGCTAGAGGCAAGGATGGTGGATAAGATAACTGTAAAAGCTATAAATTTTCCTGGAGTCCTGAGAACAGTAATTGTTTTGCTGCATATAGTTGTAATCTGCTTTGAAATAAAATCAACTACAAATCTGTGGAAATTTTCTTTCTTTTTTGGTTTTAGAGTCCCTGTGGGAATCTTAACCTTGAAAAATCAGGGGCTTGTGTGCATGCATATAAAACTATGCATAAAAAAATGGAATACATACACCCTTATCTCCGCTCCTTTCTTTTTCTTACAAACATGATGTTTGGTGCACAAATTAGCATACTAAGCCTACCCTCTCATGTATCACAATTACATGTGTCTTGCGTTCCTGAACCCCTTACCAGATCTGGTAATTATGATCCAAACTACCATTATAGGGATTGGAATGCTTTGTTATTTGATTATTCTTTTATTTTCTTTTTATTATGTAGATGCTGTCTCATTATCTATTTTAATCTTCGTACACTTCTTGGTCTATAACTTTCTTTTCTACAAAAGAAGTGATGCTGCTTTGGGGACGTGGTTATGATAATTTTTATTGGAGACAAAAGGTAAGATCTAATGTGAACCACAGATCAAAAATAATATTGTTGTTGTCTTTGTACATCTGTTGTTTCATTAGCTATACAGGACAGGTCTTGTGGATAATGTTGTTTTTCTTCATGGAACTTCCTTTTTACCCCCCCCCCCCAAACAATTGAATGATCTGGAGACTTTGAGTTTACTTCCATTAAATTTGATTCTGTATCTCTTAAGATGTTCCAGCCAAGAGGGTCTGGAATCTTCACAATTCTGGTTCTTTCTTGCATATTTTTTTTTTCATGCATCTTATCTCGAGTTCAGAGGAACCTCTTTTTGTTATGTCGATCACATTTTTGAGATTAAGATTCTCTTCCAACATTTAGATGATTTTGATAATTTTACTTCCCGTTGTTGTGCTAACAAGGGTTGGCGGGGAGGCCAATTGCCTGTCATGGCATTGTTTCCAAATATCTGTCTCAGGTGCCATTGGACAAGAGAGATGTTATTTCTTCACCATAAAAATCTTGGTATTTATGGAGCAGATTTTTAAACTTTTGTGATCCGGTGGGATTTTAAAATCTTGGGAAGTTCTTTCCATCCATCTGGAAGGCTTTAGTCAAAACAGAGATGCGAAAACTCTTTGCCTTTATGCTGAAAGGGCATTTTGATGGCGCATGTGGTAGAGGAAAGTGTTCAAATTCTCAAGAGGCAAAATCTTCCACCTTATCTTATTAAATTTCTTGTCCGTTTGTTTATTCTTGATTATTTTTGTCTTATGATCATCCAAATTGGATGTCTAATTCTCTTCACGTTGCCCCTCTTTCAAGACCTTCTAATAAATTCTTTTTCTCTTTTCATTTTATTTACTACTTTTTAACAATGGATAATTATTGTAACTATTATATTATAAAATGTCTGCTCTTTCTTGTCCCAAATTGAGTGTTGAACCTTTACATGGTCAACAAAATAAATTGATTACCATCCGGTAGTCTTTTGAATGAAAGACATTTATGGGTGCTTTGAAAGAAAAGCTGATATCTGGGGAAAGTATTAGGGACTTTAAACTTTGTAATGAGACTTGTTATTCTTATGGCTATCCTTTTGGCTTCTGAGAGAGCATTCTAGGCCCAACAGCTATCCTTGGATATGTGGTTTGGAATCATTACTTTTAGGATATTTTATGATGGTGGTGTACTTATCGGTGTTTTGTACCAACATTTGTTCTTGCATAGCTTATTCTCATTGTAATTTGTGTCTTTTTATGACCCAGTTACAACCATGTGGTCTTATTGGTGAAAAATTCATGTCTTTTTTTAGTGGGAATTAAAATCTTTAGTAATCAGAATCTGTAACAGCTACCATTTTTTGATGTTTTCACCAGTAATATCGGGGGTCTTTCTGAGCATGTAAAAGATGGTACCAGAAATTTTGTACATCAAAGTCAGCAACAAGTACAGGGAATTCCATCACAGTTGCAAGCACAACAGAATGCTCATCGACTACTCCAGCAAGTACATCTATCATCTTTTATCTTATTCATTTTTTGCTTCAACATGTAAATATTTTCAGTTAAAATGAGGGCTCTTTTTCATGTCAATTCCACAAAATTTGGTAAAGAAAGTTAAAGGAGCAGTTTTGTTTCTGATACCCATCTGTTGTAAATCTTGTGGCATGGCAATTCTCAAATAGACTTTACATCTATTGAGGTTGTTTCTTCTTCTGTTTGTGCAGACTGCTGCCACTTGTCACATGCATCCACAAATGCAGCACATGATTCATCCTCAAAACCTGGCCCTCCAGCAGCAGCAGTGGGAGAGGATGAGGAGGCGCCAACAGTTAACCCCTCGGCCCGTTTTAAATGTGGATAAAGACAGACCCATGGTGGAGGTGAAGTTGGAAAATCCTTCAGAACTAACTATGGAGAACAACGCATTCACTGCCATCAATGCCAGACATCCTCAAATGCAGTTCCAACAGCAGTCTCTTGCTACAATGCAAAGCCTTCATGCTCAAACGAACAACCAATTTAGACAAATGTCTTCATTACAACTTCCGCAGACACCGTAAGAACTACTGTTGATTAGACAACTAGATTCCAGTTTTAGGTGTGTTAATTCTTGAATCTTTCATCTCTGCCTGCAGGAATGTTGGGCTTGTCAGGGCTCCACCGGTTAAGGTTGAAGGCTTTCAGGAGCTGATGGGTGGGGACACTTCAAAACATGACTCTGAAGAAAATAGGTTAGCCTCTCCTTCGAAGTAGGTGATGCAGGGGTTGCACAATAACTTATCCCAGACACAGGTGGGTATGCCTATAATACTTGTACCCCAAAGTTGATTATTGCTAGCTTTGTGTCAGATATTTTAAAGAAAATTGTGATGTGATTCTTTGGAAATCATCGGCCTCATAAGTGTGATATGTGCAGCTTGAAAACTTTGATGAATTATGTTACAGTAGTGCATGATAGGCAGAACAGGCATATAATACAAAGGGGAGTATTATGTGTCTGTGTTTGGATAAACTTTGGTATATGGCTATTTCAACTGAAAGATGAAATTGAAGAGTAAAGCTAGAAAAAGGTATTGTCTTGTCTTACAAAAGCTCAAAGGAGATATTCATTTTGCAATGTAAGTATTTAATTTAGGTGCATTTTAGAAAGAGTCGGGCCTTAATTTTTATGTCATTGTACATAATTAAATACTTGTATTGAACATGAATTGAATAATGCCACAGTTGCACCATTTGGGGTTTTGAGTTATGAATCTCGGAACCGTAAAGTAGACTATAAACTTGCTTCTATCAACTTGAATGGTTTTAATTACATCTTTCTCTGTAACTAATTGGTTGCATTTGGATGCATCTTTTGCATCGGTGAAGGAAGGTTTTAATGATCACCTCCTCTGCCTATGTGGTAATTATGGTGCTATCCAGCAAGAGCAAAAATGGCCTGATCGAGGAGGATAATCCGTCAGAATTGAGCAGTATGTGGATAAAATAATTCATGTGGCTATGGATTGGACAATGTTGCTCTTAAGAGTGCTAGCTGAAACTAGGATGGAGTGGTGACAAGGTTTTGAATGAAACCAGAATGATGATATTAGTGAACGATGCCATACCAGTGAACTCACTCCGCTTTCGCTGCCGGTAGACATGCCACCGGACTTGTTCACCCAAGACTGGGCCGGTCTGGATTTTCCCAATCCCGGTTCACAAGGTTTGGAATCGCCCGTGAACTGGTGGTCCTAACCTGCACGGGAAGAACCATCAAGTGGATTGACAGTTAATCAGCGGTCCGAACCGGGAAAAATGTGGTTGAAGTTCAGCCATGTAAATCTAATGGTCACATTTGAAACTCATCAGAAACGGTCACATTTGTGGGATGATTCGCCGCATAAAAAAATGAAGATGGTCATCCTTTTTCTTCTTTTTGAATTTTGAGTAATTGAATGACAAACTCCTAATGACGAAAATACCCCTGAAGGCCAAAAAAAGTCTAGTTAGGGAGGCTTTTTTTTTTTTTGGTGAAGTAGCTATTTCATCATTTGTAAAACTTAGAATGTAAAATGATGAAAATGCCCCTCATAATGGCTATGTGCATTTTTGGAGCCAAAAATTTTGATAAAACCTTTAAATGGGAGGCAATCCCTATACACCTTAACGCCAACTCCCTACACATTTTGGACGAATGCCTGCAAACACCGCTTCGATAAACACTTACCGGCACCTGTAGCAAATGTTGTGCCAAGTGTTCATACATGACGCTATCTGTGCATACATTTAGCAGCACTTGAACGCCTGTAAAAGTTTGTGTTCAAAGAATAGAAAACCTTTAATTGCATTTAAAATGCTGCTGAATGTTTTCGATGGGATGACACAAGATTTCTTGTGGGCAATTATGAATAGCTAAAAGGTTTTCGACGATTATGAATCGTTGCAGAGAGATTGTTCGAGAATAATGAATAGCTACTAAAATAACATTTTCAACATGACAGAATTGAGTTTTCTTCATAGATATTTGCCTTATCTGTCTACGTGGGAGTTTTGAATCCGAGGGTGATACGACGCTTGTATCCTGCAAAAGGTCATTTGAAATTATTTTGACGAAAGAGACTTCAACACTTAAATTAGATAGAGTGAGTTTTGAATATGGTAAACAGACAAAAAAGAGTCTCAGTTTCGAGATAGTAGTGTGTATTTTCTATATAGAGTTCCAGAGAACTTACTTGCGTTACAGCTATCCTTTTGCTTATATATCTCCCCCTTCATAGAAGGTGGCTTGGGGGTTAGGGGACTTCTTAACTCTAGTTTCCTTTTTGGGGGGATTAAGAAGAATCCCCGAAATTATGGGAGCCATTATTCAAAATTTCATAGAGATAAGATGCTTTTGGTATTTGAGGGAAATTCGTAATTATGGGGACCTCCTTCTGTAGCTGATATGTTTATTAGGATAAGTCTTTGTATTTTGAGAATTACTTAGAGAACAGTGGAGATTCTTATTCTAATAAGGGAAGTTTGAATTTATTTGAAAATTTGTTTCCTTTGCGGATTACCTTGAATTATACTTATCCCTTTGATAGTTTATCTTACGGGTCTAAGGCTATCTTACCGATGAGTAGGATGACCGAGGAACAGGAGTACTAAGAAAAGAAATAACCGAGGAGCTGTAAGTGGCCTCGAATTAATGCCCCCGGTTATGGGGGCCCATAGGGCAAAGTTTCGGTTCGGTTGGTTTCTTGGCTATTTTATGGGCCTCAGGACAAGTATCATCATTTGTCCCCGACTCCTAGGACAAGTATCATCATTTGTCTCCTACTCCTAAGGTTATCTTTAGGAAGGTGACATTAGGAGTAAAAAGAAGGCGTAACTTCTTGAGGGTGTGAAGTGAAGTTAATGGAAAAGTAGAATAGTCAATCAACTCTTGGGGTAATAAATGTAGGAGTTATTATGAAATGTGGAAGGCAAAGAGTTAGGCCATTTTGTGGTAATGGTGCGGTCGTTCCGATATTTAATGTGGACGTGGCTGCTTCGTTTGGTGGGGTGCCATTAATGTCTTGATTATAAATAGTAGGGATTTGTCATAGGATTGCATAGGGTATGGTTCAGTTTGAGTGTTTTTCATCAAATGATAGCACAAGATGTAAAGGATAGGATCATTCGGATGTAAAAATATGATGTTTGATAATCAAAATCAGTAGTGGTTTTCAGTGTTTCTGTAAGTGAAAAAATAAAGAACTTCGTGTGGTGGTTTTTTTGTGTCTTTTGAATGCTATCGATACAAGATCCTATCAATAGTAGGGACTGCTGATACGAGATCTTATCATGGGGTTGGGTGATCCGACTCTGTGATGACCGGTTTCTGGCATCCTCAGAGATGCCTAGCATCTGGTGGGGTTCCTGTCTTCTACTTGTAGTCCAAATTTGAGGGTTAGAAAATCCTTATTTTGTGAGGGTCTATTCAAGATATACGTTTCCTGAGAGGATAGGAGAACTTGATATTGGGAAGAGAGCTTCTTTCCTTTCTTGGTCTCCCTTACCATTGTTTATGTAAAAATTTAGGTTACGGAATACTAATGTATGTTCTGCTATAAATATGTGGAAAATGACTTTTCCGATAGTTCTTATATAAAGATGTTATAGGAAAATAAATAAAAGGAATTAAAAAGGAATTTTCTCTGTGTACCTTGTGATTTTGTGTGGTTTTATTCTCGTTGAGGCATTTGATGTCTGCTTCTTTTCTTATCCCCTAATCATCCAGGAACCATGTTAGGGAAACTCGGCATTGGGCTTAAGGGTTTAAAAGTTCTTTGGTGTATTAGATGTGCCACTAACAATATTGAGCGACCAGTGTCCTGGCTTAGTGCCGAATGTACTTGGAGATATTGTCTTAGGATAGTTCAGCGTGCTAGGCGTGGTGCCGAGGGTACTCGGAGGCCTTGCACCTTAGGAGAGTTTAGCGTACCTACCATTGCGCCGAGAGTATTCAAAGGCATTGCACCTTAGGAGAGTTTAGCGTACCTGACGTTACGCCGAGAGTACTCGGAGGCGTTGCGTCTTAGGAGAGTTTAGCGTACCTTGAGTTACGCCGAGAGTGCTCGAAGGCATTGCGCCTTAGGTGAGTTTAGCATACTTGACATTGTATTGAGGGTACTCGGAGGCGTTGCGCCATAGGAGAGTTTAGCGTACCTGACATTGTTTCAAGGGTACTCGGAGGCATAGCGCCTTAGGATTAACGGGGGTAACAAGTTGCTCAGCTATAGAACGTATACTTAGTTGTGCCGAAAACATAATCTTTGCTATTGATGATTCATAGAACAATTGATATTTGTGAGGAGAGTACAAGAGCGTTCATTGGTGATAAATGTGTAAGTTTGTAGAGTTCCAGGTGTGTGGTATATTTGTGCCGTTTAATTGGCTGAGTCAGTAAGTCCCGGGCCGAAGTGCTAAACGTATCACATATGGGCCTTCCCAATTGGGTGTAAGTTTGCCCCCTAATAGTGGTTGTCCAGTTGCTTCTACTCTTCGAGATACTAAGTCCCCAAGTCTGAATATCCTTGTTTTGACTATATTGTTGTAGTATCGAGACATTTACCTCTACTGGCATTTTCATCTCTAGGGATTTGTTGTATATCGATCCTCCAGAATTCTTGCATTACTTCTTGCAAATTTGATTAAGTATTTTGCCATTACTAGTTCTCTTGCCTCGTAGGTGCCTCCGACCTATTTCAACACAAATTGGTTGTTTGTGAACATCCTTATCTCTTGAGCCCCTAGTGAAGCCGCTATCCGTAGTCTAGTAAAAAATGCTTCGTATTCGGCCTGGTTGCTAGTAGTTTTAAATTCGAAGCGAAGTGCATATTCGGCTTTGAAGCCATCGAGACCCATGAGGATGAGTCCTGCCCCACTTCCTAATAAATTAGAGGATCTATCCACATGTAGCGTCCAAGGCGGTAATGTACATTCTTCTTGGAGGGATTAATTCTTGGCATATCCTTGGGTGACCACGCGAAAACCTTTGAGTGATGATGGATACATGTGATAATGGCCTCATGTAGAGATGGTGACAGTTTGATCCCAATTTTGACAGTCTATGTTGGGTCTCCATTTAGTGAAATCTGGTTCACTTCTTTGGCGGGTTGAGATCTGTCTGTCAACATAGGATCATCCCTGAATTCAGCTATTTCTATAGAGAAGTTTTCTCGATTTTTCTCAAGTACGGGTAGTTGAGGCGCGGGGTTACAATTGATAGCTGCAATGCCTTGCGTCATTTGAAATTTAACTTTCATGTGTTTGGTGTTGAGCAAAACTTCTGGACAGTTTAGGTTAGATCGGCCAATGATGGCGTTGTTGGGAGAAAGAGATTTGATTACATTAAACACAACTATAGCTAAGGTGTGATTTGAAGGAGCTCCTAGAGTCACTGGGAGCGTTATGGTACTTTTCGGGTATAATAACTATCCCAAGGGTCCCCTTACTGGAACTGTCTAGGAGCATAGGTCTGTATAGGTGAAGCCCAACTGTCGAAAGGCATCCCAATAAAGGATGTCGTAGTCCAAACCTGGGTCGATCAGATCCCTTTTTACCATATATGAATCTATTTCCGTCGTTATGACAAGAGAGTCATTGTGATCTGGTGAGACTCCAATTTGGTCATATTTGTTGAGGCCGATGGGTGGCCTCTTTCTTTTCTGTAACATGACGTCAATGTCATTGAAAGCCTAGACGGGGAGCTAGTTTTCTCTTAGTCTGTTTTCCACAGATGACACCAATATGATGGCGGTGAGTTTTCTCCATAGACACCTACCCTGTCTATCTGCATGGGAGTCCTAAATCCGAGGGCAAGTAACACTTGTATTCTGCAAAAAGCTATCGAAGAATGCTCTGGCAGAAGAGATTCTGACACTCAAATCAGATTGAACGGGTTTTGAATATGGTAAACAGACAAAGAAGAGTCCCGGTTTCGGGATAGCATTGAGTGTGTTTTCTGTATAGAATTCTAGAGAATTTACCGGCGTTGCCGCCGTCCTTCTGCTTATATATCTCCCCCTTCATAAAAGGTGGCTTAGGACTTAGGAGACTTCCTAGCCTTAGTTTCCTTTTTGGGGGGGATTGAGAAGAATTCCCAAAATTACGGGAGTCATTCAAAATTTCATGGAGATGAGAAGCTTTTGGTGTTTGAGGGAAATTCGTAATTATGGGGACTTCCTTCTTTAGTCGATATGTTTATTAGGGTAAGTTTTTGTATTTTAGGAATAACTTAGAGAATAGTAGAGATTTTTATCCTTATAAGGGAAGTTTGAATTTATTCGAAAATTCGTTTCCTTTGCGGAATACCCTAAGTTGTACTTATCTCTTTGATCGTTTATCTTATGGGTCTAAGACTATCTTACCGAGAAGTAAGATGACCGAGGAACAAGAATACTGAGAAAAGAAATAACTGAGGAGTTGTAACTGGCCTTGAGTGAATGCCCCTGGTTATGGGGGCCCATAGGGCAAGGTTTCGGTTTGGTTGGTTTTTGCGCCGTTTGATGGGCCTCAGGATAGGTATCATCACAACAATTATAATTACTACAAAAAACTATCATCTATTCAAATTTCACAAACACAATGGTAATTGTGGCTAAAATAAGTGTTTTTGACCCAACAATTTTTTTTTTGCCCTTGGACTCGGTCCATCACTCAGTGTCTGGAGGTTCAACCCGCTGCACCAACTAAATTAAGTTCTTAATTACTCAGTAATTAAGCTTTTGTTTCATATACAAATATTTTATTTCACCTAAATAGTCAAAAATTAAAATGTTCTCACACAACCAGAAAAACGAGTTAAAAAAAAAACCAATAATGGCTTTCAAAATGTGTCTGTATAACTTCAGAAAATGAATCTATAACAAAGGAGAAAATAAAATATCCATCAACACTAAATTAAATTAAATTTACTTGAATCTCTTCGATACAAACCATTGCATCCAGAGTTAGAGATGACAACGACTTTGGGTCAGGTAGAATGGTTAAATTATGTCCATTTTTAAATAGATCCTTAATTACTTGACTCCACTGGGTGCTCTAAGCTGCACAACAACAATAAAATTAATAATAATTTTTACAAGTTTTAAAATTAAAGAATACATTTTATAAGTGCTCTGCTCAAATATGCACATATCACATTTTAAATCTTTAAGAACCCAATAAGATCATCCACGCACTGGTCTTGCAGCTCCCAATTCCCAAACAAACCCTAGTCTTGTCCCTGTAAACCTTCCCTCCTTCAACCATCACAAGCCTGAGTGATTCAGCAACTGAGTCACTCGTGAATGACCCATCAAACTCGTCTCTCGGAATCGGACAACGCATCCTCTTTTCCTCCAAAACTCTTGCGCAGAGCCCTTGGTCATAACAAAAGGTTAGAAGAGTCATCGGTTTCACAAGGCTCATTGTGTAACACCGAAAATTCGGTGTTAGAAAGTTTCTATTTAATTTATTGTAAAATATAGGGAGAAAATCAGAATTTAATTTATTTTTGATCAACATTTGAAAATTTAGGGTATGAAATTTGCAATTTGCAAATTTTATTTTTACTAAAAAGGGAGAGACAAATCGACTCACAATTGAAGTGAGTCGATTTATTAAGTGTGCAGAACACACTTCGTGCGTTTAGCAAGACAAATCGATTCATCCAAGTGATGAATGGATTTGTGTGATTTGTGTGGGGTCAATAAGCAAAGAAAGTTGATTTATGCAGGAAGCAAATTGATTCACGTGAGGAAGAAAAGGAGGGAAATTGATTTGTCAAGGGCGATGAATCGACTTGTGTGGGAAGAAAATGAAGGGAAATCGAATGAGACAAAGGAATGAGTTGATTCATGTGAGGAGAAAAGGGTTGGAAATCGATTCATCAAGGGAATGAATCGATTTGGTCTCTCTGTAGCCCTAACTTCTTAGGCTTGAAGGTGATGAATCGAATGGGGCAAGGGGATGAATCTATTTGGCTCCTCTGCAGAAGTGATTTCTGAGGCATGAGTGAAGCAAATCAATTCACACAAGGGTTGGGTTGAACTGTTTAGGCAATTGTGAATTGATTTGCTTCAATTGCAAATCGATTCACCTAGCATTTCAGAAAGACTTCTGAGGCTTTGTAGACATGAATCGACTTGGCAATGTGGGAAATCAATTCAGTTTTGTAGATTGAGTCGATTTACCTTGGTAACAAATCGATTTGTTCTCTCTAACACACACACACACACATGAATCGATTTGTGGAGCAAGGAAATTGACTTGTGCCCTTGGCGGAAATAGGAAATGACCAAAATGGTCTCTAAATACAATGAAACCCAAAAATTCATAAGGAGCAAAAATGGTAATTTCAATTCCAAAAATTAACAAAAGGATTGAATGAGCCCAAATGCATTTATTCGATACTTTTCTCTCTCGAATACACTGCTCTCTCCTCTCTCTGCATTCATGCCCCTTCTTCACATCTTGATTGATTTCTCTTCTACCAAATCAACTGCTCTCTACTTAAATTTACTCAATGAACTTCCAAAACTTCAATCGAACTCAAGGAACGGAGGATTAAATGGAAGAATCTAAGGATTGCCATTCGAAGAGGAAAGTTAAGGTTTTTGAAACCCAACCTCCAAAACCCAATCCAACCCCAAAATTAAAGTAATTTCTCCTCCCTAATCTTAGGTTTAGCTTCCTTATTACTAGATTGAATTGTATTGTTGAGATTTGATAGAATTTCATTTGAAGATCAAAAACTCTAGAAATTGTGAATAGTGAAATTTGAGGAAAATGGAATGAAAAATTTTATAAAGGTCCAAATGATTTGCAAATGGTGGAAAAGAACCTATATTCATGAATTTGAGTAATTAGGGTTTATGTAAAATTAGGAAAAATCTATAAACTCTAAAAATAGTCATGAATTGACATGAAAATTGTAATTATTGGTTTAGAAAAGCCAATTGGAATTTGAGAAGAATTGCATTGGATTAAATTATGGAATTGAGAGTGAATATTCTCCCAAAAGGTGAGTGGATGGTTATGTCGTATATGGATAAAAAAATTGATTTCAATTATGATTTATAAATCAAATTTTTAAATGAATTTGAAAGGGTTTTACATTACTTTGTGATTGTGGTATGTCTAAAATGAAATTGTGAAATGTCTATGACTTTTTTTTTTTTTGGTGAAAAAATGTCAATGACTTTTGATGTTTATCATTGAATTATTTGCACCATGTTACATTTGAGCACTCAAGTGAACTCTGAAAATTTTTCTCTACCTTGTAATTAAGTATGAATTGATTGATGAATTGAATTTGGTAATATGGTACTAGGAAAATAACTATAGTCTAAGTCTTGTTACGGACTAAGCCATCAGGCCGGCATGGTAAAGGCTGGTTTAAAATTTTGGTTTGGTGATAGGCAGGCTGGGGAACCTTCTCAAGCTAGCCGTGATAACACGGTGACATCCCATGAACTCTGGGCTAATGCCAAGGTGAAGGGAATTTTATGAAAATTGTGAAAAACCTCTTGGTAGATCCTATCAATGGCCATTGGTAGGAAAGTGATTCGAAAAACCCCAAAAATATAGAAATGAAAGTTTAAATTGTTTATTGATTGAAACAAATGAGTCATGGTGAAAGTTGAATTGAATTTCCATTTTATGTACATATTTTTAATTATCTTCTTGGAATATATGTTTGACATACATGTTTTGACACCACCACCCTCACTCCTCATTTATGTGTTACATATCATTACACTTCACTCACTGGATATTTGAAATACTCACCCCCTCTCTCTTAAATTCTTTTCAGAGGAAGCGTAGACTTGGACTAGTATCAGCTATATGGAAATCTTTTGACGATCCACGATAGGTATTAGTGATGTAAATTTTATTTTTGGGATTGACGTAGTATGATCCATGGAAAGAAATTTTTGTGCTTTTTATTTTGTTTGGATTTGTTAAATACTTGTTTTATTTTCTTTAGATAAGTATTTGAGAAATTCATACTTTTATGATGAATTATATTTTCTTGATTTAGAATTTTTTTTTTTTTTTTGCAAACTTAGTTGTTTTTATTGGGACATTTTGATTTTATTATAAATTTTGAAATATAATTTGAGTTTGTAAATTTAAGAGAATGTTTGGAAACCGCTGGAATAATTGGATTGGCCAAATTATATACATGCTTGAACATGGATGAATCGGGTCGATAATTGATTGTGTGATGAATGCATATTAAATTATTTTTGATAGTTACATTATTTTAAAATTGTTGGATATTGATAAATATCTTGTACTATCTCGGTGTACAGGTAGTGATTATACATATGTTGGGATAACATTTATACGTATGTTGGGATAACATGACGATTGTCGCGTACTTGATAGTAGACTCGGAGCGTGACACATTGCGTCCACCACAGAGGCCAACCCGAGTGGATCAAGTCCCTGCCTACTGAGTCATGACTCAGTATCCTGAGTTGTGGTACCCAAGTGGTGTAAACGACACCTCTCCCCCTAACTCGCTCCTCGAACCCTTCGGGCAACTCAAGCACTTCATCATGGGGCCCGCGATGCTTCCTTAGAACCCAGAAAAATGGCAATCCAGACTTCTCTAGCCTATGAGCTATCTCATTGATTTTGAGTTGAGTTAGTTTTGCTTCGCTTCCAAATGCTACGTAAACAATAGAACCCTTCTTGTGTTTTTCCAGCCAATTTTCCATTTCTGTCACTTCACTCACCTTTCTGGCGTCAGTAAACAATGAAGTTAGGGTGGGGGTTATTTGTCCAACAGGTATAACTGGTTTTATGTGCATGTCCTCTAAAAGTTTCAACCATTCGGGTTGGAATAAACAGCAGCCTCGTATCGTAAGAGCATCACAGCGTCTAACGGACTGCACAAGGCGAAATAATTCTGACACCCCACCAACTTTCCCAGATGCAGACTTGCGTAGTCTCTTGACTTCACAAGGCCTGAAAGATACGTTGGTGGGAAATGAGATCCACTTTGGTGGCACCGTGTAGTGCTCTAGCAATGCCCGATCATCAGTGCCGTCCCTTGGGGGCACAAAAAAAGTGATAGCTGTGTGTAAACACTAAAAAATACAACTTTTGTACCCAATTTGGTAGCAATGGGTGATACCCAGTGAGAGAAATAGTCATGAGGGATCCAGTCTGGCTTGGAAGTTTCCAGAAAGCGAGCGAGAGGTTCTTCAAGACCATCATAGGCCATTTTAAGGTAGTCGACTTTGTTTATAGGAAGGTCTGTGGTGGCCTCGGCATTTTCAGTGAGGCCTTCTACTTGCGGATGTGAGAGGCTGATGAATTCAATTTGGAGGGATGGAGGAGGTTTCGGGAGGTGTTTGATGTTCAGATTTGTGGATAGGAAGGAGATTTTGTGACCCTTTTGAGCAATAAGGCTAGCCAACTCTAAGAATGGGATCATGTGGCTGAAGGCTGACCATGGAAGCATTCCTATGTGATGAGGTTTTGTATCATCTGCCATTCTTGTGGACTCATATAGTCTGTTTTGAGGGTCCTTCACATTAGATTCAAATATATAGAGTGTTAGTTATGGGTGCCCAGTGGCATTTTTTTTTTTTTAAATTTGAATTATGGGATTAGTGTGATAACAACCACTAACCCAATAAGCACCCTATCATAACTCCTATTCTCTCTCTCCTAATGCACTAGACTTTTATTGCGAATAAAGTGAACTTCTCCAACGGATGATGAAGGCTGAAGGCTTAGAGAGAAAATTGCACGAAACTTGAGAAATTATTCTCTAGAAAGAGAATATAGAGGGTTTGAGAAAAATTTCGAGGAGAAAATGTTTCATGTCATTCGGATCGCCGGACTGAGGGTTGCGGTGTCGTGACACTGTGATGGTGGTTCGATTAATATCATGATCATCATCTCGACCACGAGATTCGATTGAAGGATATGTTGGACGGTTCGATTGATTTTTTTGGGAGACACTACACATCAAGGTATTTAACCCTATACTCAAAATTCTCAATTTTATTTTTTTTTTAAAATTATTTATGCTTTCGTTGTGCATGTGAATCACTAAAATATTCAACATTGGTATCAGAGTTAGGTTTGTTGGATTATTAAAAATAATTTTTGGGATTAATTTCGTGTATAAAAAATGTAAGGTATTAAATTTAGGGTTCGGGTCACGAATGAGTTTCATGAATCCGATTGCACCGTGAGATTACCTATAATACGTAGATCATGAATATAATTTTTTCGAAATCTTTTGAGCACAATAGGGCAATGAAAATCGAGAATAAAGTTTTCGGTCCAAATATTAATCGGATCTTTAGATTTTAGATTTGTCGAGTTTAAGGATATTTTGATCTAAATAAATGGTTGATTTGTGTTCTATGTGTGAAGATCTACATTTTGATATGAGTTTTGTGACTTGCCGTCGTCGGAAACTGGGTTTTCCGAAAATGGCCGCGGAGGGCTGTGACTTTGGTTCTTGATTCGACTGGTTTGACCATTAATCCTTCATAAAATCGAGTTAGGATGATTGAAAGAGATTTGAATTAAGTTTTTCAGTTAAAATCCGTTGAAAAATAAAGCCGGAAATGAGTTTTCCATATACCGGATCAAAAGACCCGATTGCAGAAGGAGTCGGGCAGAGAAGAAAGGCTCCAACCCGCAGGCGCGTGCACTACACGCACGCGGGTGGAGCGTGAACGAAAAGCATCGGGCACATGAATCGGTCTGGGTTGTCCGGGTTGGTTTCGACCCGGACACGTGTCCTCGACCTTCGCCCGACCCGGTACCTGAATCGCGAATTTGAATCGGATTTGGGATCCGAACCATGCCCGGGTCCGGAACCGATTCACCCACACGGGTTGCAAGAGTGTAGGCACGTGACCGTGCGCCTATGCGTCTGGCGAATGCCAGTACCTGTCCCCGGTGCTTGCAGGTGCGTGGGGACGTGCCGCCGGCCAGTGGCGGCGCATGGGACTGCCGGCGGCGCGTGCGGCTGCCTAGAATTGGAATTTTTCCAATTTTTGAAGGTCCCACATCTATAAAAGTGACTTTTTGTGGGTTTTGTGTACCGAATCCTAGTCTGAATGATGAGATGCAATCCCAGATTGTGGTGTATGGTGTCTGTTGATTCATACGCTCGTCTTGGGGTCTGTATTCGAATCATTTGTGTCTTGTTGATTCGTAGAGTGCACAAAATATAAGAATAAGTGTCGATAGTCATTAAAGTCTCAAAGATTGCTTGAAAAATTGTCGTATTAGATTATTATAATGGAGATAAAATTGAATGGTGATAATTATGAGATTTTTTACCGGTACATTCAGTTTATCTTCGAGGAGTAAAATCTAATTAAAATTTTGAGGCATGAGATGGTGGACTCCGAGAAGGGTACCACACCTCAGAAAGACAAAATTAGGAGACATTACGTGCATGGAAGAGGAATAATAGCCGAGTTAGGGCAATCTTCCTGAGTAGCATGCACGTTGATGTGATCCCAATCTATGAGCAATATCATATGGCTTTATCAATTTGACTCACCCTATAAAGATCATTGTGGCGCTCGTACAAATCCTGAGACGAGGATACTGAGTTATAAGTTTAATAACTTATAAAGAAAGAGTTGATCATATGCTGATACAACATTTGATAAAAATGTCGAATATGATCGCTGAGTTGGAGAATGTGACCGAGCCCATTTCGGATATGTTTTCTAGTGCTGGATGCGATCCAGTTCTTTACCTGATTCATGAGAAATCATAAAAATCTATTTCACATACGACGAAAGTATTCATACTTTAACTAATGTGAATAGGTATAGTGAGCTCAAGTAGGAGCATCTGGAGGTGAGTAGGCCATTCTTGGGTCATGCTTATGCAGTGGAGTTAAGTAAGGACTCCTATGAGACTCGAGATTCAGATAAGAAGAAATCATCCGAGAAAACCGACAACTAATGCACAGAAAGAAGGAGTTGGATAAGATCAAGGTATAGTGCTACATCTGTAGTAGATTTGGTCATTTTGCTCATAAGTGTGATGAGCGAAAATTATCTCTTTCTTTTTTATGTGGATTTAAATGCTTACAGTTTTCTCTCCTTTGTGGATTGTAAACACAAGAGCATTCGACCATGTAGCTCGAGACAGGAGCGCGCATATATAGTTTCACCGAGTGAGTCCTCGAGTAGGGGGATTTACATGGAGAAATGGAATGTTTGTCGACATCAGAGGGAGTAGCACTTGCAAGTTAGAGTTGCAAAGTTACTAAACTCTGTATGCTCTTTATGCTCCGAATATTTGACGAAACTTAATTTTAGTCTTAGATATGCTTTGTTAATTTGGAAATTTTATAGTTTCTATTTATTACGACAATTCTTTGATTGGTTCTGCTTTAGTCCGTGAGGGACTATATGCACTGGAAGTGATTTCTTTCAATGGTATTTCTTGTTATCCTCCTAGTGTGAGAGAGGATGAAGCGGTTGGCAGAGAGTGGTCTGTAGAGCCCGCTAACCAGTCTTGTCTAGATGACAAAGTTACAAGAAAACCATTCGACATTGCAATGAGAGCTGGGGCTCCATTGTTGTCGGTTTACTCCGACATCTGTGGACTTATGAACGTGAGAACCTGAAATGGAGTTGGGTACTCTATTATGTTCATAGACAATTACACGTGTTTCGGTTACGTCTATCTGATGTTACGCAAGTTTGAGGCATTGAGGTGTTTCATGAGGTTAACTAGCGAGATTGAAAATCAGTTAGACTTGAGAGTGGAGATTCTCAGAACTGAACAAGGGTGCGAGTATTTGTCGGAAGAGTTTTATTTCAAGAAGGGCATTACGAGATAACTGATTATTCCTGCTACTCAGTGGAGTAGAGTCGCTGAGAGAGGAATAAGACTTGTTTGAGACGGTGAGATCGAAGATGGCGCAAGCCAACTTGCTCGTTTCCCATTGGGAAGATGCGCTATTGGCTGCAGTCTACGTTCTCAATCGTGTTCTATTGAAGTCCGTAGTCAGTACTCCATTGAATTTTAGACAGGGAGGCAGCCTGACCTTAGCCATTTGAGGTTATGGGGTTGTGTCGCATATGTTCACTATTTATTGCATCTACACGGGGAGTTAGGCCTGTGAGAAAAGAGACGCACCTCTATGAGATACACAGAATACTCTAAGGGGAGTGTGTTCTAGGTGAGCATACGAAGGGCGCTCTTATTGATATTGAGTCTCATGATGCCGAGTTTCTTGAAAATGATTTCCCTATGAGAGGTGAAATCGATTGGGACTTTACCTTCTATAAGATGGATGAGCATAGTGGTTTGGTTGATCACAGCGGTATGACCCAAGAATCCATTATGGATCTCAGTCCTAGTGGGAGCAAATTTATCTAGAAGTGAAAAGGTTTCCCCTCCTCATAAGAGTAGTCGAGGATGCGTATCTAACCGTCGCTTTCTGATTGAGGGGGAGGTTCTTAGTGTGACTCTTGAAGATTACGAGAAACCTTAAATGGTCCTAGAGACTCTTAAGGGTTCTGTGAGAGACCATTGGTTAAAAGGCCATGGATAAGAGAAGGAGTTGATGAGAATTAATGAAATTTAGGATCTAGTTGATTTATCTGATGGTAGTAAGGCCGTTGGGAACAAGTAAGTTCTCAACATTAAGAGAAAGATTGACGGATCGGTGGAGAGGTATAAAGCTTGTTTGATAACCAGGGGTTACTCAGACTGAGGGCGAAATTAACTTGATCCGTTTACTTTTAGCGATTGTCGTAGACATGGATCTAGAGTGAGACTAGATGGACGTTGTGACTACCTTCCTGAGTGGGAGTTTGGATGAGGAGATTTACAAGGAACAACCATCTAGCTTTATTCTTGTAGATTAGGATGATAAAGTTTGTTGGCTTCGGAAGTCGACATGTGACCTTAATTATCAATCTAGGCAGTGGCGTTTGAGATTTCACGAGGAGGTGATATCTCACGGTTTCGTGATGATCGAGGAGGATCATCGCGTATACCTTATATGTTCTCATGACTTTTTTTGATCATGTCCTTGTGTTTGAATGACATTCTGTTGACTGGGAATAACAGAGAGTATCTAATGACCGCGATGACATGGACATTGTCAAGTTTTGATATGAAGGACTTGGGTGAGGCTTAGTTCTTTCTCGAAGTTAAGATCCAGAGGGATTGCTCGAGACAGGTGTTGATTCTTTCATAGGAGTCCAACATCAAGGGAGTTCTCGAGCGCTTTGGGAAGATCGACTACGATCCTAAAGATACTCTTATCGCTAAAAGGTTAAAGCCTAATTTTTGACATATGCCTTAAGACTCAGGAAAGGACAAACGAAATGACTAGAGTCCCTTGTACCAGTGCAGTGAGTACTCTATTGTATGTAGTGTCGCGTACACGATCAGACGTTTGCTTTGCAGTCAGTATGGTAATTAGGTATCGATCGAATCCTAGAAGGGATCACTGGAGAGCAGTGAAAGGATTCCAAAATATCTCGAGAGAATTGCGAACCTCTCCTTGTATTACGGAGGAGGTGATTTGCATCTTGTTGGGTATTCGGATACCAACTGGGTTGGTGATCTAAATGTATGCAAATCGATATCAGATTTTGCTATCTTGGAGTAGCAAGAAATAAATCTATATATCTCTATCTGCGATAGAGGCTGAGATTATGATATGCTCAGTGGCAGTTCAGGAGAGTGTTTGGCTTCGAAAATTTCTGGATCACTTAGGGGTTGTGACAGACAGTGGGAGAGGCCAGTGGATGATTTATTGAGAAAATCAGGGTGTCATTGATCATACCTGAGACCCTAAGTATCACAGTAAGAGCAAATACATTGATACCTAATATCACGTTATGAGAGATATCATCGAGAATGGTGACGTGACAAATTAAGTAAACTACTATACAGCATGTTGGCTGATCCGTTCAATAAACCCATTGTGAGAGATTCCTGTATGAGATATAGGAATCATTGGGTTTGCATGTATATTGACATTTCTCACATTGTACTGATGCTTATTGTGTTGTATATATATGACATGTGTGCATAATTGAGTCACTAGTTTATTTATTGCACTATTTTAATTGTCATATATTTTATGATTTGTTGTGATAAATGATATGTCAGGCAGACGTGGTCGACTCTCTCACAAGAGTAACCACCTTCAGCTCTGAGTGAGCGGAGATGAGGCGATTTCTAATTGTAAGAGACTTTGAGAGTGATTCTACTAGAACATAAGTCGTCCTGATATGTGTTCAGAATGAGGTCATATACGATATGACCAGTATGGACGTACCCACATCCATGTTGTCTGTAAATAGCCAGGTTTGAGATCTCAGATATCACTTGTGATTAGTGAAATTGTCTCTGAGACACTCTCTCTGAGATCTCTGGGTAAAGTCTTATGTGTAGACTGAGTCCCATATCTGCACAGTATTAGAAAAATCTGACATATGTCCTTTGAGAGATAGGGGAATAACACTGTGGCATATGTTTCATACCACGTGTGATATGTCGACCAAGAATAGTGAGAGCATTATTTGAGACATTAACATAATTTAGATCATCGTTCCCACTGTGTGAGACTCAAGATTCATTAGGTGGGATCTCTTGTACCTTTATCACTTTCGGTTGTTTCTAGAGGTCTCGGCTTAGTGTTTGCTACTTTAGTCTGTTTACCGATGGTAAGGAAGATAAATTGAGGTCTAAGGGACAGGTCTAGGAAAGCAGCTGAATTGAGGCTAATAGATTCAAGTTTGGAAAAAAGAAGATCAATTGACATTATATCATTGTATTGTATTCACCGGCATGCCTATTATATTTATCAATATTGAGATGTAAGTATAATAGTGGATATACAGTCGAGCATTTATTGGGGATTACTTTCAATGAGGAAAGTAGTTTGATGGATGTAATTAGTTTTGGATTTGGGGTGCAACGAGTTCTTTTGATACTAATGATGGCTTCTCGATCATTCTAACAGATGCATCGACAGGTCTTTGCTTACAGGTGTACTTGCCGGTCACACGACACCCAATTCTGTATGAAAGTCCAGTAGGGTGATGTGAAAGATCACATGAGTTGTGATCTTGTGATGGACGTAAAATGCCCTCGTGTGCAAGTGAGAGATGTTGGTTATGGGTGCCCACGTGGCATTTTTTTTTTAAAATTTGAATTATAGGGTTAGTGGGATAACCACCACTAACCCAATAAGCACCCTATGATAACTCCTATTCTCTTTCTCCATAATGCACTAGACTTTTATTGTGAATAAAAGTGAACTTCTCAACAGATGATGAAGGCTTAAGGCTTGAGAGAAAATTGCACGAAACTTGAGAAAATATTCTCTAGAGAGAGAATATAAAGGGTTTGAGAAAAATTTCAAGTAGGAAATTTTTCATGTCATTCGGATCGCCGGACTGAGAGTTGCGGTATCATGATACTGTGATGGTTGTTCGATTAACATCATGATCACCATCTCGACCGCGAGATCCGATCAAGGGATATGTCAGACGGTTCGATTGATTTTTTTGAGAGACCCCACACGTCGAGATATTTAACCCTATACACAAAATTCTTAATTTTATTTTTCTGAAAATTATTTATCCTTCTGTTGTGCACGTGAATCACTAAAATATCAAATATAGAGGAAGAGCAAGAAGAATGGGGACGCCCCGAATATTATTGGTTGTGGGGGTGGGGGTATATTCACTGCATCTTAATTTGATTGGATACGAATTTGGTCAATATACGTTCCTTCTAGGTACATCTCACCTATACTCATTGTATTGAGTATATATTCTTATACAATGTAATTCATATTGTGTTCTCTTATTCTGCATCAAATATATTATTAATATTTATTCTATTCTATCTAATTTAATTGTCCCACCAAATTTAATTCTATCCTGCAAGCCAAACACAAACCAGGAGTACCTTTTCTTTTACTGTAATTTAATCACTTTTAGAGAATACATTTGTATATCGTGGTTTTTCTTAGAATTTTTGTGGATATTAAAAAGTATATCATAAAGGATCGTTTATATACCCATATGAGTCAGTCACCATATATTTACCTTAGATTTAACGATCATAAATAATCATTTTCCCCTTATCATTTTATTGAAAGCTTGGATTATATAGCTACATTCCGACTAATTGTTAAGTGGTAGGATCGATTCATTAGATATGCTAGGCGACGATATCATATGTGAATATTTAGAAAATATTATATATTAAAATTAAATCAATTATTGATTTGATTTTAAAAATATTTGATTTTTTATTTTTATATTTGTAATAATAATTTTTCTATATAAACTTAATATACTATAATATTTTATTGAAATAATGGACCATTAAACTTTTATATTATTATATTATTTCTCATATTAAAATATTTTTTCAACTTGGTACTAGAGTTATATTCAAATTCTTTTTTATCATGCTATTAGAGTCATATTCATTTTTTTTTTAATATCATATCAGAGTCATTTAAATTTTTTAAAAGAGATATCATTTTTTTATTATCATTATCAATAGACTTTTGGTTGTGGCACTCATTTGATTTGCGTCCGTCCTCGTTTGCAACAAAATATTACTCCGGGCAAAACCTTTGAAGTTGTCAAATTTTATAGCTTCTTCATAAGACCTTGGGTCTGGATAAAAATAATTGTGTGCAGGGGATAAATTTGGGAAGGAAATGTATTTTTGGATAGGATACGAACATGTGGAAGTATTTGTGAGGATGAGGTTAGTTCTGGTGCTAGTTCTCAAAATTGGAGTAATATACAGCTTGGCTATTCATTTGAATTATTCCTAATCCACCTTGTTACAACCACTACCAAAAAAGCGGTTTTTGCAATGGAATTTAGGGACGAAAAAAATTTGTTATCAATTTGTGATGAATTTAGCGACAAATAACGCTTTTGTCACTAATTTACATTGGATTTTGTGACAAAAAAATATTGGTGGCCAAATTAGAAATGAATAAAATATTTGTGGTAAAATTCATTGCTATTAGCCAGGAAAAAAAATTCACCGCCAAAGTCGTCACAAATTAGTAACGAAAAGGAATTTTGGGACTAGATTTTGCCACGAATCAAGTATTCTCACTAAATTTAGTGACAGATTTTGTTTCCGTCGCTAAATTTAGAAATTAAAAATATTTTGTGGTAATATTCCTCGTTAATTAGACATGAAAGTATTTTCATCGAAAAATTCGGAGCTAAATTTAGTTACGAAATGTTTCCATCGCTAAACTCATCAGTAATTAGCGACAAATAATTTTTCATTTCTAAATTTTGTCACAAATCTATTTTTTGCTAAGTTTAGCTACGAAAATATTTTCGTCTCAAAATTCATCGCTAATTAGCCACGAACATATTTATTCATGGCTAAAGTCGTCACTATTTAGTTACGAAAAACCTATTCGTGACTAAATCCATCGTTAATTTGTACTACTAATTAAAAATTCATGAATAATCTCATAATTAAATTCCTTCTTTGCTCTATTATAAAAACTATTCCATGATATTTTGATATTAAAACATCGGCAAAAACACTTCTCGATGACATTTAAGTGTCAAAACATCGGGAAAAGTAGTTCTTGCGCAAAAAAGAGCAGTGATGGAAAATTTTTCCCGATGTTTATGTTTAAAGGTCAGTAAAAGCTTTTAGTTTTGTTTAAGTTTTTTTTTTTATAATAAATGTCAACAAAACTTTCAACTTTGCTGAGGTTTAGTCCAAATGTCGGAAAAGGTTAGAGAAAGAGAAAGGTGGATGAAGGTTTTCATACAAACCAATAAAAAATATTTTGCAAATGGAAATCCCGGATCTAAATTGGATTAGAATTACTTACCTCTTTTGATGGATGAGTATTCTAAGCCAAGAAAGTGTTACGATATCGAATCACTTCCTATTATTCACAATCCAAATGTCTTTCGGTGAACGAAATAAGAAATGACCAATTTTCTCAAACCCTCTTTATATTCACATTTGTAGTGCACCCCTTTTCAATTAATTTTTATTCTCCTACACATTCTCCAGAAAAAAGGCAACAATGGTTTCTCTTTTTTTCATGCTTGCCCATTCTCCATTTTTTTGTTTCACTAACTGTGTGTTTTAAAAAAATTGGCAGTTGACTTCTTGAAGGAGAAGGAGTTTTCAAAATTGGGAGAGGTTGTGGGTGGTTTATCAAGATAACCACCCCTCCTCTTTTAAATTCAAATAAAAGCCTGGGACGGGTCGACCCTCATGGGTGGATCTGTCCCTTTTTCAACATCTCCCACTTGTACATGAGGGTTAGAATCATACACGGTTTGATCATTATATTTGAATATCACCAATTTCATGTAGACAAGTGGATCGTGTGGCCTGCGAGAATACCAAGAGCTCTAGAGTTACATACCAGTTAATGATATATAGCAGCTCAACGACAATGTAGTGATGATATATTTTATCTCGTTATACCCGAAATCTCTTTTGTTGGACATAGTCAATGTATCACTCATCTCTCAAAATAATGTAAGAGCATACTTGACTTAAATCCAATCATGTGTCCACAATTACGTCTGTAAACATTAAGTTATAGACATAATTAACCGGCTTGTGAACACAGAGTAACATGTTAGTCAGAGGCAATTTTCCTTTCATACTACTAACTTTCAATATTATCTTAACTGCTTTCTTAAACATGTACCGTCAAACCAAATCATCCATGATTTCTTAGTGATATGTTAAAATAGTAATATTAAAATAAAATCTCAAGAGACAAACGAAAGTACTAAGATTATAAACTGAGGTTAAATATAAACCTCTGAGCTTCACACAATGAGATGAAAAGGGATACACCATCTCATTACTCATATGATCACATAAGTACATGTGGTATGAACTTGTGCTATGATACTTTTCCTTTCCATTTGGAAGTGTATGTTTTCTTTTCTAAAATAACGCATCATACAAGTTTTAATCAAGTGTACACAATACTTGACCTGAGTTTTCTTTATTATAAATCCTCTAAAATCTCACAATGTCAAGCAAAACCCACACCTGGCTATTCGATAAGTTTAATGGATTGTGGGGAATCCATTTCGATTACCATATGTGTAATATATTTAACCGGTAATCTTATCTTAGTACTTAACTAAGGCGGCTTATATGTGTGTTAATCCACTATAAATTAACACGCCTTATTTTTACATGTCACATAAACAATAGAGGCGATTGCTCATATAAGAGAACCAACCTCAAAACTTGCCTGACATATTTTCAATTCTAGATAAGAATTTTGGATATAAAAATAAAATTCAAATGTTATCGAATATGAGCATTATAACATATATACTCTCTGTACATAATCACAATTATATCTACAGTAACAAATACTATCACAATCTATGTAACCCATATTCTCTAACATGTTTCATAAACATGTCTTTAGGTATTACCTTCTAAAAAAGGACAAACCACCACTAAATGCGTAGGCACATATCTTAGTGTCATTACCCTCTTTTCAATTATGTCTATGACAAGATTGATTTTTGCATCTAAATTTGGTTTTACCATGATATCTGGAGTCTCTCGTATAAACAATAGCTGACCGATTGTTATAATAAGTCATCAAACTCCCACTGAGTTGTTTACTGCTCCTAAAATATTACAAAATCTACTCAACCAAACTCTTTTTCTGAATTGCGGAAGCATTGACTACAAATTTGGCTTCCATCATTGAAAGTGATATGCAAGTTTGTTTCTTACTTCTCTATGAGATAGCGCTATCATTGAGTAACCAAACATAACCAGAGGTAGATTTTTTTTCATCTAAATCTCCACCCCAATCAGCATTCGTATATCTTTTCAATACTAGATCCTTTCCTTGATAATGAAGGAAATAATCTACAGTTTCACTCAGATATCCCAATATTCTTTTCACAGCTATCCAATTAGTATTCCCTAGATTGGACAGATATCTGTCGACTATACCCATAGCATGACAAATATCGGAATGAGTACACATCATAGTGTACTTCAAGTTCCCAACTATACTAGAATACGGTACTCTGGACATTTCATTTACTTATTATGAGTTTTAGGGCTTATATCATCACTTGAACTATCGCCTACAGCTACAGAAGTATCAATGGGTTTATAGTTTTCTAAACTGAATCGTTTCAAAACCTTTATAATATAAGACTTTTGAGATAACTCTAGTAATCTCTTGGAATGATTTCTCTAAGATTCAATTCTCAATCTGCTTTATCCATATCTTTCACCTTAAAAAACTGAAGAACAATCATTTAAAGATCTAAATCTCATACTCCTTATCATTAGTGCTAACAATATGTCCTCGACATATAGGGATAGAATCCCAAACTTGTCATTGGACTTCTTTAGATGGATATAGTGGTTTTCGTCTTTCATGATAAAATTATAAGAGATCGCAGTTTTGTGAAATCTCATACACCACTATCTCAAAGACTGCTTAAGGTCATAAATTGATTTACTCAATTTACTAACTCTGTCTTCCTGGCCTTAAATGACCAAACCCTCTAGTTGTGCCATACAGTCTTCTTCCTCAAGTTCACTACTGAGAAAGACAGTCTTCACATCCATATGACATAATGCTAAATCCAAATTGGCCATTACTGCCAACTGCATGTGAATGGACATGAATCTTGCTATCAAAAAAAGGTTTCCTCATAAACAACACTCTTAGTATAATTTTTTCTATCAGTTGAGTCTTTTACCTCTCAATAGTTCTATCTACTCTATGCTTCGTTTTGAGAGGCCAATTGTTCTTAATAACTTAGCATTGTAGTAGAAATTCAACCAATTCCTAAATATGGTTGGACCTCATTGACTTCAATTCTTTCTTCCATTTCTTTTTCCATTCACCCTTGGTAGGATAAGATAGAGTCTCATATACGTTCTTAGACTCTTCTTTATCTTCTGAAGAAATAATAAATACGTGACTATCAATCTTTAAAATGATGCTTGGGCACCACTTTCTTAACACTTTTCCGACTTTATAATTCAGTTGGATTGCTAGAATTCAAATACCTCTTACTGGAATTAACATCATTCCCACAATCCACAATGGACAGAGCTACATTCTGAATTAACTAATTAAGATACAGGGTTCTATATCTTTCAAGTCATCTCGGCTAGGAAATTCAATCTCTAGAAATGTGACATTTCATGATTTAATTTCTGTTACAGTACCATCATCTTGTTCATTAATGAACACTTAATTCTTAGATTGGTTGGAGTATCTTATAAAGATACTCTTATTTCCATAGGGACCCAATTTTTCAAACTTATTGAAAAATTCTCGAATACAAACTATCGATCTCCAAGGTCTAAGGTTAATTAGACACAGGTTCTATCAGTCCAAAGTTCATATCAAGTCATTGGTATTGACTTTGAAGGCACTTTGTTTAAAAAATATAAACCACAGCTAACGAAGCATTTTCCTAAAAGGAAATTGACAAGTTAACTTGCGTCATCATGGATTTTGTTATATTCAACAATGTCCTATTCTTTCTCACTACAACACCACTCTGCTAAGTTGTATAAGGAATGGTAAAATATCAGATTATGACTTTTTCATTACTCAAATCCTTAAATTGATTAGATAGATGTTCACACCATCTATCCGTTTGACTTTCTACCTTGTTTACATAATGTCTAAAGCATTTATATGCTTCACACTTGTAAGAAATCAAATAGATATGGTCAAACGTGTGAAATCATCAGTGAGCATAATGAAATTCGAAATTCTATGTCTAGCCTTCACATTCATTAGACCACGAATGTCCGAATAGACTAACAGCAATGGAAATTTAGCCCGTATGGTTTTTCTAAACGGTTTTCTCGTCATTTTGCTGGCAATACAATATTCATATGTTGGTTAATCAACTTTTGTGAGTGAACATAATGAGCATAATGAAATATGAAATTCTATGTCTAGCCTTCACATTCATTAGACCACGAATGTCCGAATAGACTAACAACAATGGAAATTTAGCCCGTATGGTTTTTCCAAACGGTTTTCTCGTCATTTTGCTGGCAATACAATATTCATATGTTGGTTAATCAACTTTTGTGAGTGAACATAATGGTTCTATTCTCACTAGTTGATTCATCCTATCTTGCCTTAATATGACCAAGTTTATCATGCCATGTCACATTATCAACATTTGCAAAATGATAAAACCATTTGCAAGCTGTCCAGAACCAATATACATGTCATTCAAATATAAACTAATCTAGTTTCTCTAAAAGTTTAAATTATAGCCAAATATCAAAAGAACAAAAACGGATAAGGTTCCGTCGAATTTTTAGCACGTAAAGAATATCATATAAAATGAGATTTCGGCCACTTCGTAACTCCAATTTACAAGTGCCAACTCCTCTAACATACAATCTTGTATTGTTCTCCACATAGATCTATCTATTACTAGAATACAATCGGTGAAAAAACTACAAATATCTCTCAGTCTGTTCTTATATCTGAAATTATTTTTTTGTGATCTATCCCCAATCTCCTTTCCTTTTCTTGCTTTTGTTTTAGTTCCTCTCACACTTAGAGCCCGAAGCTCTCTTGGAACTAAATTCTACAACAAAAGCATCAGCTATGGATCTTGTAGCGCCAAGCCGCTCATCTTCAAGCTTGATGTGGCGAGCAACGTCCGAGAAAATCTTTACACTTTTATTGTGAATCAAACTAATTTTCAGGTGCTCCCACTTGACAGGAAGGGATTGAATCAAGGTTTGAACTTGTTGTTTATTAGAGTGGACATGGCCAACTGACTCCCACTCTCTAATCATGTTAGATATAACCCTCAAAACCCATTTGATACTGTGACCACTTCACCTTTTATAGGTATCCAAATTTATTGTCAACTGTCTAAAATGAGTCACTGATATCTCTATATTTCTCTCCGAGGTACACCCAATTTTCATGAGCAGTCACATATTACTCATACTCGGGTATCATGTTATCAATCACAAAGTTAACTAGGATCACTAGAGTAGTGAAATCCATCATTTTCCACACCTGGTTAGCATCTTGTTCTCTCCTCTATAGTGCAGCATTGCCCACTCTAGAGTATTATATGACAAGCTTGATGCCTTCCAAGACATCTTGCTCTTTCAGAATATATCACATTTTATGTTGTCAATTCTCATGATCGTCGCCATTTAATTTGTCATTTCTCTTCAAGTCCCTAATAATATATTTTGATGCTATGGTTTGGATTTTCTAAGAGAGTGTACACATGTACTAATGCTCATATCATAAACGCAATTTTGTACTTCAAGATTAACATCTATGATAGGTTAACATCAGATATAAAATTGAAAATTCACTAGGTTTTCAATCATCATTTATGGTCCTAATGTATCGTTATCATGAATTTAATTTAAAGTTATAAAATTTTATAAGTTCTAGGTGAGAATTATTCAAATTCTTCCAACCTAAAACCTCCCACTTAAATACACAGAATATTTAAATAATATTATAATTTTGCATGAAAGTTACTCAAATGCTACTAATTCAAAATTTTCATTTAAATACACTAAGTATTTAAAATAATATTTCAATTTTGGATGAGAATTATTTAAATTCTATCAATCCAAAATTTTTTATTCAAGAAAGACCCTAAAATCCTTTTGTACACACGATCATCAAATAATGAATGTAGTTGACATATGCTCGAAAGAAACTTTACAATAAATATTTTGAAAGTTCATCTATTACATAATCATGACCCTAACAAACATTCATTATATGCAAAAGAAAAACATGCGAATGAATTATCTGGTTCAAGATAGATACATTCAGAATACCATACTTATAATTCTCTTAGGATAGTCTATCTCTAGGAGTCAATCTCCTTATAGCACATGGGGAACTATTTATACTTTGAAAAAGTCTTTTCCTCATTTGGGTCTCTATTGTTTGGTATTCATACATTTCTATTAGTAATGGCCTCACATCGTCAAACATCATGTCTCTATTCTCAGCAAGCAACTCACTAACCATGTTAGCCTAATAAAGAAGTAGGGAATTCCTTAGGATGTACATGTCGTCCCCCCAAAAGGCATGACCTAACTGAATAAGTTTCAAGCATTTATGCTCCATGATCTTCAAATGATCTTGCAAAGAATAAGATGGGTCCATTTTGTATGTCAACATTTGGCCCAACCTCATCAAGCGTTCTGAACTTCTCAAATCTCTTTTCTTTCCCCAGAGGCCCGAAAGTTCTCAAGAATATATCTTATTATCACTATTTTTCTAAAAATGGAAAAAAAATTAGGTTAGGCATGCAGCTAACCATAATATTATAATAAACCTCAAAGAAATTTGTTTCAGACAATATGCTTAGATTCTAATTAATTTTTTTATGTTGAAAAACAAAATTTTCAAACATAAAAAATGAGCATAAAATCAAAAGAGTATAAATAATTTACACTCAGGTAGCCAAAATTAAAAAAATAATTTTCTAGTCCCACAAGATTTTTTTTTTCAGAATTTTTTGGACCGAAAAATGATTTTTCTATAATTTTCTAATAATTATTGATTATAGAGCAATAAATAATAATTTTCAATTTCAAAAAATAAATTAAAATTCACAGAAAATCCAAATAATTTTTTTAGACTTAGATAAAATTTTTTAGAATTTTTCGGACTGAAAAATATTTTCATGTAATTTCCAAATAGTTTATTTATTTCATAATTAATAAAAAAATATTTTTAACCCAGAAAAATAAATTACAAATCACAGAAAAATCAAAATAAATAAAATATTTATTTCGGTAAAAATTATGATAGAAATGAGTGTTCACCTGCCCCCACATGCCACTGGATCTGGCTCTTACAAAACAAAGTTTGAAAATAGCTTTCACGTGTCGCAGTGGCACGTGAAGCCAACGTGCTACCTTCTAGGCAGTGCCTGATCACCAAAGTTTGGCTATCACACTATTTTCGATATCTTTGAATTCAATGGTGGTCTCGAATTTTCAATTGGACATCTCTAGCCTGGTGGATGGACTACACGTGCCAACGCCGAGAGTGGGAATGACACATCAGAACTGTTCATCTTCTTTATTTTTTCAAAATTTGAATGAATTTTTGACACACCATATTTCTCTCAATGCTTAACCATTTTTTGCGATCTATATATGGTTGAAAAGGATTTTTTAAGATGAATCTAGCCATATAAATTTTATATCATGAAATATTGTATTTTGAAAATTACGAGTATATTAAGTTTTAGTTAGAGTTTATAGTATCTCCTAATGTACTTATCTGATGTATACAAAATTTTTCAATGCTACTAAGTTAAATTGAGAGCATTCCATCAAGTATTTTGCAAGATGCCATTAATAAACCTCTAACATTATTCACAACAATTTTAATTTTTTTTAAATACCCAAATGATGCAAGAAACAACTCATGCATGCTCTGATACCAATGAAGGTTTTCATATAAACCAATAAAAAAATATTTCACAAGTAGAAATCCTATATCTAAATTGGATTAAGATCACTTACCTCTTTTGATGGATGTGTATTCTAAACCAAGAAAGTGTTACAATATCGGAACATTTCCTATTGTTCACAGTTCAAATGTCTTTTGGTGAATGAAATGAGAAATGACCAATTTTCTCAAACCCTCTTTATATTCACACTTGTAGTGCACCCCTTATCAATTAATTTTTATTCTCCTTCACATTCTCCAGAAAAAAAGGAACAATGGTTTCTCTTTTTGTCATGCTTGCCCATTCTCCATTTTTTTGTTTCACTTACGTGTGTGTTTTTAAAAAAATAGGCAGTTGACTTCTTGAAGAAGGAGTGTTCAAAATTGGGAGAGGTTGTGGGTGGTTTCTCAAGATCACCACCCCTCCTCTTTTAAATTCAAACAAAAGCCTAGACGGGTCTACCTCATGGGCGAATCTGCCCCTTTTCCAATAGTGGACTCAAGAGAGACAATAGAGAATAAGAGAGATAGAGGGAGGGAGATGCCAACGTTATCACATAGAAACATCAGGAAAGGGTAGAGAGAGAGGGAATAGATAGAGAGAGTGAGAGAGATAGATATCCCAGTATTTTTACTTAAAAATGTTGGCATGTTCATTATTTCCTGATGTTTTTAGGAAAAAATGTTGGGAAATCCTTTTAAAGAGAGGATCTAGAGAGAGAGTGAGAGAGAGAGAGAGAGAGAGAGGAAAATCCCGATATATATATATATTTAAAATATCGTCAAGTTCACTTTTTGCCAATGTTTCGGGACAAAATGCCAGAAAATCCTTCTAAAATCCATGAACACACCTTCTCTCCCTCTATTCTCTATTCTCTATTCTCTGCTCTCTCTTTTTTCTCTTTGCACTTTTTGACCTTTTCCCTTTGCCGCCACCACTAAAACTCCCTGCTGAAACGGATGTCGCTATTGCTGCCTCATCATCGAAAAAGGTGCCAGAGGTCACTATCTACCGGAGGTTCTTCTTCATCCTCTCATCACTTCTTGTTGGTGCTCTTAGTGCTCTCTTTTCTTACCAATTTGAATTATAAAATATTTAATTTAAATTATAATTATAAGATAATTAATTTGAATTATAAATTATAATTATATATATTTAATTTAATTTGAAATATAGGGATTTGATATTGATGTGGATGTTTGAGGCTTGTATGTGAGGTTAGATTGTGTGTGGTCTTTGTTGGGAATAGAGACAACCTTGTAACTTGTCCAAATTTTTAAATTTGTACAACTTAGGATATGATAGGTTTTATATGCTAAGTGTGTAGTGTGTTTTATCTCTCTCTCTCTCTCTCTCTCTCTCTCCCTCTGCTGTTAGTGTTTCCCATTCTTGCTCGCGCCAATCACAAATCTTTCGGTGCTAAGAAGCAATTGAACAATTATCCCTTGAAGTTTTTGATTGTTTAATTTTTCTATCACAATCTTCCATCTTTGCGCTTTTATTCGAACCCAGAACCCCAATTTCGAATTTGCAGCTTCTTTGGGTTTTCTAGGGTTTCCTGGTTTCATTCGATCTTAATCTTTGAAAACTAGGAAGAAGGAAAAAAAAAAAAAAACCCAGAGTTGATCAAAGAAAAAGAGGAAGAAGATTCGATCTTGATCACAATTTCAACTATCTTTTGAGCAAAATTTCAATTTTGATCTTGATCGATTGCGATTGAACTTTGATTCTTCGATTGCATCCATCGTCACCCGCCCGAGCTTCAATTGCCGATTCAATTTGATTAGGGTAGATTCAAGTGTCTCAGATTGCAGAAATCACCTTGATCGACTGCAAGTTGTGGGTTCTGTCTTTGGATAATCATGTGATTCTTTTAAAAGACTTGATCAATTTTTGGGTTTTCCTTTGGAACTTTGAGCACTGGGAGTAAATTCTGTGATTTCTCTTGGATCTTTGGTCTGTTTCAGGAATTTCTAGGTTTTCATCTGGTTTTATTTATTTTCAGGGAGCCTTCAACAACAAAGACTCGATTTCATTATTTAAATTGCAGCTGGTGAGTTAAAATCTATCATTTGCAGCTTCGATCAGGTCAATTAATTTCACGTTGTCCTTGATTTTAAGTTTGGAGTTCTATTCGAGCAGGTCAGTTCTTTACACGCTGTACTACTATTCTCTTTTGTCATCTGCCTTTTGTTTTGCAATATTCTCTGTTGTTCCTTTCTGTCTTAGCTGTTCATGAGTTTAGTTTTGATATATTCTTTTCTGTTCCTGTTGTTCTAGAGTTTGCTATTCTATTGAGTTTAAGTTTAAGTTTGCTGTTCCTGCTGTACTATTTGGAGTTTTGTTATCTGCTGCTCTTGCTGTTCTTACTATTCATTAAGATCTTGTTGTTCTGTTTGAGTTCTTACTATTCTATTTGGAGTTTTGAGTTCTTGCTGTTTATTAGTTTAGTTTTGTTATATTCTTTTCTGTTCTTGCTGTTCATTATCTGTTGTTCATTATCTGTTTTTGTTTTGTTTTGTTATTGCTTGAGTCAGGTTATATTAATTTGGGTTATATATATATTTGATCTTGTCGTATATTCATTTGTGTTATATTCTTGCTTGAGTTGGGTTAATAATTTGCTAATTCATTTTTTAAGTCTTGGGTTATATATATTTGTTATATTTTTGTTCTTGTTCTTGAGTCTTTTGTATTCTTCAAATGTATGTCTATTTTGCATGTTTCTTTTTGATGGCTTTTGATTTTAGGTTTTTGATTATTCTTAGGACATTTTAGAGTATTTAGGATTTTATTTTTATTTTTATTTTTTTTAAAGAGCTCCGCCATAGTCGGTTCCAAACCCAGATAAAGGAGTAGAGTTGTGGTAGGTTGACAGCCAGTGTAAAAACTTTTATCAAAGTAAAACAGCGACAAATAAGAATTATTTTACTTTTACAATTAATTTTGGTATTATTATTTTTGACATTGTTATCTTTTGATATTCTTTATTTTTCTTTAATTAAAAATTTTAGCATTATTGTTTTCGACATTATTGTCTTTTGATATTCTTTATTTTTCTTTAATTAAAAATTTTGGTTGAATTTAGTTTATTGTTAATTTAGTTTATTTTATTACACTTGTTAGTCAACGTAAAAATCTCTTGTCAAAATTCAAAATGAGAAACAATGAAGATATGATTCACCTAAGTATTTGGAATATAGGATCCTTAAGTGACAAATTAGGGAAGATAGGGAAAGTAATGAATAGAAGAAAAATTAAAAATGTGTGTCTATAAGAAACTAAGTGGGTAGGGGAGAAGTCTAGAATAATTGAACCTTATGAGTATAAAGTTTTGTACACAGGTAGGGATAGAACTAAAAATGGTGTAGAAATAATTATTGATGAAGACCTACATGAGAATATAGTAGAGATAAAAAGAAATAAAGATAAAATTTTACTTATCAAGATGGTTAATGAAAAACATATAATTAACATAGTCAGTGTATATGCACCATAAGTAGGTATAGATGCAATTAGTAAAAAATAATTTTGAAAAGATTTGGATGAATTTATACGGACTATATCTAGTATAAAGAAATTATTTATTAGTGGAGATCTTAATAGACATGTAGGGGAGAATAACGAAAGATTTAAAACTATACATGTAGATTTGGTGGTAGGAATGAGGCGAGAGAAACCATTCTAAAGTTTATTACAGTATTTGATCTGATACTCATAAATATATTTTTTAAGAAAAGAGAGTCGCATTTAGTTAGATACAGAAGTGGGTTGAATGCTATTCAAATAAATTTCTTTCACACTAGGAGGAGCGACAAAATAACTTGTAAAGATTACAAAGTTATGCCTGGAGAGAATGCAACGACTCAGCATAGGCTTTTAGCTGTAGATGTGCATGTGTCTAAAATGCAAAAGGAATATCATCCATTGGTAGAGTCAGAAATTAAATGGTAAAAATTGAAAGAAGAAAAAGTAACAATTTTTAAAGAAAAATTAATGTAGGAATTAATTTGGTCAGTTAATGATAATTCAGAACTATGTGGGTAAAAATATCTAATAACATTAAAAATATAAGTAGGGAGATTCTTGGTGTATCTAGAGGGCGGGCTCCAATAGGCAAGGAGTCATGGTGGTGGAATGAGGAACTCCAAACTACTATACTAACAAAACGAGAGTGTTATAGAAATCTTAAAATTAATAATATAATGAGACATTTGAATTATACAAAAATGCGAAGAAAAAAGTGAAAAAGATTATTTAAGAATAAAAAAATAAGGTATATAATGAACTATATAAGAAGTTAGAAACCAAGAATGGAGAGAAAGAGATTTATAAAATCACTAAATTAGGGGAGAGAAAGGGAAAAGATTTAAATAGTGTTAGGTGTATCAAGAGTGAAACTAATAGTATATTTGTGAGGGATGAGGATATAAGAAAGCATTGAAGGGATTATTTTGATAATTTGTTCAATATGGAGGGTACAAAAGACATTAACAATATTACAATGTCAGTAGAAGAGATCAATAGGATTTCAATCATAAGATTTGTTCTCATAAAGTAGAGAAAGTTTTAAAGGGAATGAAAAATAATAAAGTCTTAAGACTTGATGACATCCTCATAGAGGTGTGGAAATGCTTGGAGGAGGTTGGAATAGCAATGTTAACAGATTTTTTTTTAACAAAATTTGACAAACTAAAAAAATGTCCAAAGTATAGAGGGAGAGTATACTTGCACTATTATATAAGAATAAAGGGGTTATACAAGACCGTTCTAATTATATGAGAATTAAACTTATGAGTCATATTGTGAAGTTATGGAAAAGCGTGATTGAGCATAGGCTGAAATTAGAGATAAACGTATTTCAGAATCAATTTGGATTTATGTCGGGAAAATTCACTATCGAAATAATCCACTTACTAAGAAATCTGATGGAGATATTTAGGGTACAGAAATGAAATTTACATATTGTATTTATTGATTTAGAAAAAGCGTATGATAGGGTGCTAAAAGACATATTGTGGTGAGTGTTGATGAAAAAGAAGATTTCCATCAAATACATCAATCTTATTAAAAATATGTATGATTGAGTTGTCACTAATGTAAGAATTTGTCGGGGGGTAAGTGATAACTTTCCAATAAACATTGGACTTCACTAGATATCGGCATTAAGTCTAATTCTGTTTGCAATAGTAATAGATGAAGTTACAAAGAGTATCTAAGATAAAATACTGTTCATTTTTTTTTTAAAACCCTAGACAATTATTGACAGATTAATAACAAAAAAATCCATCGCTAAATTTTGTCAGTAATCCTTGCCAAATTAAACTAACTCTTTAATTTGCGATCGATCAGTGACGAAAAATTCCATTGCTAATTTCCATTGCTATTTCGTCGTAAAAATGATAATAATTTTATGGATGGAATATTGTGATCGATTAGTGACGGAAATAATCTGTCACTAATTCCGTCACTAATTCGTCATAAATTTGTCAAAAAATTGTCCCGTGAACTAATAATTTGATTTTGTGCCTATTTTACAGACGGAATTAGCAACGGAAATAATCTATCGGAAATCTCTCGTTAAATTTTAGTCCTTCAAATTTGAAACTTTCGACGTTAATCCATCACAATTCCATCTCTATTAGCGACAGATTTTTTTTCATCGCTAATTTTTATCGTTAATACCCTATTTTCTTGTAGTGAATTTTCTTTTACTAACATTTTTTAAATTAAATGTCGGTAAAAGTACATTAGGGGTGATGTTTTAGACTAAAAATGTCACCCCAAAACGATGGCATGAAAAAATAAGGAGTGATAAGAATTTTTTTACCTTGCCAACATTTACTTTGTCAATGTTTCCTCATCAAACATTGGCAAAAGGTAGAGAGAGGAGAAGAGATACTAGAGAGGGGGCAAGGAAAATGCAACATTTTGGTGTAAAAACGTTATGCTTTCTTTGTGAAGTGCCAATGCTTTTAAGTGAAAATATTGGCATCCTCTATTGACTTGCTGATGCTTGATGGGTAAATGTAAGCAAGTTTAGTTATAATCATAATCTCTTCTCTTTTCTCTTTTCTATCTTCTTCTCTGTTGTAGTCACTGTTCTTCTCTGAAATCCACTACCACTGCTCACTCGGTGCTCGTAGTTGCTCTCTCTCCCTTGCCACCGGTCACCACCACCCATCGTTTGGACCTACCCTACCGTTGCTCACCTACTGCTAGCAGTTGCACTCTTTCCCTTCCTGCTAGTCGCTGTGGGTTCTTCATTGTGCTGCAGTTACTGCCAGTGCTATCGACCTTGTAGTCACTGTCAAAAGAATGAATTTTGGTATTGAGATATGATTTTCTCTCCAATGAGTAGAACAAAAATTTGGAAAAATTAGGACAAAATTAGGACACATTAGGGAAAAATTATGGTAAGGGCAATATTAATATATATTAGGATAAAATTAGGGCAAAATTAGGATACAATTAGAACAAAAATAACTTTTCATATGGTAATGTTCAAATTAGAATTAGAATTAGGATAAAATTAATTGATATTGAATTAGAATTATGGCAAAATTTGAATTAGTAATTTGCTAAGAGTCATATTTAAAATTAGAGTAAAATTGATTAATCCATTTTTTATTACTTAGATGTTGACATTTTGGTTTGAAGAATGTTGTAATTTGAAATGGTTACTCATATGTTTCTTGATTTTCTATGTTTTGCATGCATATTTATTAAATAATTTAATCATGTATATATATATTTGGCATGCACATATATATATATATATATATATATTCCATCGATTCCAAAGTCTAGTTTTAATTTTGCACTTTTTTTTTTAATCTCTCTTTCTTCATTATTTCAAATTTGAATTTTGAATCCTGTGTGCACCCCCGGTTTGTTGGTATTCAAAGCATGAAAAGGTAAAAACATATTTAGAGAAATACTATATTATTTAATTTTGTATCATTTTGAATTATATTTTTGTAGGAGCAATCAAAATGAGGGAAGAAAAGTAGATTGCAACAAACGTATGCTTATACTTGGAAGATTTCATCTAGTGATGATAGCTAGTGGCTCTCCGATTGTACAAAAGAAGTCATATTTGTTGAGACTAATTTTCACGATGAGATAATGTGTATGAACTATTTTATGGGATATTGGTATGGATATTATTGAAGTCGATTTTCGTCCCACAGATACTTGTTCTTCTGACTCGAGCAAGGAGCCAATGATAGTGGTGTTCGTCGGTTCTTCATGGATAAGAAATCTGCAAAAACCCCACCAGAGCTAACCTGGCGGGGGACTCCGACACTCAAGTCAGTGATGAAATAAAGACTGATAGTAGTCGTAGATATCATACCTTCGATTGTATATGGAGTAGAATACGAGAGCATATCTCTAATTGTATAAGATTGAGCATGAAAGTCTACCTTTGTCGGTGTATATAAATGGGTATGAAACCCCCCTCTGAATGACATATAGGATTGTGTATAGAATCTCTCTCTGAACGATGTATAAAACTGGGTATAGAATCCCCTATGAATTACATATAGAATTGCCTCTCTTTCGTGTGTAAAGAACTAAGTCCACTCTGAGAGTTGTATATGCTCTGTATTTATAGCCTTCCAGGGGTGTAGAAAACCCTAATTTCCTTTTGTTTGAAGTCTTTCAAGATGGTTAGAATTGTAATTAGAGACTTCTGAAAAATTTAGACTTCCTTAAAATTTAGAAAAATTTGGAACTCTAGAAAAATTTCTTTTCTTTATGAGAGTCCACGAGATTATGAAAAGATTTGATCTTGATGGTGATTACTTTCCTTATCGGATAACCATGTATGATTTTTGGAAACCTATTCAATAGGGTACCATCAGATATATTTTAACTATTATACTTAAACTTGTGGTTGAAATTATTATGTTTATACTTGCTAGATATTTGGAGGTATATATTATATTTGTAATTGATGAATGTTTAAAGTTATAGTTTATCTTTGTTGTTGATTGTTGTTTGGAGTATTATTGATGGATATTTGGAACTTTGTATATAGATGAATTATGGACCTTGGAAATTATGAAAAATTATGGATATTATTGTTTCATTTGCAGGTATTTGGAACCAATTATAATGAAGTAAAATATGTTGTAAGAAAATAAGCTTTGCCAATGTTTGAAGGAGCAAACATCGACGAATCTTGCATCATTGCTGACATTTTGACCAGAATGTTAGCAATTTTAATAGTCATTGTCGATGTTTAAAGGAGCAAATGTCAGAAAAGGTTTTAGACTTTCCCGGCGTTTGCCCATCAAAAAATTAAGAAAGCTCGTTAATGACGTTTGGTGTACAAACATCAGGAAAGGTTCCCTAAAATTTTTTCATAAAACGTCAATATCTTGATTTTTTTCGAGAAGTTTGTTTCGATGTTTTTCCTTCATCGCCCCTTTGTTTAGTGACTCTTATAAAATGTCGAGGAGTATCAAAATAAATATTAGAAAAAGTTTGAATTTTGTAGTGTTTTTTTTGCCCAAAAAAGTAACTTTTCATCCTAACACTTTCAAAGTTTAGAATTTTTAATATCATGATAGCTATTTATCATGGACTCGTGATAACAATACATTAGAATTGAAAAACACAAAATATTACTTTTGTTACACATAAAGCTCATTTATTAAAAGACAAAATGTTGGAAAAATGGGGCCCCTCCATTTTGAATTTAACTCTCTCCCTCCCTCTCCCTCTCTCTCTCTCTCTCTCTCTCTCTCAAAACTCTCTCTAGGGAAATGAATTTCTTGCATGAATTTTGTACCACCAACCGTGATGGAACAAAAGAAGAAGAACAGAAAGAATTTCCTTTTTTTCTTTGCATGTGTATGTACGTAAAAGGGAGAGTGAAAGATAAAACGGATCTTCTCATATTTTAGAGAGAGCGCTTGAAGAATAGTACAAGAGCTTGATGATCATTACCCCACTAAAGGCATTTGGATTGTGGAATAATAGGAGATGATTCGAATCTGTGACATCTTCTTGATCTAGAATACCCAATCGTCAAAAGAGCTAAGTGATTCTAAACCAATTCAAATTTTGGGATTTTCGCTTGTGAAATATTTTATTTATTAGTATGCATATAAACTTTCATTAGTATCAGAGCCATTTAGGGTGTTTCTTGCCACTTTGTTGGGTATTGAAAATGAAAAAAGTCTAAAATAATTTTCAAGGTTCATTAATGGTATCTTTCAATAGGCTACACGAATTGCTATCAATTTAACATAGTATGATGCTTATGATCTAAGGATTAAATCGGCAAAATTTAACATGTATCCAATGAATACATTAGGAGATATTATAAATCCTAACTGAAATTTAATGTACTCGTAATTTTTAAAATACTATATTTCGTGATATGAAATTATGTGGTAAGATTCTTCTCGAAAAATATTTTTCAACCACAAAAAGATCGCAAAAAAGGTCAAAAATTGGAAGAGCTATGGCATTTCGAAGTTTCAGTCGAATTGTAAAAAATGTAGAAGATGAATAGTGTGCAGTTTATTTCCCACTCTAGGCCTTGATGCGTGAAACCTAAACGTCATGCTTGGGATGTTTGATCTGAAAATCACGACTACCATTGAATTTAGAGATATCAAAAATGGAGGTAGTCAAATTTTGGTGACCATGCACTATTGGGAAGGTGGCACGTGGACTTCATGCGCCATTGTGGGCGCATGAAGAGTCATTTTCTGGCTTTGTTTTGTAATATCCAAGTCTGGTAGTGTATGAAGGAGTGTGCAGGGTTGTTTTTGGTCCCAATCTTCATTGAAATAAATTATTTATTTATTTAGATTTTTCTGTAATATTAATTTATTTTTCGGAGTCAAAAAATATTTTTTATTGATTTTTAAATCAATAAACTATTGAGAAATTATGAAAAAATTATTTTTCAGTTTGAAAAATTCTAAAAATTTTATATGAGTCTAAAAAATTATTTTGGATGTTGTTGTGAATTTTAATTTATTTTTCGGTGTTCAAAATTATTATTTATTTATTTATAATCAATAAGTTGTTAGAAAATTATAGAAAAATCATTTTTCAATCCAAAAAATATTAAAAAATTTTCTATATGTTAAGAAAATTATTTTTCTTAATTTTGGCTACTCAAGTATAAGTTTTTTATAGACTTTTGATTTTATGCTTATTTTTTTATATATGAAAAATTTATTTTTTCAACAGGAAATTAATTAGAAATTGAGTATATTATTTAAAATCGATATTTATAAATTTCTTGTATAGTATTATGGTTGGTTTTGTGCTCAACCTAATATTGTTCCTATTTTTTAGAGAAATGACAATGATCGGATGTCACGCCCCGAACCGAGATCGTGAACAGTCGCCCGTAACCCTGGATGCCGGCTGTATTTCTACAAAAAAATCAGGCAGAACCTCCCCATAAATTGGAGGTCTTCCATGTAAAATTTAATCAGTTTAAACCTGTATAATTTAAAATCGTTCTGTAAATAAAATAAAATGGCCATCCCGACCTCAAAACAATCCACCAAATCTCACAACCGACATCCAGACAATGCAAGGCTAACAAATCACCAACAGTCCTAGCCACAGACCTCTACGATCATGCCCAACTAGAGCATGAGCAGCCGCCACACCGAGTGGACCTAAATTTTATATAATATACAATAATTTCCTAAGTAAAGAGTTATAATGTTTACAAATGTCTCAATGCAAGCATAATAGGAGAGTTTCATAACAATGTCCATAAATATTACAGTCATCCCATAAAAATATACATGGTTAACTACGGACCTAAATATCCAGACCACGCAGGGTCGAAATAAAGTGTGAAATTCGTATTTTAAATTAAACTCAAATCTTACCGTCGAGAAGAACCAAACCCGCCTAGGATTAACTAAAATCTCTAGACTCTGAAACGTCGCTCTAGCACAACGATCTTGTATGAGGGAGGAAAGAAGAGGGATGAGTATCTATGGGAGGATACTCAGCAAGTGAGGGGAAGGACATCATGCTATCAATATCAAGTGTGAACTTGGAGTGTCAAAGCATGTAATACAATATCAGGTATACGAAAACAGCGTGCAGTTTTAATATATCTCAAAGCACACATCACAAAATAACATATGCATTCATCTGTGTATCAAATCACATGAGAAGAGCAGTTGAATAAACAACCCCGGCAATGGTCTACCTCGACCAAGAACAGACGCATTGGGGGTTTTCAGAATGCAAATATCAAATAATGGCTCTCTACCCCAATGTTGGCCACAGGCTACTCCAACTAGCCTGTAAATAATAACAATAATAATATACATATAAATAGTCAGCCGTGTATGATGCCCCCGCCCAGTGCTAGATAGAGGTACAACTCACGTCCTCCCCCGATGAGGGTTCAATCTTGGACAACCATACACATGACAATCTGGCAGATACCTCCGGCCGAAGAGTACCTGGGCACAAGGGGTGCCGCTACCAAACGTCCTTCGTAGCTATGGAACAATATCAAATCAGTCGGGCACGTGGCCCCATGCATCCCAACACCATATCAGCCGGGCATATAGCCCCATGCATCGTATCATAATATTAGCCGGGCATACAGCCCAAAAGGTACATGTAAATCCATTCAAATCATGTGCAATGCAGGTGAAAGCATTAAAACATGTCAATATATCAGAAAGGTGACACAATATTCAGTTATCAAACTCATGGATGCATATAAATAAAATCAGTAATTGGGACATTCCAATGGTCACAAAAATATGTACATATACTTATCAAAATCCAAAAATTCAATTTTCACACGTATAGAAATCATGTCGTTTGAAAATCGGTAAAACATGATTTGTCAATCAATAGTAGATGTCGTAGTCCCACTCACAGTTTAGGGAGGGTGTGCACTCCCAATTCCAACCCAAACCAAAACAAACTCGACTCCTGGAGTCTCCAAGAAAGTCAACCTAAATCAAATCATCACAAATTTCATCAATTTTCTGACTATTTTAAGGGTTTATCATTTTCCTTAAATTCGTACAAACCCTAAATTCTTCAATTTATAAATGTACTCCAATGTAATCAATTTCATTCCATTTATAAATAAATAACGAAATCAAAACCAAATCTAAATTCAAATCTAAAACCGTTCAAAATCGAAAACCAAACTAAAATAAATAAATTTCCTACAAGACGAAAAAATCTTTGAAAAATCATACACTTTTAAATTTCCATCCGATTTCTTCAAACCATAAGTCATTTTAAAGGTATTGAAACCTATTTTCATAATACGGAAATTGTATTTTGATTTCCTATATGCAGGACAATTTATAATGAAAAGACTGTATAAATCCTTAAACTCAAATTTCAAATTTTAACTGTTTTCATGCATTCGTCAAATTAAACTCTAAGAGAAACCATTCAAATCAATTCAATTCGATTCTATTATCTCTTAGCATGCTTTTTCCGTATCAAACGGCCTAATTTATGTAAATACATAAACTCAATCCTAACATTCAATTATAGAACTTCAGAAATGTATTCAAATCAAATCAAGTATACATTCCAAACGTATACCAGACTTCTAACTCTAATTTATCCTAAATTCATTTAAATAAATCGAATAGGTTAGAAATCCCTCACCTAGGGTTTTCTCGAATCGCAGATCTGACTTCTGAATGTACTTCATTCAATCCAGGACCTGCAGTATTCCCAATTCAAAACGGATTCTAGCAGTTAGACTAAACCACTTAAGAGTATTAACTCTAGGGACAAAAATCAGAAATCAGCCTTTACCTACGCAGTGAGAGGATTGCAGGAAACCATCGCAACCTAGGGTTCTTTTTCTGAAGATTGCTGGGGCCTCTTGAAGGAGAGAGCAGAGCACTCGAGCGTGCGAGCAAGGAGGAGAAGCCACTTGCAGCCACACACGCTAGGATCTGTCGCGCGCGGGAAAGGAAAGGTGAGCGCTGCAGTCGCGCGCGCGCAGGGAGAGAGAGATAGGGAGAAACAGAGAGAGAGCCGAGGGTAGAGAGAACTGTGAGAGGGATAGAGAGAGAATGGCGGTGGTGGTGTGGTGGAGAGAACGAGGTGGAGTGGCGGTGAACCGCGGGGGAGAGAGAGAGACGACGAAGGAGAGATCGCGAGAGGTAGAGAGAGAGAGAGAAATCGATCGACAGTGAGATGTAGAGAGAGAAACGATAGTGGAGGGTTTGATGACAGCGGTGAAGGAGGCGATCGATGGTTGCTAGTGGCCGTGGGTGGCGGAGCAGCTGGTGCGGCGGCGATGGCGCGGGTGGGGGAGAAGAAGAAGAGGCGGATGAGGGAAAGAGAGTAGAGAGAGAGAGAGGAGAAGAATTAGGGCTAATAGCCCTAAGTCGAATTTTTTTATTATTATTGTTATTATTATTATTATTGTTATTATATATGTATTATTATAAAATGGTTTATAAATAAATGCATGAGGAAATAATTAATTTAATAAATGAAAAATATGTTTATATACGTATACATATATTTTATTTTATTTTTATACTTGTTTCACATTTCGAATCGGAAATACGGAAACTTTTGAATATACTAAAAATTTGAATTAAAAACCCCAAAATCGAAAATCAATATAAAATAAAAATTTTCTCTCTATATAAATAAACTGAGGAATATTTCATTAAATTCAAGAACGGGAGTACAAAAGTATGGCACCGCAGAGTCGGCGTTACATCGGACATACCAGGGGAGAGCTAGAGTTTTGAGAACTCTAAAATGTTTGGCAAAATTAGATACAACAATGGATGATACAATGGACCCTATGTATCACTTTGCCACCTTTTTTAAAGATTAAGAAAAACGTTTGGAGTTTAGCATGTGAGTGATTGGTTTGGGGATACTGCAATTTAGATTCATGTGATTAGAGAATCACTGATTCAAGTACCACATTAATTAAAATGTAGAGGGCTAAAAATATAGAGATCATGATAATAATATAATTATCCCTTAGGATAAACAGTATTAGCCCATGTGTTATAAAATGTTCACTTCTACTGATAAACTTTCAGTAGGAATAATCGATATGCTATCTCGCATGTACATGTTTTGAGGATAGATATTTTTTTATTAGCATTATCTCCTGTGAAAGATAACAAGGCATGCATCATGATCATGTTTTATGAAACCTTGTAGATATGGCATGTAAAGTTCGATTTTAAGTATGAATTAAGAATGTTTGTTTTTACGTATGATTTGAACATTCTGAAATAATTGCATGCTTAAGTAATCATGAGTTCATGTGATAAGATGTGCTCTTATATCACATGATTTAAATACTTTGTGTATTAAGTGGGAGATTTTAGGTTGGAAGAATTTAAATTATTCTCACCGAAAACTTATTGAATTTTGTAATTTTAAATTAAATTTGTGATGGTGATATACTAGGACCATAGATGATGATTGAGAATCTAGTAAATTTTCAATTCTATGGCTAATGTTGACTTGTCATTAATGTTAATTTTGAAGTACAAAATTGTATGTTTGAAATGAGCATTGGTATTTGTGTCCACCCTTTTGAAACCCAACTCATAGCATAAAAGTCCATTATTAGGGACTTAAATAGAAGTGGCAAATTAAATGGCGACGATTATGAGATATGATACCATAAAATGAGATATGGGAAGAACTTGATGCCTCGGAAGGTATCAAGCATGCCATGTAGGACCCTTGGTATAGGCAATGCTGCCCCACAGATGAGAGAACAAGATGCTTATCAGATATAGAAAAGGATAGATTTCACTATTCGAACGACTCTGGTTAGCTTCGTGATTGATGACATGATGCCCATATGTGAGCAATATATAACTATTTATGACATTTAGGTGTACCTTAGGGAAAAATATGGAGGTACTAGTGATTCATTTTAGACAGTTGACCATAAAGTTTGATACTTATAAAAGACAAAGTGACCACAGTATCAAATAGGTTTTTGAGGGTCATGTCTAACACGATTAGAGAATGGGAGTTAGCTAGTCATGTACTGTCCGATGAACACAAGTTCAAACCTTGATCTGATCCTATCCTACTAAGTGAGAGCACTTAAAAGTCAGTTTAATTTACAATGACAGTGTGAAAACTTTTTCGGATGTTGCTTGCCATGACGAGCTTGAGAATGAGTGACTTTGTGCTGGAAGATCCATAGCTGTTGCTTTTGTTGAAAAGTTTAAGTTTCAAGAGAGCTTTGGGCTTTAAGCATGAAAAGAACTGGAACAAAAGTAAGAAAAGAAATGAGACTTTAGACGGATCACAAAAGAATAACCCAGATATAAGAACAGACTGAGAGATATTTATGGATTTTTCATTAAATGTTTTCTGGTTATAAATAGATCTATGTGGAGAACAATGCAAGAATGAAGTTTAGAGGAGCTGACACTTGTAAGCTGCAATTATAGGGTAGCCAAACTCTTATTTTGTGTGATATTCATGCCAGAAATTCGGCGGAACCTTATCTGTTCTTATTCTTTTGAAACTTGGCTATGTTTTTGAACTTTTAAAGAGATTGGGTTAGTTTGTATTTGAATAACAAGCATACTGGTTTTGGAAAGTTTGTAAATGGTTATATGTTTTTGTGATTATTGATAATGTGACATAGCATGATAGACTTGGTCACAATAGGGCGAGACAAGATTAATTAACAAGTGAGAGCAGAATCATTGGGTCCAGTCAAATAGTTAATTTACCATCATTTTAAACATTGTCTTTCTAGCAAAATAACGAGAAAACCATTTGGAAAAGCCATAAAGGCTGAATTTCCATTTGTTGTTTCTCCGTTCAGACATTCGTGGTCCAATGAATGTGAAGGCTAGATATGAAACTTTGTATTTCATTATGTTCATTGACAATTTCACACTATTAGGTCATATCTATTTGTTTTTTCACATGTTTAAAGCACTTAAGTGCTTTTAGACCTTATATGAGTGAGGTAGAGAATCAAACGGATAGATGATGTGAATATCTATTAGATCAATTTAAAGATCTAAGTAATGAAAAAGACACAATCTGACATTTGACCATTCCTTATACACCTCACCAGAGTGGTGTTGAAGTAGAAGGAATAAGATATTGTTGGATCCTATAAAATCCATGATGGCATAGACTAACTTACCGATTTTCTTTTGAGGAGATCTCTTGTTAACTGTGGCCTATATATTTTGAATAAAGTGTTTTCAAAGTCAGTACCAATGATGTTATATAAACTTTGGACTGGTAAAAAAGCTATGTCTGAGTGACATTAGATCTTGGGGATCGATAGTTTGCATTCGAGGTTTTTTTAATAAGTTTGAAAAATTTGATCCTTATGAAAGTAAGAGTATCTTTATAAGATTTTTTGACCAGTTTGAAGCTTAAGTATTCATTGGTGAATAAGATGATGGTAGTGTAGCAGAAATTGAATCACAGATTGTCACATTTTTTAAGAATGATTTTCCTAGTAGAGGTGATCTAAAAGACATAGAGTCTTGTTATATGAATTAGTTAATTCAAAAGATGGCTCTGTCTATGGTCGATCACTAGAATTGAAAGAAACTGAGTTAGGTGTTGATCCCAGTATGAGGGATTTAAGTTCTAGTGATCAAACTGAGTTACAAATTTAGAAAAGTGTTAGGAAAACCGTGCCCAAACATCATTTGGAGATTGAAGAGCATGTATTTATTATTTCTCCAGAAGATGAAAAAGAGTCTAAGAACATAGCTGAGACTCTGTCTTGTCCCACCAAATGTGAATGGAAAAGGTAATTGAAGAAAGAATCGGAGTTAATGAGGTCTAACCATATTTTAAGAATTGGTTGAACCATTGTTGGGGCGCAAGGTCATTGAAAATAAATAGGTTCACAAACCCAAACATAGGGCAGATAGAACTATTGTGAGTTATATGGCTTAACTGGTGGTAAAAAAGAATATCGATTATGAGGAAACCTTTTCTCAATTGTGAGATTTACCTTCATTCGCCTATTGTTGGTAGTAGTGGTCAATTTGGATTTAGAATTACGTCAAATGGACATGAAGACTAACTTCTTTAATGGTGAATTTATGGAAGAGGTCTGTATGGCACAACCAGAGGGTTTTGTCATTAAAGGCTTGGAAGACAGAGTATGTAAATTGAGTAGATTAATTTATGGTCTTAAGCAGTCTTCGAGACAATGTTGTTTGAGATTTCACAGAGATGTGATCTCTTATAATTTTATCATGAAAGACGAAAACCATTGAATCTATGTTGAGAAGTCTAGTAACAAATTTATGATTCTATCCCTATATGTCATATATATATTGTTAATCATAAATGAATAAGGAGTATGTCCTTGAAATCTTGAAATGGTTGTCTTCCAATTTTAAGATGAAGGATATAGGTGAGGCAGACTCAGAATTGAATCTAGAGAAATCATTCCAAGAGATTACTGAAATTATCTCAGGAGTCTCATATTATAAAGGTTCTGGAATGATTCATCATAAAAGACTCAAACCCAATGATACTCCTGTGGTTAGAGGCGATATTTCAGGAGATGACATAGGCCCGAAGTACTGTATTCTAGTATAGTTGGGAACTTGAAGTACGCTATGATGTGTATTCATTCCGATATTTGTCATGCTATGGGGTTTGGTCGGCATGTATTTGTCCAACGTAGGAAAGAGTGATTGAATCGCTATGAAAATGATATTGGGATACCTGAGTAGAACTGTACATTATTTTCTTTATTATTAAAGAAAAGATCTAGTTTTAAAAGAATACACGGATGCTGATTAGGGAGGTGATTTAAATGAGAGAAAATCAACCTCTGGTTATGTTTGCTTGCTCAATGATTATACTATCTCATGAAGAAGTAAGAAACAAACTGGTATACCACTATCTATGATGGAAGCAGAATTTGTGACTAATGCTTTCACAATTCAAGAAAGAGTTTGGTTGAGTAGATTTTTACAATATTTTGGGAGTTGTAAGAAACTCGGTGGGAGCTTGATGACTTATTATGACAATCGGTTAGCTATTGCTTACATGAGAGACTCTAAATATTATGACAAAGCCAAACATAGATATAAAGATCAATCTCATCAGAGACAATGATTGAAAAGAGAGAAATGACACTGAAGTATATGACTATGCATTTTGTGGTGGTTGGTCCTTTTAGAAAGCCAATACCTAAAGATATGTTTATGAGACATGTTAGATAACATGGATTTGTGTAGGTTGTGATAGTATTCATTACTGTAATTGTGATTGTGATCATATACAAAGTATATATGATATAATGTTCATTTTTGATGACATTTGAATTTTATTTTTGTGTTCAAAATTCTTGTGTCTACGTCTAAAGTATGTCGGGTAAGTTTTGAGATTGGTTCTCTCACACGAGTAATCGTCTCTAATGTCTGTGTAAAATGTAGAGATGAGCCGTGTTAATTTGTGGTAGATTAACACACATATATGCCGCCTTGGTTAAGTACTAAGATGAGATTACCTATTATAAATATTACACATATAGTAATCGAGTTGGATTTCCCACAATCCATTAAACTTGTAGAATAACCAAGTGTGGGTTTTTTCTTGATGTTGTGAGAGTTTAGAGGATTTGTATGAAGAAAAACTTAGGTCAAGTATTGTATACACTTGGACTAAAACCTATATGATACGTTATTTTAGAAAAGAAGACAAACGCTTCCAAATGGAAAGGAAAAGTATTGTAGTATATGTTTCATACCACGTGTGCTTATATGACCATATGAGTAATGAGATGGCGCATCCCTCTTCATCTCATTTTGTCAATCTCATTGTGTGAGCCTTAGAGGTTTATACTCAACTTCAATTTATACCCTTAGGACTTTCATCTATCTCTTGAAATTTTATTATAGTGTTGTTACTTTAGCATATCACCAAGGAACCATGGATGATTCGGTTTGACGGTGTATGTCTAAAAAAGCAGTTAACATAAAGTTAAAAGTTAGTAGTATGAAAGGAAGACTATCTTTGACTGACACGTTACTCTGTATTCACAAGTCGACCAATTATTTCTGTGACTTAGTGTTTAGAGATGTAATTGTGAATACATGATTGGACTTGATTCAAGTATGCTCATGTGTTGTTTTGAGGGATGAGAGATACATTGACTGTGTCAAGTAAAAGAGGTTTGGAGTATAGCGAGATACAATATCCTAACCACCGTATTGATGATGAGTTGCTATATATTTTTAATCGGTGTGTAGTTTTAGAGCTCTTGGTAATCTCGTAGGTTACATGATCTACTTGTCTGTATGAAATTGGTGATGTTCGATTATAATGATCACACTATGTGCGACTCTAGCCTTCATGTGTGAGTGGGAGATGTTAGAAAAATGGGATGGGTCCGCCAATGAGGTAGACCCACCCTTCTATTTTGAATTTAAAAAAGAAGAGTGGGGTGGTTATTGGAAACCACCCCCTTAACTCCCTTTAACTCCGTCCCTCTCTCTCTTAAAAAACTCACTCTAGGGAAATGAATTTCTTGCATGAATGTTGTACCACCCAACGTGATGGAACAAAAGAAGAAGAATAGAAAGAATTTCCTTTTTTTCTTTGTATGTGTACGTACGTAAAAGGGAGAGTGAAAGATAAAAGGATCCTCTCATATTTTAGAGAGAGAGTTTGAAGAATAGTACAAGGGCTTGATGATCATTACCCCACTAAAGGCATTTAGATTGTGGAACAATAGGAGATGATCCGAATCTATGACATCTTCTCGGCCTAGAATATCCAATCGTCAAAGGACGTAAGTGATTCTAAGCTATTTCGGATCTTAGGATTTCCATTTGAGAAATATTTTTTGTTGGTTTGCATATAAACCTTTACAAAATCTTCTAATTTCAACAAGCACTCTTGAGATCAATATTTTCTTTTTCTATTTAGTTCTCTTATATCAGCTCGATTAATTTGAGCACATGAACCTTGCAATTGGAAAAATTGAATTAGATTATCCACATACCACTCTTGCAATTTCCCATTCCTAAACAACCCTTTCATTTCCTTGGCATTGTCTTTGGAAACCTTCCCTCCTCTTGTAACCATCATAAACTTGAATGACTTGAAAACTCAGTCATGATCCATCAAGCTTGCTCTTCAGAGTCAAATAACCTGTTAAGTAGTGCTCCAAAGAAATTAAAGAAATATATTCCTTTTTTATTTAGTTAGTTATTGATTTGGTTTCTTGTTACTAGTAGTATGGAGTTAGTCGTGATTTCAGTTAGAAGTAGTGTTGGGCTATGTTATCCACTTTTCTTATATAATTGCTTATTTTTAGCTATATTGTGTTTAACTGTAAGCCTATATAAAGTCTTAAGTGTTTTATCAATTATGATAATAAATGTTGTAACTTCTTTTTCTCCTTAAACAAGTGTCTTTTTTTTTTCAACAAATATTGGTATTAGGGTTTTGTAAGAGAAAGAGTGAAAAATTTAGGCAACTTACTACATCTTTCAAAGCTAGATTTGATCTTCAACTAGGAAAAAGAAAAGTAAGAGAGAGAAAAATTGAGTGAAATACCAAAAGAGTGAAAATTCCAATGGCAAACAACGACAAAAATTCATCTTCTTAGCCCCTAATTCCAATTTTTAAAGGGTAAAATTATCACTTCTAGAGCCTAAAATTGAAGACAATGTTCAAGTTTCAAGAAGTATGTGACTTGGTGGAGAATAGTTTCAATGACATGAATCTCGCCAAGGCTCACCAACACTTGCAAGAGACTAAAAAGAAGGATGCTAAGGCTTTTTCCTTATTCAATAGAATCTTAATGATATTTTTTCCAGAATTGCAGTAGCTAGAACCTAAAAGCCAGAGTATTTAGGTGACAAGAAGGTAATTGCTATGAAATTACAAACTCTTTGGCTTGATTTTGAAATGTTGGCCATAAAAAAATAATGAGTCTGTGTAAGTATACTTGTCTAGAGTCTTTATGGTTGTAAATCTTATGAAGTCATATGGTAAAAGTGTTAGTAATTAAACTATTATGAGAAAGGATTTGAGGAGTTTAATTCCAAAATTTGATCATGTGGTTGATGTAATTAAAGAGTCTAAGGACCTGTCTACTCACTCTTTTGATGAATTGATGAGTTCTCTATTGGCTCATGAAGATAAGCTAAGTAGATCCTATGAAAAAGTTAAGGAGAAGGCTTTTTAAGAGAAGGGGGAGTCTCCCTACAAGGAAAAAGAAAAAAAATTTAGTAGAATGCGAAAGCACATGGTAGACCATGCCAATGAGATTAGTTAAGTTTCTTTATGCATGAAGAAAGGATATAGAGCCTCATACTCCTTATTGTTGACCTACTAGTTCGATCTTTCTTCCCAATTTCTGGTTCTGCCTTCAAAATCTTCTCACAAAAGGATTCACCATCGAAAAATTTTGGAAAAAATAAAAGATTTGTTGTTGAAACCTTCTCAAAAATAGATTCACTCTCCATGTTTAGTTTTTTGCATCAAAAGTTTTAGAAATTTCCTCCTCTGTGTTTGGAAACCTAACTTCCATTGAAAACTTCCCTCCTTCAATTCTCTCCAGAAATGGGATTCACCACAACCGCTTCGCTTGAAAATTTTCCTCCTTTTATTCTCTCCAAAAATGGGATTCACCATAACCACTGGATGGTCTTCTTCTAATATAATGCTATTCGTTGGATTAGATGTTGAAAGGATATTACCCAAATTGCAGTGTGATTTGTTTATTTAAGTTGAAAGGACATGCAAAGATGCAGTGTGATATGTCAATAATATGAAATAACTTCTCTCAAGGACATCCAACTAATTACCTTAGTCGTTGATCAATTGTAGTATGATATGTTTATTTAAGAGTCTTCTCAATAGCCATTAGATAAAATGTGATTTATCCAATTTAGGATTGACAACATGGCAGAAAAGGAACCAATTTAGGATTGCTTTGCGCACTATTGATTTTCCAATAACATAATAACATAATGTCGATGTTGCTACATTACTATATGTAATGCTAAATTACGTTATGTAATGCTAGCCATTGTAATTCATCGTTGGATCAAGTGGCATCATAGCTCTCTTATGCGTTAGATGAGTGGAGGAAGTTATTTAAATATAATGTAGTGTTATAATATAAAGTTATGACAATTCATTAACCAATTGGACATTATGACTAATTAATACATAAGGTAGTGTTACAATAATGTAATATTACAATATGATATTATATTATGATAATTCATTGACCAATTGGAAATTATGACCCATTGTTACATAACATAGTGTTACAATATGATATTATGATAATTCGCACATTACAAATGTAATGGTATATAGTGACATTATATTGCATGACAGAATTAATTATCAATATTAGTAATTTAAATTAGTAACTAGATAAAATTAGTAATCATAAATATTATACAATATTATATAATATAATTATCAATATTATATAATTTTAAGTCGAAAGGACATCCGACCAATTACCTCAGTCGTTGGATTAATTTCTATGTGATATGTCTATTTCAAAGTTTGCTCCAACCGTCAAATGAAATGTGATTTTATCCAATTTGGGATTGACAACTTGACATAAAAGAAACCAATTTGAGATTGTTTTCATGGCATACAAGTGCACCATTGATTTTTCAATAACATAATGTCAGTGTTACATTACTATTTATAATGATGCAATGGATATGTACTCAATGCATATCAATTTATTTACATGATTTCTTTTCTAGGTTAAAAATCCAAAATACTCTAAAAAGATTATAGATAAAGATAAATGGATTGGTCATGGACCAGATCCATTGGTTAGAAATTACAATGGGTATGTAATTAATGGATATCCATTCCATATAAAAGATCACGGGAAGTGCCTTCAAGTTCAAAATTTAGGAATTATGGTAGCAGTGGATGACGTTAGTTTTGCAAATACCAAGGATAAAAGGCTCATTGAAGATAAAGTTAATTATTATAGAATGTTAAAGCAAATCATTTAAGTAAACATCATGGAATGTATATATTTGTGTTATTTTGGTGTGGTTGCATCAACCTACAATGAGGATGCAAAAAGAACAAATTTGGCTCGACACTTCTGAATTTCTCCTATTTGAATCATATGGGTGCTGATTTGCTCGATGATTTTTATGTGTTGGCATTCCAAGCAAAGAAAGTATTTTATGTGGCTAATGAAAGGTATAAAAGATGGCTTGTTATAAAGCATATTAAAGTTAGAGGTGAATTTGACATGGGTGATGAAGCAAGAAGGTGTGAGTTCGGATTAATATTAATGAAGATGAAGTAGATGTATTAACATAGATAAATGATGATGATGATGTTGATAGAGTAGGATGAGATGCATATATATATGAAATGTAATGAGATTTTGTTTACACATTATGCAATTATTGATGTCTTCCGTATTTTATTTAGTGCATAATATGTTGTGATATGGTTATAATGCATTAAAACAAGTGGTAACAAGTATGTTTTTTTTTTTATTTATACTTTTGACAAAATTATGGGAAAGACGTGTGGTCGGTAATCACTAAAAGTGTAGAAAAAAAAGTATGTAATGAAAAAAAAAAAAACAGATAAAGAGTAAAAATGTAAAAAAAAGCATGGACAAATTTAAAAAGAGATAAAAAGTTGAAAAAATGTGGATTTTGAAAATTTGTTTGTGAAAATAAGGCTGTCAAATGACTAAATCCATATATATTTTAAATCATCCTCTTTAAACCATCAAAGCCCTCCTTCCCTTGAAAGCTCTCCTCCCTTTAAAACTCCTAAAATCAATCAAAAGTTATAACTCAACCAAACAAATTTTTAGCCTCATTCCCCTGAAATCTCTTACGATCTAACGAAAGCTCTCACTTAACCAAACATAGTTTCAACCAAAAGTCAAGAGTCAAGAACCTTCCTTCACCTGAAATCTATACAATTAGCTAAGTATATTTTTAACTTGCAGACCCATCCAAACTCTCACTCAAGTTCTCAATAAAGCTCTTTATAGTATAGATTCAAATACCAACAAATCTATTCAACAACATCTCTATAAAGTTTCATCAAAAGATAATCACATTTTTTTCAATAAAAAATTTGCTTTATTAACATACGAGATGAAGTTAAATGTTAAGGGCTCAAGTAGAGAAGAAAAAGGGAAAGGAGTAGCTTTCAAAGTTGAGAGTGATGAGAGCTTTTCTGATACTGAAAATGAAGATGATGAAGAAGATGAAGCTCTACTGGTTAAGAGCTTCAAAAAAATTCATGATGTGGAGGTAAAATAGAAACAGACCAAACTTCAAAAGATTAGAGAAGAAAGAGGAAGTCAGATGCTATGAATGCAAGAAACTTGGACATATCAGAGCTAACTATCCTTAGTTGAAGAAAGCTGATAAAAAGGACAAGAAAGAGAGAAAAGAAAAGGAAAAAAAGAAAGCACTTGCCACCTAGAGTAATGAAAACTCAAACTCCAGTGAGGATGAGGTTGTAGAAGAATAAGCAAATTTGTGCTTCATGGCGATAGAGGATCCTAACAATCATGTAACCTTAACTTTTTACTCTTCTTCTTTTTCAAATTCTGATGAAAATAATTTTTCAATAATTGAATTGCATGATGCATTACTTGAATCACTTAGAGAATTATAAAGGATGAAGAGGAAAAGTAATCTCTTAAAGAAAAACACGTTTGAATTGGAACAAGAATTAGAAAAACTTAGGGATGAAACTAATGAACTAAAAAAGAAAAACATAGATCTTGAATCGAAAAACATCAAACTGAATAAAGAAATAAAAATTGAAAAAGAAAAGGTGAATCAGCTGCATGAAGAGCTTGCCACTGAAAGGAACAAATTTATGCAATTGTAAAATAAACAGAGCATATTGAAACCGAAAACAATTGTGTAAATGAAATTGAAATTCTAACAAAAAAACTAATACAACAGAAAGAAAAGAACATTAAAAAAAGTGTGATCCTAATGAAATTCATACAGGGAGAAGAAAAATTGAATGTTATCCTATGAACCCAAAAGGCAGTATTTGATAAGGCTGGACTAGAATATAACCCAAACCAAATGTAGAAAAAGGTACACAAATTCTTCATACCTAGTTCTAAAGATGTCAAGCAATGCAGATGTCACATTTGCATGATAATAGGACATAAATCAGAACAATGCAGACCAAAGAAAAACTCCTCACATACATTAAGACCAAACAAACTTAGATGTACTTATTGCACTAAAAATGGACATTTAACTAATAAATGCCGGTAAAAATTGAAATCTGTAGCAATGAAATGGAAACCTAAAAGTCAAGTGACATTTAACCCAGCTAGACCCAAGATAGTGTGGGTATGAAAGGCAAAAATATAATTATTTTTTCTCTTAGTTATGTTTAAGATCAAAGGAATCTTCTGCTCCCTCCATGTGGTATATAGACAGTGGATGCTCAAAGCACATGTACAGGAATGCATCCAAATTCTTTTCTCTAGAGAGGAAGAAAGGAGGAAAGGTGGCCTTAGGGAATAATTTTAAAGGCAAAATCATCAGAGTAGGCAACATAGGAGGCAAGTCTTTTGAACCTCAAATTCAAAATATTCTTGTATCTGACTTAAAGTTTAGTTTACTCAATGCCAGTCAGTTGTGTGATAAAAGTTATAAGGTCATTTTGATTATGACATATGTTTAACTGTGTACAAAGTTTCAAACGAAACAAAATTCGTTGGAATTAGGAAAGGAAACATATATTTGATAGATCTTGATAAAACAAGGACCTCAAATGAATCTTGGTTGTTCTGGATAAAGATCAATCTAGGCTTTGACACAGATGATTAGGACATATAAGCATAGATTTGATTAAGGAATTATCGAAGAAAAACTTAGTAAATGACATTCTAGAGCTAAAATTTGAAAATGATAGAATTTGTGATACTTGCATGAAAGGAAAGTAGATGAAAGCTTCAATTAAATCAAAGGATGTGGTATTTACTTCCAAACCATTAGAGTTGCTACATATGGATCTATTTGGTCCGACTAAAACCCAAAGTCTAGGAGGAAATACTATGAATTCGTAATAGTTGATGACAATTTAAGATGTACTTGGGTTCTCTTCTTGGCCAGAAAAGAAGAAACATGTTTAGAGTTCATAAAACTCTACAGAAAACTTTAAAATGAAAAAAGGATACACAGTATCCAAAATAAGAAGTGATCATGATAGGGAATTTTAAAATAACTAATTAAAAGAATATTGTGAAGAAAATGAGATAAGTCACAATTTCTCTGCCTCTAGAACTCCTCAACAGAACGGTGTTGTAGAAAGGAAAAATAGAATATTAGATGAGATAGCAAGAGCCATGTTATCTGAACATAACACACCTAAATATTTTTGAGCAGAAGCTGTAAACACAAAGTTTTATGTACTTAATAGAGCTCTAAATAGACCAATTCTTAATAAAACCCCTTACGAACTATATAAGGAAAGAAAGCCCAACATAGCCTATTTCTATGTATTTGGATGTAGATGCTATATTCTAAATTATGGTAAAGAGCAGTTAGGAAAATTTGACACAAAAAATGACGAAGGTATATTCTTGGGTTACTCAACTAATAGTAAGGTATATAGAGTTTACAATAAGAGAACTATGGTAGTTGAGGAGTCCATCCATGTGAAATTTGATGAATGTGAGGATTTGATGAGAGAGATAGTGATTGCTGATGATGAAATAGCTTCGGAGCCAATATCTATAGAAAATGCTCAAGTCGAGGAACATAAGAATGAAATTGTATAATATGACCTTTCTCTTGTTACTCGAAACAACCATGTGTAGGAAATAAAATATCCAACAATTGGGAATAGTATAAATATAGAAAACATAATTGATGATATGCAATCATGAGTTAGAACTAAATCAGCTCTTCAGAATTGATGTGAATTTGTGGCGTAATACCGAGAATCAAAAAAAAAAAAGAGGGAGAAAACCAAAGAAAAGTCAAAACCCATTCACCCACCCCCATTTTTATTCTTTATTTATTTTATCTCTCTTCCTCCCCACTTTTCTCTCCTTTTTGTTGAAAACCCCCCTCTTCTCTCATCCACTTTCTCACCCTCCCTCACTCACCCTCTCGTATCTCATCTCTCTCTCTCTCTCTCTCTCACTCTATGTGTGTGTGTGTGGCAAACATCGAAGAAATTTGGGCCGTGTATCAAGGGATCAAGTTTTTAAGACCCTATAATTAGGGCTTTGCGTTTGGGATGCAGTTGGGTTTTTAATTTCAACAACGAGAAGACTAGAATCTTTGGAAATGTTGAGTTTATTCATCATCTTACTAGGTAATTTCCTTCTTCTCTCTCACCCTCTTCCTCTTTTTCTCTCTCTACTATGGAAGTTAGGGTTTATGTTAGACCTGAATTGAGGTTGATTGTGATTGAATTTATTATCACCTTGAAAAACAATCTTTTGAGGTTCTGATCCCTTCTTGGTTATTGAATTCATTTAAAAGTTGGATGATATGTCATATGCAAGATACATTCCCTGTTACTTTTACTCTCTATTTGTCCATGTTGATTTTGGACTTTTGGACCTTTTATTCTATATTTGTCCATGTTGATTTTGGACTTTTGGAGTTGGATAGCATGCAAAATAACATTTATGCTAGTTTGAGAAGAGGAATCATTTTCTTTTCTCCTCTAATGATAAGAGAAGCTGATGCTATTTATTTCTTATTCACAATAAGATTTGAAACAAAAACATGTTAGTTTAATACCATACTATGTACAGTAGCTATTTCCATTTCCATGGTTCTCATCTTACTATTTTGCCATTTTAAAAGGGGAAATTATTGGCGGTTAGGTGCGGCTCTGAATGTCTTTTCTTGATAATTCAACTCTAGGTGTATACTAGATCAGGTTGTGCACTTATTGATCTTGATCACCATTTCTCCATTATTCTATCCTACTGGTTGAGTGAATCCAAAAGTCCTTATGGGACTTGATTTTCTAATGCACAATGCAAAAGTCAGATGTATTTTCTCTCTTTTTTGTCTTTTAGTGTTCAATCATGTTTGCATCATCAAAATTTCCTATTGAAATGTTAGAGCTTACAGCGTTTTTAAAGATAAAAACTTAAAATAACTATATTTTATTTAAATATGTTATTAAGAGAATTTTTATTGTTAAATGTATTTTAAAAGTGAGTGCAAGTTAGATATGATATGAGAGCAAAATCTTTAGAGTTCAAAACTTGTCAAATATTCAAGCTCATATACTTCATTATGTGTTTAGGAGCTCAAGCCCCTAGGAGGGGGAATATATATGCCTCATATAGCCTCAGAATATGTACGAGGAAAACAAAATTGAAAAGTTAAGAAAATGGTGCAATTTTGTTTGCATTTGTAATTTTGTGGAATGAAAGGGGTGGGAATATAAGAGTTGTTTTGGAAAGTGGTTACAAGTTGAATTGTTGTTGATTGTCATAGGTGAAGACATTTGGAACCTAAAGTGGGACTAGCCATCGAATTCAGTTGTGAATTGAGAGTGATTACTCTCAAGAGATGAGTGGATGTCTATTTTGAGTATGAAAGATAAAATGATTTCAATTTTGATTTATAAATTTAAATTTTGAAAGAAATTTGAAATGGATTTACATTGTTTTGTGATTATGGTATGCCCAATTCAAATAATTTGATAAATCCATGATTCCATCATTGACTTTGAATTTTTTTGCACCATGTTACATTTGAATGATAACTATGAATTGTGAAATCTCAATTCCTCGCAAATGATTATCATATTGAATTATGAAATGAATTTTGTTACATGATGTATGGATCTAAAAAATGACTATAGTCTAAATCTTTCCATGAACCTGGGCGCGGCGGCATGGTAAAGGCTGGTTTAAAAATATGGTTTTGTGGTAGGTGGGTTGGAGAGGCTCCTCAAGTTGTTCCCATGATAACGTAGTGGAATATATATACCTCATATACTTCTTTGTGTACCCTAATAATAGGTAAGAGGAATATTCGAGCTCATATACTTCTTTTTAGTTCAAAACTTGTCAAATATTCGAGCTCATATACTTTATTATGTGTTAAGGAAGTCAGGCCCCCACGGGAGGTACGAGGAATAAAAGGGAGGTCATATACTTTACACTCGTGATCTTAAATGTTTTAAATGTTAGAAATACTTCCAAATATCCCCAAGTGTTTTTAAAGATTTTAAAATATTTTTCTTTTTAAAAATTCAGAGCTTAAAGATTTTTCAAAGGATTCTCAAAGACCTTCCATGGATTCTAAGGACTAGGGATCATTTTATTTTTAGGGGATTAAGTACCTAACTCGATTCCTAACTTAGTGATCTAAGAGTAGTATTTTTTTTTTATATAAGACCATGCCTCCTAGACGAAGGATGAGAAATGTAAATGAAATTCCTCTTTCTAGGCATAAGGATGGATCGTCCTCACGTGCTCCATCTCCTCCTCTATCTACCTTACTCTTTGAATAGGGATTCCTCCACTGCCACTTGACGCCCTTAGGCATGGACCGAGTAGTGGAATGCCTATGGTGTTCACTTCTAAGCCCCATCTCAAGCACCAATACCTCCTTTATTGAACCCAATCATTCCATCGACCTCTTCGATAGCACTGATTGCTCCTCCCATTTCAGTGGGCACACCTAACAATTGCCCCACCATCGAATTGTCCAAGTTGATCAAAGAAGCCCGATAACTTGGATGTGTTACCTTTTTGGAGACTAGCGATGCAATGGTCGCGAAGAATTAGATAAATTAGGTTCAGGAGACCATGGCCGAAATGAGACTTGACGATGAATTAAAGCTTATGGTGGTCGTAAAATTGTTGGATGAAGATGCTTGAGTATGGTGGGATAACCTCAAAGAGAGGTCCGCATCACCCATTTCTTTAAATGAATTCCTTGGGAAAGTCAACAGAAAATATTATATTTAGTTTTACCAAGAGGAAAGAGTTCCTTCATTACTGCCAAGGTAACAAGACAATGGTGGAATATGAAATGAAATTGAGGAGATTGTCCTCACTCGTCTTGGAGTTGGAGACTTTTGAGTAACACTTGTACTTCAAATAAGAGGAAGGTCTAAATTTGTTTATCTGGGATAAAATGTCTGTGACCTTGGCCTACACCTAATTGGCCTTAAGAGTCGAGAAAATGGTAGAGGAAAGAGAAAGAACTAGAGAAGGACAAAGAAATAAGAGAAGGTCTAAACTTACACCGAGCCAAAGTTTAACACAAATTAGGAGCATAGTCTCCTATGGTGGAGTCTCGGTCACCAAGTCCGTTGGTACTCCACAAAGCCAATGGCTGTCCAATTTTGGGGCCTCCCTATTTAGTGCCACCTTTGGGAGTAAACGGGGGAACAAGGAGTAGGAAGACGGGGGTGGGGGGCCATCTTGGGATTTGTTATACACCAAAGAGATGTTATCAACGTGAGAAGGAGGGTTATTTTTGCAATGCTTGCCCAGAGTTGGGACATGGAAGTTAATTGAGTCGAGATCACCCTGGTGGATCCATGGGTGGCCAAATCAATATCTCCACTCCCTTCTTCAATACCACACCATGAATGGGCACTTGGAGCAACATGGTAGCTGCTCCAACCCAACATCCACAAACAAGGACTCAAACAAGGATTTACACCATGACCAACAAGGAAGCCCAAGCCAACCCATACATGGTCATAGGTTTCTTTCTCTAGACTTTTCCTTGGTGATTTGAAATCAATTATGTAAGTGTACTATAGTTTGTAATAGTAAAGTGGGTTGGTTCTCTTGGCATCATGGACTGTTTCATGGTAATGAAAAAAATTAGCTTAGAGAGAGTGTTGGTCATTTCTGAATTAAAAAGGAGATTAGTAGATCAATGTAGAGAGAAGTGGAGGCAAGATAAGTACATATATATTTAACCTATAGAGATATTTATTAAGAGGTCACAACCTTATGTTAGAGGTATATTGTCCAAATCCTTTGGTGAACCAATGATTATAGGATCACTTAGCCTCATTTAGCTCTGGTTGAGTTGCTACCTTGTAGAAGCTGATGAGTTGTAGGTACATTTATAGTAACCAGTTGTGAAGTGAATAAGAATCAAAGTGCCTTATGGTTTTAGTTGAAATGTGTTGGAGATCTCAATTTCATATTAAATCAACTGAGGACCATAGGCAGCAAATACCATCTTACTAGCAATTTCCAACATGGAACAAGAAAAAGAAAACATGAAGCAGTGATAAAGATAATCCAGTGGACAAATCCATGGCCCTTGAGAATTTGAGTTTGATGTAAATGCCTCCTTAGCATTGACATGGTGTTATCATAGTGATTTGGAGGAAAAAAAATATTCATCTCCTTGAGCAATCTTTGAGAAAAGTGAAAGCACAAGTGTCCTACTCATCCTCCAAGCACTATAGTGTTCCTTACATATAAAACATTTGATAGGGATCAAGGGTCCAACATAAGATCATTCTTTTTTGGAGCTTGATTAAGATTTTGAGAGTTAGTGAGGAATATTTTTCTTGTAGCAGGACTTTCATTTAGAAATTTATTATTTATGTTAATTTCTACTTTTAGTAATCAAGTGGAGGATCAACATATAAGTTGTCAAGCGAGGTAGTTAATGTAACTAGAAACACTTCTTCAAATGGTCAAACAAATCAGCCTGCAAAATCTGGATTTATACAATCTAGTGAGGATAAAGAAAAGTTTTTAGGTGGGTTAAATTAACGGGTACATGGTGACAAGTGTTTCAAGAGCCATGAAAAGCGGCACCATGTACTTTAGTGTTTTTGAGCATAATCTTCACTAGGAGTTGAAGAACATAATTATGATGCAGAAAATTACAATTGTGAGCATATGAATGGAGAGGCATCAAACTAGGGGACTAATGAGGAGCATTTTGGCAATTTATTCCTCCATATAGTAAGAAGAGTTTCAATGACTACTATAGTGGGGGAAAAGAGTGATTAGTTGCATACGATGACATTTTGCACTCAAGTTCGATGGGTAGAGAAACTTTGCAAGTTTATCGATGGAGGGAGCAGCATGAATGTGGTTTCAAGGGGTAACATTAAAAGGTTTCAACTATAAGTGGAAAAAGCATCCACTACAGAAAAACATGAATTTAGCGACAAACAAAAATTTGTCGCCAATTAGCAACAAACTTTGCAACAAACAAGAGTTCGTCGCAAATTTCCAACAAAATCAATGACAAAATTAATTCGTTGCACAATCAGCGACGAAAAAATTTTCGTCGCTAAATTTACAACGAAAAAGAAATTTCATCACTAAATTACCAACAAACAAAATAATTTGTCGCAAATTAGTGACAAAAACATAAGTTTGTTGCAAAATCAATGACGAAAGGAATACTTCGTTGCTAATTTGCAACGGACATAAAATTCGTCGCTAAATTTGCAATAAAAAAGAAAATCCGTCGCAAATTTGAGTCGAAAAAAATTAGTCGCTAATTTTTTCACCAATTTTGCGATGAAATTTATATTCATTGCAAAGTTTGTGACAAATATTCAATTGGTTGCAGAATTGGCGACAAAAAAAATGTTCGTCACAAAATTAGCGACGAAAATAATTATTCGTTGCAAAATTTGTGACGAATACTTGTATTTGTCACAAAATTTGTGATGAACATGGCTGTTCGTAGCAGAATTTGCGACGAATATTTGTGTTCGTCGCAGAATTTGTAATGAACATTTTTGTTCGTTGCAAATTTTGTGACGAATTTTATTTTTCATCGCAAATTCAGCGACAAACATTTCGTTTTTGTCGCAAATTTTGCGACGAATGCATATATTTGTCACAGATTTCCTCCACTTAGCAAATATTGTTTTACTTTCGAACAGTATCACTCTACTATATTACTACTAATTATCATCACAATTTATTATAAAATTACAATATGTTATCTCTACCTATAGTGTTGATGACAATTAATAACTGTTTTAGTTGAACATCCCTTTTATAAACAGTGCATTAAATAGATTAGTATAAGTATAGACTTATACAAATGATATGTTTAACCGTTAGTAAAAAAAACTCATATAATTGTAACTTTTCCCATCTCATCACTAAAGGTTGTCATATTTGTCGATGACATGTGATAATTGTTTGAATGATATATGACATTTTCAGACGGTAAAATATGTTAATTAGCATAGGTGAAAAATTTATATAAACGGTATTATTAAGTAGATGGAAAAGAAGAGTTATATAACGATTGTTTTCAAACCGTCTCTAAACATTGCTACATTTAAAGACCACAATTGATAGTTATTAGAATTGAATATCTATGTTATAGATGCTTTTGCTATTTTACGGACGGTTGATAAACTTTTTCCGATTGACAATTTTATACTATCGAAACATATATACATTTTTTTACGGTTTCATAAAAAACGTCTCTAAAGATCATAGAAAACCATCATTAAAGCTCACCGACAATAAAAGTCATTGTCGGCATACTACTTTAATTTTGTAATGTAAAATATTTTTATTTGAAAAATTAATTTATGATCACTCTTAACTATTGGATGCTAATTATAATTCCTATGCTAAAGTTGGTAATCTAACTTCCTTTGTTATATAAAAAATTTTATCCAAGAGCAATAATGACAAGGTTGGTGATATTTATCAAACAATCTGGATTGTGTGGGAATGCATCCGTGATTCGAATATTTAAAGAAAGAAATTATACACATGTTTTCACCTTTTGCTGTTGTTTCCTGTTCACGAAATTAAATGTGTGGAGTATAAGGGAAATGATAATTAATCTTTTGGATCTTATCTTATTTTATTTTTTGACCTCTAAATTAAAATTTTTTATTCGTAAAATCTTTATTCGGACTCACTATTATTTTTGGATCTTATCTTATTCTTATATTTTTTTTCTCCCCAAAATTTACGACAAATTAAATTCTTCGTCCTAGATTTTGTGACGAACAATCTTTTTTCGTCATAGATTTTGCGATGAACAATGGAGTTCGTCATAGATTTTTCGACGAACAATAAGTTCGTTGCAGATTTTGCAATGAACACCATGTTCGTCATAGATTTTGCGACGAACGAATATGTTCATCACAGATTTTGCAACGAACGTTGGTGTTCATCTCAGATTTTGCGACGAACGGTATTGTTCGTCACATATTTAGTGACAAAATTGTCGTTCGTTGAAAAATTTGCAACGAGCTCAGTCGTTCGTCCTAGATTTTCTATACTTAGCAAATTTTGCATTTCATTTAGTTTGCTTTGTTTCAGTTTTCTTCTTCAAAGGCATCCTCCACCATTGCTCCACCATTGCTTGCATTTCATTTTGTTTTAATTATTTTCTAATTTTTTAAATGCTAATAATACATTATTTAACTTGTTTAATTATTTCCTCTTAGGTTTGGCATTGGTGAAGTTTGGAAGATCTGGTTTGTGTAGCTCTAGTTTATGCAAGACTATTGATGAAAGGTTATGTTAATGGTTATTTTTTTATATGAATTTTTTTATTTTTTGGGTGGTAATCAATGTATTTATGTTATTATATATTTTTGCTGTTATTTTTATTACAAAATTTGTTTAAGGATGAGAATCATATATTAGTGCAGGAAATTGAATGCCCATGTCAATTGTCAGTAAATTACGATAGCAGCAACTAATAATAAATATAAATATAAAATTGATATTATTTTTGTCAACTATTTCACTTGCTTGTTAAATGTTAATATCAATTGTCAGTCAAATGCATCTCATCATTTGGTTACATATTGAGTTTATGAGTTCATTTTCCTTTCCTTGTTCTTTATGTTTTATCATTTATCAATTTTTTAAATTTATAATTTTATAGTTTCTGATTTTAAAATTAATTTTTTATTATATGGTAATACTAGATATCATTTTTTAAACTAATTTTATATATGTTAATTTTTTTTCATTAATTTTTTTATATATTTCGGATAATATATTATAAAAAAATTATATATTGTGAATTCAAGTTAATATATTTTATTAAAAAGCATATATGAATTTTTGAATGCATTGTCAGAAATAAAGAGTAATAACATTAAATATTTATAAATAACATTAAATATTTTGTATTGCAGAGGTATTTGCTCCGGTTGGCTGGTGAATTCAAGTAGAGGGGAGAAAAATAGCTATCTAAGCAGTTGAGGTATTTATTTTTCCATCATATTGTCTTGTTGTCTTTTATTTCTCCTGTATATTTATTATCGGTAAATACCATATTTTGTTAAACATTAATTGTTTTAATTTTTAATAATTAATGAAATTTTATATTTTGATTTTCTTTATTTAATATTTTATCATATTGTTAAACTATCAATGAACACTTTGATTTCTTTTTTTGATATTATATATATTGTTATTATAATTTCATTTGAAATTATGTAATGACAATACTAGAGAAATATGATGATTTTGTATAGCAGAATTTGAGTAGTAATGAATATGCTGGCTCATCTGAGCCATCTGTTTATAATATGGCTTTATGGCTCGAGACAATTGGTGGTGCAAAAAAGGAAAGAGTACTTGGGATGGGCTCTTTGAGCCGGACTTGCAGAATCACCGATCAATCTTCTTCTACCCCATCGCTGTAAGAGAAGAAATAATATAAATGAACCAACAGTTGAGCGAGTTAAAGGAGATACTAGTAGAAAAAGACAATCAACTTGAAGAGTTACGTGCACAACAAACGCAAAGAGATGACGAAATCAATGAGCTATACGCAAACCAGAGGTTCATAATCCAGCATCTTGAGTTAACTCTCAATTCAAGTCAGATGACTCAATTCTGTTTTCTTCTGATAATCCTCCCGATGGTGATAATGGTGACGATGGTGATGATTTATTTGTTGATGATATTGGTGGTGGTGCTTCTTAACACTTTTATATATTATTTTAATGGTTACATTTGAATATGGTTTTTTAGACTATTATGTTCAAATATTGTGACTTTATATTATGTTTGTTGTTGAGATTATTTATTGTTACTTCATTGTTATTGAATGATAATGTTGGCAATGTTGATGTTGATGTTATTGGATGGTTTGTTGATGATGTTGTTGTTGGATGGTTGGTTGATGATGATGTTATTTGATGGTTGATTGATGACGTTGTTAAATGGTTGATTGATTGATTGTTAGTTAATGATGATGTTGGATAAGAGACAGGAACATGATATACAGGAAAAATGGTAAAATTATAGAATTTAATTTGATTTTTGTTGTAAAATTTTTAAATTTGTTGTAAAATTTGTTGTTGATTTTGAAATTTGTTGCTAATTTTGTTGCTATATTTTCGACCCCAAATATCTCGTCCCAAAATTTGTTGCTAAATATGTTAGCAACAAATTTTGTGATGAAAAAAAGTTTGTCAAAAAATCTGTGACAAACACATCTCCGTTGTAGATTAGCGATGAAAAATGGATCGTCGTGGATTAGTGACGAACAACGGTTCGTCGCGGATTAGCGACTTGTTTATCGCTGATCCGTGACGAACCATTTTTCATCGTGGATCAGCGATGAACCATTTTCGTCGTAGAATTCATCCCTATTTGTGACGAATTTTGTGACAAAATATTGTTTGTTGCTAAATTTGCAATGAATTTAAAATATTTGGTCGCTAACATTTGCAATGAGCTAATAGCGACAAAAAATTATTTGTCACTGAATTTATCGTAAATACTTTTAGCGACGAATTTTTCTTAAAAATTTATCACAAAAAGGCGATTTTTTTTTTTTTGGTAGTGATCCACAACCCTTAGATGTATGAGTTAATGATACAATTCTTGTAACTCAGAGATAGTCTCTTTCACAATTGGGCCTTATTATGATTCAATTTATGGCGATGTTCCAACAAAGGTTTCACATATTTTCATGGAAGGCCTTGGCCATATGATTATGGTATATACTATTTTGCAAAATTAACACTTATTCTTTCTTGTTTAATTGGAAGAGGATTAATTTGAAACCTATGAATACCAAAAAAGGGAAAAAAAATAAGAGCTAAGTAAAAAAGTTTATTGAGCCTAATGAGGAGGATTCTACTCCTAATCTCTGTTAAAGAGCAATGTGAACTGAAAATATAGAGCATAAAGTTTTTTGTGCATTGGTAACAAAGAATACTCTTATATAATATTGACGATTGCCTATAAATGCATTGAACGAAGTGAGGAAACATAGCATTTGACCTAATCTAAAGGATGAACAGTGAATTGGTAACTTCACTAAGAAGAAAGATAAAGAAGTTTTTGAAAAACATTTAGAAGGAGATGTTGATATGTCCATTACTTAAAGAGCCTATTAATGGAATATATGCCAGTAGGCAAAGAAGATATTAATCAGTTGCTAGAACTACATGTAAAGGCTGCTAGACAATGTGATATTGATGCTGTATAAGGGAACTAACCACCAAAACTGCAAACAAACATAATTTAGTAACCGGAAAAGGAGTCAAATATGGCTATCAACAAGAAGAAATTACTGTAATTGATTACTTAGAAGAATTTTATACATGAAAGTGAGGGGAGGGGAGTGAAAAATGCAATTGTATTTGAATAAATTGGAGAACTAGCTTATGATTCATATTGTAGAATATCTTCAGAAGTGTATCAATATGTAACTGATTTGGTTTCAAGGATACAACTTGCTGTCTACAAATTGGATAACAACACATATGTTGGATTTCAAGTTAACAAACTAGTTGAAGATATTGTGAACAACAACATTACTTTGGCACATGGTAGAAAGCACAATGGATTTAGTGAAATGGAAGATGAAATCATGGTTAGATTATATCTAGTCAGAGGTAATAAATGCCAATGGGTTAATTGTATCTGCATTAGGAGTACTATTTTATCTAACTCGGGGTCATGTTTAATTAGGTCGGGGAGAGATGATACAATTTGTAGTAAGGAAAGGTTAAAAAATTGTATTTTTGTGTTTGTGAATGTGTTAGACATGGAAGAGAGGGAGAGAGAGATAAAAAGAGAGAAAGAGATATATATATATATAGAGAGAGAGAAAGGTTCACAATTCTTAAAGTTTCTTGGGTTTTCTTCACTTTCCTCTTTTCTCTTTTCATTTTATTTGAATCTTCCTAATAACTTTCAGAAAAGTTCAGTTCTTTAAGCTCTCGTAGCTCCCTTTCAACATCCTCTAGCAAATCCTTGAGTTGGTCATAAAAAAATAGGGATTGTAACAATTTGGAGCAAAGAAGATTGATTTGGAGTGATTTTGCTGGGTTACTTGAGAGATCCTAGAACCAAGTCCAAGATAAGCTTTAAATTCATAGTTTTAAGTTCTTATTTATCATAGAAATCATAATGAATATCATGTTTGATGATCTGAACATAGAAGGATGAAGAAAGATTGGGATAAAGATAGAATCTTTGAGTTTCTGCAAACAAGGTAGTCTGACCATGCTCTAATATTTTGGTTATAAATTTCTTTGACCAATGGCAAATTAAGTGAAGTTTTCAATATATGAAAATAGAGTTCTATATCTTGAAAATGAGGTATGATTCGTGGAATTTTGATAACAATTGGATTTTTAGTGATTTTTCAAATTGAGACATTTTATAGAATAATTCCCTGTTTCTACCTTGTTTCAGTTAATATTTTGGCTCAATTTTGAGATATCTTCTAAGCTGAATTAGGCTAAACTCTAAATATGAAATTTGTAGATCTATGTCGTATCTTTGATTCGAGATTAGACTTAAGTAACTTGGATATGTGTAGTAACAATTATAGTCATTTTTCCATGACTGCACAGATTGGAAATTATGCAGTTAAGGCAACATAGGTTAAATTTCCATGTCTTTAAGTAATTGGAATAGATCTAAGTTACAAACATAAAAATTATTGTTTTATATCTAGTTTTTAAGGAAAAATTAGAAGTTTTACAATCCAAGAATGTTAGTTCAAAGTACAATTATTTTCCTAAATCATAAAGATATAAGAATGAGCATTGAATATGGGTAATGAACACTTTAAGCATAGAGACACATTTTTCATTTTGCATATCACATATTTAGCCTTTTAGTAGCATTGAATAAGTGTATAATCTCAATTTTATGTTGTGATCTACAAAATATTTAGGCAAAAGTCTTTCGAACAAAGAAAAAGTTGAGAACTTGGAGTGGTGGAAGTGCTCATCATCCCCAAATTATCAGTGAGACTTTTATGTCTTGTTTAATGAGAAATGATTTTATGTGTTTTGAAAATCTTATTCTGAAATGTAGTTTTGTAACTTTATTTGAGTGTAATGTGTTCTCATGAAACGATGACATTGCAAATACGAACTTTGACATGTTATTGCCATATGATTTACATTGTTTTATTGATTGATGTTCACTGGGACAAAAATGAATATGTGTTGCGAATTGGTTTTGGAATTTGATTGTAAATGAAAATGATATTTTTGGTGACCAATTATTCATGCAGCTACTATGTTTTATTGCTCACTTCTGACTGGCGAGAGGAAGAGCGGTATGAGTGGAGCTAAATATTGGATTGGGGGTAGTATGATACAGGGCATTAACCTTCTCAAGGTTACGGTTGGGTAGCCATGAGCACCAATGTGATGTCCAATGCAACACCATAGATGGGACACTTTTAGAAAAATGAATGAATAAAAACCCTTAGTGGTTCTAGTCTTTGACTCCGGCCAAGGTCTTGGATTAGAAAATATATTTTTCGTAGTTCCAAAGTTTGAAACAAAATGCAACCTATTTGATGCAAAGAGAAATGTTTTATTTTGAACACATTTATTGTTAATGCTTTGTGAATGTTTTATTAACTTGTGAATGTTTTGGTAATGATAATATAGAATTTGTTGATAATGGTTTTGGGAGATGATCACACTCCCACTCATTGACATGTACATAGATTTCTCACTCACTAGATACAAGTGTACTCATCCCACTTTTTCTCTCTTATTTTCAGGTTTGTAGATAGTAAGTGCAGATTGAGGAACTTTTTTCAAAGATCTGTGAGATCATTTTGATTGGAGTCATACACTTTATGTAAGATAGTCTCATTTTGGGCTCACGTAGTCATAGATGGATCCATGGGCAAGATTAATAAAAGTGGAATTATATTCTATTATAGATTATTTGTATAAGTTTTAATACTTTTGTCTATGTATATTCATATTTTGATTGGCTACTTTGTACTAAAGAGAATGGGAATTCACTTATTTTATTTTGGGGTAGATCATATGGATAATTTTTTTTGATTATAGGGATTGGGATGTGGATTAAGTTCAGGTTGATAATAGGTTAGCCTTGTGGAGTCTCGGAGTGTGTGCTCGAGGTTACACATAGTTTGAGGCAACTCGACAATTGTCACGTACTCGGCTCTGAAGACCAGGGTGTGATATAGCGGTGTTCATCATGTCCCTCGAGATCATAACCATCACGAAGTCGCGTGGTCACGAGGGTCGGTCATCCCATTATACCTTTCCATAGGTGGTAGGAGTATATCACTAGGCATCGGTTCCGATGTGACTTTTGGATCGAAGGGTGACACGATGGCGGGATAAAGGGGGGCTTGGTCTCCCCGCGCATTGGCTCATTTGAGCTCATTAGTGACAAGTTGCTCTATTTGTTTCCTCAACACCTTGGGGTCGTGGTGGGAAGTTGCCAACGGCTCGTAATTTAGGTGTGGCATTTGTCTTCAAAGGCACACATGCCCGGATCCTCTTGAGGAGGACTGGCCTTTTGGTTTGATGGTGCGACTAAGCCCTTCCAACTATTTGCTTATATTATGAATTCTAGACTCTAGTCTCTCCATTTGAGGTTGATTAATCCATTCTAGGGATATTGGTGCAGGAGGTATGACTGGATGTTCATGAGTTACAAGGTGTGGAACCTGCTTTGGGCATGGGGGTTGAGAATGGGCGACATGATTGTTAACAGAGTGGGCAGGTGTCGTAGGGAGAGCAGCATAAGTTGGAGTAGTGGTATGCCCATCCGCGGTGGATGCAACCCTTGAGTCAGTTCTGGTTCTCCTCTTAGGAAGCATAGCTATTTGGTGATTTGGAGAGTTTTATTGGGGCTGCTCTAGTCTGTTCCTGTAAACAGTGTCAATCTACTAGAAGTGGGTTTTGGCTCCAAGAATTTTGACTCCTTTTGACTTGAATAGTTGGATGCAGAAGCAGTTTGAAACCTACAAAACACTGCCAAAGGCTACTTTGGTAGGAGAGATTTCGATACTCAAATTAGAAAGAGTAGTTTTTGGTAGAAAAGAAATAAATTGAGAGCAAAAGAGAGAGAGAGAGAAAGCTGATCTTTTTGTTACTTGTGTGTTAATTGTGGGGTCTCAGAGAGCATATCTAGATTTTGATATATCAAGAGTTTATATGGCATGGGCACCGCAAGAGTCGTGTGTTCTCAGGGTGTTGTAATCTTAATTTTCTTTATAGGAGATCTAAAAATTTTGAAATTCTATAATCAAATATTCCGAAAGATTCGTAGTTTTTATTACTTCGAAAGTTTGGTGAAATGAGGAGATCTCTTAACTTATCTATTAAATTCTGAAACTTTCCTTCTTTATCAGGGAGATACGTTTCGTATTGAAATAGAGATCAAAAAGTCGACGTGAGGTTTAATCAAATATCACCTTTAATCAATATGATCGGTTCCTTAGGGAGCGCTTGTTCATCAAATTGAGGAAAAAGAGGTATCGATTCGGGTTTGTCGAACGCTTCTGTGTGCCCATTGAATTGCCCTCGTCCGGAGCCAACCGAAGGTATAGTTAGGGTAATACCGTGGCATTCTCTTAGTGTGTCAGGCCATGCCCACCCTTCGAAGAGATTAATTCTAGTCTGTTGACACATCTAGGCACACCTGCCTCTTTAGACTATGGGTTTTGTTGAATTGAACACTTTTCATCTTGGTCCTTTTGGACGACCCTCGTCAAATTCCATAGATAATGACTTTGCTTACTTGAACGGGTTGTCTGTTATTTGTCAATCTTGTTCAATGGAATGAAATAGCAGTTTTCAAAAAGAAAAACAAACTGAAAGAAACCTTTGTTATGCCTTTATGTACTATGTGTAAGTTTAGAGAGTGTGAAGGCTTATCAGGCCGATTGGTTTAATGATGTATATATAGTTTACTTGTGCGAGTTTCGTATGTATTCAGATGTTAAAATCCTGGTTTTCTTGTGGAGGTACCCCAAGATACTCAGATGTTTAACAAAAACTTAAAGAAATCTTAAAAAATTTAGAGTCTCACTAAATGGGGGAAGTTTCAATTCTTTAAGGGATTACTTTCCTTATCGGAAAGAATTCAAAGATTTCCTTTTTTGTTATAAGATGTTATTTTTTTGTCCCATGGAAAGACAAAAATTACATCAAGTTGAACAACTATTGAATAACGAGGAGATTTAAGAGTCGATCAGGCAGCCATCGAAGAAGGCTTGATCAATGAGTACCGAAGGAGCGGGCCTCGTCTTGTTTGTGCAAAATACTGATCACGGAACTCGAGTTCTGTGATGATGAACTTTTGGGCCCTGCATCATCAGAAGTTTTTACCTTTAATCTTACTACAATTGTCATATTTCACTTCAACGAGGACATATAGAACACGGAATAAGAAATATTGAACAACTATTCATATTTATCATGACATTAATTAATAATAAAAGAAGATTATATAGATTACTCTTATTAATCATAACATTAATTATGAAAAGCATAATGAATCTAATAAGCCGGAGGCATTTTTTGGAGTGATTTTGGTATTTTGACTAAACCCAATGAAAGAGAAATCTGGCCCAATCGAGGCCGTTTAGCAAGGGACTGAGCATTATTGGATCTAAACTTTACTTGATCAACACCATTTATTGGGTTCAAAATTGCCCTCTTAATCCTTACTCGCAATCAGCAACTGGATTGCTGTGACGCCGGGTTTTAAAGAACCCAATAAGATCATCCACGTACCGGTCTTGCAGCTGCAAATTCCCAAACAACTCTTTCATTTCTCTTGCCTTGTCCCTGTAAATCTTCCCTCCTTCTTCAACCATCACAAGCCTGAGTGACTCAGCAACTGAGTCACTCGTGAATGTCCCATCAAACTCGTTTCTCGGAATCGGATAACCCATCTTTTTTTCCTCCAAAACTCTTGCGCAAAGCCCTTGGTCATAACAAAATGTCAGAAGGATCATCGGTTTCGCAAGGCTCATCGCTTCCACCACAGAAGACCAACCCGAGTGGATCAAGTACCCACCTACTGAGTCATGACTCAGTATCCTGAGCTGCGGTACCCAAGTGGTGTAAACGACACCTCTCCCACTAACTCGATCCTCGAACCCTTCGGGCAACTCAAGCACTTCATCATCATGGGGCCCGCGACACTTCCTTAGAACCCAGAAAAATGGCAATCCAGACTTCTCTAGCCCATGAGCTATCTCATTGATTTCTAGTTGAGTTAGTTTTGCTTCGCTTCCAAATGCTACGTAAACAACAGAACCTTTGTTATGTTTTTCGAGCCAATTTTCCATTTCTCTCACTTCACTCTCCTTTCCGGCGTCAGTAAGCGATGAAGTTAGGGTGGGGGGTATCTGTCCAACAGGTATAACTGGTTTTTTGTGCATGTCCTCTAAGAGTTCCAACCATTCAGGTTGGAATAAACAGCAGCCTCGTATCGCAAGAGCATCACAGCCTCTAAGGGACTGCGCAAAGCGAAATGGTTCCGACACCCCACCAACCTCCGCAGGCACAGACTCGATTAGTCTCTTGATTTCACAAGGCCTGAAAGATACGTTGGTGGCAAATGGGACCCACTTTGGTGGCACCAAGAAGTGCTCTAGCAACGTCCGATCATCAGTGCCGTCCCTTGGGGGTGCGAAGAAGGTGATAGCTTCCGGTGTGTATACACTAAAAAATGCAACTTTTGTGCCCAATTTGGAAGCAATGGGTGATACCCAGTAAGAGACATAGTCATGGAGGATCCAGTCTGGCTTGGAAGTTTCCAGAAAGTGAGTGACAGGTTCTTTAAGACCATCATAGGCCATTTTAAGGTAGTCGACTTTATTCATAGGAATATCTGTGGTGGCCTCGGCATTTTCAGGGAGGCCTTCTACTTGAGGGAGTGAGAGGCTTATGAATTCAATTTGGAGGGAAGGAGGAGGTTTTGGGAGGCGTTTGATGTTCAGATTTGTGGATAGGAAGGAGATTTTGTGACCCTTTTGAGCAATGAGGTTGGCCAACTCTAAGTATGGGATCATGTGGCCGAAGGCTGCCCATGGGAGCATTGCTATGTGAAGAGGTTCTGAATCAGCTGCCATTGTTGTGGACTCTTAAGTTTGATTTGATGTCCTCTACAATTACTCGAAATATATAGAGGGGAGAGCAGGAAGAATGGGACGCACCAAGTATTCTTGGTTGTTGGGGGGGAGGGGGATATTCATGTACATCTTAATTTCAGTGTATATGAATTTCGTCAATATAAGTTCCTTCTAGGTACGTTAATAGGTTAAGGTAATCTCACCTATACTCATCTTATTGAGTGCAATGAATAATTTAATTCAAATTATATATATATATACTTATTATTATAAGTGATCCATTGTTTTCTTAAGGAAATTCATATTTCTTGATACATAAAATATTGATAGTTATTAATAAATTAGAATTGGATTCCAATTTATCCAATAATTAGTAAGAATTAATATCAAATAATTATTTTCCATATAAATTCCAATGCAATGTAATTTATATTGTGTTCTCTTATTTGTTATTAGTATTTATTTTATTCTATCTAATTAAATTGTATCCCATCAAATTTAATATTATTCTGCACGCCCAAAGCACACTAGTAGTGCCTTTTCTTTTACTGTGATTTAATCACTTTTAGATCTTATACATGTATATGGTGGCCGTTCTATCATTTTTATTGATATTAAAAGGGTATATCTTAAGGGATTGTTTATATGCCAGTATGAGTCACAGACTATATATTCACCTAATATTTAACGATCATAAATAAGCAAAATCGATTAATTAGATATGTTGGAACATATTATATATTTTGAGAATTTTTAAAAAATATCACGTGTCAAAATTAAATCATTGATTTGATTATGAAAATTTTTGACTTTCTTTATTTTATATTTTATTTTCATATTTGTAATAATGAGTTTTTTTATATAAAGTTAATATATTGTAATATTTAATAGAAATAGTGAATTATTAAACTTTTCATAATATCATATTATTTCCCATGTTAAAATATTCTTCAATATAGGATTAGAGGTGATGGCACCCAGCTTAAACAATTTCTAATTCACTTGTAATCATCCGATAAGAAAGGAGATTTCCTGGACATAAGAAACTTTCCTTGTTCTTGTAGAATTTTAATTTTCTTGGACTTTTGATAAGGAAGAAAATCTTCCTAAAATTCTAAGCCTTCCTAAATTCCAAAAAAATCTAAATCTTTCAGACGTCTTTTACTACAAGCACCCATCATTTCCGAAGATCTCAAACAAAAAGGAAACTAGGGTTTTCTATGCCTCTGGTAAGACTATAAATACAAAGTATAGACAACCCTCATAGACGTCTTGTGTTCTCAATTCTATACATCAATCAAGGGGTTTTATACTCAATTTTATATGTCATTCAGCTAGAGATTTATACCATTTATATATACCAACAAATGTAAGACTTCATAGTCAATCTTATACAATCAAAGATATGTTTTGTATTTTACTATATACAAAATCAGAGGTGTGATATTTACGACTATTAGTAATTTTTATTTTATCACTCATACTGACTTGAATATCGGAATCCTCTCGTCGGGCCAATCCCGATAGATTTTTATCAGCTTTTCATCCGTGAAAAACCGACGAACACCACCATTATCGGCTTTGTGCTCGAGTCGGAAGAGTAGATATCTATGGAGTAAAAATCACTGTAACAGATTTGCGCCGTTTGTGGGAATGACGGACTGACCAGTCGTAGAAACTTTAAGCCTTAATTCATTTCTTCTTGACAATCTGAGTTCATTCGACTATATAACAATTTGGAAGAGGTAATCGGGGATACTCCTCTTTAGGTAATTCTCTTACCCTAATTCTCTTGATTTCGTGTGGATAATTTATTGACTATCTATCTCATGATACATTATCGAAGAAATGAGTCTATGTCATCCTGATCTACCAATAGAATCTATCTCCCCAAACGGGCCTATGCCACCCACGATTATTCGATCTATTGGTCTCTCCTCTGTTTAGCCTGTCGGCCTCTCTTTCGTTCAGCCAGTCGGCCTCTCCTCCGTTCAAACTGTCAGCCTCTTCTCCGTTTGGCTTATCGGACTCTCCTCCATTCGGCCTATTAGCTTCTCTTTTGTTCTGCTTATCTACCTCTCCTCCCTTTGGCCTATCGCCACTCTTTTGTTCAACCTGTCGACCTCTCAATATCTTGTCGATCACTCCTCTGTTTGGCTATAGGCCTCTCTTCCGTTTAGCCTGCTGGCCTCTATTTTGTTCGACCTATTGTCCTCTCATTCGCTCTGTAACACCGGACAAGTTCGATATTTGATTTTTCTTCTGAAATAGAGAATCTAAGAATTTATATTTTATTTTATTTTATTTTATGTAAGTGTGTGAGAAATAATTAGTAGAAATATGAAATTCTTCTCTTAAGATTGTTCAGAAAATTCATCAAATATTTGATCAGCAGATGTTTTAAATTTTAGATGATCTATTAGTAGAATATTGGCTTGTCCAATAGAGAATGCTCTTGGGAGATTGTTATCTCTAGACCATTTATTTGTTTCTATCGTTCGGTATATTACCGTCAGTTATAATTGAATTCTCGATCTGTGCCTACCTACCAGTGACTTTCTCATGTTTCTCAATATTCCTGGTATTGGATACTTTCATAGACCCATCGGTAACCGTCAGATATTTTACCAATTAAGAACCTCTATCGGTATTTTACTCCATTCCTACTATCATAATATCTATTCGGCTTAAGATGTTTACTTTATTTATTTTCAAAGTTTCCATTCGGTACACTAGATTGCTATTTAAACTGATCGATTATTTTGCCACCGATCGGTAATGTTTTTGACTGTTCGGAACAATTATCCTTTGGTAATATTTGTGACTATTTGGTATAATGCATTTCTATTTCTTTTACTGTTCTGTGCACATCCCATATTTTATTTACCTATTCGGTGCTCTCTTTGATTCTCACACACCCATTCGGTCACTATGTATTCAATTAACCGAACACTCACTTTTCATTTTTTACCGAACACCCAATGTTTACCTTACCAAATGCTAAAAATTTTTCACTCCCGATCGGTAATTCATTTTCATTGGTCATTCAGTGATCTTAGTTTAATGATGATTATTTCAGCCGACCGCCCAATCTAATCCGCAGATATACACACATATTTATTTACTTTTTTATTTATTTATTTATTTATTTTCTTCTTTTTCTTTCCATCGGTTGAGCCCATCGGTTGGTACAGTGTCCTTCACATTATTTCCCTCCTTCGGTCAAATAGTGCATCTACCTTTTTATTTTTGCTTCTTGTTAAATTTGCATTTTCTTCTTTCTTCTGGCATCGAACACCCTCGCTAACCGAGCACACCCGTCTAGATTTGACTGAACAACATCATCTCCATTTTATACACCACTAAACGGCCTTCAATTCTTACAATATGTACCGCACGGCACCCAAATTTCTCTTCGGCACATGCACCGAACAGCTTGCACACCCATCCTTCGTGACTTTCATATGTGGGGAGTTGAACCCATGACCTGTGAGTTGTCCAAAAAGATTTTATCCATTAGGCCATTTAATTACTTCAATTATTATGTGAAAAATCTATATTATATTCCATATTTTGGGTTTTCCACTAATGTATTCCCATGTGTGAATGTAACCCATTAGTGGAGTGTAATTTTTCTTATACATTGTGTTTGAACAATTGCCTATTCCTGCTCAGTAACCGATGAGCATTGACCCAATCCCATTACCGATCAACCCATTCCCAATAAATACTTAAACCTATTGGTTTGAGTTTCAAATTACCAAAAAGGACATACTGGACACTTGGGTGAGACAGGAGAGATTGAGGATAATTAAGTAAATGGGAGAAATGAGTTGTGAATAAAAAAAAGTAGTGGGAGAGATTCGAGAACCCACGAAGGCCAAACTTCATTTCTTCTCCTTCTTCCTTGTTCCTCTCGGTTCACATTTTTTTTTCTCCTTCTTTTCTCATTTTATCCAAAGATCAATCCAAATACCATCAAAACCCATGCTCTAAAGGTTCCAAAACTTATAACCTAATCTCTAGAAGGTTAACCTTGGTGAAAGATTGGACGGATTCTAGTGAGAGAAAACTTAAAGTTTGACGGTGATTCGGCTTAAAGTGAGTTGGTGACAACGATTGAGGAAATCTTCTTTTTCTAACTAAGCATCACTTTAATTTTTCATGACCTTGGAATCTATGCTGAAACCGAATAGATTAATTTGAAGGAAAGTCTGTGTCACTGAGAGTGAGAGAAAAGTTAGGGTTTTGAATGATAGATTTATGGGTTGCTATGAAATGATAAATATTAATAGTTTGGTTATGTAATGATATTTCATAGGAGTTGGACAAACCGATCAAGGCTAGACTCTTGTTGTCGGACAAACTGGGAGCGATTATCTTCTCATAAACTGTGAGTGGATGGTCTATTGTGCCTTTAATGAGCAAATTGCTTGAAGTTTCTTTACAAATGATTTTGAATAAATTTTCACATGATTTATTGAATTGATTTGTGATTGTGGAAAGTCTGAAATGTGAATTTGTACTTATTATACATCCATTGTGTTTATAATTAAAAATGTGTCATGTAATTATTGGATATTTGATTTATGAATGCTACGTTTATTGTTTGGAAATTGATAATTGAATTTTGGCACATTGATTGACAAATTGAATGATTGTGAAAAGGAGGTGCAATGAAAATGGCTATAGTCATTTCCCCACAGAGCGACCCGACGAGGTGACGTGGTTGAGGGTTGGATTAGATTAGCGAGAGTGACAGACGTGACTCTCTCTGCTGTATGTCGTATTGGATCTGAATGCACCCCAGAGAGGTACGATTCAACGCAAAGAAAGGGGGAAAATAGTGTTTTGAGATATATGGAATGAAAACCCCTTCGCGGGCTTTTGTCCGGGTTCAGCCAAAGTTGGTACGGGAGTGTTTTCATAGAAGGACCCCATGATTTTCGGGAAATATAAATCCTATGGATGCAAATGTTTGCTATTATACTCACCCCTCTCCTTACATTTTTCAGAGGAAGTTTAGTAGGAATACGTCATTGCGAGCCGGTAGAAGACATTGTTTTGCTATATATATATATATTTATATAGGTATTATAGAGGTCGATTCATTTTTGGGAATATTGTAGTATAAACTATGGAAGGAAACTATTATACTATTCTTTTCGATTTGGATTTAATCGGTACTTGTCCTATGATGAGGGGCAAATATTGATAGAATCCACGCTTGTTCATTGTGAAACTTGGTTATTTTTGTTTAAATTTTCCTTTGCAGAACTTATTGTTTCAAATGGGAAATTTGGATTTTTATTTTAAATTTTTAGTGGCATATAGATGAGATGGTATTGGAAATTGTTTGGAAGGTTGGGTTGGCCAAATTGCATACATACACGTACAGGGATGGATCTGGTGGATCCTTTGTTTGGTATTCAGAATGCCTTGCGATGCCTTGGAGCACGGCGTGTGATTCACACATGTTGAAGGTACCGTGGCGGTTGTCTCGTGCTCAGACATGCGGGTCAGGGCATGATGATTCTATTGGTATCAGAGCTTAGACTCATGATTTTAAAAGTTTGATGGTTTTGAAATGATTTCAAATGTTTCCAAATGTCCCGAAAGTTTTCTAAAGACTTTAAAATATTTAGTTTTTGAAAAAATGTTTAGATCTTTTAAAGGTCTCCGGAGAATGTACAAAACCTTCCATGGATTTCCTAGGAAATTAAAAATAATCTTTTTAGGGGGTTAAGTAAGTAGTCTTCACTTAACCCTTTGACTTAATTATAGATTTCTATTTTATAGATTGCCATACCTCTACGAAGGAGAATGAGGAATATGAACGAGATTCCTCCTCAGGAGCACGAGGATGAGTCGTCCTCGTATGCTCTACCTCCTCCTACGTTTACATACCCGGCTCATTCCACTAGAATTTTCGCTTATCCTATTTCTACTCTTCAGCAAGTAGGAGTGATAGAGCACTTTTGGAGCATAGTACCAAGCTCCACCTCAGACTTCAGCTCCTCCACCGGCTCCTCCTCCAATTCCAGCTCCTACACCGAGTACTCAGGCAATACCTCCTCCTCCGGTTGCTATACCAAGCAACCGTCCCATAGTTGAGTTGTACAAGCTAATAAAAGAAGCAAGGCAACTTGGATATGAGACCTTCTCAGGATTGGTGATCCTATGGAGGCCAAGAAGTGGATTAAGAGGGTTCGACAAGTTGTGACAGACATGGGAATTGATGATAGACTAAAACTTATGGTGGCTACAAGATTATTGGATGACAATGCCAGCACTTGGTGGGAAGGTGTGCAAGAAAGGGAAACCACATCACTTACATGGGATGATTTTCGTAGGGAATTCAATGAGAGGTTCTATACTTGGTTTGATTAGGACTTAAAGAGGAGGGAGTTCCTTCGACTTCGCCAAGGAAATATGTCTGTGGTGGAATATGAGGCAAAATTAAAAAGCCTATCCTCTTTTGTATCGGAGCTGATAACCTCCGAGGAGTACTGGCGTTTCAAGTTTAAGGATGGTTTGAATTTGAACATCTGAGAGAGGATGTCAGTTACAGATGAGTATACGTATAAGAATGTGTTACAATTGGCTTTAAGGGCTGAACAAATGGTGCTCAAAAGAGGCAATGTGAGGGATCATCATGGAAAGAAGAGGTCCGATAGGTTTACACAGAGCCAAGGTTCTAAGAAAAGTAGGACCACAAGCTTTTATAGCGACAGATCTGTTACAGGGTCGATTGGCCTTCTTCAAAGCTAACGCAAGCCTTGATTTGAGAACCCTACTCCTAGTGCATCCTTAGAGATCAAATCAAAGGATAATACAAAGGAGAAACGTAAAACTTGTGGAAAATTTCATTCTGGAGTTTGCCGAGCACTCAAGAAGTGCTACCATTGCAGAAAGGAAGGCCATTTCCACAATGTCTGTCCGGAATTGGGGCGAGGAAGTCAATCAAGCCAAGGCCATCCTAGTGGATTTAGGGGTGGCCAAGTCAATATTCCTACCAAACCTTTAAATGTTATTACATGGACAGGGACGAGGAGCAACACAGTAGCTGCTCCATCTTAGTGTCCATAAGCAAGGGCTCCTACTAGGATCTATGCAATGACCAACGAAGAGGCCCAAGTCAATCTCGACATAGTCACAGGTAATTTCCATTTGAATTTAAGTTTTGAATTTGAAAATGTGATATATATGGCATATAGCTATGATTTGATGGCTTGTGATTATGAATTAAAGAGTGTGATGATATAATTTTGTTTATGGTTTATATTTATAGGTATGATGAAAGTCTTTGGTGTTAATGCTCATATACTCATAGATACTGGATTAAATAATTCATTTGTGAGTTCGAAATTTGTAAGATATTCTGATAGGCTCTTAGTCCCACTTGATAAAGAACTGTTGGTTATCACACCCTTGGGAGAGCATTTAATTAATGATACAATATATAAGTTTTGTGAGGTGAAAATTGGTGAGGCAATTCTTGAAACGGATTTGATTCCGTTGAAAATGAAAGATTTTGACGCCATCCTAGGTATGGATTGGCAATATCTTCACCGATTTCACTAAAGAAGTGGACTTTCATAGTCCAGGGCATCCCCTACTTGTGTTTGCTGGCGAACGAAGAGTATTGCTGAGTTGTGTGATTTTAGCTCTTGATGCATGGAGATTAGTGCATAAGGGGTGCGAGCTCACATCATTGACACTACGGTGGAAAGCCCTAATCTGGACGATGTTCTTGTTGTGAATTAATTTTTGGATATCTTTCCGAAAGAGTTGCCTGGGTTGCCATAGGTTTTGGAGTTCGATTTCACCATAGAATTGATTCCCAGCACTGCATCGATTTCGATTCCTCTATATTGAATGGCACCCGTAGAGTTAAAGAGTTGAAGGTTCAGCTCAAAGAGTTGCTGGACAAGGGGTTCATCAGACCGAGTACTTTGCCTTGGGGTGCTCTGGTTCTGTTTGTGAAGAAGAAGGACGGAACCCTCTGGTTATGTATTGATTACCGATAACTCAATAAAGCTACGGTCAAGAACAAGTATCCTCTCTTGAGGATTGATAATCTTTTTGATCAACTTTAAGGGGCTAGTGTTTTCTTAAAAATAGATTTGAGATCGGGCTATCATCAACTGAGGATTAAAAGTGATGATGTTCACAATACCTCATTTAGGATGCGGTATGGACACTATGAGTTTCTAGTAATACCCTTTCGATTGACGAATGCTCCTACAGTCTTCTTAGATCTCGTGAATCGAATGTTTCATCCTTATCTCAATAAATTTATCATAGTATTCATCGACGATATTTTGGTATATTCCAAGAGTGATGAAGAACATTCTGAGCATCTCCGAATCATATTACAAACTCTTAGAGAGAAAGAATTATATGTCAAGTTCTCTAAATGCAAGTTTTGGCTAAGAGAGATTGGTTTCTTGGGGCATGTTGTTTTTAAGGACGAGATTTTCGTAGATCTAAGGAAGGTAGAAGCTATTCTGAAGTGGGAGTAGCCTAAGAGTATTACCGAGGTGAGAAGTTTTCTCGGATTAGCGGGATATTATCGGAGATTCGTAGAAAGATTTTCAAAGATAGCAGCTCCGATGACAAATTTAACTCGGAAGGGAGTTAAGTTTGAATGGAATGAAAAGTGTGAGAATAGTTTCCAAGAGCTTAAGCGAAGGTTGACCTCCACTCCTATCCTTGCTCTCCCTACTAGTCGTGGTGGTGAGTATGTGGTATATAGTGATGCTAGTAAGCAAGAATTAGGGTGCATGTTGATGCAAAGCGATAGGGTGATTGCTTACGCCTCTCGTCAACTGAAGAAACATGAGGTGAACTACCCTATTCATGACTTAGAGCTGGCTACCATTGTCTTTGCCCTCAAGATATGGCGGCATTACTTGTATGGGGTCACATGCAAGATTTTCACCAACCACAAAATCCTGAAATACTTGCTTACTCAAAAAAAACTCAATTTGAGACAAAGGCGGTAGTTGGAACTGATCAAGGACTATGACTTAGTGATTGATTACCATCCTAGCAAGGCGAATGTAGTTGCTAATACTTTAAGCCACAAATCTTCCTCTTTTTCTTCTACTCTTGGGGATTCTTACCTCTATTACCTAATTGGACTTCGAGCACTTGGGGTCGAAATGGCTAAGGATGATCAATGTGCTTTATTAGCCAAGTTTGTGGTGAGACCCATGTTGGTGGGTCGTATTCGGGAGCTTCAGGCTACCAATGATAAGTTGAAAGGGATAGTGGAGAAAATACAAAAAGGTGAAGGTGGTGAATTCCGGATTCAGAATGATGGAATTATAATGTATGGGAAACGAATATGTATTCCGAAAAATGAAGATCTCCGGAAGGCTATACTTGAAGAAGCACATTCCTCAGCCTATGCCATGCATCCGGGAAGTACCAAAATGTACCAAACCATCAAGGAGTTATATTGGTGGTCCGGGATGAGGAGAGAGATAACCGAGTTTGTGGCTAGATATTTGGTATGCCAACAAGTTAAAGCCAAACATCAGAAACCAGCGGGAACACTTCAACCACTACCAATTCCCAAATGGAAATGAGAGAATATCACTATGGATTTTGTAGTCGGTTTGCCTCGAACATTGAGTAGGTATGATGTTATTTAGATAATCGTAGATCATCTCACGAAATCAGCCCACTTTTTACCAATTCAAAACACTATGGATTTTGTAGTCGGTTTGCCTCGAACATTGAGTAGGTATGATGTTATTTAGATAATCGTAGATCGTCTCACGAAATCAGCCCACTTTTTACCAATTCAAAACACTTATTCTTTGGAGAAGTTAGCTAAGTTGTATATTAATGACATTGTGCGACTTCATGGGGTTCCGGTATCGATCGTGTCCGATCGTGACCCCCGTTTTACTTCTTAGTTCTGGCCAAAGTTGCAAGAGTCTTTAGGCACTCAATTAAAATTCAGCACTGCATTTCATCCACAAACCGACGGACAATCTGAACGTACCATCCAAACTTTAGAAGATATGCTTAGAGCTTGTGTAATAGATTTTCAGGGTAGTTGGGATAAGCACCTTTCCTTGATGAAGTTTGCCTACAACAATAGTTACCAAACTAGTATTGGTATGCCCCCATATGAAGCTCTATATGGACAAAAGTGTAGATCTCCTTTATGTTGGGATGAGATTGGAGAAAGGAAGATAGAAAGTGTAGAATTGGTCGAAACCACTATTGAGAAGGTGAAGTTGATTAAGGGAAGGATGAAGGCAGCTCAAGACCGATAAAAGAGTTATGTTGATAACAGGAGACAACCATTAGAATTTGAGGTAGGTGACATGATGTTTTTAAAAGTTTCTCCTTGGAAGGGTATAATTCGATTTCAAAAATGAGGGAAGCTAAATTCTCGATACATCGGTCCCTTCAAGATCATAAGAAGAGTTAGACAGGTAACTTATCGGTTAGAACTATCCCAAGAGTTAGAACAAATTCATAATGTCTTCCATGTCTCTTTGTTGAAGAAATACTTACCAGATTCCTCTCATGTTCTTGAGACTCCTCCTATTGAGTTAAGAGAAGATTTAAATTTTGGAGTCCAACCAATGGCTATCTTGGAGAAATAAGTGAAGAGTTTGAGAAAGAAACAGATCTCAATAGTCAAGTTGCTACGGAAGGACAATCATGTTGAAGAAATGACTTAGCAACCCTAAATCCATGGTTTTAAGTTCTTGATTATCATAGAAATCATGGTGCATATTAGGTTTGGTGATCTGAATTTAAAAGAGGAATGAAAGATTTGATTGAACATAGGAACTTTAAAATTTCTGCAAAACAGGGAATTCTGACATAGTTGTAGTCTTTTTGTCATAACTTTTTCTGCACGAATGCAAATTAAGTGAGGTTATCTGTGTATGAAAATAAACTTCCATATCTTGAAAATGAGATATGATTCGTTAAAATCTGAAGAGAATTGGATTTATAGTGATTTTTCAAAATTAGATATTCTGCAGAGAGTACCTTGTTCTGTCCTGTTTCTGCCGTGAATTTTGCTTCAATATTGAGACATCTTCTAGTCTGAATCACCCAAAACCCTAGTTAAGAAATTTGTAGATCTATGTCTTATCTTTAATTTGAGATATGAATCGTGTGATTTGGATATGTGTGGTGAAAGTTATTGCCAATTTTCCATGACTGCGCAGATTAGAAATTATGCAATCATGATCACTTAGAAATCGTGTGATTAGGGAGTAACAGACCCTCCCATCTATTATGAGTGGGACTTTGATGTTATGTTCTCGATTAAGCAAAATCCATGTTTTATAGCTTTTCAAAATAACATATTTTGTGACATGTGTAAAAGCATGAGATTCGATCTATGTTTTATAAATGCTTCTTTTATGATCATTGGAATATTTCAAAAGATCGATTCAAATGATATGCATCCATAAATTGTGTTAAATTGATATCGTGCCATTCTTTGAAAAATTGATATGATTTATATATTTCCTTCGCATTGGCATACTGATTTGAAATGATTTGATAACATGTGTGGGCTGGATGCCTATTTGTGATATAATGATGTGATAATGTTCCTTGTGATTCCGTAGCTACGAAAGGCATTTGTAGAGGCACCCATTGTGTCCGATATGCTTCTGTAGGAGGTATCTCCAAACATTATATGTATAGTTGTAGCTGATTGAACCAAATCGGGGAGGACATGTGTGACGCCACTGTCTAGCACCGGGCGAAATTTTATACATGATTGATTATATATGTGTGCATAACCTCAGGCTAGCCAGTTGGTGTGGCCCGTGGCCAACGTTGGGGTAGAGAGCTAAATATTTTATACTTGCATTGAAAACTCCCAATGCGCTCATCATTGGTCATGGTAGACCATTGCCGGGGATATTTTATTAGCAAACTCTTACTGATTTTGAAATGTTAATGGCTGCATATAATGAGGTTATGATGCAAGTAATTCATGGTTACTTGATTTTTTTTTTTTTTTGGAAATGCCATGTTGATTTACAATGTTCTTATGATTTAAAATATGCTTTGATACTCCGTGCTCACGTATGCTATTGATAATATAATGTCGATCCCCTCACTCACTGAGTATTTCCCCATAATACTCATCCCTCACTTTTCCTTGATGACAGAGGTAAATTTGGTAGGGAAACATATTGTGAGACTTTCGATACACTAGATATAATTTTAGAGACATTGAGCTTAGGTATGGTACCAGTCACTCTTCCGCGATGAAATTTGATGATTTATATATTTTTGGGGTTCATAGAATGACCATTGTACATTTTATCGGGATGACTGTAACTATGTTATGTAAATGTAAATTGATACTCTCAAGTTGTTGTTTATCCATGCATTGAGGCAACGTGTTGCATTTTAAATTTCTTTTACTTGGGAATTTATTGTTGTGGAAAATTAGTTTTTAAACAGGTTGTACAGGTGGTTTTGTTAGCCTTGAGGTGTCTCAGAATATGGGGAGGTTCTGCCCGTATACCGAGATATCGCGGTGGTTGCGCGTGCTCGATCCGAGGTTCAAGGCGTGACAATTCTATTGGTATTAGAGCTCTAGGTTGAGAGATATGTTTTATGAAAAGAGTTTTGAAAATATTCCCAAGTACATTTTCAAAAGTTCTCAATGCATGTGAGAGTTTCTTTACAGTCATGAGATCCCGGTACATGGTTTTAGGTGTATGAGTTCTTTTATTTTTAGGGTGTTAGATATGGTTCGTATCTAACCTAACATATCATTTCCATCGGTTCTTAAATAGATAACTTCATTCACTTTAGGGGGTTAATTACTTCGTAACTAACCCAAATCCATGAAACATGACTAATGAAAGTTATTCCTTGCAGTACTATGATGACTAGGCAGGGCATTAGGTTTATAACTCCTGAGCCACTTCTTGAGCCACCTAGAGTGCTCAAGGATACATCCTCATCATGTGTACCCCCTCCAGTGCCTTCTCAGCCGGCTACTACTGTCGTGGTTCCACCACCACCACTCGAGGAATTTAGGCAACTTTAAAAGTGGTACAACACATACGGGTTCAGATGCCACCCCCACCACCACTGATGGCCGCGCCAATTCTTACAGCAGTGCTGACTCCTGTGGCTACACCTACTCCTGCGGCACTACATCCTCCATCGATAGTCGGTCCTTCTTCAGTATCTGGTCCGAGTGATACCACCTCCTCCACACTTAGGCATATGCACGAGCTGACTCAGCTAGTTAAGGAAGCTAGGCAGTTGGGATGCACAGACTTCGCGGGACTCGATGATGCCACTGTGGCTAAGCACTGGGTCAACCGGACCCGTCGGATTTTGACTAACTTGGGGTTGAGTGAGGAGTACAAGCTACGGGTAGTAGAGAGGTTATTAGATGGGGATGCCCTCACCTGGTGGGAGGCTATCTGCGATGATGCTATCGAGCCACTACAGTGGGATGACTTCTTAAGGGAGTTTGACCACAGGTACTTTTCAGAGTTTCAGTAGGACCGCAAGAAGGCAGAGTTTCTCCACTTATGGTAGGGGACTAGGTCAGTTGTAGTGTATGAGGCAGAAATGAGGAGATTAGTAGCTTTTGTCCCCGACTTAGCGATACCAAAACAGTTGAGGTTCAAGTTTGAGGACAGCCTCAACTTGAACATTCGGAGGTATATGACGATCACACCCAGCTTCTTCCTAGTAGAGATAGTTGATTCAGCCTGCCATGCGGAGGAAATTGTCCGCGCCGAGGGTAGACAGAGGGAGAGTAGAGAACAGAAGAAGAATAGGGCTAGGACCCAGGTTAGTCAGAGCTCAAAGAGGGGTAGGACTTTTGGTTTTCATGGAGGCCCCTCTAGACCAGCACACTTTGGATAGGGACCACATCCCCAGGGGTTTGGAGTACCAGCCCCCAGTGCCACGATTCAGACCACTGTTCAGCGGCACTCTCCTTGCCACAGATATAGTAGGCACCACCTTCTGGGAGCTTGTAGGGTACCTATCACTTGCTTCCAGTATGGGAAGCCGGGACATATCAAGAGCTCGTGCCCTGATTTAGGACTTTGAGGTCAGACCACTTCGAATCATTCGAGTGGTCTGTAAGTAAGACAATAGGGGGCACCTGCACCATCGAGTCATACTGCTCCATGGATAACAGTCGGGAGCAACACTGTACCCGGTCCTTCACGAAAGCAACTGAGAGCATAGGTCCGCGTGTACGCTATGATGCAGGAAGACGCTCAGACGAACCCAGATGTGATCATGGGTAACCCTCCTATAGATCCCTCTATTTAGGAGCCTTTCTGTATTTTTTTCTTTTTGGAATCACGTTTAGGAGTTATAATGTACTTCTCTTTTTTTTGAAATCATATATACCATGATGATTATGTACTGTCTTGACTAGTTAAAGCCCTAGAGACTTAACTATTTATATATATATACATATATCTTTTGCGCATTCTAAATTGATTCCTCTTTTAATGTTTCGCATCTAGATACCATAAAAATATTTAGAGTCAACACCCGTATTCTTAGAGACACCGGGTCGAATTATTCTTATATAAGAGCTTCTTTCTCTCAATAGGGGGTAAGTCATTATCGTCACTAGATGAGGAGCTATTGGTTATCACTCCTCTTGGTGAGTAGTTGGTCAGGGATTCTGTATATAGAGGGAGCGATATCATGATTGGGGAGACAGTGTTAGAAGTAGATCTGATTCCACTCGACATGATAGACTTCGATGCCGTCCTAAAAATGGATTAGCTAAATACTCGTAGGGCTTCCGTGGATTGTTTCACCAAGGAAGTAAAGTTTCAAAGGTCTGAAGGGTCACCACTGACGTTTGCAGGTAAGAGACGGGTGTTACCCCATTGTGTAGTGTCAGTAATGGAGGCCAGATGGATGATACACCGAGGATGTATGACATATCTGGCCCACGTGATAGATACCACTATAGAGGGTCTGAAGCTTGATGAGGTCTCGGTGGTACAGGAGTTTCCCAACGTATTCCTCGAGGAGCTATCTGGATTACCACCAATTCGGGAATTGGATTTTGAGATTGATTTGATTTTGAGGACTACTCTTATCTCTATTCCGCTATATAGAATGGCACCAGTCGAGCTGAGAGAGCTTAAGGTTCAGCTGTTGGAATTGCTGGACAAGGGATTTATCCATCCGAGCACTTCACCTTGGGGTGGTCCGGTGTTATTTGTGAAGAAGAAGGACGGTACTCTCCGACTTTGTGTGGATTATTGGCAATTGAACAAAGTCACTATAAAAAATTGATATTCGTTGCCTCGCATTGATGATTTGTTTGATCAGCTTCAGGGTGCTAGAGTTTTCTCAAAGATAGATCTCCGATCGGGTTATCATCAGTTGCAGATTAGGGCCGAGGATACACCCAAGACCGCATTCTGCACTCGATACGAATATTTTGAATTCTTGGTCATGCCATTTGGGCTAACCCATGCAGCAGCCACATTCATGAACCTGATGAATCAGGTCTTCCATGACTATCTGGATCCATTCGTTATCGTGTTTATTGATGACATCCTAGTATACTCGTGGAGTGATGAGGAGCATGCTCAGCACCTTCGGATTGTCTTATAGATCCTTTGCGAGAGATAGTTATATGCCAAATTCACCAAGTGTGAATTTTGGTTACGGCAGATTGGTTTTCTGGGGCACATAGTCTCTGCGAAAGGTATTTTCATTGATATGCAAAAAGTCAAAGCTATATTGAAGTGGGAGTAGCCACAGACCGTGATTGAGGTCTGAAGTTTCCTTGGTCTTGTAGGTTATTATCGATGGTTTGTAGAGGGATTCTTTCGGATCGCTGCTCCACTATCTAGGTTGATGCGGAAGGACGCCAAATTTTATTAAGATGATCGTTGTGAGGCAAGCTTTCAGTAGCTCAAATGACAACTGACATCCGCACCGATATTGGCCCTTCCCACTAGTAGTCGGGAGTATGTGGTATACAATGATGCCAGCCGATGGGGATTGGATTGTGTACTGATACAGGATGGTCGGGTTATTGCATATACTTCTCGACAGTTGAAGAAGCACGAGTTGAACTACCCGACATATGATCTCGAGTTGGCCGCCATAGTCTTTGCTTTAAAAATATGGCATCATTACTTATACGGGATAACCTGCAGGGTATTCTCGGATCATAAAAGTCTAAAATACTTGATCACCTAGTGGGAATTGAACCTCAAACAGAGAAGATGGTTAGAGTTATTGAAGGACTACGACCTTATCATTGGTTATGATCCAAGAAAGGTGAATGTTGTGATAGATGCCATCAACTAGAAGTCATCGTCTTCTTCTCAGACGACAGAGAGTGCTTACATGTCTTGTTTGGTGGGACTCCGTGCTTTAGGTGTCAGTTTGGCTAGTGATGATCGAGAAGCACTATTAGCTCGATTTGAAGTGAGGCCAACCTTGTTCGACCGCATTAGGGAGCTCTAGGGATCAAATGAGGAGATCCGAGGTATTCTTGATAGGATCCGCAGAGGTGATGGCAGAGAATTCCGAGTTCGTGATGACGGACTAGTGGTATATCGGGAGCGGGTTTACATTCTTATCGACAGTGATCTTCGGAGAGCTATTCTTAAGGAGTCTTATTCCTCTACTTATGTTATGTATCCGAGCGGTATGAAAATGTACCGGACTATCTGAGGTAGCTATTTGTGGCCCGGTCTGAAGAGGGAGATCGCAGAGTTTGTTGCTCGATGCCTGGTTTGTCAGCAGGTGAAGGCCAAGCATTAGACACTCGCCGACACTTTACAGCCTCTTCCCATTTTTGAGTGGAAGTGGGAACACATCGCGATGGATTTTATGATGGGGCTACCACGGATTTCGACATGACATGATGTTATATGGGTGATCATCGATAGACTCACCAAGTCAACACACTTCATTCCTATTCGTGGTGATTATTCCTTAGAGGTGTTGGCATGCCTCTACATTGACACCATTGTCAGACTTCATGGGGTACCTGTGTCGATAGTGTCAGACAGAGACCCCAAATTTACCTCTAGATTTTGGCCTAGATTGTAGGAGGCATTGGGCACTAGATTGAGTTTCAGCTCAACATACCACCCCCAAACCGATGGTCAGTTTGAAAGGACCATCCAGACTCTAGAGGACATGCTGAGAGCATGTGTTATGGATTTTCAGGGTAGTTGGGATCGATATCTCCCATTGGTAGAGTTTGCATATGATAACGGCTATCAGGCAAGCATTGGGATGCCTCCGTATAAGGCATTATATGGGAGGAAATGCCGTACTCCGTTGTTTTGGGATAAAATAGGAGAGAGGTGACTCAATAGTATTGAGATTGTTAAGGAGACTAAGGATAAAGTAAGGATCATCCGTGAATGAATGAAGGCCGCACAGGACCGATAGAAGGTTTATGCTGATAAGAGGTGGCGACCACTTGAGTTCGAGGAGGGAAACATGGTTTTCCTATAGATATCACCTGGAAAGGAGTGATTCGATTCAGACAGCGGGGTAAGCTAAGCCCCAAGTATATTGGGTCTTTCCGTATCCTTGAGAGGGTTGGAAATGTGGCATACAAGTTAAAGCTGTCGGATGAGCTTTCAGGCATTCATGATGTCTTCCATGTCTCGGTACTTAGAAAGTACCTGCCTGATCCATCAAATATCCTAGAACCTCTGCCAGTTGAGTTGCGTGAGGACTTGAGTCTACCAATTCAGCCCGTGGCTATCCTAGATCGATAGACTAAGAAGTTGCGGAGCAAGGAAGTTTCTTTAGTCCGAATCTTATGGAAGAGTGACAAAGTCAAGGAGGAGACCTGGGAGCCCGAGGAGGCCATAAGGAGACAGTACCCTCAGTTTTTCTCTGTATAGTTTTCTTTTAGTTTCGATGACAAAACTTATTTTTAGGAGGTTAGAAAATGTAACACCGATACCTCGGTGTATTCACTTATTGTACTCTTTTTATGTTATATATGATATTTCTCATGTTTTTATATAGAAAATTTTACTAAGAAATTTTTCCGCTAAAACCGCTTCCAAAAAATTTCGGTACCAATCGTTGGAAACTCAAAAATTCCAAAATGACCACCCATGGTCCAATGATAATGAGGATAACTCTAAAGTGTATAAGAATCTCAATTTAGAGTAAATTTTACTTCGTAGAGCTGAATCGTAAATTTCCAAAAAAGTTACCCGAAAACCCTAATTTGGGTCAAAAGGTGTTTGGAAAGGCTAAACGATCATGTCTTGATGCGGAATGAATTATATTAGGTCTAATATGAGGTTTTGGATCTAATGTGCAATTATGAAAATTTTTGGGGTTAAAATGGAATTTTTATAAGTTAAGGGGCTTACTTGCAATTTATAAGAATTTAGAAATATTTTAATAAATGTATTCTTCTACAAACCTAAGCAAACAAGTGTAGAGAGGGAGAGAAATGTGATTGGCCAAAGGTGTGAAATGGTGTGAACAAATATGAACATGAGAAATTGAAATTGTTGACTTTGGAGAATTAATCTAAGGGTAAAGATTTATTGGGAGAGAGAAGAAACTAATTTGAACCTTAGGATTTAGTTGGTGGGAGCCACACATGTAATGAGGGTGTGAGTTGTAGAGAGTGAAAGAGACTTTGTAGAGTGAGAAAGAGATGGAAACTCTAATTGTAACATATAATCCAATGGCTTGAAATTGATTTTGAATTGGTTGATGGCTTGGATTGATTTAGGCACTTAAGAAAGCTTAAAACCCACCAATGTTCGGTAGCGTAGTTGGAAGGAGATTTCAACCACTTAACCATAGTCGGGGGTTCAAACCGCTATGGGAACGTAAAAGCCGACATTAGGAGACCTCCCTCATAAAGGGCCCAATAGCAGATCGATCTGGATTAGTCGGGGTGAAGCCCCAGATACTGGGTGGTGGTCAAGCAAGGGAACCAAAAAAAAAAGTGCTTAAAACCCTAACCTTTTCCATACTTCCAAACCGTGAGAGACCCTAAAGCAAGAAACAAACAACTAGTGCTTAAAACCCTAACCTTTTCCATACTTCCAAACCGTGAGAGACCCTAAAGCAAGAAACAAACAACTTTTATCCATTTTTCTTTCTCTCAAGACCGTGAGTATCATGGAAGGGATGCTAAAAAAATTTTTCTGCTACACAACCCTAATGTTTTCACGTAAACCACATCCTCACAAACCCTACGATAACATATCCAAAAATTGGAGCAAAATGAGGAGCCTAACTTGTTGAACAAGAGTGGCCGAATCCTAGACGGTGTGCAGAAATTTTCTGGGTTTTTGGAAGCTTGGTTCAAGCTTAAAGTAGTCATATTTGGTGGTAGAGTCCTCTCACACTTTAGTATAATATACCTTGATTTGGAGTTAAAAAGAGACATTTAATTTTGTGAATCTAGGTTGGTCGAGAGTTAGCAGCAAGGGGGAGATGGAGATCTTTCGAAGAAAGGCTTTGGTTGGATTTGAAACATAAAAAATTTGAGGTATAAAAAAAATTCTGCACCTTGCTGGAAATTTTAGACTTTGTGCTTGGCCATGAATTTGGAGATGATTATGTTGGTTGCTTGAAGAATCCTTGAATCAAGTCCAAAGCAACCTTAAATCCATGGTTTTAAGTTCTTGATTATCATAGAAATCATGGTGCATATCAGGTTTGGTGATCTAAATTTAAAAGAGGAATGAAAGATTTGATTGAACATAGGAACTTTAAAATTTTTGCAAAATAGGGAAGTCTGACCTAGTTGTAGTCTTTTTGTCATAACTTTTTCTGCACAAATGTAAATTAAGTGATTTATGCATATGAAACTAGACTTCTATATATTGAAAATGAGATATGATTCGTTGAAATCTGAAGAGAATTGTATTTCTAGTGATTTTTCAAAGTTAGATGTTCTTTAGAGAAATACCTTGTTCTGTCCTGTTTCTGCTGTAAATTTTGCTTCAATTTTGATACATCTTCTGGTCTAAATCACCCTATGCCCTAGTTATGAAATTTGTAGATCTATGTCTTATCTTTAATTTAGATATGAATCGTGTGATTTGGATATGTGTGGTGAAAGTTACAGCTAGTTTTCCATGACTGCGCAGATTAAAAATTATGCAATCAAGATCACTTAGAATAAATCTTCATGTCTTTATGTAATTGAAGTCGATTTAAGCTAGAAATGTAAAGAATTGTTGTTAAATGGTTAGCTTTAAGTGAAAACCAGAAGTAATACAATCCAAGAATGTTAATTCAAAGTGCAATGTTTTTCTTAAAACATGAAGGTATGAAAGTGAGCCTTAAAATGGTTGGTGATAACTCTAAACATAGAAACATATATTCTATTTTGCATATCATGTATTTAGCATCTTATTAACATTGGAAACCTATATATGTAACCCTAATCCTTAGTCAAGAATAAGGGATTTAGTGAAATTTAAAATGAGCCAACCATTGTCAACTATATGGCATCCAAATTTACATATCTATTATATTGTCCTCGTAGGACACACAGTTGAAGACATATCGTAGGGAGCGCATTTTTCACGCTTTGAGATCATTTTAGGGAGTGACAGACCCTCCCATCTACTATGAGTGGAAGTTTAATGCTATGTTCTTGATTGAGCAAAATCCATGTTTTATAGCTTTTCAAAATGACATATTTTATGACATATGTAAAAGCATGAGATTCGATCTATGTTTTATAAATGCTTCTTTTGTGGTCATTGGAGTGTCTCAAAAGATCGATTCAAATGATATGCATCCATAAATTGTGTTGAAATGACATCGTGCCATTCTTTGAAAACTTGATATGATTTATATACTTCCTTTGCATTGACACATTGATTTGAAATGATTTGATGAAATGTGTGGGCCGGATGCCTACTTGTAATGTGATGATGTGATGATGATCCTTGTGAATTCCGTAGCTATAAAGGGCGTTTGTAGAGGCATCCATTGTGTTTAGATACGCTTCTGCTGGAGGTATCCCCAAACGTCATATGTATAGTTGTGGCCGGTTGAACCAAATTAGGGAAAACATGTGTGACGTCACTATTTAGCACCGGGCGGGATTCTATACATGATTGATTATATAAGTGTACATAGACTCGGACTAGCCGGTTGGTGTGGCCCGTGGCCAATGTTGGGGTAGAGAGCTAAATGTTTTATACTTGCATATGAAGAACCCCCAATGCGCTTGTCATTGGTCGTGATAGACCATTGTCAGGGATATTTTATTGGCAAACTCTTAATGATTTCGAAATGTTAATGGATGCACATGATGATGTTATGATGTATGATTCATGATTACTTAATTTTTTTTTTTGGAAATGCCATGTTGATTTAAAATGTTCTTATGATTTAAAATATGCTTTGACACTCCATGTTCACACATGCTATTAATAACATAACGTCGATCCCCTCACTCATTGAGTATTTACCCATAATACTCATCCCTCACTTTTCCATGATGACAGAGGTAGATTTGGCAGGGAAACGTATCGTAAGACTTTTAATACACTTGATATACTTTTAGAGACATTGAGTTTTGGGGATGGTACCAGTCACTCTTCTACAATGAAATTTGATGATGTATATATTTTTGGGGTACATAGAATGACCATTGTACATTTTATCGGGATGACTGTAGCTATGTTATGTAAATGTAAATTGATACTCTCAAGTTGTTGTTTATCCATGCATTGAGGCAACGTGTTGCGTTTTAAATTTTCTTTTACTTGGGAATATATTTTTGAGGAAAAGTAGGTTTTAAACAGGTTGTACAGGTGGTTTTGTTAGCCTTGCAGTGTCTCGGAATATGGGGAGGTTCTGTGCATATACCGAGATATCGCGGTGGTTGTCGTGTGCTCGATCCGAGGGTTGGGACGTGATAATTTGGCTTGTCGTTCTCTCAATCTCTTGTTAATTTCTCTTCTATTTGGATTGTCGGCCTCTCCTCTGTTCAGTCCGTTGGCCTCTTAATCACTTGTTGGTCTTTCCGCTATTCAGCTTGTCGGTTTCTTTTTCGTTTAGCCTGTCGGGCACTCTTCCGTTCGGTCTATCGGTCTCTTAATCTCTTGTTAGTCCCCCCTCTGTTTGGCCTGCCAGCCTCTCTTCCATTTGGCCTGTCGACCTCTCTTTTGTTTCGCCTGTCAACCTCTCCTCTGTTCGGCCTATCGGTCTCTTTTATGTTCTGCCTGTTGACCTCTCATCGGTTCGGCTTATTGGCCTCTCCTCCATTTGACCTATCAGCCTATTAATCTCTAGCCAGTCTCTCTTTTGCTCGGCCTATTGGTCTCTCATCCGTTCGGCCTATTGGCCTCTCAATCTCTTATTGGTCTCTCCTCTATTCGGTCTACCAGCCTCTCTTCCGTTCGGCGTGTCCACCTATCCTCTACTCGGACTATCGGTCTCTCCTCTTTTTGACCTGTCGGCCTCTCAATCTCTTATCAGATCCTCCTCTGTTTGACCTGTCAGCCTCTCTTCTTTGCGGCTCGTCAGCTCCCTTCTGTTCAGCTTGTCAACCACTCTTCCGTTCGGCCTGTTGGCCTCTTAATCTCTTTTCAGTTTCTTTTTTGTTCGGCCTGTCAGCCTCTCCTCCATTTGGCCTATCGGCCTCTCAATCTCATGTTGGTCTCTTTTCTGTTCAGCCTATAGGTCTCTCCTCCATTTGGTCTGTTGGCCTTTCAATCTCTTATCGACCTTCTTTTTGTTTGGCTTATTGGCCTCTTAATCTCTTGTCGGTCCTTTCTTCATTCAACTTGTCGATCTCTCCACCATTCAACTTGTCGGTCTCTCAATCTCTTATCGGTCACTCGACCTCTCGATCATTCGACCTATCGATATCTCAATCACATAGTCTCCCGACCTCTCAGTCTTTCTCTTGGTAAGAAATCAAAATTTTGCTTAAGTAATTGTAAAGTTTATCACCAATACATTGATTTTTCGAATCACTCTACTCTTACCATTAGGAGTGGGAGCGAATGATGGCATCCAGTTTAAATAGTTTCTAATTTGCTTGTAATCATTCCGTAAGAAAGGAGATTTCCTTGACACAAGAAACTTTCTTTATTCCTATAAAACTTTAATTTTCTTAGACTTTTCATAAGGAAGGAAATTTTTCTAAAATCCTAAACCTTCCTAAATCCAAAAAAAAAATCTATATATTTCTGATAGGACATAGCCCTAAACCCAATTCAAAAGGTCAGCACCTGAAGGGCCCACACATGAGGCCTACAAAGGATAGCTACCGACCGATATTCACTGTGACCATTTGACTGATCTACCAAAGGGTCTTAGTTACCCAGATCTCCCAAACGATAGCGTCTTAGTCGCCCCGCTTACCAAACAAGATTTATCAAGTGAGAGTAACCTTCCCGATCGGGTACTCAACCATCCCTCGATCGGTCAAACTTCGAAGACCCTCCATTGGCCAAACAACAAACCGATAGCCAACAACTCTATCAATTCTAAAGGAATGTCAAAACACTCTAACGGTTTTTATTTTCTGCTTAAGAATGGAATTTTTCAACTATGGAAAGGATCTCCCCAGGAAACGAAAGTTCCCATAGACTAAAATCCTGATCATTTCAAAATATTGAACTCCCGAGATTTTCGGATTGACTTGATAAGAAAAGTAGGGTTGGAACACACCAACAGTATACAACTCTTGCAGGTATAAGATACCCTCAAACCCTCTAAGTCAGGTACGTCCTCTTAGCCTTTCACATTGAGCACTCTAATCATTGGGAACCTCTCCCTCTCTAAGCTCTCAGTCTGTTTCTCATACATTTGAAAACCATTCTTTCTGACTTAAGTTTCAGAACCTCCACCGCCAGAGCACTCTCTAACAGTTTTTACATGTTAAACATGCCGTTGATGGCAACCATTCAAGTCAACAGCGAACCGGTATCTGTAGAGCCATAACCCACCTCCAACAGACTGGTGCTGTCACGTCTCGACCCACTCCCGAGCCGGGCACGCGACCAGCCCGCCGCGGCACCTCAATGCACGGGAACCACGTCCCACACATCGAAGCACCGTAAGGCTGACAACATTCACAAAATCCTGGTTTCCAAATCACAGAAATCCCCAAGTGATAAAAATTTTACATGTATGCCTCAATGCAAATTAAAACAAGTGACAGTTAACCTTATACAGACCTGAAGAATTATAAATACAGTCATCCCAATTTAAACAAATACAATAGTCAATCTAACTTCCTCAAAATGATACAATAACCTCAATACATAGCAGAAGAGCGGGTAGTCATACCTCGGACCATAGTCTCCAAGGAATATCCAATACAACAATGCGCACAAATCTCTCAGTCCGAGTCTACACCTGTAGGAGGGAAATGTGAGGGGTGAGTACCGTAGAGAGGGGGGTTGGTACTCAGTAAGTCGGTGGGATGACATGCTACAATTAATTTTTTTTAGGTAAACAGGAGTGTCAAAGATATGTCGCAATAAATCCATAGTATGCAAAAATATTATGACATCTCAATAAATCATTTACGACATACGTATCAAATCAAATATGCATCCAGTATGCATGTTCGTCATACCATGCAGAGCCGGCCGAAAATATCCCGACAAGGGCCAACCATGGCCAAGGACGGGCAACGTTGGGGGTTTTCACGGTGCAAGTAATAAAATAAGGCTCTCCACTCCAACGTTGGCCACAGACTACTCCAACTAGCCTATATATATATCGCACACGTATCAAGGATCAAGTGTGTATGGAAACCCGCCAGTGCTAGACCTACCAAGGTCCTCCCCGACGTGGTTCAACCGACGACTGTCCGTACAATATGTACAACAATCTGGCGGATACCCCCTGCAGAGGCGTATCCGGGCACAACAGGTGCCTCTACCAAATATCCTTCGTAGCTACGGAATACCATAGGAAGCATATCATCGTTATCACAATATCCACAGGGATATCCAGCCCAAATCACATATCCCAAACCAAATCATCAAGCCATATCATGTCAAAATCATGTGCTAATATGCAATGGAAGCAAAAAATCATGTGGATATATCAAAATGTGGCACAATCATCAAGTATCAAAATCATGGATGCATATCGATATAACAAGTTGGGACACTCCATATATCACAAAACATTTTCATAAATCCAGGGAATTAGGTTAATCATACCATTTTAAATCATGCCTTTGAAAGCTTTATTTTTAAACACGGTATTAATTAAAAGTAGATGTCAAGTCCCACTCACTACTCAGGGGAGGGAAGCACACTCCCCAATATAACCACAATATGAATATCAGGATATCCCCCCCGATCCGAACCACCATAAACTAGAATACTAATAGGTCCGCAGATATCTATCTTGCGAAATCATGAGAAATAATCTATAACTCCTGGTATATAAATCCAAGAATTTTCCTTTAATTTTTTTTTCTAAGTGTCAAGTCTAGGGTTTTTGATTCATCTCTAACCCTTTTCATGCTTATTCATACCTAAGGCACGTCCACAAATCAAATATCATCATGAAACTCAAATCAGCACACGGCGCGGCCCCAAGTCATCCTTCCGCGCTCACAGCCGGGCCACAGCCCGGCGCCCTGTGCATGGCGCCCATGCACTGGTGCGCCTGCCGTTCTGTGCCTACACACAGCGCCTAGCGCCTGTGCGCAATGCCTTACTACCAGTGCCCCTGGGCAACTTCAGCGCCCGGCGTTCCAAGTGTCTGTGCTCAATCTATCCGTGTGGTATCCCAGCACTATACTCGGCAGTGCCCACGCCTGCGCAGGGTAAACTGCACCCCGCGTGCACCCGGCAGCTCCTAGCGCCCATGTGCTGGGTGCACTACGCCCATGTGCACGGCGCCTGCGCCTGCCCAGCATGTCCCATCTCGGCCATCCATAACACCATCAACAAAATACATACTCCAAGCCTCTATAATTTTACAATTGACATTCAAACATCACTATTAACATACTTAAAGAAATATCTGCACATAAACACCTTTGCCAGTTATGGAAAGATGGTCATAAATTCTACTTCATAACTCCGAATCACATGCTTGCTATCTCATTTTAAAGCTAAGAGATAGCATTATAACTTTCATTTTGCACACTTCCTTAGAATCAAATCACAGAATTCCTGGCAAGCCTCATTTTGTTACAGTCATATTTAATTTTTGGATTCTGTCCAGTTTTTGTGCAAAAGCTATAATTTTCATTCTACTCACCAAAATCAGATGAAATTTTAACATGTTATAGCTAAGATGTAGATCTACAATTCATATAACTAGCACATTTTCAAATTCTGGCTCTAAGATGTCTTAAAACAGAGATGAAAATGCATACAGAAAACAGACAGAATTTTCCATAAATTTCTCACCTTAGCTTGATTTTTTTTTTTCTTTGTTCAAAAATGCCTCCTTTGCAAGTCCAAACTCCTTCCTTCAATTTGATTCCTCAAAACAACATATGAATAGATTAGGATCTCAATTCCTTCTTGGTTCATGTTAGCAAAATGAGGGAGAAATGTTTCTTACCAAGAATTTCCTTAGTTTTCTTCACTTGCTCCTCCCAAGGATCACTCTAGGTTTCAAGAATATGAAGAACAGATGCTCTCTCTCTCTCTATGGTTATTCATGTTTATGGCCAAGGGAAATGGAGAGATGGCTTTATCTTTCATTAACATTGTTTCAAGTTCACCAATAGCCCAAACTTGCATGACATTTGATTGGGCAAAATTTTTATTTCCTTTCACCCATGACATGTGTCCTCAAAATTTGGCAAAAAGCTCCATTTGTTTCCTTCCACCCTCTCTATCCGGCCAAGCAACTTCTCCTCACCCTCACACTTTTTAAATTTAAGTCTTTTTAAAAATTACACTTGTCAATGTTTACTCTAAATTTATCTTTAATTGCTAATAGGTCCTTTGACTTATAGAAACTCAAATTTGACCCCAATAATTTTCATACTCCTAAATCCATGAATTTCATCATAGACCCTCTTTGGGCTATTTCGGAAATTTTATCTTTGCAAAACTTCGAAGTGAAAATTTCGGTACCGTTATTTCGAAAAAATTTCTTAGCGAAAATTTGATATCATACTCATGAAATGGCATCATATATGTATATAAGACTGAGTACATATAAATACCGAGAGTCGGTGTTATATTTTTCTAACCCTCTAAATTAAGTTTCGTCCTCGAAACTAAAAGAAAGCAATATAGGGAAAGGAAAACTATTCAGTAAATAGACGAGGGTACTGTCCCCTCATAGTCTCCTCGGGCTCCCAAGTCTCCTCCTCGACCTTGTCGCTATGCCACAGAATACGTACTAACGGGACGTCCTTGCTTCGCAGTCTACGGATCTGTCGGTCAAGGACTGCTACGGGCTATATAGGTAAACTCATGTCCTCCCGTAGCTTAACTGGTGGAGGCTCTAAAACATGAGAAGGGTCAGGCATATATCTCCTAAGCATTGAGACATGGAACACATCGTGAATACGTGCCAACTCATCTGGCAGTTCCAATCTGTATGACACACTTTTGATCCTCTCAAAAATACGGAAGGACCAAATATACCTGAGGCTCAGCTTGCCCTACTGCCTAAAACGGATCACTCCTTTCCAGGGTGAGATCCTCAAGAAAACCATGTCTCCCTCCTGGAACTCTAGTGGTCGCCGCCTACGGTCTGCATATGCCTTCTGTCGATCGTGGGCGGCTCTCATCCTCTGTCGGATAATCTTGACCTTCTCCCTCGTCTCCTCAACAAGTTCCACACTGCTGAGGTGCCTCTTACCGACCTCATCCCAGCATAAAGGTGTGTGGCATCGCCTCCCATACAATGCCTCGTATGGAAGCATCCCGATACTTGCCTAGTAGCTGTTATTATATGCAAACTCTACAAGTGGTAAACACCGATCTCGGCTACCATGAAAGTCAATAACACAAGCCTGAAGGATATCCTTAAGTGTTTGAATCGTACGCTCTGACTGGCCATCTGTCTGAGGATGATAGACTGTGCTAAAGTTCAGTCTAGTGCCCAATGCCTCCTGCAACTTGGGCCAGAACCTAGATGTGAACCTGGGGTCCCCGTCTGAAACAATCGACACAGGCACCCCGTGAAGTCGTACTATGGTGTCCATATAGAGACGTGCCAACGCCTCAAGGAGTAGTCACCACGTATGGGGATAAAGTGTGCAGTTTTGGTGAGTCGATCGACAATCACCTAAATCACATCATGCTGCGTGGATGTCCTTGGTAACCCCATCACGAAATCCATGGTAATATGCTCCTACTTCCATTCAGGAATGGGAAGCAGCTGTAAAATACCCGCTTGTTTCTGGTGCTTAGCCTTTACCTGCTGGCACACCGAGCACCGTGCTACAAACTTTGCTATCTCCCGCTTCATGCCCGACCACCAATAACTGCCTCTGATGGTGCGGTACATCTTCGTACCCCCGGGATGCATAGCATAAGCCGAAGAGTGTGCCTCCTCAAGGATAGCATGTCGAAGTTCAACATCAGCTGGAATACATACTCTGTCTCTAAACACCACTAGTCCATCGGCACAGACTCAGAAATCCCCGCTATCTCCTTGGTGGATCCGATCTTGAATAGTCTGGAGCTCTACATCTGTACCCTAAAGCTCTCTGATACGGTCAAGTAGTGTAGGCCGCACCTCAAATCTGGCTAGCAGTGTACCCTGCTCATCGCTAGCCAAGCTGACTCCCAAAGCTCGGAGTCCTACCAAGCAGGAGATGTAAGCTCTCTCTGCTGCCTGAGAAGTGGTAGAAGAAGATGACTTCCGGCTCAAGGCATCTGCTACTACATTTGCCTTGCACGGATGATAGTCAATAACAAGTCTAGTCTTTCAGCAGCTCTAACCATCTTCTCTGTTTTAGGTTTAGCTCTCTCTGAGTAAATAAATACTTCAAGCTCTTATGGTCTGTGAAGACCCTATAGGTAACTCTATATAAGTAATGCCGCCATATCCTTAGTGCGAAGACTATGGCTACCAGCTCAAGATCGTGAGTAGGGTAGTTCGCCTCATGCTTCTTCAACTGTCTCAAAGCATAAGCGATCACCCATCCATCCTGCATCAATACGCAACCCAGCCCCTGCTGGCTGGCATCACTGTACACAATATACTCCCTGCCGCTGGTAGGGAGAGCCAAGATAGGTGCCGACGTTAGTCGCTGTTTGAGTTCCTGAAAGCTCGCCTCACAGCGGTCATCCCAACAGAACTTGACGTCATTCCTCGTCAATCGAGAGAGTGGAGCAGCAATCCTCGAGAAACCCTTTACAAATTGTCTGTAATAACCAGTAAGTCCAAGAAAACTCCGGACCTTAGTAACGGTCTGTGGCTGCTCCCACCTCAATATGGCCTCTACTTTCTACGGATCAACAAAAATCCCCTCCGCAGAAACAATATGGCCCAGAAATCCAATTTTCCTTAGCCAAAATTTGCTGCTTACGGAGAGTCTGTAAGACCACCCTCAGGTGCTGTTCATGCTCCTCATCACTCCGTGAGTATACCAGAATGTCATCAATAAAGACGATGACAAACCGATCCAAGTAGTTGTGGAAGACTCGGTTCATTAAATCCATAAAAGCCACTGGAGCATTAGTCAACCCAAACGACATCACTAAAAACTCAAAGTGACCATAGCGAGTGCGGAATGCAGTCTTGGGCATGCCCTCGGCCCGAATCTGTAACTAGTGATAACCAGACCGCAAATCGATCTTCGAAAAGACCCGTGCACCCTGAAGCTGGTCAAATAGGTCATTAATACGTGGCAGAGGATACCGATTCTTGATGGTCACCTTATTCAACTGCCGGTAATCCACGCACAGTCGTAGGCTCCCGTCCTTTTTCTTTACAAACAACACCAGAGCACCCCAAGGTGAAGTGCTCGGACAGATAAAACCCTTGTCTAGTAATTCCTGCAGTTGGACCTTGAGTTCTCTCAGCTCAGCTGGCGCCATTCTGTATGGCGGAATAGATATAAGAGCGGTTCCCGGAGCTATGTCGATCTCAAAGTCAAACTCCCAAGTCGGTGGAAGGCCGGGTATCTCCTCAGGGAAAGCATCCGCAAACTCTTGTACTACAGGGACATCCTCATTCCTCAGTTCCTTCACAGTAGTATCCACAACATGGGCCAAGTACGCCGTGCAGCCTCGGCATATTAACCTCCTGGCCTCCATCACCGAAATAACACAGCGAGGCAATACTCTCCTCTTGCCAGAAAACCTCAAAGCAAGTCCCTCCGATCTTCGGAACTCAACCTCCTTAGTGAAACAATCAATGGAGGCTCTATGTCTGCTCAGCCAATCCATGCCAAGGATGGCATCAATATCGGTCAAGTCCAAAGGGATCAAATCTACCTTAAGTACAGTGTTTCCAATCATGACCCCCTATAGACTGAATCTCTCAAGAACTATTCACCGAGAGGTGTGAAAACCAATATCTCCTCTCCAAGTGGCGTCAAAGGCTTATCCATCAGGTGGGCAAAGAACGCTCTCACATACGAGTAGTTTGACCCAGTGTCGATAAGGACACGGGTGTCGACTCCATAAATCCTCATAGTTCCTAAATGTGGGGAAAAAAAAGAGATCAATTTAGATAAAGGCGGAAATAGATGTTCATCATATATATCTCAAAAGTAGGTATAGCCAACATAGTCAAGCCTCTAAGGTTTTGGCTTATGATGAATCTCAAAATAAAAGTACAGGGGAAATCTCTAAATGTGTGAGTTAGAAGGGGGAGTACCAATAATGACATCGGGGTTCGTCTGCGCATCCTCCTGCGTCATCGCGTACACTCGGGCCTGAGCCCTCAGCTACTGCCGCGATGGTCCTGGTGCCATACTACTCCCAGCTACTACTCATGGGGCTATGGGGGCAGAGTGCTCCCTACTGTCCCCCACGTGGAGCACTAGACTGAATAGAAACTGCTGGACCTCTTGCTCCAAGATCAGGGCACTGGCTCTTGATGTGCCCCGGTCTCCCACACTAAAAGCAAGTCATTGTCACCCCGCAAGCTCCGAAGGGATGATGTCTGCCGCATCGATGACAAAAAGGCTGTTGTCGGGCTGTAGTCAGAGTGGAGGCACTCGGGGCTAGTGCTCTAAACCCCTGGGATTGCGATCCCTACCTTTGAGAAGGGCCCCCGCGAAACACTAAGGTCCTCCCCTTCTTCGAACTGTGGCCCCCAGAAAACTCAGGCCTCTTCCTTCTCTACTCCCTGTTCTCTCTCTGTCGTCCCTCAGCACCGACGATCTCCTCAGATCGGAGTGCTGAGTCTACTATCTCTGGAAATGAGAAGCTAGGGGTCACCGTCATATACCTCTGGATGTTCAAGTTGAGGCCATCCTCAAACTTGAACCTCAACTGACTGGGTGTGGCTAGCTCCTGAACAAAAGCGGCTAGTCTCCTCAACTCAGCCTCGTACTCAGTCACAGTCCGAGTCCCCTACCGCAGGTGATGGAACTCCGTCCTCTTCCTGTTCTACTGGAATGCTGAAAAATATCTACGGTTGAATTCCCGCCGAAAGTCCTCCCAACACCTGGGCTCTACTGCATCATCACAAACTGCCTCCCACCACGAGAGGGCATCTCCATCCAATAATCTCTCGGCCACTCGGAGTCTGAACTTCTCACTCAAGCCAAGGTCTTTCAACACTCGGTGAGTGCAGTTGATCTAGTGCTTCGCAGTAGTGGAATCACCCGCCCCAGAGAACTCAGTGCAACTTAGCTGCCTCACCTCCTTCACGAGTTGGGTAAGCTCGTGAATCCGTCTCAACATCGAAGAAGTACCGTCGCTGGGTCCAGAAACTGCAGATGGACCGACAACCGGAGGAGGCTCCGGTGCGACTGTTCGTGGCACTGCCGTAGGGGTCGGCTCAGCCATCGGTGGTGGTGGTGGTGGTATCTGAATGCCGTGGGCAGCGTACCACTAGAACACCTGTCGATAGGCGTCTAGTGGTGGCGGTGGTGGTAGATCTGTGGTCGTGGTGGCCGGTGGTGTAGACACTGAAGGAGAACCATGTGAGGAAGACACGTCCTCCGGTACACCGGCGGACTCAGTAGGTAGGAAGTGGGTACCTCGCCTAGTCATCATACTTCTGCGAGGAAAACACTAATTAGGCAGATATATAAGAATTATGGTTAGTTATGGAATGACGGATCCCTTAAAAGAAATCAACTCGGCATAGGAACTAATGGATAAGGTATACTAGGTTAGATATGACCCGTATCTAACCCCCGAAAAATGGACGAACCCATCTGCCTATGACCATGTACTGGGATTTCATGATTGTATTGTAACTCTCACATGCATTGAGGACTTTCAAAATCAGATTTACTTGGGGAAATTTTCGAAATCAGTTTCTCAAACTCAGCTTTAACCAAGAGCTCTGACACCAACCGAGGCTTGTCACGCCCCGACCCACTCCCGAGCCAGGCACGCGACTAGCCCGCCGTGGCACCTCGATGCACAGGCACCACGTCCCATACATTGAAGCACCGTATAGCTGACAGCATTCACAAAATCCTGGTTTCCAAATCACAGAGATCCCCAAGTGATAAAAATTTTACATGTATGCCTCAATGCAAATTAAAACAAGTGAGAGTTAACCTTATACAGACCTGAAGAATTATAAATACAGTCATCCCAATTTAAACAAATACAATGGTCATCCTAACTTGCTTAAAACGATACAATAACCTCAATACATAGCGGAAGAGCGGGTAGTCATACCCTGGCCTAGTAGTCTCCAAGGAATATCCAATACAACAATGTGCACAAATCTCTCCGTCCGAGTCTACACCTATAGGAGGGAAATGTGAGGGGTGAGTACCATAGAGAGGGGGGTTGGTACTCAGCAAGTCGAGGGGATGACATGCTACAATTAATTTTTTTTTGGGTGAACAGGAGTGTCAAAGATATGTCGCAATAAATCCATAGTATGCAAAAATATTATGACATCTCAATAAATCATTCACGGTATATGTATCAAATCAAATATGCATCCAATATGCATGTCTGTCATATCATGTAGAGCCGGCCGAAAATATCCTAGCAAGGGCCAACCATGGCCAAGGACGGACAACGTTGGGGGTTTTCACGGTGTAAATAATAAAATAAGGCTCTCCACCCCAACGTTGGCCACAGACTACTCCAACTAGCCTGTATATATATCGCATACGTATCAAGGATCAAGCGTGTATGGAAACCCGCCGGTGCTAGACCTACCAAGGTCCTCCCCGAAGTGGTTCAACCGACGACTGTCCATACAATATGTATGACAATTTGGCAGATACCCATTGTAGAGGCGTATCCGGGCACAACAGGTGCCTCTACCGAATGTCCTTCATAGCTACGGAATACCATAGGAAGCATATCATCGTTATCACAGTATCCACAGGGGCATCCAGCCCAAATTATATATCTCAAGCCAAATCATGTCAAAATCATGTGCCAATATGCAATGAAAGCATAAAATCATGTGGATATATCAAAATGTGGCACAATCATCAAGTATCAAAATCATGGATGCATATCGAAATAACAAGTTGGGACACTCCATATATCACAAAACATTTTCATAAATCCAGGAAATTCGGTCAATCATACCATTTTAAATCATACCTTTCAAAACATTTTTTTTAAACACGGTATTAATTAAAAGTAGATGTCAAGTCCCACCCACTACTCAGGGGAGGGAAGCGCACTCCCCAATGTAACCACAATATGAATATTAGGATATCCCCCCCGATCCGAACCACCATAAACCAGAATACCAATAGGTCCGCAGATATCTATCCTTCGAAATCATGAGAAATAATCTATAACTCCTGGTATATAAATCCAAGAATTTTCCTTTAATTTTTTTTTCTAAGTGTCAAGTCTAGGGTTTTTGAATCATCTCTAACCCTTTTCATGCTTATTCATGCCTAAGGAACGTCCACAAATCAAATATCGTCATGAAACTCAAATTAGCACACGGCGTGGCCCCAAGTCATCCTTCCGCGCTCACAGCCGGGCCACAGCCCAGCGCCCTTTGCACGGCGCCCATGTACCCGTGCGCCTGCCCTTCTGTGCCTATACACAGCGCCTAGCACCTGCGCGCAGTGCCTTGCTACCAGTGCCCCTGGGCAACTTCAGCGCCCGGCGTTCCAAGTCTCTATGCTCAGTCTATCCGTTCGGCATCCCAGCACTATGCTCGGCAGTGCCCACGCCTGCGCAGGGTGCACTGCACCCCGCGCGCACCCGGCAGCGCGCAGTGCCCATTATCTGGGCGCACAACGCCCATGTGCACGGTGCCTGCGCCTGCCCAGCATGTCCCATCTCGGCCATCCATATCACCATCAACAAAATACATACTCCAAGCCTCTATAATTTTACAATTGACATTCAAACATCACTATTAACATACTCAAAGAAATATCTGCACATAAACACCTTTGCGCAGTTATGGAAAGATGGTAAACTTCTACTTCATAACTCCGAATCACATGCTTCCTATCTCATTTTAAAGCTAAGAGATAGCATTATAACTTTAATTTTGACATTTCCTCAGATTCAAATCACAGAATTCCCAGCAAGCCTCATTTTGTTACAGTCATATTTAAGTTTTGGATTCTGTCCAGTTTTTGTGCAAAAGCTGTAATTTTAATTCTACTCACCAAAATCAAATGAAATTTTAACATGTTATAGCTAAGATGTAGATCTACAATTCATATAACTAGCACATTTTCAAATTCTGGCTCTAGGATGCCTTAAAACAGAGATGAAAATGCATACAGAAAACAGACAGAATTTTCCAGAAATTTCTCACCTTAGCTTGAAATTTTTTTTTCTTTGTTCGAAAATGCCTTCTTTGCAAGTCCAAACTCCTTCCTTCAATTTGATTCCTCAAAACAACATATGAATAGATTAGGATCTCAATTCCTTCTTGGTTCATGTTAGCAAAATGAGAGAGAAATGTTTCTTACCAAGAATTTCCTTAGTTTTCTTCACTTGCTCCTCCCAAAGATCACTCTAGATTTCAAGAATATGAAGAACAGATGCTCTCTCTCTCTCTATGGTTATTCACGTTTATGGCCAAGGGAAATGGAGAGATGGCTTTATCTTTCATTAACATTGTTTCAAGTTCACCAATAGCCCAAACTTGCATGACATTTGATTGGGCAAAATTTTTATTTCCTTTCACCCATGACATGTGTCCTCAAAATTTGGAAAAAAGCTCCATTTGTTTCCTTCCACCCTCTCCATTCGGCCAAGCAACTTCTCCTCACCCTCACACTTGTTAAATTTAAGTCCTTTTAAAAATTACACTTGTCAATGTTTACTCTAAGTTTATCTTTAATTGCTAATAGGTCCTTTGACTTATAGAAACTCAAATTTGACCCCAATAATTTTCATACTCCTAAATCCATGAATTTCATCATAGACCCTTTTTGAGTTATTTCGGAAATTTTATCTTTGCAGAACTTCAAAGCAAAAATTTCGGTACCGTTATTTCGAAAAAATTTCTTAGTAAAAACTTGATATCATACTCATGAAATGACATCATATATGTATATAAGACTGAGTACATATAAATATCGAGAGTCGGTGTTATAGGTGCCGTCTGTGGGAACAGACTGGAGCAATTTTTACAAGTCTGACAACCATGTCTTTGAGAATCAGAGCATCCTCGAAGGCTGCCCCTATTGTAAAAGGGTGCACCCCTATACCCGCCGAATCTGTCCTTTCTCCAGCACCTGATCACTCAATTCATGATCATATGGCTTCTCCCCGACCATCCCATCTGGAGCAAGTCTTACGACCTGTGGCTCAAGAACAGTCGGTCATGGCCCCAGTGCCAGAATAGGTGAGCCATCCTCAGATAGAAAGACTGGAATCAAAACTCCAAAAAATGGGGAAACAATTGGAGGGACTCAGTCGAACCCTTGGGCCAGACGGCCACTCATCTACAGTGGACTCCGGACATGAACGTCCACCGAGCCAAGCACTTCCTACAAACTATGAGCCATTAGTGACCTCTCGTCACGACCCCAAGGATCTGAAGACACAAATCGAGCTACCGAGCTTAAAAGGGCAGATGCAAAGAATGAGGAAAATCTCCTCCACCCTTCAGGAAAATCGCCCTTCGATCCGAAGATTTCCCTAGAACCAATGCCAAGAGATGTCCTTCTGCCACCCATGGAGCGATATGATAGAACAACTAATCTCTACGACCACGCTACCCACTTCATAACACTTATGGAATCTAGAGACCTGCCGGATGCAGCGATATGCAAACACTTCCCCACACCCTGACATGGTTTAACTCTCTTCTGTCGTTCAGTATCAAGAGTTTCACCCAACTCTAATAATAGTTCGATGCTCATTTTATAATCAGCCGAGGAGTCAAGTGAAAGTCCACTTCCTTCCTATCGTTATGGCAACGGGAAGATAAGTCTCTAAGAGATTTCGTGGAGAGATTTAAAACAGAGATGTTAAAGGTCCCCGCTTTGGACCATTCCATCGCATTAGCTGCTCTTTTAATGAGGTTATGCTCCTCTGACATGAAGGTCTCCATTATAAAGAAACCCCCAACAACTATCCAATAATTTTACTCCTGAACCGAGAAGTACATTGTAACAAAAGAAGAAGAGGCATTCGATCAACGAAAAAACCGTCCTAGTAGAAAGGAACACAACTGATCGCCTCATTAGCCTTCTCCAAAGAGGAGCTAATCAAGGGCTTCACCCTCGCGAAGGTTTAATGTCTACACTCCATGAACGAGACCCCAAGCTGAGTTTTATATTAAATCAAAAACAAATCATACATCAGGTGGACCCCTCGTTCCACAGAGGAAGACCCCAAGAAAGATAAGTCCAAGTACTGCCACTTCTATTGGGATTATGATCACATGACCGATGAGTACAAGAGGCTCAGAGACAAGCTGAAATTTCTGGTTTGTAGTGGTAAACTATAGAGATTCATTAGTACGAATGGAAGAAATTTACCTTCCCCCGACAAACGTAATACACCATAGGAGAATGGTCACCTAACCGACCAGATCCCAGGCCATCACACGACGGACCAGGAGGGGTGATCCTCCAGATCCACGGTGAAGACATCTGGCATGAACCTATGTTCCCACTAGTGTTTGTCCAGCATATGACCCGGAGTTTCTCGCACTCTTTCCCTGAGAAAGTTTTCTACGCCCTCCCATTATTTAGTGATTATTCCTGTGGTGTTTTGTGACATGAGATCCTCAATAATTTACAGAGGAATCACCTCCTATCTAAAGTTTCTTATTGTATGTCGGGCCTTAGTCGTCTTGATCTTACCGATCGAACATGTCATCAAAATGGGATGGAACTCCCAAAACGGGTGGACACGGCCCAAATACCTAAATTTTTTTATTGTATGTCGGGCCTTAGTCGCCCTGATCTTACTGATCGAACGTGTCATCAAAATAAAATGGAACTCCCCGAATGGATGAACATGGCCTTAAAATCTAAAATTTTCTATCATACGTCGGGTCTTAGTCGCCCTGATCTTACTGATCGAACGTGTCATCAAAATGGGATAGAACTCCTCGAACAGGCAGACACGGCCATAACACCTAAAGTTTCTTATCATACGTCGGACCTTAGTTGCTCTGATCTTACCAATCGAACGTGTCATCAAAATGGGATGAAACTCTTTGAATGGGTGGACACGACCCTAATACCTAAAGTTTCCTATCGTACGTCGGGTCTTTGTCGCCTTGATCTTACTTATTGAATGCATCATCAAAATAGGATGAAAATCACAAAATGGGTGAACACGACCCTAACATCTAAAGTTCCCTATCATACGTTGGGCCTTAAATGCCCTGGTCTTATCGTCTAAACGTGTAACACCGAAAATTAGATGTTAGAAAAACATTTATTTAATTACTTATTTTTCCTTTGTAAATATTGGGAGAAATTGAAATTTTACAATCGAATCTGGAGTTTGGACTTAATATAGGAAAATTTAATGCTTTGATTTTTCCATCTCACTTAAATTGCCAAGTATTGAAAATTTTTCCAATTTTGATCATTTGCATAATACCAAAATATTTGGCAAGTAGGTAAATATATTGTAAGCTATATAATTAACAAAAGGGTTAAGTGGCTTGGTGGTGCATTATCTTTTTAGAAGAAATTTTATGCATGAGATCAAATCCCATGGGAGACATTCATGTGAAGGCATGAATTGACTTGTTGGAATTATGAATTGAACTTGTTAATTGGAGACAAATCGATTTGGCTTCATTTGTGAGTTGATTTACAAGAGACAAAATGAATACAAGGGAAACAAATCAATTTGTGGGGAGCATGAATTGATTCATAAGGGAAAAAGGAGAAACTAAATCGATTTATGTGAGAGAGTAAAAAAAAAAATGGAGACTGGGGAGAAATAAACTCATAATTAAAGTGAGTCGATTTCCATATTGTGTAGAGAAGGCCTTCTGAGGCCTGTGTTTCATAAATCAACTCATCAAGATGATGAGTCGATTTATGAGGAGAAGAGGAAGGAAGGAAATCGAATAGGGCAAGGGGAGAAGTCGATTCACCTACTCTACAGAAGAGGTTTCTAAGACATAGAAGACATGAATCGATTTGCCAAGCAAGGGAATTGATGCAGTTTTGTAAAACTGAGTCGATTCACTTTGGGGATGAATTGATGTGGCCCCTCACACCCTTACTCACATGAATCGACTTGTGGAGGAACAAATTGACTTGTACTTTCGGTAGAAATGAGAAATGACTGAATTGCCCTCCAAATGCAATAAAATCCAAAAATTCCTAAGGGCAAAATGATAATTTCAACCCCAAAAATTCACTAAAAATAAATGAACTCATTTCATTTACTCTCCATTCATTTCCTTCTTCGAACAGAGTTTCTTCCCTCTCTCTACATTCATTTCTCTTCCTACACACCTCAATTGATTCCTCACTCACCAAATCAATTACTCTCTATATTAAATTCATGAAATGGACTTCCGACATCCTCAATCAACCTTGGAAATGGAAGATTAAGAGGAAGGAACTAGGGTATTTTCTACGAAGGGGAAAATTAGGGTTTTTGAAACCCAAACACCAAAACTCAATCCGACTCCAAAATCAAGGTAATTTCTCCTCCCTAAACTTGGGTTTAGCTTCTTTAATACTATATTGTGATTTATTATTGAAGTATTGGAGATTTTGTTGGAGAATAAAAACTCTAAGTTAGTAAATGATGAAAATTTGGAGGAAATTTAAATGAAGATTGTATATATATCTAAATAATGTGCAAATGGTGAAATTAGAATATGCATTCATGAATTTGAAAAAAATTAGGGTTTGTGCAAACATTGGGAAAAATTTATAAACCCTAGAAGTGATAGTAGATTGATATTATCACTGTGATTATTGGTTTAGGAAAATAATTGGGAATTGAAGGAGGAATTGCTTTGGACTTGAGTTGGAAATTGGGAGTAAATACCCTCCCAAGAGATGAGTGGATAGTTATGTGTATATGAATGAGTAAATTGTTTTCAATTATGATTTATAAATTGAGTTTTGAAATGAGTTTGCAAATGGATTCGAAATTGCTTTGTGATTATGGTATGCTTGGAATGAAATTTTAAAATATCCATGACTCTTGAGTTTGATTATTGAATTATTTACACCATGTTATTTTGGGATACTCATATGAACTATGAAATGTTACTCTACCTTATATTTGAGAATGAATTGATTGATAAATTGAGTTTGAAAACATGATGCTGGAAAAACTAACTATAGTTTAAGTCTTGCCATGGACCGGGCCATCGGGGCGGTGTGGTTAAGACTGATTTAAATATGGTTCGGTGGTAGGTGGGTTGGAGAGCCTCCTCAAACCGTCATGATAACGTGATAGCACTCCACGAAGTTTCGGGCCAATGCCAAGGTGAAGGAGATTTTATGAAAATTATGAAAAACTCTTTGGCGGATCCTATCAACGACCATTAGTAGGAAATCGTTTTTGGCGAACCCCAAAATTGTGGAAATAAAAACTTAAATCGTTGAATTGCATAATTGAATCATGATGATTCGATACGAACGTTTATAAGCAAAAGATTTTATTTATTGCATTAAATTACATTTGAACCTTTTGTTTATTCTTTTTTTTATTATTCTTTTGTTTTTTAATTAGTTTGTTTTTTGTGCTTACCATGTTGAGCTTTTTTATTTTCCTTTTTGTTTTTATTTTTTGTTCTTTTGTTTTTGTTTTTCCTTTTTTTGTTCTTTTGATTTTTTTCCTTTGTTTTTCCTGCACAAATACATGATAAACCGCACTTTTTTATTTTTTTTCCTTTTATTTTCTTTTTCAATCGGAATTAAATTTAATGACTAATATAATAATATAATATAATAGTAGTAGTAAAAATATAAAAGAATAATAGAAAAAAAAAAAGAACAAAAAAAATAAAAAATAAAAACACAGAAGAATTAAAAAAAAAACAAAGGAAACCAAAAAGAAAAAGAATCCAAGAAGAAAAACAAAAAAACAAATCAACATAGGAGGGGTGGTTCCATCGGCGGTGGAACCGCCCCTCCTATGATGAACTTTTTTTATTTTTTTTATTTTTTTTTATTTTTTTATTTTTTTATTTTTTTATTTTATTTTTTATTCTTTTTTATTTGTTTTCTTTATTCTATTTTTAATTTTTTTTATTCTTTTTTTTATTAGTTTATTTTTTGTGCATACTGTGTTGAGCTTTTTTCTTGTTTCGTTTTTTTATTCTTTTGTTTTTATTTTTTGTTCTTTTGCTTTTATCCTTTTTTTGTTCTTTTGTTTCTCCTGCACAAATGTGCTGTAGACCACACCTTTTTGTTTTTTTTTTCTTTTGTTTTCTTTTTCAATCAGAATTAAATTTAGTGAATAATGATAGTGGTAAAAAGACAAAACAATAAAAAAACAAAAAAAACAAAAAAAAAACAAAAACTAAAAAGACAAAAGATTTAAGAAAAACTAATCAAACGAAAAAAACAAAAAACAAAATCAACATAGGAGGGTCTGTTCAACTGGTGGTGGAACCACGCCTCCTATGTTAAACTTTTTTTTTTATTTTGTTTTTTATTTTTTTATTTTTTATTTTTTATACTTTTTATTTTGATTTCTTTATTCTTTTTATTCTTTTTTATTTTATTTTTTTTACAATATTGTATCCTAACATTTTTTAACCATTTAATACTTTAACCAACATTCCATCTAAATGTGATTAACTAAGTTTTGGTTTAAATATAAAAATGACAAAAAGTTAAAGAAATTTTTTTTACTTGGGCTGCACCATGTGTGGATAGACCACACCTAGTATTACTATATATTACTATATACTACTATGTTTTATATAGATTACTATATATTACTATGTTAGTATTGTTACTATAACTATTGATATATCAGTATATATATTATTTTAGTATTATATTATTACGAATTATAATATATCTTTTTAATTACTTATTGAATTATAATATATTTTTATAATTATTTATTAAATTATCACTATAGAGTACTATATATTAATACATATTACAATGCATCACTATATCTTATTATATATTACTTTATATTACTATATACTACTATATTTTATATATATTACTATGATTACTATATATTAATATTATATATTAATGCTTTTTTATACTATTATACTATTATATTAGTATTGTTACTATATTATATATGATGTTAGTATTATATTATTACTAATTACAATATATTTTTTTAATTATTTATTAAATTATAACTATATATATTAATATATATTACTATAATTACTATATATTATTGTTGCATTATATATTAATATATTATGTTATAACAAATATTATTATGCTTAGTATTATATTATATACTATTATATATTAATATTATATGTTAGTATTGTATATTAATATATATTATAATATATATTATTATACATTACTATATATCATGTATTACTATATTCCTATATATTACTAATATATTATATTATTATGCCAGTATTGTTACTATATATATTGATATATCGGTGTATATATTATATTAGTATTATATTATTATGAATTACAATATATTTTTGTAATTATTTATTAAATTATCACTATACAGTACTATATATTAATACATATTACAATACATCACTATATATTATTATATATTACTATATACTACTATATTTTATATATATATTACTATATATTTCTAATATATTACTATAATTACTATATATTACTTTATATTAAATATTGTTATATTCTATATCATTGTATTATATTATGCGTTAGTACTATATCATGACCTACTATATATTAATATTATATACTATATATTAATACTATATATTATTGCTATTTCATACTATTATATTATTATATTAGTATTATTACTATATTATATATGATGTTAGTATTATATTATTACAAATTACAATGTTTTTTTTAATTACTTATTAAATTATAATATATTCTTTTAATTATTTATTAAATTATAACTATACATATTAATATATATTACTATACATCACTATATATTACTATATACTACTATATATTAATATATATTGCTATTTATTACTAATATATTACTATAATTACTATGTATTATTTTTGTATTATATATTAATATATTATATTATAACAAATATTATTATGCATTAGTATTATATTATATGCTATTATATATTAATATTATGTACTATATATTAATATATATTACAATATATATTATTATTTATTATTGTATTGTATATTACTATACGTATTACTATTCATTAAATTTTATCGCTAAAATTTACGACGAGTTAATAGCAGTAAAAAAACTTTTGTCGCTAAATTTGTCATAAAAAAATTTAGAGACAAACTTTCCCTAAAAATTCATCACAAAACAGTTGCTTTTTTATAGTGTTACTATGTATTACTATATTACTATATATTAGTATTTTATTACTATATTATTGTATTATATATTACTATATATATTATGGTATTATATTAATATATTATGACATATATTTTTTTAATTACAACTAATTTCAATATTAAATTACTAATATATAATAGTTGTTACTATATATTAATGGACAAATTACAACATATTTATACATTACTATATATTACTATTATATATTTCTACAATGTATTAGTTAGATTTTATTATATTACTATTATATTATGTATATAATTTTTTTTTCTAATGATGCTTCGTACTTTTTAACCAATCTATGCTACTAGTACTGCAAATCTATTATATAGGCACTCACTTCAGCATGACATGTACATAAAAATCAACTATTGCTCTTTACTTCAACAATTCAACAACTCTATTATTGATGCACTTCAATAACCTCTAACCTCTATTATAACTCTTCACATCTTCATTTCAACATCACTTCAACATGTGACAAGTTTATTTGCATAACTATATTATAGCTCTTTACTAGCTCTTCACGTGGCTTTCAAATGCACAACTCTATTATTACTCTTTACTACCTCTTACTAGCTCTCTCCACATGACTTTCAAATGCACAACCCTATTACTACTCTTTACTAGAACTTCACGTGGCTTTCAAATCCTATATGGCTATAAATGTTATTCCTACACTTTCAATATTACACATGCTCAAAAAACCTTTCTTTTAATCTTTAGCCTCAACAAACCTTTCGTTTCCTCTTTTGTCTCCCGTTTGGCTTCCGAATTTCCATTTCTTTTATCATCCTCACACTTTGAATGAACATAGGCTTCATGGAATCACATAGCAAAAGCAAAAAAGGAAAAGGAAAAGAAGTTGTACAAAACGAATCAACTATAAAAAAAACCAAAAGTAAGTACAACAAAAATAATTTTCTATCACTGCAAAGAAGTAAAGAATTTGAAAAAAGTTTTTCACAAAGGCATGTCAACTATGGTCAGCTTATAGATTGGGATGACCTCAAATCTATTGGGTTTAAATATGAAGAAATTTTATATTTATATTATCCTAGGTGGCTCATATATTCCCACATGGATATATATGAATGACCAACGAGAAATTTTTTCACTAATATAGAAGTCGATAAAGAATAGGCGGACGATGAGGATTCCTTCTTTAAAATTGAAAAGGAGATATAATCGTCTGCCTTCAAGGCCTACGTCGGTGGTTAGATCATATAAATAAGTCCTAAAATTATATGTGCAGAAAATAATCTACCGTGGGTTAAGTATAGTGAATGTGCGCTTTATCTAGAATCCGACACACTTAACGATGCTAGAGTAGTTTTTGATGATAATAATATTGAGGAAATTAATCATAACGTAATAGATTTAGGTTTTTATGAAAGAATTTTGCATAGTGACATGCGTTATCACACCAAGAGCCCAAGACTATACCACTATTATGAAAGAGGATTTTTGGTTGATGGTCTATTTCATTAGACAAAATAATCCTGGTATCCATTACTTAATTCTCTATCTTATTATAGTAGCCAGGGTTCTTCCCAATGTAAACCTCCCATATCCTAGCGTAATAACACAAATTTTGATTGACCAAGGGATTGATCTTTGAAAAGAAATAAAAGTTGAACTCAGCGTGAAAAATGGTATCAACAAGCTTAGCATCCAAAGAACCAATTCGGTGATTAAAAATAGTGGTTGGGTAAATTTAAAAGGGTAAAAGGGTGAAGACGTAAATGAAAGAAGAGCAGAAGCAATGCCGACAATGCTATCAATGCAAACACCTGCAGATGAACATTCGCCATCTAACAATGTGCAAAGATGGAATGAATTTTTTCAAATAATGTATAGCCTTCGAACAAGTATGCATGATGGCTTTCATGGCATGAAAAATAAATTTGATAATTTGGACTACCGAGTGACAGAATTAGAAAATGATTTTTGAGAATTCAAAATGTTTAAAATCAATGTCGAATAATATATGGATAAGTCTAGAGATTATATGAAACAATCAGCACAACACATGCATCAGTCAGGAGACTATATGCAACAATCAAGAGAGCAATATCTGGATATGCAAAATAAGATGAAGCACATGCCTTGCGACATGAAATATCATTCAAGTTTCATCACTAACGTATGGATAAACACTGTCAACCAACCTGGACTCCATATTGGAACATGCAATATCCCACTCAAAATACGTCCTTCGAGCTCCTTTGCATAGACATCATCGAGTTCTCCATTTGTTGTGAAATACCCAACTTTTGTCCCACCTTTTGTCCCACACCACCTAACTTTTGTCCCATATCATCAGATGAGACTCAATCGATGCCCAGTCCCAGTACCACCTCTTCAAGAGGAAAAAGAAAGGCGAAATTTAGACCGAAGGCCAGGGAAGATTAGAGACGCATGTAATGTGTTTCAATTTTCATTTGCAATGTAATATGTTTGAATATGTAATGTGTTTGTACGTAATTTGTTTCGAGTATGTAATGTGTGTTTGCAATGAATGATTCCAATGTTGTTTTGAATGTAATATGTTTTCAATATGTAATGTTTTTGCAATGATTGCTTCCAATGTTATTTGAGATGTGGAATATAATAATTCAGTGTTACATTTACAATAGATTCATAGATTTAGTGTTCTATTAAAATTAGGCATCCAAATCCAAATCACATTTTTCTGCTATACCTTTGAATTCGAAAAAACTAAACCAAAGAAGGAAATATATATATAAAAAAAAACCAATTTTGAAATGTCCATGGCCCTCTGCCGAGGAGCCCCCAGCGCCCGCGCAAGGGGCTGGTGCCCGCTCCCAATGCTTGGGTACCCGCGCACAAGGGGCTAGTGCCCACCCCCCAGCATGGGCACCTACATAAGTAGGGGGCTGGTGCTCATCCCCCATACGTGGGTGTCCGTGCACGCGGGGGATTGGTGCCCAACCCATGCACCGGTGGTAGCCCTGCCTTACTATATATATATTTGTATTATATATATTTATTATAATACTAATACTATAATACTAATAGATATATATATAATACTAATATATATATACTTATAGTATTATAATATATAATGTTGTATTATATATTAGTATAATATTTAAAATCAGCAAGATGATCAATATTATATAGTTTTATATGGAACAAAAAAAAATCTCATTCTAAAATTAATTATCATTATTATATTATTTTATTTAAATTCCACAAAAAGAACTAACAAAATTAATTTTAATTAATCTTAATTGTTGTTGACATGCCAATAACTTCTTTTGCGCGAAGATTGGTGCTAAAAACATATTTGCTTCTTTTTTAGTGCCAAAACCAATTATCCTTATTTATTTTATTTTTCCTTTCATTTATTTCTCTATTGATATATACAAATATTTTTCTAATATTTCTTTATTGGCTTCAGCAAAACAATGGAGAGATCATGGATGTATTCCAAATCAAGAGCAAGTGATGAATATATCGGCGGGGTTAATGCATTTCTTGAATTTGCATAAACAAATATTCAATCTATAGATGACAAGATATCATGTCCTTGTGTTTAATGCTTTAACACATTGAGATTTCCTACACACACGATATTCAATCACTTGTTACATTATGGATTTTATCGTGGCTATCAGAAGTTGATATTTCATGGAGAGAGTAATGGAAAGTCCAAATATCATGCATCAGAGGATACCAACCATGATCCATCCTACGTAACCAACCATGATCCATTTAATAGTTTTAGTAATGATAATCTTTTTGATCATGACATGTTTGGCATGTTATATGATGGTATTTACATGTTTACATAATCTTGAACCAATTTCTCATGCACCTGAACCAACTAACCCAACTTCAGATAAGTTTTATGAATTACTTGAAAATGCCAAAAAACCAGCATATCCAAATTCTAAATATAGTATGCTTACAACTATTGTTCACTTACACCATTTAATGTGTTTGTTTGGATGGACCAATAAATCCTTTCCTTTACTGTTAATGTTCTTAGGAGAATTGTTGCCTCATGGAAACATATTGCCAAATAGTTACCACTAAGTGAAGAAAGCTATTTCAGTTTTAGGGTTGGTATATGAGAAAATACATTCTTGTTCTAATAATTGTATGTTGTACTGGAAAAATAGAGATAAAGACGATTCATGTTATATAAGTGGTGCTTCCAGATGGAAACAAAATGGAGAACAAGGAGATGGAAATCAAGTAGCTCAAGATGTTAAAAAAACAATACTAGCCAAAATATTGAGATGCTTTCCATCGATTCCTAGATTGCAAAGACTATTTACATGTGACAAAATTACTTCTTTGATGAAATGACATTATGATAAGAGAACAAAGGATGGACTCTTAAGACACCCAGCAGATTCACTTGCATGGAAAAAGTTTGATTCCCTATACCCTAACTTCTCTGCTGACCCAAGAAATATTCGATTAGGATTAGCAGCAAACGTTTTCAATCCATTCAAAATAATAAATATTACATATAGCACTTGGCCAGTGCTAATGATACCATATAATTTACCTCCTTGGTTGTGCATGAAATTTACAAACTTTATACTTACATTACTAATTCCTGGTCCTAGAAGTCCTGGTGATAAGATAGATGTGTATATGGAGCCACTAGTGGCAGAAACTGAAAGAATTATGGTACAAAGGAGTAAATACTAATAATTCATCAGTTGGTGAAAGATTTAAAATGCATGCAGTGTTGTTATGGACCATTAATGACTTCCCTGTATATGTTAATTTGTCTGGATGGAGTATCAAAGGTAGATTTACATGTCCAGTATGTGGATATGATACATGTTCTTAATGGTTATATCATGGCCGGAAGTATTGTTATATGGGATATCGAAAATAGTTGGATTCAACTCATCTATACAGATATGATAAACACTCTTTTGATGGGATAGAAGAATTTATAGTTGCTTTCAAACAACGAACATGAGCAATGTTTTGTGAGAATTAGATGAGATTGACTTAACAAGCCCAATGACATGCAAGGATGGAAAAAAATATATTGTTTGAATTGTCTTACTGGGAGAATGTTTTAATTAGACACAATATTGACATGATGCATATGAAAAAAATTGTTTTGATATAATTGTTGGTACAATTCTCGGGCAAGGAGGAAAGTTTAAGGATAATTATAAGGCTAGACTTGATTTTGAAGAGATAGGAATAAGAAAAGATCTACATATATGTAGATAACTTAACTTTACAAACCTATTTCTATCTAAAGCATGTTACCAAATGACCTTACACAAGAAATATGCATTTCTTAAGATTTTGAAGAATTTAAAACTTCTGGACGAGTGCTCTACTAATATCTCCAGTGTGTTCAACTTAAGTAGGTTTAAAGAGTTATGACTGTCACATTTTAATAAAAGAGTTTATTGCCATAGCAATTTGTTGATCACTTTCCAATAATGTTGCCTCTGTTATTAATTAAAATTTGTAACATTTTTAAATGTCATTGCTATAGGGTACTTGACCCACAAAAACTTGAACAACTAGAGGTATTAGTTCTATAAATTATGTGTGAATTTGAAAAGATTTTCCCTCCATTTTTTATCAACATGATACACTTAATTATGCACTTGACAAGTGAAGCAAGAATTGGTGGACTAGTGACATATATGTGGATGTATCCAAAGGTTTATTTTATTTTGATAATTTATTTAACAATTATGTTCATTTTATTTAACAATTGTCATGTATATATATTTATTGTATGTAATACTGTGTTTATATATATATATATATATATGCAGATATTTGCTTCAACTCAAAACCTATATACGTAATAGAGCATGACCTGAAGGTTCAATCGCAGAAGGGTACATAGCAAATGAGTGCTTACTGTTTTATTCAAAGATATTTAGACGGAGTTAAACAAGGTTTAATCATATATTGCAAAACAATGACAGCCAGATTGCATTTAGAGAAGATGAGTCCACTATTGGAAGACTTTTGGGAGTAAGGATACGAAAAAGACCAAAAAGAAAAAGAATATCTTGAATTCGTCTTGATAAGAAATTATTATAGCAATGCCATAGATACATACTATCCAATAGTGAATCAATTGTCTCATTTAGAGTGTAAGTATACATTGTGATAATATTATAATAATAATGTATATCAATTTTAAACTCTAATATCTATTGTTTCATATGAAGGGAACATATGCAATATGTTTGCAGAACAAATCATGGGAAGAAGTTAAATACTTTCCAAATTGATAAACTTCAAAGCAAAAACTTTAGTACTTGGTTTAGTCGTCGTGTAAGTATATCAATAGCCAATCATTTTTAGTGTTATTAATTTATAATATTTACATGATTTCTTTTCCAGGTTAAGAATCTAAAATACCCCGGAGAGATTACAAATGAAGTTAAATAGATTGCCTGTGGACCAGATCCATTGGTTAGAAATTGCAATGAATATGTAATCAATGGATATCATCTCATGTAAAAAATCATGAGAAGTGTCTTCAAACTTAGAATTCAGGTGTTGCTGTAGTAGTGGATGACATTAGTTATGTAAGTGTCAAGGATAAATGGCCCACCAAAGGTAAAGTTAATTATTATGGAATCTTACAGTAAATTATTCAAGTAAACTATAATGGATGTATACTTTCGTATTATTTCAGTTTGATTGGGTCGATCTACACCGAGGATGTAAGAAAGATAGATTTGGCTTAACACTTTTGAATTTCTCCTATCTAAATTATACGGGTGCCGATTTGCTAGATGAACCTTATGTGTTGGCATCCCAGGCAAAAAATGTATTTTATGTGGTTGATGAAAAATATAAAGGATGGCTTGTTGTAAAACATGTCAAAGTTAGAGATGAATTTGACATGAGTAATGAAAACATGAATCAACATCTAAATTTAAAAAGTAACCCCTCAGACAATCAAGTATGGGTTCAGACTAATCTTGAAGATGGAGATAGAGCAGATGAATTAACACACATGAATGACGATGATGATGAGGTTAATAAAGTAGGATGAGATACGTATACATATGAAATGTAATATAATAACATTTCATTTATGTGATCATTAATCTGTTTTTTCTCTATTCTTATTTTGGTTTATAATATAATGCATTTAAGGTAACAAATAATAAGTGATAACAAGTGCTAATAATGCATGATATGAACTGATATTATTTTATTGATATTGTTATAATGTATGCATGATAACAAGTGGTAAGAGGTGAATGATATGCAGTGATGTGGTTATAATGCATGGTAACAAGTGATAATAACATGATAAAAAGTAATAATAGAGTGAAATGGCTATAATGGAAGGTAACAATGATAAACCATAATAACAAGTAATAATAATAGGTAACAAATCCTAAAATTACATAAATGAAATGTAGTAATATCAAATATAGTAATAGTTTAGAAAATAATATATTATTAATTACATGATTTTATATTAATAATTATGAATATTATATAATATAATATTAATTAATATTAATTATCAATGAAAAAATTAAAAAAATAAAGAATTAATATTATTTATCAAGTGCCGAGACTGGCGCCCGACCCGAGCACACGGGGTCCTAGCACCCACCGCATGCACGGTCGCCCACGTAAGCGAGAGGCTGGTGCCCGCCCCCTACACGGGTGTCCGTGCACGCAAGGTGCTAGCGCCCACACACTTGCACGAGCGCCACCGAATGGGGACATTAGAGCTATGTGCACATTACTACATATTACTATTATAATCTATTATTATATTATTATATATTACTATATTTATATTTATATTAGTATAGTATATATTAGTATTATATAACTATTAGCATATACATTAGTATACACATAGTATGAATATATCTTTTTAATTACAATTATATACATTAATATTAAATTACTATTAACAGTATATTACTATTACATACTACTAAATATTAATACTATGTATTACTACTATATATTGCTATATATTATTATATATTACTATACATTACTACACATTACTATATATTATTAAACTTCAATTTACCAATTTAAAATAACCCATTGATTGAAGTAAGATACATAGGAATAATATTTAAAATAAGTAATTTAGGATAAACTTAATTATGTTATCAATATTATATAACTTTATATGGAAACAAAAATTTCAAAAAAAAAGGAAGAATTCATATTAATTATATATATTATATAATTATATATAAATTTTAAAAAAATGAATGACAACATTAATATTATTTTGAATTTCAAAGTTGATATTTAATTTAAAAACACATTAGCTAATTAGTTAATTAATTAATTAATAACTTTAATCAATTAAAAAAAATTCTACTCTCTTATTTATTTTGCTTGTGCAAAAGCATTAGTATTTGCATTTAATATCATATCTTGTCTTTCATTTGTATTTAATATCATAAGTTATAAATATATTTTACATATTTTTTGAATTTGCATCTAATTTGCATCATAGAGATGTATTAGTAGATGATGAATGAAGATATATCAACATAGATATGAATATATAAATAGATGAAATATTTAGTGATGTCCTATTTTATTGTTAGCTAACATGCATAGTAACAAGTAGTAATAAAGTGATAATAAGTGGATACCATCTTATAAAAAATTATGTTTTGATGACAAAAATTTAATTTGAAAATAATCTAATAATAAATTTAAATTAAGTATGTTTTGACTATATTTTAAGTTACTTAATCTAGTAAAAATTAAAAAAAAAAATTACATGAAATTATATGGAAACAAGTTGTAAAAATTGTACAAAATCAACCTAAGAAAAGACTTGTGAACGACTAAAATTATAAAAAATATGAACTGATTAAAAGTATAAGAAATATAAGACACGGTAATGGTAAGGATTGTAATGTAAAACAGGCAGGTAAAGTGTGAAAAAAGCATGGTAATGAAAAAGGAGCAGGTAAAAAATGTGAAAAAAATTACAAAAAAAAAGGCAGGCTTTGAAATTGGCGGGTATGCAATTGTCAAAATCTAATCTTAAATATATTATATTAAGTTCAAAACTTTTCTTTCCTTCAAAGCTCTTCTCATAACTCTCAAAATCAATAAAAATTTGAACTCAACCAAAAAATTTTCAACCCTCATTCTCAACTAAACACATTTTCAATAAAAGTTTCACTATACTCTGAACACCATCAACTAAAAAATTTTAAATATTTCCAACAACTATGTAATAGGACGAACTAAATGTTGGATGAGCATTGTCATAACAAATGATAAAGCATAGCAATAAGTGATAGGTACCAAGTCCTAAAATTGCATTACATTGAATGTAGAAATATCAAATGTAATAGTTTAGATAATGATATATTATTGACTACATTATTAATTATTATTAATTATTGATAATTATGAATGTTATATAATATAATATTAATTAATATTAATTATCAATGAAAAATTTAAAAATAAGAATTAATATTAATTATCAATAGCCGACCTATATAGAGCTGGCACCCGTCTCCATCTGCGGGTGGTTGTGCACGCAGGTGTTTGGCACCTGCCTTCATGCACAGGCACCCACACACGCAGGGGCCTGGCACCAGCCCCCATGTGCGGGCGCCCGCACAAGTGGGCGCCTGGCACCCGTTCCCTTGCATGGGTGCCTGCCCACGTAGGGCGCTGGCGCCAATACACTTATGTTGGCACCCACGGATAGAGCACCAGCTCTATGTGCACGTTAGTATACCTTACTATATTTTACAGTCTATTATTATATTATATATTACTATATATATATAGTAGTATTATATAACTATTAACATAGACATTATCATAACGATATATTTTTTTAATTACAATTAGTATATAATATACATTAGTATTAAATCACTATTAGTATTTTATATTACTACTACATGCTACTATATATTAATACTATATATTACCACAATATATTGGTAATTGGAGTGATATTACTATATATATGTTATATATATTGGTAATTAGAGTGGCAATGTAATATTATGTTTTACTATATATTACTATTATATATATATATAATAGTATTATATTATATATTCTTGTTGTATATTAGTACATTAGAATTTATTTAATTGTAATTACTATATTATTATACATTACTATTATATTATTACCATATGCTACTACTATTATGAAATTACAATTTCATAGCCACTTCAATTACCAATTTAAAATAACGAGTTAGATATAAGGTTATGATCAATATTATATAATTTTATATGGAATAAAAAAATTTTTTTTAAAAAAGGAAGAATTCATATTATTTATCAATATTATATAATTTTATATAAATTCCAAAAGAAAACACAAATGATAACATTAATATTAATTGGAATTTCAAAATTGATATTTAGTTTAAAGAGACATTAATTAATTAATTAATAAGTTTGATTAGCTTTCTTATTTATTTTGCTTGTGCAAAAGCATTTGTATTTGTTGCCTTCCATTTGTATTTAATATCATAAGTTATAAATATATTTCATATATTTCTTGAATTTGCATCATAGAGATGTATCAACAGATGAAGATGTATCAACATAGATATGGTCTTATCTATTTTATTGTTAGCTATCATGCATAAGTGGTAATAAGTAGATCTTATCTCACAACAAATTAGGTTTTAATGAAAAAAATTTAATTTGAAAAAAATCTAATAATAAATTTTAAATTAAGTGGTGTACTTAATCTAGTAAAAATCATAAAAATTGCTTGAAATTACATGGTAATAAGTTGTAAAAATTGTATAAAATCAATATAAAGGAAAGACATATGACCAACTAAAAATATGAAATATAAGAAATGACTAAAAGTATGAAAAACATGAGGCATGGGTAATGGCCAAAAAAAGATAAGGATTGTAATATAAAAAATACAGGAAAGGAAGTGTTAAAAAAGCACAGTTAATGAAAACAAAAGTGGCTAAAAATTGTGAAAAAAATCACGGAAAAAAACGGCGGGCTTTGAAATTGGCGGGCTTTGCAATTGTCTTTGAAAATCTTATCCTAAATATATTATATTAACTTCGAAACTTTTCTTCCCCTCAAAACTCTCAAAATCAATAGAAATTTTAACTTAACAAAAAAATATTTAGCCAAACACACTATACTCTAAACACCATCTACTGTGGAATCCCAATGCCAGATGAGTATCGTAGCTGACCATGAAGAATCACAACAATCCCAACGACAAGTTTAATCTGAAGAAACCCAATCTTGCAAAGATATTACTCCAGGTTACCGATCATTTTAATTTGAGGTTTCACATTAACATGCTATCAAATAATTACCCATTTTTAATTTTTTTCAGTAGTTATCAAGAAATGTAGAGGTCCAACATGCTGTCAAGATGTTTGGAAGTTAGAAAAAGGACGACGCATGCTGGTTGAATGAATGAATTAAATCAACCAATAGGAATTGATAGTAAAATCTTTACCAGATTTCTTGGCTCTATAGTTAGAGTGCATGTTATTACTCTAATAAACTATAAAACTTGGCGCAACATGCCAACAGAGTATAAAGATGACATGTGGAACATTATACAAGTATCTAGTAATCTATTTTTATTACTCAACGGGTAGTTGGAAAAGCTGATATATCTAATTTTATTTCTTACATATTTCTTTTATTTTAATTGTAGTCAAAGATTACTTTCAAACCACTTAGAGATGACACTAAGAAATGAGTTATTAATAATTTGTCTAAAAAATGGAAGAGTTTAAAAAATTCTCTGAAATCAAAATGGTTCGATGATTCACTTGAAATAGATAAAAATATCAAGAAAATGGAAGATGAAAGGATTGATCTAAATAAGTATTGGGAGCTTGTTAGTTTCTAGTTGAGTGATAAAGGAAAGGGACAAATACAATCCACTATACAATCCAATTGTTATTCTGATACTTTTTTCTCTATGCCAGGAAATTAGTAAAAGAAATTCAGAATGTCGCTCAAAGTTGATTGACCTATATTGCTTAGCATCAAAATCATTTGCAAAGCTCATACATGAGAAGGTATAAAGAATTCATATTTCATTTACTTCCAATTAATTACAATTAATTTTAGCCATGTAACATTTTAAAGTGTGGTTTGTTTTCTTCATTATAGATGACACAATTTAGGAGGAAACCTTCTAGAGCTGAACTTTATATTACAAGCAGAACACGATCAAGTGACAATTTAGTTTTTACAAATGTAAGGACTTATTTCGAGACATCATTAAGTCATGTATTTTCATTCGTATTTTTCTTATTTTACTGAACATATTGAATTTGCATTATTTTACTAAGCATATTTAAATTATGTGCATTTCATTTATCCTAATTTAAGTGCATAAGATATTAATGGTAAAATGATAACTAAATACCTAAAATATCTTGAATTTGGACACCTATAACATTTCTATTAAGTTTGTTGACAATTTGTAAATTCTTGTTGACACTTGTCTTCTCGATATTACTATGTCGATACTTGCAAATTCTTGCCGACACTTGTTTTCTCAATATTACTCTGTCGAACTTACAAATTCTTATCAACAATTGCCTTCTCGGTATTACCTTCTCGGCACTTGCTTTGTAAATTCCTATCGACACTAACAAATTTTTGTCAACAGCATCCATGAACTTTGGCTTCCTGTTGATAATTTCAAATTCCTATCAAGACTTTCCTTCCACTTGCAAATTCTTCAAATTTTGTTAACACTTGTAGTTGTATAGACATTCAATGCCAATTTTTTGTCGACTTGTGTTCCTTGCCAATTTTCTGTCAATTTGTGTTCGTTGCCAATTTTCTATTGATATGTGACTGTGTTTGTCGACAACATTCAACATCCAATTTCCTTGTAAATTTTGTTGTCACTTTGCATCCATGGAGGTGTTCCTTGCTAATTTTCTATCAATTTGTGTTCCTTGCTAATTTTCTGTCGATGCGTGACTGTGTTTGTTGACAACATCCAACATCCAATTTCCTTGTAAATTTTGTCATCACTTTCCATCCATGGAGGTTTGAACTCTTGAACTCTAAGATGTCCAAAGGGCCATCCACCACTAAGCCATCCAGATATTTTTATTATGAAATACATAATTTATTTTATATTACATGTTTGTGAATATTCCACATTTTATTTCTAATTTATTTTCTATAAATTTTATTCTTTTTTCATTCCAATTTTCTTTGTTAATATTGAACACATTATCTCAACTGAACAAAAGTCCAAGTGTTTAAACCTACTAGGTTGACCTTTCCAATAACTAAAAAAGAACATGTTGGGCATAGATGCAAATTGGAAGTGGAAGAGGACTATTAAGCAAATATGGAAATGGATTGGGAATAAAAAGAGAAGTATAGTTGAGACTCCGGAAAGCTCACGAAACCCAAACTTCACTTCTCTCTCTAAACCATTCTTTTCTTTTCTTCTAGACCCAATCGATCCACTAACAAAACTCAAAATCCAATATTCCAAACTATCAATCTAACACTCCAAAGCTAGATTCTAGCTTTGATTTTAGAAGAACTTAAGGATCCAGAGTTATCATAAGGAAGGGCAAAATCCTAGGGTTTGGTAGAACCCAAACGGGAAAGCTTTCTTGGAGACAAGGATTAAGGTATTATCGTTTTCCTATCCCATCCTTTAGTTTACTTATCTTGTTCTTTACTTGGATTTGGAGACTAGCAAGCTACAGAAAGTGATGAAGAATTTAGGTTTTCACTGTTTGGATTTTTGGGTTAACTTGAAAATTAATATTGATGATTTTGGTTACTTGATAATGTCCTTTAGGAGTCGAATAGGTAGATCGTGGCAAGACTCTTGATGTTGAGGAATCTGGGAGTAATTATCCTCCCAGTCAGTATGAGTGGATGGATTGTTATGCTTTAAATAAGAAAATGACTTTATAAATTCCTTTATAAATGATTATAAATGATTTTTCTATAATTATTGTGATTATGGGATGTCTCAAAATATAAATTTGAAATATGCATGCATCCATTGTATTTCGTGAATGAATATGTGCCAATTACTATTGAAAATTTTATTCATGAATATTATAGTATGGCTTGGTAACCATTTAATGAATTCATGACACATTAGAAAATGTGAATACTTGTGAAATAATGGTGCTGGTAATAGTAAACGACTATAGTCATTTCATCCATGGAGTAACCCTATGGGATGACGTGGTTTGGGCTTTATTGGCAAGGGATGGTAGACGTGGTCACCTACGCCCTCGTCGTATTATTTGGATTGCAACTCGATAAGGTATGAGTTAATGCTAAGGAAGTGGGAATTAGTGTTATGAAATGAAAAGATTGAAATCCCCTTAACGGGCTTCTACCCAAGTTCAGCTAAACTTTGGGTAGAAGTGTTTTCTTTAGGGAGACTCTATTATCTTTGGAAAACATGAACTTGTGGATACATCTATCTATATAATTATCTGATTATTTGATACTATCTACGAATGATGATTGGTTTGAAATTATGGTTTTGACATTCCTCCACTCACCACTCATTTACTATCATAACCATGTCATTTCACTCCACACACTGAGTATTTTATACTCATCCCTCATTTCTATTCATTTAAGAGGAAGTGTAGATATAACAGTAGCCCCCTATAGTTAGTTAGATCTTGTAGAGGAGAAGCTATTTGGGACAAACAGTTGGTAATGGTCCTATGTAGTTGTTGATTTTTGAGATTTGTAGACGGACCTATCGGAGAGCATTTTGGAAGTGAAACTTATATTTTTGAAATTATATTTTGAAAATGCTTTTTGTACTATGTTTTACGTATATATTTTCTTAAGGTTGAACTAATGTTTGAAATGTTATATATTTGATGTGTTGGCTTCCTTTGGTTTAAAAAAGGGTATCCTTATAGCCATGTGGGATCTTGGAGGATGTGCTGGTATTTGCACGTATTTCTAGATTACATGGTAGTTGTTACGTATCTGGAACTTGTAGGTTGGGGCATGACAGTTTTATTGGTATCAGAGCTAAAGGTTTAAGATGTTTTATTTATTTTTTTATAAAAATGATTTTAAATATTTCCAAAAATGTTTTCAAGTGTTTTAAAGATTCGGCATTTCTAAATGTATTCAAAAGCCTCCTATGGGTCTTAGGAAGTGGAGTCGTGTTTAGATATGAGTGCATTATTAGTGTATTCAAAATTAGTGAGTTAAGATTAGTTTCTTCTATGGAATGCAATGGCTCCATCGTTAGCAATGTAGAATGTACTCAAATTCAAGCCTCTTTGGTTTGATTCATATTAACAACACTACTTATTTTGTAATCGCAACTCTAGACAAGGAGTTTCTATGAAATTAATGAGTACAAGCATAAGTTGACTCCTACAATGACAACCGATTGAGAAATAGAAAGCTTCTTTAGCTTGAATTATGAAGAGGATGTTACGATGAATGTGCTTGGTGATGATAAGATAGTGTAGGCCGCATTTGGTATGTTTTATGTATAAAGCTATTATAATTTTAACAACAAGGAGGTGAGAGCTGGTGGCATAACCCCTATTCCATTATGTCTAAAATATTCCTGCAGACTTTATAGAACAATTTGCTTATTAACAAGAGATCACCCATCTCTAGTTGTTGGGGTAATATAAGATACAAATTTCATCATTTAGGGAGTCATAACAAATCTTGATTAGATTGTACACATGAAGCCATCCCTATCTAGAATTATTCCTTAAATAAAGTTATAGTCAACCCCCAAACCAGCAATACTCCTTTCTTACATGTTGCACAATCGCAAACTATAATAGTCTTCTTCTACTTGATGTAGCGATGTACTCATCATTTGTAGATCATCACAATATCACTTCATTCTGCTTACTACAAGTGTTCTTGATAGCAATCACAAAGAGAACTTCAACACACCTACTAACATAACTTGCACTCATAGGTGAGATCCACTTCCTTTCTTTTTGAGTCCACCATTCTTTTCTTTTCATAGAATAGGTTTCAATTGAACTTCAAAATAATTCTCTTGAATATTTCCTTAGTTTTGATCTAACTTAAGCATTAGCTTCCATTTGGTTTGATGAAGAGGATTCATTGGGGATTCATGTAAGTTATTAATTGTTAAATTGGTTCTCGGGAGAAAGAGCTCTGAATTTTACCGATCTAATTATTTCCTTGTCTTTCATGATTAGTGCCAATCTTTAAAGTGGAATTAAAATTTTTGAGGCTCGATTCAAGGGTGATACTTTTGATCTCTGTTAATTGGTTTAAAAAAAAATAAGAGTAGTAGGTATTGTGATTTAAACCCCTATAACCCAAGATTGAATCTTGGTGGTTATGTGGTATGCTAGATAAGGTTTTGAGCAAACTTAAATAATTGGACCATAATAGAGGTCTTAAAGATCACAACATGTTTTCTATGTAAGATGAAGATATAATAAAGGAGGCCTATATTTGGAAATGTTATGTTATTTTGGTGGCTAGAAAATAAGCAGAATTTGCTTATCCAGTGAAGAGAATTTCGGAGACTGCTAAGTTTTGAGGTAGGTACTAAAAGAATTCTTCTAGAAGCAAGGTGGGAGAAATTCTATGAGTCAGCCAATATAGCAGCAAGGTGGAAGAAATTCTATTAGTCCATTCTTCTTGAGTGTTACCACCAGTTGGAAATTACCCTTTGTCAGTGATTCCTGCTAGAATTTATGCAGTTACTATTAAAGAGGTTCATACTTTATTTGATGAGGTTACAAGTAGGATGAAGTTTTTTTCTTATGACGAACAAGTTTGATTAATCTAAGTGTCGTGTATTTATCCATTTCATTAATACCTAACATGTATTTATCGCATGACTCTGAATCATTAGAGTAGTGGTTATAGCTATTGAGATTTATAAAGACTGTATTATGAGCTTCTAGGACTATGATTGTAATATTGATTTATTGTCATTGGAGTTGATGGAATTGGATGTATTTCTAGGTATGAATTGGTTACCAACTAAATTGGATGTATTTCTAGGTATGAATTGGTTACCAACTAACTATATATAGGTTAATAGCTACTAAAAGATTGTTAGCTTTTCACTACCAAGATAGCTATAGATTTTATTGATCAATGATAGATTTGTTAGAGTTTTAATTGTATCTTTTACTCAAGCAACTAGGATGCTATCTCAAAGTCACTATGGATATTTAGGTTTTCTCAAATAGGACATGAATGAGTAGGCACGTTGTTTGACATATCAATGGCTCAAGATTACTTTGAGGTATTTTTAGATGACTTACCAAAGAAAGATTTCATTAAAGATTAGATATTAAATACTACACCTATCTCTATGGCTAAAAAAAATGGTACAAGTTGAGCTGAAAGATTGGAAGACACAGTTGCATGAATTTGTAGAAATAAGTATAAGTTCATCCTAGCACTTCTGCTTAGGCTACAATACTATTACTTAGAAAGGGGATGATTCCTTGAGATTATATATGGACTAGTGAAGAATGAATCAAATTATCATTTAGAATAAATACTTTTATGGAGAATTAATGATTTGTTTGATTAATTGAGAGGTACCACAGTCTTCTTCAAGTTAGATCTCAGATCGAGTTATCATTATATTATGGTCTGAGAGAAGGATATATTTAAGATAGTTTTCGCACTTGCAATGGTTAGTATGAGTTCTTGGTAATGCCATTCGAGTTGACAAATGATCTCACACGTTTCAGACATTATCAGGATGATCTTATTCTTGTATTCATAGATGATATTCTAGTTTACTTAAAGTTACATTCTATTATAAGCACGATCTTTGGATTACTTTACGAACTTTGAAAACCAAAGAATCAAGTTACCAAATTGAGGCTATTAGTAATTGGTGCACCCCTATTACATACATAAAGGTACCTAGTGTTTTGGGCTTAGTAAGGTATTTTTACAAATTTATCAAGGATTTCACTTTGGTAATAGCTTCACTTACTAAACCCATTCACTAAAAGGTACTTCATAGATAGGATGAGCAATATAAAGATAGATTTCGGACTATGAAGGGCAAGTTTGTATTAGCTCAAATTTTGACATTTTTAAATTTGTGGATACGATTATATGATTTATAGTGATACATCCAAGAATCAATTGATTAGTTTATTAATGCAGGGAGAGTGTGACATCTTATGTTTTTAGATAGTGAAGTTTCATAAGGACAATGGGACACCATTTCATTCATGATTTAGAGATTGGAGTCATTATTTTTGTTTTGGAGGTTTAGAGACATCACTTTTGTAACAAGTACTGTGAAATATTCATTAATCATCAGCCTTGAGTATTATTTATCTAGAAAGAGTTGAATTGGTAATGATATAACTATCTTGAGATATTAAAAGATTTTGATGCTACTATTAAAGATCACTTGGCTTGAGAAAAAAATAAATTGTTACAAAAGTACTCAACCACAAGGTAGCAGTATCTATGGTAGCTCTGTAGTTGTGTTAGTATCATATGATGTTAGAATTGGAGAAATTGAGAATCGTTGCTAAGGTTACCGACCACGAATCTCTTTTGGCTAGATTTATTACCGGACCAGATTTATACGACCATTTTCTCTGGATTGTAGTGATTTATTATATAGAAAAACTATGTCGATAAAAGGAGAAGACCATTGGAATTGGAGATCAGTTATAGGTTACTTTTGAAAGTATTTGTAATACAAAAAAATTTGGTATTAGAAAATTTTTATTTGATTTTTAATTTTCTATAGAAAATACCGGGAGACACTGGCTATAAATTAACTCTGAGTTTTGGATGTAACACCAAAAAAAAAAAAAATTCAATATTTGAATTTTTTAATTTAGTCTCTCATATAATGGCTAAGAGTTGGGATTTCAATCTATTTAGCTATATAAATCATAAAGTATTAAGTGGCTTGATGGTGTAAGTTCATTTTGGAGATTTAGAGTTCACGAGTTCAAAACACATTAGATGCATGACATTTGATTTTTGTGGATTTGTAGAGTGTTGGGTTGTCTTATGTATTCTTGGGTTGGCTCATGGATATGGAGGTTGTGAGTAGTAGGGTGACTCATAGGGAGTTTGGGTTGACTTGTGCTGCAAATGTACAAGGATAAGATGCCTTATGTTGAGAATGGCTTGTCTTGTGAGTGGATTATAAAGGGGTGGGTCACTTTTTGCAAACAATGTGGCACCTTGGTGGATCTAGAGCAGGGATTCAGAGCCTTAATAATGATGAGATGCCTTGTGCCAAGAGGTAGGATGACCCAAGGAAGTGAAAATTAGGGTATTCTGAGGTTTAGTGATCATGGGTCACCTCATGCCTTGTTTATGTCGCCCTAGGAGTGTGTATTAAGGGAGTAGGACACCTTGTGGGGAGATTGGGTCATCCTTTACCTGGGATGAGATGCCCTGAAGGTGTGCAGGATGAAATATTTGAGGCATGTAATGCTTGGGTTGACTTGCACAAGTTGGTGGGTCATCTTGGGTAGCCAGCAGGGTAGAAATTTGAAGTATTAAAATTCTTGGGTTGTCCAATCCAAGTCCTTGGGTTAACCAAAGGCTTAGGAAATTTTAAAAATAGGTCATCCCAACCTATGCTTGAGTCGCCTTGACCCTTGCACAACAAAGAATAAGTCACCTTGCTGACAAGAAGGATGACCCATCCATTTAAGAATTTAACTCTAGGTCATCCTGGCCTTTTTGGGAGTCATTCTGCCCATTCGAAATTCATCAAATTGAAATGTAAAATTATCAAAATAGACAACCCAACCCAATCCAAACCCTTGAATCATCAAGGGTAAGATGGGAATTGACTAATTCATAAAAATTAGGTTTGAATAAAAGTCTTAATTCCTCTCCCTTTTCTCCCTTCATCTCCCGAACACCTAACACTCTCTCTCCCTCACTCTTGATTTTTCCCTCTGGCAATCAATTACACCTTCATTAAATCACTCCAATAGACTTCCAAGTACTCGAAGCAACTCAAGGATTATGGTGAAATTCGAGAAAACTAGGGTTTATCTCATGATTAGAAAACCTAGAGTTTTTGAAGTCCAGCCTTCAAAACTCACTCTTACTCCAAAATTGAGGTAATTGATCTTAATCTCGGGATTAGTCTTCTCATTTGTGGATTGAAATTTATTTTGGAAATTTGAGGAGTTTATTAAAGATTCAAAACCTTAGGGTTTGTAAATGGTGAAAATTGGGGGAAATTGTCAATAAAGATTGTGTAGTAAATGACATATAAATGATGGAATTAGAATGTACATTCTTGAATTGGAGAAATTAGGGTTTGTGATAAATTAGAAAAAATTCATAAATCCTAGAAATAGATATAATTTAATAACAAAATTCGTTATTATTGTCCTAGGATAAGCAATTAGAACCCAAGGAAGGATTATATTGGAATTGGTTTGAGAAATTGGGAGTGAATACCCTCCCAAAAGGTGAGTGGATGGCTATGTCACATATGAATGGGTAAAATGATTTCAAAATTGAATTATGAAATGAATTTTTGAAATGAATTTTGGAATGAATTTTAAATATTTTGTAATTGTGATGTACCCAAATTGAAATATTGCCAAGTCCATGACTCTTTTATTGATTTGATGAATTATTTGCACTGTGTTACAATGAAACATTGATTTGTAAATTTTATTTTTGGGGATTATGTTATTTGAACCATGGAAGGAAATTTTTGTACACCTCCCTTTATGTTTGGATTTGTTAAATACTTGCTCAGATATCTTAGGCAAGTATTGAAAAATCCTTATTATCATGACATGGAACTTTATTTAAATTGTTAAAAATTATCTTTTGCAAAGTATTTTGGCTTTATTGGGACATTTGGACTATATTGTAAATTTTGAAGTACATTTTGAGTTTGTAAATTTGTTACAAAATGATTTGGATAATGAAATGACTTGTAGTGCTACGGGACCGGAGTGGGGTTTATATGTGTTTTGAGGTATTGAGGCAGTTGTTACGTGCTTGATGGGAGGATCAGGTATTCGCTTGGGAGGGTGTGATATGTTTTCCAAGTAGAGAGAAACTAAACCCTCAATATATTGTTTTGTATAGATTTATCTAGAGAATTGGAAATGTAGCCTATAAACTCATGTTATCGAATTGCATCCATATTCTTGAAGTTCCTGCAATTTAGTTAAGGGAAGATTTGAATTTTGAAGTCCAACTAGTAGCCATCATAGAAAGGCAAGTAAAGAGTTTGAGAAATAAGCAAATACCAATTGTTAAAGTCCTATGGAAGAACAATCATGTGAAAGAGATGACTTGGGAACCTGAGAAAACCATGAAAAAGCAATACCCCTGGCTGCTTGATGAACAATTTTGTAATAAAATTTTGAAGACAAAATTTTCTTTTAGGCGGAGGAAATTGTAACACCATACAAGACTAGATTATCATATTGATTCTAAAATGGACTATTTGAAAACTTTTTATATTTTGTAAAATGTAGGAAAGTAATAATTTTTAATGTATACAAGAATTTCCTTAGGCTCTTAGTTTTAAGTATTCAGATAATTGAGTGGTCGGTACTTGATAGAGTTTGATTTATGTTTGGTGTCGACATTTACACTAACATAGACACATTGAATGATCGAGCTCTATGTCAACACAACCTATTCATCTATGTCAACACAAGAGAATTTTATGACCAGCATGTAGACTTATATCAACACAACCTTAATTGTGTGACATGAACACCCTTATGTCGACATATATTCCTTGGTGTCTGTGTGAGAACATTTCCATTAAACCTATCAATAATTTGAAAATTCTTGTCGACACTTGTCTTCTTGGTATTATCGAATCGACACTTGTAAATTATTGTTAACACTTGTTTTCTTGATATCAGTTTGTTGACACTTGCAAATTCTCGTCGACACTTGCCTTTTCGATATTACCTTTTCGGCACTTGCTTTGTAAATTCCTCTCTGAAAATTTGTTGTCGACAACATCCATGAACTTTGGCTTCTTGTTGACAATTTCAAATTCTTATTGACACTTTGCTTCCACTTGCAAATTTTTCAAATTTTGTCGAAACTCGTAGTTGTATAGACATTAAATGCGAATTTTCTATCTGTCGAATTGTGGCTATGTTTATTAAGAACATCCAACTTCTAATTTCCTTGTAAATTTAGTTGACACTTTGCATCCTTGGAGGTTTGAACTCTTGAACTCCAAGTTGTCCAAAAAGCCATCTACCACCAAGCCATCCAAATACTTTAATCATGATGTATATAATTTATATTATATTCCATATTTATGAACAGTCCACATTTTATTTCTAATTTATTTTCTATAAATATATTTTCTATTCATTCTAATTTTCTTTGTCTATCACTAAAAACATTATCTCAACTGAACAAAAGCCTAAGTGTTTAAACCCATTGGTTGACCTTTCTAATCACTAAAAGATAACATGTTGGGCATAGATGCAAATTAGAAGTGGAAAAGGACTATTAAGCAAATATGGAAATGGGTTGGGAATAAACGGTGAAGTATAGTTGAGACTCCGAAAAGCTCATGAAACCCAAACTTCAGTCTTCTCTCTCTCTAAACTATTCTTCTCTTCTCTTTCAGATCCAATCGATCCACTAACAAAACTCAAAATCCAACGGTCCAAACTACCAATCTAACACTCCAAAACTAGATTCTTGCTTTGATTTTGGAAGAATTTAAAGATCTAGAGTTGCCACAAAGAAGGGAAAAATCCTAGGGTTTGGTAGAATCTAAACGGGAAAGGTTTCTTAGAGACAAGAACTAAGGTATTATCATATCATATTCCTATCCCATCCTTTAGTTCGTTTATCTAGTTTTTTACTTGGATTTGGAGACTAGCAAGCCATAGTAAGTGACGGAGAAACTAGGTTTTGAGTGTTTGGATTTTTGGGTTAACTTGAAAATTAATATTTATGATTTTGGTTATTTGATAATGTCCTTTAGAAGTCGAATAGGCAGATCGTGGCAAGAAACTTACAGTTGAGGAATCTAGGAGTGACTACCCTCCCTATCGCTTTGAGTTGACGGACTGCTGTGCTTTGAATGAGAAAATGATTTTATAAATTCTTGTATCAATAAATGTAAATGATTTTTCTACATTTACTTGTGATTATGGGATGTCCCAAAATGTGAATTTAAAACATATATACATCCACTATATTTTTGTGAATGAATATGTACCAATTGTTATTGGAAATTTTATTCAAGCATGTTGTGCTATGGTTTGATAACCATTTGATAAATTCATGGCATATTGGAAAATATGTGGATCCTTGTGAAATGATAATGCTAATGATGGTAAATAACTAAAATCAATTCACTCCATGGAGTGACCCGATGGGGTGACGTGGTTTGGGCTTTATTGATAAGGGATGGTAGACGTGGTCTACTATGCACCCATCGTGCTATCCGAATTGCACCCCGGTGAGGTACGAGTCAATGCCAAGGAAGGGGGAGTTAGTGTTATAAAATGAAAGGGTTGAAAACCTCTTGGTGGGCTTCCACCCAAGTTCAACCAAACTTTGGGCAGAAGTATTTTCTTTATAGAGACCCCATTATTTTTGAAAAATATGAACTTGTGGATACTTCTATCATTATACTTATCTGGATTGTTTGATACTATCTATGTATGATGATTGGTTCGAAATTATGGATTTAACATTCTCACACTTGTCATTCATTTACTGTCACAACCATGCCATTGCACACCACTCAATAAGTATTTTATACTTATCCCTCATTTCTATTCTTTTTAGAGGAAGTGTAGACTTAGTTACAACTCCCTACAGTTAGTTAGATCCAGCCGAGGAGGAGTTGTCTGGGACCAACAGTTGGTAATGGTCCTGTCTAGTTGTGGATTTTTGAGGCATGTACAGACCCATTAGAGGTTATTTTGTAAATGAAAGTTATATTTTAGGAATTATATTTTGAAAACTCTTTTTGTACTATGTTTTACATATGTATTTTCTTAAGACTAAACTTATGTTTAAAATGTTATATGTTTGATGTGTTGGCTACCTTTGGTTTGAAAAAGGGTATCTTCATAGCCTTGTGGTATCTTGGAGTATGTGCTAGTGTCTGGACGTATTTCTAGATCATATGACGATTGTCATGTGCTTGGAATTTGCATGTCGGGGCATGACAAAAATGATGTTCAAGTCTCAAGAGCTATCAGACTTGGTGGAGAATGAGTTTGATGACACAAATCTCACTAAGTTCGACCAACACTTACAGGAGATTCACCAGAATGATGCAACGGCACTATTCCTCATTCAATAATGTTTTGATAAAGATATTTTTCCCAGAATTGTAGTAGCTAGAACCTCCACTCATGTATAAGAGATTTAAAAGCCAGAATATTTAGGAAGCAAGAGTATTGAGGTGACAAGAAGGTAATTACAGTGAAATTACAAACTTTTTGTTATGATTTTGAAATGTAGGCCATGAAAAATAATGAGTTTGTTCAAATATACCCGTCTAGATTTTTGGGGTTGTAATTCTTGTGAAGTCATATGGTGAAAGTGTTAATAATGAAACCAATGTGAGCAAGGTTTTGATTAGTTTAATCCCAAAATTTGATTATGTGGTTGTGGCAATTAAAGAGTCTAAGGACTTGTCTGCATACTCCTTTGATGAATTGATGAGTTGTTTATTGGCTTATGAAGATAGTGTGACGACCGCCATCAAGCATTTGTGGGCAAATTCTGCAATATCTCTCTCCATACCAAGCCACCAAAAGGATTGACGCAAATCCCTATATATCTTGTTGGATCCTGGGTGAACAGAAAAGGTAGAATTATGTGCTTTTTCCATGATCAACCTCAGCAACCCTTGAGCCTCTAGGACTACTAATCTGTCTCGAAATCTGACTGTCTCACTTAATATGTTAAATTCAGGCTTCCCCCTTTTTTCATGTCTTCTTTACGTTTAACGGTCATATTATCAGTTTGCTGAGCCACTCTAATATGATCAGATAAATCTAGTCGGACCATAAACTGTGCCAAAAGTGATTCCTATCTGGAAACCTCAACATCAATCCTTAGCTGCTCAAATTCGGCTATCATTTGGTACTCCCTTACTGGGAGAGATGCTGCGGATATTGTGGATTTGCAGCTGAGTGTATCCAGAACAACATTTGCTTTGTCAGGCTGGTACTGATTAGTAACATCAAAGTCCTTCAATAGCTCAAGCCATCTACGTTGTCTCAAATTCAAGTCTTTTTGAGTAAATAAGTACTTAAGACTTTGATGATCAATGAATATTTCACAGCGCTCCCTATAAAGGTGATGTCTCCAAATTTTCAAGGCAAAGATAATGGCTGCAAGCTCTAGATCATGTGTAGGATAATTCTGTTTATGAGGTTTTAACTGTCTAGAAGCATAGGCTATCACATTTTGCCCTTACATCAATACACAACCCAAACCGGTCCTGGATGCATCACTAAAGATCATATATCCTTATCCACTGAACAGTAATGTTAATACTGGAGTCGATACAAGTTTATCCTTTAGAGTTTGAAAACTATTCTCATATTGCTCATCCCACCTGAAGGGTACATTTTTACGAGTTAATTTCGTAAGTGAAGCAGTTATCGAAGAGAAGTCCTTAACAAATCTGTGATAATAACCTGCCAAACTCAAAAAACTACGCACCTCTGTAACTGTATTAGGTGTGGACTAGTTAACAATAGCTTCGACCTTCTTTGGATCTACAGAAAGTCCTTTACTTGAAACAATATGACCCAAAAAGGTTATTTTGTTGAGCCAGAACTCACATTTACTTAGTTTGGCATATAATTTCTCGGTCCTTAAAGTCTGTAAGGTAATACAAAGATGCTGCTCTTGCTGATCTTTATCTTTAAAATAGACTAAGACATCATCAATGAATACCACAATGAAGTCATCGAGATAAGGTCTGAAAATAAGGTTCATCAAATCCATGAAAACCGCTGGGGTATTGGTTAACCCAAATGGCATCACTAGGAACTCATAATGACCATAGCGGGTGCAAAAAGCCATTTTAGGTATATCTTCCTCTCTGACCCCAATCTGATGGTAGCCCGATCTGAGATCAAGTTTAGAGAAAAGTGTCACACCTCTCAACTGATCAAACAAATCATTAATCCTCGGTAGGGGTATTTATTCTTGATGGTAACTTGATTCAACCTGTAATAATCAATGCACAACCTCAAAGACCCATCCTTCTTCTTCACAAACAAAACCGGTGCTCCCCAAAGAGAAATACTTGGACGAATAAATCCCTCGTTTACCAGTTCTTGTAATTGAGTTTTTAACTCTTTCAATTCAGCTGGTGCCATTCTATATGGAGCTATAGAAATGGGTAGGGTATCTAGCATCACATCAATAGTAAACTCTATCTCTCTAACTGGTGGTAACCCTGACAAATCATTTGGGAATACATTCGAAAAGCCTCAAACTACTGGTATGTCAAGGAATTGAGGTTGTTCTTTCTTGCTTTTAGTGATATAGGCTAAATATCCCTGACAACCTTTGGACAACATCCTAGTTACCCGAATAAAGGATACAAATAGAGCTCTAATAAATCTATCACTAGTAAACAAAATCTGTAGCCATTCTGGTGGTGAAAAACAAATCTTTCGATGACAATCCACTAATGCATAATTAGCTGACAACCAATTCATACCCAGAATCACATCCAAATCTATCAACTCTAATGGTAGTAAATCAATGCTAAATTCATGCTCTTGGAAGCTCACAATACAACTTCTATAAATCTCAGTAATCAAAACCTCATCACCAAGTGGTGTAGCAACCCACAATCGGTGCTCTAGAGGTTTGGACCTATATGGCAAATAGCTAATAAATGCTAATAAAATGAATGAATGCGTGGCACCTAAATCAATCAAAACACAAACATCACAATAAAATAGTTTTATCCTATCTGTAATTACACCAGGTGAAGCACGAGCCTCCTGAGTAGTCACCGCATGAACCCTAGCCTGACCTCTTGGGTCTAGTAGTATACCTTGAGATCGTCTCTGCTATGGCCGTGGTGGTAGAACTGGTCTATGTGGTTTTGGCCTCAACGGAAATAGAGGGGTTGCCGCTAGCTGAGCCGGTAGAGATCTAGGTGGGGAACATGCTGTAAGGGAACGGGTTGTGGCTGACTAGACCTAAGAGGACATCGTGAAGAATAATGGCCCAACTAGAAATATGTGAAGCAAAGTCTTGTTCCTTTGTCACACGGTCCCGTATGAAGATTTCCACAATTGGGACATGATGGTCTTTTACGAGAGCCTTCACCTTGCTCATAATGCTTCCTCTTTTCTTTTTTCTTCTTCGGGCCTGTAGTATAAATTTCCACTAACCTTTTTTCCCGTAACCTTTCCTGTCTATCCTCGGTGACCAATTCCAAAGCTTTAGCATTATTCACCAGATCTCTATATGTGGTAAAGGGTTGGGTTACCAAATATCTCTGAAAGAAGGATCGTACTCCTTGTTTAAATCTCTTTGCACTCTTTTCATCTGTATCAACCAAATCTAGAGCATAAACTGACAATCTAACAAAGCAGTCCTCATACTAGCAGACAATTTGACTACCCTATTTCAAATTCAGAAACTCAGACATCTTCTGATATCTAATAAAAGAAGGCACATATCTCTCATGAAAGATCTGAGTGAAATCACCCCAAGTGACATACTGAAGGTCGCTCCCATATCATAGTCTTAACTCTAAACTCCACCAATCATAAGAGACTTGTTTCAGATAATGGGTGGTAAGTCTGTCTTTGTTTTCCTTAGTAACCATAAACGCAGAGAAAAGTCTCAGCATCTCAATAACCTATGTCTCTGCAACTTGAGGGTCATCACTTCTTGAAAAGATCATTGGCTCCATTTTCCTAAACTCAGTAATTAATTTCTAGAATCGATGGTCCTCCCAAGATACACATATGTTCCCTCTATTTTCATGCTCTCTAAACTCTGTAGCTCCTTGATCTCGATCTGATCTAGCTTGATCTGATTTGAAACCAGCCGATACAGCTGGAATTGTCGAAACTGACATAGCTGAGGGGGTAAGGTGGCTTGAGTAGCTGGAGAGAGGCCTGTAGTCTCACACTCTATCACTAGCTGAGATAGTCTCTCTATCAATCTGCATATGTCCCTAGACATAGTGCCCACCATAGTCATCAATGCATTCTAAACTTGTTCCAGATCTGGCTCCGGTGGTCTCTGTGCACCTGGTGTCTGTGACTGAGGCTCCAGCCTCTGCTCATCATCCCTATGCTCTTCCTCAGAAGGTATTTCACCCAATCTCCTGGTCCTAACCATGTTGTATGCTAAAAACCTGATGAATGCAAATGACAAACAACGTCACTCATTAGATAAACCACCCCTTATCTAGTAATTTATACCTATGGTCCCAAATCTTAGGTGTAAATTACCCAAAACATTGGGCTCTGATACCAACTGTGACGACCCACTATCCAGGCGTTGCACCCCAGCCAAAAGGGATAAATATACAAATACAAAAGTGACCAATACAATTAAGATGCAACGTCTAGACTCATGACAGTCACACTCCCTGTGTGTGATAACACGGAAGGAGATTAAAATTAAAATAAAACCAACTAATTATCCTTTCTAAAAGAAAAATTGACAGACTCTCCCCTATTTAGTGACCATTTAGCCACCTGGCTAAATGTAAAACCTGATAAACCAATATAACACTTATATTATCAAATCAGCTAGCATCAATGGCCCTCCTGGCCGCCCAGCACAACACACCATCATAGATAGCTATTATATTCACCAAATCATACATAAGTTCTTACATGACATAACCATACATTTCTACAAGCAACGTAATTCAAATTACTCAGAGCAACACAAATATTCATATGCCTTAGTCAAAATGATAAGGAGGTCATAGATAAGTAGGGATCTAAATCCCTAGACTCAAGTGTTTATACCCGAAGATTCCCTCTCGTCTCTCTGATTATCTGAAAATAAGGATATCAGGGTCAGCATAAGCTGAGCAGATACATGGGGGGACCAATAACATGCAAAACAAGTAAGCAAGCACAAAAATATCAATCTCATCATGTAAGCATTGAAAATATAGCAAAGTGCAACACAAATGCATGTTAATTAAAGAAAACAATCACCATTGCCATATTTAGAATCATTATCCTTTTCTCATCTTTTTTGTTCCAATTTAATTTAATATTTAAAGAAAGAAATGGAGTGTCGAACCAAACTAGTGTATGAGGGTCTGGAGAGCAAGCTAAATTTGGGGATTCCTAAATGAATCTAGGTTATTTTTGAGGTTAGACCCTCAAACACTTCACTTGCTTCTAATTCTACCCTCAAAGGGAGAAGAGATCCATCCATGTTCCTCATGCTTCACCCGCAGGCTTCGCCCAAGCTTGTGAAACTCTATATACAACCCGTACTTCTCAAGCTTTGCCCACGGGTTTTGCACAAGTTTTTGGAGAATCTTTATACCATCACTTTCTCTTTATATTTCTTTATGTTTTCCAAACCATTTATTGTAAGAATTGCACTAGTTTTATAACCAAACATCACAAATAAAAAGTTTGCATGGTTAGCCCAATCATAGCATCACTTTAGACTATCTCAATGAATTATCAATACAACAAGATTCAATGAAGTAGCCATATCTTGAACTGCAATGTACAAATCAATGTAAATCAAATTGCTATGCAAGGTTAAAACATAAAGCTATAACTTTTATGTTCCTAGCTAAGTTCAATTCCAATTGTACAAAGAAAGCCAACACAAAAATTTTTTCAGCCCATAATCTGTAATACCATTTGCGCAATCATAGTAGAACTAACATAATGTTTTCTACACACCCCGGATTGAGGTTATTCTAGCAGCCACTTAAAGATAAGACATAGGGCTACAGCTTTCATGTTTATAGCTAGGTTCAATTTCAATAACACAGCTATATACAGATCAATCAATATTATAGCTCAAAATCCACAACATGGCTTGCATAGTCATAGAAAAATGAACATAACTTCTTCTGCACAAGTTGGATTGAGGTGATTCTTATGACCATTTAAAGATAAGACATAGGTCTACAATTTTTATGTTAGACCTTAGCCTAATTCAGCCTATAATGCAGCTCAAAATCGTATCAAAATTTAGCACAGAAACAAGACAGAAAACAGAATTTTCTGCAGACTTTGTCTATGTTTGAAAATTCACCAAAAATACAATTCTCCATGAAACTCTTCGAATCATATTTCAAATTAAAGCTATGTAAGTCTAGTTTCATTAGAAGAAAACCTTATACAATTTGCAGTTGTACAGAAAAGAATATGTCATAAAGAACAGAACACGGTCAAGCTATAACACAGAGCAGAATTTTCAATTTCTGCACCTCATGTTCAACATCCGAAATTTCTTCTTCCTTTCCCCAATCTGCTTTTATCACAGCTTGATAACAACTTAAGAAACATGTTATTTATGGTTATTAGGCATCAAATAAACAAACACAAGCAAGGTACTTGCCTTTCCAAGCTTTAAAATCAATTTTTGTTCTCCTATGCTCTCTTCCTCCAACTTCCTAGCCTTCCCCTTGTTTCCAGCTTGTTCTAACCTTGTTTTACTCTTCCTCTACACTTCTTTATGCTGAGGATTGTATGTATATAGATGGAAGTTGTCTAATCCAAGCTCAAGTGGTGGTTTTAATGGAGTTTGGGGGTGGTTTTGGAGAGGAAAGTGGAAATCCGAAAATTGGAGTCTTGAGGGAGAAATGTAGTGTTTTCTAGTTCTTTCTCTCTCTCTCTCTCTCTCTCACCTTACTAAAGTGAGATGTAGGCCCTCTCCCAAATACAAATGGTGGTAAAGAGAATAGAACATGTGTATTGTTCTTTACTAATGTGGGGCCCACACCAAACCCTAGTTTGATTTTCTTAAGGACTTATCCCAACCATTCTCCAATATGTCCTACTAATTTATACCAATTTCTAACATACACAATCTATAGTTAAGATCACAACAAGTGAAGCATACATTACATATAAAAATTCATAAATTTTAGTCAAATGCAATGCAACTAATTTAAATACGTGTAACAAAATAATAAAAATACACATGCAAATGCATGATTTAGTGACATCTCAAAATGGGACCGTACAGATAGGATATGTAGATCCCATGAAAAAGTTGAAGAGAATGCTTTATTACAAGAAATTTGGTGTCAAAGAAGCTGATTGTTGAATTAAGGAGAGAAATAAGCAGAAGCAAGCCAATTTCAAAGAGAAGACTGAAGAAGAAGGTAAGCTATTCATGGCCCATTCTTCAATTAATGATGAATTGAATGAAGTGTGGTTTATAGATGGTAGAAGATCCAATCATATGTCTAAAGCAAAGTCAATGCTCAAAGAACTTGACGAGTCACAAAAAGGTGAACTTCAACTTGGAAACAACAAGCAGATACAAGTTGAAGGGAAATGAGCAATTACCATCAAGACTACAGAGGATAATGTAACACCGAAAATTCATTGTAAGAGATATTCTGTGAATGTTTAGATAATTATAAAAAGAAAATTTTAAATTATATTGAATTTTGATTTTGGGGTATTAAATTTAAATTTTTGGTGTTTTTTAAAATGTCGTGTCCGTAATTCGTAGTGAATCTCATTTTTTTGTAACACCGAAAATTCGGTGTTAGAAATATTATGTGAATGTTTAGATAATTATAAAAAGAAAATTTTAAATTATATTGATTTTTGATTTTGGGATATTAAATTTAAATTTTTGGTATATTTTAAAATGCCGTGTCTGTAATTCGTAGTGAATCTCATTTTTTATGAAATTTAAAAATTTAGTAAAAAGTGGGTAAAAATATATATATTTGAATATTTATTTATTTATTTATTAATTTATTTATTTAATTACATTTAGGAAAAAAAAAGGGAGAGGGGAATAGAGGAGACGCAGCGTTTTGAAGTAAAACGCTGTGTCCCCAATTCAATTAGGGTTAGAACCATAATTTCATCTCTCTTCCCGTCTCTCTCTTCATCTCTTTATCGATTGAACGTTGCTCTCTCCCTCTTAATCTCATGATCGACACTCTCTCTGTCACTCTCCGCCTCCCTCCGCCGCTCGCCGTCTCCCTCTCACTAGTCTTCTCTCTCTCCCTCCATCATCTCTCTCTGTTTCTCTCTCTATTTTCACTCTCTCTCTCTCGCTCGAGTCTCTACCTTTCGCCTCTCTCTACTTGATACCACTACCCCTCATCGACGATCTCATTCTGCTTCACCGACCGCCTGTGGACAACCCTAGCCGGCGGAGTTACTTATTTCTCTCTCTCTCTCTCTGTGTTTCTCTCCTTTCCTGCTCGTGCGTGACAGTTTCTCTCTCTCTCCCTTGCTCAATTGCGCGTGCTGCTCTCTGCGAGTACCACCCTTCTACAACCTTCGCAGAAGCCCCAAGTCGGCAGTAGCAGCAGACCTTTGAAAACCCTAGGTCGCGATTCCTCCACTGCGCAGGTAAGGGTGAATTCCTGACTAATAGTTCTAGGGTTTCTATTTATCATAATGATTGAGCCTAATTATTAAACTTTGCTTTGGTCTAGAAGCACTGCAGGTCCTAAACTGAGTTGTAGACGCACGAACAATAGAGCTACGAGCTGCGAAAACCCTAGGTGAGGGATTTCAAATCATTTCGATAATTGAATGAATTTAGGGTTAATTTAGGGTGAGAAGTCTTGTATATGTCTAGAATATATGTTGGATTTGAATATAATGTATTTTCTAAAATTCTATATGGGATTATTAAGGCTAAGTCTAGGATTTTACAGAACTAGGCTATCTGATACGAAAGAAGCATGTTAGAGGATAATAGAATGTTGTTGGGTTGATTAGAATAGTTTTCCGTAGAGTTTGATTTAAAATGTGTATGAAAGGATAGTTTGAAAATTGTGGTTAGAGTTTAAAGACTGTTGTAATCTTTTTTCATTATAATTTGTTCTGCATATAGGCAATTTAAATATAATCTCCATATTATGAAACTAGACTTCCATACTTTGAAATTAACATATGGTGTAAAACATTTGGATGAGAATCGAAAAGTCTATGATTTTTCAAGGAATTTCTACCTTGTAGAAAACTAATTGTTACATGCTTCATTTCGACTTTGAGTGGCCTTTTAGTTTGAATTAGACTCGACTTTGATCATGTTATGTATCTATGAATGAAATGAAATTGATAGCATTAGAGTGTATTCATGAATTGGAGGAATTAAGGTTTGAACAAAATTTGGGAAAAATTGATAAACCTGAGAAATAATTATTAATTAACAATATAAATGTGATTGTGGATTTAGGAAAGATCAAGTGAGGATCGAAATAAGGTTTCATTGGGAACTTGTGGAAATAGGGAATGAATACCCTCCCTAGAGGTGAGTGGATGGTCTATTATGACTTTAATGAGCAAATTATTTGAAGTTTCTTTACAAATGATTTTGAATAAATTTTCACATGATTATGGAATTGATTTGTGACTGTGGGAAGTCTGAACTGTGAATTTGTACTCAATATGCATCCATTGTGTTTAAAATTGAAAATATGCCATGTGATTATTTGATATTGATTTATAAATGCAAAATTGTGGTTTGGCAATTGTTAATGGAATTTTAGCACATTGATTGAAAAATTGAATGATTGTGAAAAAGAGATGCAGTGAAAATGGCTATAGTCATTTCCCCCACGGAGCGACCCGACAGGGTGACATAGTTTTAGGGTTGGATTAGATTAGTAAGGGAGATAGATGTGACTCTCTCTGCTGTATGTCGTACTGGATCTGAATGCACCCCAGAGAGGTACAATTCAACACCAAGAAAGGGGGAAAACAGTGTTTTGAGATATATGGAATGAAAACCCCTTGGCGGGCTTTCGTCCGAGTTCGGCCAAATCTGGTACGAGAGTGTTTTTATAGAAGAACCCCATGATTTTTGGGAAATAAAATTGTATGGATGCAAATATTTGTTGAATTACCTTGAATTACTAAATCATTTCATATATACAAATGTTGTTTATGAATTATGTTTTGACTACCCCACATTCACCCTTCATTATTGTCACAACACCATTGCACTCTACTCATTGAGTATTTCCCAATATTCACCACTCTCTTTTATACATCTTTCAGAGGAAGCTTAGGTCTATGACAGCAATTGGAGCTTGTGAAGGTTTATCCGCTGACTTGTTTAGGTATCATAGTGATGTAAGATTATTTTAGCTTGATCTAAAATCCAAGGAAGGGAAGACTTGTATAATTCTTTTGGTAAGGATTAAATCGATACTTGTTTCATATATAGAAATAAGTATTTGTGGAATCCTTACGTCGCTTATGTTGGAATTTGTTTCGAACTTGTTCATTTTCTTTTAAAGTTTATTTTGGTAAAACTTACTGTTTAACTGGGATATTTAGATTATAATGTTTGATTTCAATATTTACTTTCGATTTTATGAAATTCTGTACATCTCATACCGTTTGGACTTTACTGATGCTGGCTTATTTTCTTCAGGCTAGTATTAGTAAAATCCTGCGATTATGATTTGGGACTTCTTTTATTTTGAATGCTTTATTTGTGTTGAGAATTTTGAAATGGTTGGGATGGCCAATTATGCATGCATGCATGTACAGGAACCCCCTTCCCAAATATATGCCAACGCATACTTGTGTGTATAGGGATGGACCAGATGGGTCTTTTACATGTGAGTTGTTTATATGATTTCTTATTTTGATGGGTTTTATGTTTTAAAAGATTTATTGTATAATTGAAATGTCTTGCGCTATGCCAGTATATGGGGAGGTCATGCCCGTATGCTGAGATAACACGGTGGTTGTTACGTGCTCGACAGGAGAGTCGGGACGTGATAGATAATGTTAAACTCCTCCACAATGTGAAATATGTTCCTAATTTAGTTCATAATTTGTTAAGTATTGGGCAATTGACGAATGATAGATATTTAATTCTATTTTATAATAGTTATTGTTTTGTTTAAGAAAAAAATCAGCCAGATAATTGTTAGCCTAGGAAAATTATGGTTGTTAGGTTGTGAAAAATTAGACGTCTTTGAAATGAAAAATTATGCCTTGATTGCTAGATCAAGTGATACAAAAATGTTGCATTTTGCATTATGGGCATTTGAATGTGAATGGCTTGAAATTGTTGGCCTAGAAAAATATGGTTGTTAGGTCGTGAAAAATTAATGCTATTGACTTTTATGAGTGGTGTGTTTACTAGAAGCAAAGTAAAAACTTGTTTCTAATAAATAAGTTTTGGAGGGCTTCTATTTGTCTTAAATTAGTGCATGTTGATTTTTGTGATCCGATGAGCGTTGAATCATTTAGTGGGAGTAGATATATATATATTTTTTATGTTTACTAATGATTACAACTGCATCAGTTGGGTGTACTTAATGAAAAACAAGTTAGAAACTTTTGAAAATTTTAAGAAATTTAAGGTGCTAGTGGAGAAGCAAAGTGGATGTAGCATAAAGGCTCTCCATTAAGATAAGGTGGTGAATTTATCTCTACCATATATAATGTCTTCTATGAGGAAAATGACAATCATAGGGAATTGACAGCACCATGCACACCGAAGCAAAATAAAATGGCAAAATAAAAAAATTAGGCAGTGGTTGAAATGGCTAGGATTATGATGTTAGCAAGTGATCTTCCTAAGTAGTTTTAGGGAGAATAATGGCAACAACAGTGTATTTTTTGGCAACAACAAAGTTGTAGAAAGTCTTGTATGGCACGATGCAATTATCAGGGAGATGTTAGCTATACAGAAAAAGGAGACGTGAGAATTGGTTGATCAACCAGAAGGAAAGAATGTTATTGGGCTCAAGTGGGTGTATCGTACAAAGTATCATGCTAATAGTACAATTCAAAAGCATAAAACTCGTTTGGTTGCAGTTTGAAGAAATATTTTCATTGGTTGCTCACTTTGAAATGGTGAGAACCTTTCTAGCCTTGGCCACACCGTTAAATTGGCTAGCGTACCAATTTGATGTCAAATACACTTTCTTGAATCGTTAGCTAGAAGAAAAGGTGTATGTTTATCAACCTGAAGGCTTTGTTAGTAGTGATGATAACAAAGTATGCATTTCCATTTGCATTTTTATTTTATTAAGCACATTTAAATTTTTTACATTGAGCTATACTAATTTTTTTATTATTTTTTTACATGTGATGCATGCTTTGACTATTATGTTTATGGTTTTATCCATAGGATAGGTATATTAAAATTTGTATAGACCAACAGAATACATTGGTGAATGAGACTAGTCAAAATAAGCCAACAAGTGAATTGAATTTGGGTTTGGTGTGAGACTCACAAAGAAAATGTCACAGCATCACATGACACATGGCACACCACTTCTTTCTTAACACTCACCTAGGTTTGGTTAAATTGGGGGCCCTCATCCCACTTAGAAAGCTAGAGAGAGAGAGAGAGAGTTTCTTCTATCTTCATCATTCTTCTCCAAACTTATCGCATTTTCCTTTTCTCTCCAACAAACCGGAAGCACAAAGAGATATAGAAAAACTATAGAACAAGCTTAGAACACCAAGGATATAAGGAAGTTGAAGGTGTAAGAGGGAAGTGGAATTTGAAGCCTAAAAAGGCAAGTACCATACATGTATATATTTAATTGATACCTAATAATCATGAATAACATGTTTTTCATATAGTTATGATATTAAAATAATGATGGAATGAAATAGGGGAAAAAAAAAGGAATCTCATTTTTGAATATAAAAGGATGAAAAGCTATGAATTTTATATGTTGGATAGTTTGACTATGTTTTAGTATTTAGCTTATACATTTTTTTGCACAACTATAAATCAAATAAGTTTTTCTTCTAATGAAATTAGGCTTTGATAGCCTTAAAATGATATATGACTCAAAGAATTTCATTAAAAATTAAATTTTTAGTGATTTTTCAAAATGACACGTTTTCTGTAGAAAACTACCTTCTTTCTGTCCTATTTTAGCTCTGAAATTTTCTTCAATTTTGGACAACCTTTTAGGCTAAATTAAGTTGAACTCTAGACATAAAAACTATAGCTTTCTGCCTTATCTTTAAATGGGCGCTTGAATCATCTAGATTTAATATGTGTAGCAGAAGTTATGCTAATTTTGTTAAGACTGCTCATATTGCATTTTGAGTTTCGAGCTGTAACTTTGATTGACTTGGGTATTCTTGCATAATTGAAACTGAGTCTAATCATAAACATAAAAGTGATAGTCTTACGTCTTACTTTCATTGAATCATCTGAAAATTTATTTGTTGAAATAGTTCTTTCGTATATAATGAGTTGCTAAGCTATATGGCATGTATAATTCTGATGCTTGATCACAACTTTTGTCTAAAGCTTTGTGATAAGTTGTGGTCGTAGTGGTTATAACATTTTAGGAATCACAAAGAAATATAAAGAGAAAATGTGATCACAAAAATTACCTCTAAAAGCTTTATGAAGCCATTAGACAAAGCTTGAGGGGCATGATTGGTGTTTATAGTTCCAAAAGTTTTATGAAACCTATGGCAAAACTTGAGGACTACAGTTGGTATATATCTCAAAAGCTTTACAATGCCTACAAGCAAAACTTGAGAATCTATGAACATATCACTTCTCCTAATGAGATTAGAATTAGAAACAAGTGAAGTGATTGAGGTGAATAACCCAAAAAAAAAAAAAAAAATCCTAGATTCCATTTAGGAATCCCAAAATTTGGATTGTGCTTCTAGACTCTCATATGCTAGCTTAATTTTACTTTCTATTCCTTTCTTTAATCACAAGATTAAACTAAAACAACAAAACTAGAAATAGATAATGAATTCAAATGTGACAACCACACATATTTTTTCAAAAATGCTTTGGAATAATGCATACTTCTTGGTACCTTTCTCTATGTTTAGTTGTTGTACATTCAAGTATTATCTTTCATGCATTTTATATTATGATATTGATCTTCTTATACATGTTATGCCTGCAATTGGTCTCTCATGCACTTGTTCAACTTATGCTAACCCTGTTATCTTTATCTTTAGGTGTCTAGGAGCAAAGAGGGAAATAAAGAGTAGAAGCCTTTGAGTCAAGGGGATTAATTTTCTACTTGTCTTCAACCACTTGTTTTGGTTAACAAATATAATATTTGTGTTCTTTTGGGTGGTATGAGTTATGTTGTATATCCTGATATATAGTTGTTGGCCAATAAGAGTCTTATGTATAGTTTTATTTATATTATATTTATATGTTATGTGTTGTACTAGACGGCCAGGAGGGCCATTGTTGCCAACCCGTTTGAAAATAGAAGTGATTTATTTATTTTATTAGATTTCTATATTTACCCTAGGTGACCAAACAATCTTTAGATAAGGGGAGACATTGCTAATTTTTTTTGACAAAATAGGAATTTATTTTTCTTTATTATAAATTTTCTGTCTTGGTTATTATTCATGGGGAGGGCGACTATTGTGAATTCAGCTGTTGAATCTTAATCATATTAGTTGCCTTCGCATTTGCATGCCTATCTCCTTTTGTTAGGAAGTATGATATTTGGATAGTGGGTCATCATAGTTGGTATTGTAGTCTAAGATTTTGGGTAATCTACACCTAGGATTTGAAACCATAACTATTGGTTACTAGATAAAATGTGGTTTATCTAATGAGTGATACTATTTGACATATGCATTCATAATGTTATAAGCATATAATATAGCCAGGACAAGAAGATTAGTTCAAATAACTTTTGGGGGAGAATAAAGAGATAATGAGCAGAGGTAGGAGCCTCAATCCTAGACTTTAGGTATTCAAAGACCACAGAGGCAAGATTTTCAGCAAGTTTTGGATGCTTTGTTAACTATAGTTGGCACTATGTTTGGGGATATACATAGATTAACAAAGAGACTGGCTTAGTCAATGACAGGGAGTGAGACTACAAATGTTCCTCTAGTAACTCAAGCCACCACTACTCTCTTAGCTATGTTGGCCCTACCAACTCTAGCTGTATCAGTTGCTTCTTAGTAAGATCTACCTAGAACAGATAGAGATTAAAGAGTTATCAGTACAAAGAGGGACAAGAGATAGGGGAACAAATATTTATCTTTAGAGGACCACCGGTTCCAAAAACTAATGTCTGAGCTCAGGAAAATGGAACCAATTATTTGTCCAATAAGTAATGATCCTTAGGTTGTACAGACTTGGATTGTTGAGATACAGGGACTCTTTTCTGAGTTTATGGTTATAGAGAAGTACAAGGTTAGACTTGCCACTATTTGAAGGAGGTCGCCTATGATTGTTGAGTTCAGAGTTGAGACTCTAATATGAGAATAACCTTAAGTATGTCTCTTAGAAGTGATTTCACTCAGATCTTTCATGAGAAGCATGTGCCCACCTTAATTGGAGATTAAAAGATATCCAACTTTATAGTTTGAGACAACGTAACTAGACTACAAATCAATATAAGAACTAGTTTGCTGGATTGCCAATTTATGCTTTTGAGTTAGTTGATATAGATGAAAAGTTGGCTAAGAGGTTCAAAAAAGGATTGTGATTTAGGTGTCTAGTAACTCAGCCTTTTACTAACTATAAGGATCTAGTTAATAATGCAAAAGTTATGGTATTAGTTATTGAGGATAGATAAAATAGGTTACAATGGAAAAGGCATACAAAATTTCACACTTCAAGCAAAAAGAAGAAATTAGAAAAGAGGAAGCAATATAAGGAGGATGAGACCTTTCATAAGAGATCATCATATCCTAGTTGTGGGAATCTTCATATAGGACCATGTGAGAGAGGGATGAGACTTTGTTTCACATGTTTTCAGTTGGGCCTTTATACTTAACGTTGCCCTTTATGCCTGTGCAGCCATAGCTCGTCTCTCTATAGCATTTTGCATCATCTAAACCCTTATCGGATTATCAATCAGTAGTTTCTCAGGTTCCAATGAGGCAAAGACTACCTAGACCAGCTCCACCACTAGGGCCACAATAACGATAACCTTAGGGTATCCCATGAGGCCTAAGAGATCAGGCCAAAATTCAAGCAGTTATCGCTCAAAGGGTCATGCTTCACCTGATGTAATTTCACGTAGGATGTAGTTATTTTCTTATGATATGTGTGTTTCGATTGATCCAAGTGCTATATATTCATTCATTTCATTTGCATTTATTATATACTTTTTGCGTCAGTCCGAATCTTTAGAGTAGTGGTTATGGGTTGCTACATCGCTTGAAGATGAGATTCTTGTTACTAAGATCTATAGAGTTTCCTTTATGAGCTTCCATGGACATGATTTCAGTATTAATTTGCTACCATTAGAGTTGATAGATCTGGATATAATTCTAGGTAAGGATTAGTTAATAGTTAACTATATATTGGTTGATTGTTACATGATTGTTCGCTTTTCACCACTTGGATAGTAATAGATTTTGTTTATTGGTGATAGATTGATCATAACACTAGTTGTATCTTTTATTCAAGTGACTATGATATCATCCAAAGGTTGTCAGGAATATTTAGCTTGTGTCATGACAGACAAGAAAGAGAAGGCTCTATTATTTGACATACCATGGTTCAAAATTTCCTGGATGTATTTTCAAATAACTTGCTAGTGTTGCAACCAGTTAGAGAGAAAGAATTCACTATTGATGTCACACCAAATACTACACCTATCACTATGGCTCCATATAGAATGACACCAACTAAATTGAAAGAGTTGAAAACTTAGTCACAGGAACTTGTAGACAAGGAATTTGTTTGTCTAAATGTTTCTCCTTGGGGTACAATAGTTTTATTCATGAAGAAGAATGATAGTTCATTGAGATTGTGTATTGATTACTAAAAATTGAACCAAGTTACCATCAAGAATAAATTTCCTTTACCAAGAATTGATGATTTATTTGATCAGTTAAGAGATGTCATGGTTTTCTCTAAACTAGATCTCAGATTGGGTTACCATTGAATTAAGGTTAGAGAGAAAGATATGCCTAAGATGACTTTTCTTACTAGCTATGGTCACTATGAGTTCTTGGTGATGCCATTTAGGTTAACCAATGCTCCTATAGTATTTATGAATTTGATGAACTGTGTTTTGATAGCCTATCTGGATGACTTCATTGTTATATTTATTGATGATATTTTGATTTGTTCTAATGATAGAGCTCAGCATAAGCAACATTTTTGTATTGCTTTACAAACTTGGAGGACCAAAAGATTGTATGCGAAACTGAGTAAATATGAGTTTTAACTTAACAAAATAACTTTTTCAGGTCACATTGTCTTTAGTTGAGAACTTTTTGTAGATTTGAATTAGGTTAAAGCTATTGTTAATTGGTCAACACCTACCACCTACCACATTTATAGAGGTGCATAGTTTTCTAGATTTAGTAGGTTATTATCATAAATTTGTTAAGGATTTTTCCTCGATATCTACTTTACTTACAAAATTGACTTCTAAGAATACACCCTTCAGATGGGATGAACAATGTGAGATTGTATCGGCCTTAGTGTTAATATTACTACACTACTAGAAAAACAAGTATCAGTGATAGAAATATCTATCATTAATACTCAAATTTCTGTCGCTAAAAGTATTAGCGACGGAAAATTTCGTCGCTGAAAATCACCTTGCTAATTTAGTAACTGAAATTTTCCATCGTTAAGAAAGTCCGTCGCCAATTTGAAAATTTAAGTGATGGAAATTTTTCGTCGCTAATTTAATTTTATATTTTTTCAAATTATTCCTAATTATCGACGGATTTTAGCGATGGAAAATAATCCGTCGCTGAAGTGATTAAGAGCAAATCCAAGTGCATAACCTCGGACGCCCGCCCTGGCTGCTCGACCCGCTAGCCCTCACACGATCCTGCCACAACCCCGGTCCGCCCGTGTCCCAACTTTTAATTTGTTGAAAAACTGCTCACACCTCAGTTCGAATTTGGGTGCGAGAGAGAGATCTGGAGAACGTTAACCACCATGCTACCGTCACCTTTATGTAATTAGTTTATTTTTTTCTACTTCTATGCTTTCTTTCTAATTCTCAATATTAAAAATACAATACCCTAATTTAATAAAAATATAAAATTTTGTTTAATAAAAACATAAAATTATATTTAAAAAATATAAAATTATATTTAATAAAAACACAAAATTATATTTAATAAAAACACAAAATTATATTTAATAAAAACACAAAATTATATTTAATATAAACACAAAATTAGATTTAATAAAAATACAAAATTAGATTTAATAAAAAAAAATAGATTTAATAAAAACATAAAATTATATCTAATAAAAACAAAAAAATATATTTAATAAAAAGATAAAATTATATTTAATAAAAAAACAAAATTATATTTAATAAAAATACAAAATTATATTTAATAAAAACATAAAATTATATTTAATAAAAACAAAAAATTATATTTAAGAAAAACACAAAATTATTTTTAATAAAAATACAAAATTATATTTAATAAAAATATAAAATTATATTTAATAAAGACAAAAAATTATATTTAAGAAAAACACAAAATTATATTTAATAAAAACATAAAATTATATTTAATAAAAATAAAAAATTATATTTAATAAAAATAAAAAATTATATTTAATAAAAAGAAACAATTATATTTAATAAAAAATAAAATTATATTTAATAGAAACAAAAAATTATATTTAACAGAAGCAAAAAAAAAAAAAATCAAGTTTTAGCAACGGAAAATTAGCGACGAATTTTTCCGTCGCTAATCTTTGTAGCGACAGATTTTTCGTCGCTAATTTTAGCGATGAAAATATTAGCAGTGGACTTTTCCGTTACTAAATCCGTCGCTAATTTGTTAAGAAAAGTTTTAGCGACGATTTTTTGTCGCTAATTTTAGTGACGGAACAATTAGCTACAGATTTTTTTGTCGCTAAATCTGTCACTGATTTTTCTATCACTATTCCGTCGCTAATAGCGATGGATTTTTTTTCATCTGTAATTTTCGTCGCTAAAGGACCGTTTTCTGGTAGTGCTAGTCTGTGGATTGGAATATGTTATTTTTAGTTACGCATCTAGGAATGGCTTGGGTTTTTACTAATACAAGGAAAGAATGTGATAGCTTATGCTTCTAGACAATTAAAATCTCATGAAAAGAATTATCGTACATATGATCTAGAGCTTGCAGCCATAATCTTTGTCTTGAAGATTTGGAGACATTGCCTTTGTGGTGAATATTGTGAAATATTCACTGATTATCAGACTCTCCAGCACTTATATACCCAAAAAGAGTTGAATTTGAGATGACGTAAATAGTTTGAGTTATTAAAAAACTATTATGTTACCCATCAGTATCAACCCGACAAAGCAAATGTTGTTGCAAATACACTCATCTGCAAATCCACAGTATCTATAGCATCTTTACAAGTGAGAAAGCCTCAAATGATAGCTGAGTTTGAGTAGCTAAGGATTGATGCTGAGGTTACCAGTCAGGGATCTCTTTTGGCTTAGTTTATAGTCTGACCACACCTATTTGATCACATTAGGATAACTCAGTAGACTGATAAGATGTCCATTAAGCTCAAAGAAGATGTTTTTAAAGGGGAAAGATTAAATTCAACATATCAACTGAGATAGTTACATTTTGGAATAGATTAGTAGTTCCAAAGACTTAGGTGCTGAGAAGATTTATTATAGAAGAAGCACATAATTCAGCATTTTCTATTTATGTAGGATCTACCAAGATATACTAGGATTTTTGTCAATCTTTTTGGTAGCTTGGTATGAAGAGATATATAGTAGAATTTATTCATAAATGTTTGACATGTCAACAAGTAAAGGTTAAACATCAGAGACTAGGTTGATTACTTGAGCCACTTCTTATTCCAAAATGGAAATAGAAGCACATTACCAAGAATTTCATTTCAAGATTGCCTAGAACTATGAGGAGATTTGAAGCCATATGTGTTATAATGGATTGCGTTACTAAATCAACTCATTTTCTCCCAGTTGTAATGACTTATTTTGTGGAAAAATTAGTTAGACTCCATATTGATGAAATCATGAGATTACATAGCATACTAGTATCTAAAGATCCAAGATTTGTTTCTCAATTTTGGTATAGCTTTTAGACTAAATTAGGAACTAAACTTAATTTTTACACAACATATTCTCATCAGATAGATGGTGAATTAGAAAGGACTATATAGACTTTAGAGGATATATTAGAAACTTGTGTTTTACAGCTCCATTGTAGGGTTGAACATTTGATGTTAGTAAAATTTTGCTAATAATGACAGTTACCTATCCAACATTGATTTGTGATGTTCCGTTATTCAAACATTGCACCCCCTAGTAAAAAGGTATGTAACTGTGGAAGCAAACAATATGCTTAAAATACAACATTTAGATTCGCAAAAATCGCCTTTCCTGTATGTGATAACATGGAAGGAAAATTTATAATAAAGGAAAATAAATTATTATCTTTCAAAAAAAATATTGCAAAGTCTCTCCCCCTTTAGTGATCGTTTAGCCACCTAGGGTTAGTATAGAAACCTGATAAAACAAATAAAACACTTCTATTATCAAACAAGGTGGTATCAATGGCCCTCCTGGCCACCTAGCATAGCACACCATAGTATATAAACATAATACAAACAAAACTATACGTAAGGCTCTCCTTGGCCAAAAACTATATTTAGACATATACTATAACTCATACCAACCAAAAAAACATATATATAACATGCCTTAACAAAAAACAAAAAGGTCGAAGATGAGTAGGGATCTATATCTCTTGGCTCAAAGACTTCTATCCACTGGTTCCTTCTCGACTCCCAAATCACCTGAAGATGATAACATGTTCAACACAAGTTGACCAAGTACATGGAGGACCAATGGCATGCATAACAGACTAGCATGCATAAGAAGATCGATATGACCAGATAAAGTTTGTAAAATATAATACTTGAATTTATCACAACTTAATATAGAGAAAGGTATAAAAAAGTATACATTATCTCCAAAGCATGCTCAAGAAAACATGTGTGATTGCCACATCTTAGGTGATACATTTATAGATTCTTAACTTCGCCCACATGCTTTACAAAGCTTTCAGAGCTATACACACTAATCATACACACCAACCATGTTCCTCAAGCTTTGCCCACAGGTTTCGCAAAGCTTTCAGAGCTATATACACCAATGATATTTCTCAAACTTCATCTATTGGCTAGCTTTTAGCGGTGACTTTTGTGATCACACTCTCCTTTTATAATTTTTTATGATTCCCAAAATATTATAACCACTTAAACCACGACGTATGACATGGATTACACAAAAGTTACGATCAAACATCATAATTGTGCATGTCATACAATTTAGCAACTCATTATACACTAAAGAACCATCTCATCAATTTTCGGCACAAGCAGGTTTCAATAAAAGAGCTATAACTTGAACTACAGTCCTCAAATGGAGGTGATTACAACTACCAAATAAAGACAAGACATAAAGCTATAACTTTTATGTTTATAACTATGCAAAATTTCAATCACACAGGAATATCCAAGTCAATCAAACTTATAATTCACAACATAGCATGAGTAGTATTAGCAAACTTAACATAGCTTATTCAACACATATCGAATTAAGATGATTGAAGTGCCCAATTAAATCCAAGACATAAAGCTACAACATTTATGTCAGAGTTCAACTTAATTCAGCCTAGAAGGTAGCTCAAAATCAAAACAAATTTCAAAATTGAAATAGGATAGACATAGGGCAGTTTTCTACAAAAAAGTGTTATTTTGAAAAATCGCTACAAAATCAATTCTAAATAAAATCCTTCTAATCATATGTTATTTTGAAGTTATGGAAGTCTAGTTTCATCAGAAGAAAACCTCTTTCAATTTACCATTGCGAAGAAAAATGGTCAAACTACCCAGCATGTAGAATTTATAGTTTTTCATTCTTCTATGTTCAAAAATGTGAATTTTTTCTTCCCTAATCCATTCCATCCTTCTTATAATATCATAATCATATGAAAAACATGTTACACATGATCTTTAAGCTTTAATTAGACATACACAACCATGGTAATTGTTTTTTTAAGCTTTGAAGTCCAACTCCCTCTTACTTTTCAACCTCCTTGCTTCTTTTGTGTTCTTAGCTTGTTTTATAGTTTTCCTACACCTCTTATGAATTCCAAAGGCTAGTGATAGCATGTATATATGGATGGAAATTGTTTATTTCAATCTCAAATGATGGTTTTAATGGAGTTTGGGGTGGGTTTTTGTAAAACAAAAGGGGAATTCAAGATTAGAGATGTGGCTTAAGCTATCTCACTTTCTCATACTTAGTTCCTCTCTCTCTCTCTACCTAAGTAGGTGTGGGACCCCTAAGTTTAGTTGATGTGTCAAGAAAGGAGCCATGTGTCTTGTGTCATGTCTTGTGATGGTGTGGCATTCTCTTTTTCTATTTTTTGTAGGCTTTACACTAAACCCTAATTTGGTTCTCTTGCTGTCTTATTCTGACCATTCTCATTTGCCAGTGTATCTTAGTAGTCCATACTAATTTAACTATGTTTGATCTATGGATAAAACCACTAACATAAAAACTGATGCCTGCAGCACAAATAAAAAAAAAATTCAATGAATTTTAGCATAGTACAATACGAAAAATTTAAATATAATTAGTAATATAAAAAATACAAATGAATACTTTAATGATTTCTCAAGATGAGACATTACATCCTTTCCTCTCAAAGGATTTGGTTCTCTGGATCATTGCTCTTGCCTAAAAAGATATGGGTACCGCTCTGTCATTTCTCATTCTAGCTCCTTAGATGCCTCCTCGGAGGTATGATGTCTCCATTGAATTTTTACCAATATGACCATCATGTTTCTCAAGCTCTGCTCTCAAGAAACTAGAATCTGGGTTGGTTGCTTAATGTAGGTTAAATCTTCTACAACTTGGAGTGGTTCATAGCTAATCACATCTAATGGATCATGAACATACTTTCTCAAAATAAAAGCATGAAAGGTAAGGTGAACTCCCTCAAAACCAACTCCTAAGCAGCTAATTTAACTCTAGCTAAAGTCTTAAAAGGACCCACAAATCTAAGTTTTCCTTTTTTTCCCAATTCTGAGCACACCTTTGATCAAAGAAACTTTAAGAAAAATATTGTCTCCTATCTCAAATTTCAAGTCTTTACATCTCTAATTAGCATAACTCTTTTAACAAGATTGAGCTATTTTAAGCTTTTCTCGATTAATCTAGACTTTTTATATAGTTTTTTATAGAAAAGTAGGTCTTATTTCAGATTGAAATATCTGTTTCGCTTCCACTTCATTCCAACAAAGAGGAGTCCTACATTTTGTCCCATATAATGCCTCAAATTGTGCCATATCAATGCTGGGCTAGTAGCTATTATTATAATCAAATTCTACTAGCATCAAATGTTCAGCCCAACTATCATGGAGGTCCAAAACACAAGCTTTCAACATATCCTTTAGAGTATGTGTAGCCTTTCTGACTAATCATTTGTCATAGGTTCATATGCTATGGAGAAATTAAGTTTTGTTCCCAATCTAGTCTAAAACTTTGCTAAATTCAAGAAACAAATTTTAGATCTCTATTAGAACAATGGATATGGGTTTGTTGTGTAATCTCACAACCTTATTAATATAGAGTTTAACTAATTCTCTATAGAATAAGTCATTGAAATTGAGAAAAAGTGAGCTGCTTATGTGAGGTGATCCACTATAACCGATAAGGCTTCAAATCCCCTCATAGTTCTCAACAATCTTGAAATGAAATCTTTGGTAATATGTTCCTATTTCCATTTAGGAATAGGGAGTGGCTCAAGTAGTCCTGCTGGTTATTGCTGTTCAGCTTGTATTTGCTAACATGTCAAACATCTATATCTCTCTTCATACTAAGTCACCAAAAAATTGTTACAAATTCTTAAACGTTTTCATAGATCCTGAATGAATAGAAAAAGTTACATTATGTGCTTCTTCCATAATCATTCTCCTCATTCCCTAAGCCTTCGAAACTACTAACCTATCCCAAAATTGGACTGTCTCATTTGATATGTCAAATTCAGGCTTCCCCCTTTAAGAGCATCTTCTTTGAGATTAATAGTCATATTATCAGTTTGTTAACCTACCCAAATATGATCAGATTGGTCTGATCGGACCATAAACCGAGCCAAAAGAGATCTCTATCTAGAATTCTCAGCATCACTCCTCAATTTCTCAAACTCAGCTATCATCTAATGTACTCTCACTCGCAAAGATCATATAAATACTATGGTTTTGTGGTTGAGTGCATTTGCAACAATATTTACTTTATCAAATTGATACAGACTTTGGGTCACATTCTGCTCCTAAATCAGTACATAACCTAAACTGATCCTGGATGTATCACTAAAAATTACATATCCCTATCCACTAATCAATAATGTTAACATTGGGGCCTATACAAGCCTATCTTTTAGAGTTTTAAAACTATGCTCACATTGTTCATCCCACTTGAAGGGTGTATTTTTATGTGTCAGTCTTGTAAGTGGAGCAGTTATTAAAAAGAAATCCTTAACAAATTTTGCAATAATAAAATGCTAAATCTAGAAAAGCATGCATCTTTATAACTATAATAGGTGTGGACCAGTTAATGATAGTTTCAATCTTCTTTGATTGTATAGAGAGTTCTTTACCAAAGACAACTTCACCCCAAAAATTATTTTGCTAAGCCAAAACTCACATTTACTTAGTTAGGCATATAATTTATCAGTCCTCAAAATCTATAAACTAGTACAGAGATATTGCTCATGCTGAGCTCTATCTTTAGAGTAAACCAAAACAACATCTATAAATATAATAGCAAAATTGTCCTGATAAGGCTTGAAAATACGATTCATCAAATCCATAATGATTGTAGGAGCATTGGTCAACACAAATGGTATCACTAGGAACTCATAGTGACTATAGTAAGTGCAAAAAGTCATCCCAGGTATATCTTCCTCTTTGGCCTTAATTTGATGGTAACCCGATCTAAGATCAAGTTCAGAGAAAACAATGACATCTCTCAACTGATCAAACAAATCATCAATTCTTGGCAAGTGGTATTTATTCTTGATGGTAACTTGATCCAAATTTTGGTTGTTAATACACAATCTTAAAGAACTATCTTTTTCTTTATGAATAAAACTAATGCACCACAAGAAGAAATACTCGGACGAACAAATCCCTTATCCATAAGTTTCTGTACTATGTTTTCAACTCTTTTAATTCAGCTGATGTCATTCTATACAGATTTATAGAGATAAGTGGAGTATCTGGTGTCACATCAATGGTGAACTCTATCTCTCTAACAGGTGGCAACTATGGCAAGTCATCTGGAAATATATCCAGAAAATCCTAAACCACTGGTATGTCAAACAACTAAATTTGCTCTTTCTTATCCTGTTGACATAAGATAAATATCCTTAACAACCTCTAGATTGCATCTTAGTCACTCGAATAAAAGGCAAAACTGGAGCTTTGACAAATCTATCACCAATAAATAAAATTTGCAATTGTCTTGGTTGTGAAAAACAAACAATATTCCGATGATAATCAGCCAACACATAGTTAACAGATAACTAATCCATATCCAAATTATATCTAGATCTATGAACTCTAATGGTAATAAATTAATACTGAAATCATATCCCTAGAAGCTTATAATGTAACCTCTATAAATCTCAATAACAAGAACCTCATCCTCAAGCATTGTAACAACCCATAACCACTACTCTAGTGCTTTAGACCCATGTAACAAATACTTGATAAATGCTAGTGAAATGAATGATTGCATGGTACCTAGATCAATTAAAAAATGCACTTCACAAAAAAAAAGAAAAAAACTTTATCCTACCTATAATCACATAAGGTGAAGCATCAACCTCCGGAGCAATAACTATTTGGACTTTGGTTTCACCTGGGTCTGTTGGTAGAGCTGGTCTAGGTGGTCCTAGCCTTAATGGAGTTAGAGGGACTACAGAGAGTTAGTAGGGGTTTAAGCTATACAAAATGCAGTGGAGAGATAGGTTGTGGCTGCTTAGGCTTAAAAGGGCAATGTGAAGCATAATAGCCAAACTGAAAATATGTGAAATAAAGTTTCCTCCCTCCCTAACATGGTCCTATATAATGATTCCAATAATTGGGATATGATGGCCTCTTACTAGAGCTCTCACCCTGCTTATATTGCTTTTTCTTTTCCTATTTCTTCCTTTTGCTTCTTGTCTATCATTGATAACCAATTCAAAAGCTTTTGAATTATTGACTAGATCTCTATAAGTGGTAAAGATCGAGTTATTAGATACCACTAAGAAAAAGATTGCAATCCTTTTCTAAACCTCTTTGCCCACTTTTCGTTTGTATCAACTAACTCAGGAGCATAAAATGACAATCTAGCAAAATGATCTTCATACTAACTAATGATCTGATTACTTTGTCTTAAATTCAGAAACATAGAAATCTTTTGATCTTTAATAAAGTTAGGTACATAACTCTCAAGGAAGATCTAAGTAAAATCACCCCAAGAGATATACTGAAGGTTATTCTCATATCAGAGTCTTAACTCTGAACTCCACCAATCACAGGCTACTTGCATCAAATGACTAGCAAGTTGACTTTATACTCTTCCACAACCATAAACTTAAGAAAAAGCCTCAGCATCTCAACAATCCGAATCTCTACAACCTAACGATCATTACTCCCTTGAAAGATTATTGGATCTATTTTCCAAGAGTCAATTATCGGTTTTTGGAATCAATGATCAACTCAAGACATACATCTACTCCCCCTAGTTCTGTGTCCCTCTATGTACTCTATAGACCTCTGATCTCTATCTAATCCAGTTTGTTTCGTCTTAAAAGTAACTGATACAGTTGTAGTTGGTGGGGCTGCCATAGCTAGGGAGTAATAGCAGCTAGAGTAACTGGAGGAATGTCTACATCACTCCCTGTCCCAGACTGAGCTAATATCTCTATCAATCTACATATATCCCCAAATATAGTACCAATTATAGTTAATAAAACATCTAAAGTCTATTGAAAATCTGTGTCATACGGTCTTTCAACAGCAGGAGTCTAGGACTAAGGTTTCTGCCTCAACTCATCATCCCTTTGTTCTCCCTCAGGAGTTATATAATCTAATCTTCTTGTCTTAACCATATTATATGCTAATAACTTGATAAATGCATATGTCAAACAAAGTCACTCATTTGATAAATCACCCTCTACCTAGCTATCTATACCTATAGTCTCAAATCTTAGGTGTAGGTTATCCAAAATCTTAGGCCCTAATACCAACCATGACAACTTGCTATTTAGGCATCGCACCTCTAGCAAAAGGAGATAGGCATGCAAATGTGGAAGCAAACAATATGCTTAAAATGCAACATCTGAATTCACGACAGTCGCGCTGCTCATGTGTGATAACACGAAAAGAAAATTTATAATAAAAGAAAATATATTATTTTTCTTTCCAAAAAAATATTGGCAAAGTCTCCCCTTATTTAGTTATCATTTAGCCACCTAGAGTTAGTATAAAAATATGATAAAACAAATAAAACACATCTATTATCAAACAAATTAGTATCAATAGTCCTCCTAGCCACCTAACATAACACATTATAGCATATAAATATAGTATAAACAAAACTATACAGAAGACTCTCTTCGATCAACAACTATATCTGGAGATATAGTATAACTCATACTGACCAAAAGAACACATATGTTGTATGCCTTAGCCAAAACAAAAAGTTTGATAATGAGTAGGGATCTAAATACCTTGGCACAATGGCTTCTAACCTCTAGCTCCCTCTCGGCTCCCAAATCACCTAAAAATAAAGATAACATAGTTAGCATAAGCTAAGCAAGTACATAGGGGATCAATGACATGCCTAGCAGACATATCACATATGAGAAGATCAATATCATCATACAAAATACGTAAAACATAATACTTAAGTGTATCACAACTTAACAAAGAGAAAAATACATGATAACAATAATTTTATACACTTAAATTATATTATTTTAGTCTTTATTTATGAATTTTAGGACTACTCTAAATCTTATTTTGTGATATTTTATTAATTAAATTTGTGGGTTTTGTTTTAAGAAATATTGACTTATTTAAAGAAATTCAAACTGGACAAACAACTATCAGTATTTTAGGATTATATCTTTAATTTAATATTCAATTGAGCTGATTTTTATTGCGTTGGAAACTAGACTTCAAGGCCTACAAATCTTTAGAAGAGTTTAGAAGTTAATTAAGGCAAAAAAATATTCAAAAATAGGAAAGAAATTGCTGCAATGCTAAAAGTCAAAGTCCTTGTTTAAGAGGGAAAGCGATTAAGCTTATCAAATATGTGATTTTTGGGATAAAGTTGCTTGAAACTCTATAAGTCTTCAAAATCAAGGATAAAGATAAAGTTTTTAAATTTTTAGAAAGTAAGAAGATAATGTTTATCATCATAAAAGCAAGTTTCCAAGTCAATGAGAAAAACAAAGTGTCTAAGAACTCACAACTTTTTGACTTTGTATTTTAGTCCTATAAATAAGAGCCACCTTGAGGGTAGAACAGATGACTTTCTCTGCATATAACTCTTTTATTTCTTTTCTTGATTTTCTTTAATATATCTAGCTAATTTTCTTGTTTCTAGGAACCGATGGATTCTATTTTTTGATTAATTACATGATTTGATTTATTTCTTTCTCTTAAATTTTATTGGCATGATTATTATGTGATGAGATTTTGCTATTGATCTTAATCCTTCAAGATTTGAGGTGGAATGCATGCATGACCTATATAATTCCAGGATATTATTTTATACAACAAAGTGCATATAAAATTATGAAATCGACCAAAAATTAATTTCATGTGTGGGGATTTAAGGAAAACCCAAGATTACAATTTTTTCACAAGACTGAATGCAATCTGATTTAATCAAAATTGTATAACTATTGGGTTTTGATTAGTCAAATTAAAGATTTCATTGCATGACCAGTTTTGAAAAATTTGCCCTAATAAAAAAAATAATTCGTTAATCAATAAATTTAAGGATTTAAAAAGATCAAGTTGTATAATAGATTGAAAATAGTTGAAATTGGTGTCCTAAGGTTTTTATCAACTAGGATTTTATTGATTAAGGTTTTAACAATTGTTTTTAGTTTTTCAATTCTTTCATAATCTTTATTTGATTGGTCCAACTTAGATAGATTAATCCATCCTTAGTAATACAAACTATCTTCATAGGAATGACATTTGCTCATATTATACATAACATTCGACTAGGGTATATTTATCCAAAATCATGAAATCAAATTCACATACCAAGTTTTTGGTGTCATTGTCGGGGATATCCTTGTATATCAATTAGAATAATCATGTTTGAGATTGGACACTGACTTTTATATTTCATGTTACTTTCTTGGTATACAGTCTTTTAGATTATACATTCTTTAGGGTAATTAGAGTCGGTTTGGCAATTTCTAGGGTAAACTGTTATCCAAAAATTGACATTGGATATAAGGCTTTATAACCACTTTTTCCAAAGGATTTTAGCCTGCTAATCAAAACATGTAGCAAATCTACAGGCACCACTCAATCTCAGCCAAATTCTATTGTTTTCATACATTTTCTTAACTTTCTTTAATTTTTTCTTGATTTTCAGGGTTTTCCAATTGTTTATTTAGGTATCTTTTGTGCATGCTTTTACTTTTTTGTTGTGATTTCTACTTTTATACAGGTGATCTAGACATTCTTGAGGGGTTCTTGCATACTACTTTGAAGATTTAATTTTGTATTATTTTTTATGTCAATACAGTCCATGGTGACATCGAAAAGTCTTGATCTTGCTAAATTTAATCCTAAGATAGAGAAAACTTTGAGAATCATTCCTAAACAAGCAAGGGAAGTCAAAGAAGAAGCAATGACTTAAGAGAATAGAGCTATAAGGGAGTATTTGATGCCTAGACTTTAGGACCTATAAACTAACGTTGCACGAATCCTGTAGAGGCAAACAACTTCGAACTTAAACTAGGTCTCATTGGCATGGTGTAGGTAGATCAGTTTGGTTGAGAAACTTTTGGAGCTCCAAATAGTCATCTGAACAATTTTCTAAAGATCTATGATATAATCAGGTTGAACAAACTAAGTCATGATGCAATAAGTTACAGTTGTTTTCTTTTTCTCTTAGGGGAAAAACAAAGATATGACTTAACTCATTCCCTACTATTCATTTTACAAATTGAGAGAATTTATCTCAAGCATTCTTAGTTAAGTATTTTCCACCAGGTAAAATGATTATAATGTGTAATGATATTACTAGTTTTAAACAGTTTGAGGGTAAATCTTTGTATAATGTTTGGGAGTGTTTTAAGGATTTGATTAGGAGTTGCACACATCACAGTATACCTGATTAGTTGATTTTGTAAACTTTTTATTTTGGTCTATTAATTTCTGTTAAATTACCAATGATATAATGGCTGAGAGTGCATTTATAAGTAAATCTTACAATGATGCATGTGCATTACTTGATGATATAGCTTCTAATCAATATGATTGGTCTAACGAATGTAAAATTCCTAAACAAAGTTTGCATGCATCAGATCGATAGTTTCACCATGCTTAATGTAAAAATTGACTTCTTGATTTATGTTATGAAAGCTAAACAAATCAATGTTGTGACTATTCAAGTTTATTCTTGTAAATCATGTAGAGATTTTACTCATATGGTTTCTGAGTGTCCGCAGTACAGCAAGTAAATTTTTTTCCAAATTTTGGCTGGCCCCAGAATAACCCTAACTCTAACACATACAATACTGGGTGAAAAAACCATCCTAACTTTTCATGGAGTTAACGAGTATCAAGAGCAAGTAATCCACCAAACTTTATCTCAAGAAATCCACAACCAAGGGAGAACAAAGCAATATGGGAAATGGCAATTGAACACTTGGTTATAGTAGCAAGTGAAAGGATTGAAAGTTTGGCAATAATAACAAATGAGAAGTTTAAGAACCTTGAAAATAAAATTGATCAATCGACTAACACCATTCATTCTTGTTTGCCATGTAAACTACCAAGTGATACTATGAAGAACCCTAGAGAGCAAGTCAAAGCAATGTCATTGAGAAGTGGGAAGGAATTATAGGAGGTGCCAATTCGATCCAAGGCTGGAGAGGATAAGCAAGAGGTAGAGAATGAGATCAAGAGCCTACAAATGAAAAGTCGAAGGCATTAAATTCATAACAAGGAAGTACTTTACCTTTGAGTGAATATAAGCCCCCTGTTTTTTTTTTAAAATTTTAAGAAATTGTATATTAACATTCTACTTTTGAATGCTATCAAATGGATGCTAAGTTATGAGAAATTCCTAAAAGATGTTATTACTAACAAGAGGAAATTAAATGATGTTTCAATGGTTAAGTTTACAAAGAAGTGTTATGTAATTCTACAAAACAAGCAGCCATCGAATCTTAAGAATCTAGAGAGTTTTCTATCCCTTGCACTATTGGTTTCATTGATTTTTCTGATACTTTTTATAATCTTGATACTGATGTTAATCTGATACCACATTTTACATTTTTGAAATTAGGATTAAAAGAATGTCGACCTATTAATATTCTTAACAATATGCTCATAAAACTATCCAAGAGACATTAATGAGGATATAATGGTTAAAATTGATAAATTTATTTTTCATGTTGATTCTATTGTCTTCAATATAGATGATGATGAGGGTACTTCTTTCACTCTAGGTCGATTTTTTCTTTATCACTGCACGGACTTTGATAGATGTTAATGAAGGAAAGTTGATTTTGTGAATTAATGATGAAAAATTGAGTTCAATGTTTTTCATTAAAAATTTTGATGAGCATAAAATTTTTAAAGTTGATTGTATTGATAGGATTGATAAGAATACCAAACATGGTCTTAATGTATTTTATTCTAGTGTTCCTATTGAAAATTGCATTATTAATTCATTACATATGAATCATGACTTCCTAATCAATGAAAATGTTAATATATGTGCTACTTTGGGTGTTAATTTTGGTAAATTTCGACCAAAAGGTAAGCTAGATATAGGTAAAGAAATGAAATTGCAGTTAATTGGGCTGGAGGAAAGGCAGAATGAGGTATATGAAAATGTACGAATTTATAAGAAAATGACAAAGGCATGAAACCATGCGATGAATGGGCATAATGTGAACATCTATAAGGATGAGAGGATAAGACATTGCTAAAGAGGAAGCTATAGGTTCATTGACATTACAAAGGGAGATTTCTGTTTTCTTTCTTTTAATTTTATTATTTCATTTATTATTTTATTTTGCACATTGTGGTTAATGTTTGGTTTAAGTGTGGTTAATTTATTATTTTATTTATTTCCTTAGCATTTGTCATACATTTACCGTATGGGTCTGAACCTCTAGAGCAGAGATTATGGGTTGCTATATTACTTGGTGATGAGGTTCTGATTATTGAGATTTATAGAGGCTACATTGTGAGCTTCCAGGGATATGATTTTAACATTGATTTGTTGCCCTTGGAGTTGATAGATTTAGATATAATTCTGGGAATGGATTGGTTATCATCTACTTATGCGCTAGTTGATTGTCACCGAAAGATTGCTTGTTTTTCCCCACTTGGACGGCAGCATATTTCGTTTATCCGTGATAGATTTATCAAAGCTCCAATTGTATCTTTTGTTTGAGCAATAAAAATTCTTTCCAAGGGTTGTCATGGGTACTTAGCTTATGTCACTGAAGACAAGAAAGAGGAGCTTCAATTGCTTGACATATCGGTAGTTTGAGATTTCCCGGATGTATTTCCTGATGATTTGCCAGGATTACTTACCATCCGACAGATAGAATTCCCTATTGATGTGATATCGGATACTATTCTTATTTCTATGGCTCCATACAGAATGACACCAGCTAAGTTGAAGGAGTTAAAAACTCAGTTACAAGAACTTGTGGACAAGGGGTTTGTTTATCCAAGTGTTTCTCCTTGGGATGCACCGGCGTTATTCGTAAAGAAGAATGATGGTTCCTTGAGGTTGTGTATTGACTACTGGAAGTTGAATCAAGTTAACATCAAGAATAAATACTCCTTGCTGAGAATTGATAATCTATGAGATGCCACAGTTTTTTCTAAATTGGATCTTAAATCAGGCTATCACCAGATTAGGGTCAGGGAGGAAAATATACCTAAGACAGCTTTCTGTACCTGATATGGCCACTATGAGTTTCTAGTGATACCATTTGGGTTAACTAATACTTTAGCAGTGTTTATCGATCTGATGAATCGTGTTTTCAGACTCTATCTGGATGAGTTTATTGTGGTATTTATTGATGATGTTCTAGTGTATTTCAAAGATAGAGCTCAACATGAATAGCATCTCCGCATGACTTTACAAATTATGAGGACCGAGAAATTGTATGCCAAGCTAAGTAAATGTGAATTCTGGCTTGGTGAAGTAACCTTCTTGGGTCATATTGTCTCTAGTAGAGGGCTTTTTGTAGATCCAAAGAAAGTTAACGCAGTTCTCAATTGGTCCACACCTGCTACAGTTACAGAGGTGGGTAGTTTTCTGGGTTTGGCAGGCTATTACCACAGATTTGTTAGGGATTTCTCTTTGATAACTACTCCACTTACGAGATTGACTCGTAAGAATGCACCTTTCTATTGGGATGAACAGTGTGAAGCTAGTTTCCAGACACTAAAAGATAGACTGGTGTCAGCCCTGGTGTTAACGTTACTGATCAGTGGATAGGGATATGTGATCGTTAGTGATGCATCTAGGATTGGTTTGGGTTGTGTATTGATGTAAGGGTAGAAAGTGATAGCCTATGCTTTTAAGCAATTGAAACCTTATGAGGTGAACTATCCGACACATGATCTAGAACTTACAACTATTATCTTTGCTTTGAAAATTTGGAGACACTATCTATATGGTGAGCACTATGAAATATTCACCGATCATCAGAGTCTAAAGTATCTATTTACTCAAAAGGAATTGAATTTGAGACAACGTAGATGGCTAGAATTATTGAAGGATTATGATATTACTATTTATATCAACCCAGTAAAACCAATGTTATTGCAGATACACTCAACCGTAAATCGATAGTATTTGTCGCGTCTCTACGAGTGAAAAAGCATCAGATGATAGCTGAGTTTGAAAAGCTAAGAATTGATATTGAAGTTACCAATTAGGGATCTCTTTTGGCTTGGTTTATGGTCTGACTAGATTTATCGGATCGCATTAGGGAGACCCAGCAAACTGATGAGATGACGATTAAGCTCAAGGGAGATGTTTTAAAAAGGGGAAAGCCCAAATTCAATATATCAAGCGAGATAGTCAGATTTCGGAATAGATTGGTAGTTCTGGAAACTTAAGGATTGAGGAGATTGATTTTGGAGGAAGCACATAATTTATCATTTTTTATTCATCTGGGATCTACCAAAATGTACAAGGATTTGCGTCAATCCTTTTGGTGGCCTGGTATGAAGAGAGATGTTGCCGACTTTGTTCAGAAATGCTTAACATGTAAACAAGTAAAGGCTGGACATCAAAGATCAGGGGGGACTACTCGAGCCACTCCCTGCTCCTGAGTGGAAATGGGGGCATGTTACCATCGATTTTGTCTCAGGTTTGCCTAGGACTCTGAGGGGATTTGATGCTATTTGGGTTATAGTGGATTGTCTTACTAAGTCAGCTCATTTTTTCCCTATGGTAGTGACTTATTCCATAGAGAAGATAGCTAAAATTTATGCTGATGAGATTGTGAGATTGCATGGCATACCAGTATCTATTGTCTCTGATAAATATCCAAGATTGGTTTCTTGATTTTGGCAGAGTTTTCAGTCCAGGTGGGGGACTAAACTTAACTTCTCTATGGCATATCATCCTCAAACAGATAGGCAGTCAGAGAGGATTATACAAACTCTAGAGGATATGTTGAGTGCTTATGTTCTGGAGCTCCATGGTAGTTGGGTTGAATATTTAATATTAGTAGAATTTGTTTATAACAACAGTTGTCACTCTAGCATTGAAATAGCACCATTTGAACCACTATATAGGAGAAAATGTAGAACCCATCTTTGTTGGAACAAAGTAGGAGAGAAACAGGTGCTTCATTCTGAAACATGACCTGCTTATTTGCAAGAAACCACAGCAAAAGTTCGAATCATTTGAGATAAGCTCAGAACAGCTCAATCTCGCCAAAAGAGTTATACTGATCAAAGGCGTAGGGAATTAGAATTTGAGGTGGCAGATAAAGTTTTTCTCAAGGTTTCTCCAATCAAAGGGGTGATGAGGTCTGGAAAAAAAAAGGGAAAGCTCAGCCCTTGATTTATTGATGCTTTTGAGATTCTAGCAAGAGTTGGTGTAACACCGACACTACAGTGTTCGTATATTAATTCCATTTTTGAATTTAATAAATTGATCCTCAATTTATATATATATATATATATATATATATATATATATAGAAAATATTCAATTTTTTTTATTTTCGATCTTGGCGGTTTTTAAATTTAATTTTCGGTATATTTTAAATACTGTTTCTGGGATTTGTAAAATAAAGTTAGTATAAATATATATATGTAAATAATTATTTATTTATTAATTTATTTATTTACTCAATTAGCTATTTCTAAAAAAATCTAGTTATATAAAAATATATATATATAAATAATAATAATAATAATAATAATAATAATAATATATAAAAAAAAAAGAAAAAACCGGGTTAGGGTTAGAAAACCATAACCCATTTCACACTTTCTCTCTCTCTTCCCCTCTTTCTCTCTCCCTCCTTCATCTCTCCGCCTCTCCATCTTCCCGCAGCCAACCCATCGCCGCCGCGACTCGGTGCCACCGCAGCGACCACCGCTCTTCCTTCTCCACCTCTCCCATCAGTTTTCTCTCTATCACTCTCCTTCTCTCTCTCTCGGCTTCTCTCTCACCGTGACTCTCTCTCACTCCCTCGCGAATCCCTTCGCGTTCCCCGCCGCGGCCCTCCGCCGCATCGCAACCACCGCCACCTCCCTCCACCATGAACAACCACCCGCCTTCATCTCTCACTCTCTGTCTCTCTCTATTTTGGCCTCTCTCACTCTCTCTATTTCGCGCAATCTCTCTGTCGCGCTATTTCTCTCTCCATCCCGTGAGTTGTCTCTCTTTATTTCGCTCTCTACCTCCCTCTCTGTCTCTCGGTCTCCCTCAGTCTCTCTCTCGCTCTCTCTCCCTACGCGCGCGTCGCGCGAGACAGTTCCTTACGCGCGCGCGACTGTTCGCTCGCTGATTACCCTTGCGCGCGACTGCTCGCACGCTGACAGTCCTCCTGCGCGTGCTCCAGCGCGCAATAGCCCTTCCTGCGCATGCTGCTGCAGCTCCTCCCTGCTCACGCGCCTTCTGCCGGCTGCGGAAGCCCCAGCTGAAAGCCCTAAGTCGACCGTGCTGTGTTCACTGCATAGGTAAGATCAAACCCTAACCCTAATTCTAGGGTTTCAAACTTTCTTAGGAAATTTGGTTTAGATTACTAAAATTACCTTAAATTGGGAGTTTTGCAGGTCTAAAAATACATTGAGGAGACGATTTGGCGAAGGTTACGAACTACGAGAACAACCCTAGGTGAGGGATCTTCAATCCCTTAAATAATTTAAATCGATTTTGTTGAATTTAGGTAGAAAGTATATAGACATATATTCTGAAATGTCGTAGGTAGCATTAGAGTTTTATTTGATCGATTTGGGTATTTGTCCTTGGGGTATGAATTGGAATTGATGGGAATTAAATTAAAATTATGTTATTTGGGAGAAAATTGGTAAAATCGAGGAATATTGTAAATTTAAAGTCGTTGGTGATTGAAATGATCTTAGGTTGATGCAATGAAAGTTTAGGGAAGTAATTGTGCAAATTTAAGCTCTTTTAAATAGAAAGGAAATTTGAAAACCCTTTAATAGGGCTTTAATTGATGATTATCCGTATTGATTGGTCTAGGTTGACCTTTGGAGGCTCGAGGGGAGTCCTTTTGATTTGATTTCGGAAACAGGGAGTGGATATCTTCCCTAGAGGTGAGTGAGACCCTAATCTCTTGCATGAAATGGTGAAAATCTGATTTTACCGTATTTTAAATCAAAACATGCTTTGATATGCATTGATTCGACGTGTGATATTAAATCTCAAATTTGTTTTGTGATTATTGGAGTGTCGTACTTATGTTTTCTACGATTATGCATCCATGTTTGAAATGAAATGAAATTGTGTCATGATTTGAGAAATGGAATGTTTTCTATACTACCATTGATCGGTTGTTGATTTGAAATGATTTTGATGAAATGTATTTGGCACACGTATTTGAAATGTTTTGATGAACTGTGAGGGCACCGGGATGCCCACTTGTGATGAGATACTATGATGATGACATTGATGATTCCGTAGCTACGAAGGGACTTTGTAGAGGCACGAGTTGCCCGGATACGCTTCTGCAGGAGGTATCCGCAAATGTCCAGTTTATATGATTATAGGCACGAACGGTTGAACCCTCATCGAGGGAGGACGTGTGTGACGCCACCGTCTAGCACCGGGCGGTGACCTAGTGACCAGCCAGTTTATATATTTCGTAGGCACGAACGGTTGAACCCACATCGGGGGAGGACGTGTGTGACGCCACCGTCTAGCACCGGGCGGTGACCTATTTGACGAGACTGGGTAAGCAAGGAGCTAAGCCCACGGCCAACATCGGGGTAGAGAGCTACTTTTAAAACACTTTGCATAATAACACCCCCGATGCGCCTGTCCTTGGTCATGGTAGACCTTTGCCAGGATCCTTTCGGTCAGCTCTATGATCTACTTGATTTTTTTTAAATGGATGCATATATGTATGATATCGTGTGATTGAATAAATGAGATCATTTTATTGAACATATCATGATTTATTGCGAAACCTGAGTTATTGTTTACGAATGATATTATTTGACACTCCAATATTCACCTACACTATTAGTACTTGAGATTAATCCCCTCACTCACTGAGTATCCTCCCATAGATACTCACCCCACTCCTTTCCCTCCTCAGACAGGATTATTGCGATAGGGTGACGTATTTGGCTCGAGGGCTTGATAGATTGCAGGTGGATTTGGTATTCTCGACGGTGAGAGGTTTAAATTAAATTTGAAATATGAATTACGTACTTTATTTCGACCCTGCGAGGTCTTGTTGAGGTCCGTAGTTGACCGTGTACTTATTTTGGGATGACTGTATAAATTGTGTATGTTTATTTGTGAAACTCTCATATTTCATTTGCATTGAGGCGATTGTACGTATTTAAATGTTACTTAGGAAATTTGTTATACGTTTGTATAAATTTAGGTCCGCTCGGTGTGGCGGCTGCTCATGCTCTAGTTGGGCATGACAGTAGAGGTCTGTGGCTAGGTTTGTTGATAGTTTATTTAGCCTGGCGTTGTCCTGGATGTCTGCCATGGTTGGTGGATTGTTTTGAGGCCGGGATGGCCATTTGTTGATTTTACAGGATTATTTGAATTTCACAGGTTTAAACAGGTTAATTGTACATGGGAGACCTCCAATTTATGAGGAGGTTCTGCCCAATTTTCTATAGAAATACAGCCGGCATCCAGGGCAACGGGCGGCTGTTCACGATTCCCGGTTCGGGGCGTGACAGTTGGACTATCTGTTTATGAGTTCGCTTTGCCTCTGACACTAGAGGGAGTTCACCCTACCTTTCATGTTTCTTTGTTAAGAAGGTATGTTCATGATCCTACGCATGTGATCAACTATGAGCCACTTCAGGTTGTAAAAAATCTAACTTATGTTAAGCTACTAATCTTGATATTGGATTCTTGAGAACAGAACCTAAGAAGCAAGATTATTAGATTGATAAAAGTTCTATAGAGACACCATACCTCTGAGGAGGCATCTTGGGAGCCGGAGTCAGAAATGAGAGAGAGGTATCCCTATCTTTTTGAGCATGAGCGGTGATTCGGAGGACTAGATCTTTAAAGGGGGAAGGATGTAAGGCCCCATTCCGAGAAAAAAAATATTAAAATATGTATTTTCATATTTTACTAAATGCATTTGAAATTATGACATTGCACCATGGTAAAATTCGTGAATTTTTATATGCGATGTATGCTTTACTTTATTGTGGTTTTAATTATAGATCATGTATATTAAAATTGGTATAGATTAGCAGGACATACCAATGAATAAGAACGACTGGAATTAGAACCGAATTAGGATTTGGTGTGGAACCCACAAAGGATTTGGTGTGGGACCCACAAATGACATGTGTAATCTAAAGAGACACCATGACATTGCAATTCTCACCACATGGCACAACCACCACATGACAACCACCTTTGACATATCAACCTCCTTGGGGGACCCAAAACCACTAAGGATAGAAATGAAAAGGGTGAAAATGAGAGATGTTCTTCATCCTTAGCTTCATTCCCGTTTTTCTTCTTCCTTCCAAGAACTCAACCCTAACTCCATGGAAACAACCATTCAAGCTTGGATTCAACAACCTCCATCCAACTATTAAGTATCCCTAACATAAAGAATGGTAGAAAACCTATAAAACAAGCTGGATAACACATGAGAAGTTAGGAATTTGGACGAAGATACATATAGGAGATCAAAGTTGGTTCTCAAGCTTAAAAAGGCAAGTACCTTACATGTATTTATTAAATTGATGCCTAATAATCCTTAGAACATGTTTCTGGATAGGATTATGTTGGAATACAGAGGAAATGATTTAGGGAAAAGAGAATTTTGTTCTTAGATGAAAACCTAAAAATTCTGTATGTTGGATAGCCTAACTAGTCATTGGTTTTTAATTTATAGGTTTTTCTGAACAGCTCCAAATCATGTGACGTTTTGTCCTGGAGAAACTAGACTTCAGTAGTTTTAAAATGACATATAATTCACATGATTTTATCAAGAAATGTATTTTTGGCCAATTTTCAAATTTACATGTTTTTGTAGAGAAACTACCATGTTTTTGTAGAGAAACTACCATGTTTCTGTACTGATCTTTGTTGCAATTTTTAATTGCATTCTAGGATAAATTAGGCTGAGATTTCAACATAGAAATTGTAACCCTATCTCTTATCTTTAAATAGCTTCTAGAATTACCTCATTCGGATATGTGCAGAAAAAGTTATGTTACTTTTCTGTGACTACGCAAGAAATATTGTAAACAGTGAGCTGTAACATTGTTTGAATTGGTTCTCTATGTATAATTGGAATTGAATTTAGCTATGAATATGAGAATTATAGTCCTAAGTCTTAAGTTTGTGTGGCAATGGATTTATCTCAATCCTGTTATTGCAATTCAAGATATGACAACTTTATTAAGACTTGTTTATGTTGATAACTTATTGAAATATCCCAATAGAATGCTATGAGTGAACTAACTATACAAATTACTTATTTGTGATGTTTGGCTATAAAACTAGTGCAAATCTTTTGATAAATGGTAGTGATTACCTTATGAGAAATATAAATAAAAGTATAGAGGAATTGATGGCATGAAAAATTTCTCTAAAAACTTGTGCAAAACCTGCGGACGAAACTTGAAAAACTATGGTCGTATCTCTTCTCCCTATGATGGTAAAATTAGAAGCAAGTGAAGTGTTTGAGACGTCTAATCCAAAACGACCTAGATTTTATTTAGAAATACCAAATTTTGGCTTTCTCTTCCCGACCCTTATACACTAATTTAGTTCGAAATTCTATTCCTTTCTTTAATTACTGAATTATTTGGAACACTGAATATAAAAAAGAATTGTATCTCTATAAATGATAATCATATTGTTTTCTTAAGAATGTCGGTGATTATATGCATTTCTTGTATATTTGCTAAGTTTACATTATTGTATAATGATATTGATATCTTGATACTTACTTCCTTGCCATGCATACTTTTGGTTCCCTGTGTACTTATTCAGCTTAAACTGACCCCGATATCCTTGTTTTCAGGTGAATTGGGAGACGAGAGGGAAGTTCAAAGTAGAGACACTTGAGTTGGGAGATTTAGATACCTACTCATCTTCGACCTTTATATCTTGTTGAGGCATGTATATGTATGTGATCTTTTGAATAGTTTGAGTCATGTAACACATATAGATATATGGTTTGGTACAGATAAATCTTATCTGTAGCTTGTGGCTAAAGTGTTATATATATTATGGTGTGTTGAGCCCGGCGGACAGGTGTGCCATTGATGCCACCTGGTTGGATATTAGAAGTGTTAATTTGATTTTATCAGGTTCTCATATTAACTTCAGGTGGCTAACAGTCACTAAATAGGGGAGAGGTTACTAAATTTTCACTCGAAAGATCAAGAAAATGGTTTTCTTTTAATTTAAATCTATTTTCGTATTATTACACACGAGGAGTGCAATTGTCGCTACTCCGAACGTCGCATTTTAAACGTGTTTATTACTTCTGCATTATGTATATCTATTTCTTTCTAATAGGGGGTGCGATAGCTGAATTGCGGGTCGTCACAACATATAGAACACGGAGTAAGAAATATTGAACTGCTCCAATTTATCATGACATTAATTAATAATAATAAAAATATTATATGAATAACTCTTATTAATCATGACATTAATTATGAAAAGCATAATGAATCTAATATGCCAGAGGCATTTTTTGGATTAATTTTGGTATTTTGACTATTTCGAGGTAATAACGGCGCAATGAATGAGAAATTCGGCCCTATCGAGGCCGTAGCTAGGGACTGAGTATTATTAGATCTAAATTTTACTTGATCAACACCATTTATTGGGTTCAAAATTACCCTTTTAATCTTTACTCGCAATCAGCCACTGGGTTGCTGTGACGCCGGGTTTTAAAGAACCCAATAAGATCATCCACGTACTGGTCTTGCAGCTTCAAATTCCCAAAGAACTCTTTCATTTCCCTGGCCTTGTCCCTGTAAATCTTCCCTCCTTCTTCAACCACCACAAGCCTTAGTGACTCAGCCACCGAGTCACTCGTGAATGTCCCATCAAACTCGTTTCTCGGAATCGGATAACCCATCTTTTTTTCCTCCAAAACTCTTGCACAGAGCCCTTGGTCATAACAAAAGGTCAGAAGAATCATCGGTTTCGCAAGGCTCATCGCTTCCACCACAGAAGACCAACCCGAGTGGATCAAGTACCCACCTACTGAGTCATGACTCAGTATCCTGAGTTGCGGTACCCAAGTGGTGTAAACGACCCCTCTCCCCCTAACTCGCTCCTCGAACCCTTCAGGCAACTCAAGCACTTCGTCATCGTGGGGCCCGCGACGCTTCCTTAGAACCCAGAAAAATGGCAATCCAGACTTCTCTAGCCCATGAGCTATCTCATTGATTTCGAGTTGAGTTAGTTTTGCTTCGCTTCCAAATGCTACGTAAACAACGGAACCCTTGTTGTGTTTTTCCAGCCAATTTTCCATTTCCCTCACTTCACTCTCCTTTTCGGCGTCAGTAAGCAATGAAGTTAGGGTTGGGGGAATCTGTCCAACAGGTATAACTGGTTTTTTGTGCATGTCCTCTAAGAGTTTCAACCATTCAGGTTGGAATAAACGGCAGCCTCGTATCGCAAGGGCATCACAGCGTCTAATGGACTGCGCAATGCGAAATGTTTCCGACACCCCACCAACCTCCCCAGGCACACACTCGGACATTCTCTTGAGTTCACAAGGCCTGAAAGATACGTTGGTGGGAAATGGGACCCACTTTGGTGGCACCAAGAAGTGCTCCAGCAACGTCCGATCATCAGTGCCATCCCGTGGGGGCGAGAAATAGGTGATAGCTTCCGGAGTGTATACACTAAAAAATGCAACTTTTGTTCCCAATTTGGAAGCAATGGGTGATACCCAGTAAGAGAAATAATCATGGAGGATCAAGTCTGGCTTGGAAGTTTCCAGAAAGTGAGCGACAGGTTCTTTAAGACCATCATAGGCCATTTTAAGGTAGTCGACTTTGTTCATAGGAATATCTGTGGTGGCCTCGGCATTTTCAGGGAGGCCTTCTACTTGAGGGAGTGAGAGGCTTATGAATTCAATATGGAGGGATGCAGGAGGTTTTGGGAGGCGTTTGATGTTCAGATTTGTGGATAGGAAGGAGATTTTGTGACCCTTTTGAGCAATGAGGTTGGCCAACTCTAAGTATGGGATCATGTGGCCGAAGGCTGCCCATGGGAGCATTGCTATGTGAAGAGGTTCTGAATCACCTGCCATTGTTGTCGACTCTTAAGTTTGTTTTGATGTCCTCTACATTTACTCGAAATATATAGAGGGGAGAGCAGGAAGTATGGGCTGCCCCGAATATTCTTGGTTGGGGGGGAGGGGCGGGGGATATTCATGTACATCTTAATTTCAGTGTATATGAATTTCCTCAATATACGTTCCTTCTGGGTACGTTAATAGGTTAAGGTGATCTCACCTATACTCATCTTATTGAGTGCGATGAATAATCTAATTCAAATTATATATATATAGTTATTATTATAAGTGATCCATTGTAATATTTTCTTAAGGAAATTCATATCTCTTGATACAATATTGATAGTTATTAATAAATTAGAATTGATTTCAATTTATCCAACAATTAGTAAGAATTATTATCAAACAATTATTTACCGTATATATTCCAATGCCATGGAATTTATACTGTGTTCTCTTATTCAGTGTCAAACATATTATTATTATCTATTCTGTTCTATCTAAATTAATTGTATCCCACCAAATTTAATTCTATCCTGCACGCCAAAAGCACACTAGTAGTGCCTTTTCTTTTACTACGATTTAATCAGTTTTAGTTATTATATATGTATATGGTGGCCGTTCTATCATTTTTATGGATATTAGAAGGGTATATCGTATAAGGAACGTTCATATACCAGTATGAGTCACAGACTATATATTCAACTTAGATTTAACGATCATAAATAATCAGGATCGATTCATTAGTTATGGTAGAAAATATCATATATTTTGAAAATATTTAAAAAATATTATATATCAAAATCGAATCAAATCATTAATTGATTTTGAAAATATTTCACTTTCTTTATTTTTTAGTATTTATAATAATATTTACATATTTATAATAATGACTTAACATATTGTAATATTTAATAGAAATAATGTATTATTAAACTTTTCATATTATTATATTGTTTCTCATGTTAAAATATTCTTCAATATGGCATCAGAAGCATCTTCGAATTCTTTTATCATATTATCATATTCATATTCTAATTTTTTTAATATGGTATCAAAAATATATTTGAATTTTTAATATGATATATCTTTTTTTATTATTATGAATAGACTTTTGTTTGTGGCACTATGAGGGAGAGCGAAGTTGTAGCTTATTTGATCTGGGTCTATCCTCATCTTTAACTTCATATTGCTCCAAGCAAACCTTGTGATGTTGTCGGATTTTATAACTTCTTCGTAAGAGCTTGGGACTGGACAAAAATAACAGTGTGAAGGGGATAATTTTGGGTAGGAAATGCATTTTTGGATAGGAATATGAGCATGTGAAAGCATCTGTGAGGAAGAGGTCAGTAAACAAATGAGGTAATCTTTAGGTAAGATGAGTTTTCCAAGTTCCGGTGCTAGTCTACAGAATTGGAATAATATACAATTTGGCCATTCACATTTAACCATTCCTAATCTACCTTGTTACAACACTAACATCTCTTGATAAAGTAACAGGATCAATTCATTAGGAATGAGGAGTCTTTCTTTTTTTTTGCATACATCGGGAGGCTCAAACTCGTTTTTTGTTTATGGCACTATGAGGTAGAGAATGAAGCTCTAGCTTATTTGATTACGTCTGTCCTTGTCTGATTCCCAAATAATGACAAGGTGAGAAAGAAGCTGTGATTGAATTTTTGGTGATTTGATTTCTAAATTTTTTTCTTAAAAAATATTTTAGAGACCTATAATTACATTTTTCTCCTTCGATATCTACCGAATTTGTTGTGCAGTGCTTTATAAGACTTTGCTTATGCTCTATTGGAAATACAAATAACACATGAATTTACTTTACTTCAAACACAGAGTTTTTAATAAGCCAGATAAAGTAATTCGTACTTATATGAAATATAAATAAACAAATCCTTTTTATATAAAATTACAAATTATATTATTATTAGTGAATAAAAATAAACAAAAAAAAAAACCAGTTATATTATTATCAAGAAACTTTTGTTTGTGGCACTGTGAGCCAGTCCTCCAGTATAACTAAATATTATTCCAAGAAAAACCAATTTATTTAAGTATGAATTTATACAATTAAACCAGAACACCTACACACATCTAACCTTTTTAAAAATTTCTAATTTTTCTAAAAGCATACTAAGGACGAGTTTTCCCGACAATTTTTTTTTTTTTTCCTTCTTGAAGTTTCTTAACTGTCGCTAAATAGTTGCGCAATGAAAGAATAAACGTTAGGAAAAAAATTATTTGGCATTTTCCCAACATTTACCAACAAAACATCCAGGAGCCACAAACTTTCCAACGTTTCCTGTTGGCAGACAGCACCTTTGCTGTCATTTGTTGTAGTTAAAAAATTGAAAATATGTAGGCTTTTCCTAACGTTTGTGTAAATATGTTAGGAAAAGCCAAGGGAATTCCTGATGTTTACCTAACTGAAAATGTCAGTAAATACTGAAACATTTGCTGACATATGTTCTAGTAAACGTTGGCAATTTTAGCGACGTTCTTTGGTTCTAAATATTAGGAAGAGCTAGTATTATGGTGAAAGGTTTTGTTCCTCTACAAATAGTATCAAAAATTTGTTAAGAAACCTATTTATCAAACAACCATCAACCACAATCACTACAAACAAAAGTATTTTTGTGACAGAATTTGTGATGAATTCCTCTGAAAACTTCATCGCTAAATGTATTAGCGATGAATTTAGTGATGGACACATATTCATCACTAATAGTCTGTCGCTACGAGCTTTTCAAAATTCATCACAAAATTTGTGATGAACAGAATTTCGTCATGAAAGTCCGTCATTAATTTTAACCATGAATAATATTTCATCGCAAATTAGCCCGAACTTTTCAAAATTCGTTGCAAAATTTGTTACGAACAATATTTCATTGCAAAATTCTATCACTAATTTTAGCCACGACTCATCTATCCTTGCAAATTCGTGATGGAATAAGTGCCAAACATTTTACGATGAATTTAGCAACAAACTTAGAAGCGAATTGTTATGACAAACTTAGCAATGAATTTCAGCGATGAATTTGTCGACGAACTTTTGTGATAAATTTAGCAATGTAATTTTACAACGGTCTTAGTGACGACTTTTGTGATGAACTTAGCGACGAATTTAGAAATTTAGTCACAAATTTAGATATTTAGCAACAAATTTTGCGATGTATCTAGAAATCAACAACGAATTTTGTGACGAATCTAGAAATTTTGTGAAAAGAAAATAATTATAATTGCATATTTTTAAAATTTTTCCTTATATGTTCTATTTCTATTTATCTATATAACATCCAAGATTATCACACAATGGTGTCAAACATCTAGCAGCCATCAATATCAAATTTTTCTTGTTTCTGCTCATTCACGCAACTAATCATCCAACCACATCAACCAACTAATGATTCAACAATAACAACAAATCATTTGAACCATATATTACAAAAAAAGAACAAAATCAAGAGTCACAATATTCAAATATAACAATCAAATTAACAACGTTCAATATTTAAGAAATAATAACCATCAAATATCAATAAACAATATCAAAAGTCATCATCATCATTGTTGTCATTGTCGTCGTCATCATCATTATCATCACTATCATCACCATTATTATCATGTGGAGACAAAGAATGGAGAATTTGACCTAAAGCGGGGGCTAATTGAAGATGTTGCAAGATTAGTCTCTGTTGTGTGTGTACCTCTCTAACACTACCAGAAAAAGGGTTTTCAGCGATAAAAATTACCTACGAAAAAAAATTCGTGGCTAAAATTAGTGATTGACCGTCGCTGAAGCTTTTTCGGCCAACTTAGCGACTGATTTAGCGACAAAAAAATATGTCGCTAATTTTTCCTTTGCTAAAACTTAAAAAAATAATTGTTTTTATTAAATATAATTTTTGTTGTTTTTATTAAATATAATTTGTATTTTTATTAAATATAATTGTGTCTATTTGTTAAATATAATTTTTTATTAAATATAATTTTATCTTTTTATTAAATATAATTTTGTATCTTTACTAAATATAATTTTTTATTTTTATTAAATATAATTTTGTATCTTTACTAAATATAATTTTTATTCTTATTAAATATAATTTTATTTTTTATTAAATATAATTTTATATTTTTATTAAATATAATTTTGTATTTTTATTAAATATAATTTTATTTTTTTATTAAATATAATTTTTTGTTTTTATTAAATATAATTTTGTATTTTTATTAAATATAATTTTTTTTTTATTAAATATAATTTTTTATTTTTATTAAATAAAATTTTGTGTTTTATTAAATATAATTTTTATTTTTATTAAATATAATTTTATTTCTTTAAATATCATTTTGTATTTTAATTAAATATAATTTTGTATTTTTACTAAATATAATTTTGTATTTTTATTAAATATAATTTTTTGTTTTTATTAAATATAATTTGTACCTTTATTAAGTATAATTTTGTGTTTTTATTAAATATAATTTTTATTTTTATTAAATATAATTTTACTTTTTTAAATATAATTTTGTATTTTAATTAAATATAATTTTGTATTTTTATTAAATATAATTTTTATTTTTATTAAATATAATTTTATTTTCTATTAAATATAATTTTATATTTTTATTAAATATAATTTTGTATTTTTATTAAATATAATTTTAAATTTTTTTGTTAAATATAATTTTTTGTTTTTATTAAATATAATTTTGTATTTTTATTAAATATAATTTTGTGTTTTTATTAAATATAATTTTTATTTTTATTAAATATAATTTTATTTTCTATTAAATATAATTTTATATTTCTATTAAATATAATTTTTATTTTTATTAAATATAATTTTGTATTTTTCTTAAATATAATTTTGTATTTTTATAAGATATAATTTTTTTTTTTAAATATAATTTTATGTTTTTATTAAATAAAATTTTATATTTTTATTAATTAAGGGTACTGTATTTTTAATATTGAGAGTTAGAAATAAAGTATAGACGTAGAAAAAAAAATAAACTAATAACATAAATATAATGGTGGCATGGTTGTTAAGGCTCTCAAGTTCCCTCTCACACCTGGGTTTAAACCCGGGTGGGAGCACATTTTTAGCACATATAGGCGCAAGCGGGCCGGGGTCCGAACGAGGTGCAAGCGGGTCAGGCGGGCGGCTTCGGGCATTTGGGTTAGCTCTTACTCACTTCAGTGATGGATTAGCGACGGAAATTTTTCGTCACTAAAAATTCGTCGCTAATTTGTCAATAATTAGTGACGAAAAATTTCCGTTGCTAAAACATTCATCGCTGATCCTTCACTAAAATTAGCGATGTGACTTTCAACGACAAAAAAATCCATCGCTGATACCCATTTTTCTAGTAGTGTAAGTTTGTTGTCTCTTTGTGCCGGTTGGTTCTTCAAGTGACTCACCTTTTGGGTCAATTGTATTATTTCCATCCTTACTATTGGCAGGGGGAGAGAGATGGATCAGTGGTTTTGCAAGTCTTGCTCAATCAACCAATCCATGTATTCTTCTTTTTTATTTTTGCTCTACTAGTTGTCTCAAGCCATAAAGCCGTACTATCAATAGATGGTTCAGATGAGGGAGTATCATCACTACCATTCGAATTTCTTATTAAAATCTTATTATATTTCTCTTACATTGTTACGAGAAAAATTAGAAGGAAATTAAAATAATAATATAATAAAATATCCAACACGATATGTTCAAATCAATATCATTATTACAATTAAACAAAATATATACAACAAGATAACATTATTATAGGAGGTTCAAATATGTCCAATATATCAGACAGAAATATGATAATCCATATAGTTAATAGAAAAAGATGCAACAATTAAATTCACAACTAATACTTTTCATACATCAATAACTAATCCTCAACTTTCATACTTATTCTGATATTACATGAGTTCATTAAGCTAATAAAGCAATTGGAAGTTTTTAAATTATATACCTTGGCTACTTTAACTCTCTCTCTATTCTATGTCTTATCTTTTTTTTTTTTATTTGAATGTTCACTTGAAAATATCTATAAATGATGGCTCGGTTCCTATTTCATTAGCCTAAAAAACAACTATTAGAAATAATGAAATAGTTAAAAATAATTAAATTAAATTAAAAAAATTAGTATTTTAACAAAATTACCAATCTATTTCTACGTTCATCTACATTGATTGACCCTCCCACATAAGTGGCAGACGATTGTCCAGAATTACAAGATCGGTTCTTCTTGTTTTACTCACTCCTTTGTTTGTTCTCACCAAATTTCTAAAAATTCAAAATTCTGATCCAATTTTCTCTAGTGATGCAATTTTCTTATTTCTGCTACTCTTTGCATGATTCAACATCCCTCAGATGTGATGACCATATTTCTTGTTAAAAATTCTTCTTATCTCATTCTCCTTTGTTTTATCCCAAGTGAACTATCATTGTAATAAATAAAAATTTATTTAACTATATTAAAATTATAAATTTAGTTTCATATATAAATTGAAGAGCATAACTTAACTTAAACTCTTTCTAACATAACTCTTTTGTATCTTTTGGAATACTAGTGCAAGCCATCCAAGTCGCTTCCTAATAACTGTTCACTATTCTATTAAACTCGTGCACAATATGTACAAAATTTGTGAATCTATCATAAAATTATAAACAAATAATAGTAAGTAAATAAAATCGTTAAAAGAATCATATGCTACATAAATAAAAGAAATAATAGTAATAAAAATTTAAAATTAAATACTTATGAATTTTCACGATGGGATATCACCTGTAACCTATCTTCTTCCCCCTCAACAAGTGAATGTAGCATCGAAGGTATAAGCGAAGGGGATGGTGAAGGTGCATCAGTAAAATGGGAAGGGGAAGGGAAAGAGAAAGGTGCAGCTAAAGGGGACTGCAACGTTGAAGAAGAATGGCCTAATCTTCCATCACTAACTCATTTATGCCTCTCACATCGATACTGAGAAGTATAAATATTAGAATAATAAAGAAAATAAAAATTGCATGTTCATCAGACACATAATGAAGTATATGATGAAGTTTACTATGTTTAAATTGACGTACTAATCAGTATAGAGGCCACCAATACTCCAAGAAAGCGACTCTAATGATCTATATATATATATATATATAACAAAAAAGATAGAGTATTAACAAATGAAAGACAATATATAATAAAAACTATACTACCAAATAATATATAATAAAGACTAGACTATTAGATCTTAAGATAAATATCAGATTTTTATTATATTAATAAAACAAAACTTACCTGACATAAAAAATCAAAGTCCTCATTATCATCTACACTGTCAGATTCATCTCCATTATCAACATCATCTTCATCCGCATCTTCATCATCTGTCTCAAAATTAGATATTTCAATGTCATTCTTATGAATTTCACTTGGATCCACATCTATCACTACTCCACATGCATCTCATAACGTTGAAATGTTATATTCCTTAGTTTGAATCGTGTTAATAACTTTCTCTTATTGATATGTTATGTCTTCCTAGCATTTTTCGATCTTTTTCCGTGCTTTTGTTTTATAAATAACCCACCAATCAATTTTGTCACATTTCAAATTAGGATATGATATATAATATACTCAAATCACTTGTTATATTAATACAAATGGTTCATATCTCTTATACAATTTCTTATGATTTATTTCGATCAAATTAAATTTTAGGTGCATCTTTTTCATCTCTTTGACGAGGTCAACCATTGGTACATAAATAAGACAATCCACAATTCTACTCCAAGATAATCTACCTCTAGGATTTTATCCAATAAACCATAAAAATCATTTTTTTTATACCTCCATCATTAGATGACTAAACAAAGACCTCACTATTCATTGTAGTCTTACTGATTCCTTATTCTTGAGTGTGAAAATTATATCCATTTATGAAATATACTGTCTAAACTCATACCCTTGATTTTGGACCGCATGATAAATGGGTTAGCAATTCTTGTTCAACTTGAGCTTGATTACTATAAACCTGAAATAGAGTAAACATGTTAATATATTTGTTAATTAATGACGTATAAAATTTCAAGTTAACTTACGTATGTTTTGAATTAGGATGCAAATTTTTCATCGAACACACAATCAAATTCATCATCGGTAGTTCAGACTGTGAATTTTGAAAAGTCTTACCATCAAAGAAAATGTTTTATATCACAAAATGTTTGTAACACAAAGAATATATCTATTTGCAAATGTACACTAACTCAAAGTACGACATTAATTTTGGAAAGTTTAGTAAAATGTATGTATGAGTTTCCTGCCATTCTTTATCAGTTAATGTCTAAACTTACATGCCTTACTTGATCGACCAATATAGTTAAAAATCAAAAATAACTTTGAACTGGGATCAATAGGGTACTCATCATTTCTTCCCGCTTTTAGCCTCTTGCACTGTACATGAAGTTCAAAATCATATGAGATAAGTATTGTCACTTCCCCGACAATGTATACATTAATAATAAAAGTTTCAACCCATACTTTATTTTTCACTTTTTTCTTAAAATGATATAAAATTCTAATTGTAATGAAACAAAGTGCATCAGAAAATAATATATAATGAAGCTAGAAATTTTACATGCATTGAAAATGAACTATAGAAGATAAAAAATTTACCTTTCAAATAAATGCATCCATCAAAATTAGATGAGACCTACAACTTTAGCCTTATAAGACAAGTAAATTAAGAGGTGCTCTATGGAATCAAAAGACAATCGAGGAACTATTCTTTCTAAGTTACATAGAATGATAAGAATATCTCTCTCTAACTTCTCTATATATGATTCCCTCAATACTATCGAGCAAATGTTATAAAAGAAAATATTTAACTTTGTAAGGGCGCCTCATATAAGATTTGGTAAAAGTTCCTTGAAAGCAATGTGAATAAGTCATTTCATAAAAATGTGACAATCATGACTATTTAAATCTATCAACTTGCAATCCTTCAAATTAACACATCTCCCAAGATTTGAGGCATAACCATCAGAAAATCTCAATAATTTCAATCATTCAGAAACATTCTGTCTGTAAACCTTATTCAATGTATAAACTATCTTTGGTTTTGGTCCCTCACAACTTCCATCCACATCAAGTGTAGGTCGATTATAAGGAAATCGCATATCTTTTCTTACATTCAAGTTATCTTTCGTTTTTTCTGTGACATCCATCGCTACATTTATCACATTATCAAAAACATTCTTCTCAATGTACATCATATCAAGATTATGATGAATCAGATAGGTCTTCCAATATGGTTGATCCCAAAATATACTCCGTTCAGTCCATTTATACAAAATTTCATATCCATAAAAGTTCGCTTGATGCCACATTATAGGCTACCATTATTTTGCTAACAAGTGGTTTGAATCTAGCCAACAGACTTGTTGACATTGCCCTTTAGCCCCAAGACACCCTTCACTAGTTTTATATAAAAATTATGAAAATGATATTGCTTGTAAATCCAAATATGCACCATATCAAACAAAGCATGAATTTGAACAATGTCAATAAGTGGAAAAAGTTCTATTGCTTGATGGGACAAGCATTGGAGATTTAATGAAAGTCAAGTTTATTGAATAAGCTGTTTCAATGATATTCAATCTTTTTTTGGGGGGGTGACTCTTTCCCTCATGCAGAATTGAAGTTTTGTGCATAATCTTGTGTTTGTATGTCCTAGGACATATCTACGTCTCTGTAAGAATGTATGCAAATTTAAATGCATCCAAACATCTCAATTGTTGATATTTCAATATCTAATCCAATATCTTTGTAATATTCACGAGCTTGCAAATTTGGAGGGGCCTAAAATGAAGCATCACCATGGAAGAAAGAAGTATAACTATGCATTCTATAATTGCAATGAAAATATAGGAATATATGAGGACATAATTTCTACATAACTAGCATCTTCATCTTTTTTAAAGGCAAACTTATTTTATCAATCAAAAGATAAAACATGCATTTCCTACAAAAGGATGCATCATATAAAAGATTTGCCAGTTATTGAACTTGCCTACAATGGGAGAACTATCTACCATATAAGAACTATCCACCATAGAGCCCTTAATAAGTAATAAAGAGATAACAAATAAAAGATATCAAAAGAAAATATCAATATCGTTGCAACAACACAATACAAAAACAACTGCAAATATTAGACATGAAAGAAACTCAATATAATTTCAGGTGATAGGGAAAAGGTAACATAATGAAGTAATTGTTAAAATGAATAAAACAAATGAAAAATCTAATGATAATGGGCAGAAGCAACTGCAATAAGGGCAGAATGCATAAAATATATGTTCTAATTGCATGTTAGGAGGTTATTAAGTAACAAGAAGTACATATATGATAATTTGATCAAATTAATGCTTATATATATCAATTGAGTTCACTGCCATGAAATAGAAAATAAAATATATTTCATTTTTTATGTGAAAAATAGGGAAGAGGATCCATAGCATGGGTAAACAAGGAAAGAACTAGGCATTATTTTTTTCAATTGTGTGTGGAAGAGGATCCATCGTATGTAAAGAAAACTAGATAGCATAGAATGGGAATAATGGATAAAGAACGAGCATATTATTTTTAGTTATACATAAGACAGGAAGGAAGCTCTATTACACTAGTTGTGACGCAACCAGTCTGAGAAACAGAAGAAAGAGAACGAGAAAGAGAAACAACACTAAAGAAGAAAGAGCCTAACTTGAAGAAAAGCAAACAAGCAGCCAAATCAACCATGAAGAAAGCAAATCACGGCACAGAGGTCGATCACCTACGACAATCTGAGAAAATAAGTTCAAAACACTAATCTTAAAACTATCCAAATCAAACCCTAAATCATTGTGTGACGAAACCCTAAAACAATCTGAGAAAATAAGTTAAAACCCTAACCCTAAAACTATCCAAATCAAACCTTAAATCATTTTTGGCTCGGGATGCAACGAGCGACAATGAAACCCTAGAAACTGAGAAACTCTAAAAAAGAATTTAGACAAAGAAACAAGGTGTAGAACCCTAAAAATTGATCGGAGACTTGTAGAGAGCTTACCGATACTAATTGAAGGGAAGCTTTGGTTTCAATTGAATCTTGACAACAGGAGCAAAGGCGAGAGTTGGCAAGCAAGAGAGCCTCCAAATTGTGGAAAAAATAGAATAAATTTGGCAAAGTTTAAATGATTCAGTAGGTGTTTGACAAAGAATAAATTTACCTGGTTCAGGTTGGTCCGAGTAATTTTGCTTTCTTTCTTTTATTTGCACATGAAAAATAAAAATAAATTTATAAATATTATTATTTAAATAATTAAAACACACATCAATAATCCATTAATTAAAATAAATTTACCATGAAATTATGAAAAATAATTATATTATTAGAGATATTTGTTGTACATTACATTGTTAAAGACATATATAAATTTTAAAAATTAATTCAAAAAACAATAAATACGTTAGTGATAATATCATAATAATATTATTTATAATAGGTAATCAAGTAAAAGAATTACTGAAATTGTAACATATACATAAAATAAATTATTTTCATATATACTGTTTTATTAGTTTCTCTCTTTTTTATTACATGTTTAATAAAATTTTCTAATTAGAAATCAAATTTTGATTGATTAACAAATAAATTATAATTAATTTCATTCTATTGAATTGTTCCACTTTTGCATGCATTAATAATCACAGGTTATAATAATATTAAATGATTTAATAATCACATGTTATAATAATTGCTTGAAATAACTTTAAATTTACAAGGACATTTTTGCAGTGCTTTTAAAATCGAATCGGATCGTTTAGTTCAGCCGGTTCGACTGGTTTAACCTGTTCAATCTTGAAATCATTCCATAATTCAATTCGATTTTCACTATTAAAGCAGATGAATCAAACATGGTCAGGATAATTTAAAACCAATCAAAACCTACAAAATCGATGAACCATTCAAACCGGTACAAAGGGAAAAAAACCGATGAATATCAAAATTTGTCACTAAATCAGTGATGAACCTTTGCTCTCGTTGCTAAATCAGTGATGAATTCTGATGTTAGTTGCTAATCATTGACGAAGGCATTTGTTCGTCGCTAATTTGTAATGAACTCCTTAGTTTGTCACTTGTTAATGACGAATGCTATTGTTTGTTGCTGATTTAGCAATGAATGCTCATGTTCGTCACTGATTTGTAACAAATTTAGCAACAAATATGCAATTTTTTATAAATTTAGTAACAAAAAATTTAATTCCGTCCACTAAATTATGAAATTAAAGACAAACTATCAACGATATTTAATTCAATCATGCAACAATGAAATTACAAACAAAAAAATATTTATTATATTAATCATCAATAAAAGAAATTTTTTTCTTCATACTTAGATAATGACTTGAATACTTAAATAAATTTATAATTTTGTAACCTAATATAAATATATATTCATATGTTCATATGAATACACTCTACCACTATAAAAGGTAATACTTAATTACCATTTTCTTATATAAATAGAAATTAAATGAATTATTTATTTTCAAAAGTAGTCAATTTGGTGAGAATCTTAGCATTCACAATATATTCAACCCGTTTTTTTTTACTCTAAAAAGGGTAAAAAATAGAGAGACAATTGAAAAGATTACAAAAGAGAGGGTAGAAGGAATTTAGTCACAAAATTAGACATGAGTTTTCAAATACCAATTGAAATTAGCGATAAATTTAGTCATGAATAATTAGTTTGTGGCTAAATAGTGACCAATTTAAGGACGAATTTTGGAATTTATGGCCAAATTTTACAACGAAATCTATATTTGTCACTAATTAGTAACAAATTTAGCGACGATCTTTGTTCTTTGTTGCTAAATTAGCAACAAACTATGTGTTCGTCATTGATTTAGCGAGGAAATTACAGTTGGTCGCAGAATCAGTGACGAACTCACGAACAATATAGTTTGTTACTGAATTAGTGACGAATAATAGGATTCATTACTAAATTAGTGATGAGCCTGGCTATCGTCGCTGAATCAATGACGACGGTAGAGTTCATCACTAATTTAGTGACGAACGCCTTTGTTCGTCACGGATTGAGCGACCAACTGCAGGGTTCATTATTGAGTTAGCGACGAACTCTACAGTTGTTCACTGAATCGACGATGATCCCTTGCTATCATTGTTGAATCAGTGAATGCGTAGATGTTCATCATGAATTTAGCAACGAACTTTGTTCTGCATCAATGATTTCACAACGAATTTTTTCGTTTGTTGCAGATTTAGTGACCAATTAAGAGTTCATTGCTAATTAACAACGAATTCAATTACGAAATTTTTTTGTGGCTAATTAGTCGTGAATTTAGTAATGAGGTTTCCGTTTGTTGCTAATATAGCCATGAATATAAATTTGCCACTAATTTCATTGTAAAATTGTGACGAATCTCAATTTTGTCGCTAATTTTCTTGCAAAATAGCAACGAATTCTTTACGTTGCTAAAATCCATGTTTTTTTTTTTTTTGTAGTGAATATACATACTCCATTTTTAATTCACATTTCATCCACACATAGTGATACCAACATCCATTAACAACATTTCAAATATCAAATAAATAACAATTAACCACAAGCATACGAAGTGCATATAATATAACTCCAAAGATCCATCAAATACAAACGTAACATAAACTCAATTTTAACCATGAAAATAAAGAAGTCATAAACAATCATTTGATTACATTGAACAAGTTTGAATACAATAGTTAAAATTTATCCATACCAATATCCCATTTACTAGTTTACACAATGTTCCATCATGAAAATTAATCACATAACATATGGAGTGTTACCACCATTGTATATTACTAATGTATTCAATAGTACCTCCTTTTTCTAGTTTCTATAAACCTGTTCAAAAAGTTTGCACAAATTCATAAAATATAAAATTAGAAAATATCAAACAAGATCAATTTACAATAAAAAATGCAAGATATTAATAAACAATGATATATCCAAATAGAACCTTTCAACCTTTTTCAAGGCAATTGTCTTGTCTACTATACTTCTGGATGAATATGTATATGTATATGGAATTTTGTGCTATATTACAAAAGGTGGTCTTGTGTGAAGTGTCATTTCCATCTATATTCGGGCAACCATCAATAGCTCCTTGTGGTGTTTGCCAAGACGTTTCCACAATCTTTATACATTTTAGTTTTCCTCTTCATTGGGACATAATTATAAATAAATCAAAAAATAATAAACAAATCATAAATACAAATGTGACGATTTCTCTTTAAAAATAATAAGATACATATTTTAAATAACAATAAATTGAAAATTAATAATTTAACACAAATTTGAGGAATACATGTAAAGAGATGCATATAGGGTCACCAAACTGCTAATTATCATATAAATCTTCAGATACATTATTTAGAACTCAAGTTGAGTTACAATCTACATCTATATTAGTATAAACAAATACTATTCATGGTATCATTTTACTAAAACTATTATCAATATCATTTACATATTAGTAAAACAAATACTCTCCATGATATCATATTGTTAGAAACATGATAAAATATTTACGACAAATAGTCTTACGTGTCCACTAATTCCCTAAAACCAAATAATCATATGCATGTCAATCATATAAGGATGAGAAACCTCTTTAAAATAATTTTGTCTTAAGTATCCACTAATCTGGCTCTCATTGTCCATTTGATTAATATAAATTAATATTAGGGAATTATTTGTTGGTTCTTCTAAATCTTTGAATTAACAAATTGTGCCATAACTTTAATTAATATTTTATAATTATGACTATTTAATTAATATTTATTAATAAACAATATGCCATACCTTTAATTAATATTTGTTATTTACAATTAACAATAAAAGTTAGGGCACAATTTATAATTAACATCTAATTGTACCAAAAAAAAAAAGAAAAAGAAAACCTCACATCTTAGAGAACAACATACCATTCCAATATAATTATTTAAAAAATATTTTTTATTCACAAAATTAACTTTATTGATTAAAATAAATTAATATAAATAATAATAATTATTAAAAAGATTTTAATCTTAAGCATTTGTTTATCAATATTTGTTAATTTCATAAAGTTCTACTTTGGCCCTAATTTTTATGAATTATGTCCTAATTTTATCTAATATAAATTAATTATACACTAAATGTTGGCTAATCTTACCATATAATAAATTAGCATTACCCTAATTGTGCCCTAATTTTGCCTAATTTTAGCACAATATGACTTTATTTTATCCTAAATTATAGTTAACTTTCCTAATTTAAATCCTAATTTCATCCTAATTTTGTCATAAATTTGTCCTAATCTTGCTCAAATCGTATATCCATATCAAGCTAAGTTTACTCAACGCAAATATCATCATAATCATAATCTGAACAAAAATGGAAGAACTTGCCTAAGGAATATTATTTATGAAAGCTACATAAGAAGACTAGATGGACTTGGATGTGGGAATAGGAGACATTTTTTGAAGCTTAGTTTTTTTCTTGATTGCACAAATGAGGCCATGACAACCGATTTTTGGGCATACAAGATTGGTGGCCATTTGAAATTTGTAGCCAACATTTTTTTAAAGTGTTCTACAAATATCATGTACAATATTTGTTTTCTAAAGCTTTCTACAAATATCAAGTACAAACATATTCTTATTAATTTCTCTACAAAAAAACAAGATTTTTTTTTAAACACATTTTCCCTACATTTAAAGCTAATGTCAACACTGTTCTGCTTTTCAAGATGTTTTGCAATAGAAACATTGACAACGAAAACATTGGGAATAGTAGTTTGCACACAAAAATGAGCAATGATGGGAATTTATACCGATTTTTTACCTAAAAATGTCAACAAAAGTTTTTAGTTTTGTTTGCATTTCCTAAAATGAACATTGGCACAACTTTAAGCTTTGCCGATTTTTACTTAAAACATCAGAAAAGGGAAGATAGAGAAAGCGAGATGGGCAAGAGAGAGAGAGAGAGGTGACAAAGAGAGACAGAGACAGAGAGAGTGACGGGGGGATATCCCAATGTTTTTTATTTTAAATGCTGGGAAATTCTATTAGAGAGGGTTCTAGAGAGAGATGAGGGATATACTGATGTTTTTACTTAAAAATATTGACATATTCACTGTTTCGTGACATTTTCAAACAAAACGTTGGAAAACCCTTTTAAACCCTCGAGCAGACCCTCTCTCCTCTTTTTCACTTCTCTCTTTTTTTTCTACTATTTTCTCCATCTACCTCTACCGTTGCCTCTAAAACTCCCCATTGAAACATATGCTGACATTGCTACCCCGCCATTAAAGAAAGGTGCCAGAGGTTGTTATCTATTGGATGTTGTTTTCTCTCTCCTCATTGAGTGCATTCTCGGTTATCTGCTCTCTCACCTCACTGTGTTGAAAACTACATTTTCATTGAAGGTGAGTTTCTCGATTTCCTGCAACTCTAAAACATATTGATGCATTAGTTATTCTTTTTTAATACACATACATGATTAGGGTTTAGGGTAGAGAAAGATTAGGACAAAATTAAGATGAAAGTAGGGCAAATTAAGAATAAATTACGGTCTGTCCATATTCAAATGGTATATTTAGGGTGAAATTAGAGCATAATTAGGTTAATAAATAGATTGCATAAATTAAGATTAATATGGATGGGGTTTCAAATGGGGATATATATATATATAATATTTATTAACCAAATCAGGTTAATAAATAAGTAAATAAATATTTATTAACCTTAAAAAGTTTGAAATTTTGTTTTTAAGTAAAAAATTATGATTAAAAAAGAAGAAGAAAAATATAAAATGACTTTAAAAAAAAAAGAGGGGGGTTTAAATAAATATTTAAAAAAATAAAAAGACTTTAACAACTATTTACATTATCTTAAGTTTGTGTGCCTAATATTCCAATAAAACATCAAATGGTCAACATGTTTAATAATAAAGTTTTAAGTGTATTTAGTTCTTTTGTGTGACTTTGGGTGAATACATTTGCAGAAACCTTACAATTTCATTTAGCTGTCTAACTTGATTATTTTTAGTTTAACTTTCTCACAAATTATATACAACACTGACACTATGCATTCTTTTTATGGGAAATTTGTAATAGGTTTGTAATGAGCTCCCTCCTACCCTCCAATAGTATCACAGTAAGATGGTTTCAACCTTGATTATTCATAGGTTAATGAATTGTTGTGTTGACACAACCAACAATATTGAAATATTTGTAGATACTTAGAACAATTGCTTGAAACTAATTTATACTTAAAAAAAGAGGAGGGATGGAGGAAGAGTGAGGAGGAAAGTAAAAAAGTTCACTGTACAATAATCGTATAAGTGCAAGTAAAATGCATAAAATTGAACCTATGATAGATCGTATTTACTGTTATATGATTTGAAGCTTAAAAGTAATCAAAATGTTCTATATTGATCATTCATTTTATATATATATATATACACATTAGTTTTTCTCTTTTAATTAAAATACAAAAGCATAGAAAAGGAATGTTTGCTTTTCTTTGTTGGTGTATATAGTAAATTCATTTCATGATCATTTTATGCAAAACATTGTTTTTTTTTAAACAAAAGAATAATCAAAAGAGAGACAACACTGCATTCATTTCATGAATAATCAAAATTCATTTCATTGGTTTAATATTTTTCCATTGTATAGAAAAGGAATGCTTAGCAATATTAACATGCATATGTATATAGCTTTAGTATTTAATGAAATGGATTTACTATATATGTATGAATGTTTGCGTATATTTATTTATGTTTGCTTTAGTATTTACATTGGTTTAATATTCTCTTTTGATGATGAATTTACTATATTGTTTAATTTAAGTTTGCTTTAGTATTTTCCTTTTGATAATGTTTGCATGTTTATTATATTACAAGTTTGCTTATATCAAACTAACATGTCTCAAACTTATAATTTTTGTACTAGGAAAAAGAAAAACATAAATATATCTCGGTGAAGAGGGAAACTTAAGGGAATAAGAATTATCAAATTATCTGAAGTACCATGGGAAAGTGTTGATAATTGCCTGAATAAAGAAGGAACCACTACTTTGCAGGATGTTACATTTGGTAATATATCAAAACCCATTATTATTTAAAAGCATATTAAGTTAAATTGTTTATTAATTTATTATCTCATATTTTATAGTTGATGATATTTGAAACATTCGAAAAAAAAGTGAGGACCATTCTGAAGAACATAAGAGATCTCAGATCGTAGCAAATTGTAGTGTCTTTCAATTTGAATTGTAGCCCACTAGACGGGAATTGTAGACACTAGGATGTTTTTGTGATCTTGTGGCTAGAAATTTGTGATTTTCTCTCTTAGTCACGAGGATTGGTAGAGTATCCCTAAAATATCGAAAGAACAAATGAAATCGTTCATAAAGGTACTTTCGTGAACATGATTCCTTGTATAGTTATTACAGCATGTTCTAATTAAATTGTATTATTTTATATCAAATATTTTTATTTGAAACAGAAAATGAGAGCAGTGCTGATGCACTCGTCGTCAAATCAATTTCCACAAGTTTTAAAGAGTATAGTTATACTCTTAAGAAAAATATTATGATCAGAACAAGACCGCTTTGCCATGGGTATCACCCTATTTTGGCCAAATTCCATTGTTTTTATAGATTTCCTATCTTTCTTTGATTTTTGGTGTCTTTGGTGCACTCTTTTGCCATATTTTGGTGATTTACATTTTTCTATAGGTAATCTACATTTATTAGAGTAGTTATTGCAATTAATTTTAGAGATATAATTTTTGATACTTTTGTGTCCGTACAAGGTATATGCTAAGATCAAAGAGTTCTGACCTAGCCAAGTTTTATCTTGAGATAGAAAGAACTTTGAGATCCATTCAGAAACAAGTTAAGAAAATCAAGAAAGAACCAATGACTTAAGATAACAGAGTTATAAAGGAGTATTTTATGCCTAGACTTCAAAATATTTAGACTAGTATTACACAACCTGTAGTAGAAGTAAATAACTTTAAACTAAAATTTAGTCTTATTGGTATGGTGCAAACAGATCAATTTGACGAAGAGACCTTTGAAGATCCAAACAGTCATTAAAGAACTTTCTAGAGATTAGTGATACTATCGAACTGAATGGAGTAAGCCCTGACGCCATAGGTTACGACTGTTCCCTTTCTCTCTTATGGGAAATGCGAAGGTATGGCTTAATTCTTTCTAGTCATTTTACAAATTAGGAGAATATGTCTCAATCATTTTTATCTAAGTACTTTTCACCTAGTAAAACTGCTAAACTACGTAATGACATTATTAATTTTAAGCAATTTGATGGTAAATCTTTATTTAGTGCTTGGGAACGCTTTAAAGATTTAACTAGGAGATGCCCACATATGGTATACCTGATTAGTTCATTTTACAAACTTTTTATGATGGTCTTTTAAATTCTGTTAAGATTACCATTGATGTTGTGGTTGGGGTGCATTCATGAGTAAGACTATAATGAAGCATAGGCATTATTAAATGATATGGTTTCAAATCAATATAATTGATCTAATAAGCGTGAGATTCCTAGACAAAGAGTTGGTGTGCATGAGGTTGATAGTTTTATCATGCTTAATGCAAAAATTGACTTGTTGATTAATGTTGTTTAATCTAATCAACTTAATACTATGACTAACCAAGTTTTGTATTGTGATTATTGTGGCGATTTTACTTACAGGGCCTCTGAGTGTCTGCAGGTACGATAAGCAAACTACATTTCTAACTTTTTCAGGCCTCAGGATAACCCTTACTCTAATACGTATAACCCTAGGTGGAGAAACCATCCCAACTTTCATAGAGTCAAGGAGTACCACAGAGAGTGAATTCACCAAATTTTAAATCAGGGAATCCAAAACCAAGGGAGACCAAGGCATCATGGGAAATGGTAATTGAACGTTTGGCTACTACAGCTAATAAAAGGTTTGAGAAGCTTGAAAATAAAATTGATCAATTAGCTAATGTCTTTTATTCTCATGTGCTAGGTAGACTATCGAGTGATATAGAAAAGAACCCTAGAGAACAAGCCAAGGTAATTACATTGAGGAGTGGGAGACAGCTACAGGAGGATCCAACTCAGTTAAAGGAGGAAGAGAACAAACAAGATGCTGTAAAAGAGATCGAGCAACCTACAATAGAGAAGTCCAAGGAACCAGAGACAAAATAGGGAAGTACTTCTTTAAGCAAATATAAACTACCTATTTTTTTTCTTGGGTATCTTTTATGTGTAAATAAAGAAAAGCAGTTTGAAAAATTTTTAGAAGTTTTTAAGAAACTACACATTAACATTCCTCATTTGGATGCGATCAAACTGATGCCAAGTTATATGAAGTTCCTGAAGGATGTGAATACCAACAAGAGGAAGCTAGATGAAGTCTTGATGGTCAAGCTCATGGTAGAGTGTTTTACAATCTTACAAAGGATGCTACTGCCTAAACTCATGGATCTATTGCACCATAGGTTCTGTTATTTTTTCTGATGTTTTGTGCGATTCAGATGCTGGTGTCAATTTCATGCCATACTCTGTGTTCTTAAAGTTAAGGTTATGGGATATATACCAACTAATATTTTCTTACAATTGGCTTATAAGAGTATAAAACATTTAAAATTGATAAATTTATTTTGGTTAAAGGATATTGTAAAGGATATTTTGGTTAAAATTGATAAATTTATTTTTTCTATTGATTTTGTTATCTTGGATATGGTTGATGCAAAGAGCACTTTTTTGATTTTAGGCCAACCATTTCTTGCTATTGCACGTGCTTTGATTGATGTTTCTGTTGGAAAATTGATTTTGAGGGTCAATGATGAAAAAATTAAGTTTAATGTTTTCCATCACATGAAAAATTTTAATAAACAATAGGATTTTGGGATTGATTGCACTAAAAAGATTGTTGAACATGACTTTAATGTCTTTTATTCAGGTAATCCTATTGAAAATTGCATTGTCAATTCATCGCATGTCAAACTTGATTTTTTAAAAAATGAATATGTTGATACATATGTTGCTTCAGATGTAAATTTAAGTCAATTTAAATCAAAGAGGAAGTTTTGTGTAGGTAAAGAAAGGAAGTTACAATTCAATAAATTGGAGGAATGACAAGAGACGTCTGAAAATGCTCGAATTAATAAGGAAAGAATAAAGCATGGCAAGATACCACACGTGGTCATAGTGCGAAGATTTATGAGTCGGGTTGGAAGGCAACCCAATATTTTTATGGTTTCCATTAATATTTATTTTTGTTGATTTAAGTTAGTTTTAACTTTTGGTAGTATTTTATAGGTGAATAAGAAACCCTTTGGATGAGAGAAAAGAAGTCGCTGCTGAAGAGGAGGCTGCAAGTTTCAAGGATGTTTTCTGTTGTCTTTATTCTTATTTTATTTACTCTGTACATTGAGGATAATGCTTAGTTTTAGTATGGGAGGAATATATATATATATATGTTGATTCTTTTAAATTGAAGAATTCAAGTTCTAAATTTTTGCTTGGTTGTCGAGAGCTTATGCTAAGCTTTTTCATACCAACTAAATTCTTTTGAGTTTTTTAATCCATTTGTGTTTCATGCTTTGAATTAGATTGCTTGAAGAATGATTAGTATTAGTAGTTATTTAGTGCATGATTAACTAATCATCTTTTTATAGTTGATTTGAAAGATAGACATGTAAAATTTGACATAAAAGTTGACCCAAATAAGGATTTGAGACTTAGAGCAATTCATTGTGCTCATATTTTTCTTGATTGAGCGTATATCATACGTGAATTGATCATTCTAGAATTTACTTTGTTATGTATTTTGAAACCACATTTTTTATTTTTCATGCGCCAAAATGATTAAAACACCTAGATTTACACACTTTTGGGCTTTGAAAAATACCATCCGCAGCATTTTATATCCTTTAGTGAACCCATTTGATTTTAGACCTTTCCTTTCTTGAATTTCCCACATAATTTACCTCAAAACTTATTTTTTTCTGGCTCTAGATTTTGAACCCGAATTCATTATTGTACTTATAGTTTAAACAACAACATTTTATTTTTAGGCATTATCTTGTTAAAATTCAAAAAATAAAAATTAGCCAAATTGAAACAAAAAAAGAAAAAAAGCGCTAGTCAAAAAAAAATATTGAGAAAAAGCATTTTCATTCTTGGATGTTATTCGCTCTTATAGTGGAGTTCCATTTCATTTCCTTTACTTTGGATGAGTGATTCATTACATATTCAAAGTTGGGGTTCTATACATACTTTGGGATGAGAAGTTGTGGAAGTTAGTATTTTTTCTTGCCTTAATGTAAAGAATTCCATATCTTGATACTTGAATATTTTTAGTGAATTATTTTAAAGTAATATTTTTACCAATTTTCCTACCTTTTACCCTAATCTCGTCACAACCAAATAAAATATTTTTTGATTAGTGCATGGATTTCTATATATAAGTAGTGGAGATTTGATATATTAGCAAATCTATAGTAATATCGTTTCGTTGTCTCTATTTGAGTAATACATATATCCATAAAATTGTGTGCATAAAATAGTCAAATCTTAGTTATTTTATCATATTTCTTTTTGCATTGAGTGAACCAAATGCATGGTATTGATTGTCTTGATTGTAATTTTGATTTGAACTTGTCATATGTTTGGTTAGAAACATGGGAGGTTAAATTGGTTGTAGAGAAAATCTTTTCTTGCTTGAGGACAAACAAATATTCAAGTGTGAGGGTATTTGATAACAATATTTTTATACACTTGAATTATATTTTTTCAGAGTTTATTTATATGTCTTAGGACTGTTTTAAACCATATTTTATGATTCTATACTGATTTATTTCATGGTTGATGATTAAGGGAAACTTTGAGTTTACTTTTTATTTTAGAACTAGACAAACAACTGTTGATATTTTGGATATAACTTTCTGATTTGATGTCCGATTGAGGTGATTCTTATTGTGTTGGAAAGAAGATTTAGACTTCTACAAATCTTGTAAAGACCTCAGAGACTAATTCAAGCAGAAACTTATCCAAAATTTGGGTCGAAATTATTGCATGATGGAAAAAGGAATCCCCAGCTGAAAAAGAGAACAAAGTGCTCGAAATTTGGGAATTAAGTTGCTAATAATTTCAAAAAAAAAAAAGGAAGCTTTCAAAATTCTGGGATAGCAGAAAGATTCTTATCAAAACCAAGTTTCCAAATCAAAGTAAAACTCCAAGTTTCCAAGTAGTTCGAGTTTCCAAATCTTTTTAGGGTTTTGGTCCTATATATATAAATATATATATATTTTTTTTTTTCTAGCACAGCTGTGGGTGTGAGAGGGGACGCCTCCTTCATTCCACATTTTGTTCTCATAATTCTTTACTTCCTCGATCACTTTGCAACCCTAGGAGCCGCCACCCATTACAGAGGGTGACTTTGACTTCCTTTGTGGTGCAAAAAAGGGTTGTAATGATGTTTATATTGTTTTTGTTTTTGTTTTTAATGTTTAGCTAAATTCTTTTATTCTTAGAACTTGATGAATTATATTTTTAATTAATTACATGAGTTGATTTATTTATTTCTCTTAAATTTTATTAGCATGATTATTGTTTAATGATATTTTATTGTTGAACTTAATGTTTTGAAATATTGAGACCTGCATTTTGTATGATTTAAGATCTAGTGTATGGATCACCAATATAATTGCTTCAGATTAGTCCCAACAATAAAATCCGTATAAGATTATAAGTATGACTATTAGATTAATTTCATGTGTGGGAATTTAAGGGAAATATTAAATTGTAGATTTTCACATAACCTAATGTAATTTGATTAATCAAAATTTCATGGTCATTTGGGTTTCGGTTAGTCAAGTTAGGGATTCATTGCATAGTTATTGTGTGAATCTAATATATGAAAATCATCATCATCAATAATAAGTTATTATCCAAAAAATTAAGGATTGAAAAGATTCAACAATGTAAAAAATTAAAATAGATGAAATCAATATTCTAGAATTTTTATTATATTAGGGTTTTTTATCGATTAGAGTTTTCATAATCTGATTTTAGTTTTTTTTTAATATCTTTGCAATCTTAACTCGATCTGTCTAACTTAAATTAGGTTTATTCATATTTGATAGTAAAAATATTCTCGCGGGAACAACACTTGCTTTACACTACACACAACACTAAACTAGGGTATGGTTATCCGAAATCATGACATCAAAATCGCGTATCAACAATCCCGCAAAAAGATTCCTCAGAGGAAGGGGATGACAACCGAGTGAGTTATGAGTCTATAACCAAGCTATGTCAATGAGGGAAAACAAGTTGTCCACAACAAATAGGGGCCAAGTAACTCGAATGTGAATAAAGAATTAGCCTTTAGTTTTGGGCTATTTATGGGAGAGCCTTCAAACCCAACTAACTCATTTTCCCTCGAGATAGCACCAATATATATACATATATATATATATATATATAAAGAAACAAAAAAAAGACCCACGTACTCTCCCCCACTCATTCTCTCTCTTCAGTCAAACCCATACCGCCACACTCTCTCTCACCCTCACTTACACTCTCTCCCTCTTCATTCACTTTCACCCTCTTGACTCCCTTTCCCCTCTCTCGCCAAGCTTTCCCTCTCTCTTCCTTCCTAGAACTCACACAAACCACACCCAAGATCAATTATTGAACCTTCCAAATACTCAAATATCAACCTTAAAACAAAACCCTAGTGAGAAATCTAAGAAATTTTAGAGATAAAGAATCTAGCATTTTGGGAAATTGGGTCTTAGACGAGACTGGTGTCTCAAATCAAGATAGTAACCCCTTCCCAATATATAGTTGAGTTATTTATAGTTGTATTGATGATTTATATATTTTTTTACAAATTTTTGTGTAGATAGAAGAATTAGGGTTTGTTGTTGCTTGATTTTAAGAACAAAATTGGTGACTCTATTTGAGGTAAATCATTTTCCTCAATTTAGAATTATGATATTTATAAAAGTAGTTGAATTCTAGGATGAGAATTGAATGAAAGCCATGAATGTTATAAGGTGGACAACTTGAGCTTGCTGTGGTTTTTTTACTATAACCTTGTTTGTACAATAGTAAATGGAATAGGGTTTGTTCTTGCTGAAACTAGGCTTCTAGGATGATGTATTGCAATAGACATTTCAATCAGAATTGGCTATGATTTTAAACTGTCTTCTAAGTTGAATTAGACTAAACTCTGAACATGAAAATTATAGTTTCATGTCTTATCTTTAATTTGAGACTTGAATCACATAAATTGGATATGGGTAGTTAAATTTATGATAGTTTTTTAGTGACTGCACAAAAATTGAGTTATGAAGTTAGGGTATCATGTTATGGATTTGAATATTTTTGTGTGAATAGAATGGACTTTGGGTATAAAAATAAAAGTTGTAGTGTTATCTTTAATCTTTAAGTGAAAATTAGAATTTTCATAATTTGAAAATTTTAGTTCGAGATGTGGTCATTTTTTTGAAGACATGCATGTGCTAAAATTATGTTATATTAATTAGATTTGATGATTTGGGATGAAAATGAGCAATGCATTAGTATCTAACTTTACTTCTATACCATAGTACATATAAAAATTTAGATGAAGGTCCTCTAATCAAAGATAGAGTTAAGGATATGCATTAGTGAGAGTGCACACCCTCCCTAAACAGTGAGTGGTTGCTTGTGCTTAAATAAGAAAAATATTTTATTGAATTTTCTAAAAGGTTTTTGAAAATTGAATTTATGTATTTTAATGTGTGTAAAATCTCCCAAAAATTGAATTTTGAACTCGTATGCGTTCAATTTGTTGTAAATGAACAAATATGCCATATTGATTTATTGATGTTGAGTATCTTGTCATGTTAACTACCATTGAGCAATTGTTGAATTGATGGTACATGAAATGGATTTATAAAATCTTGTAAAATGGTGTATACGATTGGCTTGGTGGAAGAGCTTGATTTCTGAAAAATGACTAATCATTTCCCTCTACGGAGTGACCCGATGAGGTGACGTAATGGGTTAGTAGACCATAGGATATAGTTAAAGACGTATAGTGTATTCATGGCCAGATATTATATATAATGTCATGAGATAGCTGGTTACACAACCAATGAAACACCACATCCAACACCAAAGATGAGGGTGTTTATGAACTTAAATTACTAAAACCCTTGGCCATTCCACCCTTGGTCATGGTAAACCTTCATCGAAAACAATAATTTTGATTGCCTCTTATTTGGAAATGTGAACTGGATGGATGCGTATGACATTGAATAATAATGATTGAGAAATCTATTTCTTAGTGAATGAATTTGAGAATGACACGATGATCTAAACTATACATGTTTGATATATTCACTACATAACTCTTCACTACAAAAAAATATGATTTTAGTCATGGACTTTAACCACGAAAAAAATTCGCTGCTATTTACCCACGAATTTAACGACAAAAATAGAATTCGTTGCAAATTAGTCACGAATCTATTTTCGTCGCTAATTTAACGACGAAATTCATAATCCGTCGCTAAATAGCCACGAATTTATCATTCGTGATAAAATTTAGCCACGAATTCGATGTTCGTGGCAAAATTTAGCCACGAATTCGAAATTCGTCGCTAATTTGAAATTCTGTTAAATATAATTTTATATTTTTATTAAATATAAATTTATATTTTATATGTTTATTAAATTAGGGTATTGATTTTTATTAAATATATTTTTGTATTTTTTAAAATATAATTTTGTATTTTTGTTAAAGATAATTTTTAATTTTATTAAATATAATTTTGTATTTTTATTAAATATAATTTTATATTTTATATTTTTATTAAATTAGTAAATTGTATTTTTAATGGTAAAAGTTAAAAAGAAAGTAATGAAGTCAAAAAAAAAAAAGTATAGCCGATAAGTTAATATGGCATAGTAGTTGAGAACGCTCCAGATATCCTCTTAATTCCAGGTTCGAATCTGGATAAATGCACATTTTCTACAAAAATATAAAGCAGCAGGAAGTTGGTTCATACACGAGCGAGAGCCGGGGCAGGGGCCGGCGAGTGGGCCGGCGGTTTTTAAATTAAAAATATAAAATGAAAAATTTAGCCACGGATTTAGCCACGATTTGATCAATTCGTGGCTAAATTTAGTCACGAATTTTTGAATCCGTAACTAAAGTTAGCCACGAATTAGAATCCGTAGCTAAATTTTAAATTCGTGGCTAAATTTTTGCGACGCGCTATTAGCCACAGATAGGAATTCGTGGCTAAATCCGTCGCTAAACAATTTAGCCACGAATTTTTTTAATATTTTCGTGGTTAAATCCGTCGCTAATTCAATATTTTTTTATAGTGCTTATTTTTATATAACATATATGTTCCTCACTAGGCATTGTTTATACTCACTCCTACTTTCATTCTTATAGAGGAAGTCTATTTGAGACTTATGGTTGCTTAGTGCTAGATTTGTAGAAGTTTGTTTTGTCAAATTCCCCTTTAGATACTGCTCTTCATTTGGTTTAAGGTAATAGTCGACCGAAATGGAGGCAAACTCTATAACTATTTTGGAAAACTATCTTGAAAACTATCTTTGCTGACTTTGAACTTGAATTTCATTTGGTTTTGTATACATATATTGAAGGCCTACTGATTTATCAAAAGTTTATTTAGAAATTGTCTTTGATTGAATTGGTTTAAATCTCTTGCGTAAGGACTTATTTTATATTATATGAACTTAATTGGAATGGCCGTGTCACATATCCCAATTTACTTATAAGAAATAACTCATTATTAATTGTGAAGGAAAAATCCCAGTAATTGTTTCTTATGATTGAATTAGATGAAACTCATTTTTCTAGAATTTTTCTAAGTCATTAGTCATCCAAATAAAATTCAACAAAATTAACCGTTTCGATTTTTTTTTCTTGGAAGGAAGAATTGACTTTCTATCCTTAAACAATTAGGTCTTAAAACTATTTTATTGAATCCAAATGGGAGTATTTTTTTATTTACATATAATTTTTAAGTAAACAATTAGGTCTTAAAACTATTTTATTGAATCCAAATGGGAGTATTTTTTTGTTTACATATAATTTTTAAGTAAACATTTACTTAAATGATATTACACAACAATAAGAAAACTAAAAGTACATAAATTACACAAATAAAGACAACACCGTCCATCTATATAAGACGACATCATCCAAGACACTTGTTTTTAACAAATTAAACCACATGGAGACAAGTGTCATGCATAAAGGATATATGCTTTCTATAATCAACACATGGAAGGACACATGGCTTATAAGTTGAACTTGACAACTAAGGAATAAGTATCCAAATTGAACTTAACAACAAAGGAAGAAGTATCAAAGTTGAACTTGATAATTAAGGAAGAAGTATCAAAGTTGAATTTGATAACTAAGGAACAAGTATCAAAATTGAAGTTGACAACTAAGTAATTAAAGTGACATTTGTCACGCGTAATTAACACAAAGGAAACACTTGTCAATAATCCAAGAACAAGTGTCCCACATGGCATACAAGTATCCTAACAAGTGTCTTGCATCTAGAACAAGTAACTTACATAATCAACAAGTATCCAACACATGTCATACATTAAGGAAATATGTCTTCTACAATTGACACATGCAAGAACACTTGTCTAGCATCAAGAACAAGTAACCTACATAATGAACAAGTGTCTTCCACATGTCATCAATCCATGACAAAGGGTGATGACTCATCACCATTCCAACACCTATAAACACCCCATCCCCTTTCTATCCCAAACCAAATCCACCAAGGAAGAGAAAAAGAAAAAGAAAAAGAGAGAAAAAGAGAGAAAGAGAGAAAGGAAAGAAGATAGAGAGAGAAAGGAAGAGAAAGAAAGAGAACGAATAGATAGTTTAATAGAAAGTTCCTACGGAAAGGATAGTAAATTCCTACGGGGAAGAAAAATGTTAACTTTGATCATATAAAACAATTCTTTAAGGTGAATGTCTACTACATTCATACTTTTTTTATGCAAAACTACTATAATTTCTGAGTGTCTTTTGTATTCATATATTTTTATGCATAACTTCTTTGATTTTCTACTATTATCATGATTTATTACTATTATAATAATTTCCCACTACTACCATGATTTACTATTATTACAATGATTTCTTACCACTACATCAAAGTATGTGTATGTGATTGTTATATAAGCTGGTATGTGTGGAGATCTATCGAGCAAGCAAGGGCTATGTCGAATGTCAAAATACATACTGGTAGCACCCCATTAATGTGGGCAAGAGGTTTGTCCACTTAATGCAGGGAAAATTGATAGGCCTTTTCGAAAATGGATCTCCTGGGAGGGATAAGTAGACTGTTCTTGTAATGGAGAGATAAAACGCCAATGAACTGTTACCTGTACTACCCATTCAAGAATATGATATTATGCTAAGAATAGATTGGTTATCTTGGTATCATGCAAAAAAAAATTATAGAATAAAGAAAGCAAAACTTTGTATTCCGAGACAAGCTGAGCTTGATTGGTGGGAAATAGAAAACTCCTTTATAAAGGATACACTAAATATTTAGCTTATCTTATGAATCAGCCCATTGAGAAAAAAAAATTGAAAATATCCCTATAGTAAGAGAATACCGAGATGTGTTTCCTGAAGAATTAACCTCTTTACCTCTGAAAAGGGAAATAGAATTCGGTATTGATCTTGTTCTAGGAGTGAAACCATATAGAATGACATCTCTAGAATTGAAAGAACTTAAAGTACAATTACAAGATTTACTTGAAAGAGTGTTCGTTCGATCAAATGTATCACCATGAGGAGTGTTTGTTCGATCAACTGTATCACCATGAGGAGCTCCTATGTTATTTGTCAAAAACAAAAGATGAAATATTGTGATTGCATATCAATTATTGAGGATTGACCATCCAAGACAGCCTTTAGAATTTGATATGGTCATTATAATTTTATGGTCGTGCCTTTGTGAAACATAATATTCTAGTGGCATATTAATCACTTCATAGTAATTTTTATAGATGATTTATTTGTATAGAAAGAGAGCATAAGGAGAAATTGCATTATAGACTCTTAGAAAATAGATTGTATGCTAAATTTAGTAAATATGAATTTTAGTTAGAAAAAGTAACTTGGTTATGAAATTTATGTAAATAAAATTTTCTTTGATCTTCCAGGGAAGAATCCATTTTTCACGGAAAAGCTCGAGGATAGTAACTGAAGTATGAAGTTTTCTAGGATTAACAGGTTATTATTAGAGATTTGTGTAAGAATTTTTGAAATTAAAAAAGTTAACTTGGACAAACTCTAAAGTTTGATTAGGATAGTAAATGTAAAGAAAGTTTTCTTGAATAAAAAGGGAGATAAAATATAGCTCTAATAATCGTTTTGCCTGAAGGAAAACATAGGTTTCTGGTTGCATCGAAAGAAAGGGTTAGTTTATGTACTAATAGCATATGCATCAAGGCAATTAAAGCATTATAAGCAACATTATCAAACTCGTGATTTGGAGTTAGTAGTCAAACATTTATCCTCAAAAGTGGAGACATAATCTGTATAGACTAATTTTTTAGATATTTATAGATTACAAGAGCCTATACTATCTATTTCTTTAAAAAGAACAAAGCATGAGACAAGATGATAGGTAGAATACCCAAAAGATTAAGATTATTCCACCAATTACCAATCAAGTAAAGCCAATATAATTGCAGATAGAAATGGGAGACGTTAGAACAATGGCAGCTTATTAAGACTCATCTAAGATTTAGATGTGCCAAAATAAAAATTCATACAAATTAATCCTCAAGGATCAAGGTTACATTAGAGAGAGACCAAGAACAACAAATATTAGAGAGAAAGCCAAAAGAAAAAACCATTAGAGTATCATAAATTTAAAAATGGAATACTAAGATTTTTGAGATAAAATAAGTAGATTTTGCTAGTAGGTTACCAAGGAATAAAGGAGGATATAATTTGATATGAGGAATTATGGATAGATTAGCCCTGCCACTAACTTTGTCTAAGATCCATGATATAACTTATGAGAAAAAACCAGTAGAAATTCTAGAATGTTATGTAAAGAAGCTGAGATTATAAGAAGTACATCTGGTAAAATTACTTTTGGAATAATCATGGAACAAAAAGTGACAAATGAAAATTTGAAGATGATATCCAACAAATGTATCTAGCTCTATTTAAGCAATCGGCTACAAATTTCGATGATGAAATTTTTTTAAGGGGGAAGGAATGTCACATATCCCAATTTACTTGTAAGAAATAACTCATTTTTAATTGTGAAGGAAAAATCCCAATAATTGTTTCTTATGATTGAATTAGATAAAATTTATTTTTCTACAATATTTCTAAGTCATTAGCCATCCAAATAAAATTCAAAAAAGTTAACCGTTTTGAATTTTTTTTTCTTGGAAGGAAGAGTTGACTTTCTATCATTAAAGAATTAAGTCTTGAAACTATTTTATTGAATCCAAATGGGGGGTTTTTTTTATTTACATGTGATTCATAAGTAAACATTTACTTAAATGATATTACACAAAAATAAGAAAATTAAAAGTACACAAATTATACAAAAAAAGACAACACTGTCCATCCATATAAGACGACACCATCCAAGGCACTTGTTTTTAACAAATTAAACCACATGGAAAACAAGTGTCATGCATAAAGGATATGTGTTTTGTATAATCAACACATGGAAAGACACATGGCTTATAACTAAGAAAGAAGTATCAAAATTGAACTTGACAACTAAGGAATAAGTATCCAAATTGAACTTAACAGCTAAGGAAGAAGTATCAAAGTTGAACTTGACAACTAAGGAACAAGTATCAAAATTGAACTTGACAACTAAGTAATTAAAGTGACATTTGTCTTGCTAATTAACACATAAGAAATACTTGTCAACAATCCAAAAACAAGTGTCCCATATAGTATACAAGTGTCCTAACAAGTGTCTTGCATCTAGAACAAGTAACTTACATAATCAACAAGTGTCCTACACATGTCATACATCAAGGAAATGTGTCTTCTACAATTGACACATGCAAGAACACTTGTCTAGCATCAAGAACAAGTAACCTACATAATGAACAAGTGTCTTCCACATGTCATCAATCCATGACAAAGGGTGATGACTCATCACCATTCCAACACCTATAAATACCCCATCCCCTTTCTATCCCAAACCAAATCCACCGAGGAAGAGAAAAAGAGAAAGAAAAAGAGAGAGAAAGAGAGAAAGAAAGAAGGGAAAGAAGATAGAGAGAGAAAGAAAGAGAAGGAATAGATAGTTTAATAGAAAGTTCCTATGAAAAGGATAGTAAATTTCTGTGGGGAGGAAAAATGTTAACTTTGATCACATAAAATAATTTTTTAAGGTGAGTGTCCACTACATTCATACATTTTTTTTTTTTTGCAAAATTACAATATTTGTGAGTGTCCTTTGTATTCATATATTTTCATTCATAACTTCTTTGATTTTCTATTGTTATCTTGATTTATTATTGTTATAATAATTTCCCACTGCTACCATGATTTACTACTATTACAAAAATTCTTACTACTACATCAATGTATGTGTATGTGATTGTTATATAAACCGGTATGTGTGGAGATCTATCGAACAAACAAGGGCTATGTCGAATGTCAAAGTATATGCCGGTAGCACCTCATTTATCTGGACAGGAGGTTTGTCCACTTAATGCAGGGGAGACTGATAAGTCTTTCCGGAAATGGACCTCCTAGGAGGGATAAGTAGACTGTTATTGTAATAGTAAGATAAGACATCAGTGAACTGTTACCTGTACTGTACTGTTACGTGTTATTGTTATTATTATTATTTATGCATGTTGTTGCTGGATTAAGAACTTTTTAAAAGATTTTATAATGAAACTGTTATCGTATATTTTTATAATGAAAAATCTTTCACATACACACATGGACCTTACTGGACTATCAAGTTCATACCAAAAATTATTTTAGATGTTGTAGGAATGAAAGTCAAGGAGAATTAGATGAGCTAACAGAGATAATTTTATCATGGATAACCTCTCTAGTATAGAAGTTCCGCTGCTTTATCATGTATTGAAATCTTTGTAATATTTATAGTAAATGAAATAAAGAAAATTATTATTTTAGTATGATTGCTATTAAACAAGTTAATCAGTGAGCCCTGGCGTGAGCCAGGCAATCCGTTGCCGATGAAGCCTCGACGAGGGGGCAAAATTGGGGCATGACAGACTGGATTGGTCTTGTGCATGCATTTGGGTTTGAATGGCTGGGCTAACCTTATGCATGCATGTTTTGAACTGAGACGGACCAAGTTGGCTGTTTGGTTGTGTGATGACAATATGTTGGCCTATTTGGATTAGTTAAATCATTTTTGAAAAATGGACGGATATCGATGAATGTTTTGTGGTGCCTTGGTGTATGGATTAAGTCTACTTCTATTCTGTGATAATACAATAGTTATCGCGTACTCAATCCAAGTATCGGGACTTGATATATTGTCAGAAGGCGCATAACATTCTAGAAATGTGATTGCTCGAATGATGAAAAGGGAGATGGGCAGAAATGAAGGTAGCCAACCATGTCCCTTCAAAGGGCTAATAGAAAGGAGAGAAAACTTTACTTCTGCTCATCTCAATTAGGCCATCCAGCAGTAGATCAGATGACTTAATTGGAGGCCCGGGTGCTTTTCTAAATAAAATCCCCTCTTCTAGGTCGTGCTCCTTATCTAACCAATTCAAATTTAGTTATCCAATATAAAGATAACAAAACTCTTACTATTATCAAAATGCCATTGAATCAATGAGCGGCTGGTCTTTGGGTGATTCAATAGAGCCTGGAAAAACAAAGCTGAGTTGGACTCTACTAATTGCATGCTTGGGAAAATGCTGTTGAAGTTCAGCCACGTTGCAAATGTGACCGTTCGATTTATTCTAGCGGTCGCATTTGAAACTCACCGAAAATGGTCAAATTTGTGAAATAATCGACTCCCTGTCTAAAAAATAATAATAACAATAAGTTTTTCCTTTTTCTTCTTTTGGGAAGTTGGAGTAATTTAATGACCAAAATGCCCCTCCTAAAGACCAAAAAATGACTAGTTAGGGAGGTATTTTTGTGAAGAACATTATGTACTTATTTCATTATTTGTAAAAGCCTAGAATACAAAATGATGAAAATGCCCCTCCTAGTAACTATATGGCTATGCCCCTCCTAATAAGCAAATGACAACTAGTTTTAGGGACATTTTGGGAACCAAAAATTTTGAGAAAACCTTTAAACAGGAAGCAATCTTTATACACCTTATACCAACTACCCTACACATTTTGGACGAATGCCAACAAACTCCTTGTTGAACACATACATATATTTAGCATCACTAAATGCTAGGTTCAAAGAATAGAAAACCTTAAATGGCATTTAAAATGCTACTAAATGTTTTCCATCGGTTGACACAAGATTTTTCTAAGCATTTATAAATGTCGTTAAAAGATTTTTCAACAATTATGAACTGTTGCTAAAATATTCTCAACAATAATAAATAGCTGCTAAAATAATGTTTTTCAATAATTATAATTACTATTGAAATCTATCATCTGCCACTATAGAGAAACACAAATTTAGCGATGAATTTTAGCGATGAAAAGAATTTATCACTATTTTATAATAAAATTAGTGATAAAATCGAGATTCGTTATTATTTTGCAACAAAATTAGCATCAAAATAGAGCTTTGTCACTGATTTGTAATGAACATACGCATTCATCGCTAATTAGTGATCAATGACAGAATTCATCACTGATTAGCAACAAATGCAAAGGTTTGTCGTTGATTTAGCTACGAACGCCTCAGTTGGTCACTAAATCCACAACAAACAACATTGTTTGTTGCTGATTTAGCGATGAACTTGGAAGTTTGTCATTGAATTAGTGAAGAATTATACATTTCGTCACTAATTTAGCAACGGAACCTACTATAGATCGCTGAATCAATGATGAACTATGTTGTTTGTTGTTGATTTAGCGACAAAGAATGGTGTTTGTCGCCGATTTAGTGACCAACTGCAGCTTTCGTTTCTAAATTAGCGATAAACAATGTTGTTTGTTCCTAAATTGATAACGAATTCAAAAGTTCATCACTAATTCAGCGATGAACATCTAGTTCATCACTAAATTTGTCACTAATTAGCAACACATAAAGATTTCATTTTAAAATTTAGCTATGAATTCCAAAATTCATCACTAAATTGTTTGCTAATTAGCCACAAACTGATTACTCATGACTAAATTCATCGCTAATTTCAATGGTATTTGAATTCTCGTGTTTAATGTGACCAAATTCTTTCTGTACTCTCTTACGTAAACTTTTTAATTGTCACTTTATTTTTTACCCTTTTCAAAGCAACAAATCAGCTTGAATACATTGTGAATGTTAAGATTCTCACCAATTCAACCACTTTTAATAATAAATAATTCATTCAATTTCAATTTGTATAAGAAAATGGTAACTGAGTATCACGTTTTATAGTGGTAGAGTTTATTAGTCTGAACATATAAGTATATATTTATATAAGTCACAAAGTGATAAATTTGTTTAAGTATTCAAATCATTATCTAAGTATGAAAAAGAAAATTTCTTTTATTGATAATCAATATAATAAATATTATTTATTATAATTTTATTGTTGCATGCATTCAACTAAATATCATTGATAGTTTATTTCAAATTTCATAGTTTAGTAGATGGAATTAAATTTTTGTCACTAAATTCATCACAAATTGCATATTTGTTCTTAAATTTGTTGCAAATTAGTAGCTAACATGAGTGTTCGGTGCTAAATAAGCGACAAACATCATCGTTCATCGCTGATGAGTGATGAGTAAAGGAGTTAATCGCTGATGAGTGACGAACAAAGGAGTTCATCGCTGATGAGTGATGAATGTCAGAATTCAAGGACGAACGCAAAAGTTCATCGATGATTTAGCAATGAACACTCACATTCGATGTTCATCACAAATTAGCAACAAACGTAAATGTTCGTCGCTAATTTCCATTCCATCTTCACTCCCTTTCTTACCTCACACCTCACTCTTTCACACTCTCATACTCTCACTCTCACTCTCTCTCTCTCTCTCTCTCTGTGCAAGGTTTGGTTACGGAACACCGCCGAACTAATAATCCCATAGTAGCACCACTGGATCTGGGAGGAGGAGGGGTGTCCCACTTCCTCCCCTGCCACCCACCTCCCTCACCTCTCTTGAAAGATGGGGGAGGGGTAAACCCCTCCCCTATAAATCTGGTTGTGCTTTCGATAGATCTAGGAGGAGGACCGCTCCCCTATAAATCCGGTTGTGCTTTCGATTGATCTAGGAGGAGGAGGAGTTAGACCCCTCACTCACATTTCTCTCTCTGATAGAGAAAGGCAAAAGAGGGGGAGGGGTTGACCCTTCCTACTCCCTCACATTTTTCTTTCTAACAGAGAGAGGCGAAAGCGGGGGAGGGTTCAACCCCTCTCCCAACTAGCCAATACACATTGCTTCTCAACTACTTCCAGTGATGTGATCATATGCTTGACTAATATCTTTCTTTGGCAATAGCTGTTAGGCTATTTGGAAAATAGAACAGTAGGGCTTCTGGACCCTTTTCATGCCCTCCCATTTGACAAGCACTTCAAATTCCCATAAGTTGAGCACCACAAGTTATCTAAATGATGTAACGCCTAGAAATACGGAAGTGGAAAAGTTTAATCTTTCACATATATTACTTTTTCCACTATGGAACCAACATGATTGAGTTAGTCCATGATAAATTTTTCCTGCTTAAAAGAAAATATTTCACTTTCTTTCTTATCAATATATATATATTTATTTTCATACATGAATATGTTTATATACATACATACATACATACATACATATTTAATATATATATATATATTTCTTGCTCTATTTTTGGCAAGCCCATTACCTTTAGAAAGAGTTGACTAATCTGTAAGTTCAGTCTAGATAAATAACCACGCTGCATGGGCTATTACATAACCTTAATTACTTTCCTCTCTCTCTCTCTCTCTCTCTGTGTGTTTTTTTTTTTTTTCCCCTGTTGGTATTTTGTTTTTCAGGTTATAAAGGATGCAACTCGAGGCAGTGAAGTTGGAAAGACATTGTCGCTCTATGTTTTGGATACTTGGATTTGCATTGATCATGAATGGTTTTTCCTGGGCCAACTTTGGAGCAGAGGTTTCTTAAGATCCTGCTTTGCAAACATCGCAAATAATTAATATCTGGCCTGTGACCAGCACAAATTCAATCAATCTGAATATGTATATTCTATTACAAAATTTGACATACAATGGTTGGTAGTCGTGAGGATAACACGGCCCAAAAACTGGTTCCTTGTTAGATAATCCCTACTGTGGTAATCATGAAAAAGGTTGGAAGTAGAGGAAAGGCCTAATTTGACCACAAAAATGGGTTGTAAAAACTTTAATGGGCATATAATCACATATGTGGAACATCTTGTCATTTTTGTGATTGTCCTAAAGAGAGAGAAAAGAAATCCTGTTCAATCCTAAATATTTGCTATTGATTACAACTTTAATCCTATAATGAAATTGCTGAAATTTCATTGTGTCATCAAAGGTTGATTAATTTGAGATTGCACAAGTTTTTGGGATTTTTGGCTAGGGAACATAATCAAAAAGCAGTTGAATGGAAGAGCAAGTCAAAACTTTTGAGATTGAGCGAGCAATACTTGCATTTACTTGATTAATCACACCCAGTAAACTTGATACTGTGCAGAAGCAAAGTCAGGTTCCCAATGAACTGAACCCGGAGGCCCAAGGTTTTTGCTAATTCGGAAAGCCCTGCTGTTGCGGGATGACCTTTTAATTGCTCGAGAACATCGGTGGAGGAAATTGAACAAGTTATTGTTTGTTATTATCATTATCCGCAATGAACAAGGTATTATTGATCTTGTAGTGGTGAAGTTGAGATCTAAGAACAGAGGTGTGAGCTTTCAATAATCACAAGCTCATCTCTTCTTCCTGATTCTCTTCTTTAGCATTCTTATCAACCTCTTTATTGGGCATCACTTTCATCTTCATCCTTTTTTTGCTAATTATCTTCATCATATTTCCAACATTTTTTGTGTTCTTTTTAGATTTATGTATCAAAATAAAAAGTTGTAAATTTGACCTTTTAAGTATATTTTTGCCATCTGGCATCCTATCAATGCGACATAAGTGCCTAAAAGACATATTTGATGGCATGATGCAATTTTAATCGGCATTTCTCATAGGACTATAACTGTAACCAATGATATACACATTTAGGACTCGGTGCAAAAAATATTTTGTTTAGGACTAAATCATAAAAATGTCCAGAGATTTCGTTTCTGATTATTGCGCTATTCTTAGTTTAAGGTGTCCTAGGTACTTTCTTCTTAGACATCATTGAAATCCTAATTATTAAACTCACTGTTGATAGAATATTTATGGTAGAATATAGTTGTGTTGCTCATAGTTTGACTAACGTTTTACTATTGTACTTTCTTTGCCTGATACTTGAGGCAATGTCATTCTTTTGCTATGTCAATTCTATCTAAAATATGGGTTTTAGTTGCTTTCTCAAAAAGCATTATTTCACATAGTACTGTTATGCTTGATAACTAAAATTTAAGGGAAATTGCTGATGGATTACCTATGTTGGAAAATTCGCTTGGATAAAACAACTACGTTATTTGCTCATAATTTTATTAAGTCAAACAATAAGCGTTCGTCGCTAATTAGCTACAAACTAAGGAGATCGTCACTAATTAGTGACGAATAGTTTGTAGCTGATTTGTGACGAACATGTGCATTTTTCACTAATTAGTAACAAACATCACAATTCGTCCCTGATTTAGCAACGAACAATAATATTCGTCATTGATTTAGCGACGAACTCAAATGTTCGTGACCAAAATTAGCAATGGACTTTTGCGATGAAATGGCATTCGTCAGAAATTTTGTGACAAATTTTGAATGGTTCATCGTTAATATTTGCGACAAGCTATTAGCGACGAACATTTGTTCATCACTAATCCTTTTAACAACAAACTTTTCATGAAAATTTGTCACCAAAAACTTTTTTTTTGTAGTGTACTCGAATTTCACAAACATAACCGCAATTGCTGCTAAAATAAGTGCTTTGTCCCAATAAAATTCATTATCATATTTTAACCTACTTTCAACCTTAAACATTCCCAATATCATTTTTACCCGTTTCAATATAAACAATAATTATAAAATTCATAAATTTTTGCAAGTAATTAAGTTCTTGTTTCATATAAAAATATTTTGTTTCACCTAAACAGTCAAAAATTAAAATGTTCTTATACAACCAAAAAAAATAGTTAAAAAGAAAAACCAATAATGAACATAATAAACACAGAGTAAGAAATATTGAACAGCTCCTTTTATTTGTCACGACATTAATTAATTAAAAAACTTAATATAAATAACTCTTATTAATCATAACATGTTATGAAAAGCATAATGGATCTAATATGCTAGAGGTATTTTGTATAGTAATTTTAGTATTCTGACTATTTCAATATAATAACAATCACATGAGAGAGATTTGGCCCAATGGGGGGTTTTTTTTTGGGAAAGGAAATTTTTTTGGTTAAAAAATTTTTTTTTCCCCAAAAAAACCCTTTCGCGGGGGGGGGGGAAAAAAAAAGTTTAAAAAAAATTTTCATCCTTGTTCAAGATAGAAACTTTTCTACAAATCTCATTAATATTAATAAATTTTAAACTTGTACTTGAATTTACATTCAATAATTGTCGATCACTTTATAAAAATAGTGACCGTTAAATAAAGATCCAAATGGTAATTAATTGTCAATATTAATACTTCAGGGGTTGTAGAATAAGTTTCGAGACAAAGCAAAAGCCGGAGATAAGTGAAGAACATTTGACTAGAGATAAGATAATAAAGGAAAACATAGAAATTCAACTATGGAATTCCCGAGTAACACCCTCAAATGTTTCGGATCAATAGCTGAATGAACAGTCAAATTCATGGCATACGAAATGCTAATAATTATTAGATCAACAATTATTAATTTTCACAACCTGATAACACATTTCTTACTCTAGCACTCTTGGGTTCAAGATTGCCCTTTCAAATCTTTATTCACAACCGGCCACTCCATTGCTGTGATGCTAGGTTCACTACGAAAAAATAGCTGACAGAGGCAATTTGGTCACTAAATGTCCAAAAGTCATCACTAAAGCGCTTTAGTGACCAAAAAATGTCATCACTCAGTGGTCGCCTAAGCTTCGTCACTAAAGGTTATTGGTGACGGAATGCAAAAAGTTGTCACTAAACTATCGAGTTTAGTGACCAAGTTTTTTTTTTCATCACCAAATTAGTGACCAAAAAAGTCATCACCAAACTGGTCACTAAAAAATGCAAATGGACACTAAAATTGGTTCGGTCAACACATTTAGTGATGACATTTGGTGACCAAATTAGTGGTCACTAAAAAGTGACTGTCATGTGATGAGCTTTATGACGTAATTTGGTGACGAAAAAAGTTGTCACTAAAAATAGATATTTAGTGATGATATTTGGTAACCAAATTAGTAGCTGTTAGGACGTGAATTGATAATGAAAAAAGTGGTCATTAAAAATACGTAAGATAGCTCAATTGTGATCACTTTAGTGACAAATTTTCCCTGTGAGAAAATCAATATGTAGTAGTGGTAATTGGCGACCAACAATTGATAATTCGTGATAAAATTAAAGTCGCCACTAACATTAATCTGAAAAACAGTGATTATAATATGAGTTCATATTAACATACATAAAAACTGTTCCTAATATCAAATAAAAAATTCCTATAATTAGTACATGAGTCCTAGCAAAAAATCCATTCGGCTTACACGATCATGTCATACTCCTTTCTTGATTAGATCATACCCCTTGAAAATTGCATGATGAATCACTAAAAAAAAAATTACATCAGTCATATGAAATTTATATTAAAGTGCCACAATATAAAAAATAACTAAATAGTTACACAAAATACCAATAATATTGATTCAACATCTAACATCATTTTAAAATCTAACACCCATATGTATACAAAGTAGCACATTTGAAGAAATGCTTTTCAATTCTTTGGATGACATGGATGGCCTATCAAGTCTACACGTTTGTGTACTTTTCCTAGGATAGTACTATATAGAAGAACTTAATCAAACAAAATGGTAAAGTAAAGATAGAATGATAGTGCACTAAACTGCAATATTTGTGGTTTAATGTGCATAATGAACATCTCCTATTGTTGAGCAATATACATATGCTCCCTAGAAGAAAAAATATCCATTTATTCCTATCATGTTATCTTCATGAGACTTTCAAACAAATTGAACTGCCTTTTTGGCTAATATGATACCTTAGGAAATCAAAATAATACCCCAACAATATTATACACATGGTGTAAAATTGGAAAAATAAATAGCAAGATATGACAATTGAATGGATATTCACAAACCACCAAGTTATTAAAGGAACAAAAGAATTAGTCTAGGTATGCAGCACTTGGAAGTATAATTTGTGCTTGAAAAATGTTTATAAACCACCAAACTAATTCCAATAGATCATCCATCTTACTTTAGAGAAGTAGCAAGTTCTAATTTGTCTAAGACCTCCACCTCCACATATTCAAATAGCACTTAAAAACCAGCCATCCTAATTTAGGATTTTGACTACTCAGTGCAACCAAAGCCACACTATTTTTAGTCCCAACATTTTGTTAGAAGTGTGCTAGTACAACAGGGAAAACAAACACGTCAACATTGTTAAGACCTCTAAACTACAATATAAAACATGCACTTACATTTTTCGTGAGCTGTTGACTTGTTAAACGACTAATTTCTACCTTCATGAATTGCATCTGCTCCTGGAATTGAGTATATTACTTTTTTAACACCCGCATTTATTCTTCTTGGGCAATAAGTTTGGCACTCATTATTGTACTTTGAATCTCTGCTTCATCTGCTCTTTTTCTCTCCATCTCAATTTCCATTTGCAACTTTTCAGATGCCACAACCAATTTTATTGGAGCAGCCCATCCTTAATGTGTCCCGGAATACCACGCAACTTTTGCATGCAAATTTCTGTAGGTGACTTTGATGATGAGACCTCTTTAGAACACAAATCATCCTATAGAATTGAATAATTTGTTATGTGACAAAAACATAAATATTGAAAATCTATATATGTTTGAATTGCAATAGTAGTAGATAATACCAAAGTTTGTTGAGCAATATCGTTGATCATTTTTCCCTTTTTCTTTGAGAAATGACCAATTTGGTATTGGTCAATTGCTGTTAGTTGTTTTCCTTCATTCCTTCTCTATCACATGTCAATAATCATGCCAAAATTGTTATACTATTGTGTAATCTCAATGGACCTAACTTGTATGGAGTTACATTAGCTACACAATTGTTGGAGTTTTTCATGCTCATCTTATGTTATTTTTCAAGAAAGGAAATCAAAATGATGAACTCGAACAAGCTATTTATCCTTTAAAAAAAATGAGAAAGAAATAATGATATGATTTGAACCTGAAAGTTATCACTAGTAAATTTATCACACAGCTTCACCCATTCATCTATCTGTACATTAGTTGGGGGATTTTTCAAAGCCTCTTCTTTGGATGAGAACTTTTGAAATGAAGATGCAACTTATATTGCCTATTCTTATGCTATTGCCCAATTACCTTTGAATGGCACTTTCTATCTTTTTGCTACCATTATAATTCGAATTCTCCTTCAATCATAGAAGAAACACATTAATATATATAAATATAATGCCATATAATCACAGAAATTAATTATTTTGCATCCACAAAATGGGTGGAGGCCGAACCTCTAGCCTAGATAACAGCAGCCAAGGCTCAATCATTCTTGTGAACTCACATTATCACTCGATTTGGTATACCCAACGCCCTCATAATGGACAATGGGAAATAGTTCGACAATGCCACCTTTCAAGAACTCTGTAGAAAGCTTGAGATCGACCACCGATTCTCATCAGTCGCTCATCCATAGACCAACAGACTTGTGGAGATAACCAACAAAATGATCTTTCAGGGACTAAAGATTATGCTAGATGAAGCAAGGAACGATGGGTAGATAAGCTATACAGTATTCTCTAGTCCTACCGCACTATACCCCGAAGGGCAACTGATGAGATACCATCCAGTCTAATGCACGGAAGTGAAACAATCATACCTATGAAAATTGGGATCCATTCGCTCCACGCAACTCAGTACGATTTTGAATAAAATGAGCCCGCCTTGGGAGAACAACTGGATCTACTCCTCAAGCCATAAGAATCCGCATCTATTCGAATGGCTATGTATCAGTAGCAAATGACACAATACTGCAACTGGAGAGTCAAGAGTCAAATGTTCAAACTAAGGAATTGGTCTTAAGGAATGCAGAAACCACCAGTCAACCTTAACCCAGGGGCAAGTAGGGCACTAACTGGGAAGTCCCTATTAGATACGTTCCATGGTTCGCCCGAGGGTTTATCGTCTCAATAACCTAAACAAATATTCCGTGCCCAAAACCTGGAATGCAGAGAACCTATAAACCTACTATCAATAAGTCACATCATTCCCCATCAATGAAAGAACTTCCTATCAGGTAAGCTCCCCACGATTTTCCTTTTGGTTGTCATATCAATTGATTCTTAACATTTTCACTCCTATCGGTTGTTACCTATCAAACGGATCTATCTCTCCAACTAGGTCTCTTTCTCCCCACCCTATTGAAGGGATCTATCTCCCCGACTAGGCCTCTATCGTCCCGTCTTACTGAAGAGATCTATCTACCTGAATGGGTCTCTGTCATCTAAACCTGTTGAAGGGATCTATCTTCCTCAATAGGCCTCTATTGCCCCAACCTATCGAAAAGATCTATCTCCCTAACTAGGCTTCTATCGCCCCGTCCTATAGAAGAGATCTATCTCCCTGAATAGGCTTCCGTCTCCCCGTCTTATCAAAAGGATATATCTCCCCGGATGGGTCTCCATCATCCCATCCTACTAAAAGGATCTATCTTCCCGACTAGGTTTTTGTCGCCCCGACCTATTAAAGGGATCTATCTCCCCGAGTAAGTCTCTGTCACCCCGACCTATTAACAGAATTTATCTCCTCGAATAGGCTTCTGTCACCCTATCCTATCGAAGAAATTTGTCTCCCCAATCGAGTTCACATCGTTGGATAGACTAAGCATACTTTCTCCTGCCAATCAAACAAGCATAGGTTCAGCTCTCTATATCGTTCGCACAAACAGGTCGATCACATGAATACTTTAATAGTAACATCATATGAGAAAACATATAGAAAGGATTCAAATAGAAATAACAAATAACAAGTAACCGAAATAAATCTCTTTTATTTTCATATGACGAATACAGATCCAATTACATGAGTAGGTATGCTTTACAGGTCCCTTAGTTTGACCGATCACATTGAAAAGAAATACATAAGGAATCTACAACATTCATATTGAATAGAGCAGATACAACACCCTGATCGTTTGACAACTCTAGAGATTTCAGAAATAGTAAAAAAAAAATTAAAAACAATCTGCAGCCCTACTGAGACAAGAAGACTACAGAAAATGGGGCAAGGAGGGTGTGAGATGGCCACAAATAGACTATGAGGATGCATCAGGATTCAAACCTTTAGACATCCTCGGGTCCTTACACTCAACCAAGATCCTCTCATCGCCTAACCAGAGATAACACAAGTCAAACGACGAAACTCAACACAAAAGGGGATTTTTATCTTAATCTTCCCACTCAAGTCAAGAACCTCGACAAGAACATACAAAATCCATCATGACATCTGAACACCAAATGGCATGACCAGCCCTCATGCCAATAGTCATTGTCCCTGACGAGACCCAACACCAATAAAAATAACTCATACTACCGAGCTTCGCAAAGCCGGAGCACCCTATCGAGAATCCCTCAGAGGAAACAACTCTCATAAGAAAGAAAATTCTTAGAGACCGATGAACACACTAAACTTCCTAAAGCCGAATGTGAACCTATGATCCCTATTTATAGCCGCTAGGGGTAGATGAACACTCTCACGAAAAGCATGCAAAATAAATAGAAGGTTTACATCTCTTCGAATTCCCACACCGCATTAACTCCAAATTAAATCAAGTGGAGGGTTAAACACATTAATGTCCGGGGAAGACGAAATAGCTAAGGCAAAAGGGGGATTCACATCCCACTCGCTTTAATTCCATATAAGAAAAAATGTATTGGGACGATTCTTATGATTTCAAGAGACACGTATCGCATTACAACCCTTCACACCCCTCTATCTTGTCAAGAAATGAACATCACTCATAGCGTCTCTTTTGCAAATCAACACCATGAGTCAAAGGAAAATGATGAGGCATGATCCAAAAAATAATCGGTACGATACCCGAATAACCGATGACACCAAACCTAATACTTATGGTCACGAGGGGTTCAATTCATGAATCAAAAAATAGATAGATTGGCTGACTGACTAGGATGAACTGATTGATTCACGAATACGTTTAGCAAGACCGAACGGTTACCTCCTTTCATTCAACTGATAACTAACGGCCACATAAGGGACCGATCGCTTCGACTCCTATCAATCAATGGTAATATTTAACCGAGTCTCACCTTGATTTTGTTTTCTATTTCAGCACAAAACTTATCTTCTAGATAAGAAAGGAAATCTTTACGAATATGATCGATAAGAGAATGAATTTTCTCGTATAATTAAACTTCCTAAATGATAACAATTTCAAATCTCAGACGGTTGAACTCAGAAATTTTTGGATCTTCTCGTAAGAAACTAGAGTTATAACACCATGAATGCACATAGCTCTCACTACTCCTCATATAAAAGCTTTCGACATATCGAAACCCACGTAAGTCCCTCTGATTCAACACTTGACACATAAGTCATAGGGAGATCTCCCTCTCTCAGTCTATTTCATTCCTTTTGAAAATTGTTCTTTCTGATTTGAGTGTCGAAGCCTCCTCATCTGAGCCTCTCCCATCGGAGTACCTTCTATTAGTCTTTTACAGGTTTTAAATCCTTTATCCAAGTTGTCATTCGAGTTAAGAAGTAGCCAGATCTGTGGACTCAAGATCCACCTCAAACATATACCTTTAGAGATTAGAAGATAGTTGTCAATTCGCCAAGATAATATGTTTCGTTATTCGTACAAAATATTTTTGCTATAGGAGCATTTTGGCATATTATACTATAGCCCTATTAAAAAATTATATATACAGATACATATTTATAATTAAAAATTTAAAATAATATTTTAAATATTAAGATGAATCAATTCTAATTCTCTAGAGTCAAACGATATAGGTTTACATTAATGATTAAATTGAATTTACTTATCCTCTAGACTCAAACGATACAGGTGAATATTAACAATTGTATGCATGTTAGTATTTTATTAAATATCTTTGAGATGAATTGTTATTTAAATCGATATAAAATAAACTTATTTCAATATCAGTTTTAGGATACAAACAATAACAACAATCTAAATCTTAATTTTAAATTTTGGAGTCGATCATTTGAGATACAAATATAAGATAAAGAAACAAATAAAAAATAAAATCAAAATTTGAAAGCAAAAATAGATAAAATAGTACTAAAAAATAAAAATAATGTAAGAAATTATTTCTAAAGACTTAAAATAATAAAAGAGATGATTTAACTATTTCACATTCTCTTATGTCATTCATTCCTATCAAAAGTCATCTTCTCAATTAAACGCTTGACACTCATATGTTTACGGATAATTTGTACTTAGATTTTCAATAGTCTATTTCGATGACACTTTACTAAATCTCTTATATTTAAGATCTTGTGTCTCCTAACTAGTGTGTTTTTGGGTTTTTATTACACATATCCAAACCATCTTAGATGATATTCTTGTATCTTATCCACAATTGAATTCACTCCTAATATAGTATGTATCTCTTCGTTTCTAATATTATATTTTCTAATTTTACCACTCATTCATCTGAGTATTCTCATTCTATCTACAACCATTTTATACTCTTATTGTTGTTTAATAATATAACATTTAGTGCCATACAATAATATAGATCTTATAGCGATTCTATAAAATTTTCTCTTCAATTATAATATCATTGTGTGATCGCACAGAACTTCAAATACGTTTCTTCATTTCATCAAATCCGCTTGAATCTTATGATTCATATCTACATCTATATTGCCATAATTTGAATAATGGATTTAAAATATTTAAAATGTTCACTTTGTTGTATGTCATGCCCTTCTAATTTAATAGTTCTTCATTATTCTAATGGCTGTCATTAAACGTACATATCATATATTTAGAGCTTTATCAACTCAATCTAAATCCTCTAAATTTTAATGTATTCATCCATAATTCCAATTTAGTAGTATTGTCCTCTCTAATTTCATATACCAATACTATATTATCTGTCGAAAGTATGCACAATGATATTTTTATTTTGAATGTTTTTTGTGATTTCATTCATCAATATTATAAAAATGTATACACTATGATATTTTCATCTTGAATACTCTTTATAATTTCATTCATCACTATTACAAAAAGAATAAGACTTAATACCAATTCTTGGTGAAGAAAGGGGACAACTTAGTTCAAAGAAGAATGAACATGCTTTAAACAAAAAAGGGTATGTATAATTTTATGAAGGAGGTCCTTTTGTTGCACTTGGGAGATGAAAATATGGATGATAGGTGAGAGCAAGAAATAGGTAAACAATATTGATCCAAGAGAGAATAAAGATCACGATGATGAGATAAAGATAAGGAGAGGAGAGAAATTGATGATTGAAGTGAATAAAGGATGACTAATGAGATCAATTAAGAAATATCACTACAAAAAAAGGGTTTAGCGATGTATTTAGCAACGGATATTTTAGAAAAATTCGACGCTAATATGTTTAGCGACAGAAAAATTTCCGTTGCTAATAATGCATTGCAAAAATTTAGCGACGGTTTTTGAAATCTGTCGCTGAATTTAGTGACGAAAAAGAAATCCGTCACTAAATTTCTCATTTAATATTTTTTTTGTAGAGCGCAGCCGCCCACCACCACCCCAACCCTCTATTGCTTGCCTGCACTCCGCCAGCCCTTGTCTACCATGCATGAACCCATCCCCTGCTATTTTATTTTTTTGCAAAAAATGTGTTTTTACCCAATTTTGAACATGAGTTTAACTTATCTGATATATATATTTTTTTTACTTATTTACTTTCTTTCTGACTCTTTCAATTAAAAATATAATACCCTAATTTAACAAAAATACAAAATACAAAATTATATTTAATTAAAACATAAAATTATATTTAATGGAATTACAAAATTATCTTTGAAAAAAATATAAAATTATATTTAATAAAAATCAATGCTATAATTTAATAAAAATATAAAAGACAAATATATATTTAATAAAAACATAAAATTATATTTAATTAAAATATAAAATTATATTTTAGTGACGATTGTTAAATCCGTCGCTAAATTTAGCGACGGAAAAGAAATCTATCGCTAAGTAGCGACGGAAACGGAATCATCGCTTATTAGCGACGGATTTCATTTTCATCACTAATTTAGCGACGAAAAATAATCCATCGCTAATTAACGATGAATTTCGATTTTTGTCGCTAAATAGCGATAAATTTTTTCTGTCGCTAAATTCTGTCACTAAAATCGTGCTTTCTTGTAGTGTATAATGAATTTGCTAAATATCAAGAAATACAAAAAACAGAATTGAAAGTAATCAAAGAAGAACGAAACAGCAAAGATTAAAAAATAATAATAAATAAATAAATAAAAGTTGACAACGATTTGTGCGAAAAGAAGAAAAAAAATAAACAAATACACAAAAATATATGCAACTGTGAAAGAAATAATTAAGAATCTAAATATTTTTTAGACAATAACAAAGATCTAAAATCAATGGAGAATGATTGATAGAAATCAACAATCTTTAGGTTGATTGAGAGAATCACAAGAATTCAAATTTGCTGAATGGAGGGTACTGCTAAACAAGCACAAAGCGACTTTGACATTCTTGAATAGGGGTGATTTATTCGGTTAAAATGGAAAATTTATTTTTATCAAATTATTTATTTATATTTTTTATAATTTATTAATTATTTAGTTTAGTTTTGAATAAAATCAAATTTTAATTTGATTTTTTTGAACTTAATAATTTTTATTTTGATCAAATCAAATTAACTGAATTAATTAAAAATATTATATATATATTTTAGATAATTTTTATTCATATAAATATTAATATAATATTATAATTAAAAATTAAAAAAAGAACTTAAAAATTAAAACTAATAAAGTAGAGAGTACATAATTAATAAAAAATTTTAATTTTCATGTTTTTGGTTCCAAATTTTCAATAATCAATCATCTTTAAGACTCTTGCACTCACATCTTCTCCCTCTCCCTTTCCCACTCCCTCTCCTATTTCACTCATTTTCACTATTAAAATTTAATTTATTTGAAATTTGAGATTTAGGAAATTAAAATTATAAATAAATTTTAAATTTTAAAATTACAGTTTATAATCAATATGAGTGATATATATTATATTTATATAGACATGAATAGAAAGTAATATTATTTAAAAAAATTTTATAGTAAAAAATTTTAATGATTCAGCTAATTAGATAATCGAATCAAATTAATTATTTATTTTGATTAAATAAACTTTTAAATTTTAATCTATTTGATTAAATTATAATTATAAAAATTATATAATTAAATTAAATGGGTTATATAAATTTTAAATTTCAATTATGGTTCAATCGAGTGCTCATTTTCTCTTGAATGCACCAAAGTGAACTGTATAACTTGGAAAACGTGAAAGTATTACGCTCAGATTTTGTCGATTTTGATACCCTTGTCGGCCATTTGGAAGTGCACACAGCTGTAAAAATCATACAATTGCTATTGTTCGATTTTTCATCAAAATTTATAAAATCTGTGAAAAATTTATCATGCAGAATTCTTATTTTGCAACAATACAACCAGTCCCACCAGGACAATGCCAAAGTTCATGTAATCATAAACAACAAAAACGTTAAACCTTTGCCTGCTTTAATGTAATAAACAAACTTATCACAATAACAAATGGCCCACAAGGGTACTCATGGAAAAATGGTAACATAGCAAGAAAGAACCAAAGCAAAATATTGTACATATAAAAAATCAAGAAATCTTCATTCACTTTCATTCTCATTTTTTTATTTGATCCTAAATTTTCATATGATTATATTTATAAAAAAATAAAACTATAACATTTATGACCCACATGATTCATGTGGAGATTTCTTAGGACGTATCCGTGACTCCACAAAATATAATGTGATTTGACAAATACAGAAAATAATTGTCAAAAAAAAAAATCCAAATCAACAATCATGGACGAGCAAACAAGTCATGAAACTTTTGAGACGTGACATTAGGCGCCGTGAGTTTCTCCTGGTCATATTAGGATCGAGGATTTATAAGTGGATTGAGAGATATTAATAATAAAAATAAAAAAATATATATTTACTATTTAATGATACAGGCTCAATAATCCATAGTCATAAAACCCACAAACAATCGAATTCAATTGATCATGACCACAAAACCCATAGATTATCAAGTGACAACTTGATAAGCACCCGTGACGATATTTTGTCAAACTCTCTAAGTTAAATAGCACATAACCATAGAACCCAAAAATAATCAAATTCACTAAACCATAACCGTAAAACTCTCAGATTATCAAATGACCACTTGATAAACACTCGAGACAATCGAACAGGTGCTTTGTTAAACTCTCTTGGTAAATACCACCAAGTGACCACTCAATAAGCATACGACATGAACGAACAAATGCTTAGTCGAACTCTCTCAATTAAACCTTTCGATCACTATCGAATGATCTTTCGTCTAGCAACTACTGAGTAACGTCTTCACCAAACAAATCAAGATTATAATCATACAAAATGTGAATCTTTTATAATCTCATTCAATAAGGAAGGAAATTTTGGTGACAACATGAATTTTCCTTAATTTCAGAAGATCCTAAATCTTTTAAAGATCTTTGATTACAATCCCTATAATTTCAAAAAATCTCTAATGATCCCTCCAATAGTAATTAATCTCTATAATCTAGATCTCTAACGATCTTTCTATAAAGCGATTAAAGTGTTTACACCCCTAAGTAAGAGATTGGTCATAAATATGCATGCTATATATATTGAGTAAAGATGATCCACCAGGGAGATACATACATTTCACAAAAATAACACAAGGTAAAAAACTATAACTCTTCTCATTTTATTCTTTCTTTCGTTATTAGTTTTTCTGACTTGAGCATCAGAACTTCTTCCATAGAACTACTTCCGGTGGATATTTTATAGGTCTTTCCCTTAACAAAGATCCAGTGGATGTATCAACACCGATTCCTTGCTCAAGTCTGTAGAGTAGTTTATCTATGGTGCAAACCATGCTCCAACAGATTAGCTCCACCCGTGGAAATAAACTGATTATTTAGCTAAAGAAATTTCACACCTGTTTCACTATCTTTCCTATCACCATGCCACCTAAAAAGGAAGAATGAAAATAACACCTCCAAAGTTATGTCTAAGGTGGAAGGACAAACATCAGACTCTGTGGACCCTCCCCCACTAGCAGCTGTGGCTAATCAGCCGGATACTTCCATCGTCCACTTGCAACACTAAGTGAAACCACCCTCATAGGGAGATCCCTACCGCCTACTACCCAACCTTAAGGCTGGCCGACTCCTCCCCCTATTCTAACCTCTCTCGACTAAGTCAACTGCTCCAAATGGAAAGATGGGAATTCTAGGTGTAGGGCATGAGCAAACAGTTGGAAGAACTCAGTCGTGCTCTCAGATAAGAAGTTTTGTCCTCCTCTAGGAGGTCAGGGCACTCATGCTCATGTAGGTTTCAAACTCGAAGACACCAAGAACCCTCAATGACATCTTGATAAGATCCAGACAATTTGAAGAAGCAAGTTGAAGAGCTCATGGCCACTGAATTTAAACGTGCTAACACAATATGGGATGATACCACCTAATACACCACTAATCCATCGCCACTTGATCCAAAAAACTCCACTGAGCCAATGCTGCAAAATGTACTCCTTCCCATTATGGAGGATACGACGACATCACTGACCTTCGAGATCACACAACCCACTTTGTGGCAGTCATGATCTTGAGGGACATGTTAGACATTGCCATGTACAAACACTTTCTTATAATCCTGAAAGGCAAAGCAATGACATAGTTCAATTCGCTTCCACCATTCAGCATCCAGAGTTTCTCATAGCTGAGGTAGTAGTTTGAAACCCACTTCGTGATCAGCTAAGCAGCCAAGAGAAAATCTACCTCCCTTTTGTCCCTACAACAGAGGGATGACGAATGAACAACTTCCTTAACAAGTTCAAGACCAAGATGTTTAAGGTATCGGGCTTGAACCATTCCATCGCTTTGGTAGCGTTGCTTACTGGACTACGGTATTACGGAATGAAGATCTTGATCACGGAAAACCCTCTAACCATTATCCATGACTTCTACACCCGGGCTGAAAAGTATATTGTCACAGAAGAAGTTGAGGCATTAGATAGATGCCATGGCAGAAAAGGAAGAAACGAACATAGCCACTCCCTGTGGCATGAATCCTCACCCAAGAGGAGTCAAGCAAGACCTCCGTCCTATCGCAAATTCACTAACTACACTCTTCTGAATAACGCACCTAGCTAGATCCTGCTACAGATCAGGAACAAACCCTATGTTAATTGGCCCCCTTGCCCAACCGAAGATGATTCCCAAAAGGACAAGACCTGATACTGCCACTTCCACAAAAACTATTGCCACCTAGCGGATAAATGTCAAAGGTTGAAAGATGAACTCGAGACTTTAGTTCAAGATAACAGACTCCAGAAATTCATAGGCACGGAATGAGAGAGCTAACCCCTTTAGGGACCAAGCACAAAAAACTGGATGGAGGCTAACCCCATGAAACTGATCGAGCCATGGGTTACAAGAGCCATTTGGAATCAGGTAAAGGGAGTAATCTTCCACATACAAAGTGGAAATCCCTTACCACACAACACTTCGGCATTCCCCACTCCTGATAATTCTTCCTTAGCTAAGAGTTCAGCTAGCCAAGTGGTAATATAACAATGCCAGATGGAGCGAATGGTTGCCTTGGTGTTCCAGATGATAGAGATATTCGCTTCTAAGGAGGTTTTCTCTGATCGTATTGAGAAAAGCAAGAAGAGGAAAAGACTAATGATTTGCTTCGACGACAACAATCTAATCTGAGTCGACGCAAGCTGACATTATTCCCTCGTTATCACCGCCAAGATAGGCTAGTAGATCATGAAAAAAGTCTTTATCAACCAAGGGGCGAACTGTGATCTTCTCTCTTGAGATGCTTTCCAACAAATGAGCTTTAGCCAGAAACATCTTCATTGGACCTTTGAGGACTCTCTCGCAAGTGGCTATACTTCGAGGGAAGTAACTTGTTCCAAGAAACCTTGGGAACGCTATCCAACCACATTAATACCGCAACGACCTTCAATGTGGTCAAACTACCATCCCCTTACAATGCCATCTTGGGTCGGCCTAGCTTAGACACCTTGAAAGCATTGCCAAGTACCAAGCACATGAAAGTCAAGTTTAGAATGCCTCTCGACATTAGAGTATTTAGATGTGATCCGTGTCCATCAAATACCACAATTTAGTAATTTCTATCTACCACCTACTATTATTTTGTTAGTGTTCTAGTATTGTTAAATAATTATCCTGATTAGGAATTTTGTCCTATGCTTATCATGACAATAATATCTCTATTTTAATGCTCTGTTATTTCTTCGTAACCCTTTGACCATGTCAATCGTACAATAATCAAAAACAAATTTTGATTGGTTATAACCTAGTTAGGGGCACCCTTCTATTGAGTAGCTCCAAAGATTGATCCTGTTGGCTCACTCCATAGTCCAATTCTTTTGAGAAACAATGAGACTTGGCCCTTAAGCCTAGTAGTCAGTAGCTCTAGAAATCGACTTTGCCAGGAAACCGTGAGACTTGACCCCTTGTATTCGGTAGTTAGCAGCTCTGGAAGGTAACACCCATTCTCTTGGCTCACACCTTATACAAGTTTTAGCACCCGAGTGGGTTAGCGCATCCATTCTCTCAGCTCTATGCCACTTACAAGCAAAGCACATGAACATAATCTAACTCCCATTCTCTTCACTTTGTACCTTATATGAGTCCTAACACCCAAGTGGGTTGGCGTATCCACTCTCTCGACTTTAAATCTCATATGGGTCTTAGCACCCATGCGAAATCATACTCCCATTCTCTTGGCCTCTCTCGATTTCACGCCTTATACGAGTCCTAGCACTCGAGCGGGTTAGCGCACCCACTCTCTTGACTCTATGCCTTATACGGATCCTACCACCCAAGCAAGATCAAACTCCCATCTTTTGGCTTAAATATCTAAAAGGGTTCTAACGCCCTCTTTTGACTATAACACCTTCGAAGACAATTTATTGCTCAAATCATTCTATTTCAACACATGATCAATAAGGCAATGATGTTCAATTGTTCATTCAAATATTCATACATTATACATGTGAGATACAATAAAAGGAGAGAAGGTTCATATAAATTCAGGGGGCATAATACATATGGAGAAGAGGGAACATAGTAATTCATAGTCTGGTGCTTCATTCACCCTCTCATACTCTATTGGTAACCACAACCAATGACTATCACCTAATTTCATCTCATTCACCATTTCTTGTAATTCCTTCCCCATCATTGTACTTCTAATCTCACGATATCATAGTGACCTTATGATTCAGAACCCTTCTTCATCCCTATTTTTTCATGAATTTCGCAAACACTAAATCTTCAAATTCTCTCTTTCAACAAACAAACCAATGAAACTATATCAAGCACCACACTATTTATCATAAATCACAAACAATAGAAAGCATATCACACATGATTCGCCTAAATAAAAGTGGCCTATTTCCCATTTAATGCTTCACTTTCTCGTCTTTTCCAGCTACCCAATTCCTACGTTATTAACTCTACTCCTAATGTCACTTCTTCGAAATGATATTAGGAGTGGAGGGAAAATGATGGTACAAGACCCAACAATTCATAACTGTTATGTGATTTAGGTATATCACGATTTCAGACAAATATACCCTAGTCGAGTGTTGTGTATAGTGTAAAACATGTGTCGATCCCACAAGAATATTTTATACTATCAAGTATGAATAACCCTAATCTAAGTTGAACAAATCAAATCAAGTGGTGAAAATTTTAGAAACTACTAAAAATAAGATCTAAAATACAAAACCCTAATATGATGAAAATCCTAGGACATCAATTTCATTTATTTTTATCTTTCTACATGATCGAATCTCTTCAATCCCTAAGTTCATTGGCTAATGATTTATTATTGATTATGGTAGATTTTCCTAAATTAGATTTATGCATTGGTCATGTAATGAATCTCTAATTTGTCTAATCGAAACCCAATGGTCATACAATTTCGATTAAATCAAATCGCGTTAAATTTTGTAAAAATCTATAAATTAAGATTTTCCTTAATCTTCACACATGAAATTAATCCAATGGTCATGCTCATAATTTCATATGGATTTTATTCTTTGGACTAATTTTCTACCATTATATTAGTCATGCATACACTCAATCTCAAATCATCAAAACGTCAGGCCAAAAAACGTTTGAAGCATTAAGAACAACAATAAAATCTTATCAAAATAATAATCATGCCAATAAGACTTAAGGGAAAGAATCAAATCAAGTCATGTATTAATCAAAAACTAAAATCCATCGAATCCTAGGAAAAATAAAATTAACTAGACATTTAAAAGAAAAATAAAAAAGAAAAAGAGAATATTACAACCCTTGTTTGCACGAACATGGAGGTCGAAGTCACTTGGGATAGAGGAGGCTACTAGGGATTGTAAAGTAGTGAAAGAATGAGAAAACAAAAATTCGTATCTAAGGAGCTGCCCTATTGCCACATATATATAGGAGTGAAAACCTTAGGAAAAATTTAGTAATTTGGACTATTTTTGAAGTTTGGACTTTGAATTTGATTTGAAAACTTTATTTTGCAGCTTGATGATGATCTTTAACTTTCCAAATACTTGAAAATTCTCTTTTCTTCAATTTAGATAATTTCTAAAATTATTAATAAGGTAATTCCAAAATTGTAGCACCTTATTTCCTTTTTTATTCCCAGTTTCCATTTTCCAGCACTACAATAAGTTCAACTAAATTTTCAGACATTTTCTGGTCTGACCCAATCTCTATGGTCTTCACACAAATTGTGGGGCTTGAAGTCTTCTTTCCAACGCTATAACAAATTGGGACAAAAAGTTATGGCTAAAATACTAAAAGTTGTTTGTATAGTCTGAAAATAGCAAATTTGCTCAATTCTTCCTAAATCGATGACCACGAAAATAAATCAATATAAAATTATAAAATATAGTTCAAATCAATTCAAAAATATATAAATAAATGCTAAAAAAAATATAATTCAAGTGTATAAAAATATTGCTATCAAACTCCCCCATACTTGAATATTTGCTTATCCTCTAGCAAAAATAATTTTCTTTCAAAACCAATTCAATTTTTGTCAAGTCCTTAACCATGCGTACGACAACCTCAAACTGGAATTACAATCAAAACAATCAATATTTTATTGTATTTAATACTAGAAAAGTCATTACACCTCCTATAGTCTTCTCGAAATCAAGAATAATGCAAAATTTAAACACCCTCGCAGTCGGTTCGCTCAATAGAATTAAGAGAGATACATTCAACTATTCAATCACTCAATGTATTTAAGGGTATGCGTATCACTCAAATTTACACGATGAGATGACATTACCATAAATTTGCTCATATATCAAATCTCCACCACTTAAATGGTAGGATAATGAATAAAATATATAGTTAAAATGATTCACTAAAAATACTTAAGTATCAAAATATGACATCCTTTATATCAAGGCAAGGCATTACTAACTCTAACTATGAATATATAATATGATATATCACTTATTCAAAACAAAGAACAATGCAATAAACTTTCATTGTAAGAGTGAACAACATCAAGAAAGAAAAATGTCCCTTTTTTCTCGATTTTTTTCTTTTTCTCCTTGTTTTTCTTTTTTTTTTTTCAACCAACAAATTTTTTTTCTTCTTTTTTTCTGGGAGGGTTTTTTTTTTGAGCACATCGACTTGATAACATAAAAAAATCATAGTGCCAAAAAAACCTAGAATGTCATGCTATCAACTATAAGTACCTTAATGAATTGAGGTTCAAACTCTAAGGTTAGAAAGAATGAGGCTCATGGGGTAGATTATGTAAGTCATTAAAGAAAGAAAAAGATTTAGCTTCAAATGTGTTAACTAAGGGATAATATGATAGGATGGTATTTTTCGAAGCTAAATTTGTGTAAACCTAGGTGTCTTAATCATTTTGGTGTATGAAAATCAAGAATGTGGTCTCAAAATGCATAACAAAGCAAGTTCTAGAATGATCAACTCATATGTGATATACGCTCAACAAGAAAAAGAATGAGAGCAAGAAATTGCTCTTTAAGGCTCAAATCCTTGCTAAGGTAAGTTTGTGTCAAATCTTGCATTGTCTGTCTTTCAAATCAACCATAAGAAAATGAATAGCTAATCATATACCAAATAACAACTAATACCAATTATCCTTCTTGTAACCCAATTCAACACAAGTAACATACAAGGACTAGAAAACTCAAGAAAAATTTTCGTTGGTATGAAAGAATCTAGTTAAAGAATTCGGTAAAATTTTTTAAAACGAAGCAGAAATTCAGCACTCAAATTCCTATATATATAAAAAAAAATTAGCAGCCTATGTATGCATATTCCCCTACACTTAAGTTAAGCATTGTCCTCAATGTGAAAAATAAATAAAATAAAAGCAAAGAGAACAAAGAACTCCCCTCAAATGTAGTCTTCTTTTTGACTTCTTCCTTCTCATGTGAAGGGCTTATCAAACTCATGTATTATTGAGAAAATTGCAAAACCATCCTTTGGATTGGTTCCCTCTTCATAGATTTTCAGACGCTGCCCATTAACCTTGAATTTCTCACCTTGCTCATTTGAAACCTCCACAACTCTATATGGGAATACTTGTGTGACGATAAACTGTCCATACCATCTTGATCTCAACTTTCCTGAAAAAAGTCTCAAATGAGTGTTATAAACTAAAACTTTATCACTAATCTCAAACTGTCGCTTCTTGATCTTCGCATCATGCCATGCTTTTGTTCTTTCCTTATAGATTCTGGCATTTTCATATGCTTCATTCCGCCACTATTCTAGCTCATTCAAATGTAATTTTTGTTCTTTACTGCAAAAGACAAATCAAAATTTATATATTTCATTACCTAATATGCCTTATGCTTTATCTCAACAGATAAATGATATGCCTTACCAAAAACTCAAAAATAAGGTGACATACCAATCAAAGAATTATATGCAGTCCTATATGCCCAAAGTGCGTTATCTAACTTAATGGACCAATCTTTATGAGAAAGACTCACAGTTTTTTCCAAAATGTTTTTCAACTCTTGATTTGAAACCTCAACTTGTCCACTAGTTTGGGGATGGTAAGGGATAGCGACTTTGTGAGTAACACCATATTTAGTTAAGAGTTTGACAAAATCTTTACGAAAATGTGAACTTGCATCACTAATTATGGCTCTAGGAACACCAAAATGGGAAAAGATATTTTTCTTTAAAAACTTACACACCGTTTTAGAGTCATTTTTCACATATGCAATTATTTCTACCCACTTACTTACATAATCCACAGCAACAAAAATAAATTCATTTTGACAAGATTTTAGAAATGAACCCATGAAATCAATACCCTAAACATAAAAAGTATCCACAATTAAAATATTGTTTAACGGCATCTCATAACGATTAGAAATATTTCCAGTTCCTTAACATTGATCGCATGCACGGACATAAGAATGAGCATCTTTAAATAAAGTGGGCCAATAAAAACTAGATTGAAATACCTTAGCTGTTGTACGAGAAGGACCACGGTGACCGCCAACCTCTTTATCATGACAAAAGTTAAGAATGCTACTTACCTCTTATTGGGGAACACATCTCCTAATGATACCATCACCACAAACCTTATACAAGTAAGGCTCATCCCAAAAATAGTGGCAGACATCAAACATGAATTTCTTTTTTGATGCCCTTTGATTCTTTCTGGTATAGCTCTACAAGCAAGTGCTAGGACAAGTGGAAGGTTAAGATAATGCATGGAATGATCTAATGGTCAAAGATATTTGGCTAGGTTTATAAAAGAACTTGTTTAAGAAGAGTTTGACTCATTTTCTTCATTCAAACCACCCCTTGCACGAAATATGTAGAGTCCATTTTGATTTTTGAGTTCAACTATGGAGCCAAAGAGGTAAAACCAATTTTTGGAAATTCTTAAATTTAAATTAGAAGCATAGAAGTATTGTGTAGGAATTTATGTTCATTGTGATTTGATTTTTCTATAGTGATAAAAAAATTCAAGAATTCAAAGGAAGTGCTGATATTTATTGATAAAGAGATCTTATAAAGGAGGTAACATATTTCTAACTTATGCTAAGATTAAATTATTCGATGAGTAGTTACTTTGGTATCCATACTAGCATGCTAGATGTTGATTTCTAGATTGAGTCTTGTATAGTTTTCTTAGAATATCTCATTCTGAAGAAATCAAAAATCTAAAATATTTATTTCTCTATAAAATAACTTCCTAAACTTTAAAACGACATATCATGTGAAATAATTCATGAAGGAATCAATTTTTGGTGATTTTTGAAAATTTAGCATGTTTCACAAATTCTGTTTCATGTCCTGTGTACGATCAGTAATTTGTATGAATTTTTGAGGTATATTTTGTTCCGAATTTGGAGAAATGTTGAACATGAAAGTTTTAGGTCTCTGTCTTATCTTTAATTTGAAATAAATATCACTTGAATTGGAGTTGTATGCAGAAAGTTATGGTATTTTTACTAAAACTGTGCATAAGTAGTTCTAAAACTAAAACCGAGATGAAAATTGAATTTTATAAAATTATACATTTAACATCTGTGCAGAATTGGTTTTAAGAACTTAGACTGAAAAAGAGATAAATTTTTCTAAATTCGTGTGTTCAGAATTTGAAGTTAGTCTAAACATAAAAGTTAGAGATATATGTCTTAGTTTTAAGAGAAAATTTAAACCATTTGAATCCGATCAAAATTTTAGAAGATATCATAATTTTACTAAACCTGTGCGTGATAGGTTTTGTAGGAATTTTTCTCTAAGTATGGAATTTGATATTTTAGCTTAAAGAAAATATTTTCATATGCATTTTGTAAACCAACAATATGATATGGAATTGACAAATAATACATATTATTTAATTTAGGTGTAGGGTTACGTTTTCGTTCGAGGGGTGACTCGTCCGAGAAACGAGAACAGTTAGGGAAAGTGGTGTACCCTCCCCAGTCGAAGTGAGTGAAACGATCTATTTTTGACTTTAAATGAAAAATAATTTTGATCATGATTTTATAAATAAATTTTGAAATATGATTTAGAAATATTTTTGTGTTTGTGGCATGTCTTGAAATGATGTTATGTAAAAATTGTATCCTGATATTATGTTAATTTGATAGTGCCATGTTTTTATTACGAGTAAAGATTTATGAATGATGATATATGACACATGTGTATAATTATGAGATGGTGCATAGTGGCTATAGCGCACTCCCTACCATGATATTGAGCGTTTATCCGAAGGGGTGACGTGGTGGGGTAACAAGGAGCAGTGGTTTGAGTCCCCTATCTCTAGCAACGGATCCAATAGACGAGTACCCGTGAGGACCATGTCAACACCAAGGGAAGGGGGAATATATATGTATTTTATTCTTATGATATTGTGGTGACCTCTTGGTGGATTTTACTCTAATTAGGTCAAATTATGGGTAAAATACGTTTTTGACACCCCATTGATGTATGATTAAATGATAATGATGCATATTATTTTGAATTACATGATATGTTTACAAATGAATGAAATATAATTTGAAAATAATGTTTTGACTTGTCATTCTCACAAATTCATTTATTGTCATTATATAATCATTACATCTCACACACTGAATATATGGATTATACTCATCCCTCATAATTACATTTTCAACTTATTCTGTGTTGACTTACGTTGAGATACTATACCACGAGCTTTACCGAGAGACACTATCGGTTATGTGTTCATACCCACCTTTGTTTACTATTGGACCATGCATATAAATGTTATATCTAAATTGGAGGTAAATGTTTTAAAGAAAATTTTTATTGAAAACTATCTTTTTTTTTTTTAAATCTTCTGTTGTATGATTTTAACTTAATGATATCGAGTAGGGCTATAATATTAGCCTTGCGTCACCTCGATGTGTGAGTAGGGCATACCCGTGCCTCGAGGAGTCGTGGCGGTCTGTTCGTGTGCTCGACCTGCGGGTTGGGGCATGACAGATTTTAGTGGTATCAGACCTCTAGGTTCTGTATCTATTCTATTTCGCATCTAGTATTTGTAAAATGTTTTTCAAAGAGTTTATAATTTGCCTCCTATGGTCCTATAACATTAATCCTTATTAGGGGGTTAGGTTGGCACCTAACCCTTTGCTTTCCCACTTTTAAGTACTAAGCGTGATCCTTTATATAGAACTATACATTCCCGAGAACGACCAAGGCGTACCACCGAGACCCCGCTCGAGGCCGCGTCATCGTCTCAAGCACCTCAGGCCCCTTCTGCTGGAGAAGTACCCCCACCTCTCTCCATACTCAGGGAGATGATGGGATGGTGGACGACCCACTAAGACCAGATGAGAGCACCACCTGCACCTGCGGTTGAGACTCTGCCTGTACCTGCAGCAACACCAGTGCCCTCTCCTACACTGACGACTACGTCGACAACTCGATAGATGACAGAGGTCTCCACCTTACTAAGAGAGGCCAAGAGTCTAAGGTATGAGTCCTTCTCTGGGACCCACGACCCTGTTGTGGCCAGGAAGTGGCTCAAACGGGTCAAAGAAGTTGTAGAGGACATGGGAGTTGAGGATAGACTCAAGCTAGTGATAGCAGTCAGACTGCTAGAGGACGACGCCCATGACTGGTGGGACGATGTCAAGGATAGAGCGGATGAGTCACTGATTTGGGGTGACTTTCTAAGGGAGTTTGATTCCCAGTATTACACGATATTCGACCGTGACATGAAGCGGCAAGAGTTCTTAGAGTTTAAGCAAGGGTAGAAGTCTGTGTCAGAGTACAAGACTGATTTTTGTAGACTGGTAGCATTTTTCCCAGAGTTGGTGGTGATTGAGGAGACCAGAAGATTCAAGTTTGAACATTGAATAAATCTCGCCATCAGAGATCGGATGACAGTCTCCGAGGAGGATACATATGCTAGAGTTCTACAATGAGCACTGAGAGCATAGTAGAACATCAAAGAACGGAACAGACTCCGTGACTAGCAAGACCAAAGGAAGAGGCCTAGATTTGGTCAGGGACAGAACTCTAAGAGGAGCAAAGGCCAAGGTTCATATAGCAACGGCCTTAGGCAGGGGCCCGGGATCACACCTAATGGGCAATATGAGCAGTCATCAGCACCGATGAGTACACCGGGAGGTAACTTGGGCAATGCGCCATGGTTCGGAGGAACGCAGAGAAGGTCTTGACCGATTTGTAAAAAGGCACACATAGGCCCATGCCGATTCTCTAGCAGATGTTACCAATGCGGAAAGTAAGGACACTTCAAAGACCGCTGTCCTGATCTACGAGCTGAGGGGTACAGTTATACCCCAGATCAGAGCTTTCCTTGTGGCCCCAGGGGTAGCTTAGTACTTTCTACGACATCTCCTCATAGTGTCATAGGGAAGTCTTTCACTGGGAGTAACATGTCTACTCCACCTTCTCGTCAGCAGCCCAGGACACAGGCTAGACTATATGCTATTACCGACGATGAGGCACAGGCCAGTCCAGACATAGTAACAGGTGCTACCCCCACTCCTCATCCTGATGATGTATAAGAACTTTAGACTATGATATATTTTGGTGAACTTTAAAAGAATATATATATATCCATTTTGAGGTTTTATCCTTAAGTAATTTTAAATTCTTTTGATGATATTGGGCTAATAAAATTTATAAATTTAGGTGATAGGCACTATGATTATTTTCGGAAGAGAAGTCCGTGTGTTGATTGACACTGGGGCGAATAGTTCTTTTGTGAGCACGGATTTCGCTTGCTACACTAACAAGGTTCTAGTACCATTGGATAAAGCGCTGTTAGTCATTACTCCCTTAGGGTAGCAGATTGTCAGGAAAGAGGTGTACCGAAACTGTGGAGTTGAGGTGGAGAGCATAGTGTTAAAAGCAGATCTGATTCCACTAGACATACGGGACTTCGATGCCATCCTGGGTATGGATTGGCTACACTGACATAGAGATTCAATGGACTGTTTTGCTAAGATAGTCGAATTTCGGAGACCAGGGTGTCAAGTATTGGTCTTCCATGGAATCAGACGGGTTCTCCCAAATTGTGTGATATCAGTTTTAGAGGTCCGTAGATTGATGAGTAAGGGTTGTACAGCGTATCTGGCGCATGTTGTGGACACCACAGTGGAGGGACCAAGAATAAATGATATTCCAGTGGTACAGGAGTTTCCTGATGTATTCCCTGAGGAGCTACCCGGATTACATCTAGTCTGGGAGTTCGATTTTGCCATTGATTTGGTACCAGGCACTGTGCCAATCTCCATTCCGCCATACAGGATGGCCCCGGCAGAGCTAAAAGAGCTAAAAGTCCAATTATAAGAATTGTTGAATAAGAGCTTCATCAGACCAATCACTTCACCTTGGGGAGCTCCGGTATTATTTGTCCGAAAGAAGGATGACACTCTCAGACTATGCATCGATTACCGACAGTTGAATCGGGTGACCATCAAAAATCGATACCCGTTGCCTCGGATTGATGATCTGTTCAATCAATTACATGGAGCTCGGGTTTTCTCTAAGATTGACCTGAGATCTGGATATCACCAACTACGAATGAGGGAAGGTGATGTTCCCAAGACAGCCTTCAGGACTCGGTACGGTCACTTTGAGTTCTTAGTGATGCCGTTTGGGTTGACTAATGCCCTGACAGCTTTTATGGACCTGATGAACTGGGTATTCCACTCATTCCTGGATAAATTTGTCACCGTCTTCATTGACGATATTCTTATATATTTGAGGAGTGATAAGGAGCATTCCGAGCACCTACGAGTTATATTACAAACACTCTGGAGAATGAGCTATATGCCAAATACTCCAAGTGTGAGTTTTGGCTGAGAGAGATTGACTTTTTGGATTACGTGATTTCGGCTGACGGTATCTTTGTGGACCCGAAGAAAGTTGAGGCTATTTTGAAATGGGAACAACTATGAAGCATTACAGAGGTGCGAAATTTCCTTGGATTGGCAGGATATTATCGGAGAATTGTAGAGGGATTCTCCAAGATTGCCTCTCCACTCTCCAACTTGACGCGAAAAGAGGTCAAGTTTGTTTGGGATGACCGTTGTGAGGCGAGCTTTTAGGAGCTCAAACAGCGACTAACGTCAGCACTCATCCTCGCTCTCCCTACTAGCGATTGTGAGTATGAGGTATACTACAATGCCAGTCGACAGGGATTAGGTTGTGTCCTGATGCAGAAGGAGCGAGTCATCGCTTATGCCTCCCGATAGTTAAAGAGGCATGAACTGAATTATTCTACCCATGACTTAGAGCTTGCTGCTATTGTGTTCGTATTGAAGATTTGACAACACTATCTATACGGAGTTACTTGCCGGGTGTATACAGATCACAAAAGCTTGAAGTACCTACTCACTCAAAGGGAGCTCAATCTCAGGCAGAGGAGATGGTTAGAGCTTCTCAAAGACTATGATCTGATTATTGACTATCACCCAGGGAAAGCAAATGTCGTTGCGGATGCACTGAGCCGCAAGTCATCATCGTCAACACCCACTGAGAGTTCTTATCTCTCATGTCTTATTGGACTCTGTTCACTAGGAGTCAGACTAATGATAGATGATTTTGGAACACTTTTGGCTAAATTTGAGGAAAGGCTGACTCTACTTGACCACATTCAGAGACTTCAGTCTACTGATGAGGAGTTTTAGGGGATTGTTAAAAAGATCAACAAAAGGGAAGTCGGAGACTTCAGAGTCAGGGATGATGGCTTAGTAGTTCTTGGGAGACGTATCTGTATTCCTAAGGATGATGATCTTAGACATGCCATATTGGAGGAGGCTTACTCTTCAGCTTATGCTATGCATCCTGGTAGCACAAAGATGTACAGGACAATTCGAGAAAGTTGCTGTGGGTAGGCATGAAGTGTGAGATAGCCAGTTTTGTTACTCGATGCTTGGTATGCCAGCAAGTAAAGGCCGAGCATTAATGACTCGCCGGCACACTACAGCCGCTTCCCATTCCTGAGTGGAAGTGAGAACATATCACCATGGACTTTGTAATAGGTCTTCCGCAGACTTTGGCACGACACGATGCTATCTGGGTGATCGTAGACAGACTTACCAAGTCCGTACATTTCCTTCCTATCCACAGTAGCTACCCACTAGAGGGTTTGGATCGCCTATACATTAGTGATATAGTTTGACTGCATGGCATTCCAGTGTCCATTGTATCGGACAGAGACCCACGTTTTACTTCCCGATTTTGGCCGAAGTTGCAAGAGGCCATGGATACCCGATTGAAGTTCAGTATCGCATTCCACCCCCAGACGGATGGTCAGTCTGAGAGAACCATTCAGACACTAGAGGATATGTTAAGATCCTGTGTCATGGACGTCAAGGGAAGTTGGGACCAGCACCTCCCATTGATCGAGTTCGCTTACAACAATAACTACCAGGCTAGTATTGGGATGCTACCATACGAAACCTTGTACGGGAGAAAGTGTCGGACACCTTTGTGTTGGGATGAGGTCGGGGAGACACAGTTTGATTGTATAGATTTGATTGAGAAGACCTGAGAGAAGGTGAAGGTCATCCGTGCTCAGATAAAGGCTGCCCAGGATAAATAGAAAAGCTATGCAGACAAATGACGGCGACATTTGGAGTTCGGGGAAGGAGACATGGTGTTTTTGAGGGTATCCCCTTCGAAGGGGATGATCCGATTCAAATAGTGGGGAAAGTTTAACCCCAGATACATTGGACCTTTCCGAGTCCTTAAGAGGATTGGGAAAGTGGCATACAGATTGGACTTACCTCTTGAGTTAGCACGGATTCACGATGTATTTCATGTCTCGATGCTGAGGAAGTACCTTCCTGATCTTTTCCACGTATTGGAACCTCCACCGGTAGAGTTGAGCAATGATTTGAGCTTCCCTGTCCAGCCCGTAGTCATTTTAGACAGGCAAATCAAGAAACGACGGAGCAAGGAGGTTCCCCTGGTCAGAGAACTTTGGAGGAACGACCAGGTCGAGGAGCAGACTTGGGGGCCTGAGGATGCTATCAGGAGACAATACCCCCAACTATTTGATGTATAGTTTTAGTTTAGTTTCGAGGACGAAACTTTTTATTAAAGGGTTAGAAATTGTAACACCGATTTTCAGTGGCTGTATATCATGTACTACTCCTCATGATTCTAAATATATAAGCATCCTTTTAAGACATTTATTTAATTATCTATTTATTTATTTTGAGATTTCGCCTCAAAATTATTAAAACTGAAAATTTTATCGGTAAGCCGAAAAATTTCTCGGAAAGCGCTAGTAAGGCCTAAAGAAGTAAAAAATAGATAAGAGAAGACCTACACACTTAAATAAAGATATTTAAATGAAATTTCACATATTTAAGAAATTTCGAACAAAATTTTATAAGGACCAAAAATGTAAATTGTCAAAAATTATGGGTTTAAATACAATTAAGGAAAGTTAAGTGAATAAGTTGCAAGCCACTCATGGATGGACAATTAGAGCCAAATGATTGGTCAAGAGGGAAGCAAGGTTGGTTAGTGTCCACATAGGATTTTTCACATTCAAGAAATCTCATTGGATAGAAATTTATGCATGAAAACTTATTGGATAGAAATTTTTGCATGAAAACTAACTAGAATAGCTTGTTCTAACTAGTGACATTTCTCCCCCTTGACATGGACGTCCAAAGACACCTAAGGGAGTGTATGGAGGTTGCTTGAATCAACAATTGCATGGTTTAAGTGTTAGGATAAGTGGAATGTTAAGATAATGCATGGAATGATCTAAGGTCAAGGATATTTAGCTAGGTTTATAAAAGAACATGTTTAAGAAGAGTTTGGCTCATTTTTTTTATTCAAACCACCCCTTGCATGAAATATGTAGAGTCTATTTCCATTTTGAGTTCAACTATGGAGCCAAAGAGATAAAAACAATTTTTGAAAATTCTTAAATTTAAATTAGAAGTATAGAAATATTGTGTAGGAATTTATATTCATTGTGATTTGATTTTTATATGGTGATAAAAAAATTCAAGAATTTAAAGGAAGTGCTGGTATTTATTGATAAAGAGATCTTACAAAGGAGGTAACATATTCTAACTTATGCTAAGATTAAATTATCCGATGAGTAGTTACTTCGGTATCCATACTAGCATGCTAGATGTTGATTTCTAGATTAAGTCTTGTATAGTTTTCTTAAAATATCTCATTCTGAAGAAATCAAAAATCTAAGATATTTATTTCTCTATAAACTCGACTCCCTAAACTTTAAAACGGTATATCATGTGAAATAATTCATGAAGGAATCGATTTTTGGTAATTTTTGGAAATTTAGCATGTTTCACAAGTTCTGTTTCATGTCCTGTGCACAACCAGTAACTTGTATGAATTTTTTAGGTATCTTTTGCTCAGAATTTGGAGAAATGTTAAACATGAAAGTTTTAGTTCTAAATTCGTGTGTTCAAAATTTGAAGTTGGTCTAAACATAAAAGTTGGAGATATATGTCTTAGTTTTAAGAGAAAATTTAAATCATTTGAATCCGATCAAAATTTTAGAAGATATCGTAATTTTACTAAACCTCTGTATGATAGGTTTTGTAGGAATTTTTTTCTAAGTATGGAATTTGACATTTTAGCTTAAAGAAAACATTTTCATATGTATTTTGTAAATCAACGATATGATATTGAATTGACAAGTAATATATATTATTTAATTTAGATGTAGGGTTACGTTGTTGTTCGAGAAATGAGGACAGTTAGGGGGAGTGGCGTACCCTCCCCAGTCGAGGTGAGTGGGACGATTTATTTTTGACTTTAAATGAAAAATAATTTTGATCATGATTTTTATAAATAAATTTTGAAATGTGATTTAGAAATATTTTTGTGTTTGTTGCATGTCTTGAAATGATGTTATGTGAAAACTGTATCATGATATTATAATAACTTGATAGTGCCGTATTTTTATTATGAGTAAAGATTTGTGAATGATGATATATGATACATGTGTATGATTATGGGATAGTGCATAGTGGCTATAGCGTACTCCCTACCACGATATTGAGTGTTTACCCGACTGGGTGACGTGGTGGAGTAACACGGGAGCAGGGGTTTGAGTCCCCTATCTCTGGGCAACGGATCCAACAGACGAACACCCGTGAGGACCATGTCAACACCAAGGGAAGGGGGAAGATATATGTGTTTTATTCTTATGATATTGTGGTGACCCCTTTGTGGATTTTACCTTAGTTAGGTCAAACTATGGGTAGAATACGTTTTTGACACCCCATTGATGTATGATTAAATGATAAAGATGCATATTATTTTGAATTATATGATATATTTGCAAATGAATGAGATATAATTTGAAAATGATGTTTTGATTTGCCACTCTCACAAATTCATTTATTGTTATTATCTAGTCATTGCACTTCACTCACTGAGTATGTGATTATACTCACCCCTCATAATTATATTTTCAACTTATACTGTGTTGACTTACGTTGAGATACTATACCATGAGCTTTACCGAGAGACACTATCGGGTATGTGTTCGTACTCACCTTTGTTTACTATTGGACCATGCATATAAATGTTATATGTAAATTGGAAGCAAATGTTTTAAAAAATTTTTTTATTGAAAACTGACTTTTTTTGTTTTAAATCTTCCGCTGTATGATTTTGACTTAATGATATCGAATAGTGTTATAATATTAGCCTTGCGTCAACTCGATGTGCGAGTAGGGCATACCTGTGCCTTGAGGAGTCGCGACGGTCTGTTCGTATGCTCAACTTGCGGGTCGGGACGTGACAGTCATAAATAGACATAATTTTTGCATGCAACATGCTTGATAATTTGTCTTTTTTATACATGTTACAATCCAGTTAATTATGTTATATTGTATGATTATTGTTGCTGTTTTTTTTAGCAAACTTTACAAAGGATAGATGGACAACCATGAAAAGAAGACTACTAGTAAAAAATGGAAAACAAAAGGGGTCGAAAAGAATACAAAATCTCGATGTAGAAATTGGGATGATTATGCACATATAAAATTTGTAAAATTGTGTGGAGAGAAGATTAGAAAAGGCAATAGGTCTGGAAGTTACTTGTCTAAAGATAGATGGAGAAATCTAGTAGCTATGTTTAACCATATGACTGGGAAAACTTATGACAAGAAACAGATGAAAAATCACTAGGATACAATGAAGAGTGAATGGAATCATTTCAAGAGTTTGACTCACGGAGAGACAAGATTAGCTTGTGATGCAAAAACGAACACCATTAGAGTAGATGATGAATAGTGGGAGAAAAAAAATTGTGGTATTAATCTTTTCATCCCTTTACAACCAATTTTATTATTATCTTTTAATCATAATTAATTCACCTTTTTGTGTTCTATTTTGTAGCAAGATAATAGGTATAACAAATTCAAAAATAAGAACTTATCGTTGTTTTGGTATATTGTTGCCACTAGACATAGAGCTCGAGCTCCAAGCTAGACTTATCCACCAAATCAAAGTTTAAAAAATGGAACAGATTTGTTGCTTGATGGTATAAATGAAGGAAAACAGGGATATGAAGTTGAAGATCTTGATATCGAGAAAACTAACAAAATTGATGATTTTCAATTTGATGTTCAGAATATTAGATGCCTTGATGACACTTTTACTAGTGATGAGAGCCTATTTCCTCATATCTTTAATGTTAAGGAAAAGGCAAGTGTGAGTTAGACTCGAAAGAAGATAAAGCTTATGGTGTTACTAGACTTAAGAAAGATATTCGATCTCTGCTCAAACTAATGTCTACTAAGAGCATGTCTACATTTTCTTTCAGTAGCCAAGATGTTCCAACTATTACTGAGTATCTTGATATACTAAAAGATCTTTCTAGAATTGAATTAGGTAGTAGACTTTGGTTTTATGTTTCTGACCTTTTCGCCAAGAAAGAGTAGTGGGAAATATGTTTTAAACAATTAAATGATGAGCTAAAGTCAAGCTGGTTCCAGTGGAACTTTTCTTTATTTTGTAACAACAGAATGCCGTGATATATATTCTGTTTCTAAATTATTAAATCCTAGATATCATGAATGTTCTTGTTACTTTTCTTTTATTTTATGAACTTACCACGGCGTTGATTTTTAATACGTTCCTTAATCATACATTGTGGTACTATTTACGTTCAAAGTTTTTTGCTTGCCATTTTGATATTTGGATGCATAATTTTTTTTTCTTTTTTTTTTAGCCTTAAAGTTTGAGAACTTACATGATGCATAGCTATTTTATAATAATTTGCCTGGATTTGAATTTGAGAGTTTTTTTTTGGTAAACAATTAATACAAGTGTTTTCTTAATTGTTTTAGTAAATGGATTCTTGGGATATTGTAAGTGTTATAATATCATGTCATGATGTCATGAATCAAGGACATGTCAAAAATGAAGAACACATTTGCCAAATAAGGGAGAATGATTTAGAGTGTCGTATACTTTGTCAGTTAACTTATGCAAGTATTTGGGAGTACTATGAAAAATACTTTCACAAAGTTCCATGTCACATTTCGACACGTAGTGGACACAAGTTAATTAATGAGATAAAGGCAAGTAATGAAACTTGATGTTATCAGACATTTTGAATGACCAAAACAGTATTTATAAATTTTCTCCGGGATCTACAACATAACAATGGATTGAACCTGACAAGAGAAAAGAGTATATATAAAGATGTGGGCATTTTCTTAATGACTTGTGCACATGGTTTGGGTAATCGCCTAATTCAAGAAATGTTCAACCACTCTAGTGAAACAATTTACAAGCATTTTCATTAAGTTTTAGGTGTTGTAAACAAACTTGTAGAGGATATCTGTTAATGTGCAAAATGTTGAATTTATTATTTATATTATGATTTCATTTTGTATTGATTAGTGGTCTAATGGATGATTTTATGATTTTTTATTTTTAGATGATTGAAATCGGAAAATTGGATCAAAGTGGGTTTAAGGAAGCATTTTGGAGATTAATTGTTCAAGACATCAATTTTGGAGAAAAGAAGAAACTTGACAATTTGATGATTTTTAGTCTTAGTTTTAGTAGGATTAGGATTTTACTTTAAGTAAAATTATTTTTAGGAGTTAAACTTTTTTATTTTCCTATATTGGAGGAGCCAATCCTTATCTTTTGGATGGTGAACTCTCTTTAGATCTAGAGGACTTCAAGAGAACTCTTGGTACATCCCTTTTTGACAACATGAGAAGGGTGGCTGCTACCTGCTCCCTTTTCCCTTAAATTTTGCATTTTTTTTGTTCTCAACTTCATTTCTTTTTTCTTTTCTTTTGTTGAGGATTCAAGAGATATGTTTTCCACCATGAGTAGTTAGTTTTTTTTTTTATTATTCAAGAGAAATTTTCATTCGATTGTCTACACTATGAGGTTATGTGCTTAATTTAATTTCTTACTCTTTTAATTCAAGTATTCGTTGGTTTTTGATTTTATTTTACATAAAAGATTGATGTTGGTTAATCTGATAATTTAATTCAATATTATTCTTTCTATTGCTATCAGAATTTCAGTGATCCGTAATTGTTATGAATGAATGGTATAAGTAGTAATTAAATTATTTATGTTTATGGGTCTTTTATCAATATTCATATTTAATATAAGAGAATCGATAGAACAAAATTAAATAATTGTGTCTATCCTAATTATTTGGATTTTGATTTAACTGTTTTCACATAACTTAATGCTATTATTATATTGATATGGAATGCTATTACACTTAATATTAATGATAAATTTTGATTGGATATTGGGTTTGGTCAATTAATTTAGAAAAATACAAGATTTATTACGATCATCCTCATAAATTTAAGGTTAAATGTTTGAATTATAAGAAAAATATTTTTAACCCGTGATCATTGAAACAATTGAATGTGGCGAACCCTTGGATCAGAGTTTGGTAGATTGATTTTTCTTAAATTTTTGTTGTTTTGCATTATCAATATATTTTTTATTTTTTTGTTAATTTTTAATTTAGGTATTTAATTGATAAACCCGTATTTTTATTTTGACATTTAACAAAAAAATTAAATTAATTTAGTTCCCTTAAGATTCGACCTGCTACCACTATTGTTACAAATTTGTCTATATTTGGGAATTAGTATTAATTTTGGGGGTTTCAACAAAGTCATCAAAATTTTGGTGGTGTTGTTGTCGAGAAATTATATTAATTTCTTAATTTGTGTTTTTCAGTTGTAATATTGAATTTTTGAAAAGAAAGAAAAGATGACAATTCGAGAAAATACTTTGAAAGAGTTAGTTGCCCCAAATTTGTACAACCTTTGTGCATCGAGTACCTAACTCTTGAGGTAGCAATTGAAATCAAATCTGATTTGATTCACTTACTTCTTATTTTTTATGGTCTCCAAGGTGAGGATCCGCAAAAGTATTTGAAAGAATTACACGTTATTTGCTCAAGCATGAAACCCCATGGTGTGACTGAAGAACAAATAAAATTTAAGACATTTCATTTTTCTCTAAAGGATAAGACAAAAGATTGGTTATACTATCTACTCCCTAGTTCGATCAACACATGGAATGCAATGCAGAGACTATTTTTGGAGAATATTTTCCTGTATCTAGAGTTGCCAACATCAGAAAAGAAATATATGAGATTAAACAAATTAGTAGACAGACACTATATGAATATTTTGAGAGATTTAAACAATTTTGTGCTAGTTGCCCATATGCATCTCTTTCCAGCAGCAACTATAGTTTTGTTGTGACCCAAATGATTGACGAGTCCTTTGCCATGTAAATCTTTGACCTTTTTTTTCTCTTAAAGAAGATTGAGGAATACATTAGGAAAGAAAAAAAAAATCCATTTGCAATAATTGTTTCATTCGGTACTATGTTCTCATCGGTGCTTTTCCTTTATGGTTTCTTTTGGAGTGCAACTTCTCCCACCACGCCGAGACTCCACCTTTTAATCAACATGTGACAAGTCTCACTTCTTTTCCTTATGGATTCTCCAAATAGTACTTATCAATTTCAACAATTCAATCCAAAAATTTTTCAATATTTAAAATTTCCACTAAAACAAGGAAATATCCACCTTTAGTTTGAAATCACATGCATCTCTGTTGGCATATTCATTCCATTCATATTCAATGTTTCTTATATACTCAACAAAGTGATTATCTTCGTTGCTCGTGTCTTCCACATAGACATGATATCTAGGTGGTGGTCAGGAACAGCTCTGTTACCAGGTTATTGACGAGCGTAAGTCATCTAAGCACGACACAAATTGTATTTCATGGTTCTGGTTCTATTCATATTGCATTTAATTTGCATTTCTTCTAAGCCTTTAACACCAGCCGTTGATTTGCGACTAAGATGTCTCAGCTCTTTGATCTTCATCACGAGAACCGTTGCAGGCTAGAATCGAGAATGGTTGATGAGTTGGAACAAGTGAAATCTTCCCGATCCAATGCCAAGTAACACAGTGAATAGACAGAGCGCAATAAAAGACTAACACTCGACTACACTCTAAGAATAAATAAATTTCAACTCAGAAACTTAAGAAATAAGGGTGAAACTCTAATATAGAATTAATAAAGAATGTGGTGTCCCACAATAAATAAAGACACCTTATTTACTGTAGATGATAATTCACTTCTAGAGTTAAATATCCTAGTAAGCAAATAATTCTTCAAAAAAAATAATAATAAATTTTACTAAAATTAAAATATTTCTCTAAAGATAGCTACTTGATTAGTAAGGCTTCTTGAGGCATCCTTGATAAATAGAAACTTTCATTGCTTGTGCTCCAAAACTTTCAAAATTAACCCGTTGGCCGGTTGATATCTCAATTCAACTCGGATCATAAAGATGAGTGGATGCTTTGATTTTACATAACTATTTATTCATGATATATTTAATTTAATTTAACATGTTATTTATGTCATACCTGACGCATCAAAGTCTTATTTAAACTAAGCGTATATTACCACAGAAAATCACGAAAATCGTATTGAACCAAAGACATAAGACTATTGGTCATCGTGCTCTTAGTCTCTTACTAATCCACATGACACAAAGTGGTTCTTTGCATGTTAGCTAGCAGAAAGCAACCGGTGCATCTTATCTCTATACATGCAGCTCATCTGCACCATTTGAGTAGTAAAACCTTGGTAAAATTAAAATAATAAATCAATATTACCAGAAGGTTAGACATCTATTTTCAAATACTAAGGGATTCGAAGTTTAGTTAGAGAAAATTACGACAAAAACCTTATCATTCCCATGCTTGATTGGCACTGCCATCATTTTACCAGCATGTCATACACAGTGTGTTTTGAGAGAGAGAGAGAGAGAGAGAGTTAAGAAAAGAGATAACAACGAAGGGCAGAAGGGGGCCAAGAAAAGTCAAAAGAGGAAGTAAGAAGATTGATTATAAGGGCAGAAACGGGGCGCCCAACAAAATACAAGGAGCGAGGGAGATGAAATGGGCTCACCTACTAAAAAAGGAGCAATTTACCTTGGTTTCGGTTAGAGTTGGGTCCGGCCAAATTGGGTCGGTTCGATCTAGTTTGGGAGGGGTCAGAAATGGACCGGTTCAATCGCGGTTTCAAGGCATTTTCCAGGCCATTCCGGGCCGATTCCAAAAAAGTTGCTCCGAACCAGCTCGGTCCCCTGTGCTGGGCTGGTTTTGGCAATTTTTTTTTGTTTTTATTTTTTTTATTTTTTTAGGTTGTTGACTTGCATCATTGGAACGTAGAGATCATTAACTAATTATTTAATAAGAATTTGACTTGTTAACAATATGGTATAAGGGTGGATGACTACCGTCCATGTGGTTTTTGGTCGTCCTCCACCTTGACAAAGTCTGTCCACTTGGCGAAAGTTAATTCGTTGTCATTGCTGAATTGGACAAAAACACTGCCTCGTCACGATGGGTCTTCTCTGTCTTTCCATCTCTACGCGTACAGAAGTTAAGGAGCGCTAAGGGAATTTCTTTCCCTCTGCCTTCAAAAGCCTTTTCTTCTTTATTTCTTTCCCTTTCTCCCCTCTCCTTCTTCTTTTTTGTTTTACCACAGTTCAAATCCTTCTTCGTCGAATCGTTTCTCTCTTCTCGCACCTCTTCTTTACAATTAGCTTCGTTTTGACCACAGATTAGCTTCTCTTATCTTTTTTTTTTTCCAAAACAATATTCTTGCTAATTTGATTGATTGTCGCTCGAGCTCATTATTCCATATTTTCTCTTCTACAGTCAAGTTCGTTCAAGTCGCCCAGCTTGTTGTTGTTCTTCTTCTCGTCTTCTCTCGTCTTCTCCATCTTTCGATACTTACAATGAAAATCTCATTTTTCTGAGCATTTCTTTTTTGTTGCTCTCTATCTCTCTAACTTGATTATTTTTGGGTTTTTGAGATTAGGGTTTTCTGCAGTTCTTGTCTTCTCGTCCCTCTTTTTCTCTCTCTAACTTGATTATTTTAGTAGTTTTTTGCGATTAGGGTTTTCGCCAGTTCTTGTCTTCTCGTCTCTCTTTCTCTGCCCCTTGAATCCTCTCTCTCTCTCTCTTACTGGTCTTGATACCCAGACGAAATTTCCCCAAAATATTAGATGGGTCAATCTTATATTTTGAATTTGATGCAGATGGAGCATGCCGTTATGGTGGCTTGGCTTTAGGCTTTAATGGAGGACACGTTGCTGCTGGTGTTCCTTCCTATTAGTTTAGAATGCCCACGAGCGGCATTTTAGACATTTTACGATAGGGTTAGTGGGGTAACTCCCACTAACCACATCTTAACCACTCCTTCATTTTCTTGTACGTTAAAAGAAAAATAAAAAATGATAAATTGCAACCATGTGGGAATGTTCTTTATTCCCTAGAGAGAGAATATAGAGGGAATGAAAAAAATTCCGTGTAGGGAATTTTTCCCGTCACGATGATCGCCGGACTGAGGGTTGCGGCGTTGTGACATTGCGGTGGTGGTTCGATTAACATCGTGGACCCAACCATGTGACTTGATCTGGATGACGGGGACTCACATTTTGGGCTCGCATATTCGGGTGGATTTATATCCTATACCCAATCCATATTTATTTTTTTCTGAAAATTATTTATGAATACTTGCACGAATTCGATTAATCCAATTATTTACCGTAGGGTTGGTTTAAAAATAATTTGTGTTAAAATTTTTGAGTATAAAAGATATTGGGTTAAAATTTGGGGTTCGGATCAGCATGGTTTAGAGACACCATGTTCCCTAGAATCACGAAAATAATTTTTAAGTAATTTTTCATAGCACATTTAGGCCCGAAGAAATCTCGCAATTGGAAGTATTAATAGAGTTCGACCCTTCAACCTTAGATTTGTCGAGTTTTAGGCCAAATCAATGCATGAAATTTATAGATTTGTAATCCTCATTTCATGCTCTTCAATTTGATATATATATTGCATATATTTGTGGCCGGAAAATGGGGTTTCAAAATTAGGGGGGGGATGGGTGATGGGGGGTTGGTCGATCCCAAAATACGCCGAAGTTGGGAACATTTCTTAAAAATCAAGTCAAGGATACTTGAAATAAATGGAATTAGAGATTTCATAAAAAATCCGATCAAAATGGTGCGAAAATGGGATTTCCCGAAACTGGTCGAAAACCCGATTCGAAAACCATGGGCCAGCGGAAAGACGAAGAGATCCAACCGGCGCGGCGCGTGTTACACGCCCCAAGCGGGGCGCGTGAAGGGCAAGGAAGGGAACGTGAGATTCCCACGATGATCGTGGTGGGCACGGTTCTCCCACGGTCATTTCGCCCGAACCGGTTCCCATTCCGGACGGGCCGGCCCGGACACCCCCGGCCGCCGTCGCATCGACGCCGCGCGCACGGAACGGTGCCCGCGCGCAGCGCGCGTCGCCGGCAAGGGGGGTCCGGCGCGACGCTCTCAGCTTGGCTGCGGGCGCCGGGTTCTTCGCGGAGGCGGCGCCGGCTGGGGCACGCGCGGGTTATGTGTTGCGGTGGGGCGCGTGCCGGGTAAGACGTCGCCTGAATTGAAATTTTTCAAATTTTTTTGTGGGTCCCATATCCATAAATGTGACTTTTGTGGGTTTTTGTGCATCAAATCCAGCCAAATGGTGAGTTTTGTTTCGGATTGTGTGATAAAATCTATTCCAAATGATTCAGACGTTGGGTATAGTATACTATTGGTTCTTGATCGTCTTGGGTACAAAATGTAAGAATAAGCATCACAAGTCACGCCTGTCTAAATGCCCGCTTTTAAAATTGTCGAATTTAATTATTTAATTTACAAGGGGGATAAAATTGTATGGTGATAAATATGAGATTTTTTTCGGTAGATTCAATTTATCCTCGAGGAGAGCAAGTATATTAAATTAAAAGCCAGGTAAGAGATGGTAGACTCCGGGGAGGGTACCACACCTCAGACAGACGGGATTAGGAGACATTATGTGCATAAAAGAGGAATGATAGCCAACTTAGGGCAATCCTCCTGAGTAGTATACACGATGATGTAATCCCAGTCTATGAGCAATATCTTACGGTTTTATCGGTTTGGCTCACTCTATAAAGAGTATTATAGTGCTCTTACAGATCCTGAGATGAGGATGCTATCGTATAAGTATAATAACTTAAAGAAGGTTGATAGGTATGATGATGCAACATTTGATAAAAATTGTCGAATATGATCGCCGAGTTCCCGATGGGGAATATGACCGAAGCCCTTTGATATGTTTTCTAGTTCCGGGATCCGATCTCTTTACTTTATTTCGGAATCATGAAAGTCTAATTTCATGAGAAATGGACGAAAGCATTTTTGACCTTTCACTAATGTGAATAGGTACAGTGAACTCAAGTAGGAGCATCTAGAGGCGAGTAGGCCATACTCGGGTCATGCTTATGCGATGGAGTCAAGCAAGGACTCCTGTGAGACCGAATGGTAAGAGAACACATCGAAAACCGATATTACAACGGCTCGGGATAGGCGCGGATAGAGTGCACTTTATAGTTCCTCAAGTAGGAGGATTTACGTACTGAAACCGAGTGTTTTGTTGACATTAGAGGGAGTAGCACTTGCAAGTTGGAGTTGCAAAGATGCTAGACTCTATATGCTCTTTACGCTCCAAAAGTTCGACGGAACTTGATTTCAGTTTAGGATATGCTCTGTTAATTTAGAAATTTAAAATTTCTATTTGTTACGACAATTCTTTGATTGGTTCTATTTTGGTCCGTGAGGGGATCGAATGTCGCCGGAAATTGATTTCTTTCAATGGTATTTCTTGTTGTCCTCTTTGGGGGGGGGTTGTGAGGGGTCCTCTTAGCGGTGAGGGTGACTTGGTAAGTTTTGTAGAACCGGCTAATTGCCTAGACAACGCACATACAAAGAAAACCATTCGACAATGACTATGGGTAGGACTCCATTGCGGTTCCCATCTCAACAATCTATGGCCTTATGAACGTGAGAACCCGAAATGGTGTTGGGTACTTCTTTACGTTCATAGTCAATTACACTTGTTTCGGTTACATCCATCTATCTCTGGCCGCAAGTCTTAAGACATTGAGGTGTCTCAGAGGTTATTAGCGAGGTTGAGAATCGGTTAGATCCGAGAGTTGAGATACTCGTAGAATCGATTGAGAGCGAGCGAATTTATCTAAAGAGCTCTATTTCAAGAAGGGGGCATTACAAGGAAACTATTCCTTCGTTACTAAGAGAGTAGAGTAGCCGCGAGAGAGGAAAAGGACTTTGTTTGAGACGGTAAGGCCGGGGCGATGATGGCACAAACCAATTTACTCGTTTTCCATTGGGAGATGCGTTATTGGTCTGCACCTATGTTCTCAATCGTATTCTATTGAATCGTCCGTACTCCATATGAGCTTTGGACAAGGGAAGCGCCTTAGCCATTTGAAGATTATGGGGTTGTGTCGCGTATTCACTCTTTCTCGCATTTACCCTCGATTCGTAGGTTGGTCTACGAGAAAAGAGATGTATCTTTATGAGATACTTAGAACACTCCGGGGGTTGTGTTCTAATGAGCATCGAATGACACTCTCATGCAGCAATTCCTCTTAAAAGGTTTCCCCTATGAGAGGTGAAATCAATTGGGACTTTACCTTTTATGAGATGGATGAGCCTAGTGGTTGGCTAATCCCGGTTGGATCCAAGAATCCATAGATTACGCGGGGATCTAGTCGGGGGGGGGTCGGCGATCCATCTAAAGGTAAGTTTTCCCACCTCCTTAAGAGTAGTCGATGATGCGTACCTAGTGGCTTCCCGATTGAGGAGAGGCTCTAAGGTATCTTACTTTGGATTACGAGGCACCTTTAAGCCGCTTAAAGTTTCTTGAGGGTTCCATGGAGGACCATTGATTATAGGCCATGGATGAGAGGAGTTGATGAGAATCAACGGGATCCGGGATCTAGTTGATTTACCGAGGGGAACGTTGAGAGACATAGGAGTTCTCACAATCAAGAAAAAGGTCGACGGATAAAGGGTATAAGGCCTATATAACCGGGTTGGACTGAGGGTAAGGGTATTATCCGTCCGTTACTTTTAGCGATTGTCGTGGACATGATTTGGATCTCGGAGTGAGACCGGGATGAATGTTGAGGACGTTCTCTGGAGTGTTTTGGATGAAGATCTATAAGGAATGGCCATCGGTCTTTATTCTTATGGTTCCGGATTATGGATCGGGTCGGGACTTGGGAAGTTTTTACATTCATTACTTCCGGCATCCCGACCCCGATGAGATTTCCACGAGGGTGATATCTTACGTTTTCGTGATGATGAGGAGGATCATCGCGTATACCTCTTTACGTTCTTTTGATCATGTCCTCATGTGAATGACATTTTCCATTGATTGGGAACAACAGAGACCGATGACCGCGTGATAACGTGGATATTATCGAGCCCAGATCCGAAGAACATAGATGAGACTCGAGTTCTTCCTCGAAATTAAGGTCCTGAGGGGATTGTAGGAGACAGTGTTGACTCTTTCACAGGAGTCAAACATCAAGGAGTTCTCAGGGAGGGTTTACTGACTACAACTCAGATATCCCTTTATCGCTAAAAGGTCAAAGCCTAATTCTTGACATATGCCCTAAGACTCGAAAAAGGACAAGGGGAAATGAGTGGAATCCCTCCTTTTCTCCCGCCGAGGTGATCGGATGAGCGGGCGCGTACACGTTTCGAAACGTTTGATTTGCGGTCACTGAAGATGGTGTTCCTAGGGAACCTGGGAAATTAGGAAGATCGATAGATCCGGCGGGGGGGAGCCAAGAGGTTGAGTGTTCGGAGGAGGTGATTTGCATCTTATTGGGTATTCGGATACCAACCGGGGGTTGATCCGAATGTATGCAAATCGATATTATGTTTTTCTTTTCTTGGGGGGTAGCAAAAATAGACGGAGCTTATGAGATTCTAGAGTCGGGAAGTGTTGGCTCAGAGAGATTTTTTTGGACAATTTTTTGTTATGCGGTTGTGTCGGATTAGGGGCGTTGGGGATTATTGAGAAAATCAGGCTGCCTTTAACCACACTTGAGACCCTAAATATCAATAAGTTCAAACACATTGATACCTAATACTACGTTATGAGATACATCACCGAGAAGGGTGAAGTGACAAATTAAGTACATTACTATACAGCACGTTGGTTGATCCATTCAATAAACCCATTGTGATAGATTCCTATATGAGATATTTGAATCATTGGGTTTGCATGTACATTCACATTTCTCACTTTGTACTGATGCTTATTGTATTATATATATGACATGTGTGCATGATTGGGTCACTTATTTATTGCACTATTTTAATTGTCATATATTTTGTGATATGTTATGAAAAATGATATGTCAGGCAGGCGTGGTCGACTCTCTCACACGAGTGACCACCTCCAGCTCTGAGTGAGCGGAGATGAGACGGTTTCTAGTTGTAAGAGGCTTTGAGAGTGGCCCTACTAGAACATAAGTCACCCTGATATGTGTTCAGGATGATGTCATATACGATATGACCGGCATGGACGTACCCACATCCATCTTGCCTGTAAGTAGCCAGGTTTGAGATCTCAGATATCACCTGCGACTAGTGATATTGTCTCTGAGATACTCTCTCTGAGATTTTTGGGTAAAGTCTTATGTGTAGACTGAGTCCCATACCTACACAGTGTTAGAGAAATCTGACATATGCCCTTTGAGAGATGGGGGAATAACACTGTGGCACGTGTTTCATACCGCGTGTGATATGTCTACCAGAGATAGTGGGAGTATTATTTGAGACACTGATATAATTTTGATCCCCGTTCCCACTGTGTGAGACCCGAGATCCATTGGGTGGGATCTCTTGTACCCTTATCACTTTCGGCTGTTTCTAGAAGTCTTGGCTCAGTGTTGCTACTTTAGTCTGTTTACCAATGGCCCGGAAGATAAATTGAGGTCTGAGGGACAGGTCTAGGAAAGCTGCTGAATTGAGGCTAATAGATTCAAGTTTGGAAAAAGGAAGACCAAATGACATTATATCATTGTGTTGTATTCACCGGCTAGTCTATTATGTCTGTCCATGTTGGGATGTAAGCATAATAGTGGATACACAGTCGAGCATTTATTGGGGATTACTTTCGTTGAGGAAAGTAGTTCGATGGATGTAATTAGTCTTGGATCTGGGGTGCAGCGAGTTCTTTTGATACTAACGATGACTTCTCGATCATCCTAACAGGTGCATCGAGAGGTTTTTGCTTACAGGTGTACTCACAGGTCGCACGACGCCCAATTTTGTATGAAAGTCTAGTAGGGTGATGTGATCGCATGAGTTGTGATCTTGTGACGAATATTAAAATGCCCTCGCGTGCAAGTGAGAGATATTAGTTTAGAATACCCACGAGGGGCATTTTAGACATTTTACAATAGGGTTAGTGGGGTAACTCCCACTGACCACATCTTAACCACTCCTTCATTTTCTTGTATGTTAAAAGAAAAATAAAAAATGATAAATTGCAACCATGTGGGAATGTTCTTTATTCTCTAGAGAGAGAATATAGAGGGCATGAAAAAAATTTCACGTAGGAAATTTTTTCCGTCACGATGATCGCCGGACTGAGGGTTGCGGCGTTATGACATTGCGGTGGTGGTTCGATTAATATCGTGATCATCATCCCGATTGCGAGATTCGATCAACGGACGCACGGTCGATTTTTGGCTCTGCATATTCGAGGTATTTATATCCTATATCCAATCCATATTTATTTTTTCTGAAAATTATTTATGAATGCTTTCGTTACATGTGACTCGATTAATTCCAACACCTCCTTTTATGAAGAGGGCGCTGGTTGTGGTGCTTGTTTTCAGGGGAGTTGTTTCAAGGCTTTTGTAGGAAAAAGTTTCCATGAGGTAATTCTCGGACAAATCTATTACCTTATTATTAATCTAATTATCGATATATTTTAAATAAAATTAAAAATTAATTAAAATGTAAACTTTTAGGGCATATTTTATTTCGCTAGCAATACTCTTCAGATTATCAAGTAACAGAAGAAAAAGCTTTGCTCAACGACATGTTTTCTAAAAAGAAAAAGGAAATGGTATTTAGTCTTTGAATTTCTTCTGCAGATAAGATGCAAAAACACAACTTTGTGCAGTACAGCAAGCACAAGAGTGATTATAACTGATCTGAATCAGAACAATAAAACAGATTTTCTGATCAGTAGCAGAGCTTTTGCAGCCATGGCTTGTCAGGGTATGGGGCAAGAGATTCTCAAATTTGGGATTGTTGACGTGGATTATAAGAGGTGAGTGAGCATATGTCTATATTAAAATGGATAATTTCTAACATTTTTATAAGTTGGTGCTAGGTCATTTGTTTCCCTTTTAGTTGGTGTTAGGTCATTTAGTTACACCCATCATATAAGAAAAGCTAAAAATGTCTTCTTCATGGGACCAACATTTAAGGTTGTGGACCATTCGTTACAATGTCCTAAGTTGATTTTGTTAATTGGAAAATAATTGATGCATGCCATGATCCATAAACTATGATGCTTATTATTTTTATTTTTACTGTTTTGAACCTTTATGTGACTATTGGAGCTTGGGCAAGAGAGGGCTTACGTAAGTGAGACTATATTTACATTCATTTTCGTCTCATTTGTCTTGACAAGGGACTCTGCACATTATACTTTGTTGTCTCTTGCGGCGAAATCTGATTTTGAACATTTCATGTTAAAAAAGTGTATATTGCTAAATATGTAGTTTGTCTATGTTGCAGTGGACTTTGCATCCTTTCATTTTCAGGGGCAAAAAGATTTTCATTGTTCTGATCTGGTACAGAGTTCTGGCCTTTTTAGTTTTAAGTGTTGGTTTCTATGTTGAGTATTGGTTTAGATATGGTTTGAGTTTGTTATAATGCTAAATGGTATGAAATGGCTACTTGTTTATAATGTATTTTTTTGGGAATATCCAGTTCTGTGGTGCAGGTATAGGAAGAAATCCTGGTGGCCATTATAGTGTTACTGTTCCTGGTATGCTGTGATGTCTTTGCACTGCATATTTCTCTGGTTACCATTGAAATGTGGATAGATCTAAATATCTGAAGTTGATTTTATTTATTTTGTATTTTATTATTTATTTATTATTATTATTATTTTGCATTGACAAATAGATAAAGTAACACTGACAGTGTGCAGTCTGTTGTTCCACTTAGGGTTCTATATTATGGTGGTTCGTTATATTGCACCAGTTATAGGCTTTTATTTTGCATATGCACATCTACATTTCTTTGTGTTGGATTTCTGTCCCTTCATTCTTCTATTTTGCAATTTATGTTTGTGATGTCCTACGGCAACTTTGAGAAGCTCTGTTTTCATTAGTTTGTGAAATTGAATATAAGGACTTATCCTTTCATTTTTGTTCTTGTTGTTAGGTTGTGGGGTGCTCAAACTAGGTCATTGCAGAACTTTGAGATTGCAGGTGACAGGGAGAGAATGCTGAGCTTCTTATCCATGCATTTGGTATTCTTAAGAAATGTGCTGGCAATTTCTGGGAATGTACTCTCTTGTGCCTGCTTATTGTGGTAGTGCATCATGATATTAATGACTAACATTTTGTTTTAAAGGAGTATTTCTGCCAAGCATTATAACTGGAATCACCTGATGAGATTTATATGTAGGCAGGGACAAAGCATTGAATTTCTTGGAGGACTATCAAACTTGAAAGTTAATAGACCATCATTACTACTTAGTTGATAAGATATAACCTTTAACTAGGACTCAGCTTTGGTTCAAAGCACATACTTATGTTCTTTGCTACCCTATGAATTTTTGTTCTTTATTCAATTACATGTGGAACGCTCATAATGTCAGTCCGAAAGCACTTCCCCGATGTGTTTGATATGTGTGAAATCGGTGGACTCTTCTTCTTCTTCCCTAATATGGTCAGCGTTCAGAAAACCTCTCTCTCAGCAGCGTGGGATTCTGTGGTTCTTGAAAGTACTTCTTTTTTTCCTGCATTTTTACATTTTTTTTCTTTTTCCATTTTGGAACATGGAACAAAATCTGAGATCATATTATTATTATTTTTTTATCAAATATGAATATATATAGTTTTTTAGTTCCTGTCTTTGGAACACAGGAAGATGAGACAAATCTAGGGTTAATTTAGCCATTAAAAGAATTTAAAAAGGGCTCCCTTTTTCCCTGGCATTTCGTTTTACGAAAGTAATATTTTACAAATTGACAAGTACCACAAACACCTGTGTTCTGGGAGGGCACCATCTCAAATAGCAGATAATGCTTATTAAGCCTGCCTTGCATGGTCAAATTGCAATCTCTAACCTTCTGTCTACTTCTGCTATGGGATTATTCTCTCAAAAAAATATTTAAGTTAGTTCAGGAAAAGTTCATTGCTTTTTCTTTGGGGGGAGGTGAGAGAACAGATACAAGTATTTGACATGGTGATTTACAACTCTCTTGGATGGTATATGACAAGTGAGAGGGTTCAACATGAACTCATCTCTTTGTGGATTCATTTCTTTGAGAGAGAATGCCAGTTTGACTTAAGTTCCTTTTGAGTTTTATTACCTGCCTTCCTACTGAAAAATTAATCATTTCTTTGAGATTTCCTTGTGTGATAGTTGCACAATTTGGTTCATGTTTGTTATCTGCATTGCTTTAATGATAACATCTCTTATATCAGGTCTTCCATTAGCTATAGCTGCCATCCAGAATAAGTGAATTTCAATCTCTTTCGGAATTTGTTTTGTGTTTGGTAATCTGGGTTATCTTCATAATAACAATAATTTCTAGAACTTCTAGCAATTATGTCTCTCATGGATCTAGCTCAACAAATGTAGACCAAAGAGCATAAGCTCATACATGCACTGCAGTCTGAAGGATACCTCAAAACTGGAGAGCAGAAATCATACAAGATATTGTTGGCACTTTCAGGCTTGAAAGCAGCACTGACCAATAACCCGGGGTATAATCATAGTGTATTGGCGTGTCAAGAGGCTGCAAGAGTTCTCCTGCAGTATGATCTTCTACCTTCTCAATAAAAAACTGGATGAATTTATGACCTCTGATACTATTGCTAGTTTCTTTGCATGTGCCTCTTATAGCTCACAGAGAGACTATATGTTTGGTATTTTTTTTTTTGGGGTCTCTGAAGCACAAGCATATGATAAATTATTTTGGGTGTCTTTTTTGGGTATCAATAATATGCTTTCAGTGTGTTTTGTTGAAGTTGGAGTAGAAAGCAGGAAAATAAATGGGGAAAAAGGTGGTATGATGGTATTATGCAATGATAATAAATTTTCTTTTGATTGCAACTTTTTTCCATCTCGTGACATTGGTTGGTGGGAGTGGTGGTGGTTTCTTTGGAGTTTCTTTGAAGGAATTGTGCTGTTTGTTTGTATTGGATGCTGATTAGAAGTTGTTGTCTTTAATATGGAATGCTTAATTTGTTTGTTCTGCATATATGTAGGGTGCATTTTCTATTTCTTTCTCAGTCAAGGAACTCTCTGAATTGGTGCAGGACTTGTGGGTCAGGGGACTTTGGAGGGTGGAGAGAAGCTTTACTTTAGTCTGCCCACTTTATAACTGCGAGGGTCTTATAATACGCAAACTCCAAAAGGATTGTAAATTTCTCATTCTTTTGGTGTTATGTTGTGTTTCTAAATATATGATTGTTACTAAGCAATTTCTTCGCCATTTTTAGCTAATTTAGTCATTTGTATTGTAAGATATGGAGAAGATTTGTTAGTTGTGTAGTGACAACTTTTTTATTTCCCGCCTGTGAACAGGTCATGACCGGTTATTGTAGGTTTCCTTGCTATAGAAATGCTGTGCAAATTGGTTTCTTTTGGAACAAAGGATTATGAAATGGACCCATATCCAATTTTATTGTCGGCCATTGCTGTATCTCATTCAACTTTTGGCTCATCATTTTTGAATCATTTTCATGTTGATGCATTTTGTACTTTATCCTAGCAGGCAGGGAGTCTTCCAACTGATGAGCTTAGGGGTGTATATATCTGGGTTAATTGTGCAATTCATTTTGTTCAGGTGAGCTTGTAGCATCTGATTTGCATCTTAATTTGAGACTGAGAGCCTACTTGACTAGCTCGTTAGCTTTCCATTTGACTTCCAGATTGAAGCCAGCATATGACTATTTTTTTTTGACTTATTTAATTGAAAATTTTGTATGTTAGATCCTGTAATATGAGAAAGTTACTCAAGCCAGTTCAACCAAGCAACTAAAAGCAAACATCACCTGATCTAATTGGAATGGCTATATTATTCTGTTTTGTTATTTCCTTTGGTATAGTAGTTATGGAAATGGCGCATGAATCCCAACCTAACCCATTCCCGCTTCAAACGGGGCTCTCAAATTAGAGGAATTTTAGGCACTGACTCCAGGTACAGGAGGTACTGAACCCTTATATGACACATTTTCATGTCCCACTGTGGGAATACAACATAATTTTCATCCACCGTACTTTTCAAAACATTGAAGATGGTTATTTGAACACGTGAATTGCGCCTTTTAATTCTTTTTAATTTGCCATTTATGTTTTTAACCAACATCTTACTTGAACTCAGGGTATTATGTGGATATACCTGTGAATAGACGACAGTAGTGTTCTGGAGTCCATTGGAGATATATTTATAGCTGGTCAGTTCTGCAGCAAATATTCTAGCTGTGCTTTATGTTTGTATTGTTTAACTTTATCACATTTTTCTTTTTATTTATTTTGTTCTTTTGTTTTTCCTTCAGTTATATCAATTGGTGCAGTAGTTGGGTTTTTGCTTTATGGAGGAAGGCAAGTCCTTTTGCATTGTGACATTGCATGGGGTAATAAATGATCTCGGCTGCATTTGGGTGTCCCATGGAAATTTAGTTTCTATGTCATTTATCCCATTGAGGGGCAAAAGTCAATAGATGCTTTGGGACAATTTAGGATAACTTGAAAAACTACCTTTTAGTGTAGAATTGCTTACAATGATTCCTTTAATTTTCTCAAAATTGAGAACTTGGCAAAAAGTTCAAACTTCATTGGATGAGAGACATCATAATGGATGATGCACCTCACTTATAATTTTTAGGTCTTATGCCATCTCAGCCTCCTTCAAACCCCTTATTTGGTGAGCTAGATGCTAATGAGAACCCTTATGGGCCACCTCCAGAGGCAAGTGATCGAGAATTATATCGTCGAAACTGAAGTTAGTAGTGGTTGCATGATTTTGGAAAGCTTTCGCCAACTGTCTTGATCCTAAGACGTTTTTACTTGTTCATTGTAACAGCGGGCACCACAGTGCCTGTTAAATATTTATTTTTATGCTGAGTACACATTTCAGGCTGTTTTTAGGTTTCTGTAGCTCTGGGGTCATTGAAGTTCCCTTATATCTATCCTGATCCAGAGTGCCAGAGACCACGTGCTGCTCTAGCTGAAGATTTAGGCCTTGAAGCTGACTATATTCTTGCTGGATGCGGTGCTGATGAGCTTATTGACTTGATCATGAGGTTAGTAAAAGATCATTGTGTCCACCGGTTTTCTTTTGTATTATTGTTTTTAGGTTAATATATCCAACTTTGGTAAATAATGACCATAAAATCTGATATTTTGGATACATTTGTTGGTCTCCTACTGCAGGTGTGTGTTGGAACCTGGTGATAAATTGCTGACAGTCCTCCAACATTTACAATGTATGAGTTTGATGCAGCAGTTAATGGGGCACTTGTTATCAAGGGTAAGAACTAGCTTTCTTGTATTTTAACTTTCTTTAATCTTTATTGCTGTGTGAAGCATCTATGCTTGCATGCCCTTTCTTAACATGCTTGAAACCTTGAATATGGTGACTTATAAAATGATATATTTGTCTCATTTCTTAAAGCTCAATTTGTATCTGCAGTACCAAGGAATCCAGATTTTAGCTTGAACATTGAACTGATTGCTAAAGTTGTTGAGAAAGGGAAACCCAAATGTATATTTTTAACTTCTCCCAACAATCCAGATTGAAGGTGCATCCTTTTTGAATTTGTTCATTCCCTTTTCATGCATATCATATGGTGCAAATGGCTAACTGATCTGTTGTAGGTGTACTCTGGTTTCAGCTAAATAGTGAATATCTCTAGAATGCAATTTATTTACCACCCTTGTTATTAGCAGATATTAGGGCATTTCCTTGTAAATGAGATTGCACCGTACTCTGATCTTCTTTGTATGCTTCCACTATACTATGCTCTATGTAGTTGATTTAATGGCTTTGGTAGAACCTTCCATGTGTTGCATGCCAATTTGTGGACGTACGGGGACTGGGGAGTGTTTCTTGTTTGTTCGTCATACATGAAGTGAAATTGAGAAGTGTTGCTTAAAACTGTGTTAATATGTATAACCTATTAGTTCCTTCATATGCATCGTTTCAAAATATTATTTCCTCTGTACAGCTGAGGGTGTACAATTATATGAAGAGTTGCACTGTTTCTCTGTGTTTCCCTTTTTGGAGAGGGGATGTTCTACAATAGACTTCTGCGTAAGAATTTAGAATGCCTAGAGTTAGCTTGTGGCGGCTAGAGATTTGTTACTCATTGCATTTGATGAATATGGCTTTTAAATGTAGTTAGTTGACTAAATTGATGTACTTTGGGCTCTATTATTGAAATCCTGATTTGACTACATTTTTTCCGTATTGTTACAGTATCATTTCCGGTGAAGTGATCTTGAAGATTCTTGATATGCCAGTACCAGTCGTGCTGAATGATGCATATATTGAGTTTTCAGGCATCAAGTTGAAGATGCAATGGGTGAAGAAGCATGAGATTCTCATTGTTCTTCGGACATTTGGCAAAAGAGCTGGTGAGTTCATGATTCATATTGCCTTTTTCTGGAGTTGGGGTTGTTTGGGGAGGAAGAAGCTTAACACTCATGGTCCCTTTGTTAATTTGTCATGGGGTGCGTAAAATGGTCAATATGACATGATAAATTAATTCCTTTATTCTTTTGAGTAGTGCGAGAAAATGCGGAACATCGTTTTTGCAGGAATCTACTTCATGCTAACAAAAATTAAAATTTTGTTGAAGACAAAATGCCCTTCTAATTGTTCAGTTCCATTTTTTATTTTTTATTTTTTTATTTTTTTTATTTTTTTTGCTCCCTTGGGACAGGCTTGGCTAGGCTTCCAGTGGGATATGGAGCCTTCCCTTTATGCATCATTGAATATATTTGGAGAGCAAAACAACCTTATAATGTGTCTGTTGCTGCTGAAATTGCTGCATGTGCAACATTGCAGAATCCCACTTTCCTTGAGGTACTTTTTAGGTTCAGCTTTAAGGATCACTTCAATATTCAACAGTCTAAATAACCAAAGAGTTGGATAAAACATCTTACCTATGGCTTAATAGGAAGTTTAGATTTAATACTAATTCTTAATTGTTCCAGAATGTTATGGAGGCTTTGGTACAAGAACGGGAGAGGCTATATAAGATTCTAGAGGATGTCCCTTTCCTCAATCCATATCCAAGTGATTCTAATTTCATTCTTTGTGAGGTTACATCTGGAATGGATGCTAAAACGCTGAAGGTAATTTCTCTCTAAAGATTTCCCGTTATCCAATGCTGATATCGAATCTATTAGTGGTGTTCTTTTGTTCAATTCGCCTCTTTGCTTACCTTAAAATTAGCAGGAAACAATTATGAATAAAATTTTTTATGGTCTTTAAAATTTTGCTGCAGCTCGTTGGCGGTTCAATCTTGGTAACCGAATAGCCGCACAAGAACTCAATAACTGAATTACCAAATAGGCACTTGATAACTGAATAATCGAACAAACAAGCACTCAATCAAATGGCCGAGCAGGTGCTCATAACTGAATAGCCGAACAATTGGCGCTCGGTAACCGAACAATCGAATAGGTAATTGAATAGTCAAACTAACAAGCACTTGGTAACCGAACAATCGAACAGGCCCTTGTAATTGAACAGCTGAGCAGGTACTCGATGACTGAACAGTCGAATAGGTGACTGAACAGTCGAATAGGTGCTCGATAATCGAATAGTCACTTGATAATTGAACAGCAGAATAGACAATCCTAATCGAATTGTTAAAAAGTCTCTAGGTAGAGATTTCTCAACCAGATCTTTCGGCTATTGTCGAACAATTAAAAATTTGATAAAAATCATTTGATAAAAATTATATTTTTCTTCCAATACACTATTTCAATCAAATTCAAATGATTTCAAGTTTGATATATACCGTAAGCACATCAATTTTTCTTCAATTTTTGGAAGTGGTATAAATGTCCACAATATATTACAAACTATGTTTAATAGAGATGTTCATATTTTTTACTCAAACACATTAGTTTAACGACTCTTATATATATATATATATATATTAATTATATTTGTTTTTAGGAAGCACATTATAAATATTTATTTATCCATTTGACATCTCTCACCATCCTTCTTTTATTTTTAAAATCTTTTCACTCAAATCAATTATTTTAATCAATAAATACTTTACTTTAGTTAACTAAGGGATACTAAATATTTTAATCGAGAGTTTTCTTTATATCGTCACACTTCTCGCTCTAAAACACTTGACTTCATTGAACAATAATTGAAAGATGCTAAACATTATCTTAAATAATAACCGAGAGATGTCCAATACTTTAATCGAGAGTTTTTTCATACCAGTATTCTAATTTATGTTGATTTAATTTTGTATAAAATTAAAATTAACACATTTCATAATAAAAATGTTTCAATTACTTTTTAGCATTTACTTTCAATGGGTACATGATTTCAATATTTTATACAAAATTCAAACTTCACACCTTATGGGGTCAATAGTGTGTTGTATCATATTAAATAGTCATGACTATATGAATTATCAATAGCTTAGCCAAGAGCACCTTTGAACAGATTTGAGTGCTTTTTGTATCAACCTCTGTGTCCTATTGTTTGTACTTGTGAATAACTCAGAAAGAGTGTGCCTGTGCACTTATCCAAATAAACAATTAATTGCACAAAAGAGTAAACACGACTACCGGAAAACACAATCAAATGATCACATTTTGGTGTTGATTGGATGAGACTTGCAAACCTCTAGTGCTATGGTTGATTAGTATAATGATTTTTTTTTTTTAATTTATGAAAATTTTGTCATTTTCTTTTATTTTTGTTTTGTACTTGAGAAATAGTACATTTAGAATAAGAAAAAAAAAGTTACGGATTTAAGAGATTGAAAACTCTGTGGAGCTTTATCAAAATGGGGTCATATCATTAGCATTTTCATTTCAATATAGTATGCATTGAATCGTGTAATTACATAAAATTGTTTCTTTTTGGGTAGATAGTTGCTGAAATATTTAAAGTAAGTTCAAATTGGTTGAGGAGTTAGAACATAGGAACTCATATCAACAACTCGTCACTTAATCTTTTATGATTTGTATATAATTAATCTTTTATAATTATTTTTAACGGACATTTAGAATCCAAACCCTATACCACGCATAGGTGCGGTGTGTCCTTCCTAGTTTAAATATAAATATAAAAGTAAGCGAACATGACAAGAAGGGAAATTTAATATAAAAATGAAAAGGGGGGGGGGGGGAGAGTAGAGTGGAGGGGTGGGAGTCATATGAAACAAAGATAAGGTGTGGGTCCAATTTGAGGGCAGTGGGAAGTGGGATCACATGGGAGAAATCAGCTGTGTGCTCATTTTTAATTTATTTATTTCAAACATTTTTTTTTTTTTTTGTTATTTTTCTGCGGATGGACCATCAAAGTGCATCTCTCTCCCCCTCCGCTGCACTACTTCCCATGCAAAGTGTTTTCCAAGAAAATATTCATTTTTTAGTAGACATTAATAGTAAACAAAACAAAAACAAACAAAATAAAAGCCACTATTTTAAAAGCCAAAATTCCCATAAAAGGATTCAAACGATCACTCTCACTCCCCCTGGGTCACTGCCACATTGTTGGAACCGACCGGATCGATTCTATTCTACGAACCGGTTAGCCGATTCTTGGGTTGGGTTGGTTCTGTGTCAATTCTGGTCCCTTGTCGGGTCGGTTTCCGATCCGTTATATAGTTGAATCGGATCGACTTTTTTATTGTAATGTGTCGGTTCGATTCTGATTTACTGTTCATCCAATTTAGGTCAAAATATGCGGGTTAGGCTGATTTTCAAACCAGAACTAACCCAATACCCATGTCTATCGATCCGGGTCAAAACATGCCGATTGAGTCGATTTTCAGACCAGAACCGACCCAATACCTATCTCTAGTTTCTGTCGTATTTATCCTACCCAACATTTTGTCAAACAAATTTATCAAGGAGAGAGGGGAAATTGAATAAAACCAATTAGGGTTATTATACGAATCAAGTTGAGTTTGAATTACTTACAAGCTGTTTGGTCAACGGTTCAACTCTACTCGAATTTGACCGACTTCAAATCGAATTCATTATACAATCGAATCGATTTCGAATAATAGAATTTTAGATTCGAAAAGTTATCAAATAAATCGATAACCTATATTATAATATAAAAAATTAAATAATTATATAAAAATCGAGTTTTCAAGTCGAGTTCGAGTGATTCATTACATAATCGAGTCGAGTTTCGACTCATATTATTACTATTCGTCGAGTTCAAGTTCAAGTTTGAGTCGGGTAAAAAAACTCAAGTTCAAGTTTGACCATAAAGATATTCAGGATCAGAGATATTCGAGATTGATTCGATTCAAATACACCCTTATAACCAATTCTTCGAGACGCAGACGATTATTAGTATTTTGGATTTTCAAACACCTCCTGGGACTCCTTTCTTCCATGAAGTGACTTTCTACAGAGGTCATCAGAGAGCAGCGTCAATAAACCATAGCCACAGCCACACTATCTAGTTTTGACTAACATTCACCAGACAATTTTGTTCCAAAAAACGACTGGTAGGTTCAACCAAGAGCTTTCCATTTCAAGAATAAAAACCAATAACAGCTTGAGTTCTTCGAGGTTAAAACACACTGGCCATGGCAGAAGAGGGCAAGCTTCACATTGTGTTACTACCATGGTTTGCTTTTGGTCATATGATCCCATTCCTAGAGCTTTCCAAGCTCCTTGCTCAAAAGGGTCACAAAGTCTCTTTCGTAGCGAGCCCTCGAAACATCAATCGCCTTCCAAAAACACCCCCATCTTTCTTTCCAAAGCTGAATTTTGTGGAAATTTCTCTGCCCCACACAGAGGGACTCCCAGAAAATGCAGAGGCCACTGCTGACTTGCCCTTAGACAAAATTCAGTACCTGAAGAAGGCCTACGACGGGCTTCAACAACCCTTGACCCGATTTCTAGAAACTTCAAAACCGAATTGGATTATTTTAGATTTCGCCTCATACTGGCTGCCACCAATTGCAGCCAATCTTAATATTTCAACCGCTTATTTCAGCGTATTCACAGCTCCAAGTCATTGCTTTTTCGGAGGTTCCGAACACGCATTTGATCGAACAGAGCCTGAGCATTACACAGTCACTCCCAAATGGATTCCATTTCCTACTTCCATAAGATTTAGACACTACGAGATACTGAGACTCTCTGATGGGTTTTCAGAGAATGCATCGGGCGTTTCGGATTTGACACGTTCGTTCATGACCTTTGATGGCTGCGACTTGATTGCATTGAGAAGCTCTTTTGAGTTCGAAACAGAGTGGCTGAATCTCCTCCAACAACTTCAAAGAAAACCTGTAATTCCAGTCGGTTTTCTCCCAAAGAAAATTGATAACGACAAAGAAGATGCTGATGATACGAAGTCCAATTCATGGAAAGTAATCAAAAAATGGCTTGATAAACAAGTGAAAGAATCTGTTCTGTACATAGCATTTGGGAGCGAGTCAACACTAAGTCATGCAGAAAGCACCGCGTTAGCTCACGGGTTGGAGCAATCCGAGTTGCCCTTCTTATGGGCATTGAGAAATGGTAAGTTACCCGAGGGTTTTGAGGATCGTATCAGACCTCGTGGCTTGATTTGGACGAGTTGGGCACCACAGCTCAGAATACTGAGTCACGACTCAGTGGGTGGGTTCCTAAATCACTGCGGAGTCAGCTCTGTTTTTGAGGCTATCCAGATGAAGAAACCGATGATTTTGTTGCCATTGTTTTTAGATCAGGGATTAATATGTAGGGTCTTAGAGGAGAAAAAATTGGGGTACCCAATTCCAAGAGATGAGTTGGACGGATCGTTCACAAGTGAGTCGGTGGCGGAATCAGTAAAGCTGGTGATGGGGGAAGAAGAAGGGAAGATGTACAGGGAAAAGGTGAAGGAGATGAGTGGACATTTCGCAGATCATGAATTGCAGGACCGATACATTAATCAGTTCATAAATCACCTTCAACACCATGGTTGTCGTTTGCCTTAACTCTTTTTATTGGCTGTCAAACATAATGCAACTCTTTTTAGTATTTATTTTTAGTTCAGTTATGCTATCGTGCTGGTTAATTTATTGATATTTTTCAATTTATTTCCCCCAAAAGAATGCAGTTTTCTGTGGGAATTGACAACAAATCCCACTGATTCGTGGAGCTTGTCACAGGAAGATTTACTTTGATTCACATTCTTCCTAAATAAGAGAGATCGAGAGAGAATGGCTATATACATCAAATTAATTAGAGAGATTACAATTTGTACATCGGTGAGGAAGAAGAGATGTTTTTGTGAAAGATCTATTTGATGTTTTCTTTTTTTAGAGATATCGAACATATCCACAAGTCAATTCCATGTGTTCATCACCGGGACATAAGAGAGAAGGGATGATGAACACATATTAATAAAATCAAAATTTTCACAAATCGATTTCCAAATATTGGGAAAAAAAAGGGATTTCTGAAAATGAGGGCCATGAACATGTGATGTGTACCTAATTTCAAAAATTAGTGATTATGTTACATGGTCTTAGAGTCCATTAATACACGACATGGACCAAGCTCCAATGAACAAAATATGCTAGAAACCTGCCAAAACATGTCATTTACATGGGACATGTTCCTTCTTCTCGATGCCTAACAACCAAACCCTTCTCGATAGTTATTTGGTTGGCTCCTACACCTTCTCCATATTCAACATTCGGTCAACATCGGGATAATATTCACCTTTTCATAAAACAAGGAATGACATCTTGTAATGAGAAGGAAATCTATGATCCCATCAATACGGAAAGTAATCCCTTCATGAATTGAAATTTTCTCTAATTGTTAAGACCCCGAATCTCCCAATATCTCATTTGATACCCATAAATCTTGGGACACCTCCAAAAAAAAATTATGGTTTTAGCGTCCTAAATGTATATGAGATTCTCACTGGTAAGCTATATATACATTGTCAACTCAATCACCCAGGTAAGTCATCTTTTTCTTTGAACTCACATATAGAACACTATGGTAAAACAGAGTTATCTTTTAATCTGTTTCTCTCTTTTCGAAAACCACTCTCTGATTTGAGTGTTGAAATTTTCCCACCAAAGCACCCTTCACCGGTCTTTTGTAGGTCTCATTCGTCAAAATCAACAACCGACTATCCAATTTATTCGAGTCAGTAGAGCCATTATCTGTGGAGCCAAACACACCTCCAATTGATTGGTGCCATCCATGGGAATAGAATGATCTCTCGAGTTCCTACTACCATCTCCATCATTTCATAACCATGGCACCAACCAAGAGAAAGAGACTGACCATTGGTTTTGATGGTGACGATCTAATAAGAGTCGACACGAATTGAAACGACCCAATGATCATTGCCATAGGAATAGTGTCCTACCTCCTAAAAAGAGTGTTTATTGATCAAGGAGTAGATCAAGATATCCTCTTTTTGCATGCCTTCCAACAAATGGGTTTCGCCTCATCCCATCTTCAACCTTCCTACGGGCCCATAAAAGAATTCAACAACGAGTATTTGCATACGGAATGCACTATCGTGTTTGTCGTGACTTTAGGAATGCCTTCTCGCCATGCTACCATTGAGACCACTTTTAATGTGGTAAAACTCTTGTTCCCCTATAATGCAATTCTAGGTCATCCTAGTCTGGATGGTCTTGAAGCAATACCGAGTATGAGGCATATGAAGATTAAATTCAGAATACCCTTGGAGGTGGCAACACTTCATGGCAACATCAACCCACTTACTACTCCCAATGTTGAAGAAGGAAAAGAAGTCTTTTTGATGGATACACTTGAGCTTAGAAACATTGCTTAACACCAGTCCAAACCCCAACCTGGGGAGGAAGTACTCGAAGTTTCCATTACAAATATACTAGGCCAAATGATTTAAGTCGACGCCCACCTATCGACACCCCTCCGAAATCCAATTGTAGACTGTCTCCGATGACATTATAAAGTCTTCGCATAGTCCCCAGAAGATATGTTAGGTATTCTCCTATCAGTCATAATCCATTAATTAACTGTAGACGTTAGTTATAAACTTGTTAAGCAAAAGAAAAGAGTATTCATTATAGCATCGGCACGCAATATAGGAGGAAGTCTAGAAACTCCTAATGCCAGGATTGATTCGTGAGGTAGACTATCCAGAATGGTTGGCCAATGTGGTTGTGTTAAAAAAGACCAACAACAAATAGAGGATGTGTGTAAATTTCATTGACCTCGATAAGGCATATCCGAAGGATAGCTATTTGCTCCCCAACATCAACAAGTTAGTAGATAATCATCCACTCACTGGCTCTTAAATTTCACGGATGCATACTCCGGTTATAACTAGGTACACATGGCCCCGAAGATAAGAAAAAAACTAATTTCATCAAAGAGTTTGGCATTTACTATTAGAAAGTGATGTCGTTCGACCTCAAAAACACTAATGCGACCTTCCAACGATTGGTCAACAAAGTTTTTAGTAAGTATCTTGACAGAAACATAGAGGCCTATGTCGACGACATGCTAGTCAAAAGCACTGAGGCTGAAAATCACGTCACAAATCTGTAAGAGACATTCCTGACATTAGAACATTATAACATGAAGCTAAATCTAGCAAAGTGCATTTTTGGAATCACTTCTAGAAAGCTTCTTAGCTTCCTAATCACTAATTGGGGGGTTGAAGCGAATCCAGAGAAGATACAAGCCATGTTAGACATGACACCACCGAGGATAGTAAAAGAAATACAGCATCTCACGGAGAGAATTATAGGTCTAAACTGGTTCATGTCAAAAGTGGGGGAGAAATATGAGTACTTCTATGATGCTCTGAAGAAGTCCCAAAAGTTCGGGTGGACACCAGAATGCCAGGTAGCGTTTAAACGACCCAAAAAATATCTCACATTACCTTCACTCCTCTCTCGACCTATCGCCGATGAGAGGCTCTATCTTTAGGTCTTTATCTGAACGAGCGCTCTGCACTATTCTTGTAAGGCAGGAGTCCACTGCGTAGAAGCTAGTATATTACGTAAGCCAAGTACTCCACGAAGTTGAGATCAATTATCTACTTATTGAGAAGATGGCTTTCGCCCTAGTTATAACCGCCATACACCTCCAACCCTACTTTCAAGCCCATGATATTGTAGTGTTGCCTAACCAGCCCTTAACACAAATGCTATAGAAGAGAGACATCTCAGGCCGACTAGTTAAGTGCAGCATCGAATTAAGCGAATTCGATATCGAATACATACCGAGACACTCAATAAAAGGCCAAATCCTTGCCAACTTCATCCTCGAATGCACACTCTCACCGCTTACCGAGTAGACCCTCATAAACAATTGAGAAGAACCCTCATTACCTAAATGGACCCTTTATGTAGACGGGTCATCGAACTCCTCAGGAAGCGGAGCTGGACTCGTCCTCATGGGACCAGATAGTTTCAAAGCAGAATACGCTCTCTGTTTTGACTTTCTCGCAACAAACAATCAGACCTAGTACGAACCCCTTCTAATTGGATTGCGAATAGCAGCGTAACTGGGATCCCAAATTGTATGGGTCTTTATCGATAGTCATCTAGTCGTCAAACAAATTAAAGGGATCTACGAGACTAAGGACCCAACAATGACAAAGTATTTAACCGATGGGATATAATCCAAAGGCCTGTTATAGAAGGCATTCAATCTCGTAAGCCCACGATCCAAGAAGACATTTTTCATCTAGACATATCAACAATTAGGGGATTAATCTCCTCGAAGGGTGGACACGGCTTATCACATCAAGTGATTGTCATCGTCAATAAACTACTAGATCCGTGACTTTTAGAAGTATGCGGTACATCTGTAATGACATTAACCCTATTACATAGGGAAGGGACTGACCTTTACTCCTATTGGTAAAAGGCAATGCACACACTCCCCGAACAAAGAAGGAGACTTTTGAAATCTAATCGATAAGGGAAGAAATCTCCCCGTGTTGTTAAACTTCCTTAGTGGTGAAGATCACAAATCTCTCGAGAATATTTGACTATGGAATCCCAAGATTTTTGGACCTCATAAGGAAATTAAGGTTACAATGTCTCAGGTACACACGACTCTTAAGAGACCTACATATAAAAGTATTCAACATATCGAAACCCAGGTATGCTCTCTAAGACTAGACACTAGACACACAAACCATAGGGCTCTCAGAGCTCTCGCTCTCTATCTTTCTTGTGCTCAGTCTGTTTCATTTCTATCGAAAACCGCTCTTTCTGAGTTGAGCGTCAAAATCTCCCCTATCGGAGCATCCTCTGATGGTCTTTTGTAGGTTTTGAATTATCCCCAAAAGCAGCCACTTGAGTTAAAGGATCCAGAATCTATGGAGTCGAAACTCATCTCCAATAGATTGGCGCCATATGTGGGAAATAAACTAGAGCAATCTTGACGAACTCTCTGAGTCACCAAGTCACCAAGCTCCGAAGAGAAGAACCAAAACTGCCTCAAAGGCCATCACTATAGCAGATGGACATACTGTGACCTTGACAGATGCCATACTGCCAGCAGCATCTGTTCATCCCACGAAAAACCCCATTACCAATCCTCAACCCTCACATCAAGAACAGGTCTCACAACCTGTACCTCAAGAACATTCGGTTACGCCTCTCGTGCCAATATCTTCGGAACAAGCCAATCGCCCTCAGATAGAAATGTTAGAATTTGGAATATAGAATATAAGCGAACAGTTAGAAAGACTCAGCTATGCCATTAGATTGAAGGGACAATCTTCTTCAGGAGAATCTAGGCTTGCACACCCTCGATGACACGTGCCTTACCTGAATTACGAGCCTTCACTGATCTCCCATCACGATCCTGATAACCTGATGAGACAGGTCGAATAACTTATCGCTGAAGAGCTCAAATGGGCCAACGCACAAGGGGACAAAGCCCTCCTTTATCCCCCTGGCATGTCGCCCTTCGATCTGAAGGTCTTTTCAGAACTGATGCCCCAAGATATACTCTTGCCTCCCCTGGAAAGGTATGACAGGACGACTAATCCCTATGACAATGCGGTTCATTTTGTAATAGTGATGATTTCAAGGGACATGATGGATTCTCTATGTGCAAACACTTTCCCACTACTCTTAAGGGAAATGTATTAATATGATTTAACTCGCTCCCCCTGCTTATCATCAAAAGTTTCTCTCAGTTTCGACAACAGTTTAAGGCCCATTTTGTAATTAGTCGGAGGGCTAAAAAGAAGTCCACTTCTCTACTACTGCTATGGCAAAGACATGATGAGCCCTTGAGAGACTTTTTGGACAAATTTAAAGTGGAGATAATGAAGGTTTTAGCCTTTGATCATTTTATTACGTTGCTTACGGGACTATGCCCCTTGGGCATAAGAGCATCCATCACAAAGAACCCCCTTCTACCATCCAGGAGTTCTATGCTTGTGTTGAAAAGTACATCGTAACCAAATATGCTAAAACTTTTGATCGACGCAGAAAGCGACTGCTCCAAAGAGAACGCAGCCGATCGCCCTGATAGCTTTCTCCAAGGAAGAATTGACAAGGACCCCTACTGCAACAAAGATTCAACACCTATACTCCTCTGAATGAGACTCCTAGTCAAGTTTTGCTCCAAATTAGAGATAAGTCATACATCAAATGGCCTCCTCGATCTACGAAGAACGATCCTAAAAATGACAGGATCAAGTATTGTCACTTTCATCATGATCATGGTTATACGACCGATGACTGTAGGAAGCTCAAGGAAGAGTTGGAATTTCTAGTCTGAAGTGGAAAGTTACAATGGTTTATTAGCATAGAAGGGAGGAATGTACCCTCCCCTACTCAGGTAAAGCACCTTGTCCCTTGCCTTGACACAACTTAAGGCTTTACACGCGTGAGATTGAGTCGCCTTGCCAAACCATGAGATGCCTTGCCCTTATTAAGACATAACCTACAAGACGCCTTACTCCCAGGCAAGGCACTTTGTCCATGTGAACTTTGTATTTGCAAGTCGCCTTGCTCAAAATGTAAGTCGCCTTGCCCAATCGACTTTTCACAAATTAAGCTACAAAATGACCAAAATGGACAACCTAACCCAACTCAAACTCTTCAATCACCAAGGGCAAGATGGTAATTTCACCATCCATTATAACGAGGCTTGAATAATGCCTTCAATTTTCATTTTCTCCTTCCATTTCACGAACACCTCCCTCTCTCTCTACATTTTTACTCTTTCTCCCTTACTTTTGATTTCTCTCTCTTGAAATCAATTAAACCTTCATTATATCCCTTCATAAAGGTTCCAAATCCTCAAGCAAAGTCTTGGATGAAGGTTGATTTGGGAAAACCTAGGGTTGCTCAAATGGAAAAAATCTAGGGTTTGTGGAACCCAACCTTCAAAATTCAAATCAACCATGAATTTAAGGTAATCTCCTTTTCCTAATCTCAGATTTAGCCTTCTCAATACAATAATCTAGGTCTTCTATCCCAAAATTTGGGATCGGCCATATGAGAGATAAATAATGAAGTCAGAAAAAAAAAGATTTAGTTCATACAGATTTTCCTATGCCACTCATTCCTATCTAAGACAATCTCCTCAACTAAATCTATCACTATCATATCTTTACGAATGCATTGTATCCAAGTTTTCAATGACCTACCTCTATATTTTATTAAATCTCCTATATTTAGGTTCTCTATCTTCTTAACAGGTGCATCCTTAGGTCTTCACTGCACATGTCCAAACTATTTCAGACGGTATTCTCGTATCTTATCTATAATTGAACTGACTCTCAATTTATTACGTATTTGTCATTTATAATTCTATCATTTCTAGTTTTTCCACACATCTACCTAATTATTCGCATTTCAGTTACAGCTATTTTTTGCTCTTGTTGCTGTTTAATGGCCCAACATTTAGTGTCATATAATAAAGCAGGTCTTACTGCGATCCTATAAAATTTTCCCTTTAAATGTAATGGTATCGTGTGATCACAGAGCACTCCGGATGCCTTTCTCCATTTCATCCAACCCGCTTGAATTCTATAATTGAAATCCCTATCTATATTGCTATCATTTTGGATGATAGAATCAAGATATCTAAACTGTTTGCTCTTTGGGAGTTGTCTTCCTTCTAATCTAATCATTTCTTTATTATCCTGATGATTGTCACTAAACCTACACCTCATATACTTAGTTTTAGATCGACTCAATTTAAATCTTTTAGATTCTAATGTTTCCCTCAATAACTTTAATTTAGTACTGATACCCCCTTTCTAGTTTCATCAACCAAAACTATATTATCTGTGAAGAGCATATACCATAGTATTTCATCTTGAATATTTTTTGTGATTTCATCTATCACTATTACAAATAGTAAGGGACTCAATACCGAACCTTGATGGAGCCCAATGTTAATAGGAAAGCTATCACTTAACCCCCCACAAGTCCTTACATTGATCACGACTCCTTTATACATATCCCTAATAAGGTTAATGTATTTCAAAGAGATTTATTTCTTCATGAGCGCCCACCACAATACGTCTCTGGGACCCTATCATATGCTTTTTCAAGGTCAACAAATACCATATGTAGATCTCATTTTTATGCTCTAAATGTCTTCATCAACTATTTTAGCAAGCGAATTGCTTTAGTAGTGGATCATCCTGGTATAAATCTGAATTTATTCTGAAACACATTTATCTCCCGTCTCAATCTATGTTCTATCATTCTCTCCCATAATTTTATCGTATGACTCATAACTTTAATTCCTCTAAATTTGGAACAATCTTATATGTCCCCTTCATTCTTATATAGCAGGACAATTGTGCTTTCTCTCCATGGGTGGAGCATTTTCTTTATTTGCCAAATTTTGTTAAAAAGAGCCATTAACATTATTATTTTGAATTCTCCCAAACATTTTCACACCTTGATAGGGATGCCATCAGGTCCTATAACTTTGTTATTTCTTATTCTCTTTATAGCCTCCTTTACTTCATGGGGACGAATCTTACATTTAAAATCTCTATTAATCTCTTCTATAGATATCTCTACATTTTCTATATTTACTGTACACTCAATATTAAATAAGTTATTAAAATATTCTCTCCACCTCTATCTTATATCTTCATTTCGTACAAGTGTACTATTTGTTTCACTCTTAATACATCCAATCTCATTTATATCTTGTCCCTTCCTCTCCCTTAGTTTGGTAATTTTATAGATCTCTCACTCCTCATCTCGAGTCTTTAGTCTTATGTACAATTCGTTATACACTTTACTCTTTGATTCATGGATAATCTTTTTTACGTCTTTTTTTACCTTTTTATATTTTTCATAAGTCTCGCTACTACTATCATTTTTAAGATTCCTATAGCACTCTCTTTGGATTCGAATCGCTGTTTCTATTTCTTCATTCTACTACCATGACTCTTTGCCTCTTGGAGCCCCGCCCTTAGATACTTCAAGAACCTCTCTACCTATATTTTTAATATTATTAAACATATCATTCCATATTATTTCTAAATTATCATTAACAGACTAATTTGTTACTCCAATTACTTTATCCCTAAAAATCATCACATGTTTCCCTTTTAGATTCCACCACTTAATTCTTGGCTCCATATATAGTTGACATTGCTTTTGTTATTTAGGTACTTGTACGTCTAAAACAAAGATTCTATGTTGAGTCGTTACACTGTCCCCCGGTATGATCTTATAATCTTTACAAATCGTTCTATCACCTCTTTTAGTGAGAAAGAAATCTATTTGACTAACATTTGACCCACTCCTATAGGTAACTATGTGTAACTCTTTTTTCTTAAAGAACGTGTTTACTAGTGCCAAATCAAACGCTGCTGCAAACTCTAGAATTGTACTTCCCGCCTCATTCCTACCACCGAAGTCAAAGTTTCCATGTACGAATTCAAATCCCTCATTTTTCTCTCCCACATGTCTATTTGGATCTCCTCCAATAAATAACTTCTCACTACTTGATATGGTTTATATAAATTCATCTAAATCATCCCAAAATTGTTTCTTACTAATTGCATCTACACTTATTTGGGGCACATACACGCTAACTATATTAATTACGTTTTCTTCGTTTACTAACTTGACATACATCATTCTATCTCCCTTCCTTCTTACCTATACTACATCTCTTAATAGGTCTTTTTGTATAATTATTCCTACCCCATTTTTAGTTCTATCTCTATCTGTGTATCAAAACTTTTGACCATAAGACTCTATTACTCTAGCCTTTTCTCCCACCCATTTGGTTTCTTGAAGACACATGATCTTAATAGATTTAGCCTTCTCAATACTAGATTGAAATTTATTATTGAGATTTGAAAAATTTTGTTAGAGATTCAAAACCCTAGGGTTAGTAAATGGTGAAAATTTGGGAAAATTAAATGGAAATTGTATATAGATGCACATGATGTGCAAATGGTGAAAATATAACATATATTCATGAATTTGAGAAATTAGGGTTGATCGTACATTAGAAAAATTCATAAACTCTAAAATTGGAGGTGAATTAAAATTAAAATTGTGGTTATTGGTTTAGGATAATTGAATTGGAACCTGAGGAGGAATTTCATTAGATTGGACTGTGGAATTGGAAGTGAACATCTTCCCAAGAGGTAAATGGATAGCTATGTTGTATGTGAATGAGAAATTGTTTTAAATAATGATTTATAAAGTGAATTTTGAAAATGAAATTTGAAATGAATTTATAATATTTTGTGATTGTGGTGTACCCAAAAATTGAGTCATGATAAATCCATGACTCTTGAGTTTTTCATTGAATTATTTGCACCATATTACATTTGAATATTTATTGTAATTTGTGAATTTGGCTCTATCTTGTGAATGAGTATGATTTGAATGATGAATTGAATTTGGTAACATGGTGTTAGAAAAAAGACTATACTCTAATTCTTTCATGAACCAGGTTATCAGGGTGGCGTGGTTAAGGCTGATTTGATTAAAATTAGAGGATTTGAGAAGACAAGATGGAGAGTCACTCAAGTCGGCTGGATGACGTGGACACCCCACGAAAATAATTCTAGGCCAATGCCAAGGAAAAAAAGGGGATTTTATGAAAAATTATGAAAAACTCATTGGTAAATCTTAGCAACGGTCATTGGTAGAAAAGTGATTTTGGCAAAACTCCAAAAATACTGAAATGAAAGTTTAAATTGTTTATTGATTGAAACATATGAGTTATGGTGAATTTGATCTGAACTACATTTTATGTATACAATTTTATCTTCCGCATTAAAATAAATTTTGACATTCATTGTTTGGCACGACCACCTTCACCCCTCATTCATATTCATCATGCCATTGTACTCTATTTACTGAGTATTTTTAATACTCACCCCCTCTGTCTAATTTTTTCAGAGAAGACAGATTGGAAGCACAGACTCTGACTAGCGCCAGTTGAAAGAAATTTGTTTTGAAAATCTTCGATAGGCACTAAACCTGTAAATATTATTTTTGAGATCTATGTTATATGAACCATGGAAAGAAATTTTTATACTTTCGTTATGTTTGAATTTGATAAATACTTGCTTTATTTCTTTAAGAAAGTATTTGACAAATCCATGTTTTTATGATGATGAACTTTATTTATTTTCTTTAAGAATTTCCTTTGCAAACTTATTTCTTTCATTTGGAATATTTGGATTATATTGTGAATTTTGAGATACATTTTTAGTTGTAAATTCATGCAAATATTTGGGAACTATTTGGAGGGCCGAGATGGCCAGTAAATGTCTTGAATGTATTTTTGAAATGATTTGGATATCAAAATATCTTACAGTATCACGGGACACGGAGTGAGGTTTACACGTGTTTTAGAGCAACGTGGAGATTGTTACGTGCTCGACGGGAAGGTCGGGACGTGACACTTCGTGACATCTTTAAAGTCTCCCCTCTATTTATAACCGTGAAGGCGTGACCTTTACGATTGCTAGCAACTGAAATGCTCCAATGGAAGATGTGCACAATGAATGAAAAATTCAATCTTTCCAACTTCTCACAAAACATTTATTCCAAAATCATTTATTTGGTAGTTATCACATTAACACCCATGCGGCCTTTCAGGTAACAACCCTTGAGGTTACACCTTATGTCGTTTCTTTAAAACAATATAATAAGTAAGGAGCAAATGATGTTACATGGTCTGAGAACCCATTAATGCGCAACATGGGTCCAAGCCCCGAAGAACAAAATATGCTAGGAGCCTGCCAAAACATGTCGTTTACAGGGGATGCATTCCTTCTTCTCGGCGCCTGACAACTACACCCTTCTTGATAGTTACTTGGTCGCTCCCACACCTCCTCATTATTCAACATTCAGTCAACATTGGGATAATATTCACCTTTCCATAAAACATGGAAATGACATCTTGTAATGAGGAAGGGAATCTATGAATTCTTATCGATAAGAAAAGTAATTCCTTCACTAATTGAAATTTTCTCTAATTTTTAATACCCCGGATCTCCCAAGATCTCATTTAATATCTATGAATCTTGAGACACGTTTATAAGAAAAATAGGGTTTTAGTGCCTCGAATACATATGAGACTGACATTGGTAAGCTATATATACATTGTTAACTCAAACACCTAGGTAAGTCTTCTTTCTCTTTGAACTCACACATAGCACACCATTGGTGAAACAGAGCTCTCTTTCAGTTTGTTTATCTCTTTTGGAAAACCACTCTTTGACTTGAGAGTCAGAGTCTCTCCTGCTGGAGCATGCTCCAATCGTCTTTTGTAGGTTTTATTCATCAAGATCGACAAATGGCTATCCAACCTATTCAAATTAGCAGAAATATTATCCGTGGAGTCGGCACACCTTGAACAAGTGAATTTCAAAATTTGGGCTTTTGGGTGACACATAAAATTTAAAAAGAGAGAGAGAGAGACAGAAAGGGTTCAGTGGATCACAAAGAAATTGTTCCCCCTTCACAAAATGTTTGGCTGGATATCATAGAAAAATATACACGTGCCTTTGGGTGAGGAAGAAAGACAAATCAATTTCCTGTCTCTTCTGCACATCAGGCACCAAAGATTTCCCATCTCTGAAGTTCATCTGCACACACATCTTTGAGGTATGTAGATAATTCGTGGATATGATAGGAGGAAGAGAGGAGATGAGAGAGATTGGCGAGAGAAAGAGAGCTAAGATTGAGAAGACAGTGAAAAAGGGAAAGGAGAGAGTGTGTGTAGAGAGACCGGGGGAGATTGAAGGGATATTTGACGTTTAAAAGGAAGAAGAGAGGAGAGGAGAGGAGACAGGATACATGAAAGAGAACAAATTTAATATTTAACCTCCCTCACATCCCTTCATATTTTCTCCCTTTGTATTGCAAGCTGTTGATATACAATCCCACCTCGAGACAGACCTGGCCAAGGGCTGGTTTAGGCCCTACACCGTCATTGAATCGACAAGTTTTCAACTCTTAACCGTCAACGCCCATAAAAATAGTTCAGAGCAAATTCAATGATTTGACCTTTCCGAAACGACCCCTAAATTGTATGTCGAACTGACCAAATATCAAGTGTTGAACTGATTAAATGGATCGTAAAGATTCAAAGGTGACGGCCGGTTCGCTCTGTGAACTCTTCCAAATTGAAAAATAGTATTTTTTATTTTTTTATAATTCACCCTTTAAACCCTTTAAGATAACATTTCTAAAGTTTTTTGCTTTTTCTTTTTTTTTTTTGACATTTCTCCTCCAACAAAGAAAAGGAGTATCCCTCTCCCTACCCCCCGCCAAAAAAAATGCTTGAGGCCATGAAATGGACCCTCGAGGGTTGGTTGGTTCAGGGGTCACCAATCCGCCTTTGATTGCTGGTTTAATAACTCTTAGTAACGACTCACTCTGTGATATTGAAATCATAAATGGTATCATACAAAGTCCATAGATAATAAGAATTATTTTATTCGATGATCAAACTTTATATACATTGTCCATAAAATTATAATTACAAAAAACCAATAAAATTTACTCAAGTGATACCTGTCTCTTCTCTTTTATAATAGTTCATATTCAAGTTTACATAAAAAGAATAATATTAATAAAATAATTACAAAAAAGTTAAAAATAATATCGGTCACTGTTTACAATTCAAGATTTGTATAATATAATTTAAGCGTGCGTAGTCTACTCTTTAAGTAAAAAAAGACTTTATTCTATTTTACGATGGCAGTACAAAGCTTGTTCATGATTGGACAAGGCCTCCTAAGCTTTCTGAGCCGTCTATAGTATCTTTTCAGTACCGACACTTAGGTGCAAGAAACCATTCTTCTAATTTTGTGAAAATAGGGAATGTGTATGACATATGGACCCGGTAAAAGTTAAGATGATAGGGGCAGCAGTAATGCCCTTAGGTTTCATAATGCATTATTTAATGCAAATGCCGACAAAAAATCGTGACAATTGGAGAAAAAGTTGTTTCATGATGCAAATATCATGTTAAACTACTATTTTTTTTTTATACATAAGGATCACAAAAAAAAAAAAAAACGCTAAAACACAAATGTTTACCAAATTTCAAAAAAAAAAAATATTTGAATAAAAATTTTTTGTCATTCTGACCAAACTATTCTTCTATTTAAGCAATTTCCGATTTTCCATAATTTCATAGGCAGCTTCACATGGGTGAGGGACATGTCCTCAACCGAGCCTTGTAAACTCAACCCGACACAAGGACCAACCTGCTTCGCAGCCTAGGCTGGTTCCTGGGCTAGACGGCTGGGCATGGGCCCTTCCGCGGTATACAAGTCTAAAGGAGAAATAGAGGATCAACAAAGAGATTAACTTCCTTAAGAGGTTCCTGAAGCAACAAATGCCTAAGATTAACTACACAAAAAACACATATTCGAGAACCTCGAGTGGGACATACAACCAAAATAGCAAGTATAAGACGGACATTAAGTCATTTGGTGAACATTCCACATTGACAGAAGGAAGAGAAAGTAGGGTGGTCATGGCACCAAAAAAAAAAATGGAAAATAGAGTGGCCATAACTTTTGTAAAGTGCAAATATTTCGGCTCCTGATATAGCGAGTTAGTGTGACAAAAGGCTAATACTCGATTATGTCCTATGAATAAATAAGTTTCAAACTTAAAACTTGAAAAACAAAGTTTCAAAACCTAATATTAATTTGAATTAACAAAGAATAAAATATTTTGAAGTGAAAAAAGATCCTTTAGGGTATTGGGGAACAATCAACTAGTAGAATTAAATAACCTCCAACATAAGTAATTCCGAAAATCAAAATAAATCCTACTAAAATTAAAAAGCTTCCCAAGAGATAGCAGTTGATTATGAAGTTTTCTTAAAAGAACAAGCATCCTTAATAACTAGAAACATACTTTGCTTGTGATCCAAAACTATTCAAAACTAATTGGTTGGCCCTCAATCAGTCCCCTACTGTAACATCGAAAATTCGGTACTAGAGATATTTTTCAAAAAACCTAGATAAATATAAAAGAAAATTTTTTAATTTTATTGATTTTTGATTTTGGGATTTTAAATTAGAATTTTTGGTACAATTAAAACGCCTGTGATTACAATTCGTAGTGCATTTTATTTTTGGTAAATTTAGGACTTTAAGATGAGAGTATAAAAATATATATTTATATTTATATTATTTATAAAAAAAAAAAAGAAGAAGAAGAAGGGAGAAAGAGGAGAGACGCTGCGTCTCCTCCCAAAACGAGGCGTCTCCCCTCCCCCCCAATTCGATTAGGGCTGAAAGCCCTAATCGATCTCACTCCCTTCTCTCTCTCTCCCTCTTGCGATTTCCGCCTTCCTCCTCCGTCGTGCACAGCTGCGCTCTCTCTGCCTTCGACCACTGTAAGCGACGATTCTCCATCTCTCTCAAGCTTTGTCTCTCTCTATCACCATCTCTCTGTCTCTCTTCGAATCGCTCTCTCTCACTCTCGGTCTCTCTCTATCGCACCCTTTGTCTCCCTTCGAATCTCTCTCCATTCTCTCTCCTGCGCGCGAACAGGACATCACTTCCTCTCTTCCGCATGCTATAGCTTACAGAGCTCTCGCTTTCTCTTTCATTCGTGTGCTGCACCCTCTACCCTCTGTCGAGAGCCTTGCTACAACCCTAGTTGAAGCCCCAAATCGGTAGTCACCAACAGACCTTCGAAAACCCTAGGTTGCGATTCCTCCATTGTGCAGGTATGGGTGAATTTCTGACTAATAGTTCTAGGGTTTCGATTTGTTATAGCGATTGAGCCTAATTATTAAACTTTGCTTTGGTCTAGAAGCATTGCAAGTCTTGGACAGCGCTGTAGAAGCACGGACAATAGAGCTGTAACCTGTAAAAACCCTAGATCTTTGTGAATCTGCACTTCTCTGCGCAGGTAATGGACTGATTTTTGACAATAGCTCTAGGGTTGTGGAATAAATTGCAAATTGGTATTTGAATTGGGAGATCTTATTGACTTCATCTTCATAAAATGTATGTGTAGATCTGATCTTATCCGAAATGAAAAATGAGAGATAGGATTTTCAAGGCTTGTTGGGTCAGGATAAAAATTAGGGTTTATGGTTTGTGTTGTTTCAGAACCTATTTTGTGATTAATTGATGCCGTCTGTTTCGTTGAGGATGGAAATCTATGGGAAATTTGAATGTAAAATAGTATGAGGTGTAAATAACGATAAATTGGTAAAATGCGAACAAGAATAAGAAAATGATCGAAATTGGGGTTTAAATAAAATTAGAAAGGTTTGTAAACCCTTGATTTTGGAAGAGAAATAACTTGAGAATTGTTATTGTTGATTTAGGACAATCCTTTGGAGTTTGAAAGGAGATTTCTTGAGTATTGATAAGGGTGTAGGGAGTGGATACCCTCCCTAGAGGTGAATGGATACATACTTATGATTTTAAGTGATAAAATGTTTTATACTGATTTTATAAATGTTTCAAATGATTTTATGAATATTTTTAAAATTGCTTTCAAATGGTTTTGTGATTGTGGAATGTCCTGAAAGGGGATTTGAATTATCAAATGCATCCATGTGTTGTTTAAAAATAATGTGCCATGTTTATTGACTTGTATTGATTGTGATTGAATGGGCTTATGCACTGAGAATTTGTTGAATAACTGTTGGCACATTTTGGTATATGATTTAATGATTGTGAAATGGTACTGTGTGCATGGATAATGGCTATAGTCATTCCCTTCACAGAGCGACCCGACGGGATTACATGGTTAAACGGTTATTTGAATGACGAGGTAGTTGCGCTTGAGAGGTGCCTCTAAATCCCTTCCTTTGGACTAGTCTGATTGCACCCTAGGGGAGGCCCGAGCCAAAACCAAAGAAGAGGGTATTGTGTATGATTTGTTGATGTTGATGAGAATCCTTTGACGATTCCATCATTTGTCAGGGTCAAACTTTTGGTGGAAAGATTTTGACAACCTCGTGATTTTGAAAAAAATAGAATGTGATGACTGGATGCATATAAATTATTTATCACGATTTGTTGAGATCTTGTTTACATTAAGATTTATTGACGTGATCATATGATTTTGAGAAAAATATTTGATATGTCCACAATCATCATTCATTTATTATCATAACATGCTATACACTCACCGAGTATTTTCTAATACCCACCCCTCTCTCTTAAACCTTTCAAAGGAACTTTAGATTTGTGACAGCAATTGGAGCTTATGAAGGATTGTCTTGTTGACTTGTTAGGTATCCAAGCAATGCAGGTTTTATTTTGATATGATTTGAAATCCATGGAAGGAAAAATACGTATAACTCTTTTGGTATGGATTTAGTCAATACTTGCTTCGTGTACAAGAGCAAGTATTGGTGGAATCCTTACATTGTTTATGCTGAAACTTGTTTATTTTCTTTCAAATTTCATTTTTGGTAAAACTTATTATTTAAATGGGACATTTAGACTTTATTTGATCTTTGAAAGGTCGGGATGGCCGGATGCGTGCATGTGTTTTGGATTGGCCGAGTTGGCCTTGTGTGTCTACTGATTTGAATTAAATGGACCAGTGCGTCATTTGATTATTTGTTGAATTCTGGAATGGCTGGGATGACCAATTATGCATGCGTGCATGTACAAGAATCCCCTCCCTGAATGTGTGTTGATGTATGCTTGTGTGTACAGGGACGGACCAGATGGGTACTTTGCATGTGTATTGATATATGATTTTCCTACTTTGATAAATTTGTGTATTGGAAAATCTGTTGTACTGTTGTGTAGCCTTGCAGAGTCTCGGTATATGAAGAGATTCTGCTCGTGTAGTGAGACGATGCGGCGGTTGTCCCGTGGTCAATCCGAAAATCGGAGCGTGACACCTACACTTGAAAAACACTCGACGTTGAGTTAGACCTCGAGCTATCTTTGGCATTTGCCTACACTTGAAAAGCACTAGACCTCGAGTTAGACCTCGAGCATTTGGATACAAGCACTCCACCAATAAACGAAATGGTTGCCACATTAAATGCTTTAGAAATTCTCATTGTATTTGACAAGTTGACAACATATACATTGTTGTTGATTTTCTTCTCAAGTAAGTACGGTCATACTTCTTGGGCGCTTAATATGGGTTCTAACTGAGAATCGTCTTTTTGCAAGAACACCATGGATTCATCCCCAATTTCAAAAGTTTGCTTTCTGCCATGTCAATCTCTGCATTCTTGTATTTGACATTAGCTTGTTCTAACTTCTGCTTTATTTCAGCTTGAACAACCTTTGGTGCACTAGGCAAATGTCCAGCAGCTATACTAGCTTCAAGAAGTTTCAACAACCTGTGCGGGTCAACAATATGTTGTGAAGGCTTGTTGTATAATATGGAAAAAGGAGATTTTCTCATAGAACTATGAATAACACTATTGTAAGCAAACTCGGCCTGAAGTAATGTAATATCCCACTACTTCGCCATGTCACCGCAAATGTTTCGGATGAGGTTGCTGAGAGTTTGATTCGTCACTTCTATCTAACCGTTAGTGTTGGGGCAAGCAATGTTGCTATAGTTTAGTGCTGGGTCAAACATCTTCCATAAAGTCCTCTTACTGTCTTGATTTGAAGTGATTGTTTTTGGCACACTATGTACACGAACAACCTCCCTGAAAAATAACTTTGCTGTCCCACTTGCATCTGAAGTCTTCTTGCAAGGAATAAAAATATCATTTTAGAGATGTTGTAAACCACAACAAAAATAGAATCTATGCCCCTTTATTGTTCTTAGCAAGCCAAGCACGAAGTACAGACAGGTGTTCCCAAATGTTTTTAGAAATCGGCAACAGTATGTACCAACTTGTGTTTTGAGATTGGCCTTTTTCCGATTTAGCATAAGTAATATCTTTGCACAAATTTCGACACATCGCTTCTTGTGTGCGGCCAATAGTATCTCCTCCTCCCCATTGCAGCTATAGTTTTGTTGTGACCCAAATGATTGACGTGTCCTTCCCCGTGCAAATCTTTAATTAATTTCTCTCTTAAAGAAGATTGAGGAATACATGAGGGGGGAAAAAGCCTTTGCAGTAGTTGCTTCATTCAGTACCATGTTCTCACCAGTGCCTTTCCTTCATGATTTCTTCTCGAGTGCAACCTCTCCCACCATGCCGAGACCTTACCTTTTAGTCGACAAGTTACTCTTTTTCCTTCTGGATCGTCTGTATACTTAAAAACTCGTCAATTTATACAATTCAGTACAAAATTTCCTCAATATTTAAAATTTCCACAAAAACAAGGAATATCCACCTTTAGTTTGAAATCACATGCATCTCTGTCGGCATATTATTTGTTCCTTTCGTGTTCAGTATTTCTCATATACTCAACAAAGTGATTATCTTCTTCATTTAAGTCTTCCACATAGACATGATGTCTACGGTAGTGGTCAGGAGCACTTCTGTCAATAGGTCATCGATGAGTGAAACTCATCTAAGCATAAGACAGATTGTGTTCCATGGTTACTTCTTTTCAAATTGACACGTGTTCTTTTCAAATCGCTACTCCAAAGCCTTTAACACCACCCCTTGATTTGCAACTAAGATGTCTCAGCCTTTTTATCTTTGTCATGAGAACCATTGCTGCCCACAACCGAGCTAGTTGATGTGTTGAAATTGGTGAAATTTTTTAGCTCTGATACGGAGTAACACAATGAATAAGTATAGCTTAATAAGAGTAATATACTCGACTATGCTCCAAGAGTAAATAAGTTTCAATTCAAAGATTTAAGAAACAAGGAGTTAAAAATTAATATTAATTGAATTAATGAAGAATGTGATGTTTTACGCATATGCTCTTAAACATAAAACACTTCTCAAAAAGATAGCTACTTGATTAGCAAGTGCTCTTGAAGTATTAAGTGCTGGTTAATATGCCATGTGGCGCATTTTTTTAAGAATAAAAAATTAAATTCAAATTTAATTTTGGAGATAATACACCCATTATTCCCACTACTTCCATAACTATCATAACATTTTGCTCCCTAATTCTCTCCAACAATTGTGAATCATACTTAGGAGACTAACCTCTCAATAGCCATGATAGATTCACTAAGCGATGACAGCAAGTGTGAGTTGATTAAGAGAAAAATAAAATTCTCTAAAGTGAGAATTTGTTTGTGGGATCGAGAAATTTTCGCGTAGGAAAATTTCTCCCGTCCTTATAATCACCAGATTGAGGGTTACGGCGTCGTGATATTACGATAGTGATTCAATTAATATCGTGATCACTATCCCGACCGCGAAATCCGATTAAGAAATTTGCATGTTCGATTGATTTTTGGGAAACCTCGAGGTACATATCCAATACCCGATCTTCATTTTATTTTTTCAAAAATTATTTGTATGCTTCCGCTACGCATAAGAACCCTAAAATTCCAATATTGGTATTAGAGCATTTGTTGGATTAATTAAAATAATTTTCAGAATTATTTTCGGGTATAAAAAATATAGAGTATTAAATTTAGAGTTCGGATCATGAATGAGTTTTGTGAATCTGAGAACACCATAGTGTTGCCCATGATCCGTAGAGTATGAAAATAATTTTTATTGAATTTTTTAAGTACAATAGGGCTATGAAAACCAAGGTTAAAGTTTTCGGCCCAAATATTAACCGTACCTTTAGATCTTAGATATGTCGAGTTTAAGGATATGTTGATCTAAATAAATGATTGATATGTATTCTACGTGTGCGGATTTACATTTTGATATATAATTGTGCATTGCCATCGCCAAAAACTGGGTTTTTCGAAAATGGTTGTGGAGAGCCGCCACTTTGGATATTTGATTCGGAACATTTGGGCTTTAATTCTCCAGAAAATTGAGCTAAGATGAATAAAGGAGGTCCAAATTGCAAGTTCCAACCGAAATCCGCCGAAAAAATGACCGAAAATAGCGGTTTCCAACAGCCGGGTCAAGAGGACCCGATTGTAGAGAAAACGGGCGAAGAAGACCCGGCCCAGACTCGCAAGCGCGTGGCGCTCACATGCGTGATGGCCGCTGGTGCAGGGCGCATGTACCCCACATGCGCGTGAGCCATGGATGGGTTGGGTGTAGTCTAGGTCGGTTTTGACCCGAACCCGTGTCCTCGACCCGCACCTGACCCGGGTACCGACCTGGAAGGGCAGGTCGGGTGTGTGCAGGAGCGTAACCCCACGCCCTACACGTTTGGCGCATGCGCCGACACACAGAGCACTCTTGCAGGTGCGTGCCAGATGTGCTGCACGTCTGGCATGCGCCCCAGACTCTCCCCGGAACATGCAGGCATGTGGGGACTCGCCGCCAGCATGTGGCAGAGCATGGGACCGCCGGTGGCGTGTGAGGCCATTCTGAAATGGAATTTTCCATTTTTCTGAGGGTCCCACATACATAAATGTGACTTTTTGTGGATTTTTGTGTGCCGAATTCAAGTCCGAATGGTAGGATGTGATCCCGAGTTATGGTATATAGTATCCGTTGACTCATACGCTTACTTTGTGGTTTATACTCGAATTATTTTAGATTTGTTGATTTGTAGGGTACACAAAATTATGAGAATAAACATCACGAGTCACTATTGTCTCTTTGACTATTTCAAACATTCTTGTATTAGATTTTTGCAAGGGGATAAACTGAATGGTGATAATTATGAGATTTTACACTAGTAGATTCAGTTTATTTTCGAGGAGTAAGATCTATCTGAAATTTTGAAGCATGAGATGGTAGACTTCGGGGAGGGTACCATACCTCAAAGAAACGGGATTATGAGACATTACATGAATGGAAGAAGTAGAATGGTTTAGTTAAGGTAATCCTCTTGAGCATTATGCATGATAATATGATTTTGGTCTATGAGTAATATCCTACGGCTGTGTCGGTTTGGATCGCCCTATAAGAGCATTGCAGTGCTCTTACAGATCCTGAGATAAAGATACTGACTTATAAGTTTAATAATTAATAAGAAAAGGGTTGATCATACAACGATGCAATATTTGATGCAAATGTCGAGTATGATCACCGAGTTGGATAATGTGAACTAGCCTATTTTGGATGTGTTTTCTGGTACTAGGTGCGATTCAGGTCTTTATCTGATTCATAGGAAACTATGAAAACATATTTCACATACGATGAAAGTATTCGTATTTTTGCTAATATATATAGGCACAGAGAGCTCAAATAAGAGCATTTGGAGGTGAGTAGGCCATACTCGAATCATGCTTATGTAGTAGAGTCGAGCAAGGACTCGCGTGGCACCAAACACAAATGGCATAATCATGAGTCAAAGACTCGAGTTTCAGGTAAGAAGAGACCATTCCAGAAAACTGACAACTAAATATTAAAGAGCCGAAAGAAGGAGTTGGATACGACCAATGTGTAGTGCTATATCCGTAGTGGATTTAGTCATTTCGTTCGTAAGTGTGACAAGTGGAAATTATCTCTTTCTTCTTTACATGGTTTGTGATGCTCACTGATTTCTTTCATTTGTGGATTGTAGACTCAGGAGCTACTGACTATAGAGCTCGAGATAGGAGCACGCATATATAGTTCCACTGAGTGAGTCCTCAAGTATGAGGATTTACTTGGGGAATGGAGCGTTTTGTCGACAACAGAGGTAATGGCACTTGCAAGTTGGAGTTGCTAAGTTGCCAGACTCTGTACGTTATTTATGCTCCGAATGTTCGACAGAACTTGATTCAAGCCTGGGATATGCTCTGTTAATTTGGAAATTTTATAGTTTCCATTCAATACGATGATTCTTTAATTGGTTCTGGTTTAGTCCATGAGGGACTATACATACTGGATGTGAATCTTTTTAATGGTGTTTCTTGTTATCCTCCTAAGGTAAGAGAGGGTGAACCGATTAGCAGTGAGTGGTTTATAGGGCCCGCTAACGAGTTTTGCCTAGATGACAAAACTGCAAGGAAACCATTAGACAATGCAATGAGAGCTGGGACTCCATTGTAGTAGGTTCACTCCAACATCTGTGGCCTTATAAACGAGAGAACCTGAAATGGAGTTGGGCACTCTATTACGTTTATAGACAATTACACGTATTTCGCTTATATCTATTTGATCTCACACAAGTCTGAGGCATTGAGATGCTTCAGGAGGTTTATTAGCGAAATTCAAAATCAGTTAGACTTGAAAGTGGAGACTTTTAGAATTGATCGGGGGCACGAGTATTTGTCAGAAGAGCTTTATTTCAAGTAGGGTATTATGAGACAGCTGATTATTCCTGCTACTCAGTGGAGTAGAGTAGCCGTGAGGAGGAATAGGACTCTGTTGGAGATGGTGAGGTCTATGATGGCGTAGGCCAATTTGGTCATTTCCCATTGGGGAGATTCGTTATTGGGTGCAGCCTACGTCCTCAATCATGTTCCATCGTAATCGACAGTTAGTACCCCATATGCGTTTTGGACAGGGAGGCGGCCTGACCTTAGCCATTTGAGGCTATGGGGTTGTGCCGTGCATGTTTATAATTTCTCGCATTAATACGACAAGTTAGGCGTGTGAGAAAAGAGGTGTATCTCTATGAGATACTCAGAACACTCCAAGGAAAATGTGTTCTAATGAGCATACAGATGGTACTATATCTGAGATTGAGTCTTGTGATGCCAAGTTTCTTGAAAATGATTTCCCTATAAGAGGTGAAATCAATTGGGACTTCATCTTCTATGAGATGGATAAGACTAGTGGTTTAGCTGATCCCAGTGGCATGACTCAAGAATCCATTATGGATCTCGGTCCTAGTAGGAGCGATCCATATAGAGGTGAAAGTTCAGTAGCTAATCCTAACAGGACTTCACCTTCTGTGAGACGGATGAGCCTAGTGGCTTAGATGATCCCAGCGGCGGGACCTAAGAATCCATTATGGATTTTGGTCCTAGTGGGAGCAATCCATCTATAGGTAAAAAGGTTTCCCCTCCTCATAAGAGTAGTCGAGGACACGTACCTAACTGTTGCTTCCTGATTGAGGGAGAGGCTCTTAAAGTGACTCTTGAGGATGATGAGAAACCTTGAACGGTCTTAGAGGCTCGTCATGGTTTTGTGAAGGATCATTGGTTAAAGGCCATGGATAAGAGAAGGAGTTGATGAGAATCAACGGGATTTGGAATCTAGTTGATTTGCCTGAGGGTAGTAAGGTTGTTGGGAACAAGTATGTTCTCAAGATCATGAGAAAGACTAACGGATCAGTGGAGAGGTATAAGGCCGACCGTTTACTTTTAACGATTGTCGCGAACATGACAGTGAGACCAGATGGACGTTGAGACTGCCTTCCTGAGTAGGACTTTGGATGAGGAGATCGACAAGGAACAGCCATCTGGCTCTATTCCTGTAGATCAGAATGATAAAGTCTGTTGACTTCGGAAGTCGACGCACGACTTTAGTCATCTATCCAGGCAGTGGTATTTGAGTTTTCACGAGGATGTGATATCTCACAGTTTCATGATGATCGAGAAGGATCATCGCGTATACCTTATACGTTTTCATGATTCTTTTCAAGTCATGTCCTTGTACTTGAATGACATTCTGTCGACTGGGAATAAGAGAGAGTATCCGTTGACCACAATGATGTGGACATTGTCGAGTCTTGATATGAAGGACATGGGTGAGGCTCAATTCTTCCTCAAAGTTAAGATTTAGAAGGATCACTCGAGACAGGTGTTGGCTCTTTCACAAGAGTCCAACATCAAGGGAGTTCTCGAGTACTTCGAGAAGAACGATAGCAACCCTATAAATACTCTTGTCGCTAAAAGGTTAAAGCAAAATTCTTGACATATACCCTATGACTCAAGAAAGGAAAAGGAAAATGAGTAAAATCTCTTGTACCAGTGCAGTGAGTAGTCAGATGTGTGCAGTATTATGTACATGATCAGACATTTGTTTTGCAGTCAGTCTGGTGATTAGGTATCAATCGAATCCTAAAAGGGATCACTGGAGAGCAGTGAAAAGAATTCAGAGATAGCTTGAGGGAACTACGGACCTCTCCTTGTGTTACGGAGGAGGTGATTTGCGTCTCATTGGGTATTCAGATGCCGACTGAGGTGGTGATCTGAATAGACGCAAATCGCCAGGTTTGATGAGAAACCTATATATATCTATCTATGATAGAGGCTGAGCTTGTGATATGTTCAGCGGCAGTTCAGGAGAGTGTTTGACTCCGGAGATTTTCGGATGACTTAGGGGTTGTGGCAGATAGTAAGAGACTAGTGATGATTTATTGTGAAAATCAGGCCACCATTGAGCACACCTGAGACCCTAAGCATCACAATAAGACCAAACACATTGATACCTAATACCACGTTACGTACCGAGAAGGGTGAAGTAATAATTAAGTACACTTCTATATAGCGTGGTGGCTAATTCCTTCATTAAACCCATTGCGATGGATTCCTTTGTGAGATATAGGAATCATTGGGTTTACGTGTATATTGACATTTCTCACCTTGTACTGATACTTATTGTGCTTTATTTATATATATGACATGTGTGCATGATTGAGTCACAAATTTATTTATTGCACTATTTTTATTGTCATATATTTTGTGATTTATTATGATAAATGATATGTTAGGCAGGCATGGTCGACTCTCTCACACGAGTGACCACCTCCAGCTCTGAATGAGTGGGGATGAGACGGTTTCTAGTTGTAAGAGACTTTGAGAGTGGTCCTGCTAGAAAAAAAGTCACCTTGATACATGTTCATGATGAGGTCATATGACTGATATAAACGTGCTCATATCCATGTTGCCTATAAGTAGCTAGATTTGATATCTCAAATATCACATGTGACTAGTGATATTGTCTCTGAGACACTCTTTCTGAGATCTCTGGATAAAATCTGATGTATAGACTAAATCTCATACTTGTACAGTATTAGAAAAATCTGACATATGCCCTTTGAGAGATAGGGAAGTAATACTGTGGCACGCGTTTCATACCGTGTGTGATATGTCTACCAGGGATAGTGGGAGTATTATTTGTGACATTGATATGATTTAGATCCTTGTTCCCACTGTGTGAGACCCAAAATTCATTGGATGTGATCTCTTATACCCTTATCACTTTCGGCTGTTTCTAGAGGTCTCGGCTTAGTGTTTACTTCTTTAGTCCGTTTACCGATGACCCGAAAGATAAATTGAGGTTTGAGGGACAGATCTAGGAAAACAGCTGAATTGAGGTTAATAGATTCGAGTTTGGGAAAAGGAAGACCAATTGACATTACATTATTGTGTTGTATTCACTGGCTAGCCTATTATGTTTGTCCATGATAGAATGTAAGAATAATAGAGTATACACAGTTGAGTATTTATTGGGAATTACTTTCAATGAGGAAAGTAGCTCGATGAATGTAATTAGTTTTGGATTTGGCATGCAGCAAGTTCTTTTTGATACTAACGATAACTTCTCGATCATCCTAACAGATGTATCAAAAAGTCTTTGCTTGCACGTATACTTGTCGGTCGCACGACATCCAATCCTGTATGAAGATCCAACAGGGTGATGAGATAGATCGTATGAGTTGTAATCTTATGACGGATGTTATATGCCCTCATGTGCAATTGGGATATTGTTAATATGCCCATGTGGGGCATTTTTGGAAGAATAAAAAATTAAATTCAAATTTAATTTTGGAGATAATGGGTTAACACCCATTATCCCCACTACTTCCATAACTACCCTAACATTATGCTCCCTAATTCTCTCCATCAATTGTGGATTATGCTTAGGAGACTAACCTCTCAATAGCCATGGTAGATTCACTAAGCGATGGCAGCAAGTGTGAATTGATTAAGAGAAAAATAAAATTCTCTACAGTGAGAATTTGTTTGAGGGAACGAGAAATTTTAGTATAGGAAAATTTCTCCCGTCATTACGATCATCGAATTGAAGGTTACGGCGCCGTGACATTGAGGTGGTAGTTTGATTAACATCGTGATCACTATCCTGGCCGCGAGATCCGATCGAGAGATTTGTCGGTTCGATTGATTTTTGGGAAACCCACACATCTAGGTACATACCCTATACCCGATCTTCATTTTATTTTTTTAAAAATTATTTGTATGCTTCCGTTGTGCATGAGAGTCTTAAAATTCCAACAAATTACTTGTGCTCCAAAGCTTTCAAAATTAACCAATTGGCCACCATCAATTCTCCTTATCAAAGAGATACTAAAGTCACACGTTGATCGTAAAATGCGATATCTCAAATCAACTTGGATTATAAAGATGAGTGGGTGCTTTGATTTTACATAACTATTTATTCGTGATATATTTAATTTAATTTAACATGTTATTTATGTCATACCTGATGCATCAAAGTCTTATTTAAACAAAGTGTATATTACCACAGAAAATCACAAAAATTGTATTGAACCAAAGACATAAGATTTGGAGAAATCACGCCCAAACAATTATTAGCACCTTTGATTTATCTTTTCCATGAATTGCCTTGCTCTACAAATCATCAGGTAGCAATAACAATAAACAATAGCCATAGCAACACTATCTAGATTTGTCTAACATACAGCAACACTATCTAGATTTGTCTAACATACATAGACAATTTTTTTCATAAATTTTTCTTCAGCTGAATGGAAAATTTTGTTCCAAAAAACAACCGGAAGGTTCAAAGAAGTCAAAAGCTTTTCATTTTTTATGGACCCACTTTTAGAAGGCCTTACTGTGTAAAGTGGGTCTTCCTTTCTTTTGATACCAATACACTCAAGTGAGAATGAGCCTGTGTCGCCATGGTTCACTAAAAAGATTTCATTTTCGTGAATGGGCCTTAGTCGCCCCGATCACTCAAAGGGACTTGCCTCACCAAAGGGCCTCAGTCGCTCCGCCTAACCGAAGGGATCTATTGTTTGACTCGATTTATAAGGGGAATCGAACACCCTCAACTGATAGCTACCAAAAAGACCGGATGCATCCGTCTCCATCGGCCACTATTACCCAATCAGTATTGTTTAACTAACTGAGTTCTCAATAGATCTAATTGATAAAGGAAAGAATCACCTCGTATAATTCAGTTGCCTAAGTAGTCGCAACATTGAATCTTTCATGATCATAGATCCGGAATCTCCGGACGAATTCTTAAGGAAACTAGGGTTTCACAAAACTCGCAGCGGCACGGATCTAAAGAAAAAAAGCATTATATAATATTAATGGGGGCATTAGTCCAAGCAAGTCCTCTAACCATATACAAGGCACACAGAGTACAGAGGGAGATTGATCCTCCCTCCTCTCTCAGTCTGTTTATCTTTTCCTTTCAAAAATCACTCTTTATAACTTGAGCACCCTCCGGTGGCCTTTTACAGGTCTCAAGCCTCACAACCAGTTATCCGATCAAGTCCAGGAAAAGCCAGATCTATGGAGATGAAACCCACCTCCAACAGATTGGTGTCATCTGTGGAAAACAGACTTGAAAATCCTTACTCAACATCTGAAAGCATCAAAGAGGACATGCCTCCAAAATGGAGAGCTAGAGCAGCTTCAAGGGCCGTATCCGCAGTAGACGGCCATGCCGTTACTCCCATTGACACCGCCCCTTCGGCGGTACCCGTTCGATCAACCGATTCTCTTACTCGTGACCGACCTCCTCGGTTAGAACTAATCCCTCCACCTGAGAATCAGGAATGCCCCGCTGCGATTCTTGTGCCAGTACCTCCAGCGCCAGCCAATCAATGCCAGATGGATAGGTTAGAGTTAAAAATAAAAAACATGAGCAAACAGCTCGAGGGCCTTAGCCGTGCTGTGAGACTTGAAGGTCATTCATCTTCGGGAGGATAAGGTCGCGATCGCCCCCATTAATGAACCCCACCATTCAATCACAAGCCCTTGGTGACTTCTCACCACAACCTTGCTGACCTCCGAAGACAGGTTAAACAACTTATTGCCGACGAACTCAAGCAAGTCAATGCTCAGGGAAGCCAAACTCCTCTTTATTCTATTACTTCACCTTTTGATCCAAAAGTCTCTTTGGAGCCTATGCCTCGCGATATACTTCTGCCTCATATGGAAAGATATTACGGGACAACAGACCCCTGCGATCACACGGCCCATTTTGTGACGGTAATGATTTCAAGGGATATGACCAATGCAGCCATGTCCAAACCTTTCCCCACTACTCTTACGGAGAACGCGCTGACTTGGTTTAACTCACTCCCACTGCTGAGCATAAAACCTTCTCCCAACTTCGAGAATAGTTCGAGGCTCATTTCGTAATAAGCAGGGGGTCAACAGAAAGTCCACTTCTCTATTGTCATTACATTAAAGGGAGAACGAGTCCCTGAAGGACTTCTTGGAAAGACTCAAGGTAGAGATGATGAAAGTTCTGTCTTTGAACCATTCTATCGCGCTAGCCGTGCTACTCACTAGGCTGCGCCCTTCTGGTATGAAAGTCTCAATCACGAAGAACCTCCCTCCACTATCCAAGAGTTCTATTCTTGTACTGAAAATTACATTGTTGCCGAAGACGCTAAGGCTTTCGACCTAAAGGAAAGCCGAACGTCCAGGAGGGAACGTAGTCGATCACCTCGACGACCTATGCCTAAGACAAATCAATCGCTTCTTCTGCCTCCCCGAAGATTTAGTACTTACATCCCTTTGAATGGAACCCCCAGTTAGGTTTTGTTCCAGATTTGGGACCATCCTTGCATCTGGTGGCCCCCTCAACCCACAGAAGATGACCCTGTAGGAGGCTCAATGATGAACTTGAGTTCCTTATCAGAAGTGGGAAATTACAGAGGTTCATCAGTAAAGAAGCTAGGGACAGACCAAGCTCTGACAGGCAAACATTGAGGCCAGATGAGCAAGGCAACCGACTTGTCGACCCATCATTGACAAACCATCAGGACGAAGTCATACTCTAAGTTCATGAGGAGAAAACCCCTCAAAACTCTCAGCTTCCATCGAACATCTCGAACCATCCGGATGATACATGAGAAGACATGATCGAGTGCCTGATTACGCCTATCTTTTACTCACCTAACACTCTCGTCTCCCATGTGCCAGAAGTACTTGCAACTCATATTGAAAACGAAATAAAAGACAAGCGACTAATCATCGGGTTCACTGACGAGGAGCTAGTCGAAGTGAATCCTAATTTCCATGATTCGTTAGTTATCAATACCAACATAGCCTTATACGAAGTGCGAAGGTTCTTTGTTGACCAAGGAGCGGGGTGAGATCTTCTATATTAGGCCGCTTTTAAGCAAATGGGTTACGACCCTTCACATTACAACTACACACGGGTCTAGTCAAGGGGCTCTCTGGCTAATGGATATATCCCAAAGGAATTATCTCACTCCTGGTCACTCTGGGTACACCCCCTAATCACACGATAGCCACAATGGCCTTCAATGTGGTTAAACTCCCTTTGCCCTATAACGCAATCTTAAGGAGACCAGGTCTGAATGCCCTGGAAGCCTTACCTAGCACCAAACACATGAAGCTAAAGTTCAGGACTTCACTTAGAGTAGGGACCTTGTCTTGTGATCGTGAGCCCTTAGCTTCCGCCTCAAAATAGCTCCAGGATACCTTTCGATAAGCTTGGCACAAATTTTGCATTCACGTTACGATGGTCTTCCACTTAGTAATAAATGTACACATACCTTTTTCTACTGCATTCCACTAAATTTCTGTCCTCTGCGAGAGAAACGACACTCGAAGGGATCATCTCCCCAAAGGGCCTCAGTCGCCCCGTACACTCGAAGGGATCTATCTCCCTGAAGGGCCTCGGTCGCCCCGTACATCGAATGGATCTATCTCTCTGAAGGGGCTCAGTCGCCCCGTACATCGAAGGGATCTATCTCCCCAAAGGGGATCAGTCGCCCTGTACACTCGAAGGGATCTATCTTCTCAAAGGGTCTCAGTCACCCCGTACATCGAAGGGATCTATCTCCCCGAAGGGCTTTAATCGCCCCATACACTCGAAGAGATCGATCTCCCCTAACGGCCTCAGTCAGCCCGTACATCTAAGGGATCTATCTCCCCAAGGCCCCATACACTCAAAGGGATCTATCTCCCTGAAGGATCTCAGTCATTCCGTACATTCGAAGGGATCTATCTCCCTGAAAGGTTTCAGTCGCCCCGTACATTGAAGGGATTTATCTCCCCAAAGGGCCTCAGTCTCCCCGTACACTCAAAGGAATCTATCTCCCCGAAGGGTCTCAGTTACCCCGTATGCTTGAAGGGTTCTATCTTCTTGAAGGGTCTCAGTCGTCTCGTACACTCGAAAGGATCTATCTTCCCAAAGGTTCTCAGTTGCCCTATACACATGAAGGCATCTATCTCCCCGAAAGGTCTCAGTATGCCCATACACTCGAAGGGATCTATCTCCCTGAATGGCCTCAGTCGCCTCCTATACTTGAAGGGATCTATTGTAACACCAGACAAGTCAAGATTGATAATTTTAAGTGATCGGTTATTATAGTGTGGATATTCGGAAGAGTCTAAATTATGATTCAGTAGAATTTCATTATTCGGTAAAGGTTTGGTGGTCAGTAAACAATTTTTCAATTTTTTATTTCTTGATTGGTAGTCGGTAATGGTCATCTGTTGTTTTACAAGTGAAAACCCCATTAGTATTATTTCTTAGTCATAGTGTGAAATTTATAGTCTATTGGTACATTATTTCTCTGTCGATGATAAGTTCTTAAATTCCTGTTGGTCATCTAGCCATCTGTAGGTATTGAGACTCCTGTCGGTTTAGTGAGATCCCATCGATATTAAAATTATGAGATTTCTTGGTGTACAGTGAAAGATAGAATTTATAATCCCTCATTTTATACACCTATCGGTATACTTTCATGCCCAATTATTTTCCCATCGGTATCTTATTCTATCATCAATTTTACCTGCTCGGTATTGAAATAATTACACCATCGGTATATGTGAAACACATGATCTGACTGTTGGTGACATCCAATTTTGAATTCTCATTTTATTTTTATGAGATACCTATGAAACTCCTATTGATTATTCAATCGGTAGTATGAATGCATCATCAGTAATATGTATCATCGGTAATATGAGACTTTTGCTGTTCGGTACAATGTATTTTCATTTACCTCTTTGGTGCTTTTCCCTATTTTCATTTTCTTATTCGATCATTGCCTTGATCTTTTTAATCACCACATGGTTGTTCGGTTATCGGTCATCACATACCTGTTTGGTCAATGAGAATTTAATTTTGAACTTATCATTTCCCTTCGGTGAGTGCATGAGAATTCCCATCGGCTCCCATGCTTGCGGTCAACTCTTGCCACCAATTCTCTTACCATCGGTCAACACTTGCACTCTTGAATTTCACTTAACCTCTTTATTCACCAATTCCATTCGGTCTTGAATTTGCACTATGATAACATGCAATTTATTGAATTTATTTTTTGTTATCATGGTTTGAATTTGATTGTTTAATGCCCTAATGATTGTTTTTATTGAATTTTATTTTTAGGAGGTTGAATTTGAAGATTTGGAGCACATTGGGCTTAATGAAGCAATTTTGAAGTTAATTGGGTCAAGACATTTTATTGGGCTTTGAAGAGGAGGAGTTTAGATTTTAATTCAACATTTTAGTAGTATTTTTATTTTTAGTAAAATCTGTTTTATTAGGAGTGAACTTTTGTAATCTCCTAATTTTGGAGACTCCTAATTGATTTAGAAGTCTAGAGGAAGGAAAATAGGGTATCAAATCTTAATACCTTTTTGATTCCACACGCAAGGGCCGGCTGTTTTCCTCCCTTATTTATTCCACACAAAGCTACAGCAAAAAGGTCACCCGGCTGCCTCCTCCTCTTACTTCCACACACAGGACTGCTGTTGGTCAATTTTTTTGCTCACACAGGAGGCATATTCTTCAAGAGACAGGGACGGCTGGTCACTCTCCATTTATTTTTTTTCTTTAGGAATTTTTTTTTTCTTTTTCTTATTTTGATTTTTCTTGTGATGATACTTACCACCATGTGTGGCTAATTTTTATTTCTGATTCAAGGGGAATTTTAATCGATTGTTCTTCGTTGTGAGGTTATGTTCTAAATTTAATTTCTTGCTTTTATTCAAGTATTCGTTGATTCTTGATTTAATTTTAGGGAAACCTAATATTGGTTAATCTGACAATTTAATTCAATATTAGTTTTTCTATTGCTATCCAGGAATTATGATCCGTAATTGTCATGAACGAATGGTACAAGTAGTAACTAGGTTATTTTGTTATGGGTCTTTTACCGGTATTCAATTGACCTAGGGAATCAATGGAACAAAATTGAGTAATTGCGGCTATCCCAATTATTTATATTTTGGTTTAACTGTTTTCACAGAACGTAATGCTATCATTATATTGATATGGAACGCTATCGTGCCCAGTCGGTTAATGATAAGTTTCGATTGGATGCTGGGTTTGGTCGATTAAATTAGGAAAACGCACAATTTATTACGGCTATCCTAATAGATCTAAGGTTAAATGCTTGAATCGCAAGAATAATATTTTTAACCAATGATCAATAAGACAATCGAATATATGAACCCTTGGATCGGATTTTTTGTGAATTGATTCTCTTCCTTAAATTTTAGAATTTGCATTGTTGATTTGTTTCTTATTTTTAGGTTATTAATTTTTTATTCGGTAATTTTTATTTTAGCAATTTATTTGAAAACCCCCCAATTTTATTTTTAACATCAACTAGGAGATTAAGTTAATTAGTTCCCTTGGGATTCGACCTGGTAACCACTATTGCTACAGTTTGTTGCATTGGGGAAATCAGCATTAATATTAGGGTTTCGACAACCCGACTAAATTTTGGCGCCGTTGCCGGGGAGCTATTTTGATTTCTTAGTTGTGTTTTCTTTATATTTGTTTTGCTGACCTCTTTTATTTTATGACCCGTTCTTCTCAAGAAGGTGAATTGGAATATATTCCCGAAATTGAGAAAACTGCTCGCCGATTGAGAAAGGAGGCCAGACAGAGGAAAGGTAAGTTACGTAGAAGGCCAATTTTTAACATTGATCTGACAATTTGTGACAGATCTATTTTTGAAGAAGAAGAGGAAAAGATGGCCGATCGTGAGAGAACCTTGAAGGAATTGGCTGCACCAAATCTGAATCAACAACCATTGTGTATCGAATACCCAAATCTTGAGGTAGCTTTCGAACTTAAATCTGGTTTGATTCACTTACTTCCTATTTTTTGTGGTCTTCCAGGTGAGGACCCACATAAACATTTGAAGGAATTCCACGTTGTTTGTTCGAGTATGAAACCCCAAGGTGTGACCGAGGAACAGTTAGTGAGAGCCTTTCCCTTTTCCCCTAAAAGAAAAGGCAAAAGACTGGTTATACTATTTACCTCCGGGTTCGATCAATACATGGAATGGGATGCAGAGATTATTCTTGGAAAAATTTTTTCCTGCATCTAGGGCGGCCAACATTCGAAAGGAGATATGTGGGATCAGACAGATTAGCGGAGAGACGCTGTATGAGTACTTCGAGAGGTTTAAACAACTCTACGCTAGCTGTCCACATCATCAAATACCGGAACAACTCTTGATACAATATTTCTATGAAGGACTTCTACCCATGGATAGGAGTATGGTAGATGCGGCCAGCGGAGGAGCCTTGGTAAATAAAACACCTGAAGAAGCCAGACAATTGATCACAAATATGGCAGAAAATTCTCAACAATTTGGTTTGAGAACGGATGGAGTTACGAAACATGTCAATGAGGTAAGTCATTCTCACCTTGAAAATCAAATTTCTGAATTGACTGCTTTGGTTCGTCAGATGGCTGTAGGACAAATACATGCAACCAAGGTTTGTGGCATATGCTCGATACCCGGACATCCTACGGATACGTGTCCATCTTTGCAAGAAGATTCTACTCATCAAGCAAATGCCGTAGGAGGATTTCCTGGCCAACCTCAAGGGAAGTACGATCCCTACTCCACTCATTATAATCCTGGTTGGCGAAATCATCCAAACCTGAGTTACGGGAATCAAGGAGGACAGACAAGATATCCTCCTCAGCAATTCAATAGGCCAACACAAGCACCGACACAACCATCTAATTCAGGTATGTCCCTAGAAGATATTGTGAAAGCTCTCGCGACTAACACCCAAAAATTTCAACAGGAAACGAGAGCTAGTATTCAAGACTTGGGAAATCAAATCACACAGCTGGCCACTTCAATTAGCAATTTGGAGGCTCGAAATTCAGGGAAATTACCTTCACAAACGGTAGTAAACCCTAAGGAAAATGCTAGTGCAATGGTGTTAAGGAGTGGAAAAGAAGTGCAATCTAAACCGCCATCACCCAAAAAGAGGAATGAAAAGAAAGACGAAGAAGAAAAAGCCGAAGTAGCCAATGAAAATCCAATCAAGGTAAATTCCGATTCTCTTTTGCATACGAGTTCTAACAGTGTTGCACCACCTTTTCCAAGCAGGTTTGAAAGATCCAGGAAGGAAGACTATGAAAAGGAGGTTTGGGAAACTTTCAAAAAGGTAGAAATAAACATATTTTTGTTGGACGCCATCAAGCAAATACCCAAATATGCAAAGTTTTTGAAGGAGCTATGCACAAACAAGAGGAAGATGAAAGGTGATGAGAAAATAAGGGTGGGGGAGAATGTGTCTGCTGTCATCAAGAGATCCCTACCCGAGAAATGTTCGGATCCAGGTATGTTCACTTTACCCTGTGTTATTGGTTTGAGAAAATTTGAACGTGCAATGCTAGATTTAGGAGCATCAATCAATGTCATGCCATATTCTATTTATATTGCTCTAAATCTAAGTCCTTTAAAGGAAACTAAAGTGATTATTCAATTGGCTGACCGTTCTGTTGTGTATCCGGAAGGGGTTGTTGAAGATGTTTTGGTGCAGGTTAACGAGTTAATTTTTCCAGCAGATTTTTACATCTTGAAAATGGACGAAGACACCATTACAAATTCAGCACCGCTACTATTGGGAAGACCGTTCATGAGAACAGCGAAAACAAAGATTGACGTGGATGAGGGTACACTCTCCGTAGAGTTTGACGGCGAGATTGTGAAATTCAATATTTTTGAAGCAATGAGGTACCCGAATGAATGTCATTCGATTTGCTTTGCTAATGTCATTGATTCGATTGTGCAGGAAATTTTTGAAGAAGAAAACGACACAAATCGTGCATTGGACATTCAATTCAATACTAAGGAAGAGACGGTCGAGATTTGTGAAATTTCAGAGTCAATATTGGAACAACAACCAAGGTCTTTGAATTCGAGTACCATACTTCCTATTTCCCACAAGAAAATGTTACCTTCTTTTTGGGCTCCAACATTGGAATTGAAAACCTTGCCGGATCATCTTAAGTATGTGTACTTAGGTGATAGAGAGACCTTGCCCGTTATTATAGCAAGAGAGTTGACGGAAGAGCAGGAAAATCGGCTTCTACAAGTTCTAAAAGATCACAAGACAGCAATCGGTTGGACCTTAGCTGATATAAAGGGTATTAGTCCCTCAATTTGCATGCATCGAATCCTTTTGGAAGAGGACACTAAACCAGTAAGGGAATCACAAAGAAAGCTGAATCCAATCATGAAAGAAGTGGTGATGAAGGAAATTCTCAAGCTTTTAGATGAAGGCATAATTTATCCAATTTCTGACAGCAAGTGGGTGAGTCCAATCCATGTGGTACCAAAGAAAACAGGGATCACGGTGGTAAGAAATCAAGACAATGAGTTGGTACCCATGCGAGTCCAAAATGGTTGGCGAATGGTCATTGATTTTAGGAAGCTCAATTTAGCCACTAGAAAGGATCACTTCCCTTTACCCTTTATTGATCAAATGCTAGAAAGATTAGCCGGAAAATCATTCTTTTGTTTTCTTGATGGTTTTTCAGGTTATTATCAAATCGTTATTGCACAAGAAGATCAAGAGAAGACTACATTCACATGTCCATTTGGGACGTTTGCTTATAGAAGGATGCCTTTCGGTCTATGCAATGCCCCAGGTACATTTCAACGGTGTATGTTAAGCATTTTTTCTGAATATATTGAGCATTGCATTGAGGTCTTTATGGATGATTTCACGGTTTACGGTGACTCGTTTGATAGTTGTTTAGGGCATTTGATCAAAATTCTGAGAAGATGCATGGAAACGAACTTGGTTTTGAACTATGAAAAATGTCATTTCATGGTGAAGGAAGGCATAGTGCTAGGACATGTGATTTCTTCTAGAGGTATTGAAGTAGATAAGGCAAAGGTTGACTTGATTAAGAGCTTACCTTACCCTACAAATGTTAGGGAAATTCGTGCTTTTCTTGGACATGCAAGTTTTTATCGCAGGTTTATTCAAGATTTTTCAAAGATTGCATTGCCATTATCCAAGTTGCTTCAGAAAGATGTACCTTTCGATTTTGGGATAAAATGCAAGGAAGCCTTCGACAAGCTTAAAAACCTGTTAACTATTGCACCAATCATTCAACCACCTGATTGGAATTTACCTTTTGAGATCATGTGCGATGCAAGCAATTTTGCTGTGGGAGCGGTTCTTGGCCAGCGGATCGATAAGAAGAGTCACGTCATTTACTACGCTTCAAGGACATTGAATGCTGCTCAATGCAACTACACTACCACTGAAAAGGAGCTCTTAGCCATTGTTTTTGCTTTAGATAAATTCAGATCTTATTTACTTGGTTCTAAGGTAGTTGTGTATTCTGATCATGCAGCTTTGAAGTATCTTTTGGCGAAAAAGGAGTCAAAACCCAGGTTGATACGGTGGATTCTCTTGTTGCAAGAGTTTGATTTGGAAATCAAGGATCGAAGTGGAGCTGAAAATTCGGTAGCTGATCATCTAAGCAGGTTAGTAAAGGAAGAAGATCCTATACCAATTTCTGAAATTTTTCCAGATGAACAACTATTTCACTTGAAAGGTATTACCCCCTGGTATGCAGATATTGTGAATTATTTGGTTACACACATCTTGCCTAATGATCTTAGTAAGTCAAGGAAGGATAAAATTCGATATGAGGCAAAATACTATGTGTGGGATGAGCCTTATTTATGGAAATTTTGTTCTGATCAAATAATTAGGAGATGTGTCCCAGAGAATGAACATAGATCCATTTTAGCATTTTGTCATAGCTATGCTTGTGGGGGACATTTTGGACCAAGGAGAACTGCAAGGAAGGTTCTAGATAGTGGGTTATATTGGGAGACCTTGTTTAAGGATGCTTATTTGTTTTGTAAAAATTGTGATAAATGCCAAAGGACAGGAACTTTGTCTCATAGGAATGAGATGCCCCAAACTCCCATTCTTGTTTGTGAAATATTTGATATATGGGGTATTGATTTTATGGGTCCATTCCCTTCGTCTTGTGGTTATGCTTACATTCTTTTGGCCGTTGATTATGTATCAAAATGGGTGGAAGCAAAGGTCACCAGGACTGACGATTCTAAGTCTGTTGTAGGTTTTATCAAGACTAATATTTTCAGCAGGTTTGGGATTCCTAGAGCCATCATAAGTGATCAAGGGAGTCATTTTTGTAATCGAACAATCGAAGCATTAATGAAGAAATATGGGGTACATCACCGGATCGCTACGACATACCATCCTCAGACAAATGGACAAGCCGAAGTTTCTAACCGTGAAGTTAAATCCATTTTAGAGAAGACGGTCAACCCAGGACGAAAGGATTGGAGTTTGCGTCTAGATGATGCATTATGGGCTTACCGAACAGCTTTCAAAACGCCAATAGGGATGTCTCCTTATAGGTTAGTTTTTGGAAAATCATGTCATTTACCGGTGGAAATTGAGCATAAGGCGTATTGGGCAATCAAACGTTGCAATATGAAGATGGATGAAGCCGGTGAGTTAAGAAAATTACAACTACAAGACTTGAAGAGCTGAGATTGGAAGCCTATGAAAACTCGAGGATTTATAAAGAGAAAACCAAACTATTTCACGATAGTATGATCTTAAAGAAACAATTTGCGATTGGGCAAAAAGTGCTTCTATATAATTCTCGACTCAAGCTCATGCCAGGTAAGTTGCGTTCTCGTTGGATTGGTCCATTTGTTGTCACTAATGTGTTTTCTCATGGTGCAGTGGAAATCAAAAGCCTTGACACAAATAAGGTTTTCAAAGTGAACGGGCATAGGTTGAAGATATTTCACGATGACATGGAGATTTCTTCAATGTTGGACATTACATTGCAGTCTCCAATTTATTCGTCCGGCTGAATCAACCATGAAGACCGTCGAGCATAACGACGTTAAAATAATTGCGCTTGTTGGGAGGCAACCCAAAATTTTTTAAGAGTTTGATTTAATTTTCTAGTAATTTTATTTATTTTTGGGTGTTTTATTATGCTATTTATCTCCCCTTTTTAATTTTTACTTGTGCCCAGTAATTTCTCAAGTCAAGTCACAAATGAAGGTTTAATTCAAATTCGGGCAGAAGCACTCCTACTCGTAAGAGATGATCACGCGGTATTCTGAAGGTTTAATTCAAATTCGGGCAGAAGCACTCCTACTCGTAAGAGATGATCACGCGGTTTGCTGAATGGGGTGTCAAAATTCGGGCAGAAGCACTCCTACTCTCAGGAGATGATCAAGCGGTATTGGGTATTGTAAAAAAAAAAAAAAAAAAAAAAAAAAAAAAAAAAAAGGGGATGATCGAATGGGAGCAGAGAGAGAACACTCACTTCCTATCGCTAATCTCTCTCAGTTCTCCTACAAGTCCTTTGAAATCGCCCCCTTCCAAATCCATCAATTGCGACCTTGAATCCTTCCATTCAACCAATCAATTGCAATTTTCACTCATCAATCATCAACCTTCGAAACCCCTTTCGAAGAATCCTAAACCACCGTCATCTTCTTCGTGAATATTTTTTTTTTTTTTTTTTTTGCCGAAACCCTATTTTGTTCGAAAACCATCATCATCAATCGATAGCTGCTTCACCATCCTTTATTCCTTTGATTGAAGACTCAAATCCTCACTCAATCGACCCCCCAAATCTTTCTTTGGCCGAAACCCTAATCGTTCCCCATTTTGGGTATTCTCGATTTGGGTCTCCAAATTCGATCAAAGCTTCTGGTTCATTCCTTTACATCTTCATTTCCTTTCGATTAACATTTCGAATCCCTTTTCGAAATTGCATCTAACCGCTTGTTCCATTTTCAGAAACCTATTATTCTTCGTTTTCCACTTTCTCCCACTCGCTGTACACAACCTGTTCGATAAAAAGCCCCAATCAACTCAAGCTTCCACAAATCGGCACGCAACGGTTCTGTATTTCATATTCCTCCATGGGAAAGAAAAGGGTGGCTGAACATCGGTATGGCCTTAGAGCACGTGCTTCATCTTCCATTGAAGGTTTATCTTCCCGAGCGCAAATCGCAGACCCTAGTGGCGAGCCAATATCACTTTCTTCAGATGACCAACCATCTCCCTCAGCTAATTCCTCTATGCAGTCCTCTCCTCCAACCGCTGAAGACCTTCCGCAGCAGCAAGAACCAATTCAAAGACCTCGAATGCTGCTACCCAAGACTGAATCTTCACGCAAGAGGCCGCGAGTGATGCTTCCTCGGTCGACTGCAACTTCATCCAATGCTCCTCAGTCGACTGCAGGCCCACCAATGGAACCTGCAGAGTTCTCAATTGCACCTTCCGAGCCACCATCTGCTGACCAAGAGCTGCCATCATCTTCGAGCAGACCCAAATCACGATCTCGCATGGCCAAGGCAAATCCATACTACCTCCTGCTCCGCTGAAGTTGGGTGGACACCTCAAGTTCTATTCTGCTGAGCACAAACGCAGGTATCCAGATATCTCCTCCCGTACTATTATTCCCTGCAAATCTTTTCACATTCCTACTTTAGAATCTCTGGGCCTTCTTGAGAACATACAGAGTTATTTATCTGCAATTGATTGGAGTGCATATTTGAATTTGTCGTGTCCTGCATTTAGAGAATTGACTTGTGAATTTTACACTACATTTCGGTTTGACAGCACTGCACATTGGACTGTGGACACCCCAGGTCTCATAGAATTTCGTTTGATGAACCGTGCATTTCATTTTTCTTTGACTCAGTTTAATGAGGCCCTAGGGTTTTCAATTGACTCCTCTGATTCCTCGATCTGTGACTACACTTCACATTTTAATTCCTATTATTCACGTATTTGGTCTGAATTGACTACTGACCCTCATAATTTTGATCCTAGTCACTCTAAGAGCCACTACCTTAGAGATCATGCATTGCAACTCATTCATCGGTTTTTAGCTTTTAGTTTTTCTGGCAGGAAGGCTAGTTCAGCCGTATGCTCGAAACCTGAATTGTTTTTCCTATGGTCAATGACCCAAAACCAAAAGATTAATTTTGGTTATTGGTTGGCCACTCAATTTCGGAGCGTTCTGTCATCTTCTGCTAGACCATTGATTTTAGGCTCTTTGATTACTCACTTGGCTATGAATTTGAAAGTTTTGGACTTGAGTAATCACAATATGAACATTGCTTGTCCTGCTGAACCATTAGACTTTGATTGTCTCATTTGCATGGGTGTTGTGTACAAATTCAATGGTGTCTATCACTTTACCTCACCGGGTGACACCCGGTCGAGAGTTCCCTCTTCTTTTGCAGGTTCCTCCGATGCTGCACAGTCATCCTTCCCCCCTTCCTTAGCTCAAATAGTGCAAGACATGCAACGACACATCTCTCAAATGGAGCAAAACATTCAAGCCCTCGCGGATTTTGTAAGATTTCAGCTACCATTCCCGTCACCACCTTAGGGGAGTTCTCTCTCTCCCTTTTTCATTGTCTTCCTTTTTGAGTTAGTTTTTTTTTTTAGTTGGTATATCTCTTTTTCTACGACGAATTTTCATTTTCTGTTTCTAGTTTTTGGGCTAGGATAGTGTTAGTGGTGTTTTTCTTTTTGCATTGTGCTTAAGCGTTTTCTTTTTGCTTCATTGAGGACAATGCAGCATTTAGGTGTGGGGGAGGAATTCATGAATCCATGTCATCTCTCTATTTTCCTTCGAATTCCATACTCTTTTGATTTTCATCTGAAAATGATCTTTGAGTTAGCATTCATTGTTGATTTGAGTTGGAATCCATGAAAGAGACAAGTGTGATTAGTTGTATTTTGGACAAAAATTGTTTTAAGCATCCTATTGACTGTGACAATTGAACTAGATACAAATGTGCAAGATTCGATACAATATTACACACTTTTGTGAGCATTTGAGCCTTGAGAGCATATAATCATTTTTGCTCTAATTTTTTTCATGAGTGTGCATCAATCATAGTGTGTTTATTCTAGAACTTGCTTTGCAATGCTTTTCAAGATCACATTCATGAATTCATGCATTAATATGATGGGGGCAATTAGGTTTACACACTTTATCTATCTTAAAAAAGACCTTCCCGTGCATACTTATTCCCTAGTGAACCAAATTGAGCTTTTATCCTTTTTCTTTGATTATAACCTCACAAATTGACACACAGCCTTCTTTTTACGCTTAATCTTCTTTTTTTTTTGCCCTTATATCAAAGAAGCATGTGTTAGGGCTTGAATGGATGGAAATTTGCAAAGGAAATGGGATAATTTTATGTTGGGGAGTATTTTTAGAAATTTGTTCATTCGATTTACGAGATTTGTATATGCACTACATGTTCTTCCTTGAGATTGATATTCGATTGTTCTCTCTTCAAAAAAAAAAACAAAAAAAGAAGAAAAAAAAAAACGAGAAAGAAGAGAAAAGTATTTAGAAATATGATCGAGGAATGATAAGGTCTTGATTGAATCATTTTTCTTGGGTTGATTGTACTTCATGTTATGGGATGAGTTGATAGTAGAAATATTTTGAAATTTTTGACATGCTTCTTTGGTATACATTACACATCATTTTTACCTTTTTCATACCCATACCTAAGCCACATTACAACCCTTTTAAAGACCCCCGGATTTTTGTTTTGAATTCATATATTCAGTGGTGGAGATTTGATTAATAAGCAAGCTTATGGTAATAGCATACTATGCATTGATTTTGAGAGTTATCGATAAAATCCCTTTAAACACTTGAGTGCATAGAGCGATCTCCTTGTGAGGGTAACGAACCTTGTTGCATTGAATTCTGATGATATTGTTGAGTCTATTGGGATGCCTATTTATTTTCTTTTAAAGTTATACAACTATGATTACTTGCTCTCTGGATTGTGGTTCTGATTTGAATGTTTCAATGTGTGCTGCTTGAGGTTGTTGGATGATGAAATGAAGAAGGGGAAGGAGTGAAGAGGAGAATGGTTGATTGATTTTGGGATAGAAAATGCTTGAGGACAAGCATTGGTTTGGTGTGGGGGAATTTGATAACATGCAATTTATTGAATTTATTTTTTTGTTATCATGGTTTGAATTTGATTGTTTAATGCCCTAATGATTGTTTTTATTGAATTTTATTTTTAGGAGGTTGAATTTGAAGATTTGGAGCACATTGGGCTTAATGAAGCAATTTTGAAGTTAATTGGGTCAAGACATTTTATTGGGCTTTGAAGATGAGGAGTTTAGATTTTAATTCAACATTTTAGTAGTATTTTTATTTTTAGTAAAATCTGTTTTATTAGGAGTGAACTTTTGTAATCTCCTAATTTTGGAGACTCCTAATTGATTTAGAAGTCTAGAGGAAGGAAAATAGGGTATCAAATCTTAATACCTTTTTGATTCCACACGCAAGGGCCGGCTGTTTTCCTCCCTTATTTATTCCACACAAAGCTACAGCAAAAAGGTCACCCGGCTGCCTCCTCCTCTTACTTCCACACACAGGACTGCTGTTGGTCAATTTTTTTGCTCACACAGGAGGCATATTCTTCAAGAGATAGGGACGGCTGGTCACTCTCCATTTATTTTTTTTCTTTAGGAATATTTTTTTTTCTTTTTCTTATTTTGATTTTTCTTGTGATGATACTTACCACCATGTGTGGCTAATTTTTATTTCTGATTCAAGGGGAATTTTAATCGATTGTTCTTCGTTGTGAGGTTATGTTCTAAATTTAATTTCTTGCTTTTATTCAAGTATTCGTTGATTCTTGATTTAATTTTAGGGAAACCTAATATTGGTTAATCTGACAATTTAATTCAATATTAGTTTTTCTATTGCTATCCAGGAATTCAGTGATCCGTAATTGTCATGAACGAATGGTACAAGTAGTAACTAGGTTATTTTGTTATGGGTCTTTTACCGGTATTCAATTGACCTAGGGAATCAATGGAACAAAATTGAGTAATTGCGGCTATCCCAATTATTTATATTTTGGTTTAACTTTTTCACGAGAAGTAATGCTATCATTATATTGATATGGAACGCTATCGTGCCCAGTCGGTTAATGATAAGTTTCGATTGGATGCTGGGTTTGGTCGATTAAATTAGGAAAACGCACAATTTATTACGGCTATCCTAATAGATCTAAGGTTAAATGCTTGAATCGCAAGAATAATATTTTTAACCAATGATCAATAAGACAATCGAATATATGAACCCTTGGATCGGATTTTTTGTGAATTGATTCTCTTCCTTAAATTTTAGAATTTGCATTGTTGATTTGTTTCTTATTTTTAGGTTATTAATTTTTTATTCGGTAATTTTTATTTTAGCAATTTATTTGAAAACCCCCCAATTTTATTTTTAACATCAACTAGGAGATTAAGTTAATTAGTTCCCTTGGGATTCGACCTGGTAACCACTATTGCTACAGTTTGTTGCATTGGGGGAAATCAGTATTAATTTGAGGGCTTCGACAACCCGACCACACTACCAATTCAGCACTCATCGGTGTACACACACATATTTATTACAAGTGCTTTGACTCTCATCGGTGGCTTGAAGTTTTGATTTTCCATTTCCTTCATTGCCTTGCAAATTTAAATTACTGTAATTCAAATTGGTGGTTCACTCAATGAATTTCTCCCCTCGGTTGACCGAACACCTATTCTTCTAACATTTTTATTTTCTTCCAACTGAGCACCCATTGCATTGAGACATTTTCTTGTTTGGAATTTCATTTCCCTTCGGCTTTAATTTTCCCTTCATCACAATTCACTTGCCAAATTCTCCATGACCACTTACCGAATAGCTAGCACTCATGAGAATTCAACAAATTCTTTAAGTCCTTGTCGTCACATGCTTGTAATAAGATTTGATCCCATGACCTACCATTCTCCAAAAAGAAACCTTGCCATCAAGCCACCTAAACCTTTCAATCTTATTATATCAAACCTATATTATACTTCATAATTATTATTTCTTCTAATCTATTTCTCTTAAATTTGAGACTCCCTTCGGTCAACATATATAACCCATTAGTGAATGGCACCTTCTTTTAAATTACGTTGGAACATTTGCTTTTTTTTGTTCGGAAACCAATGGGAACGGAACTCAAACACCACTGTCTCTCATCGGCACTTTGCCTCCCCCTCTTGGTAATCGTCGTTGGAAAATTCAACTTGCTCCGACCGATTCCAGGTTGCCCATTTGTCATTCCTCATTATTGAGAGCCCCATTGGTCAATGCATTCCCTTTGTGCACCGTTCATTTTCCATGCAAATTTAAATCTTATAGCATCAAGAAGACTTGATCACTACTCGGTATCTCTCATCACCGAACACTTCTCTCTCAAAAAATAATATTTTAAATACTTAAACCCATTGTGTTGAGTTCCAAATTACCAAAAAGGGTATGTTGAGTACTTGTGTAAGTTGGGAAGAGAATGAGGGCAAATAAGTAAAAATAGGAAATGAGTTGTAAATAAAAAGTAGAGTTGGGACTCTAGAACCTACGAATATCAAATTTCAATGTTTCTTTTACTTCTCTCTCTGCTCATACACTACATCTTCCTCTCTTCTTGTTTCTATCCAAGATCAATCAAAACACCATAAAACCCACACTCTAAAGACTTCATAAACTTATAATCTAAACTCTAGAGAGCTAGATCTTGTGAGAGATTTGAGATTTTTAATGAGGAAAAATCTAGGATTTGGTCATGACTCGACTTGAGGCGAGATCAAAGACTAAAAGTCTAGGGTCTCGACAAGCTGGTCAGGATAGGATCTTTGTCGTAGACAGATCTGGGAGTGACTACCCTCCCTAAGAACTGTGAGTGGATGGTTTGTTGTGTTGGTGAATGAGAAATGTTTTTCATGATTTTGTTAACTTGATTTTATAAAATGCTTTGTGATTGTGGAGTATCCCTAAAAATGTGTTCTGTTTGAACTATGAAATTTATGCACTTGTTAATATATTTTTGAGACATGATGAATTTTCCTGTAAATAACGTTTGCTAGATTTAAGATCTATGAAATTTGTTGATTTATATGGCACATATTGTGATATTTGTAAAATGGTTTATGTATTGGCTTTGGGGCATGAAACTGAACCCCCATGGTATATATATGGAGTGTGAGCACCCAGTTTATGAGATGACCGGTCTAGTTTAAGGTTCTATAGACTGATTGGAGGGGGCGGCGTGGAGAGCTTGTTTGACTTGAGGGGGTAGGCGGTGGTAGAGAGATGCCCCAAAGACCATTTCGAGACTATTCGGTTATACTTCTGAAGAGGTCGCGAGCCAACACTAAGGTCGGGGTTAATATTTTATGACTGATGGTAATGAAAATCCCTTGGCAATTCCACCGGATGGTCTGGGCCAAGCCATCGGTGGAAACATTTTGCGACAAACCCCATATGATGGAAAAATATATATTGTGTTATGGAAAAGTCATGGCCCCGGATATAAATGTTTGAATGATCACTTCATATTTGGTTGGAACGTAAATATATTTTGAAAATATCGTTTGACACTTTCACATTCACCACTCACTCACTTACACAGTTATACTATTGTACACCACTCACTGGGTATTCCTATACTCACCCCTCCTCTTATCCCTTTTCAGAGGAAGTGTAGAGATAAGATTTTCTCATCGGTAGCTAGTTCCAACCGAAGAGAAGAGTTGTCCAGGACCGACTGGGATATTGGTCCTTATTGATGAGGATTTTATGGCATGTAGATGGACACATCGGAGGACACTTTTGAAACTCATTATGTAATATATTTTCCTCATGTTTTTCTAAAGTAAAAATTTTATGTTTTGAAAAATGTATTTTGAAACGTTGAATAACTTTTTGTTTATTATATCTTTGATTTTATTATCATAGTCTTGCAGGATCTTGAAGTGCGTGTTAGTGTTTACACGTACTTCTAGATCACGCGGCGGTTGTCGCATGCTTGAATCTGTAGGTCGGGTTGTGATATCTATCTCCCCGAAGGGCCTTAGTCGCCCCGTACACTCGAAGGGATCTATCTCCCTGAAAGGTCTTAGTCATCTCGTACATTCGAAGGGATCTATCTCCCCGAAGGGTCTCAGTCGCCCCGTATATCGAAGGAATCTATCTCCCCGAAGGGTCTTGGTCGCCCCACCTAATGGAAGGAGTCTGTCTCCCCGAAACTACCAAACCTAGGAATTTATTTGAAATCACAAAGGGAATATCCCCATCATCAGCAAATGTTGAACAAAAGCAAAACTTTATTAAGAATCATTGTAAGGTGATGAGCATGAAGTTATAGGGGTCTTAGAAGTACAAATATCAACTAAACTCGTCTCAACCTGGACATTGGTTGATCTAACGGGAGTTACACTTCTACCTACCGTATTTCAGCAGCTTGCCTCACTGGTGGGGAGTAAAACTCCGTCCAATCCCAACTGACGAATCATCTGCTCAGCACATCGAAACTTTTCTGTTAACTCACAATGTGCGTCCCTAGTAGAAGCGGCACACTAGAACAGAGCTCTTTCAGATTCAAGCGCTCTCTTTTCCGCCAGTCGGAGAAACTCCTTATGCAATTGGGCCAATACCTCGACAGTATGCAATCACGCCTCAAGAGTCTTCTTTTCTAATTCCAACTGCTCACAGTAGCTTCGGAGGCCCTTAACCTCATCTTCGGTCGATGAGACTTCGACCACCTCCATCTTTATGCCCATTTCTTTTTAACCACTGGCATCCTGAAAAGCCTCAGTTTGGGTGCTTTATTGGAAAACCTTTTCCTCTAAATGGCCAATAGTCTGCTTCTTCCGTCACTTTTGAAACTCGGCGAGAGCCATCGTCTACGAAAAACAAAAAGTCACTTATGATGAAGACAAAAAAAAAAAAGGAGAGAATCTTCAAGATAGTACCATCAAACCAAGGGACTTAAGAGCCCTGTTGGCCTACTCCATAGACATCTCATGTAATTCCAGGTCGCAATGATAAAAGTCAAGCCGATCGATTATTCTCTCTACTTCCAACAAATCTACATAACATATTGCTTATCTCCAGAACTAATGGCTACCGTCCCTCTCTCCTTTGAGCCCTTGTCAACATGAAAAGAACGAATGTGAATAGAGGGAGGGATGGCTGTTCCATCAAATACCTTACGTTTTCCCTTACGGGAAGGCCACAAAAGAATCGCACTTGACGAACTGGACAACCTCTGGATAAATACTCTTACCCCTCTCGATGCTTCGGTTTCCACATCGGTCGATGGATTTTCGATAGGCCCTTCCAAGGGTAATCAGTACTACCTGACTTTATCGGCTCACCTTCGAACCCCATGGATAGAACCGAAGGGGTGTATCCCCCTTTTGCCTCACTTGCTTTATGACCTTCCTCTGGTAGAGAATCAAGAGGAACCAGTTTCCTCCTCTTCAGTAAAGGAAGCACTGCCAATGGCGGGGCCTCAGATGATCCACTAGTCTCGATGGAAGGATTCTTAAGAGGTACGTCCTTGTCAATTGTAACCTCCCTTAACACGGAGTCATCAATGAAGCCAGAGATGTTCGTCAACTCTATGACCACCCTCTGTTAATAAGAAGGGGCCTTTCTATACTTCTCTTCTCCCCTATTAGCAAGCCCGCCAATAAAAGTATCTGATCATCTATCAAAGCATCAATCAAAATAACCCTTCACGTGGAACGACAATAACTACCAACTGAACGTATAAAATAAAAATGATGAGAAAGGTCTGAAGGCTATAACCTGAGTGTAGGCCTTCCCTCAGCGCTAGGAAGCACTGGTATGAGATCCTTGTTTTGGAATTCCACAAAGAAATACTTATGCGCCCAGTCACTGCTAGTAGGTTTTCCATAACAAAATCCCCAATCAGACTCCGAGCGAGTTTGCAGTCTATACCAATCTTGGACCAAACTCTTCCTTGTACATCTCACCAGAGAGAAAAGTGTCGCAAGAATGTCAAAATCAAAATGAAAGTGACAGAACCCTAACAAAAAAACTACGGCAACAATAAGACGCCAGGAGCCGAGAGTTAACAAAGTTGGGAATATATTCCATCGTTGCAATACTTCAGTAAATGGACCAGTATATGGCACCTTCAAACCAAAATTCACCATTTGCTTGTACATCAGGACACAGCCCTCAGGGGCCATATTCACCATATCTTCGTCAGTAGCAGAGACTAGAGCATAGTCGTCGCCTACTAGCATGGCAGTTTGGACCTCTTGAAACTCTGATACTGACATGGTACTCTTGATGTCGTTAATACCTTGAGCAATAGGACTTTTCATCATAACTTTCGCAGAAACTTTTCAACGTATGGAGGAAATTTAAAAGAAAGAATAAACACGGAGCAATGAACGGAGCAATAAAAATGATAGACCTCGTCTCATGCAAGCCTTTATAAGAATAGTTAAAAGACATTTCACGAAAGCCGAAGAGACACTCCTCACCTTAAAAGATCAGCATCTATTCCGAACAGTCACTACTCATGGCGTCTTTCTCACAAAACGACACCATGAGTCGAGAGCAAATGATAGACCCTCTTTCAGAAGGCCTTGCTATGTAAAGTGGGCCTCCCTTTCTTTTGATACAAATGTACTCAAGCGAGAATGGGCCTGTGTCGTCCCGGTTCACTGAAGAGATTTCATTTTCGTGAATAGGCCTTAGTAGCCCCGATCACTCAAAGGGACTTGCCTCCCCGAACGGTCTCAGTCACTCCGTCTAATTGAAAGGATCTATTTTTTGACTCAATTTACAAGGGGAACCGAATACCCTCAACCGATAACTACCAAATAGACCGGATGCATCTGTCTCCCTCGGCCACTAGTACCTAATTGGTATTGCTTAACTAATTGAGTTCTCTACTTCGACACAGAACATATCTTCCATATACAGAAAGAAACCTAACAAATCTAATAGATAAGGGAAAAAATCTCTCCGTATAATTCAATTGCCTAAATAGTCACAATATCAAATTTTTCATGATCATAGCTCCGGAATCCCTGGATGAATTTTTAAGGAAACTAGGGTTTCACAAGGCCCGCAGTGGTACGGATCTAAAGAAAAAAAGCATTATATAACATCAATAAGGATATCAATCTAGACAAGTCCTCTAACCCTATATAAGGCACATAGAGTACAGAAGGAGATCGATCCTCCCTCCTCTCTCAGTCTGTTTATCGTTTCCTTTTGAAAACCGCTCTTTCTAAGTTGAGCGTCGGAGCCACCCCCGTCGAAGCACTCTCCGGCAGTCTTTTGTTGGTCTCAGACCTCACAACCAACTGTCCGATCAAGTTCTGGAAGAGCCAGATCTATGGAGACGAAACCCTCCTCCAATAATTTTAAATGATAAATATATAAAATAATATGAATAAAAAGTTAGATAAATATGATTGTGATATCTAGAATCAATATAACAATAATAAACCTAATATTCTATTGCTTTATTGGCTCCACACTCTTGGCCCTTGGCTTTGTCTATGACATTGGCTTTAGCTGTGGCTGTTCTAGTTCCAAGACTTGTTTTGGCTGTTGAAGGCGCATGCGGGTGCATGGAAAACCTTTTTTTTTTTTACGAAGAGAGCTTTGATAACATTATAAATATATGAAATAATATGAATAAAAAAGATAGATGAAAATGATTGTGAAACCATGATAGAGATGTTTGGAAGCAATACAATAATAAACCTAATGTTCTGTTGTTTTATTGCATTATTATAATATATTGAATTTATATAGAATTTATTATCATAAATATAAAAATTGTTATTATAAATATAAAAATTTAAAAATAAGAAAAGTTAAATATGTATCAAAATCAAATTAATAATTGATTTGTCTTTGATATATAATATTTTTTTATATCTCTCATTAAATTTAATATGATATAATGATAATTATTTGAATTTGAAAAGGAATCTAAATGAAAAATTTTAAATCTTAGAGGGAGTTTTTGCAACCCTTATGGTGGCACAAGGATCTGGCTTTGGTTTTAGATTTGGCTCTGGGCATTGGCTCCAAGTTCAAGGCTTAGGATGGCTCACACTCTTAGCTCTTAACTCTTGCTCTACCTCCGGTTCTGACATTGGCTTTAGATAAATATGATTGTTATACTTTGTTAAAGATGTTTGGAATCAATAAAATAATAAATTTAATATTTTATTATTTTATTAAATTATTACAATATAATGAATTTATATTAAAAAATATTATTATTGATATAAAAATAATAATTATAAATAAAAAAACATTTGCTATAGTCAAATCAAATCTCTCTTTGCCAAATCTAAATTTTGTAGAAATTTCTGTGCCCCGTATCCAGGGACTCCCAGAAAATGCAGAAGCCAGTACTGATTGGTCCCGCGACAAAATTCAGTACCTAAAGAAGGCCTACGACAAGCTTCAATTCAACAAACCCTGACCCTATTTCTAGAAACTTCAAAACCAAATTGGATTATTCAAGATTTCGCCTCATACTGGTTTGCACCAATTACAGCCAATCTTAATATTTCAACTGCTCATTTCAGCGTATTCACAACTCCAAGTCTTTGCTTTTTCGGGAGTACTAATCACGCATACGATCGAACAGAGCTTGAGCATTTCGGTCCCTCCCAAATGGATTCCATTTCCTACTTCCTTAAGATTTAGACTCTACGAGATACTGAGACTCTCTGATGAGTTTTCAGAGAACGTATCGAGCGTTTCCAATACGACACGTTCTATCATGTCCGTTGGTGGTTGCCACTTGATTGCATTGAGAACCTCTTTTGAGTTTAAAACTGATACAACATAACCCAAGGTTTAATTCGAGGGGTCAACTCTTAAAAAGCCCACAAAGGATAGTTATTGATCGATGTTCAAATATTTCTTATGACAATTCACCGAAGAGCCCAGTTGCCCAAATTTTCTGAACGATAGGGTCTCAGTCACCCCGAACGTGATTCATCAAGTAAAAGTAGTCGCCCCGATCATGTATCCAACCGTCAGGTCCACCGAACGAACGAGCTCCGAAGACCTTCCATCGATCCAACGGCTGATCGATAGCCAACAACTCCAATGATTCTAAGGAATGTCAAAATATTCTAATAAATCCGAATTCTTATTTGAGAGCAGTCTCTCTAGGATCTTCCCGTTAAAGAAAGAATCCCACCAGAAAACGAAAACTTCCCAAAGGATGAGAATCACAATCAATTCAGAATATTGGATCTCCAAGATTTTCGGATCGGCTCGATAAGAAAAGTAGGGTTGAAGTATCCCGACGGTGCCCGACTCTCGCAGGTATAAAGCATCCTAAAACCTATAAACCAGGTACGCTCTTTGGGCCTCACATATTGGGCACTCTAATTACAGGGAATCACTCCGTTGAGCTCTCAATCTATTTATATTTCATTCGAAAACCTATCTTTCTAACTTAAGCATCAGAGTCTCCCCGTTGGGGCACCCTCCGGGGGTTTTTGCAGGTATTACATCCCTCCTGACGACGATCGTTCAAGTCTACAAGGAGTCGGTATCTGTGGAGCCGCAACCCACCTCTAACAGATTGGCACCGTCCATAAGAAACAGACTGATTCTTTAAAAACTCACAACGATGTCTACTACAATTATCCCCAGTGCAATGCCAGCCAAGAGGAGAAGGCCAGTCATGGGCTTCAATGATGATGATTTGTTAGGGGTAGATCTCCGCCGTGACTACCCTATAGTCATTACCCTTAAGATATAATCCTACACCGTGAAAAGGGTTCTTATTGATCAGGGAGCTGATTGTGATCTCCTCACTTGGAACGCCTTCTGCCAAATGGGTCTTGATCCGTCTCGACTCTTTCCGCCTACCAGGTCCCTTAGAGGACTTTCAGATGAGCCCACCTATCCCGAAAGTATTATCTACCTTCCCGTGACTCTCTGGAAACCCCCTAATCATGCGACCGCCCAAGTCTTGTTCCATGTGGTGAAGCTCTACTTTCCTTACAACGCCATTCTCGGGAGACATAAAGATGAACTAGAAACACTACCAAGCACGAGGTACATAAAGGTGAAGTTCAGGATACCGTAAAGGGTCGCCACAATGAGTAGCGATCTTGATCCTTATATCCTCTTTGCGGCTCGAGACCCGCAAGAAACTTTTCCAATCGATGCCCTAGAACCTAGGGATGACACCGAGCCAAAATCAAAACCTGAACCAGGCAAAGAGACGACCGAGGTCCCTTTAACGAGCGACCTCAATCAAACCGTCGGGATAGGGACCGATCTATCACCTTCCTTGCGAGAGGCCTTAGTCGCTTGTCTACAACGATACTCTAAAGTCTTCTTCTGGACCCCTAAAGACATGCCAAGCATAGATCCATCTATCATAGCCCATAGGCTAACAGTTAATCCTAGTTTCAAGCCAATGAGATAGAAAAAGAGGGTATTCGCTCTTGAACGTTAATGTGCCATACAAGAAGAAGTTCAAAAGTTGTTAACGGCTGGATTTATTCGGGAAATCAAGTATCCCGAGTGGTTAGCTAACGTGGTCTTAGTAAAAAAGGCTAACGACAAATGAAGGATGTGTGTAGATTTCCCCAATCTTAACAAAGCATACCCGAAGGATAGTTATCCGCTCCCCAATATCGACAAGAGTGTGGACAACTCTTCGGGACATCAGCTTTTGAGTTTCATGGATGCCTATTTCGGTTACAATCAGATCACAATGGCGCCCGAGGATGAAGAAAAGACCAGCTTCATCACCGAGTTCGACACTTATTGCTATCGGGTCATGCCCTTTGGTCTAAAAAACACTGAAGCCACTTTTCAATGGCTGGTCAATACGGTCTTCAAAGACCAACTAGGCAGAAACGTTGAAGCCTATGTTGATGAAATGCTAGTCAAGAGCATCACTGCAGAAGCCCATGTCGCAGACCTTGAAGAAACCTTCCAAATATTGGAACGATATAAAATGCGGTTAAACCCGACGAAGTGCACCTTTGGGATCGCCTTCGAGAAGTTCTTAGACTTTATGATCACCGATCGAGGGATAGAGGCCAATCCCGAGAAGCAACAAGCGATATTGGATATGTCACCTCCTCAGACATTAAAAGAAGTACGTCTTACTAATCGGATAGCTGCTCTGAGCTGGTTCATGTCCAGAGTCGATGAGAAATATAAGCCTATATTTGATGCTTTTGTCACACCCCGACCCACCTCCGGCCGGGCACGCAATTACCGCCGCGGCACCTCGATGCACGAGCACAACGTTCTGCATAACGAGACACTATAAGGCTGATAACAACATCCAATCAAATATATCATAGACCAAAATCAATTCCTAAGTCATCACAAATGTCCCTCAATGCATCAATATATCAAATCAATTGAGAGTTATCATTTTCACAAGTCAAACATAAGTATAATACAGTCATCCCAGGTATAATAAGTACAGTGGTCAATCTAAATACTCCCAAAATAAATAATAACCACAAATAGATCAAGCGGAAGAATGAGTATCCATATCCAAGCCCAGCGTCTCCAAAAGAAGCTCAATAAAGTCAACGCTCAATCAAATCCTCAGTCCAAGGCTAAACCTGCGGAGGAATTGTGAGGGGTGAGTACCTATAGGAGGGTACTCAGCAAGTGAGAGGATTGACATCGTGCTATTAATATTGGTGTGAAAATTGAGTGTCAAGTATATTTTTGTATAATTTTTTGTATTTTTATTAAATATGATTTTGTATTTTTATTAAATATGATTTTTTGTATTTTTAAATATAATTTTGTGTTTTTATTAAATATAATTTTATTCTTTTATTAAATATAATTTTTTATTTTTATTTAATATAATTTTTTGTTTTTATTGAATATAATTTTGTGTTTTGATTAAATATAATTTTGTATTTTTATTAAATATAATTTTATTCTTTTATTAAATATAATTTTTTATTTTTATTAAATATAATTTTGTATTTTTATTAAATATAATTTTTTGTTTTGATTAAATATAATTTTGTGTTTTTATTAAATATAATTTTGTATTTTTATTAAATATAATTTTTTGTTTTTATTAAATATTATTTTGTGTTTTTATTAAATATAAATGTGATGGTGACATAGTGGTTAAAACTCTCCAGATCTATCTCTCACACCTAGATTCGAACCTGGGTAAGAGCAATTTTTTCAACATTTATAACAGGGGAGTGCAGGAGGGCATGGGGCCTGCACGGGCGGGCGCTTGGACCCGTGCGCATTTGGTTCACGAATTTCACCGACGGATTAGCGACGGAATTATTTCCGTCACTAATCTGTCAGTAATTTGAAAACCCTAAAACGAAATTAATGACGGAATTTTTCGTAGCTAAAAAACCTGTTGCTAATCCGTAGGTAATTAGCGACGGAAAAATTCCGTCGATAAAAATCCATCGCTGATCCATCGTGAAAATTAGCGAGGTGACTTTCAGCGACGGAAAAATCCGTCGTTGATACTTTCAGCGACAGAAATTTGGGAATCAGCGATGGATTTTTTCGTCGCTAATATCATTTTTTCTAGTAGTGATAATATTAGGCTAAATGTAAGAGTCAATATTCTATCATACCCTCCACAGTCAGAATGGGAGGAGGCTTGATGCTTAGACTGGATCAAAAATCAAGGGAAAGTGATTAAGGCACACCGTTTGTAAATATGTCAACATACTAATCAGTAGTGGGCATATGAAACATTTTGACTTGTCCCAAAATATTTGTCTTTCTCAATATGTTTAGTGCGCTAATATTTGATCGGATTATTAGACAAATAAATAGTGTTGACATTTCCTTGGCTTATCTACTTCTCTCTCTTAATCAGTTCTATTGGGAAACTAATTATTCTTGAAGAAAAGGAAGTGTTTATTAAGCTTTGAGAGATACGATTTAATGGAAGACAAGACCGAGTTTGTTACCAAAGAAGAGAGGAGATGTATCTCAAAATTAAAAGCAAAGGAAGCAAAGCATGAGAAAACTAAGGTGGGAGTTGAACTGAAAACCAAAACAGTGATGAAAGATATACCAAAAGATAAAGATGAGAATGAGAAACATAAGGAGAAAGAAGATGACACCAAGAAAAAGAAAGAGAAGAACAAAAGAAAAATAACAGTGGGGACTTAGAAAAGGAAGAGGAGAAAGGGAAAAAGAGCAATGAAGAGAGAAAGAGACAGAGATGAAGATGAAGATTTAAAGGAATAGGGAAAACATTCAAAGTGTGAAGAGAAGAAGGAAAAGGATCATAAGGAGAAAGATGAGGTGAAGGAGAAAGAAGGATAGGAATAGTCTCAAGGAGAATTAATGGAAATATTAAAGAAAAAAGAGAAGGAAGAGAAAGAAGAGAAAAGAAAAGAAGAATGAGAAAGATAAAGAGAAGGAAGATGGAGAGGGCAAGTCTAAAGGAGGATTGAAGGAAAAATCAAAGAAAAAGAAAAAGGCTTACACAAATGGTGGTGATGAAATTGGAGGTTTTTTTTTATGTTTTTTTAATGTTTTTTTTTTTAGAAAGTCAATTTCTCAAAACTGACTTGCAACGGCGGTGATTGGTGATGATAATGATGATGGCTTGTACTTATGGTACTGAAGATGATGATGATGTCTGGGCTGGTAATCGCAAGCCAGACTTTGTAAACTACAGTAGCAGGCTGAGATGTGGTCGAAGAAGAATCTAAGATAATGATGGTGAAATAAGCGATGGAATCTAAGACGATGATTGTGAAATTGAGAAGAATCAAAGGATCGAAGACAAAGAACTCAAACTCCGAAGGTGATTTGATGGTAATTCAAACAAATGGTGGTCAAACTAGTGGCAATTGTTAACAAAAACTGGTGAATCGAAGATTATGGTAACAGGGATTGACAAAGAGGATGAATTTGGACAGAAAGGTATGCTATGAATTGAGGAAAATAAAAGAAAATTTTCAAATGTTATTTCAAATGTTCATATCAAAATTCCTAGATATGAAAGTACTTTCTGAGATGTTAGAAGAGATAATATACTAATTTTTGTTTTTTACATAATAGAAATTATATTATGTGACATTTTATGGTTACTTTAATTATAAATATATTATTTCTATAGGATGATGATGGTTCACCTAGTGAAGACAGTGGCTCTTATTCCGTACAAGAGAGTGATCTTACGTCTTGAGGCACAAAAAGGTGATGAACATATTGTATGTAATGGGACATTATGTTGGTGCATTAACATTTTTTTAAAATTTATTTGAGTTTTATTAATGAAATCTTTATTTTTATGATTCAAATTTATGTGTGAATGGTTGTTTATTTGTTTGAAATGTATATTATATCTGGAAAATGAGTTATTTGGCATTTGTGATTGATGGTTATTTATTTGAAGTATAAAGTATGAATAAAATATGAAGCTTGTAGTTATTGTATAGATGTTTGTTGATGGATGTTTGATACTATAGTTGATGACAATGTGATGAATCGAATTGGATTTGGGAGCAGATTTTGGTTATAAAACTAAATTAGCCATACCTTTTAAAAAAGAATATTGCACTTGTCTGTAATACCGAAAATTCGGTATTAGAGATGTTCTGTAAAATATCTTAGTAATTATAAAAGAAAATTTTAAATTTTATTGATTTTCGATTTTAGGGTATTAAATTGAAATTTTTGATATATTTAAAATATCCGTGTTTGCCAAAAAAAAAATAACAAAGAGACGCAACGTTTTGTCCCAAAACACTACGTCCCCCTAAATTGGAATTAGGGTTAGAAAATCCTAATTCTCTTCTTCCCTCTTTCATCTCTCGCTCGCTCGTCACTCTCTCTCTCTCTCTCTCCCGATTCTCCCTCTCTCGCCACTCTTTGCCGCTCACCGGTGGCTCCTCCGACCACCGCCACTGCCTAGTCATTCCTCTCGTCTCTCCCACATCTCTATATCTCTCTCTCGATTCTCACCCTGTCTCTCTCTTGATTCTCACTCTCTGTCTCTCTCTCTTGATTTTCCTTCTCCCGCGTCTGCAACGCTCCCTCGGGCTTCTCCAACCGCTGTAGCCGGCCGTTATCACATGGAGGTTGCTCATATCTCCTTCTCTGTTTCTCTCTCTGTTCTTTCTCTCTCTCTCCCGCGCGCGACAGACCTTTCTCTTCCTCGCTTGCTCGCGTACGGACTTCTCTGTGAAGTCCATCATTCTTTTGCACCCTCCAATAATGTCTTGAACTGGCGTCCATCATCAGCAGACCTTCGAAAGCCCTAGGTCGCGACCTGCTCTCTCTACCGAAAGCCTTCCTGCAACCTTCGCTACTCTCTACCGCGACCGCACTGTTAGAAACCCTAGGCCGCGATTCCTCCACTGCACAGGTAAGGGCTGATTGTTGATCAATAGGTTAGGGGTTTTGATTCTCTTGGTAATTTAAGCCTAATTACTAAATTTTGTGTCTATCTAGAAGTACTGTAGGTCCCGGACTAAGTTGTAGATGCACGGACAATAGAGTTACGAGTTGCGAAAACCCTAGGTGAGGGAAATTTTAATCTCTTTGATAATTGAATGAATTTAGGGTTAATTTAGGGGTGAGAAGTCTTATATATATCTAGAATGTATATTGAATTTAAATAGAATGCATTTTCTGAAATTCTATATGTGATTATTAAGGTTAAGTCTAGAATTTTATATGAATTAGACTGCCTGATATGAAAGAAGCTTGTTAGAGGATAATAGGATCTTGTTGGGTTGATTAAAATAGTTTTCCTTAGAATTTAATTTAAAATATGCATAAAAAATAATATGGTTATGTAAATTCAGAAGAAAATTGGAAAAATTGTTGGAAATTAGAGAAAATTGAGGAATATTGGAAATTTAATATCATTAGTGATGCAAATAATCTTGAAATGATGAAATGAGAATCTTGGTTCATGAAATTGAAGAATTTGGTATGTGCTAAATATAAGAAAGTTCATAAAACCTAGAATTTGGGATGAACTAATAATGAAATTGTGATTATTGATATAGGATAACCCTTTTTAAGGTTGAGAAGGGTTTTCTTGGATTAAATTTGCGGAATTGGGAGTGGATACCATCCCAAGAGGTGAGTGGATGGTTCATTGTATTCCTAAATGAGTAATCTGTTTTAAAATTGTTTTATAAATGATTTTGAATGATTTTTACATGATTTATATAACTCTTTGTAATTGTGGGATGTCCGAAATGAGCATTTGAATCACGTATGCATCCATTGTATTTATAACTGAATGTGTGCCATATGATATGGGATATTTACTGTCATGAATGTCTTGGTATGATTTTGGAAATTGTTTGTTGAAACATGGCACACAGAATATGTTTTCGATATTCGTGAAATAATGGTGCATGAGGTAAATGACTATAGTCATTCTCTCCACAGAGCGACCCGACGGGGTGACGTGGTTGGGGTTATGAGTGGGGGAGTTAGACGTAGCTCCCTCTACGGATGTCGAACTATTCGGATCGCACCCCGGTGAGGTACGAGCCAATGCCAAAGAAAGGGGTATGTTTTGAAATATTAGACTGAAAAACCCTTGGCAAGTTTTCGTCTGGGTTCAGCCAAACTTCGACGGAAGTGTTTTTGATGGGACCCCATGATTTTCTGAAAGAATGATTGATGTGGATGCATGTTTTGTGAATTATCTGATTTATTGAAAATGTTTTTACATATATAAAGTGTTGTTTATGAGATATGCTTTGATTGTCCCACATTCACTCCTTATTTATTATACAATTATACTATTGCACTCCATTCACAGAGTATTCCTAATACTCACATCTCTCCTTTATATTTTCTAAAGGACGTGTAGGGAGACGACGTCCACTATTACGGATTGGAGGATTATTTTTGTTGATTTTGGGTAGGTATGAATTATGTAGTTATTTTGGGAGTTGTAGATCGTTAGTCCATGAAAAGGAAGTTCTGTACATCTCATACCGTATGGATTTTACTGATACCGGTTGAGTTCTTTAGCAAGTATTAGTAAAATCTGACGATTATGATTTGAGATTTCATTATTTTGACTGAATTGTTTTTGGAAAATGTTTTATCTTGTACTGGGACATTTGGATTGAAATGTTGAATTTCGATATTTACTTTCGGAATTATGAAGTTTTGTACATCTCATACCATTTGGACTTTACTAATGTTGGCTTGTTTTCTTTGGACAAGTATTAGTAAAATCCTGCGACTATGATTTGGGACTTCTTTTATTTTGAATGCTTTATTTGTACTGAGAATTCTAAATTGACTGGAATGACCATATTGCATGCATGTATGTACAGGAACCCTTCCCAAATGTGTGCCGACGCATGCTTGTGTGTACAGGGATAGACCAAATGGGTCCTTTGCATGTATATTGTTTTATGAATTTCTTATTTTGATGGATTTTATGTTTTGGAAGATTTATTGTACAATTGGAATGCCTTACGCTATTCTGGTATATAAGGAGGTCATACCCGTATATCGAGATAACGTGGCAGTTGTTACGTGCTCAACGGAGGATCGGGGCGTGACATTGTCAATGTCTTTAAAGATAAATGTCAGCAAGTACACATAGTTTGCCGACATTTTAGTTCCAAACATTAGCAAATCATTTAGTATTTTTTGACCTTTTTTCCATGTAAGTGTTGACAAAGATCAAAAGATTTTCTGATGTTTATTTACAAATGTTAGGAAAATTTTTGACCAATTTTTTACCGATGTTGTGCCTGACATTTTTGTCTTTTGTCACCGTATCCTTGAACGACATTTATAAAACGTTGAGAATGGTAAAAAAAAGTTGGAAAAAGTATATTTTTTGTAGTAGTATACAAATTGATTTTGAAAGTGATAAAAAAATCATGAGAAAAATATTTTTATTAGAAAGGTAATAAAATATGATATAATAAATGACAATAGTTGACTGTAAATAGAATTGAATGAAATAAAACATGTTCATATAATTAATTTCAATTAAATTAAGATAAAAATTGAGTTAATTTGCAAAGTCACACATAATATAATGATTAATCGAGTCTTGTATATTGTAAAAATGGACGCCAAGAGAGTTTTGACTCTTAAGTGTCCAGCCTGACTTAATCTGGATTTAGTCAACTTAAGCATGATTATTGGATATCAAAAGTTTATTTAAAAAAAAAAAGACATGATATGGTGATTAGTGAAGTTAGTAACATTTTTTAAGGATGATAATTTTAATTTATTTTGTGGTTATGAAAGAAAGTTACACCATGGTGTAGTCATGCACTCGTAAATGTCCTTTTAAAACAAATAAAATAAATTGAGCTGATTTGGATTTATTTAGGATAGATGTTGCAGACTATTTATGCTGTGATTTGCTCATGCGTTTAAACCACAACAACATGAGCCGCAAGAATTCCACAGAAAACAACAATTTCCCAATTTGTGCTTCTCCAAGCTTCTAGGTATCACATTTTTTGAGGGCTGCAACACAATCATCCCACTAAGAAACCTGGCCTAGTGCTTGTTGTTACAAAATATTGTGCACCAAATGCAATAATATTAAGCATAAAATAACAATAATCCAAAATAAGGGATTGAATGTATTTCTGGCTATTTGCGATTTTGATGAGCTCCGACGACTTTAATGCCACTAAAATGATCCTTAGGACATGCATAATTCTTCTGAACCCTCAATTTCACTCAATAGATAGTGTAAAGTTAAAAAAATTTGGACTTAGAGATCTAATGCACTAGAGGGGTTTATATAGGTTCTCAACTATCAAAAAACCATTAAAACCCTATAATTGTTACCCTAATTTATTGTTAGATATTATGAGAAAACAATTAAACATTCATAATGAAAAAATAAAATTATTTGTGTGAAGGTTTGAATAGGATATCAAAATCTAGCCAAATGCAATTCAATTCAAATTCCTTCCATTCTTTATAATATTTAATCTCTTTTGGTTATATTTTTCCCATTAATTTGATTTTGAATGTATTGAATGTATGAAATTTGAATTTTTTTAGAAAAATTCCTAACATTCTCCCACTTAGCCTAGTAAACTGACTTGAAGTTAAAACAAGTCAATTTCTCAAGAAAATAAACTACAAGAATCATAACGATAACTCCTCTAAAAGCGAGTATTATCTTCCATGTACCAAAATCTTTATAACATTTAATCTCTTTATAACATTTAATCTAGCCAAATGCAAAATTCAATTCAAATTCCTTCCATTCTTTATAACATTTAATCTCTTTTGGTTATGTTTTTCCCATTAATTTGATTTTGAATCTATTGAATGTATGAAATTTGAATTTTTTTAGAAAAATTCTTAACATTCTCCCACTTAGCCTAGTAAACTGACTTGAAGTTAAAACAAGTCAATTTCTTAAGAAAATAAACTACAAGAGTCATAACGATAACTCCTCTAAAAGCGAGTATTATCTTCTATGTACAATAATACATTCTATTTTTTTATCTTCTTGTGACATTTATTTTATGAATAAACTTATAATTTATTTATAATCTAAACTTGATGAATTTATCTCAAAACAAAAAATGTGTGCACAACTTTATTAAGAAAATTTAACTTTGAGTTTCGTTTAAATAAGGTAATAAATCCATATTTATAATATGATCCCTAAACCTACTTGGTGACATATCTTTGGTCAATGGATTAGCCAACATATAATCAGTACAATGTTTTGAATTATAACTTTACTTTCTAACACTCTTTCCCTAATAGCTAAGTATTTTCTATCGATGTGCTTATTTCGACTGCTACTCTTATTATTCTTAGCTAAAAATACAGTCATTGAATTATCACAACATATATATAATAGTTTAGGTGAAGAATTTAAAACCCTAAACTTGGATATGAAACTCTTGAGTTATACTGCGTGTGATGTAACCTTTAGCTTCCATAGTGGAGGTCACAATCAATGTCTGTTTAGCAGTCTTCCATGATACAGCTCCACCAACCATCATGAAAATGTAACCCGACATTGATTTTCGAGAATCAACACAGCCGACAAAGTCTGACTCCGAGAACCCAACCATTTTCAAACTGTCAGTTTTTCTGTATGTAAGCATGTTGTTTCTTGGTGTCTTGTAAATATCTTAATACTTTCTTTGTAGTCTTCCAATATTCTAAACCCGAGTTACTTTGATATCTTCCTAATATCCCTATAGCATATACTATATCAGGTCTTATATATACCTATGCATATATGAAATTTCCAACAACAGAACCATATGGGATGTTAATTATCTGTTCCTTTTCCAAATTTGTCTTAGGACATTGGTCCAAATTGAGCATATCCCCTTGGATAATTGGAGTTATATTGGGTGAACAGTTTTCCATCCTATATCTCTTAAACATTTTGTTTATATAGGTCTCTTAAGATAGTCTCAAAATTTTATAAGATCTATTTCGATGTATCTATATGCCGATGATATAAGATGCATCACTTAAATCCTTCATCTTAAAATTCTTAGACAGGAACTATTCTACCTCATATAGCATCCTCTTATCATTTGTGGCAAATTGTATATCATCTATATACAGGACAATGAAACAAAACATGCTCCCACTAATCTTGAGGTATATGCATTGATCTGCAATAAATGTTTCAAAACCGAATAAAGTAACTACATTATGAAATTTCAAATACTACTGGTGGGAGGCTTGTTTCAAACCGTATATGGATATTTTGAACTTACACATCAAATGCTTACTACCACTAGAGGAGAATCATTCTGGTTGACATATATAAACGTCTTCCTCTAGTTCTCCATTTAGGAATGCCGTTTTTAGATCCATTTGTTGTAATTTTAAGTTGAAATGTACAATAAGTGTCAGAATGATGAGAAGGGAATCTTTTTTAGATACTGGAGAAAATGATTTTTGTGTAGTCGATTCCTTCCTTTCGGGTGAATCTTTTAGCAATAAGTCTATCCTTGTATTTCTCGATATTGTCTTCTTGAAGACCCATTACATCTGATGGGTTTTACCCTATCTAGTAACTCTACAAGATTTCAGATTCTATTGCTTCTCATGGAGTTTATTTTATCTTTCATAGCGTTCAGCCAAAAGTTCAAGTCCTTAGAACTCATAGCTTGTGAAAATGTTTTCAGATCCTCTATAACTCCGATGCTATAGTTAGTCTCTTGAAAGTATACTACATAGTCATCAGGTATACTTGACCTTCTTCATGATTAGATCTCCTTAATGTTGGTTCAATATTCTCCATAGGAGAAGGCTGACCAACTTGATTTTGGTCAACTATTTGTGGAATTTCTCAATTGTCATACGTATCCTATTTTATGTCCATACGTATTTGAGAGTCATTTCGGATGACAATTAACTTGGTACTAGAATTTGATAGGATATCTGATGGGTCCCTTTCAGGTATTAAGTCTCGAAAGTAATCCATCCCATTTACCAAGTCATTCTGTAGAAATATAACATTTTTATATTCCACAAATCTAGTGTGGTAGGATGGATAATAAAATCGATATCTCTTGAACTTATCGGCATAATCGATAAAGTATCCGCTCACAGTTCTTAGATCCAGTTCGTTTTCTCGTGAATTATAAACCCTTATCTCTGCATGATAACCACAAATATATACAACTTTTAAACTAGGTTTCCAACCCATAAATAACTAAAAAATAGTTTTGGCTACTGCCTTTGTTAGAATCCTGTTTAGAATGCACACTGCCATCTTGATAGTTTCAGTCCATAAGAATTTAGACAGTTTGGAGCTAGCCATTATACTCCTAACTACATCAAATAAGGTCCTATTTCTTCTTTCAACTATCCTATTTTGGTCAGGTGAATAAGGCATGAAATATTGGACAACAATTCCATTTTTTTGAAGGAACTTTGTAAATGGACCTAGTATTTGTTCATCCTCTATATACCTTCCATAGTAGTCCCCACCTCTATCTGACCAAACGATCTTTATTTGCTTATTGCATTATTTCTCTACTTTTGTCTTGAAAATTTTAAAAGTATCCAACGTCTTGTTCATATGGCGAAGGATATAGAGATACATATATCGTGAATAATTATTTATAAATGAGATGAAATAACTATAACCATATGAGTTTGTACCTAGAGTACAAATATCTGTATATATGATCTTAAACAATTCTAAACTCTTTCTGGCACCTTTTTTAATCTTATTGGTCTGCTTTTTCTTAATGTAGTCCACAGAAGTTTCAAAATCGCTAAAATCTAAGGTATCAAGTATTCTATCATTTGTTAACTTTTCTATCCTCTTTATGAAGATATATCCTAATCTCTAGTACCACAATATAGAAGATTTTTCCTCGATGACACTTCTTTTAACCCACGTGTGTGTTACATTTATGCAAACATTGTCTTGTAAAGTAATACTATATAATCCATCTAATAATGAACCATAACCAATGACATTTGAACCCAAAAATAATGTCATTTTATTTCTAAATTGAAAAGAGTAACTGAATTACACAAGTTTTAAAATAGAAATTAAATTCCAAGAAAACTTAGATATATAAAACACTCTCAATTTTCAAAATATGCCCACTGGTTGAAATGAGTTTACAATCGCCAATATCCTTTACCTATGAGCTCATATTGTTGTCTAAATAAATGAATTATTCACGATCCACTAGTTTCCTTAGATTTTACAAGCCCTGCAATACATTCGTAATATAGATGGTACAACCAGACTCAATCCACCAAGTGTCATAAGAAATCTCAGTTATACAAGATTCATAACAAATTAATGAAATTTTCATACCTTTATTCTCAAATCACCACTTGTATTTGACACAATCATGTTTCATGTGTCCCTTCTTTTTATAGAAGATAGACTTGGACTCTTTATTTATATCTACCTTCAATTTTGTGGCCTTTTGGTTCGGCTTGAACTTACCTTTTTTTCTTCCCTTGCATTGCCACATCTGCACTTGCAGAACCCTACTTTATCTCTATCAGCAGCCTTCCTTCCTCCTGCACACACATGGCCATCAACTCACTAATAGACTATTTCTCCTTATGTATATTATAGGAGATTTTAAAAGGACTATAGGGTTATGAGAGAGAATTTAATATAAAGTACGTGAGAAAAGATTCGGACATTTCAATCTCCAAGATTTTGATTGAGCCAATATGTTCCCCATCCGTATGATATACTCGTGCACACCATGGATAGTAGTGACCCTTATGGAGGAGAACTGTATATTGAAGGCATTGGTTAAAGACTACTCCAATATTGTAATTGCTCATCTACAACCTTCAAAAGAATAGGAACATTGGTATACTGGTTAACTAAGTCATGGATACTAGTTGAGATTTTACTCTTTATAAATATAGTAGTTAAGCGATTAGATCGCTCCCAATGTTTATAAAGAATCTTATCAACCTCGAACCTAGTAACGGTCACCGAAGGTGGCTCATCTTTCCTAATAGTATAATCAACGTCCAAACAATCCAAATGAAGAAGCATCATTTCTCTCCATTTCTTATAATTCTCGTCATTTAAATCAAAAAAAAATCAGATTTCAAATCTATATTTTTGAATACTATAAAATAAATAAATATACTTACTAACTATTTATGAGATATTTAATATATATTTACCAATACAAACATATGAAAATAAACCTATGACATAGAAATTATCTGTGAATCAAATTTCTAATTCTATTAGATTTATTTGGTTTTATAAGAAAATTTACAAAAAATAGTTCACTGCTCAATACCTATAAACTAATTAGAAAACTACCAATAGCTAATTTTTCCTTGATTATTTTGTCCTTTTCTACTTAACCCTATAAAACAACCTCTCTATTATACCAGTAGGTTCCTAAGTAGGTGATGGGCCATATAGGATCACTTAAAAACAATCCAGCCTTAAACTTATCCTAGTCCTTTTGACAGAACAGTCTAGACATATATTACATCAACCATACTTATAGTAGTGCTTAAAAAAAAGGATTTCAACCAAGTAAACTACTTTTGAAAAATAGTTATTTTGATATTTTATTTCCAAATTTATTATTTTCATGCAACAAAAATTTTTGTAGGATAAAATTCATTACAAAAAAATAATTTTCATGACAAATTTATCTTTTTCCTAATGTGATTATATATTTATATATAATTTTTTACTTAATTATAGTTGCTATAGCTAGATCCTAATTAATTTTAGAAATTATATTGATTACAAGGATAATAATTTTAATTAATTTTACTATCCCAAAATATATAAAATTTTAATAAAAATGCAACCAAATTACCTAATACATTTTATTAATTTTGTACCTCCTTTTATGTACAAAATTATGCCCAAAATTGATTTTTTTACAAAATTTGGCCTTAAAAGATATTTTGAAAAATTTTGGAAATTTTAAAAATTTTTCCGACCCAAAAATATATATATTAATAATTTTATATGCTCCCTTATGTATAAAATTATTCCCAAAAATTAACTTTATGCATAATTTCCAAACATCATGCTCCAAAAAAATTTAGATTGTTTTTTTTTTTTTAAATCTTTTTAACCTAGAAAATTAACTTCAAAGCTTTAGGGACCAAACTGTAACAATTCAAGGGTTTTGGGAATTTTTGAAAAACACTAGGACTTGACTGTTACATTTTAAGAAATTCTGGGAAAAATCACACTTTTTTAAATGATGTGTTTCATTAAGCTCAACGTGTATAATGAAACTTTGAGAATAGGCCGACCCATAATGCACACAATTCATATATTTTAATTCAAACCTAGTGTATTAAACATTTAACTCTCACATTCCTGGATCTTCTTCACCTGGCTAGGACTCGAGGGTTCCGATTCAACCTGACGGATCTCCATTCATCATAGCTTTGTTGGAAAATGCAGAAGTGTTCCAAAGTAATTTCTGAAAACACGGTTTTGATTGCAATAATGCAAAATTTTCAATTTCGAACTCAATTTTTTGAAAGAAAAAAATAAAGATTTTTTGGGGCAAAATATACATAAATCCGAAAATCCTAATTTTTAAAAACTTGAAATTCGTCGGAATTTTGAAGGCAGATGAAAAATATGCTCTGATACCAAATATTACATAATGTTGCATACCAAATGCAATAATATTGAACATAAAATAACAATAATTCAAAATGAGGGATCAAATGTACCAACGGTCATTCATGATTCCGATGAGCTCCGATAACTTTAATACCACCAAAATGATCTTTAGGACGTGCATAAGTTTTTTAAATTCTCAATTTCACTCAATAGATGGTGTGGAACTAATAAAATTTGGATTTAGGGAGCCAATGCATTAGGAGGGGTTTATATAAACTCTCAATTATCAAAAAACCATTAAAACTTTATAATTGTCACCCTAAATTATTACTAGACATTATGGGAAACAATTAAACATTCGTAACGGAAAAACAAGATTAATTGTGTGGAGATTTAAATGGGATACCAAAATCCAACCAAATGCCCAATTCAAATTTCTTCCATTTTTTATTACATTTAATCTCTTTCACTTATGTTTTTTCCATTAATTTGATTTTAAATACATTGAATGTATTGATTGTATAGAATTTGAATTTTTTTTTGAAAAATTCTTAACACTTGTGGCAACGACGAGGGCATAAATTTAAGGGTTATCTTTCTAAATATTATATTGACATGTCAAAATTATAAAAATATAGATATTTTTATTAGGGTCATGAAAATAGTAAAATCAATTTTTTTGGACTTTGACTTTTGAATTCGATTTTTAAGAAATCAAATTCAAATACTATCCAAAAACTATCTATGACGACCCGCTATCTAAGCGTTGCACCCCCTAACAAAAAGGAACAGAAATGCATAACACAGAAGCAACAAATACGATTAAAATATGACATCCAAACTCGCGACAATCGCACTCCCCGTGTGTGATAACATGGAAGGAGATTTAAATTAAAAAAAAAAAACATTTTCTTGATCTTTCAAATGAAAATTGGTAAAATCTCCCCTATTTAGTGATTGTTAGTCACCTAGGGTTAATACAAGGATCTGATCAAATCAATATAGCACTTCTATCATCAAACAAGCTGGCATTAATGGTCCACCTGGCCGCTCAGCACAATACACCATATATATATAACTTTATATCCATAAGACTATCCACAAAACTATGTATAAAAGGGTCTCATGTAACAAAACTATATATTTGCATATAAAGTATAAGTCGACTACTAAAAAGAAACAAATAATTACATGTCTCAAACAAAATACAGATGTCAAAGATGAGTAGGGATCTAAATCCCTCAACTCAAATGTCTCTGCCATGGACTTCCCTCTCGTCTCCCAGTTCACCTAAAAACAAGGATATAAGGGTCAGCTTAAACTGAGCAAGTACACAAGATACCAATGGCATGCATGGCAAGAAATAGTTATCAAGATATCAATATCATTATACAATAATATAAACTCAGAAAACATACAAGATATGCATATTATCATCCGCATTCTCAAGAAAACAATATATTTATTATTTATAGAGCCATTATTCTTTCCCATAATCTGTATTTCAAATAATTTAATAATTAAAGAAAGGAATAAAATTTTGAACCAAGCTAGTTTATGAGGGTCTGGAAGAACAAGCCAAAATTTTGGTATTCCTAAATGAAATCTAAATCTTTTTGGCTTAGACACCTCAAACACTTCACCTGCTTCTAATTCTACCATTGAAGAGAGAAAAGATACAACTATAGTTTCTCAAACTTCGCTTGCAGGCTTCGCACAAATTCGAAACTCCTTATATAATCCACATTCCTCAAACTCTGCCCACAGGTTTCGCACAAGTTTTTGGAGGAATTTTCATACCATCACTTTCTCTTTACATTTTTTTGTATTTTTCATAAGGTAAATACTACCATTTATTACAAGAATTGTACTAGTTTTATAGCTAAACATCGCAAATAAAAAGTTTGCATAGTTAGCCCAATCATGGCATCCCATTGAACTATCTCAATGAATTAACAATACAAACAAGTTTCAATAAAATAGCTATATCTTGAACTGCAACGCGTGAATCAATATGAATCAAATTGTCACACAAAATTAGGATATAAAGCTACAACTTTTATGTTCGTAACTAAGTTCAATTCCAATTGTACAAAAAAATTCAATACAACTATTTTGCAGCCCAAAATCTATAATACTATTTACGCAGTCATAGTATAACTAACATAACTTTTTTTGCACACCTCGGATTGAGGTGATTTAGTGGTCTCTTAAAGATAAGCGATAGGACTACAATTTATATGTTTAGAGATTTGCCTAATTCAACCTAGAAAATAGCTCAAAATCAAAGCAAAATCCAGCACTGAAACATGACAGAAAATAGAGTTTCTACAGACTTTGTGCTATGTTTAAAAATTCACCAAAAATACAATTCTCTATGAAACTCTTTGAATCATATGTCATGTTAAAGCTATGGAAGTCTAGTTTCATTAGAAGAAAATCTTACTCAATATGCAGTTATGTAGAAAATGATATGACATAAAGAATAAGGCAAGGTCAAGCTGTAAAACATAGCAGAATTTTCAATTTATACACCTCATGTTCAACATCCGAAATTTCTTTCTTCCTTTTCCCACTCTACTCTAATCACAGCATGATAACAACTTAAGAAACATGTTATTCATAGTTATTAGGTATCAAATAAACAAACACAAGTAAGGTACTTGCGTTTGTAAGCTTGAAAATTAATTTTTGTTCTCTTATGCTCTCTTCCTTCAACTCTCTAGCCTTCCTCTTGTTTCCAACTTGTTCTAGCCTTGTTTTAAAACTTTTCTACACTTCTTTATGCTGGGGATTGTAAGCATATAGATGGAAGTTGCCTAATCTAAGCTCAAATGGTGGTTTCAATGAAGTTTATGGGTGGGTTTTGGGAGAGAAGAGTAAATCCGAAAATTAGATTCTTGAAGGGGAAAAGTTGTGCTTTTAGTTCTCTCTCTCTCTCTCTCTCTCTCTCTCTCTCTCTCTCTCTCTCTCTCTCACTTTACTAAAGTGAAATATGGGCCCTCTCCATAGTGTAGGTGGTGTAAAGTAATTTGGACATGTATATTGTATCCTATCTAAAAATGTTGTAACATGTGTTCATGGTGTCCCTTATGATATTGTAACACATGTTCATTGTGGGTTCCATACCAAACCCTAATTTAGTTCTGTTGTAGACTTATTCCGACCATTCGCATTCGTCAATATGTCCCACTAATGTATACTAATTCTAATATATTCGACCAATGCTTAAAATCAAAGACATAAAAATCAAAATATGTAGCACATATATAAAAAGAATTCAATGAATTTTAGCACAAAATAATACAAAGAAATAAGAAACAGGTGAATGCAAATGTAAATGCATAATTTAATAATTTCTCAAAATGTAACCTTACACTGTCCGTAAATAACAAAAGACAATTTGTGTGATGTGGACTTCACAAACTTTTTTTGACTTCACCCAATATGGGCAATGGCGTCAATCACTTACCCACTTACCTCCTCTTTATCTCTCCCAAACTCACTTACTTGTGTTTACCCAAACTCCACCCTGTCTCTCTCTCCTCCTTTAAACCCACTTATCTCCTCTCTTCCTCTCTCTCCTACTCCCTCTCTCTCTCTCTCTCTCTCTCTCTCTCTCTCTCTCTCAAACTCCACCTCCCAAAACCTATCATTTTCTACCCCCCTAAAGCCCCAAAATTTGCCGTAAATTATTTTGCCCTTTACTTTGGCCGCAATTTTTTTTTTGGGGGGCGGGGGAATTGGTGGGTCCAGGGGATTTGAAGAGAGCAAGGGGGATTTGAAGATAGGAAGAGAAGGAAGAGGGCAAGAGGGATTCGAAGAGATAGACTGGAGAGTGAAAAAGAGAAACCGACTTTAAATTCGATCTTTGAAAAATGACTTTAAACTCAATTTACAAAAAATTGATTTTATTCATTTTTTTTATTATTTCTTTCCTATTTTTAGATAGTTTTCAAATAGCATTTGTCAATTTTAGATATCAATTTTCAAAAAATCAATTTACTATTTTCATAATTAGAGTAAAAATATCAATATTTTTATAATTTTAACTCCTAAATTTAGTATTTAGGAAAATAACCCTAAATTTAATTTATGGGGGGAAGTATGAAGCATAGGAAGCACAAATAGAAGGGATGAATGTTATAATTTTTAACAAATAAATATAATTTTAAAAATTATTACACAAGGGATAGAAGTCATAATTTTTAATTTTTCTAGTCAAACACCTAGCTATAATTATTGCACAATCTTAAAATTTGAATTGAGAATAAATTAATTAAACAATATTCTTTGATTATTAAAAGTAAGTCAAACTATAAACTCTATAAGTATTAATACTTATAAAATTTAAAGTTATGGAATTATAATTCAAAAATTAACAATAACTTTACAATTTTATTTTATAGAAAATAATAATTATTTTATGATAATTAACAATTACAAACTTTATAAATATCAATAAGCACGACAATCGTAACTCAAAAACCAAGTGGTGCACAACGGTTCAGCTTTGGGAAGGTGTAATAGGACTGGAAAGGCACACGTTTGTATAAATTTTAAAGCCCCCGCCCCCGCCCCCGCCCCGCTCAGGGATTGTGTGGTGTGTGAAATGTCCCCTCCTATTACACCACTAGGACAAGCTGAACGGTAGCAAAATTGTGTGGGTGTGTGTTGTGGGCAGAATAGTCCTCGCGGGAGAGGTAAAAACAATTTACTTGGTCAAATGACTGAATCGAGATAAGTCCTAGCTGGTCCAAGACGGCCCAATAGTGGTCGGGCGGGCCTATCCAACCATGTAGCTGTGCTCTGGTCCAGTAATATTAAGCAGACGATGCTATAATAAGTTAAAACTATACTAAATCCTCGTATTTATGAAAAGAAAAAATCTTTTAAAAAAATGTTTAGAAATTTATTAATTTTTCCATGATTAGTAAGCGTGATTAGATGATGAAATTTAATATTTGTCCATAAGCCATAAAAAGGAGACAAGAACAGAAAAACGATTGATAATATCGATTTACAATATCAGTGTGACTATGGACCGGTTATTCACTCACTTTGTTCTGCTGATGTGCGGTGAGGACTTCAAGCAACCATCGAAGCAATTCATTCAGTAGTCAGCTCAACTCCATTTAAGAGATTGGGCTTGTAAGAGGAATAAGGTCGAACAAGGCTTTTTCTTTTTCTTTTTTTTCTTCGGAGCGGCTATTAGATCTAGCTATACTTGCTTGCTGACCTATGCTACCTTAAGTTAACTACGTTTTAAAGAGATACAAAACTAGATTAATAGTTACAGGAAGCGCACGAGTATGGAGTCGAACTCTGCCCTTTTATCTCCCCCACGAGGAAGTGGCAAGGCCATAACTGCTTCTATGACCTCTCCGCTATTTCGAAGCGAAATAGGGTAAGGAGAGACCCTTTCATGTAAATTCCCCAGTGGCGTTGGGAATCTTCACCACTCTTTGTGTGAGTCACTCTTCTTTTCTTCCTTTCCAAGAAGGGTGGTTTTCTTAGAGCTTCGTGCAAGAAAGGGAAAATGCTTATGAGGCTTAACCTCCCCCTTTTACACGACCTAAAATACTCCCATATTATATCATCAATCATTGGTTCCTCCATTTCAAGTCATAAAAACAGATACGGATGAATTGCACAAGAAGATCTTTGAAACCTGGCAAAAAAGAAATGAACACTTGGCAGAGGAACAAGGCTTCGTGTTTGTTTTTCTTCAAACCCGGAATTAAGGTCTCGACTGCTTCCATGACCTCCGCTATTTTGCATAGCAGAGCCATTTGTGCATCCCCCGTTGGCCTTCTTTTGTAGTGCCAGTTCAGTGGTCAGTGTAACCTGCCTGCCGAAGACCCTAACTTAACTCCATATGGATGAAGACTTCCACTCGAATATTCGGTGAACAATACATGCCACTCTATTTATAAAAGATATATATTTAATAAAAAATTCATAAGATTTAAATCAGTCAATTTTTTGTGACTAAGATTTAAATTATCATCATGATTTAAATTAATAGACTCTAATTTTAACTTTTTTAAACACAAAATAAAAAGGAACCATGATATATTACAAATGTTTTATCTATAAAGAATCCAGTTGCTACGAAAGTAATTAGAGATTTTCTACCCAACCAGCATCTAATAATCATCCCGTCCCACGGTAAATGATTGATGTTGAATGATGAGCTGAGAATCATGAACCCCATAGACATCAATATCCATGGGGATTATAAAAAATTCCAAGTAATAATCTATCTAATCATTTATAACTTCAACAGTTGAAATTGCATCAGATTAGCCACCTAATTTCCTAATAACATGGTAAGAAAAGCAGCTTGAATCTAAAATTAACAAATGCTCACATTGGAATTGCAACATCAATCTATCATTATACAGTTGCTTTCAGAGTCTCATTCATACATCGAGATGTTCTAAAAGAGAGCAGTACATTGGTAGCTCAATTATTGCATCAACAAATTACTCCAATTGTCTGAAACAAAATTGTGCTTCATTTTACCGTCTTCATTCATACCCAATGGACAAAGTCAGATGACTTTGTTACATCAGACTATTGTTTTCCTTCCTCATTACTAATTTATAACCAACAAGCGTAACACAGATTATTTTTTATTATTCACTTTCATCTCCTTTTATATGACAAAATTCAAAAATATAAAAATTTACGTACATCTTACCCAAGTCATCCTGCCTAATTCAAATTGAAGTCTGGCCTTCATCTAGCAAGAAGTTTGCTCAAACTGCTGGCAACCTGTCTTCATATTACTCACCTTTCTTCAGAACCTTTTTTATGATGATTTTTCTGAATGCATCATCTCCCCAAAAGAAAACCCTTTCTCTTCCTAGACCAGTAGAATCTTCAGCAAGTCAAAAATTTTAATCGAACCTAATTCACTTCCTGGCTAATTTTTCGAAGATAGTCTTAATTTTCTCTACCAAAAACCAGGAGAATCCTGTGACAGCAAGAGATTATCCACCATCAGCAGGGTAAACTTAGAGGACCTCAAAGCAAACCTGTAGCAAGACATGATTACCTTTTCAATTTCTTCATCAGCACAGAGTCATCTTGAGTTGCACATCAATGGCTCCCTCAAGTATATATAAGTTGGACTTAAGTCTAAAAGTTGAAATCAGGGAAGAATTTGGCTAATGTCACATATAATGAGACTCATATACTTCAGAGCATTTATCAGGAAAGAGGTAACTAACTTCAATCAACATCTAGTCACTACCATTATCCACATATAAGCCGTTGCTTCAATTGGTAAACATGCACCGGTCAAGTATATGACAATACATCTGAACAAGTAATGCCCTATCAAGAAACTTTACTGCAACACTAATTGTCCTTCTATTATATATTAAGTGAAATTACTATCTTGAATCTGGGGATGCTGATGCCATGTCAATTGGAAAATGAAGCTCTGAAATATTTGGAACAGCCATTTCATTTTCCTCTTTTACAGATTGTGATCCAGACCAAAAGGGAAATTATAAAAATATTGAATCAACTTTACTTTGGCAATGCTACCCCACTTAGATCAAATTGTTCATCCAATTCTTCCTAGCTTAGTTCTTAGTATTAGGACCAGTTTCTGGGGGACTCCCAACCCCATCCACAATACCAATAACTAAAATCAACTCCGCAAAGAGATTTGAAAGATCAGCACAATGAAATTTCAAGTATACAGATGTTATAGTTCTTTGACTATCTAGCATTTTCGAACCATCCACACTCACTAAAAAACACAAGAAACTCTAGCTCTGAGAAGAGAAAATGATTATCTTCTTTACCTGTGCAGGATGAAATCAATGGTGAATGTCATGCACTTGAACAGCCTCCACCAGTTGCTTTCTGGCTGATTCAATAATGCCAATTGTAATTTTGCATTGTATCCAAAGGCATAGGAAATTCCTGCATCAGCAAAGATTAATTTCCACTTTTATTCACAAGGTGAAAATAAAAAGGAATGTTAAAACAACTTCTCCAGAAGAAGAGAGACAAGAACCTCAATTTCAATTTCTTCGGGCAACATATTTCCATCTTGATGCAGCACAGTAATGATACCTGCTCCTTAGGTCATGTTAAATCCCAAGCCTTACCTAATGATAAACCAACTCATAAATTATAAAAAATTTTCCAAGATACTGAGAGATAGAGAGAGAGAAACATCTAAAAAATTAACATAAAACAGTCAGCAGTGGACATAACCTTTATGTCCATTAAAAAAATAAATTAATTAATTAATTAAATAAATCCATACAACATGCAGGAAAACAGCTGAATTCAGTCCAGCTCCCTATAATGAGCACTTTTCATTTAAATATCTGAAAACATTCCTATAGTGCCTCAAGCATAAATAGCATAGAATGCTTCTTTGAAGTCAAAATAAAAAGTCAGAAAACTAGACAAGTGAACCGGTGACAGTGCATAACCAAAGACCAGGGAATGATGGATATAACTATAAGAATGCTAATGTAACATAATTCCTTTCTTGGTAAGTTTGAATATTATTTATTATCACATGCAAACTTCAGAGCTAATTAGCATATTGATCACCAACACAAGTAAAGCAACTCTCATGACCTTCTATACTTTAAGTGCATTCAAACATGAAGTTTGCTCAGATGTTATGAAGAGTAAACCAACAAGTTGAATTCCTCCTACTACTCAAAACTATCCCAGTTGACAGGTTTAGGACCAGAGAACAAAGAATAGATATAAGATTGCTACCTTATTTCACATAATAGAATATTAGATGTATACACCAATTGTAGTCCACAGAACACTAATAGCCAAACAGGATAAGTGATGGTGGATACAATAACCTATATGGCACTAGAAACAATCAAGGAATCACGCAAACTATCAGATTTTCTAATTGTGCGTCATTTCATACGGCTCTCCTCTAACCCCCAACCCCCCCCCCCCAAAAAAAAAAAGAAGAAGAAGAAGAAGAAGAAACAAAAAGCTGGGGCCACCAAAGGGTTTCCCCTTTTATTTTGTTTAACTCAAATCAAAAGATGAAAGGCATGGAAATAGAGCTAACTTTGCACTCCATAAACCTAGGAAAATAATTGTTCTAAGATTAGACTGGATCGTGAAATTTTTTGCACAACAAGAAAAAGATGAACAGGGAGAGCAATACTAACTACCACAAGAAACAAGAATTGCTCAAGAAAATTTAGGACTAGCCTCAGGTTTGTCAGTGGAACAGGGTTCCTCTGCAACTGCATTGTAATACAGCCACATCAGCCGTCACAAATCTATGTTCCCATTTGTTGCTGTTATGTCTTTCCTGGCCCTTTAATTAGTCCTTCAATTAAAATCAGATATGTCTTGCTGGGGTAACACTAGAGAGTTTCTCCCTTTATTTTCTTTAACTCAAATCAAAAGATGAAAGGCATCGAAATAGAGTTAAACCTTGCACTCCATAAACCTAGGAAAATAATTGTTCTCAAATTAGACTGGATCGTGAAATTTTTTTGCACAACCAAACAAGAAAAAAGATGACCAAGGTGAGCAATACTAACTACCATAGGAAACAAGAATTACTCAAGAAAATTTAGGACTTGCCTCAGGTTTGTTAGTGGAACTGGGTTCCTCAGCAACTGCATTGTAATACAGCCACATCAGCCGTCAGAAATCTATGTTCCCATTACTTGCTGTTATGTCTTGCCTGGCCCTTTAATTAGTCCTTCAATTAAAATCGAATATGTATGAGGGTTAGGCTGGCAACCCCTTTCCTCCATGATGCTAACCAGTTCAGAGTATTCACCAACAAAGCCCTTCTTAAGCAAACCATCAATTAGAAGCTTCCAAGCCACTTCATCATAATTATACTCACAGCAAAGTAAAGTAGAAAATACTGCTTTTGCTTTTCCCTTTTGACCTTCATCATATAACCCACACAAAAGTAGCTTGCAGGACTCTAGTTGGGGTAAAATTTTATGCTCAATCATATTATCTACCAGTTTCAATGATTGATCATACAACCCTAAATTGCAACAACAACAAAGCAGAGAGTTTAGAATTTCTTCACTTGGAGACATTCCTTTATTCCTCATATGATTTAACAAGTTTTCAGCTTCTTGCAAGCGCCCCTCATTGCAAAGTCCAGAAATTAATGCATCATAGGTGTCGAGACAAGGTGAACAACCATGTTCAACCATTTTCTCTAAAAGGTCTACAACCAGTTCTAGCTCAACAATCTTCCACACATTAGAAACATCAATTAAGGTGACACTGGAAGCTAGATCAAGTCCACTAACACCCTCTTTCTTTTGCTTCTCATACAAGAGATGCTTGAGTAAAATGGAATAAGTGTAGCTAGAAGGCTGGCATCCAGCAAGAAACATACGTTTCAGAACCTCATAAGCACCACTAATTGATCCAACACGTCCATACCCATCCATTAGAACAGTGAAAGCTATAACATCCAGCCTAACACCACCTTCATTCATCCGAGTGACCAAATCTTCTGCTTCTTTTATCTTCGCATGGCTACAGTATGTACGAAGAAAGGCAGTGTAAACAACAACATCAGGTTTATATCCCACAGAAATCATCTGGTCAAAAACCCTGCAAGCATTTTCAAAGCAACCATCTTTCAACATTGCTTCAATAATAATGGTGTAAGTAACAATAGTGGGCATCACGCCCACCTCTAACATCTTTTCCAATAATGAGGATGCTTCATGCAATTTCTTTTCAATGCACAAGCCATTGATCAAGGCATTATAAGTGCTTGAGTTCAGGAAACAATTCTCTTTGAATATACTCTCAAACAAAGAAAGTGCATAATCAATTTTGCCAGCTTTGCAATACCCATCAATTAGAGCAGTATATATTACCTCGTTAGCCTCTATCCCAATCTTCTTGAGAGAACTAAAAAGCTCTTGAGCTTCTTCTAGCTTTCCGTATTTAGATGTGGCATCAATTAGTATACTATAAGTCCACTCATCCGGAGACAAACTATTTTCTTTCATCAAATCAAGCAACCTAAAAGCAGTATCCAAGTGACCTTCATTGCACTGTCCATGAATTAATGTGTTATAAGTGATCAGGGTGGGAGTCAGGTTTTGCCCAAGCATTTTATTAAGAAGGGCCATAGCATTGTGAATCTTTTTCTTCTTACAAAACCCCAATATCACCTCATTATATGTCCGAGCATTTGGGTAACAGCCATTCTTTTCCATCATATCCAGAATTTCTAACATGACATCAATGGACCCATCCTTGCAGTACCCATCAAGCAGAGCATTGTAGGCAACTGCACTAGGAACCAAACCCTTCTCAAACATGAGAGCAAACAAACTCCGAGCTTTATCAAGTTCGCCATCTTTACACATGCTATCAATAAGCACTGTGTATGTATGAACATTTGGCACACAACCTTTATCTGGCATCTCCTTAAACAAGTCTAAAGCTTCTGATTTCCTAGAACAGCGACATAATGCATTCACAAGCACAGTATAGGTCCTTACAGTCGGTGAACAATTATCCTCAGGCATTTGCTTAAAAAGTCTAAGAGCTTCATCAACCTGCCCATCTTCGCAAAGCCCATGAATCAAATTTGTATACGAAACCTCATTTCTACGACAACCCTTCATGGGCATAACCCTAAAAACCCCATAAGCAGCATCAACATTATTACCCCTACAATGCCCTAAAATCAATGAAGTATAAGTAAATGTATCGGGATCCAAACCGGCCTGCAAAATCTTACTTACATACAGCTGAGCTTCAACCACATTCCCTACCTTACAATAAACATTAACCATTGTGTTAAAAGTATAAATATTTGGAGGAATCTTCTCATCCAAAATCTCCAAATATACAGCATTCATTTCATCAATCATCAAAAATCTCGACAAGGACATCAAAAGAATGTTATAGCATCTGAGAGTAAGCTTAAATTTAAATCCATCACAGCTACTCAATTTTCGTAACACACCTAAAATAAAATTCATTTCATCAATTGACTCACAGGCATTAATCATCAAAATCCTAATCTGTTTGGCAGGGCCGAGTAGCCGCGCATTGACAAGAACATTCAGCATCGCAGAATACGACACTGCATTGTGCTTAAACCCTGGCCTCTGTGAAATCCAATTGAAAAAAGAGAGAGCAGTGTTGGGGTCAAGATTGAGATTGAGAAGTGAAGAGACATGATTGGGCGTTAAAGAATGGATTAGGGTTTTGAGAGAGGGATTCTTCTGCCAATTAGGACGTGAAAGTATAGAGAAAAGCCGCGAAGTGAGATCTATACTTGGTTGTTGTTGTTCGAAATCTGATTGTGGAGTATCGAGGATTGGTGCCAATGAGGTGAAGTGCTTGAGGAATGTGAATTCGTTGAAGAAGAGGATGCAAAAGGAATGAACTTTGCCTGGTTTGGCAATGGTGGTGGACCTTCTCATCTTGCAGCAACGGATTCTAGTGAGGAATCCATGCACGACTTCGAGCAATATCAAAGCTCTGTTAATTCCCAGAAAGAAACCCTAGTTTTCATAGATGGTGGGGGTGATGGGGGATGTTGTAGAAGGATGGTGGCGAGAGAGAGAGAGAGAGAGAGAGAGAGAGTAGGGATTTGCTTTTGCTCCAGGGTGTTATGCTCAGCGCGGCGTTGATAGACGAGACGCTGCGCAGCGGCGCTACTTGAGTTGCCTTGCCGATTCTGGTCAACAAATTTTGCCAATTGTTCGACACTTGCTAGCTGATGCGTTGCCATGGGGTTGCACACGCACCACATGGGTTTTGCTCCCGCACGAGGGTGGAGAGAAATGGATTATGTGATTTGTCTTAGGGAGACTATGAGATCCTATGAAAAATGGTAGGGTAAACCTTACTTTGCGGCACTAATGTCCTACAAAGAAGGATGACTTGATAAATGAAAGAAAGAAAATTAAAAAAGGACTAAGAAAGAAAGGAAACTAAGGAAAAGAAAAGATAAGAGTCTAAGAAACTATGGAAAGGAAAGATTGCTCACGGCCTATGGCAAATTGCCCTAGTTGTGTGCATCAAAATGAAAAGGAAAAACTAACCTAGATAGGAAGGACTTGCGTCCTTGATAAGGAGACGAAATCACTGTCTTAGAGTTCTGAAATATCACTTCATTTTTGTAATTTCTGATTATTTTCTTATTGATTACAAATGAGAAAGACGTCCCTATTTATCCTTGAGGGTAGGGAGGGTAAAGGCCTTGATTACATATGTCTTTTCGTGCTAAAGGACTCTTAAAATGCATTACTTCCCTAAAAATAACTTGGTAGTTATTTTGTCTTTATTACAACACTTAATGATTTAGAAAAATAAATGGAATTTATTCAAGAAAGTAGTCATTGCATGGAGAGACTAGTGGCCCTTTGGTTGCCGGTTGCATTGCTAGTGCGTGCTGGCACGCGCTACTCATGTGCAGTGTTTGCTGACTCGTGCGTTGATGTGCACCCATTAGGCAATGGCTCTATTATCTTGAGCAATAGCCTTGTTTCTTTGTGCATTAGATCTCCTTCTTGAGTCTCTTCATCTACTGACTCAGTTGCACAAGTTTCCTTGTTCTCTTGCTTATGCTCATGGTGCACTAAGTCATGATTGTGCATTGCCTTGTATTCCATGGGCCTTGGCTCCTGCGGTTGCCTTATGGATTGCTTCTCTTCATGAATAGGTGTCTCTTGGCATGGGCTACTTGGAGTCTCTTCGTGTGTAAGCATTGCTTTGCATGTCAATTGCTCATGTGCATGCGAAGGTTGCTCATAACATGGCTCATGGGCATATGTGGCTGCTCATGCAATGGCACCTCATTGCATGGTGTCCTTTGGAGCAATGGCATTCTTGCTTGCTCCTTTTCATAAGCAATAGTCTCCTTAACTTCCTTGGAGTCAATTGCTTGAGAATTGCTCGAAGTTACATGAAAGGTTGTGACCTTTGCTCGAAGGGTCGCATCCTTTGGTGTGTGAGTGCTCGAGCGGTGTATGCTAGTGGTTGTGGACTGCTTGCCTTTGCTTGGGTGCACTAATGCACTCTTGTGCAATGCCTTAGGCGATTGCTCCTTGGTGTGCATGGGTGGTGCCTTTTCAACGGTGCTCTTTGGTGCATCATGAGAAGATATGTTCAAGTGAACCTCCTTCAAAGATTTATCCGTGTGAGCCTCCATGCTTTCCTCATGTGCTCGCCTTGTGGCCATTTGTCGTGCGCAGCCTTTGGCATTGCGCATGGACTTGTGGTAGGTTGCAATACTAACCCACCAACCTAATTGTCCTCGACCAAGATGACAATATCTACTCCAACCCAATGAATATCCAAAAAATACGATTCATCATACTGGTTTTTTTTAAAAAGTCAGATAAGAGTTGGATTAGGGTCTTGTTTCAATATTAAAATAGTCAGGTTAGGTTGGATACAGATTTAGTTTATAAATAATCTAACCCGATAATAATTTATAATAAAATAAAATAAAATTTTATTTTAATATTATATTATTAATTAAAAAAGGTTTTCAGGACTTGTTGTAATTTATAAATTTCATTTCCATTCTCGAACAAACCGATTTATTTGTTACTTCTTTCTTTACATGGTCTAGACTTTGAAATGATTTCAAATAACTTTAATTTCTTATTTTTCTTTTTTCATCAAGTTTTATTTGTTATTATGTTTTTCTTTCTTAGGTCGTGTATGTGTCAAGTATGGGTTGGTTTAGGATCAAATCGGATCGAAATTTTAGAAAAATTTGTAAAGTCGGATATGATTTTTTATTTTTTAACTCAAGTCAGATTAAAATCAAATATAAATATTAAAATAAGAATTTAGAATTGAAGATAATATTAATTTGAGTCGAACCACTACCGTCTTGCCATCCCTACTCGAGACTTAAGACCACACACTTGGGAAGCTCCACCAGGTATTCTTGGCCCAAAGAAAAGGTTGAACCCAATCTCAGCCTACCTATCACACCGATTCTCTATTTTGGTCGGACAAAATTATGAATATTAATAATAATATTAAAAGTATAAATAATTTTTATTTCATAGTTATTTTTATATTATTTTTTGTTAATATAATTTGACCTACATTATTAGTATAATGTAGAATAATATCATATAGAAGAGTCAAAGTCGTTTAACTATAAATAGTTTAAAATTAAGTTAACAAAATACTAATTTAACATTGATATAGTCCGTCAGATTTCATTATCAGAAATACTTACAAACTAATTTTAAAATATAAATTATTTATAGATTAACATGATAATTAAGATTTTTCCTAAAAATTAAAGAATCTCAAACCCCCCTAATTTAAATGTGGGATCAATTCGATTAAACCCCAAAATCTGGAGTTGCCTACTAAGCCCAGGTCAAGAGTCCCATTGCATAAAATATTGGCCACCCCTTGTCACTGGACTAAACCACATGTATTGTCCAAACATCCCCCCCCCCCAAAAAAAAGTGCATATTTCTTAAAGAAATTCAGTTTAACCATTGCCAACTAAACCCAATGAGTGGTTGCTTCATCAGTTTCCCATTGTCCAAATGATTACATGAATCCTTCTCGTGCAATATTGTCCAAACTATTCCGATTTAATAATTTTGAGTTCAAATTTTGATATAATTAAAAAAAAAAAAAATGCATTCTCGAATATTTCCTATTTGAGCCCAAAGGCAATATATATATAGTTGAAGCATTGAATTTTCCAAATTGTAATTCAATTATATTAAGAGAAAATCATCCATTGATCCCGGTAGTACCGAGTAGAATCATGCCAAATGAAGCTTGCAGATGATATTTTTAGCCTTATTATCCTCGTTGACCCATCATTACCAAATCTAAAATCATGTCTAGAGAGTAATTATATTCATTTTTTAATACAAAAATATAGTAAATTTTAATTTTGCATCACTTTCATATGGTGGGTAAAAATTTCATAAGAGCACTCTCAACTCACTGTAAGTCCATAATGAGAGAGCTAATGTTGCACCAAAGAAATCACAAATCTCTTTTATAATTTAACTACTTCTGTACAAAATTCTAATTTCTTTTTTCTTAAAACAAGTTGTAAATTATATAAGAAATTAACTTCAAAATTTTCCAATAAGTCACGATTAATAATACATTATGTATATAATTACTATAATTGGCTCGATAATCCTCGATCTTGTTCTCATCGAAAACACTCCAAGATCCTAACATTGGACGTAAATAATTCTAATTAACAAAATAATAAAAATTTACGCATTTTTTTCTTTGGAAAAATGCTATATGTAACCAATAAAATTCATCATTTTATAAGACTTATTAATTATTCAAAATATTTCAAAACTTCTTTTAGCTGCAAAAAGAATCAATGTAAGAAGTTAAAACAAAAAACTTTGGATAAAATTTTGGATATTCTTTCAATGTCCTACCATTATATGCAACTTTTTTCTATAGAAAAGAAAAAATGATAAGCTTTCAAAATAATATATGATTTTATGCTTTTTCCTTTTTGCTATAAAAAAGGACCAGACCTAGCTCCTTATGGTATTATTATAATGAGTTTTACTCAATATAAAATGTCCTATTTAAACTAATTTGTGATTAATATCTTAACTAAAACATTAAACAAGTACCAAGTTTTTTTTTTTTTTTTGGTCATTTCAAAATATTTTGATTATATCTTTAACCAAGTTTCTTTCAACTCGATTTGAATCTAAAGTCCGGACATTGCAAAATATGACTTTTCTACCAATTTCTTGAGCATTGATACTCACAAATTTAGTGGGTCATTAGTTTAACCACATTATTTCGTCATTTCTAGAAATTTTAAGTATATCTTTTTTAGCAAGCTTTTTTTTTATATACTGAAATTTAAATCCGAACTTATTACAAAGGAGAATGGGAGAGGTACCACTTGACCTGAAATTTATTGGTTTAGCAAGTTTCTTATTACTCAACTGAATCTAAAGCCTCAACACTATAGAATATAATTTTTTTTTTTTTTTATCATCTAGTATGTATTGATATTCATGAAATTGGTGACCATTAAAATGATCATAATTAAATTCTAACCATTTAAATTTTTTTATAAAATTAAAAATTGAATGATTAAAGGTTAGTTAATTCAATAGCCACCCATCTCGTAATAATTGAAACATAGAATTATAGAATTATTCATGAAATTTTTATTGTGGGACAAAAAAATGCTAATTAATAAACTCTTTTCGTTGTTAAAAGGAGGGAAAGGGACTAACATTACTACCCTTTTTAGGCTTTTAATCATGATCATTTTTTTTTTTTTGGCTGTCAAATGTCAAATTTGTTTCTGAGAGACATTTTATATAATGATCTGGTCTAAGAGAATTTGAAAATTACAGTGGTATACCATAAAGTGATATGAGGAGGGGAAAAAATTATTATAATTGATACAATTATTACTAAACGTGCTACTACAATAGTCTCTAAATGAAAACCTATTTTGGTCATGTCAGCAAAGTTCTTTTATTCATATATGAGGACTAAATAACAAAAGGTGGAACATTCTGTTTCAAACTTAGTGAATGATTATTTTTTTTTTGGTTATAGTGATATAAAAAAATTATTATAGAAATATTAATCAAATAACATGTTACACGTGTTGCATGAGATATTGGTACTATTAACAAAATTAACAAATCAAAAATAACATTAAAATAATTTAAATATCATAAAAAACATCAAATTCAAATAAATCAAATAACAACAACTAGAAGTTGGATCAATGGGATTCAGGAGTCCAAACTAATAGTCAATCAAGAGTTTAATCCAAAAACTATTTTCTTTAAAAAATTTAAAAATTTATCACGAGTCCATAGAATAATTAGGTCATTTATTTTTTTTATAAAATACTTCTAAATTAGTCAATTCTCATAAACTGTTCTTGTTCCAAACAAGTACAATTATCAAAAGATATTGATAGATGTAAAGACATATAAAGTTATATTACTTAATATCTACTCAAAATAGAAGCAAACATGATACTCGTCAATACTTAACTATAGCAAAGACACACAAAATGGTAGCTCTTTGTACTTACACAAAACAAAGGCAGAAATAAAATGATACTGTTTAACACAGTTACTCAGATCACATAAAGTAAAATGATATTATTTAATATTTACACAAAACAAAGAAAGACAGAAACCATTTACTATTTAGTTCAAAATAATCTTAATCTTAAATTTTTCTACTAAAACACCTCAGTTCTGTGTTCACAAGTCATTGTCCTTTACTTGCTTAAAACACCATAATAAGAACTAGAAAAGCTAGTTATGAGAGATTTAGAGAAATAGAGAGAGATATGTATCGGAAGAGAAGAACTCTTGGACTTTATATAAATATTTTGAAATGTGTCAACAATTTGTTACATATTATTTCGCATCAAATATAATAAAATTAAAAATAAAATAACAATAATTCAAAACAGGGGGATCAAATGTTTCTCTGACCATTCGCGATTCCGACAAATTCCGACAACTGTAAGACCACCAAAATAATCTTTGAAATTTGCACAAATCTTTTGAACTCTCAATTTCACTCGATAGATGGTATGAAATTAAGAAATTTGAACTTAGACACCCAATGCACTAAGAGTTGATTTATATAGACTCTTAACCATCAAAAAACCATTAAAACGTTATAATTATCATTGTAAATTATTGTTGGTCATTATGGAAAGAGAATTAAACATTCAAAATGGAAAAACAAAATTAATTGTATAGAAATTTGAATAAGGCACCAAAATCTGGTCAAATGCATCCCGATTCAAATTTATTTCATTTTTCATCATATTTAATCTTTTTTCGGTTATATTTTTCCTATTAATTTCATTTTGAATGTATTAAATTTATTGAATTTGAATTTTAAAAAAATTTCTAAGATTCTCCCACTTACCCCAGCAAACTCATTTGAAATTAAAGCCAAAGTCAATTCTTTATGAAATAGAGTACATGAGTCACGACGATAAGTTCTCTAAAAGCGAGTATTGTCTTCTGCATACCACAATGCATTTTATTTTCTAATCTTATGGTGACATTTACTTTATGAACAAATCCTACGTTTATTCGGGATCTAAACTTAATGAATTTATCTCAAGATAAAAACATGTGCACAACTTAATTAAGAAAATTTAACTTTGAGTTTCATTTAAATAAGACAATAAACTTATATTTATAATATGATTCCTAAACCTATTTGATGGCATGCCTTTGGTTAAGAAACTAACCAACATATAATCAGTGTTAATGTATTAGATTACAATTTTATTTTTTGACACTTTTTCCCTAATGGCTAAATATTTTATGTCAATGTACTTATTTCGACTGCCACTTTTATTGTTTGTAGAAAAATATAGTAACTGAATTATCACAAAATACACATAATTGTTTAGGTACAAAATGTAAAACTCTAAACTCGAATATGAAACTCTTAAACCACACCGCGTGTGACGTAGTCTCAAAATACGCCACGAACCCAACTTCTATAGTGAAGGTCGTAGTTAATATCTGTTTAGCACTACTTCACAATACGTCTCCACCAACCATTATGAAAATATAACTCGACGTTGATTTCTGTGAATCAACACAGTCGACAAAATCTGAATCTAAATAACTGACTACTTTTAGACTGTCAGTTCTTTGTATATAAGCATGTGCTTCTTGGTACCTTGTAAATATCTCAACACCTTCTTTATAGGCTTCCAATGTTCCAAACCCATGTTACATTGATATCTACCCAACATTCCTACAACATGCATTATATCAGATGTTGTGCAAACCTGTGCATATATGAGACTTCCAATAACGGAAACATATGAAATGTTAGCTATCTATTCGTTTTCCAAATCTATCTTAGAGCATTGGACTAAATTGAACTTATCCTCTTTAACAATTGAAACTATATTTGGTGAATAGTTCTCCATCTTATATCTTTTAAACACTTTATTGATGTAAGTCTCTTGAGATAGTTCTAGGATCTTATGAGGGCCTATCTCTATATATTTGTATGCCGATAATATAAGATGTATCATCTAAATCTTTTATCTCAAAGTTGTTAGAGATGAACTATTTCACATCATATAGCATCCCCTTATTGTTGGTGGCAAGTAGTATGTTATCAACATATAGAACAAGGAAACAAAACTTGCTCCCATTTACCTTTAGATATATATATTGATCCACAATGTTTTCTTCAAAACCAGATGAAGAGCCTACATTGTGAAATTTTAAATACTACTGGTGGGATGCTAGTGTCAATCTATATATGGATTTCTTGAACTTGCACACCATTTGCTCACTACCATTAGAGGAGAATGTTTCAGCTTGACATATGTAAACCTCTTCCTCTAGTTTCCTATTAAGAAAAACTGTTTTCACATCCATTTGTTGTAATTTCAGGTTGAAATATGCAATAAGTATCAGAATTATATGCAAGAAATCTATTTATACACTAGAGAAAAAGTCTCCGAATAGTCGATTTATTCCCTTTGGATGAACCCTTTAACAACGAGTCTGATTTTGTATTTCTCGATAATGTATAATAAGTCAATCTTAATCTTGAAAACCCTTTTACATCCGATGGTTTTTACCTCATTTGGTAATTAAACAAGGTCCCAGACTTCATTGCTCTTCATGGAGTCAATCTCATCTTTCATGGCATTTAGCTATAAGTTTAAGTTCTTAGAACTTATGGATTGTGAAAATGTTTTCGAGTCCTTTATAACGTCGATGTTATAGTCAAACTCTTTTTATAGTCAAACTCATGGATTATGCAATAAGTATTAGAATGATGTGCATGGAATCTTTTTATACACTGGAGAAAAAGTCTCCAAATAGTCGATTCATTCCCTTTGGGTGAACCCTTTAACAACGAGTCTGATTTTGTATTTCTCAATATTGTATAATGAGTCAATCTTAATCTTGAAAACTCTTTTACATTCAATGGTTTTTACCTCATTTGGCAATTCCACAGGTCCCAAACTCCATTGCTCTTCATAGAGTCAATCTCATCTTTCATGTCATTCAGTCATAAGTTCAAATCCTTAGAACTCATGGATTGTGAAAATGTTTTCGGGTCCTCTATGACTCCAACGTTATAGTCAAACTCTTGAAAATATATCACATAGTCATCAGATACAGTTGACTTTCTTTCTTGAGTAGATTTTTTTAATGTTGGTTCAACATTCTCTATAGGACAAGGTTGACCAACTTAATCTTGGTCAGTTGTTTATAAAATTTCTTGATTATCATCTGTACCATAATTTGTGTCTATAGGTACTGGAGAGTCATTTTGAATGACAACTAACTTAGAATTAGAACTTGATGGGATACTTGATAGGTCACTTTTATGAGTTAAGTTTCAAAATTAATCCCTCCCACCGACCAAGTCATTCTTTAGAAATTTAGTATGTTTAAATTCCTCAAATCAGTATGGTAGGATGGACAATAAAACCGGTATCTTTTGGACTTATTGATATAACCGATAAATTATCCACTCACGATTCTTAAATCCAGTTTCTTTTCTTGTGGATTGTAAACACTTATCTTTGCAGAACAACCCTAAATACATACGTGTCTTAAACTAGATTTTGAACTCTTAAATAACTCAAAGGGAGTTTTGGCTACAGTTTTGGTTGGAACCTTATTTAGAATATGCACTATCATCTTGAAAGTTTTAGTTTACAAGAACTTAGGAAGGTTAGAACTAACCATCATGATTGTAACCATATCAAGCAAGGCACTGCTCTTTTTTTTGGCTAATCTATTTGGGTCAGATGAGTCAGACATGGTGTGTTGAGCAACAATCACATTTTCTTGAACGAACTTTGCAAACAGACTTGGTGTTTGTCCATCCTCTGTATACCTTCCATAGTATTCTCCACATCTATCTGAGCTTACAACATTCATTTGCTTATCATATTATTTCTCTACTTCTTTCTTGAAAATTTTAAAAACATCCAACATATCATCCTTATGATGAAGAATATAATGATAAATGAATCGTAATCAGTCATTTATAAATAAGATGAAATAACTATGACCATATGAGTCTGTATGTAGAGTACAAATGTCTATATATATAATTTCAAGCAATTCTAAACTTTTCTTGATATATTTTTTAGTCTTGTTGGTCTGCTTTCTCTTAATGCAGTCTACATAAATTTCAAAATCGCTAAAATTTAGAGTATTAAGTTTCTCATTCTTTACCAACTTTTCTATTCTCTTTATGGAGATGTGTCCTAATCTCCAGTACCACAACTTAAAAGAGTTTTTTTCAATGACATTTCGTTTAACCCTTATATATCTTACACTCATACAAGCATTGTCTTGTAAAATAATAATATATAATCCATCTAATAATGGACCATAACCAATAACATTTGAACCATAAAATAATATCATTTTATTACTAAATTAGAAAGAGTAACCAAATTGTATAAGTTTTGAAACAGAAATTAATTTTCTAAAAAATTTAGGTACATAAAACACTTTCTCCAATTTCAAAACATACCCACTAGTAAGTATGAGCTCGCAATTGCCAATACCTTTTACTCGTGAGCTTATCTTGTTGTCTGAATAGATAACTTGTTCACAATCTATTGGCTTCCTTAAATTTCGCAAGCCCTACAACATATTCGTAATGTGGATAGTACAACCAGAATCAATCCACCATGTGTTATAAAAAATCTCAGTCATGCAAGATTTACAACAAACTAATAAAATTTCTGTATCTTTATTCTTAATCCACCATTTGTAGTTAGCATAATTCTGATTCGTGTCCCTTCTTTTTACAAAAAACACACTTAAATTCTTTCTTTATGTCCACTTTCAGTTTTGTGCCCTTTTAGTTCGGTTTGGACTTGCCCTTCTTTCCTCCTGCACACACATAGCCATCAACTCATTGATAGACAATTTCTCCTTATATGTGTTATAGGAGATTTTAAAAATACAGTAGGGCTGTGGGAGGGAGTTCAGAATGAAGTACATCAGAAAAAATTCGGACATCTCAACCTCCAGGTTCCTTAGTTGAGTTGCTATGTCCTGTATCAATATGATGTGCTCATGCACACCGTGAACAATAGTGAACCTCATGGTGGAGAACTGCATAATAAGAGTACTGGTTAAAAATTTTTTTGATATCGTAAATTATTTATCTATAGCCTTAAGAAGAGTACGGATATTAGTATATTGGTTAACCGAGCCACGAATACTAGTTGAAATTTTGCTATTTATGAACATGGTGTTTAGACGATTAAATCACTCCCACTGTTCATAAAAGAGTTTTTTCCCCCATAGAACTGGTATCGGTGACCGAAGGTGGCTCGTTTTTGGAATAGCATAGTCAATATCTAAACAGCCCAAACGGAGAAGTATTATTTCCCTTCATTCCTTATAATTCTCTCCATTTAAATTAGAAAAATCGGATTTTTAAATTTATGGTTTGAAACACTACAAAATAAATAAACATACTTACTAATTATATATGAGACATTTGATATATATCTATCAATGCAAATATATGAAAATAAATCTATAACATTGAAATTGTCTATGAGCTAAATTTTTAATTCTATTAAATTTATTTGACGTATATAAAAAATAGCTAATTCTCCAATACTTGTGGGCTAATTTGGAAACTATCAATAATTAGTCTTTCCTTGATCACTTTATCATTTTCTACTTAACTCTATAAGATGATCTCTCTAGTACACCAGGTAGATTCTCAGGTAGGTGGTGGATTACATAGGAATGTTTAAGAAACAATCTAACTTAGACGTATCCTCGTCTTTTTTATAGAACCAGTCTGAACATACACTAAATCAATTATACTCATAGTATTACATAGAAAAGGAATTTCAACCAAGTAAACTATTATTAAAAGTAGTTATTTTGATATCTTATCTCCAATTTTATTATTGTCATTCAACAAAAATTCTTTAGAATAAAATTCATTACATAAAAATAATTTTTATGGTAAATTTATCTTTTTTCTAATGTGATCATATCTTTATAAATAATTTTCTACTTAATTATAGTTGCTATGACTAAACCGTAATTAATTTTAAAAATTATATTAATCGCAAAGATAATAATGTTACTTAATTTTGTCACGCCAGGTGCATAAAAATTTAATATAAAAAAGCAGTCAAAATATATAATGTATTTAATTAATTTTGTACCTCTCTTATGTATAAAATTATGCTGAAAATTAATTTTATATACATTTTTATAAAATTTGGGCTTAGAAGATTCTTTGAAAAAATTTTGAGAACCTTTGAAAATTTTTTTGAAAATTTTTCGATCAAAAAAATTGCTAAAATGCACCATAATTTATGAGTGGGCCTATTCACAACAAAATAGGTGACCTGGTCCTAATGCATTCACAATAGTGGGCCCATTCACAATAAAATGTGTGGCTAAGCCCAATGTTTCATGTTATCCTCATTTAAAAAAAATATATATAGACCATGAATGAATGCGTCATGCGTACAAAAATTAGACTATTTGATTGAGCATTTATTGTTGTCATGTGCACTTGCTGAGTTGTGCGTCCCTTTTTCCCTTTTTTTGTTTTTATTTTTTTCTTTTTGCACAACTTATCAAAAAACAAGGTTCTTAATTTTCACCCAAGAAGGACGTGAGGGTCCTGACCCAAATCCAGCGGATCTCCAATGACGGAGCTTCGCTAAAAAATAGAAAAATACTCCAAAATAATTTTTAAAATCATGATTTTTATTGCGATGACGTAAGAATTTCAATTTTGAACTCAATTTTTAAAAAGAATTAAGATTTTGAACAAAATATTCAAAATTGCGAAAAACCTAATTTTTGATAATCTTGAAATTCGTTAGAATTTTGAAAAGAATTAAGGTGGCGTTTGGTTCACACTCAGGAATCGAAATCGGAATCGGAATCGGAATAGAAATAAAAAAACTTAGGAATCGGAATCGAAATCGAATTCTGATATTAACTCTTTGGTTCAAATTCTGGAATGATTTTGATTACTATTATTGATGTTTGTTTTGTATATCTTTCGAAATAAAAATTATTTGATTGCCAATTTTATTCTTTATACAAATGTTTTAAAATTAACATTTTTAAAATTTTGTTTTAATTTCTAAAATTAAAATTAAAATTATAGTTTTAATAAAATTTTAAAAAATAAAAATTGTAAAATTTTTAACGAGAAAAAATTTTATTTATAATTTTTTAGACCATTTTCAATTTTAAATCTTTTTTTCTTAGAGGAAACATGAAAAAGAAATTTCATCATAAGTTTTAAAAATTATAATTATCAATTTTAAGATTACTTTTAATTTTTTTTAATTTATAATATTTTTTAATTATTTTTTAATTTATCAAAAAAATTTAATTTATAATATTTAATTTATCAATTTTTTAAAATTATTTAATTAAAAAATTGTTTTTTAAATTTTTTGATTAAAAAATTATTTTATTTAAAAAATTGTTTTTGATTAAAAAATTTAATTTATAATATTTTAAAATTATTTTAATTAAATTTTTTGATAAAAATAATATTTTTTAATTTTAAAAATTTAAAATTTAATTTATAATATTTTAATTAAAAAATGTTTTTGAAAAAATAATTTAATTTATAATATTTTTAAATTATTTTTTATTTTAAACCACATAATAAAAATGTTTAATTTTTTTTCTTTGGGTTTCATCCATGGATGGAACCCAAAGAAAAAAAAAATAGGAGATTGAAGTTAAAAAATTCAAGTGAAACCATGGATGAAACCCAAACAACTTATATAGGTTTTATTCTCATTTCTGAAATCCACACCTTGTAACCAAATACTCTCTAAGAATTTCAAAATTCTGACGAATTTTGAAGATAGTGGACAAATCATGCTTTGATACCAAATATTACGTACTATTGCGCACCAAATGCAATGAAATTGAACATAAAATAACAACAATCCAAAATAGGAGATTGAATGTACCTCCGGTTATTCATGATTTCGACGAGTTTTGACGATTGTAATACTACCAAAATAATTCTTGGGAAGTGCACAAAATTTCTAAACACTCAACTTTACTCAATAAATGGTGTGGAGTTAAAAAATTTAAATTTAGAGACTCATTCCACTAAAAGGGCATTTATATAGTCTCTCAACCATAAAAAAGCTATTAAAATCATATAATTGTCATTCTAAATTGTTACCGGATGTTATGGGAAAGAAATTAAATATTCAAAATAAAAAAACAAGATTAATTATAAGGAGATTTGAATAGACCACCAAAATCCAGTCTAATGCATCCCAATTCTCCCTTCCATCCTTCATCATATTTAATTTTTTTCAATTATATTTTTTTTATTAACTTCACTTTGAATGCATTAAATTTGATGAATCTAAATTTTATAGGACAATTTATACGGTGAAAGTAGATATGATGAAGTACGTGGATGTTATGATACTAGAAAACTACTATGATAACACATATGTGTAAGGTGTTGCATGAAAGGTGTGATGATAACACCTGTGCATAAGGAGTCATAGGAAAGCTAAGATGATGTGTGCATAAGGTGTTGTATGAAAGCTAAGACGATGACACGTGTTCATGAGGTGTCATGGGAAAGTTTTGTGATGACACACATCATCAACTAAGCAGGGAGTGACACAAATAGGATACGATTTTCACATCCTACGAAAATTGACATAAGACTATATGATATGGGAAAGTTATGGTGATGAGAGGCGAGATACCACACATAAGAGAGGGTTTTCACAACTTATGAAATGGACTTAAGACCAAAATGTTACATTTTAGATGCCAAAATTCAACCCTAACTAATCTAAATGCCACCAACACCATGAATACTGAGACATAAAATTATAGAATTACCACATAATATGTTTATTGTGGAACAATGAAATATTAATTAATAATATTTTTCTTAGTTATAAGAGACTTGTATTGCTTGGAAACTAACTAGTAACAATTAATAAACTCTTTTATTTTGAAGAGATTTTTCCGGATTTTATAAGTGTCTGCAACTTTTGCTTTAGTCCATAGAGGATTATTAATACTATTTGGAAAAACAATTGTCTCAGAGGTTGTTTTAGATCATTTTATGGTGTCCAAGACCATTGATATATATTTGGTTGTGTATCTTAAATAATTTATTTAATGTTCATCATATCTTGTATAATAAAAAGGTAAAATCGACTATTAATAAACTATAAGATGATCATTTAATAGTCAGAATCAACCCCTTTCATATTATGGGTATTTCAGAAAAATCTATGTAACGATCACTACAAAATTAAAGAGCTATAGTGACGGTAATCTTTATTGTTGATAACCTTTAGTGACGATTTTTTATACCTTATAGTAACGTTTTTGACGAAACCGTTAGAAAATATATAGATTTTACGATGATATAAAATTGTTCGTTGGAAAAAGTTTAGCATTCATCAGTAAAGGTAACACAATCGTTTGTAAAAAGCGATGTTGAATTATCACAGTTATTATTTGTGATCAGTAAATGTGAAAGTTTTAGAAACGGTTTTAAAACAATCATTATATTGACTCTTCTTTACTATTTACTTAACCATATTGTCTACATAAATTCTACATCTATACTAACTTATACGTTATACATTCTTTAAAAACTATGTTCTATTCTGACGTTTATTATTTAGCAAAGTTTTAGAAACGGCTTGAAAATAGTCTCGATGTGACTCTTTTCACTGTCTACTTAAACATACTATCTTCATAAATTTTAATCAATTCTGATGGTTATTATTTGTAGTTAATAAATATGGTAGAGTTTTAGACACGGTTTGAAAACTGTTTCTATTTGACTCTTCTTTACTATCTATTTAATCATACCATCTGTATTTTATGATCTTTAGAGACATTATTTATGAAACCGTTAGGAGATGTATACATTTTTCGATGGTATAAAATTGTCAGTCAGAAAAAGTTTATCAACTGTCCATAAAATAACAAAATCATCTGTAAAAATGATATTCAATTCTAATGGTTATCAGTTGTGGTACTTAAATATAATAGTGTTTAGAGACGATTTGAAAACAGCCTGTATATAACTTTTCTTTTCTATCTACTTAATAATACCGTTTGCAGAAATTCTTCATCTATGTTGACCGATATATTTTACCGTCTATAAATGTCATCTATCATTTGAACAATTATCACTTATCATCAATAAATGTGACAACCTTTAGTGATGGTATAGAAAGAATTTCTATATGAGTTTTTTTTATTAATAGTTAAACCATATCATCTGTGTAAATCTATACCTATATTAATTTATTTAATAAATCGTTTGTAAAAGAGATGTTCAATTAGAATGGTTATTAGTTATCGTTAGTAAATGTGACAGTATAAATAGGAATAACATGTTGTAATTTTATGATAAATTGTGATAATAATTAGTAGTAACATAGTGGTAACTAAAATTATGACAAATTTAGGATAAATAGAAGTAATATAATAGTAATCAAGCGGTAACTTAAATTGTGTTAACTTTATGATAAATAGTAATAATATAGTGGTAACTAGTGATAATATAGTGATAATCTTAATTGTGGTAAGTTTTTTACAATTAGTAGTAATATAGTAGTAATATAGTGGTAAATTAAATTGTGGTATAACGTAATTAGTTGTAATATAGTGGTAATTAGTGATAACCGATAACTATGGTAATTAGTAGTAATATAGTGATAACTTAAATTGTGGGTAACTTTACGAAAATTAATATTAGTAATATAGTAGTAATTAGTAGTAATATAGTAGTAAGTTTACGATAACTAGTAGTAATATAGTGATAACTTAAATTATAGTAAGTGATAATTAGTAGTAATTACTCGCCTTCGATTCCCACCTTCCCATCTTCAAAAGAACCAACTTCCTGCCTAACTTAAATTATCATACAAGTTTCTTTTGAAAACCAAACTTCCCACCTTCAATCCCCTCCAATTCTTATTCACCTTAGATGTTCATTTAAAAGTTTGTTCCAATTACCCTCCAACCATTGGATCAATTGTAGAGAGTTTGTGTTATGTTATATTATGAATTTTCTAATTTCATATATATGTTATATTATAAATTTTTATCTAACCAATTATGTTATCATTAATATTATGAATAATATTATATATGTTAAAAAATAATAAAAAAAGAAATTATTGGTGATAATGCGGGGGCCTGCGCATCCTCGCGAATGCACTTGTGGTAGTGGTAAGTAGTGTTAACTAACGGTAAGTAGTGATAACTGTTGGTAAGTAGTGATAACTGTTGGTAAGTAGTGGTAACGAGCGCCCACGTGGGAATGGTAAGTAGTGGTAACTGGCGGGTGTCAGTGCACTTTCACGGCACTCGCGTGATAATTGATGGTAAATAGTGGTAACTAACAGTAAGTAATAGTAACTAGCGAGCGTCCGCGCACCCTCGCGGGTACCCACGTGGTAATTGGCTGTAAGTATTGATAATTGATAGTAAGTAATGGTAATGCAGATATCTATATGATAGTGGTAAGAGTGGTAGCGCCCGCGTAAGTTTGCACAAATGTTTTTAATTATCATTTTAAAAAAAAAGTAAATTTTAAAAATTAATTATATGATATAATTTTAGATAAATTTCAAGAAAAACAACAAATAAGAAAAGAATGAGAATATTATATAATTTTATATAAAATTCAAAACTAATGTACCAACATAATTAATTATACTAATATAATTAAATAATATTAAATATCATATAATTAATTATACCGGCATAATTAATTACACCATTACATTCTCATAACTGATTATTTATAATATTAAAAATTTACAATATTATTTTCTTTTGTTGAAAAAATTATTTACAATAATATAATTAACATTCTTTTCTTTTGTTAAAAAAAATTATTAAAAAATTATTTTAATATTTTTGCTTTACCTTTTTAATAATAATTGATTATTTATGATATTAAATTAAAATTAAAATAATTGGTGATATAATTTTAAAGTGTGATATGTGTGATATGTATAATATCAACCTGATAACAGTGTGATATGTGTGATGTATAATATCAACTTGATATGTCTTATATGGTGATATAATTGATTATTTATGATATCCATTTGTGGCACGTGGCATGTGGTGAGTTTTTGAACAATCTAAAACTAAAATTAAAGGTGGATAGGTGAGTAAAAGTATCCAAAAACGGAAAGGAGACAAAATTTAAAAAAAAAGAACGGATTTTCAAATTTTTGTAAAAATAAGGCGGTGAACATTTTTAAAACTATCAAAACTCTCTCATTCCCTCTAAAGCTCTCCTCTCCTCTCCAAACTCTCAAAATCCATTGAAAAAATTATCACTTAACCAGATTAAGTAGTGATAATTGACGGTAAGTAGTGATAACACGAGCGCCCACAAACCCTCACGGTTTTCCGCATAGGTTTTAAAATTACATAATTTTAAAATTCATTAACCAATTATATATATAATATATTTTAAAATTATGATTGTTAATATTATATAATATAATATTAATTATAATGTAATATTAATTATCGTTAAAAACAAAATTTGGCACCCAAATTTCGCGCGAAAATGCGAAAGAAGAAAATTTGGTGCCCAAATTTCACTAATACAAAATGATATAAAGTTTGGCGCCCAAATTTCATCCAAATTTGACGTCCAACTCTCTCTTTCTCTCCACCCCTCTTCACTTAATCTAAAAATATCTATGATATAAAATAAAAAATTGATTTCATAAAATTAAAAACACCTAAAATATTAAAATATTCATTAAAAATGTTTTTTAATATTAACATATATTAAAAATTTTCATTAAAAAATATCTATAATATAAAATATTAAAAAATACTCTTTAAAATATAAAAACATCTATAAAATAAAATTTTAAAAGTTAATAAAATATTAAAAAAGAATATAAACTCAAAAAATTTTGATCTCATTTTTTAATATTTTTTCAAAATTTTTATAAAATCAATAAAATTTCGGTTCTTGATATCATAATGATAAATACTGGAAATTATATAATGTATATAAACTAAATAATGCATTTGAAATATAAAATATATATATATATATCTATATAATGTCATTTTAATTTAATAAATTATCAAATTAAATAAAAATTTATAACCATCACTTACTATTTACTACCTACATGCTATCACTACCTTTATCATTTACTATCTCTTATCATAAAAAACAAGATTATGTCATGGTGACATGATCTCATAAATAAATTTAAATCATAATATATTAATAATTTAAAAAATCTATATATTTAATCAAAAATTTACTAAATATATAATATATTAATAAGTTATAATTTATTCAAAATATCACATTACATTATTAATCATTCAATACATCAAAGCCTAATTCAAATAATAGGTTTGAATATATTAAATTCAAATTTAAGAAAAGTTCAATGAGAAAAGAAAAATGAAAAAAAATGACCCCAAAATGAAAGAAAAGAAAATAGAGGTAAGAGTGAGATAAGGAAAAAAAAAAAAAAAAAAAAAAAACAACACACATACACACACACACACAAAAGACATTATAGTCTAGTAGATGTCACAACTCAAATATTGCTTGCGGTTTCAAGTTCAAATCCGTGTGTTGTCACTTTCTGCAATAAAAAATGAAAATGTATGGTGGGGGTGTTCTCGCCCACGCACACGAGGCTAGTGCCTGCCCCCCATGCGCGGGCGCCCACACAGGCGGGAGGCTGTCACCTGCTCCCCATGCACGGGCGCCCACGCAGGAGGGGGGGTTGGCGCTCGTCTCCCATGCGTGGGCGCCAGCCCCTAGCTGCGCGGTATGCGTTATTATACATTACTGTATATTACTACTATATATATAGTACTATATATTAGTGTTATATTATATATAACTACATTATTATACATTGTTGTATTATATATTACTATATATATTAGTATAATACATATTAATGTTATATTATTGAGAAATTACAATATATTTTTTTAATTATAATTAATATATTATTATACATTAGTATTAAAGCATTATATAGTATTACTATATATTTAGTACTATATATTGATATAATATATTATTATACGTTACTATTATATTACTATTATATAGTACTACTATATATCTAATGTCAAATTATAATTTCATTGTCACTCCAATTATCAATTTAAAATAACCAATTGGAGTTAGATATATAGGTGTAATATTTAAAATAAGTAATTTAGGATAAATTTAATTAAATGATCAATATTATATAATTTTATATGAAACAAAAAAAATATCAAAGAAAAGGGAAGTATTCATATTAATTATCAAAATTTTATAGTTTTATGTAAATTTTAAAAAAATGACAACATTAATATTAATTTGAATTTAAAAGTTGATATTTAATTTAAAGACACATTAATTGATTAATTAATTAATTAATTAATAAGTTTAATCAGTTAAAAATATTTTTCTATTCTCTTATTTATTTTGCTTGTGCAAAAACATTTGTATTTGCATTTAATATCATATCATATCCTGTATTTGTATTTAATATCACAAGTTATAGATATATTCTAGATATTTCTTGAATTTACTTCTAATTTGCATCTATATATGAAGATCGAGATGTATCAACATATGATGAATGAAGATGTATCAACATAAAAGATGTCTTATCAACATAGATGTGGGAAAGATATGAGAGAGACACGTGGCAGGTTTTAAGTATGAAAAAATATTAAAAATTAAGAATAATATATGTGTGTAATGAAAAAATGAAAAAAGAGGCAGGGAAAAAAGTTGAAAAATATGGAAAAAAGTGTGTAATAAAAAACCTATACGCGGGTTTTGAAAATTTGTTTGTGAAAATAATGCTCAAATGACATTAGCCAAATAACATTAGCCGATTGGATTAATTGGTAATATGTCCAAGTTTAGCAAATTATTGGATTAATGAAATGTGATTTATCCGACGATATGCAAGATATTTGCAAAAAATTTGGGATTTGTTTTGTGCCATTGGCGTTGGCGTTGCTTTTGAGATACAAATACACTATTTTCTAATAATATAATAATATCAATCTTACATTACTATATATTACTATATTTATTACTATAAATTACATTATCTAATGCAGCAGGACATTATAATTCATCAATCAAGTGCATCCTCGCAATATGAAATTATGATTATCAATATCAATTTAAATAATAATATTATCAATATTAGTATATTACATAGTTTAATTAATTATCTAGTAATTTAAATAATGTTATATGTGAAATATTGTGTTAGAAGTGGTTTGCATTATTAGTAATTTTAAATAATGTTACATGTGAAATATTAGTGGTTGAGGTGGGGTTGGAGCTGGTTTGGTTCCACATGATGAACTGGAAGAATCATGTTGGGGTATTTATAGTATTAATAAAAGTTGATTTCAAATAAATGGTTTCAATAAATGGTATGTGTGTGGAAGTTATGTAAAATGTGAAAATGTGATAGCTTAAATTCTTTATTTATAAATATACGAAGAAAATCTTAGTGTTACCTCGAAATTGCGTCACATTATGAAATCGATGCTAGATAGCTTAATATAGATTTTGGATCACAAAATCCAGTTTCTATCTATGCAACAAATACAAGATTTAGTATTTTTTATTTTTTGATGGTCGAGCAATAATAAGAGGAGTTGGAAGGCAATATCTTTTTGGCCATCTCCTACCCTTTCCAATTTTCTCTTCAATTTTCTCCATTGTAATTAATTAAATTTAATGTAATTTCTTTAGTTTGTATGATCATCTTTTCTTTTCTTGAGAGTAATTTAAAAAATAATTTAATTTAATGTAGATATTAGTAAATATAATTTTAATAATGTAATTGTTTTCAATATTAATTTTAATAAAAATATTAGTAATTTAAATAATTTAAATAAAGTATCCTATTAGTAATTTTAAAGTTATTTAAATGTTTTAAAGTTTGCCCGATGAAATGTTATGGGATTGACGAAAGAAACCAATTTGAATTGCCTTTGTGATTTTCAATATAATAACAATGTTAATGTACAAACATTATTAATTATATGAACATAATTAAATAATATTAAATATCATGTAATTAATTATATCAATATAATTAATTACACATCAAATTATAACACCATATTATCTAATAATTGGTTAATAGATTTTCAAAAATATAACATTTTATCATATAAATTACTAATTTCATATCATTATATTATTTAAATTAATAATATTAATAACTTTATGCTATTTAAATTAATAAAGTTATTTAATAATGGTATAATTTTATACTGAATTGTCAGAAAATACTCGTTATTTTTTATTAATAAAATGGACATAATTAGTGAGTTCATGACAGAGGACCACATGGGCATGTGTTTGCATGAAATGTAGTAATATCCGTAATAAGTAGTAAAAATTACATGTAGTAAATGGTTTTTTCAACAAAATTAGGCATATGGAAAGACACATAACGGTATTAACTAAAAGTATAAAAAAAAATGAGGAATTAAGAACAACACGAGAAATGAAAAAAGAGGCGGGAAAAAAGTGTGCGAGCAATAAAAAAAGAAACGAGAAAAAAATATAAAACGGACGGTTTTTGAAAATTTGTTTATGAAAATAATATATTATAAATCATCTACGGAAAACTTCACCATTAAAGTTTCAACTTCTCATTCTCTCGAAAACTCTCCTCCCTTCACTCATTTAAACCTCTAACTCACTTTGCAAAATTTTATCAAAAGTTAATCATATATATATATTTTTTTGATAAAGAGTCACTCTGGGGTTTTAGTTGGGTATTTGAAAGATTCAGATGAATATCATAGCTGAGCATGAAGAATTACAACCATTCCAAGAACAAATTCAGTCTACAATCATCACAAAATGTTATCCAGGTTTAAAAATAAACATATTATTTTAATTTGAGAAAGAAAATTTTTAATTATCCGTATTTAATTTTTTATTTTAAGCAGTTGTCAAGAAATGCAGAGCCCCACGTGCTATCAAGATGTTTTGAAAATTAGAAAAAGGAAAGTTCAGAATCTTACTAATTTAACTTTTGTCTGATTTATTTGGTTTTTAGGGTAATCTTACTAATTTTACTTTTATTTTTGAATAATAATCCAAATTATATGTATTGTACTAGATGTTAAGAGTGCACATAGAAACTAACCAACCATCATCACTGTCATCATTATCACCATCTGACTCCATCCTACAGATAATATTTTTATTTATAACCATTCATTCTTTACAATGTCAGGATATAATTATATTCATTTTATCACCTGACTCAGGGCCGGGTTGGGCTTGAACCGGCTCAGCCAGCCCGAAAAAGCCCGACTTGTGAACTGGACCAGGATAAACAGTAACCGGAACCGGACCGGCCTGGGTACTGTAGCGGGCCGATTCGGTTCAATGTTTATTGGAATCGGGAATTGGCTCGGCCCTGGCCAGGGATCGGCACGGAATCGGACCAGGCCTGGCCGGTTCCAATGGGTTTTTTTTTTTAAAAAAAATTTGGACAATTTTAACACTCCAAACAGCTATAAAACTGCTAGTTTATGGGGTATTTTGGTCCAAGAGGTCAAAAAATTTTCCTATAAATAAAGTACATCTCATTTCCAAAATCTCCACAACAAAATCTCATATTCTCTCTTACAATTAAATTGTCTCAATACTACTACACTCTCTCAAACACAATTTCAATTTTCTACACTACCATATTTATCTTCCATTAATCACATTCAACACATTTCTACCATTTCACATTTTCCATTTCCACCATTTCCACAATTTAACCATTTTCATTTTCATTTCAACCATTTTCACAATTCCCATATTCTATTCTCAACTATACCTTTTCCACCACCACCTATAACATTGATCAAGATTTGACAAGATTTCAAGGTTGAGAGCTCAAATTCAAGATTTGGCGAAAAACAACCGCGATCTCCGTCAAGTCGGTACATTTATTATTTTTCCTTCTTTAAATTTTTTTTGACATAATATATATTATTTGTGTATGTTTGTATTACATATAATTTTTTTTTAAAAAAATTAATCTCAAATTTTTTAAAAAAATGGCCGAAACAAATTCTACTCAAACTTTTCAACAATCTCCTCTCCCCCCATTTTCATTTTTTCAAGATGAAATTCCGAAAAATATAGATATTGAAATTTTTTAAAAAAAAAAACTCAACCTAATAACATACAATCTAACACAACACGTAATAAAAAAGATGATATTAATATATGAGATTTTTTTATTAAAAATATTGATGAACAAAAAATAATTTGTAAAATTTGGCAACGACCATATAAATTTTTGAAGGGTTGGGGAGTAGGCACACTTAAGAGACACTTAGTTAGAGATCATTCGGATAAATTACCACAAATAAAACAAACACAAATAGCCACCGGGGAGGAAATGTCACAGGTACATTTAAATATAATACAGAAAAAGAAAAAATTGGTCAAATATAATGGATAGTTAGAAAAACATTACCACTTAGTATAGTTGCATGTCCCATTTTTGAAAAATATGTTAAAAAATATTTACAACCGGGCTATAAAAAAAGTAGGAGAGCATCCGGTAGGAGGAGGTCAATAGATCGGTATCAAAAATTAAAAGATGGTATAATTGCACAATTTATGAGTAGTCAATGTAAATTTTCATTAATTTCGGATATTTGGAAAAATGAATCTAAAAAAGAATATTATATTGTAGTAACATGTCATTGGGTTAATAATTAATGAGTTTTAGAAAAGAGAATATTAGTTTTTCAACGTTGAGAATATCCATATAACGGTTCTCACATAATTAGAGTAATTACGAATGTTGTTCATAAATGTAGAATTAATGATAGAATTTTTTCTATATCTTTTGATAATACTTCAGCTAATACTAATGCGGTTGTTACTTTAAAACAAACTGTGAATTTGGTTTTATTAATAATACCATTTTTGATTTTGCAACCACACTAACTAAATTATTAGAAATTTTTTATATATGTACAAATTTATTTTCCGAAAGTTATTATCCAACAACTTATTTAATGTTACCTAATTTTTGTAAAATTTATTATGTATTTACTCAATTTGAAGAAGAAGATAGATTTAGTGACATTTTTGATCTAATGAAAGTAAAAATTTTAAAATATTATGAAAAAATTAATATTTTGTATTTAATAGCAAGTGCTTTAGATCCACGTGTTAAAATTGAAGATGTTGAAATGTTAATAGATTGTTTTGCACAAATTTTTTTAACGAAAATATATATTAGTTGACAACATTTAAAACAACAAATATCTAATACTTTGCAATCCATATTTGAATTATATGAAAAGGAATATAATGCTTTAAATACTAGTGATTTAGGTAGTAGCAGTACTAGTACAACAATTAGATTATCTTTAATTTCTTTTAATCCTTTACATATATTAGGAAAAAAAATAAAAAACTAATTCATCAACATTTAATGAATTACTTTTATACAAACAAACACTTAGACTAGAAGGTTTCAATGATGATGAATTTTTTTTTATATATATATTAGGTAGGTGGAAAAATAATTCATCATACTATCTAATTTTGGTCTAAGTAGCCAAAGATATACTAATCCCTCCAGTGTCCACAGTGCCATTGAAATATGCTTTTAGTACATGTGGTCGAGTATTAATCAAGAAGTATACAAATTTAGCGGATGATACTTTGAAAGCATTAATTTGCATTAAAGATTGGAGAGATGCGGAAGTAAGGATGCAAGGCATTATCAAAGTTTTCGAGAAAGATGAACAAGAAGTAGAAGAAAAAGAAGAAGAAGAAGAAGTATAATATTTTTTTTTAATAAAAATCATTATGTAAATAGAAAAAAAAATTTGTGTGAAAATCAAAATAATGTAACTATAAAAAGTTAGTGGATTTTAAAATCCAAGCGAAGAGATTGGTAGTGGACGTACATCAAATTCGGTGGAACCACTCTAAAAATTTTGTGTCTCTAATTATTTATTCGTAAAAAGTTAATTTTCGAAAAAAAAATAGAGAGTGAATAAAAAAATCATAATAATAGAGTTAAAAAAAAACAACAACAAGTGTCACTACCTCAATTAAAAAAAAAGCTCAAAAAACAAACTAATAAAAAAGAATAAAAAAATAAAAGAATAAAAAACAAAATTAAAAAAATTATAAAAAATATAAAAACAAAATTAAAAAATTAAAAAACAAAATAAAAAAAAAGTTGAAAATAAGAGGGCGGTTCCAGCGTGGTGGAACAGCCCTCTAAGATTATGTTTATTTTATTTTATTTTTCTTTTTTTAATTATTTTGTGTTTTATTTCTTTTTTATTCTTTTGTATTTTTATCACTACCATCATTATATTACTATTAATTATCCTAAATTCATCACAATTTAAATTACCACTAACTACTAATATATTACTACTTATTAACCTATACTTACTAATTAACCTATACTTATCTACTTACCGCTATTTTAGTTACCACTATTTTATTTTATTTTATATCGTAATAGCCTAAAAATTTTATTTTATATTGTAACACCCTAAAAATCAAAAATCAAATAGAGAAAAAAATATGAGAGTTAAAATAATAAAAAGAATATAAAAACAAAATAAAAAAAATTAAAAAACAAAATAAACAAAATAAAAAAGTTAAAAATAGGAGGGTTTATTCCTGAATCAGGGACGGTGGAACCTCCCCTCTATGTTTATTCCTTTTTTGGTTTTTTATTTATTTATTTTGTGTTTTTATTATTTTGTTTTTTGTTTCTTTTTTATTCTTTTGTATTATTTTACTACCATTATTATATTACTATTAATTACCCTAAACTCATCACAATTTAAATTACTACTATATTACTAATATATTACTACTAATTTAGTTACCACTATTATATTTTATATCGTAAGACTCTAAAAATCAAATAGAGGAAAAAAATGAAGGAAAAAAAAACCTGAACCGGGCCTAGCCCGATCTGGCTCGGCACACCGGTTCAGGTTCACCGGGCCGGGCCAGTTTCGAAATAAATTTTTTTGGAACCGGCCTGGGTTGGCTTAGGAACCATAGCCAGCTTGGCCCCAATTCCTGAAACTGTATCCAAATCGGACCGGGCCCGGCCTAGCCCGGCCTAATGACATCTCTAACCTGACTTCAAGTGATAATAACATTTTGTGATCAAAGTGAACATTTTTTTTGTTTAAAATGGTAACATTTTTACGCATGCAATAACATTGTGGTAACAAGCAATAACATTGTTTTTGCCGATGATATAAGGTAATAATTTATATTAACACATGTGGTAACCTGATAATAAAAGATATTAACTTTTCTTAACATTTGTGGTAACCGACGATAAAAAATAGTAACATTTTTTAACATTTGTAGTAACCTATGATACAAGATAATAATTTATTCTAACATATGTGTTAACTTTATCACAACAAAAAAACAAGAATTCAGTGACGAAATTTAGCAACGAAAAATATTCGTCGCAAATCTGTCACAAATTTAGCAACAAAAAAAGTTGTCGTCGCTAATTAGCCACGACTTTAGAAACAAAAAACTTTTCGTCGCAAATTTCGCAACAAAAAATATTTTGGTCACAAATTTCGTCGCAAATTTTTGACGAAAATTTTTTGATGCAAAATTCGTTGCAAATTTGCGACGAAATAATAAATTCGTTGCTAAATTTCCAACGAATCTTAAAATTCGTCGCTAAATTTGCGACGAATTTATAATTCGTCCCAAAATTTGCAACGAAATAAACACTCGTCTCTAAATTTGCGACAAATAAATTATTTGTCCCTAAATTTGCGACAAATTTATTCATTCGTCCCTAAATTTCGGACGAATTTTTGTTTCGTCCCTGATTCAGGGACGAATTTTTGTTTCGTCCCTGAATCAGGGACGAATTTTTGTTTCAGTCCCTGAATCAGGGACGATTTTTTTTTTCGGCCCTGATTCAGGGACGATTTATTTTTTCGTCCCTGAATCAGGGACGAATTTTTCTTTCGTCCCTGAATCAGGGACAAATTTTTTTTTCGTCTTTGATTCAGGGATGAATTTTTTTTTCGTAGGGATGAATTTTTTTTTCGTAGGGACGAATTTTTTTTTACGTATGCTTCACAAACAAATGGGAGGTTGGCGGATATCTTCATTGGATGAACCGTGCACGTCATTAAATTAACATTCACCATTGTTTTAATTTTGCATAGAATAGAAATGATAAAATTTTCATAATTGTTCATGATTTTTAATGATTTAGGAATCCTTTTTAATATATATACATATATATATATGTTAACAGAGTGGCCGAATCTCTATCAATGAAAGTAAGATGGTTTATTATGAATTATACAACCACCCAGCACATAGCATGCATTTGATTTCTATATAATTTCCCTCTTAACCTATGCTTCAAGCTAAATGAAGAGTTGATTTCCACTTCTAATTTTTGTTATTTAAAGTTTAAAAAAAAATTAAAGTTTAATCTAATTTTATAAAAAAATATAAATTTATAAATCAATAAAAAAGAAGATATTTGAAAGTAAACTCCACATAATTTGTAAAGTTTTTAAAAATTTATTTTCCATTGCTGTACAATAATCTAATTGTGTCCTTTTTAAACGTGAAGGGTTATTAAAATTAAAGTGGGATTCACCGTGATAGCCTTTTTAGGTAAGTATGCTCATACCATCCCATATAATATTCACAGATTTTATCATTTTTTCTTAATGAAAGGTAAAAGTAAATTCAATAAAGAGCAATATTTAGAATTTAATAATACATTTTCTTTTTGTTTCAAGTACAGATATTTAATTGAATTATACATTTTATTTTTAATTTTTAGTAAATAATTTTATTTACAAATAAAACCTATAATTTAGTTTACCATTTTTCTTTTCATTCCCCACTCGGGGTTAGATTCTCTGGAATCAATTGAAAGGTACCATTTTTATAAACGAAAATTTCTCAACACTAATATTTTTTATTTTCAAAATTTTTTCGTTTTTGAAACGTTTCAACACACTAAATTAATTAATATTCATACAAATATTCTTATCTTGATCGAAAAATATTTATAATCTTTCTAACAATGCCAAATATCAAATCTTTCTCCACCGAAAAATATTTATAGTTTTACTTATATTAGTTCGTGTGATAGATTGAAAATTTAGAATATCATACCACTTATTGTAAATTATTTTTATTTTTATTTTTAAAAATAAAAAAGCTATCAATTCAAATAGGTGATTTAAATTTTTTTTTCATCCATTTTCGTCCCTGGTTCAGGGACGAATTTTTATTTTCATCCCTGATTCAGGGACGAATTTTTTTTTCGTCCCTGAATCAGAGACAATTTTTTTTTCGTCCCTGAATCAGAGACGAATTCATTTTTCGTCCCTAAATTTGTCCTTAAATCAGGGACAAATTTTTTTTTCGTCCCTGAATCAGGGACGAATTCATTTTTCCTCCCTAAATTTGTCCCTGAATCAGGGACGAATTCATTTTTCGTCCCTGATTCAGGGACGAATTTAGGGACAAATATATTTTGTCCCTAATTTCTATACTTCACACATTTTTGTTTCACTCTCACTCTCACTCTCTCTGTCTCTCGCTCTCTCTCTCCGTGGTTCTACGAAGGTGGTTACGCGAAGGTGGTTCTGCGAAGGGATGGCGAAAGGGATGCCGGATCTGCGACGGTGATAGGTAATCTCTCTCCCTCTTTCTCTCTCTCTCTCTCTCTCTCTCTGTCTCTTTCTCTCTCGGCCACAGGCTGTAGAAACCAGATCTGGCGGCCAAGCCACCGGATCTGTGCTGTAGAAGCCAGATCTGGCAGCCAAGCCGCCGGATCTGCCCTTTGTGGCCCAGCCGCGGCAAGGGGCCGCCGCCCCTGCGCTGCCCAGACTCGCGCAGGGGCCACTGGCCCCTGCGCTGCCCAGCCTCGCGCAGGGGCGCGGCCCCGCGCTTCCCATCCTCGCGCAGGGGTGCGGCCCCTGCGCTGCCCAGTCTCGCAAGGCCCCTGCGCTGCCCAGCCTCGCGCAGGGGCCGCTGGCCCCTACGTGCGTGTCCCATGGGCTGGGCCATTGCATGGCCCTGGGTAGGCCCATTGGGCCCGGCCCGGCCCGTTGTAGCCTCTTTTATGCATAATTTTTTTAAAAAAAAAAATTGACAAATTTTATTTAAAAAATGTTTTTATAGTATTGTTTTAATAATATATTAATTATTTATAATTGTTTTTGATGTGTCAAGATTTGCGATTATCGAATATTTGGATTGGAAGCTGTTGCTGCTATTGATATCTGAGCCCATCGGTGAATTATTATTTGGTGGTGAGAAAAGTTTTAATTTGTATTATAATAATTAGAAAATGCAATTATGTAAATTTGTATGTTTGTGTTGTTTTTATTTCTATATTAGTTTATTTTTTTTTGTATTTAGTGGTTGATCTAATGATATGTTTGAATTTGTTAATTTTAATTTTTTTTATAAAATTGGAATCAAAAGTGTTGATCATTGATTAGGTGAAACATTATGTTAACAATAATCTGTAATTTATAGTAAATCTTATTTCGATTAGTTAAATAATCAATATTGTTAAATGTTTAATAATTTATACTTTATTTGATTATATGATAATATTTAATGTTATTGTAATAATTTAGTTAATTTGTTTGATATTAATTAAGTTAATAATATTATTTATTATTATATTCAATTTTTGTTAAATTAAGGTTATTATTATTGATGATGTTAAGTTGTGTTAAATTTAATGTTACTTTTATAATATTTAATTTATACTGTGAGATTAATGTTAAATTTTTATGCGATCAACGTTAATATTTATTGTTATATCAACTTAGTTGTGATTAATGATGATTTTATTATTGATGATTTAGTAGTTTTATTAATATTTTAAAAATTTTAAATTTGGAGACATGAAAAATGCAGAACGAAAGAAGTTGGATGTATAAAAAAAACTTATCTGATCGTCGGGGTTTAACTGATGAGTTTATTTTTGGGTTGGAATAATTTTTAGATTTTGCTTGTAGTCATGTTGATTTTATGGATGGGAATAAGCTAAGGTGTCCATGTAGAAGGTGTCGTGATGGTAAATTTTTTCAGTGTGATAAAGTTAGGGAACATCTTTGTAGATTTGGTTTTACCCCGAATTACTATGATTGGACATGTCATGGTGAACCGTTCATTTCTGATGAGGAGTATGGACGAAACAGACAATTCTCAGTTAGTGGGAATCAGAGTTATTATGATCAATTGAATCCATATCAGAGGATGGTAATTGATGCAGCGGGTCTGAATTTTGTTCCCGAACCAAGCGCTGCAAGTTATAGCTTTGCTCCAACATTTGAACATGAGTATACTAGTTATGCATCACCATTGGAGGAGGTAGAAGTACCAGGTGTTGATGAAAATGTGAATAATGAATCATCTCTCCAATTTCAAGAAGTGTTAAGAGCTGCAGATGAACCTTTGTGGGCTAGTTGTGACAGCCACACTAAGCTATCTCTAACCGCAAGACTGTTGAATGTCAAGGCAGAGCATAATGTGTCTGAGGATTATTTTAATGATTTTGTTCAAGTTATTGGAGAAGTATTGCCGCGTGATCACATTATGCCTAATGATTTCTACAATATGAAAAAGCTGGTGAAAGAATTAGGTCATCCTTCAGATGCAGAGGCGTGGAAATATTTTGACAGAACATATCCTGAGTTTGCCAGAGAGACTCGAAATATTAGGTTAGGTCTTTGTGCTGATGGATTTGCTCCATTTGGCAAATCAGGAAGAACTTATTCTTGTTGGCCAGTTATCTTAACTCCATATAATCTTCCACCCGGTATGTGTTTGAAGACACCATATATGTTTTTAACATTAGTCGTGCCTGGCCCGCAAAATCCGAAGAAGTTAATAGATATTTACATGCAACCATTGATTACGGAGTTGAAACAACTATGGAATGAAGGTGTTCCTACATATGATGTTCATACTAATAAGATATTTGTAATGAAGGCTGCTCTTCTTTGGACCATAAATGACTTTCCGGCTTATGGTATGCTATCGGGATGGAGTACCGTTGGGATTTTAGGATGTCCAATATGTATAGAGAGATCAAAGTCATTCAGATTGAAACATGGGAAGAAAGCGAGTTATTTTGATTATCATAGATAATTTTTACCGTTAACTCATAAATTCAGAAGAAATAAAGAAAAATTCACTAAGAATAGAATTGAAAGAACACCTCCTCCATTGAGATTAACTGGTGAACAAATTTGGCATAGAGTCCTTAACTTTCCATCTGTTATTGAAGAGCCACATGGTACAACATATGGCTATGGTCATTCGCATAAATGGACTAAACAGAGTATATTTTGGGATTTATCATATTGGAAGAGTCATTTGGTTCATCATAATCTCGATGTAATGCATATCGAGAAAATGTCTTTGATAATCTGATAAATACAGTGATGGATATCACTGGGAAAACGAAAGACAACTTGAATGCAAGAAAAGATATGCAACTCATTTGTAAACGACCCACTCTTGATGTCGATGAAAGTAGTAGGGGACCAAAACCGAAGGCAGTTTATATATTGAATAAGGATCAGAGACGGATTATTTGTGAATGGTTGAAATCATTGAGATTTCCTGATGGTTATGTCTCAAATCTTGGAAAATGTGTCGATTTGAAGGAATGTAAGTTGATTGGTTTAAAAAGTCATGATTGTCATATATTTATGGAAAGACTAATTCCTATTGCTTTCAAGGAACTATTACCAAATTTTGTTTGGGGTGCCATTACGGAGTTAAGCATTTTCCTTCATGATATTTGCTCGACAGTGTTGAGACATTCACACATGGAGAAGTTAGAGAGAGAGATTCCAATCATTTTGTGTAATTTAGAAAGGATATTTCCACCGTCATTTTTTGATTCCATGGAACATCTTTTAGTTCACTTGCCATATGAAGCAAAAGTTGGAGGTCCTGTCCAATTTCGATGGATGTATCCATTTGAAAGGTGACTTTTTCATCTTTTATACTTCGTTATCAGTGCATATAAAATTACTAATTTCATTACATATAATTTTCTAATATATTTTGTTTTATTACAATTAGATTCCTATATCATTTGAAGAAGAAAGTGAAAAATAAGGCACGTATTGAAACCTCTATTATCAATGCATACATTATGGAGGAAATAACAACGTTTGCTTCATATTATTTTGAGCCTCACGTTCAGTGCAAGAGGCGGAGAGCTGGAAGAAATGATAAGGATCCTGTTGATCCCAATTTGAAGTCATTCTCAATTTTTAACTACCTTGGTCGACCAAGTGGACCATGTAAGCGTATATACTTAACTGGTCAAGAATGGCGGGCAGCCCACACATATATTTTACTGAACTGTCCAGAAGTGACGTCATATTTCGAGTTAGTATATATTTTCTATTTTATGTATTTCTTATGTCGTAAATTGTTTGTGTTAAAATTTATTTTCTTTGATGGTAGAATTTTTCAAAACGTATATTCTGAACTTTCGACACATGAGTTTGATCGTTTCTGCGATGAAGAATTTGCACCATAGTTCAAAAAATATGTAAGTACACTATAAATTATTTAAATATTTACTTTAAAATATATTAACATATTTATTTGACTTTAGGTCCATGATAATCAATCTCAAGTTGAGCAAGAATTGTTAATCCATCAGTCATGGGGTCCAAAATCAATGGTACGAACTTGGCCAGCATATTTCATAAACGGGTATAATTTTCATACTGAAGAATATGGAATGGGGAAAACGACAATGAATAGTGAGGTTTGTGTTCAGTCATCCAATGATGGTGGAGGTCAAAATGATTTTTATGGTTTGTTGGATGAAATCATAGAGGTAGAGTACCCTGGTCCAGAATTACGGATTGTTTTATTTATATGTCGTTGGTTTGACCCTGTCAAAGGGATAAAAGTGCATCCACAGTTTAATTTGGTTGAAATAAATCATAAGAAATTGTATAAGAGATATGAACCATTTGTGTTGGCACAACAAGCGATTCAAGTATTTTATGCTTCATATCCTAGTTTGAAACGTGACAAAATTGATTGGTGGGCTGTTTGTAAAACGAAAGCACGGAAAAAAATTGAGGAGCATTGGGAAGACATAGCATATCAATAAGAGGAAGTTGCCAATACATTTCAGACCGAGGAATATAATATTCCAATGTTACGAGATCCCAGCGGAGTAGTGATAGATGTAGATGCAAATGAAATTCATGAAGAAGACGATGAAGAATCTAATTTTGAAACAGATGATGAGGATGATGACGATGAGGATGAGGATGTTGATGATAATGATGTTGAAGAGTTTAATTTTGAGACACATGATGAGGATGAGAATGACAATGAGGATTTTGATTTTTGATGACGGGTAAGTTTTGTTCTCTTAATATAACAAAAATCAGATATTTATCTTGATATATGATAATCTTTTTTTTTAGTTGGTAAGTTAGTTTAGTTTTAATTTGTAAATTTCGTTACTCAATTTGTTGTCTATTTACCGTCTCATTCTTAAATTTATATATTTGATTTGTTAATGCACTATCTTTTTTTCTATAGGTCATTACAGAAGATTTGTTGACATATTAGTGTCTTTTTCGTCGCATTTAATTTGTCAAATTAAATATGGTAAGTTTATTCATATTTTTTATTATGCATCTGATGAACATGTAATTTTTATTTTTTATTTTTGTTAATAATTTATTATGGTTGACAGTTTCGACGTGGTGGCCAGAGACGAAATTCTGATGGAAGATCACACTCTTCACCATCGCAGTCCGCTTCAGTACCTTCGCAATCCCATTCCCTCGTCGGTAATATACCTTCGCCTCCCCCTTCTATTGCAGGTCCTTCGCATTCACAACAAATGGCTAGTAATGTATCTTCGCCAGTCCCTTCGGTGGAACACTCGTATGCAGATAGGGAAGACAATCGAGAGTTGACAGCCCCTTACGGAGATTCGTAAGTACAAAATTTTACAATTTCATATGTATTATTTCTTTTATTTATAAAACAAATTATTCTTTTAACTATCTTGTTTATTTAACATTGATTGTTTGAAACTTTATGATAGATTTACAAATTCTACATATGTTATTCACGGGCTTAATAGAATCGTGAATAACCATTGGGGAGGGGCTTGGATGACTTACACAAGCACTCCGGAAGAAACAAAAGAGTTATGGTGGAATGAGTTCAAGGTAAATTATCCTAATCAGTTTATATATAAAATTAAGTTAATAGTTTTATAATCAATTGGTTTTTTTTCATTGCAGCGAGTATTCACATGGGACGAGACTGAAGAGTTGGAAGTAAAAAGGATTTTCAAGAAAAAATGTGGTGATCACATTCGACACGTTTTAAATCATGCGAAGAGACACGGCAAAAAGACAGACTGCATCACCGAGCAAAATTGGGGCATGATTGTCAATTTTTGGGAATCGGAGGAGAGCAAAAGAAGGAGTGAGCAGAACAAAAAAAAACCGAGCTTATAATTCAGGGGAATCGTCTGCGACGTATGCGGGAGGCTCGATCAATATCGGTGAACATAGAAATAGATTGGTAATTTTATACAAACACTAATTTTGTAATCTAATTTAAACTATTTCATTATTTCTAACAGTGTTTTTTTATTTTAGGCCAAGGAAACGGGGACCGAGCCTTCATTCATAGAAACTTTCACGTGCACATTTCAGAAAAAAGACAAGACTTAGAGCGGGGAGATAGTTAGAGCAATTAAGGTTTGTAATTTCAAAACTTCCAATTATTTAATGAACATTTTCAATGTTGATTTGATCATATTATCTTGAATATATCATAACAATGTAGGAAGATTAGATTAGTCTTTTCTAAGTTTATTTTTATTGCTAAGTTGATTTTTTGATTTCTAATGAATTACTTGATAGAGATTTTTTTTCCCATAACTTTTAACTTATTCAATATTAATATGAATGTTCATAATTGATATCCTATATAGTCTCATGATTTATGTTACTAATTTTTTTATTTTCCTTATATATATATATATCTAATCAAGATTATTTGTGCTTGTATTATATTGTTATTGGAAATTTATTTTAATTTTTCTCATGACAATACAGGAGAGATATGATGAGATGTTACGCAGAAGTTCGAGTGCTAGTGATGATGCTGGCGGATTTGAGCCATCTGTTGATAACATAAATACATGGCTTGAGGTGACTGGTGGAGCAAAAGGGGGTAGAGTAGTTGGACTAGGTTCTTTGAGCAGAACTTACAAATTCCCTGGTTCATCTTCTTCCACCCCACCAGCAGTCAGGGTAGAAATAAATCAGTTGAATCAAGAGGTGAGCCATTTGAAGGACTTACTGCTGCAAAGAGATCAGGAATTCAATGAACTTCCAGCAAAGCACACGCAAGAAATGAACGAGTTCCGCACGCAGCAAATGTTAATCATACAGCATCTTCAGTTAGCCTACGCTCCAAGTCAGATTCCCCCTTCTATTTCTCCTCCTGATAATGCTCGCAATGGTGATGAAGGTGATGATTTCTTCGGTGATGATGATGATGATGATGAGGATGATGGTGGTGGAGGTCACACTTGAGATTGTGTACTGTTATTTGACTTACATTTTGATACTCGTTATATTTATTTTCTTGGTTATGTATGGTTATTGATATTTTAACATTTAGACTTGATGTTGATTTTATCTTTGATATTACTATTATGATTTCTTGTTAAATTTTTAATTTATTGATTTTATTGAATAATTAGCTATATTTATGAGTATAGATGCCTGAAATTTGATATTAAAAACGATTTGAATGATTAGTTGTTGATTAGGTTGGATGAGCAGGTATAAAAACAGGTTATATAGGAAAAAATGATCCAAATATACCAATAAAATTTATAATTGTCGCAAAAATACATATTTGTCGCAAAATTTGTCCCTAAAAATAATGGTCGTTAGCTACGAATTTTGCAACGAAAAAATGATTCGTCACAAATATGCGACAAATTTTTCGACGAATTTTTATTCGTGGCGAGTTTGCGACGAATCCTATTTTCGTCGCCGATTTGCGACGAAAACATGATTCGTCGCAGATTTGCGACGAAAACTTGATTCGTCGCAGATTTGCGACGAATTTAATTTTGGTCGCAAATTTGCGACGAAAATAGGATTGGTCGCAGATCTGCGACGAAAATCAAATTCGTCGCAGATTTGCGACGAATTTTATTTTTGTCGCAAATTTGGGACAAAACTAAATTCGTTGCAAATTTGCAACGAAAATTTTTTTCGTCGCCAATTTATGACGAAAATTTTTTTGTGGCTAAATTCGTCGCAAATTAGCGACGAATTTTGTGACAAAAAGCTATTTGTTGGAAATTTTTGCGACAAAAAATTAGTTTTTCGTCCCAAAAATTTGTGACGACTTATTAGTGACGAAAAAAAATTTGTTCCAAAATTCGTCGCAAAGTTGTTTTGGGACGAATTTTTCTTACGAATTTGTCGCAAATTTTGTCGCAAATTTATGATTTTTTTTGTAGTGTACGTAACGCCAATAGTAATTTGTACTAACACTTGTAGTAATATTGTGGTAACCGACGATACAAAATAGTAACATGTGATAACATGTGGTAACCAATGATACTAATAGTATTGTGGTAACAAATGATACTAATAGTAATACATGTGGTAACATAGAGTAACATATGGTAACCGATGATATTGTAACACATATAGTAACATATAGGGACTGGCGCTCGACCCCAATGTGCGGTGCCCATCCACGTAAGGTGCTGGCACCTGCATCCATGTGCGGGCACCCGCGTAAGACTGGAGCCCCTTGCACGGGCGCCAGTGCCCACCCCCTGCACGGGCACCCACCCACGCAAGGTATTGGCGCCCGCACGCTTACATTGGCTCCCGCGCAAGCAACGGGCTGGCACCCGCTTCCATGCACGGGTGCCTGCCTACGCAGGGCACTAGCGCCGACACGCTTGCGCATTGAAATCTATAACCGATGATGAAAGTAGTAACATCTCATAATATGTGATAAGTAATGATAAAATCAGTAACATTTTCTAATTCAATGGTAACCGATGATAAAAGTAGTTCATATCGTAATATATGGTAACTCAATGATAAAATCAGCAACATTTTCCAATTCAATGGTAACCGATGATAAAAGTAGTCACATCTCGTAACACATAATAATCGATAATAAAATCACTAACATTTCCTAACTAAATAGTAACGATGATGAAAGTAGTAACATCTCATAACACATGGCAGCCGATGATAAAGTTAATAACATTTCCTAAGTCAATGGTAACCGATGATGAAAGTAGTAATATCTCGTAACATATGGTAATCGATAATAAAATCAATAACATTTCCTAATTTAATGATAATCGAAGATGAAAGTAATAATATCTTGTAACATATGTTAATCGATGATAAAATCAGTAATATTTCCTAATTTAGTAGTAACCAACAATAAAAGTAATAACATCTCGCAACACATATAACCAATGATCAAATTAGTAATATTTTTTAATTCAATGGTAATCGATTATGAAAGTAATAACATCTCGTAACACATGATAACCGATTATAAAATTAGTAATATTTTCTAACTTAATGGTAACCAATAATAAAAGTAGTAGCATCTCGTAACACATGGTAATTGATCATAAAAACCTTAATTTTTCCTAACACCCTATTAGTTGATGATAAAACCATTAATTTTATCAAGCTTTTCTACCATTAGTATATATGCATGACATGCTCCAACGGCAACTAAAACTATCAGGATACACCAATCCCGACTCGTGTATAGCGAACTAAAGATCCATCTGTCGGAGAAAGTTTTGTTGACGATTTTTGGCTGTTTGAATAGTGCATTTGTTTTGTAGTGGATTACTTAGAAATGAAATGCAATACCCCAGAGAAAGCCGTTAAATTCCTAAAACTTTCAAAATGGATTGGAGCCTTTCATACAATCCTAGCAAGACTAGACAAAATTCAGCCTTTTCCACTGAACTCCTTCAACTTTTTCTCTCACAACACTAAACTCAAAGACGCCTCAGTGTTTTACACTAAACTTATTTGACAATGGATGCTGTCAAAATCAATTTCGGACCTCAGAGCAATTCAAATCCACATGATAAAATTTGGGTTTTCACACATCAGTTTAGGTTACAAGCTAATCGATACCCTTAGTGTAGAAGCATAGAAGATGTCCGCAATTTCTTTGATGAATTGCCTCGGAGACACATTGTTACTCGAAATTCATTGATTTATTCCTATATTAGTTGGGGAAGAAACAAAGAAGCTATAAAATTTTGTAATAAGATGTTTTTAGAATGAGCTTTTTTGGATGAATTTACTTTCTCCAGCATTTTCAAGACATTCTTTCATATTTAAGGCTGGAGAGCACATGGCCAAGCTGTGGTTTTTGATTTGGAAGTGTCAAATGCTTTTGTTGCAAGTTCTCTTGTTGATATGTTTGCAAAATTTGAGAAATTGAGAGATGCCCAGATGGTTTTGGTTCAAATTGTGGAGAATGATATGGTTTTGGTGGGTACTTTGATTGTGGAGTTTACACAGAATGATAAAAATATAGAAGCTTTAGAGATTTTCAGGGAAATGGTTGATGAGGGTATTGATGCTAATGAATTTACTTTTGCAAGTATTTTGAGTAGTTACGCAAATTTGATGGATTTGTTTATGGAGATGTTGATCCATGGACTTATAATATGATCTAGTTTTGAGTTTGCTATTTCTACACAAATTTCTCTCCACACAATGTATTCCAAATGTGGTTTGGTTGATAACTCTTTGAAGGGCTTTAAGTGGATTATTGAACCAAACCAAGTGACATGGACATCTCTCATTATAGGCGTATCACAAAATGGAAGAGAGGAGATTGTCTTGTCAAAGTTCTGCCACATGTTTTGCAAATTAGTAAGTCTAAATGCTTTCAACTTCTCTGGTGTTCTTTGAGCATGCTTCAATCTTGCAATGCTTGAACAAGAGAAATAAATTCTTGCTATGGTTGCAAAATATGGACTCAGTAGGATAGTTTTATAGGGGCAGCACTTATTGACTTGTGTGGTAAACACGGAATTACAAAAATGGCGAGGTTGGCGTTTGACTATTTAAGTAAACTTGATGCGTGGTCGTTGAATACCATGATTTATTCCTATGCTCGGAATGGTTATGGAAATGAAGCTCTTATTGTATCCAACTAGATGAAAGATCTGGGACATGAACAAAATTTTGGAAATCAAAGATAAATTGTAAGGTGGCACAAGAAGTCCAATCATAATCAAGTCTTGGAGGTCCTGCACACGTCATGTTCAACCTAGTTCAAGCTCTTCAAGGTCCAAGATCAAACTCAATTGAAGGTCCAATCTCAACAAGAGAGTGCCCAAATCACAGGCTAAGGAGTGTCCAAAATTTACCTCTAACTAGTTATTATGTTAGAATATTTAGTTGATTTAGTCAACCATTTATGATTGATTTAATCAGTCATTTAATTATTAAAATTGATTTATTCAATCATTATATATTTGACTGATTTAGCCTATCATTAAAAATAATTTAGTTAATTATTATATATTTGGTTGATTTAGTTAGTGGTTGATTTAGATAATTATTATACATTTAGAAAACTAATTTCAATCCAATTACTTTCTTTATCTTTAGTAACTGATATTTCCTTATATTTTTTAGTCAAACATTTACATTTCTTTTTTTCTTTTCTTTTAGGCAGAATTATCTATATATATATACATATTGCATCATTCTACAAAGTACATGGAAAAGAACAAGTCCAATTTCACTTCTCTTGTATTAGCAATTTTCTCATCTCTCTTGTAAAAGGCAGTCATCCACCTTATTTGTACATGTTTTCTTTTATCAATTAGAATAAAAATTCTCTTCTCTTCTTTCAATACTTTTTGTTGGTTCCTATGTAATCAAGAAGGGGGTTAAATTGTTTAATTTCAAATTCTAAATTTTACTCCACTTAAAATCTCAATTAAACTTATGACCAAACTATATTAATTATACAAATGTAAGTGTAGAAATTAAAAAGTAGGGAAAGAGAGATCAAACTCAATTTATATCGGTTCAGACTTGTATTTACGTTCACTCTTTCAGCTTAGCAAGCCGAACTCTAACGATAGCTAGTTTCTACCATTTCACGAGAGTTATAAATTTGAGTACAATCACTTGTTAACAATTTGTACCTCTAACCTTGAGAATAAATTAATCCAACAAAACTCAATTCTAATTCTCACCCAACTAGACTATCCTAGCAATCAAGCATTCTTCACACTTCCTCCAAATTTGTAAGACTATGCAATTGGTAAACAACAGATTACAATGATAGAAAACATAGCAGATAACAAAATAACAATCAAGTGCTCATCAGAAAAATGTGATCATTTGGGTGTTTATGAGTTCAGTTTCCTCTCAAACCATGATACGAATAATATCTACAAAAGCTTCTGAATATAGTCTGAGTATATTAGTTTGAAATCCACTTCAAGCTCTCTTCAAAACTTGTTTCTATCATAGTCTTTAGAGACTCCAAATCACCTTCAGAAATAGCCTATTGCAGAACTAAAGCATCTTCAGATCCTCTTTCAAATTCCCATTTTAACTGCTATAATTTTTCAAATTCAAACGCTAATAATCCCCTTAAAGTGTGGAAGATCCAAATTTTAGTAAAATGTTGTATTTAATCCTTTAAAGAGAATTGAATTTAAATCACCCATTTGGACAAGTTTAAGGGTTAAGTATAGCTTCCAAATTATACTTAATATGCTGAGCTAAGTCTTGAAAATGAATTAAAACCACATTAGCTCAGGTTTGAAAATCTAATTTTCAACTACTTTTATCCAGCTTCTATGGCAACATCTTCTATGCAATTACTTTTTTATTATTTCACAAAAACTTCTATAGAATCTCAGCTTTTATTCATAGAAACTTGTGTTACTTCAAAAATAAATATCTTAAAGACCAGCACACTTGGTAAAATAATTAGTAACACATATAGGGTTTTGTTATCATTAAAATATTAGGATTCGACAATAATTTTTTTAACATTTTTACTCCAAAATATTTAAAAGTTCAATATGATATCAGAGTAGGTTTTATCTTGTATAGTTTCATGAGTATCCAATGGCGAAGAAGAGCAAGTTATATCTTGCTTGAGATGACCAAATGTGGGGACAATCTTTCCCAAAATTGGACAGAAAGGTGGCATTCATCCTGACTCTTAAAGGCACTTTGAAAAAGCTCTGTCTCTCTGGAGCAGCTTAGGTTTCAATCCCTCCTGCTTTCACGCTTCCAATAAGACACAACCAGTGGCAATGAAAGTGCACAGCAAGAATTAATTTAGTTGATAATTGATTTAGTAGATCATTAAATTTTTAGAAGATTGATTTTATTTTGATTCTTTCCCTTATTTCTTGTAGCTAAACTTTCCTTATTTTTTAGTCAAACATTTATATTCTTTTTTTTTTCTTTTCTTTTAGGCAGAAGTGTATATATAGATGTTATATCATTTTTGAAAACAAACCGGAAAGAAGTAAATCCAATCTTCACTTCTCTGTTGTATTAGCAATCTTCTCCTCTTTCTTGTAAAGGGGCAATCATCTCCCTTCTTTTACAAATGTTTTCTTTCATCAATTAGAACAAGAATTCTTTTGTCTTCGGTTGATACTCTTACTCCAAGATATGTAAAATTTTCACACCAAATGATGTGACATTCTTGAGCATTCACTCTGCATGCAACAATGCTGGGTTAGTGGAAGAAAGCTGCAACATCTTTGCTGCCATGATAAGCAACCCTGACGTTGAATTGACCAAAGATCACTATTCTTGTATGGTTGATCTCCTTGGGCGCGCTGGGAGACTTAAAGAGGCTGAAACAATGATTTTACAGGTCAAAAGTCCAGTTGTGGTTCTGTGGAGAACACTCCTTTAAGTGCATGTAGAAATCATGGAGAAGTTGAGACGCCAAAGCAAGTCATGGACAGAGTACTCAAGTTTGATCCTGGAGATAAGCGAACACATGTTCTAATGTCAAATCGTTATGCTTCAAGTGGTAATTGGAGGCAAGTAATTGAGTTGAAAAGCTCAGTGAAAGAGATGAAACTGAAGAAGAATCCAGCAATGAGTTGGGTTGATGTAAATAAAGAGGTTCATTCTTTCATAGCTGGAGATTGGTCTCATCACCTTAGATCTCAAGAAATATATGGAAAGTTGGAGGAATCAATTGAGAGGGTTATAGAATTGTGGGTTATGTTCCTGACACAAGATTTGTATTACAGAACTTGGATAAATATGAAAAAGGAAAGTCACGGCGAGAAGCTTGCTCTTTCTTTTGCTTTACTAATGAGTGGTGAGACGCGAACTCCTAGAAGAATACTCGAGAATCTTAGAGTTTGCGGAGATTGTCACACATGGATAAAGCTGGTCTCAGAAGTTGTTGGGAGAAAGATAATTGCCAGAGGTTCAAAGAGATTTCATCATTTCAGAGATTGGTTGTGTTCTTGTGGAGATTACTGGTGATTCCTATTCACAAGTTCATGTTCAATCCAAAGCCCTTTCAACCACATCCAGCTATCCGTGTTCAAAATCTGCTGTGTGACATGTTGTTTGGGGTCTCAAATTGAACTCATTAGGTGTACTGCATCACTAACTACTGCTAAATGGTTGATCCATGTGACTCGGTACCAAGATTGTACAAGCAAGGACCTTGCTTGTCGGCACTTACAACAGCTTCTATTCAAAATTGGTTTTTGGATGACATCGTTTGGAAAGCATTGTGCTTATCTGGATCATTCTGTTATTATTGACATTAAATCAAACAGAAAATAAGAGAAAATTGGTACAGTATAGGGTGTTTATTTCAAGGAACGTTTTGACATCTCGTTATTACTCGATGTCTCATATGATGTCCAATAACATAGAAAATCAGAATATACAAAAGCATAATATACCCTGATACATTTCAGACCCTTAACTGGGTTATATCTGGTAATGAGTGAAAGGGGTGGTGATCAGGATTTGAAATTGTCAAATGACGTTTTCCTGGTGGGACCTCACAAATTCTCATCCCAGCCAGACAGCTAAAAACCCCTTCTTTGAAAGAGATAAATGAATTTGACAATTGTTGAGTTGTATAGTACTTTCTTGACTGTTTACATGAATTGAAGAGCTTCCTTTGGTTTTCCAAGAAGAGATAATACGGTTCCAAAGATATGCTTGGAAGAGAGCCCTGCTTCTTCAAGCTGATCTTGGGGTGCTCCGTGGTCGATGTATCTATCGGGAAGCACCATTGATCTCAACTGCAGAAATTAACACACAAAGCTATAATATCGACTAAAACAAATAATCAAGACTAATGACACTTTAGAAAACTATAGTCTTGGCAATCACCTTGAGTGGTCCATCTAGATAGCCATTTAAGCTAAGATATTGAGAAACATGAGATCCAAACCCTCCAATAGAACCTTCCTCAACAGTAATCAGGATCTCGTGTTCAAGAGCTAATCTCCTGATGAGTTCTGTGTCTAGAGGTTTGCAAAACCTAGCATCAGCCAATGTAACTGAAATGTCCCGGGCTTTGAGCAAGTTTGCAGCCTCAATACACTGTTGAACAATAGAACCATATCCCAGAATAGCAACGCTGGAGCCCTCCATCAATATCCTTCCCTTTCCAATCTGTCCAGCATCAGATGTAAAATGGACATTTTAATAATTTTGGATTTAGATTCCATTATAGCAACTTTTAAGTTGATCAAATGTTTTGTGCTAACCTCAAGAGGAGTCCCTTTGTTATCAGGAGGAAGAATCGCCCCAACTCCGTTGCCTCTTGGGAACCTGAAGCAGCTAGGTCTGTCATCAATAGCAGCAGCAGTGGCAACCATGTGCATAAGTTCGGCTTCATCAGATGGTGCCATTACAATCATGTTAGGCAAGCACGCCATGTATGTGATATCAAATGCTCCACAGTGAGTGGGTCCATCTGCACCCACTAAGCCTGCTCTGTCCATGGCAAAGCGTACAGGTAATTTCTGAAGGTCTACATCATGTACGACCTGTATTTCCGATCATGAAGAAAATTATTAGTATCCAAACTTTGGGGATTATTAGTGGAGGAAAAGCACAATAATTTTATGTCTATTTTTTTAAAAGGAATAATTTACCTGATCGTAACCACGTTGCAGGAATGATGAGTAAATGGCACAGAATGGCTTGAGGCCTTCAGCTGCTAACCCCGCTGCGAATGTCACGGCATGTTGCTCAGCTATACCCACATCAAAGCATCGATCGGGAAACCTCTTCTGGAAATAATTGAGGCCAGTCCCACCTCCCATTGCAGCGTGGATGGCTACAATCTTGTTATCTAACTCGGCCTCTTTTATCAAAGATTCAGCAAAGTATTGTGTGTATGTGAGGGTGGGCGACTTAGACTTGAACTGCTTTCCTGTGTTGGGGTCAAACTTGACAACTCCTGAAGGCGAATTCACGGTGAGGAGCTTGTGTGAATTTATTTTAAGCAACAGAAATACTTCAAAACTGAAGCTTCATCTTACCATGCATTTTATCAGCTGCAGCTTCCGCTGGGGGATAGCCCTTGCCTTTCTCAGTTACAATATGGATCAAAACTGGCCCCGGTGCAGGCATGGATTTCACTTTTTCGAATATTGTGACAAGATCTGCTACGTTGTGGCCATCCACTGGGCCAATATAGTACATCCCGAGCTCTTCAAAAAGAGTTGACCCGTTACCGCTGATCATACCTCTTGCATATTCATCCACTTTAGCTGCAACTTCATGTGCTTGGGATCCAATTTGCTTTGTGATGTGCTGATGAGGATATAAAAACACAAGTGAAATCTCTTTTTCTTCAGAAGGAGCTTGAGAATTTATAAGCCTACAGGCTTGAAAACTTACCTTTGCTGCTTCACGAAGTTTTCGGAACTTGGTGCTGGATTGAATCTTGGTTAGTGTGCTACTGAGGGCTCCAACAGGAGTTGCAGGCCCGTCAAGTGTAGCAGTAGGCAAAGAAACTTGCTTGTTATCATTCAGAACAACAATCAGGTTAGAATCAAGGTACCCTGCATTGTTCATCGCCTCGTATGCTTGTCCAGCAGTCATGGCACCGTCTCCAATCACAGATATTATGTTATTGGTCTTCCCCAATAAGTCTCTCCCAACAGCCATTCCTGCGAAGTTATTTTCCATTTCATCATCAGAAAAGAGCACAGAAAAAAGAAAGAAATACTATTGAAGTTGTCCTTCAGAGATCAAACATACCAAGACCAGCAGAGATACTTGTAGAGCTATGTCCTACTCCAAAAGAATCAAAGATACTCTCATCTCTCTTGGGAAATCCTGCAAGACCTGAAGTCTTCCTAATGGTGTGCATTCTAGACCTCCTTCCGGTCAAAATCTTATGTGGGTATGCCTGCAAAATTCAATAGCTTTCTTTTTAGAAAAACATGAAAATATAAATGACAATTCATATCCTTACAAGTTATTGCCCCTCTCTTTCTCTCTCTGGAATGCACTTGCGAGTTCATTTTCCTCACCTGGTGGCCGACATCCCATACGATTTTGTCCTCTGGGGTATTGAAAACATGGTGCAAAGCAACAGCCAACTCCACCACTCCCAAGCTAGAACTTAAATGCCCACCTGTCTTTGCCACAGAGAATACAATCTCTGCTCTTAGCTCTGCTGACAGTTGTTCCAATTCCTTCAAAAGGGTACCCCTTGACATAATTAGACTTTAACAAATTCTTGTTAATCTGACCAAGAGCAGAAAAAAATTTGATGACCCCAAAAAAGTTTACCTGAATTGAGAGATTCTTCATGTGAATTGGATAATTGATTGTATCCAATAAAGGAGTAGGTGGTTTCTCTCCAGAGTAATCAATTTTCCATTCCTCCTTTTCTTTCCTGAACAACAATTTCCCTTCCTCAGCATTTGGCATACCCGTTGATGCCCTCACACGGAACTAGAAAACACCCAAAAGAACAAAAAGACACCATTAACAAAATTTCACATTAAATCAGGAAACAAAAATACCCATTTTCCAAAATCAATCAAAATGAATGGTCAAGTCACCTTTTGTCTGCAGCTCAATTTAGTTTTTGGTGTAGTCAGGCATGATGACATGAATGGGTTTGTCTTGATCACTGCGGAACTTGACACCGCCATGCCTGATAAAGGGAGGGAGGGAGGGATGGATAGAGAGAGAGAGAGAGAGAAAGAGTTGTGGTGTTGCTGTTGAGAGAGGTGACGGTGAAAGGTTTGAGGAGATTCTGTACCGAGGTTGTGAGTATATATAATCAGCCAAGAGGAAATACAGTTTACTTGACCAAGAATAATAACAAAAGATTAGCCAAATATTCTCGCGAGATGTCTATGGTAATCCCGATAAAATGGATCTACTCATTATTATAATTATTATTATTTTTCCACAGCCCTCCGGACCGCGCGAGGAAAATCTTTTATTTATTTATTTTTTGGTCTTCTTTGGATTTTCATTATTGGCTGGCTGGTCTAATCCTTTAAAATATCTCGGGCAACTTCCTTGTCGCTTACCCAGAGGTCGCTTTGGTCAGCCCATCTCGTCGTCTACTTGATCAACGGCTGTGATTCAATGCTCAGTTGCATTTCATGGAAGTGGGCTTGTTCAATGGATTTTCAATATCCGATCTACTTACTATATACACATGTACATGTTAAAACCTGCTAGACACGAGTTAAGAAATTTTATCACGTAGGTTTTAATTAGAAAATGTATATATATATTTTATATTTCATTACTTAAGAAATATTTATTTATTGAAAAAATTGTGTTTATTAATTATATCAAGATAAAAGAATATCTCATGAATTTTAGCATATTAAATTTATTTATGAACGAGATTTCGTTGAAACAAACATAATTGATTACCCATAATATGTTCAAAATTTTGAATATTTCTTGAATAAGTAATATATATATATATATGCTTGTATGTGTGTATGTATGTATGCATGTATCATGTATATGACTTAAAAATTTATAAAAATGAGTTCATAATGAAGCATGGCTCTATTTTTGGTTAATAGGCTTAATTAACAACCATATAAAAATTAATGGCTTCGATACCATAGTTATCACCTGCCACTAAAATATTCATTTAATTTTAATTGCAACCAAATGCATATTAAAATGGAGATCGTGGATCCAACATTATATTCTCCCCATATTATTATTGAATAAATTAAAATCACTATTCAAATACATTTGAAAATGAAGATCGTGGATCCAAGATTATACAACAGGAGATAATTCTCCTCATATAATTATTGAATGAACTAAAATCACTATTAAAATTTAAACTTACTTTTTCCAAAAAAAAAAAAAAAGGTTACCATGATATACCAACCGTCAGACTAATACTAATTATACAACATGGGATAATTCTCCTCGAAAAATCACCCAATAAATTAAAATCACAATTAAAATCCAAATTTACTTTTTGGAAAGAAGTTATCACCATATATGTCACTCGTGAAATTTTATGGTCTTGGTACCATTATTTGATATCCAAAGTAATTCAAAATATCGTTTTTATTGAGAAAAATAAGGAAAATAGTTCTTTTCAAGGGATTTTTATCTTCATAGAATACATAACCATGGATTTGTACATTATATTTAAAACTAATCTTAAATGGATATTTTTGTGAATGTACGAGTTGAATGTGTATGAGTACCGATTTCAAATATGGTACTTTCTTATGATGGATACACTAGTGTTATCAATCATATTTAAAAGAATTCTGATTTTTTGTATAATTTATTTTCAAATTTAAATTTTGTTGCTTTAAATAAAAGAAAATATAAAATTTATTTCTAACTGCACAAAATTATGAATTTTTAGATTAAAAAATAAAATTTAAAAATCAACTTAATTTAATTACTATGTAATCATCCTAATTAGCTCCTACAAGAAAGAAAATCCTAAAAATAATTAAGTAAATATCAATCTTTGCAAATAAATTTCACATTTTATTTTTATTGTTTCAAATATAGGAATTTAATTGAATTTTATACTTTAATTTTTGTGCTCTAAACACGTGAACTCATTTATAAATAAACTCTATAATTCGGTATATTTCAAATGAATTAAAGTTATTTTCATTTAGTACGAGCAGAGATAAGGTAATGTCGCTCCTTGGATTTCCCAGATTGTTCGTCTCCTGTTCTTTTTGCGTGGATCATGATTCGTCCGGACGAAAAATGGTTAAGTGCCATGTTTCTTAGAGAGAGAAAAAAAAAGTAAATAAATAGATATAATATTTTTTTGGAGGTGGGTTTATGAAATAGCAAAGGGAGAAAGAGGGAAATAAAATAAAGTGGGAAATAATCGAGGGACTGGCAGTTTAATGAGATAGAATATTAAATCTTTTAATTAAATTTAAAATTTGAAAAATAAAATAAATAATACTGACACTAAATAGAGTTTTTGTAGACGTTCGAATATGATTAATTAGAATATGATTTTAGATTAAAAGTGATTGAAAAATAAAAAAATAAAATAAAGTACCAAAGTAACGATGAGCATAAATAAAATAATTTAATTTAATATTTATTGGCCGCGTCAACCATAAAACTCCCAATGGTGACAATTGAGAATGATATTGACCGACCCCAATGTTGAACTTGAACCTTTGAAGTTTGAAGCAATGACCAAACAATAATTGGAATAAAAGAAAAAAGAAGCAACAATGGGGAGGCTAAGAGCAAGACCAGATATACATTTCTGGTTTATGCTTCCATCTGTACACGTTTGCAAGGCACGAGAACCATAAATCAAAATAGAGAATAAATGTAAATAAATTTTGATGAGCTCACATATGAATCAAGTTGTGGATTCATCTGAATTGTATCTTGATCTGTGTGCTCGTCACAAAGAAAAGATATTTTGTTGCAGGCATCATGGTATACCAACGCCTAGTTGATTGAATGATTGATTACTAATTTTCTTTAAATAAAATTTTAATTTTAATTTTATATGTAAAAAAATAGATATGGAGAGAGATTTATCTTTTAAAAATTTAATCCAACTCAAATTAATTTCAATCGAATTCAACATGATTATCAAATCTGATGATTTATTGAAAAAGGGACCATGGTATAGATGCAACTTATCCCTTTTTTATTCATTTATGATAAATAAAGCAAAAAAAGTCAAAAATATGCTCTTTTTTGTGAAGGCATTCCGTGAATAGATGAAACTTATCTCTATAAGTAAAATATGGAGATTAGCCAAGTTGGGTAGAGCAGGGTAAAGTAAGCAAGAAGGGTCCAAAAGCTGTCACCATGGAGTGAAGCAAGCACAGGGTGGTTTGCATGTAATCACACTTTAACTGACGCGACAAAAAAGAAAGCAAAATGGAGATGCTCAATGAAAGCTTTTTGGATGCTTTTCTATCCTAACTCTTTTATCAAAACGAATCTTTGAGTATCTATACCTCTGCAATTCCCTTTGTTATTCACAAACAGCCCACTTCGTTTCTGGAGGTGGGGACTTGTTTTTTAGTTTTTACATAGTCCTGTCATTTATCCTATATATGTATGACATACCCTAAATTAGAATTGTTTAGTGCATTGAAAACAATTTTAAGTAACCTAACCTTTATTAAATCCTAAGAATTTGGGGCAAATAAATTTATGAGAAATGTACTTTTCTTTTTTCTTTTCTTCTTGTTTTTATATCTTAAATAATGTTTTTAAAACCTAATCAATAAATAACTCGACAATTTATTGATTCATTGATTCATTTGATCAGACCGATTAGACTATTTTATAAATCGGATGACATTATCATAATGTTATATATATAATTTATTACATACTTTAAAATAAAATAAAATCTATATATTTTTATGAAAAAAAAAAAGAATTTGAATCTATATATCTTTCTAAAAATTAAATTGTAAAAAAAAAATTATGGGTGGAATGAAAAAAGTCACATATTTTTTTTCTTTGAACTGGTTTGAATGATTTATTGATTTTGTCGGTGTTGATTATTTTTAAATGGTGTTGATCAGGTTTGGTTTTTTTTTAATTTAATAGTAAAAATCAAACCGAATTATAGATAATTCACGATCAAATCGGTCGAATCGACTAATCCAATTCGATTTTAAAATCACTGATACTAAATGTGAAATACATGGGCCCTCTCTCTTTTATCTCCCAGTCAGTTTTCATTGTGGTTTAGAGTATAAATTAACTTTTCCAACTTTATTCTCTCTATATATTTATATATGTATTTATCAAAATAAAAAGAACTAATAATATATTCCTCCACTAATTTAAACTTTTGAAAAGATATTAGTTATACAAAATTTAAAATGATATCACAGTATAAACTCTTCGATTTAAATCATATCATCCATTTTCATAAGAATGTCAGCACAACTGTTTACTTCCCCATAACAAGAGGGATCGCATCAAGTACTTGCAATCATCGGTTGGAGCCAAGAGTTTATGATTTGCATCTTTAAAGGCAAATCTCTGTAGGGTCACAACTCTCTCTCTCTCTCTCTCTCTCTCTCTCTCTCTCTCTCTCTCTCTCTCTCTCTCTCCACCTACCTAATCAAACTCAGCTTTTAATTTTATGATACCCAAGTCCCAAACTCGGGACCAAGCGTAGGAAGGTAAAGAAGATGAGATGGACAAAGTTCTCTTTAATTTGTGCACAAATTTTCTCATATGCTCTTGAATTATAAACTGTTTACTTCCCCATAACAAGAGGGATCGCATCAAGTACTTGCAATCATCGGTTGGAGCCAAGAGTTTATGATTTGCATCTTTAAAGGCAAATCTCTGTAAGGTCACAACTCTCTTTCTCTCTCTCTCTCTCTCTGCACCTACCCAATCAAACTCAGCTTTTAATTTTATGATACCCAAGTCCCAAGCGAAGGAAGGTAAAGAAGATGAGATGGACAAAGTTCTCTTTAATTTGTGCACAAATTTTCTCATATGCTCTTGAATTATTATAATATGATTGATTGACTCCGCAAAAAATTTAACAAACTAGCCATTGTCCTAACCCTATGCCAAAAATAAAAGGAAAAAAAAAAAGGGATCAGCATTTATCACATGGTTTTCTTGGACAAGATGCATACCCAATGGTCAATAACAATTTTGTCACGAATACACGTTGCCATTTTCTCTCAACAGAAGTAAAACCCACGTCTTATGGTCACACCCTTGCAATTGAAAGCGACATATGCGACTCATTACTACATCTAAACAAATTAAAAAAAATAATAATAATAACAATAAATTAATCAAACAAAAGCCTGGCATGCCACACCACTATTTTGTGGGACCTCTTTCCCTCCGCTTTTTGGGCTCTTTTAAAATTATAAGGAATTGAAAACAAAAGGTTTTAGTAGGGCCCAATGTGCCGGATTGTGAAAAACGTTTTTTTAATTTTTAATTTTTTCATATTTTTTATTTTTAAAGAAAAAAATAAAAAATTTAAAAAATATGTGAAAAAATATATATTTTTTTTATCTCTAATTTTCTCTGATAATTTAAAAAATTTTTAAAAATACAGATTTATTTATAACGAAAAATAATAGAAAACACATTTAAATACAGTTGCAATTTTTTGAAAAACGTTTTCTAAAATATATAATTATTTTCCACAACTAAATACACCCTTAATTTCCATTAATCAAAATTTGAAAGGATTATTTAGTACCCAAAGCATGTATAATATCCATGCTAATCTTATCCATCCCACCCAGGTACTTGATTAGTTTCTTTTTCTAGATAACAAGGGTATTTATTAATTTTACAAGAAAAATTAAATGTCTATATTCAGAAGTTTCTTGTTTAAAAAATGGTAAAAGAAAATAAAAAAAACATTTTTGAGCATTCCTATTATATATATTATTTTTCTTTTGAATGTTGTAGGAAAAAGAATTTGTTAATGGCATTGTCATTGATATTGTCATATCACTTGATGACAATTGTCAATTGCAACTGCAGGTGTAAACGATTTTATTAAAATGTATAACCTGAAAAAATATAAATTAATTACATTTTCAGATCGGCGCACTCAGTAACTTTCATCGAAAGAGTAAGCTAAAACTATAGCTGTAATTCTAATTTAATTTTTGATTATATAGAGCAGAGTTATCCATATTATATAATTCTAAAATTCTAATATACGATTGAATAAAAAAAAATAATAATACGAGCCCACCACCGAGCACAGAGTGGATAGAGATTTAGACCAACAAGACCATGTTTGGATGAAATGCTTGTGAAATCTCATTGTTTTGCACAATGGTACATGGGAAAGTCCAAATTTGTGGTCCTTAGATGGCATCAAAATGCCGGCTTATAGCTTTAGATGCCCATCTAAGAACTCTTTGTCTGCTTTTGCTTTTCCAGTTTCATATTTGATTGGGAAATTACCCGTAAATAATAGGTTGTTCATACGTACACGACATGAGCTTTTATTAATAATGGGATAGTAATATTTTAGGAACTTATTGAAATCCCGAAAATTGCTATTGTTATGATATAACAAGAATTTCTTAACCAAATTTGGATGAATGAAAAAAAATTATATTAGAAGAGTTATCTCTGAGATAAGACCCCATAAATATTGAAATTAGATTATTAAAATATAATTTTGAATACTGAGAATAAAAAAAAAAGAATAATTTAGGTTGATGTAAGTGCCTTTATGTTTGGGTTACATGAATGTATATGGTAAGTTATTAAGTGTTATTATTTTCTTCTTTTCTTTTCTTTGTCATTTTGGACATAGGGGTCCATTTGTACTTTAAAGCAAAGTTATTAATCCTGTTTCGATTGTGATTTCGATATGTTCTATTGTTATGATATATTTGGGTATTTATGCATCGGAGGGTTTTGTTTAAGAGTTCACTATACATAAGAATATATATATATAATTCAAAATATTATATTAATAAATATAAATTTTAATTCTAATTTAAAAATAAATTAGTTCCAAATTATGTAATATAAACACAATATCAAATATCTAAAAATAAGTTTTAAAATTCAGAATAATTACAAATGTTTAAATGAAATATTTTATCAAATTAAAATTTACGATTTTTGTCTCGTAATGCAACAAGTGGAATATATCTAGAACGTCTCAGGTTGTATTTAGTTGAAAAAATTCAGAATAAGTCGAAATGTTTAACGAGATAAAATTTATTTTCTATTATTCCTCTTTTAAAGTAGAGAAAAATATCCCAAACAAAATGGAATTAACAATTTTGCTATCATTGAAGTTCTTGTAATAAAAGTAAAACCTAAACCAACTAGTTGGAAAAAAATTTTTAGAATTTTCTCCAAGTAGGGTTATGCTAATAAATTGTATGTGGTCCGAATTCAGCTACATACACACACAAAAAATACATACATATATACATACATGCACATGTGCACGCACGCATGCACGTGCACGCATATATATATATATATATATATATGTATAAGAGATTCGTAAAATTCTAAAAGTGTAGTTATACTAATCTTTTTACTTATCCTTAAATATATAATATTTAGTACATATAACAAAGAGAAAAAAAATATAATACTGGATGAATTAGTTCAACTAATTATTTAGTTTTTGATTCAATCGGAGATTTTTGATTCGGTTACTCGTTACTGCACTTGAATTCACTCTCTTAAATGAAGTTACCGAATACACCAATCATCAAATTATAAATTTGTTTGAATTAACGGATAAAATTCAGTTGATTACTAATGGCTTATGGTTAGTAAGCTGTGAACTGATATTGTCAGAAGATATCATATATTATAAAAATATTTAATTTTATTAGAGAATATTATGAGAATATTTGAATTTTTTATTTTTATATTTTTATAAATCTATTGAAATAATAAAATATTAAATTTCATATTATTATCTTGCTTCCTTCTCTAATATGATATCAAAATCATATTCATACATCTTTAACATGGTACCAAAATGATGTTCATCTATAATTCATGTTTATTGTTCAAATAGAAAATGACAAAAAAAAGTGTATGTTAATTAAATTCATTTTTTTAAAAATATTTCTTTTTATATATTGAAATATAAAATTTATAAATATAATTTAATAGTTTTAAAAATAATTAATTCTAATATATTATAAAAATAATACAAATCATATATATATATATTTATGACTTTACAAAAATGATAATTTTTTAACTATTTAAAAAAAAAAAAAAGCATTTGGTCTAAATATATACCATAGTAATAATTTAAATCTTATCTTATAAAAAATTAGAGAGTAAAAATAGTAAAAAGTAAAAAATATTATATATATATACCAAATGGGTAAAATAATTTGTAATTATCTAAAAGTTTTTGTTATTAATAATATACAAATATTGAAATAGTAAAAAAAAGTCTTAAAAACAGTTTTTCAAAAATTAAAAATTATTTTGATAAATGATGACTGGTGTGTCGTCAAACAACTAAAAATAAAATACATATTTCACAAAATACTAGTATAGAGTGAATAAGGTCATTTCCACAAGAAACGGTGGATTTACTTCTTTTAAGGAAAATAAAATAAAATAAAAAATATGAGGGTTGGAGAATTAACTAAACTAATTAATCAAAAATAAAGAACTCAAAAATAAAAGAATAAAAACAAATGAAAAATCAAATTTTCTAGTCAAAAGGAATTCTATCCATCTTGATTTCATGTGATTGATCATTGATTTATCTAAGGATTTCAACACCCATAAATAAATTAGTTATAGTCATCGACAATCGCTTAACGACCAATCTCTCCTTACTTCATCGATAATTAAGAGAAGCTCATTAACTATTTCCCTAATCGAGAGTCAACCCTAGAGAAGCTCTTAGGATTGAAAGTCTCAACAGCATTAAGATTTAGAGAGACCCAATTCTAATTAACAAACACACAACTAATTCATTTAAATTATATTATTTAATTTCATGACATGAATGTCATTCCCATGACTCGAATATCATTTACCATTTTTTTAAAACTAACAAACAATTACGGATTTTCCGTTTTAATTAGTTGTAAATTATTCTAGAACTATTAAATATTCGTCACTATTTAACAAACCCTAGAAAATCATGATCCATGAAACATAGAAATTAAATAAATACCTATGAGATATTGATTTAATAAATCTAATTAAATTTCACAATCATTATTCATCAAGTTTTTAATAACCCTCCAACTAGAAAAAAATAAAATTAGAATAAAAACATGAAAGAGAGAAAACTCACAAATTTAATGAAAATACTGCTGGAAGTAAGATAAATATCGAAGAAACAAGACATGATTTTATGCTGGAACCAAAATAAGGTCTACAAGAAAAGAATAGTGTTTTGTCTATCTTGGGAGAAGAAGTCTACAATAGAATGCATCTCCCAAAACAAATCGTGATTGCTGCCAACTAAATAAGTTTTGAAGAATAAAATGGTGTGCTCCTCATGGACGTGAGGCTGCTGCCCCCTTGGGGCTTCTCCCTCTTCTCTCCTAATTGCACAATGTAACCCTCTATATATAGGAATGAGTTAACCTAATTTCTAAAGAGAAAACTCTCCTAAATTTTAGATAACTACTAAATAACAAATTACAAGGGTTTGAAAATTTCAAAATTCTTATTCCCAAATATTTAGGAATAAATTCAATATATTTGCAAATCTTCCATACTTCCAAATTTGTCCTCATTTTTCTTTTATTTTTCTTCATGTCTCATTCATCATTCCTAACATATAAAATATAATAAAATACAATAATTAATGTAATATTTATTTAAAAATAAAATAAAATAACTTGTAAATATTACACAAATTTATACCCTATTAAATTCTCCCACACCTAGATGATACTTGTTCTCAAATATTTCTAACTCAAATAAATTTAAAACTACTATAACCAACCTATTTTTTTTTTCAAACTACTAAACCAACATATACCATGAAAATCAAACTAGAAAAATAATCAAAATAACAAATATTTCACAGTGTTTCATACGAGAACAACTATTACAAATTTCAAAAATTCCCAATGAAATCAAAACTGCATGATTCAACATCCTCTCCAAAGGTTCACTCAAATTCACTCAAAATGGGGTGAAAAATATATCAACAACACTCAGATCAACACATTGGAATTGGTATTACCATATGCTTGCAAATTTATCAAATGTCCACCACTTATAAATTTGAATTTCATGCACTAATCAAAAGGTCTTTTATTTGGTTGTAACGTGGTTAGGGTTAAGGGTAAGATAAAAGGGTTTATCAAGGGTTTAAAATGTACCAAAGAGAATATGCAACTAACTACATAATTTTTCTATAATAACACATTTGTCTTTCACAAATAGCATATTAAAATTATTTTTTGATAATTTGTTTATTTTCTCACCAAATTTGAGTGATATTGATATATTCTTCATCTCTTTCTAAGTGCATTTGAGTGAACTCTTGAAAATAAATGTTGAATCTTACTATTTTGATTGTATAAGAAACTAGTGGGATTTATAGTTGTTGCTCTCGTGTAAAGCACTGTGTAGTACATGTCGTTTCGATTATATTCCAGGCTTGACTCTATGGTGCTAATTAGCTTTGGAGCTTGGAAGAAGATAAAATAATGGTTAGAACAATCTGCGTTTTATCTGAACGAGGATGCTTGAGGACAAGCATCATTTAGGTGTGGGGGAATTTGATAGAGATAAATTTAGTGTAATATTTGTGATTTATTTTATATTATTTTTGGGTAAATATTGTATTAATTTTGAGTATTTGTTGTGCTTGAATCATTGGAGATCATTTATAAAGGAAGGTGGAAAAATTGAGCAAAAATTGGTGATTTGACATGCAAGAAGAAATCTGGATAGAAATGCTCAACCGTTGCATGTCAATTTCAAAGAAGTTGGATGAAAATTGGGAACGTGAATATTGAAAATTTCCTTCTTTGATTAGATTTTGAGAATTTAAAAATTTTAGATATTCTTATATTTTGTTAGTCTTTGAGTTGTAAACAATATTTGAAAGTTTTCTCTTCTTTATTTTAGTAACTTATAGCTCTAAGATTTTTTTTTTTTACCTTTTAGTAAAAAAAGGTAAAAGAGAGGAAATTACTTAAATTTAGGAATTTTAGTTGTTTTAGGAAAAGTGAAGTTGGCCACCCATGCAGGAAAGTGTATCATTCATATTGGGAAGGAAAGTAGCATTTGTTTTTAGGAGAATTTTAGTTAATTAAAGAAGGGGTCAATAGGAAGTAGGGAATTAATTGTCTCTTCCTTCTACCCGACGGCTGCTTATTCTTTTGGGGAGAGAAGGACGGCTGGTCACTTTTTCCTGGTTCTATTATTTCTCTTCAGCAATAATAATTTTATTTGTGAGTTCTTTTCAATCATGATTTCATTCTAACTTATTTTCTAGTTGAAGGTTAGATGAAACTTTGATTCATGAAGTTGTGAGATCTAAATGTATTTATTTTTTCAACAATTATAAGTATTTATTTAATTTTTGCATTTCAGGATCACGATTTTCTAGAATTTATTGAATAGGTGACCAATTTTTAATAGATCTAGAATAATCTACAACTAATTAAAACAGAAAATTCATAATTGTTTGTTGGTTTTAATAAAGTGGTAATTGACATTCGTGTTATGGGAATGACATTCGTATCATAAGATTAAATAATCTAATTTAAATGAACCCGATGTGTGTTTGTTAATTAGAATTGGATCTCTCTAAATCTTAATGCTGTTGAAACCTTCAATCCTAAGAGCTTCTCTAGGGTTGACTCTCGATTAGGGAAATAATTAATGAGTTTCTCTTAATTATCGACGAAGTAAGAAGAGATTGGTCGTTGGGCAATTGTCGGCGACTATAACCAATTTATTTATGTATTGTTGAATTATCCTTGAATCAATGATCAATCGATTGAATCAAAGTGGAAATGAACTCTTCAACTACGTTAATTTATCTTGACTTTTATTCATTGAATTTTACCCGATTTTATTTTGTCGTTTTACTATTTCGATTTTAATTCTTCGCTTATTTAGATTTAATAGTTAATTTAGTCAATTTTAAGCCCCAAATTTTATTTTATTTTTTTATTACCTTAAAAGAAATAAATCTCTTTTTTCGTTGCTGCTTTTTTTCCCCTTTTTTTGTTCTTTTTTTTTTTCATGAAAAACTTCTTAGTACAAAAAATGAACAAAATCAAATTTTTTTCTTTTTTTTTCATATGTAGCAAATATCATCATCAAAACTCTAATCAATACATATCTCATAAGATAATCATATAACTAATATTATGCAATTAACTACATATATTTTTGATACAAGGGTTGAAACACAAGCCAAAAATAAGGTTGTGGTATTGTATTGAGGGTTTTGAAGAAAGAAAGGGTTTCAGGCTCAACTTGGTTCACTAAGGGGATTATAAATCAAGTTAGGAATTTTTACGAAAGTCAAAATTGGGTAAAACCTAAGTGCCTTTATCATTTCAATGCATGAAACTCTAGATGTGATTTCGAAATACATAATATTGTAAGTTCTAGAATAACCAATCCAAGTGTGATATTTACTCAAGAAAAGAAATTTCGAGCACAAAGAATGAATTTGCTTGCTTTAGGTTCAAAACCTCACTTTTAAATAAGGTTGTGTCAAATCTCAAATGTTTATCATTCAAAGAAAACTATTAAAGATATGAACGTCATTACAAGTACAAAAACCATTGATACAAGTTATTTATCATAAATTTCTAACCAACCAGATAACACATCAATTTAGAAAGCTCAATTTTTTTTTCTCTTTTTTTGTTTTTTTTTTCTAAATAAAATGAAACAAAATTTAATCTATTGTAGAAAAACAAACAAACTAAAAATAAAAATATGAAATATTCCCCCCACACCTAAATCATACATTGTCCCCAATGTATACTAAGTGAGAGAGAGAAAAAAAAACTATCGTATCAAATAAAAGAAAAAATAAAAAGATAAAAAGAGAACAAGACTTCTTTAGGGTGAAGTGATGAATGGAGGGGTCAAATCCAACAAGTCTTGAAGAAAAAATTATGGTGGCAGCAATGGATCCCTTCTTAAGGCGTGGGCACGCCCTAACTCATATACAATTCTGGTTATTTGAGAATATTAGAAAAACTTGGACAGCAATGGAGACTTATTAAGGCGTGGGCACGCTTTAATTGCAGAGCACTTCCGGTTACCGAAATTTTCAGCATTTATTTATCTAAAAATCAAAATCAAATCAAAATCAAACCAAATAAATATAAAATAAAAATCATAAAAGAAAATATTGGGTTGCCTCCCAATAAGCGTTTTGTTTAGTGGCGTTAGCTTGACATTGTCTCCTTGTCTTAACTCGACTCATAACTCGGTCTTGTCTATCTCGACTTCAACTTTTTGGGCATAAATTTTAATCTTGAATAGAAGTGAGGAACTTTTTGATTGACTATGGATCGCTTTCGGCACATGGGTTTATGATGGAGAAATTTATCCAACTGTGCATCCTCACTTATCAAACTCTCTTGCAACAAAAATCACATTTATCATACACAAAATTATCTTCAAAATTATCTTGCATGATAGTGTCGATCATACCAACGTGAAAAACAGATTCAGAATTATTTGGATACTTTATAGAATAAAAAATATTGAAAGTAACAATTTCACCATCAAATTCAAAAGACAAAATACCCAAATTTACACCAATTTTCGTCTTAACTGTTTTCATGAATGGTCTACCTAACAAAATAAGAGAAGGGTTAGGAGAACATGTATCATCCATATCAATCACATAAAAATCAGCAGGAAAAATGAGATCACCCATTTTCACTAAAACATCTTCAATCATACCCTCAGAATATGAATAGGATATATCAACTAATTGAATTATCACATTTGTCTCTTTCAAAGGTCCTAAATTCAAATCCTTATAAACAGACAAAGGCATAACATTTATCACTGCTCCTAAATTAAGCATAGCCTTTTCTAAAAATTTAGTAACAATCATACAAGGTATAGTGAACATACCGGAGTCTTTACATTTTGGTTGTAATTTTCTTTGAATGATTGCTGAAACATTCTCACTCACCACAACTCTATCATCATTTTTCAACCGCAATTTCTTAAATGCACAAATCCTTAAGAATCTTGGTATATCTTGACACTCGTCTTATTGCTTCTAAGAGTAGGATGTTGATTTCCACCTTTCAAAAAATCTCTAAAATTTCCTTCTCCTCATTCTCTTTCTTTGGTCTTACTAACCTGCTAGGAAAAGAATGTGGAATTACAATTTTAGTCTTAGAGGTTTCGGTTTCTTTACTTACCTTAGTGGCCAATTCATTTAACATTGATGCCTCGTTTTGTTCGGCTTCTTTTATCTTCTTTGGTTGTTAGCGAGTTGTCCTGCACTTTCCTTTCATTTTTGACCGCCATAACACTCACGTTTTCTCTCGGGTTGATCTCTACTTGAGAAAATAACTTCCCATTACTTTTCTCAATTTGACTCACGGTCGTTGCCAATTGCGACATCTGATTTTCCAAGTTTTTCATGCTAATTCTTGTCTCTAGTTGAAATCGTTGGCTTTCCTGTTGAAGCAATTGAGTGCTGTTAGCCAAATTTTTAACAATTTCTTCTAGAGACATACTTTGATTTGAAGATGATTGTTGTGGCTGAATTTGTGATCGAGATTATTGTTGAAACCCTTGTTGTCAATTCGCATAACTAAAATTCGGATGATCCCACCATCCAGGATTATAAGTGTTTGAATAGGGATCATATTTCCGTTGAGGTTGTCCCAGAAATCCCCTCGCTGCATTGAGTTGTTCATTCGAATCTTCTTGAAAGGAAGAGCACAAATCCGTAGGATGACCAAAATCAGAACAAACTCCACATGCCTTAACCTGTTGTGTTTTTCCTACAATAATATTACGCACAAGATAAGTTAGTTCTCTTAATTCTTGACCAATGGAAAGATCACTTACCTCATTGACCCTTTTTGGAATTTCTTGCTTTATTCCAAATTGTTGAGCATTGGCTTCCATATTCGAGATCAAATATTTCGATTCATCGGGTGTCTTATTCACCAATGCTCCTCTACTTGTAGCATCTATCATGTTTCATTCCATTAGGGATAGACCTTCATAGAAATATTGGATTACCAACTATTCTGGAATTTGATGTTGAGGACAGCTAGCACATTGTTGTTTGAATCTTTCCCAATATTCATATAAGGTTTCTTCGTTGAATTGCCTTATTTCACAAATTTCCTTTCTAATAGTGGTTGCACGAGAAGCTGGAAATTTTTTTTCTAAAAACATCTTTTCCAATTCAGGCCAAGTAGTAATAGAATCAGAAGGTAAATAAAAGAGCCAATCTTTAGCCTTATCTACCAATGAAAAAGGAAAAACAACAAGTTTAAGTTGTTCTTTGGTTACCCCTGTGGTCTCATGGTAGAACAAACAATGTGAAACTCTTTAAGGTGTTTGTGAAGATCCTCCCCTGCAAGACCATGAAATTTAGGCAATAAATGAATTAGTCCATATTTTAATTCAAATGGAGTTATAATATTGAAAAAATTAATGCACAAAGGTTCTTGATTAAATTCTGGGGTTGCCAACTCCCTTAAAGTCCGTTGGACTGCCATATTTGTTTTTTTGACTTCCTTCTCCTTAATGTTAACATTTGAGTCTATGAGCTGGTCGGCCAGATTGTTTCCAAGTGATGAACTTGCTGCCTTCTTTGTCTCTTGAGTCTCATTTTTCAATTTTCGGACTGTTTTCTCGATCTTTGGGTCAAAAACTAGTTTACCTGTACGAGCAGAACGAGGAATAAACCAGAAAAAAGGAAACAAAAATTAAAAGAAATAAATCTTTTGACACATTTTTCCCTGACAACGGCACCAAAATTTGGTGTGTCATCAAACAACCAAAAATAAAATACTTATTTCACAAAATACTAGTATAGAGTGAATAGAGTTATCTTCACATGGAACGGTGGATTTACTCTTTTAAGGAAAATAAAATAAAATAAAAAATATGGGGGGTTGGAGAATTAATTATACTAATTAATCAAAAATAAAGAACTCAAAAATAAAAGAATAAAAACTAATAGAAAATCAAATTTTCTAATCAAAAGAATTATATCCATCTTGATTTCATGTGATTGATCATTAATTTACCTAAAAATTTCAACACCCATAAATAAATTGGTTATAATCGTCGACAATTGCCTAACGACCAATCTCTCCTTATTTCATCGATAATTAAGAGAAACTCATTAACTATTTCCCTAATCGAGAGTCAACTCTAGAGAAACTCTTAGGATTGAAAGTTTCAACAGTATTAAGATTTAGAAAAACCCAATTCTAATTAACAAATGCACAACGGGTTCATTTAAATTAGATTATTTAATTTCATGACATGAATGTCATTCCCATGACACAAATGTCATTTACTACTTTATTAAAACTAATAAACAATTACGGATTTGCCGTTTTAATTTGTTATAGATTATTCTAGAACTATTAAACATTGGTCACTATTTAACAAACCCTAGAAAATCATGATTCATGAAACCCAAGAATTAAATAAATATCTATGAGATATTGATTTAATAAACTGAATTAAATCTCACAATCATTATTCATTAAGGTTTCAATAACCCTTTAACTAGAAAAAATAAAATTAAAATAAAAACATGGAAGAGAGAAAACTCACAAATTTAATGAAAATACTGCTGGAAGTAAGATAAATATTGAAGAAATAAGACATGATTTTTTGTTGGAACAAAAAAAGGTCTACAAGAAAAGAATAATGTTTTACCTATCTTGGGAGAAAAATTCTATAGTAGAATGCATCCCCCAAAACAAATCGTGATTGCTGCCAACTAAATAAGTCTTGAAGAATATAATAGTGTGCTCCTCATGGACGTGGGGCTGCTGCCCCCTTGGGGCTTCTTCCTTCCTCTCCTCTTCTAATTATACAATGTAACCATCTATATATAGGAATAAGTTAACCTAATTTCTAAATAGATGACTCTCCTAAATTTTAGGTAACTACTAAATAACAAATTATAATGGTTTGAAATTTTCAAAATTCTTATTCTCAAATATTTAGGAATAAATTCAATATATTTGCAAATCTTTCGTACTTTCAAATTTGTCCTCATTTTTCTTTCCTTTTTCTTTATGTCTCCTCCATCATTCCTAACATATAAAATATAATAAAATATAATAATTGGTGTAATATTTATTCAAAAATAAAACAAAATAACTTATAAATGTTATATCAATTTATACCCTATCAATAACTTTTTTTGTGGGATTCTATAGTTGTTATTAGAGTTATCAAACAACCATTTAACTATGGAAAAAGTCAAACAACCAAAAATATCCTTGATGTTCTAATCTTGAATCCTACTATATAATTAAGGTAATTTATGCCTTATAGGAAAAAGTGATACCTTATTGTGTGGCTCCTCAGTAAATAATTTGACCAATCTATCGATTTATTGATTTATTGGTTGGATTGATCGGATTATTTTACAAACTGAATAACATCAACATGTTGTTATATATATAGTTTATATATTATATATTTTAAAATAAAATAAAAAATATATATAATTTATATATTATATTGGTTAGACGGGTTGGATAGGTTGATTTTATCGGTTTTGACTGGTTTTAAACAATTTTGACTTAATTTAACTTTATTCGATTTAATAGTAAAAATCAAACCGAACTATAAAACAATTCATGGTTGAACCGGTCGAGCTGCCCGGTCCAATATAGCTTTAAAAGCACTGCTCCTCAGTCACCTTTAGGGGTAAACAAAGGAAAAAAAAAAAAGAGGGAAATATGGTAATTTAAGAACAAGTTCCGGCATTCTACACTGATTTTCTTACCCTAATAAAAATTTAATTAATTATTATTTAAAATACTAAATTAGATTAAGTATACCAGATCAAATTAAAATTCCCTCATAACATATTACTTCCCCAAATTATTAGTTGCGGCAAAATCATGTTTGAGATACCCGAAAATATTAACTCAATGCCAAATAAATACTTGAATTTTATTACAAATTTTTTAAGGTATTTTATTTTTTTGATACTTGACTATTAGTTTCCAAAAATCTAACTAATTCTGTTCAAGTAATTACGGGTCTAATTTAGAAATTGACTTTTCAACGTGTGTTTTTTTCATTCCTAAAATTCGAATTCAAAATTTTGATTAAAAGAGTTTAATACACTACTATTATACTCATTGATCATAGATGCATTTAAATTTCAATTTTGAATATAAATTGATACTTGTGTTCACCCTCCCTCGAGAACTTATCGCTTAACGCATTCAACTTATAATGTACCTGTCCAGCGTTAATCATTTTTTTTTCCAGGATTAACGTTTTAAATTCTAATATTTTTTTTATCCTGATTATACAAGAATTTAAATTTATAATCTTTAAATTGAAGAAAGAGATTATGATCTATGAACTGCATCATTAGAAACTCTAAATTCTAATCCCTGGTGGAACCTTGACTCTTGACCCAAACACTATTCCTTTCGAGATGTTTTAAAATATTTGTCTACTTAATATTTTAAAAATATTTTAAAATGTTTAATTTCCTAATATACCCTTTTAAATCCATCATATTTCAAAACTTTCTCTCTCACTTTAATAATTTGGCATCTTAATACTTTTATCATTTTGTTAATTTTGAAAGAAGTGGTGATTTCTATTGACTTTTCTTTATTAATTTGTTAATATTTTTTTAGAAAAATATCTAATTAATCACAGTTTTTCTTCGAAAGAAAGAAAATGGCAGAGAGGGTGTGTGTAAGATAAAGGAAGGGTTTTGGCCTAGTATGTCTTTGATTGACTATCCTACCCCCGCATAATGCTTTGAATTAAAAAGGCAGTACAGATTTTTTTTTTTTTTTTGATTATAATAGAAATCGAATTCTGAATTACAGGGTCGAAGATGATGACTGTTGTTATTGGGCTGTCTTTTTGGGGACAGGCAATATAGAATAACACTATTAAGTTCTTGATGGATCAAAAAAATGGATTTATATAAAATGAAAATTTAGCTATCAAAATAAATTTTAAGATAGTTACTCAATACCAATTTAGCTATCCAAATAAATTTTAGATAGTTATTCAAAACCGAGGATACGGGGTCACATTTTGTCTTAACTGTCCTCTCCTCGAAGCAAATTAGGAAAACTGAATGAAAATGGATACGAAATGATACGAAAAAAATGATATTTTGTAAAATGAAGTGAACCAAAAACGTGATAGATGCGTAAATATAAAAAATATATGAATTTTTTATGTAAATATTAATTATTTTATACAAATAATAAAATAGTTATATTTTATAACAAAAATTTTAAAACAATCAAATATATAATTATTAATTATAAAAATAAAATAAAAAATAAAAATTATAATTAAGTAAATAAATAATTCATTAAATATGAAAAAATGTATAAATATTAAAAATATAATGATTTTTATATAAATATTAATTAATTTAGCGTATTGAAATATTTCAAAATTAGAAAAATATTAGTGTTGAGAAGTTTACGTTAATCAGAAGAAGCAAACCCTCCTGGTTTGAAAAATGTTTAATTTAAAGTATTAATTTGAAATATGTACATCTAACATATTGTTATCGTGACTTAGAATTTTAACATAAATGACTGTCATTTATGGTGTTGGGTCGACAATTTCAAAGAGAAGATAGAATATGGTGAGGGTGACGGTGGTGATGATAGTGAAAGCAAACCCAATTCTGGAGATTATTTTTTTCTCTCTCTCTCTCTTTTTTCAATTTTCAATTTTATCATTTTTCTAGTTTAGGGTTCAAACAACGGTATAAAAGAATTCATATAATCGTTTGTCATTGCTGTTTGCTTTTTTCTGATCACAGAATTGGAAAGGAGGACTGTTATCACTGGGTTATCCTCTTAGGATGTCACTTAGATATATTCTAAACCAAGAAAGCAAAATAACTTTTTCTTTCCTCTGCATAGTTCTCTTTCTTAATCTCAAAAGATTTTGGAGAAGCATGTCTTTTAAAATAGTAGTACATGCATTTGTATCGAAGAAAGATTGTGATTACTAATGGATAATTGGTTTAGTGAGAAAAGTGTTAGATTTCTTAATTAATATTTGAGTTTAAATTTTAGGAATGAAAAAAATTATATTAGGAGACTCTCCTCTAAAAAGGGACCAATAGCAATTCAGATTAAATTAGTCAAAATATGATTCTGAATATCAATTGATATAATAAAAAAAAAAAGAAAAATTATGGCCGATCTCTTTGCATTTCTAATAAATATCATTTTGGGAAAGAAAATTCCTCCATTAAATGTTGTATCAATCTCTACCATCAATGACTATCCATCTGATTCATTTTAATACAATAGACACAAATTTTGATCTAATTAAAGCTATCGGACTTTTCTTAATTGTGTCCCGTGTCATACATACATTGGTGATAGAATTGATATGAGAGCACGAGAATGTGAGAAGGATTTGAAGGATTTTGTGTCTCATCTTCTAACTTGATTTAGGGTTCACATACCTCGCCATCTTAATGTGACAAAAACAGCCACCCCAACCCTTCATTGCCGTTTTGTTTATTTCATTAAAGAACTTTACATATTGTCGGTATTTGGCACTGATATATATTGAGAGAGATTTTAATATTTATTTTGAATAGTTAAATCATTAATATGAATTTTTTTTTCAAAATCTTGAATTAGCCGATATGAGATTTAATATTCTCGTCATAAATGACTATTTATACTTATATGAGAAATAATTCATATATGACCTCATGAATACAAGGCTGAACGATACCATATTAAGGAAAAAAAAAACCCTTAATTACTACATTAAAAATTATCTATTAAGATAACAAATTTTTATATTTATATATTATGTCAAAAATTTTGAATTAACAACTAAATAAAAAACATATAATTTAACAATATATTCAGTTAAAAAAAATTAAATATACAATCAGGAATAAAAACTATAATAATAAATATAACAAAATTTAATATTGTATGGTTAAAAAAAAAAAGGAAAAGGAAAAAAAAAAACAATTTCCAACAAAATTACACTTTCCATTTGTAGTGTTGTCATGTCACATCTCAACTACAGTCGTATCCGAAAAGTTTAATTTCCAATAAAAAGGGGGACACTTTAATGTTGTGCTTATGGCAACTACGTAGCCACCAAAAAAATAAAAACAAAAAACAAAAAAGAAAAATTGCGTATGCCAGCACAAAGGCATCATTTAGTTTAAAAGTATAGGACGAAAAAGAACAAATTAATAAAAATGAGACAAGACAAAAGTAGCACACAAAAATTTTAAAAATATAAAAGGATAAAATTAAAAAAATTATTAATTTTTCATCTCCATGGAACATCATTTTCATCTCGATCTCGAGTGGATCGGTAGCGTTTGATTTGACATTCATAAATACTTTTCTCAAAAAAGAAATTATACATAGTTACAAATGGACTAAATGCTAATCAAATAGATTTTTTTCTCACTAAGAGAGATGATAGAATGAGTTATAAGGATTATAAAATTATATCCAGACTTTTAATTTTAGATATACGTATACCTAAAAGATAAAAACAATATCGACCATCTGTGGAGTTAAAAATTAAGCGGTGGAATTTGAAAGAAAAAAATGTGGTGACTTTTAGAGATAAAATAATTGGAATAACAAATTGGTCTGCTAATGATAGCTGTTACGCGATTTAGGTGTATCACGATTTCGGAAAAGTATACCCTAATTGAGTATTATGTATAGTACATAATAAGTATTGATACCATAAGAATATTTGTATTACCAATTATAAAATACTATATCTAAATTGGACAGAATGGATCAAAATAGCAGAAATACTAAAATTACGAAAAATATCAAAAACGATAATATCAACGAATGAAAACCTTAATTTTATTAAAGTTTAGAACTTTGATTTCATTTGTTTTCAATTTTTTTAAATGGCCAAAATCTTTCAAATCGGTTAAAGTTATTAACTAAAAATTCATTTTTAATAATGATAAATTTCTCTAAATTAGATTCATCTAATTTTCATACAATAAAACACTAATTTGACAAACCAAAACCCAATGGTCATGTAATCTTAATTAGGGTGAACTGTATTAAGATTTATGAAATATCTATAGTCTAGGGTTTCCCCTAAAGTCCTCACACATAGAATTAATCATTCATCGATTTCTTAACCCTATGTGAATTTTATTGTATTGGTTTGATTTCATGTAATTTTCTCTCGATCTCATGTATGTAATCGCAAATCATCAAACTGTAGGTCCATTTATGAATGAAGCATTAAATTCAACAATAAAATTTTATCAAACAATGAACATGACAATAAAGATTTAAGGAAAAAAACAAATCAAACCATACTATTAATCAAAAAACAGAATCAATCAAATTCTAAAAACAACAAATCTAACTAGACATGGTAAAGAAAAGTAAGAAAAATAAAGAAAACATCTCTAGATGGAAGAATCCGTCCAAGGAGGCAGATGTTAGGGTTTCCTCTCCTTTTCTTAAGTGTGAGGATGTCTTTTATTTATAAATTAAGTTCTAAGAGTTTTAAATAACTAAAAATTCATGAGTTTTCATAACAGCTGGTTATTACACTTGGACTTGGACTTTTAGAATTAATGGGTCTTGATTTCTAGCATTGCAGCAATTTTGATTCAATTTTCGGATATCTTTTAATTTGACCCAACCTCTAAATCTTTACAAGATTTATAGATCTTGAAATATTCTTTCCAACTCAACAAGAATTAGGTCAATTGGTTATTAGAATAGTACGTTATACCCAAAATACTAACAGCTGTTTGTGTAGTCTAATATTCTTAAATAAGCCCAATAATTTAGAAACAAAACCCCCGAAAATAATTAATATAAAATCACGAAATAAAATCTAAAAATAGTCTTAAAAGTCATAAATAAAGTTTAAAATAAAATAAAATAAAATAATTCAACTGTATAAAAACATTACTATCAAATACCCCCATACTTGAATGTTTGCTTGTTGTCAAACAAGAATAAATTTTCTGAAAAACCAATTCAACCTCCCAAGTCCCTAACCATACATATAACAAATTCAAATTGGAATTACAATCAAGACAATCAATACTTCACAATATCCAGTACTAGAGAAACTATTTCATTTCCTACAATCTCATCGAAATAAAAAACAATGTAAAAATCAACCACTCTCATCATAGATTCACTCAATAGATTGAAGGATGATATTATTCAACTAGTTAAAACACTCATTTTAAGTAAGGGTATGTGTATCACTTAAATCAATATAATGATATGGTATTATCATAAATTTGTTAATATTTCAAATCTCCTCTATTTAAATGTGAAATCCATACTCTAATCAAAATGTCTTTTATTTAGTTGTAATTGGGTTAAGGTAAAGAGTAGAATAATGTATAAAACATAGGGTTAAAATGATTCATTAAAAATATTAAAATATCAAGATATGACATTTACATCAAGACAAAAAAAATACTAACTCTAACTATGAACATGTCATGTGATATATCACTTATTCAAAAAAAAAATATATATAGAAATTTCACTATAAAAGTGAATAATATCAAGAATAAAAATGTTTTCTATTTTTTTCTTCCTTTTTATGATTTTTTTCTTTTTTATTCAACCAGCACTTTTTTCTTTTCTTTTCTTTTTCTTCTTGTTTTCCATTTTTTTCCTGCTGGTTTCTTTTTTTTTCTTTATTTTTTTCATAACTCAACTTGATAATGACTAAAAACATATATAAAACTCAAACAAAACAATAATCTCTAAAAAGATAATGTCATGCTATCGACTATAAGTATATTAGTGAATTAGGGTTCAAAATCTGGAGTTAGAAAAAAATGGGTCATAGGGTAAGATTATGTGAGTAACATATGAAAGAAAATATTTAGACTCAACGATTAATTAAGGGATATAAAATGTTAGAGATGAAATTTTTTGAAAACCAAAAGTATGTGATTTTAAGTATTTTAATCATTTTGGTATATAAAAGTTAAGAATGTGGTCTCAAAATACATAACAAAATAAGTTTTAGAATGACCAAATCATGTGTGATATACACTTAGTAAGAAAAATGATGAAAACAATAAATTGCACTTTTGGGTTTAAATTCTCACTAAGATAAATTTTGTGTCAAATCATATATACTCTATTTTTTAAATCAACTATAAAAAGATGAATAGTTAATTATATACCTAATAACTACTAATACCAATCATTTATCATGTAACTCAATTCAAAACAAATAACATACAATGACTAGAAAACTCAAAAAAAATTTATTTGTGTGAAAAAAATTTGATCAAAATTCAAGAAATTCAGTAAAATTAAATTTTTTTTAAAAAATTTCGTAAAAATCAAAATGAAGTTTCATAAAAAATCAAAACACACGCCCCACACTTAAACCAAACATTGTTCGTAATGTAAATAAAATACTAAAATCAAAAAAAGAGAATAGAAAACTCCATTAATTAAGTCAGTAAACTCTCAACTTCTTCTTCAGTAACTTTTTCATCCTCACAAATTTTCGTAGTATGTCCATTTATTGCATCATGCTATACCTTTGTCATTCTCTTGTCAATTATCACACTCTCATATGCCTTGTTATGCCATTCTTCTGGCTCAATTAACCGCAAATTCTTTTCTTTACCTGGATTCTTGAGTTTTGACAGTAGCTTTCTCTGTAGAAATGCATAACACTCTGCCATAAGTTTGACTGTTGAAATTTCATCTAACTTCTTCTTGTTTCTGATCATGTCCTTTAAGAATTTTCCATAGCTCGGCATTTGTTTTAGATTCGATGACATAGACTTCTCACTATAGGTTGTTTGATCTCCTATTTAGTCTCTTGTTCGTTCTCTTCTTTTGACTGAATTGGCTTTTCTTGCAGTTTTTTTCTACTCAATGTGATTACATTGGCTTGCTCTCTAGGATTTTTCTCGGTATTACTTGACAGTCTACTTGGCACACAAGAATAAAAGACATTAGCTAATTGATCAATTTTATTTTCAAAATTTTCAAACCTTTCATTTGTTGTCATTACCAATCATTCAATTGTCAACTGCTATGATTCCTTGGTCTCTCTTGGTTGTGAATTCCCTGAATTAAAATCTAGTGAATTCACTCTTTGTGGTTCTCATTGACTCCATGAAAAATTGGGATAGTTCCTCCACCCAAGGTTATACGTGTTGAAGTAATGGTTGTTTTGAGCTCTATCAAAGTTAGAAATATAATTTGCTAACTGTACCTATGGACATTTAGAAGCACTATGAGTAAAATCACCACAATAATCACAACACAAAATCTGGTTAGTCACAATATTAAGTTGATTAGCTTTCATGCAATTAATTAAAAAGTCAATATTCGTATTAAGCATGCTAAAGCTATCAACCTCATGCACACCAGCTCTCTGCCTATAAATCTCATGCTCATTAGACCAATCATACTATTATATGTCATATCATCAAATAATACACATAGTTCATCATATGACTTGTTCATAAAAGCACTCCTGCCGCAACATCAATAGTAATCTTGACAGAATTTAAAATACCACCATAAAATGTTTGCAAAATCAACTAGTTAGGAATACCATGATGTAGGCAACTCCTAATCAAATCCTTAAATAGTTCCTAGGTATCATACAAAGACTCACCCTCAAACTACCTAAAACTAGTAATGTCATTACTTAGTTTAGCTGTTATACCATGTGCAAAAATATATATCCAAAAATGTTTGAGAAAGAATTTCCCAACTAGTAAAATGATTAGCAGGGAAGAAGTTTAATCATATTTTTGTCTTTCTCCTAAGAGAGAAAGGAAACAACCATAATTTGATGGCATTGGTACTGATTCCATTTAGTTTGATTGTATCATTAATCTCTAGAAAATTTTCCAAATGGCTATTTGGAATTTCAAAGACTTCTCCACCGAGTTGATTTACTTGCACCATCCCAATGAGATCGAGTTTAGCTTGAAATTGTTTATCTCCACAGTTGATCGTGCGATGCTAGTTTGAATGTCCTGAAGTTTGGGCATCGAGTACTCCCTCATTACTCTATTCTCATGGGCTATTGTTTCTTATTCCTTTACTTTCTTAACTTGTCTACGAATGGTTCATAAAGTTCTTTCAATCTCATGATTGAAATCACCTTGATTAAAACTCTTCGATCACAGTATACACCATATCGACACAAAAAATAACCCAAAATTTGATCTTCAAAATAACCTGTAAGAACCATTCAAAAAACTCTATATTATCTAAATAAATGTAGAAATCATAAAAATACAGTAAAATAATTCAAAAAGACACCAATGAAGAAAATAAAAAAATTCTAAAAATCACAAAAAAATTTAAAAAATAGAAAATTCTATGAAAACGATGAAATTTGGCCAAAATAGGGTGGTGCTAGTAGTTAAATCTACAGATTTTGTTTAGAAGGCCAAAATACTTCAAAACTAGTAGTTATTTGACCTAATTGCTTAATTTGTTTTCAGACAACCGAAAAAAAAAACCTAAAAAAGCTAACTTAATATGGACAGACGTAAGAAATATATGAAAAACCCTAAAGAGACAAGAAATGTAAAGAAAATAACGTCCAATCTCAAATAAGACTATTTTGATTGATATACAAGAATATCTCCGATAACGACGTCAAAAACTTGTTATGCGATTTAGGTGTGTCACGATTTCGATCAAATATACCCTAGTTGATTGTTGTATATAGTGCAAAACAAGTATCAATCCCAGAAGATATTTGTAATATCAATTATAAAATACCCTATTTAAATTGGATAGAATAGATCAAAATAGAAGAAATACTAAAACTACAAAAAATATCAAAAACAAAAATATCAACGAAATCCTAAGATTTTGATTTCATCTATCTTCAATTTTTTCACATGACTGAAAATTTTTAAGTCCCTTAAAATTATTGACTAAAGATTCATTCTTAATGATGGTAGATTTCTCTGAATTAGATTCACCTAATGGTCATACAATGAAGTCTTAATTCGACTAACCAAAACTCAATGGTCATGCAATCTTGATTGGGCCGAACTGCATTAAGATATATGGAATATCTGTAATTTAGGATTTTTCCTAAATTCCCCACACAGAGAATTAATCATCTGTCGATCTTATTACCCTATACGGATTTTATTGTATTGTTCTGATTTCATGCATCTTTTCTCAATTTCATGCATATAATCGCAAATCATCAAATCGTAAAACCCTTTATGAATGAAGTATTAAGTTTAACAATAAAATCTCATCAAACAATGAGCATATCAATAAAGATTTAAGAGAAAAAAACAAATCAAACCATACTATTAATCAAATAACAGAATCCATCAAATCTTAGGAATAAGAAATTTAACTAGACATGATAAAGAAAAGCAAAAAAGGTAAAGAAAATATCTCTATATGGAAGAATCCATCCAAGGAGGTAGCCGCTAGAGTTTCCTCATCTTTTCTTAAGTATGAGGATATCTCATATTTATAAACTAAATTCTAAGAGTTTTAAATGATTTAAAATTCATAGGGTTTCATAACAACTGGTTTTTATACTTGGACTTGGGCTTTAATAGCTCATGGTCCTTGATTTTCCAATTTCGACTTAATTTTTCAAACATCTTTTGGTCTGACCTAGCTTTGAGGTGTTCACAAGATTTGTAGGCCTTGAAGTCTTCTTTCTGATCCAATAAGAATCAGGTCAATTGGACATTGGAGTAGAAAGTTATGTCCAAAATGTTAACAGTTGTCTGTACTATTCAATATTCTTAAATAAACCCAATAATCTTAAAACAAATTCTACGAAAGTAATTAATATAAAATCATGAATTAAAACCTAAAAACAGTTCTAAAATTCATAAATAAAGGTTGAAATAAAATAAAATAAAACAATTCAAATATATAAAATATTGTTATCAATTGCTAAAAAACAATGTAGAAAGAGATGTGTAATAATATTAAGTGTATAGGTAGAAAGGTTCTTAGAGTATCTAAGAGTTGGGTTCTAATAACCAAGGAGTCGTGGTAGTGAAACAAGAAAATACAAACTACAATTCAAACTAAAAGAGAGTGCTATAGAAATTTTAAAAGTGATAATAGTTGCGAATCATATGAAAAATACAAAAGTGAAAAAAAGGGTGAAAAAGATTATTCTCAAATCAAAGAGTAAGATATATAACAAATTACATAAGAGACTGGAGATTAGAAACGGAAAAAGAGAGATGTACGAAATTGTCAAACTAAAAAGAGAAAGGAAAAAGATTTAAATGATGTTAGATATATTAAGAGTAAAACCAATAATATACTTGTAAGGAATAAAGACATAAAAAAGTGTTGAAGAGACTATTTTGATAATTTCTTTAACGTTGAGGATATAATAGATATAAAAAATATTGCAATACCTATAAAAATGATTAATAAAGATTTTAAACGTAAAATTTGTTTTTATGAAGTAAAGGATACCCTAAAAAGAATGAAAAATAACAAAGTTATAGAATCTGATGGTATTTCTATTAAGGTGTAGAAATATTTGGGTGAATTCGGCATAGTAATGTTAATGATTCTTTACAACAAAATTTGATAAATAAAGAAAATGTCCTAATCATGGAGGGAGAGTACACTTATTTTACTATATAAGAATAAATAAGACATAAAAATTATTTCAACTACAGAAAAATTAAACTCATGAGTCATATTATGAAATTATGGGAGAGAGTGATAGAGTATAAATTAAAATTAGAGATAAGTGTGTTCCAAAATCAATTTAGATTTATATCAGGATGACGATCACCACTGAAACAATTTATTTGTTAAGACAGTTAATGGAGACATTTAGAGTGTAGAAGAGAAACCTATATATGGTATTCATTGATTTAGAAAAAGTGTATGATAGGGTTTCTAAAAACGTGTTGTGGTGGGTGTTAATGAAAAAAGTGATCTCTTTGAAATATATTAATATTATTAAAGATATGTATAAAAGAGTTGTGACTAATGTAAGAATTTGTGGGAGTCTGAGCTATAGTTTTGGATTCCATCAAGATTCGATATTAAACTTCATATTTTTTGTAATAGTGATAGATGAAATCACAAAAAAATATTCAAAATAAAATAGTATGGTGTATACTTTTTACAGATGATATATTTTAGTTGATGAAACTAGAGAGTGTATTAGTAATAAATTAGAGTTATGGAGGGTTACATTGGAACTGAGAGAATTTTGATTAAACAAATCTAAAATTGAATATATAAAAAGTAGATTTGGTAGCAATCATCAAGATGATGAAAAAACAATTAGATTAGAAGAAAGAGACTTATCAAAAAATAAATATTTTAAATATTTTGGTTTCATCATTCAGAACGATCGCAATATAGATAAAGATGTGAACAATAGGATTCAAGCAAATTGTATGAAATGGAAAAGAACATTCAAAATTTTCTGCGATCACACGATACCATTACATTTAAAAAAAAATTCTATAGAACCGCAGTAAAATCTGTATTATTACATACTACTGAATGTTGAGCCATTAAACAATAATAAGCGTATAAAATGGTTATAACTGAAATGAAAATGTTTAGCTGAATGTATCGCAAAACTAAAAAAAAGAATTAGAAATGAAAATATACGTAATAAATTGAAATTAGTTCAATTGTGGACAAGATTAAATGGGGGTTTTTAAAAAGGGGGGAGAAGAAAAGATAATAATAAAAAAAAAAAAAAAAATGGGGGGGGAAGTTTAATTATGAGTTTAGTAGAGGAGATGGTTTTAGATAGAAATGAGTGGCGTAGAAGAATCCGCATAAATTAAATTAACACTTTTGTTTATATTTATTTATTTTTATATAATATTATCTCTCAGATGGTCGATTCCAAAATTTGGGAATGAAGACATAGGTTGTTGTTGTCATCGAGTTGATCAATGATTGATCACTGATACTTTTTAAATAAAATTTTATATTCAAATTTGTACATAACAAAAAAAAATATTAGAAAAGTTTTATCCCATAAGAATTCAACTTGATTTGAATAGAATTTAATCGAAATCAACATAATTATTGGATACCAATTTTTTAGGACACCTGATGCACAAAGTGTTTCTCAGTTTAGTGCAGGGGTAGGGAGCATGCGCTTCCCCTTGCATTTTTATAAAGAGATTATTTCTACGTCTTGAACCCATGGTCTTGAGGTCACCAAAGGAACAATTCCACTATTGCATCAATGTTCACTCTCGATCCGATGCCAATTGTTCATAAAAATTAAAAAAAAAAAAATCATTTGCATCTTGTGTGTCTCACGAAAGAGTAGAGATATAAGTTTTAACTAATCTTTGTTTGGAAACAAAACATAATTTCTGATTTTAATTTTTTCTATCCAAATCAAATATAATAATTTTTCTCTTCTGCTCTTTATTTAAAATGAAGCAAAACCTAAATATTGGTAATTGAGTAAAAAAGATATCAAATTTTGGGTGTTATCCACGTTGTACACTCATATATACACATCTATACTATTGATTTCTGTAAGTTACAGAAGTAAATTTATGATAAAATGATGGTCTTTTCGTTTAATTGGTACGTGTATTCTCGTATAAATGTAATACAAGTAGTCACAGAATTCTTAAACATTTAATGTGAAGATCGAACTTTTAACTATTTTACCATTGATCTTCTTGGGCTAAGACACTACTCCATTATTGTAATAAAGCAAAGACTTGAAATTGATTTTAAAAAACTCAAAACGAGGGTTGGAGCTCTAATGACGAATCAAAACACCGATTAGAAAAGAGACGAGGAGCATGTTATGGCTGATATCTATGATTGACCGATATCGGATCTTAGTTGTGAAAATTCTTCGTTCGCTTCATCAACTAGTTGAGATTGTTTCTAGTTATCATGGTAATTTGGGAGGATTTGATTTCCTAGATTAGTTGGAAAAGTGCTATAGATTTTATGAATTCACTGGAACTTCTAATGGTAGGATCGCGAAACATATAAATTTAAAAATTTTATGAAGAGGTCAAGATATGTTAAAGAAAAGGTTAAAAATTAAGGAACAAAAATGGTGAAGGGTTACAAGAAACTTGTGTAGAGATGAAGCAACTGATGACGGAAGGAGTAATTTTTACTAATGTTATCATAATTGACTCAGACACTGAACCGTCAGAAGCAGCGATTTATTTCATAAAACTTTAGATTATAACCCAACAAGGTTACCATGCCATGGGGAGTGTTCATGCCGGTGGATTAATTGATCGTGTGGATGATGTGTAGGATGATCATGTGCATGCTAAGGTATTTTGTGAACCTGAAAAAGAAGATAGTTATGATAAGGAAGGCAAGAGGAAGACCTTCATGGTGTGAAGGGTGATGATGGTGTCCAAGGAGGTTTGATACCATTTGATGGGATATGACCAAAAAGCCCAAACTAAAAGAGTTAATTTTCAAGAAACCCACAAAGAGTGCCTGCCGGCCAGTATCTAACAGTCATCACGACAATCTACCGAAAGGCCATAGCCGTCCAGATCAATCTATCAAGAGGTCTCAGTTGCCCGGTTCTACCGAATGATGGGGTCTTAGTCGCCCCATCAACCGAACGATACTTACCGAGCAAAGGTAATCGCCCCGATCAGGTAAGCAAACAACGGCCTATCAATCGGATGAATCCTGAATGACACCTTTTCGGTCGGGCGATCGAATGACAGACAGCACCCCTAACGATTCTAAAGGAAAGCCAGGGTTCCCTAACTTCGATTTCCTATTTCATAACAGCAAATCCAGGATCTTTCAGATAAGCAAAAATCCCTCCCGAAGATGGAACTTTTCTCGATAAATGAAGATCATGATCAATTCGGAATATTAACCTTCGAGATTCGCGGATCAGTTCGATAAGGAAGGTAGGGTGGAAGTTTCCCAGAGGCGCACGACTCTCACAGGTATAAGAGATCTCAAAACTCTCGAAATTAGGTACGCTCTCTGAGCCTAACACTTTGGGTACACTATTCACAAGGAACGACTTTCCCTCAGCTCTCAGTCTGTTTTCCATTCATACGAAAACTGCTCGTTACAGACTTGAGCGTCAGAGTTTCCCCACCGAAATACCCTCCAGCGGTTTTTGTAGGTGCATCCACCCATCGACACCTACTGCTCGAGCAAAGAAGGAGCCGGTATCTGTGGAGTCAAAACCCACCTCCAATAGGTTGGCGCCGTCTGTGAGAACAGACTAGAGTAGCTTCTATTATCTTGACATCCATACTTCCGAGAACTAGAGCATCCTCAAAAGCCGCCCCTCTCGTCGAAGGGCGTACTGTCACACTTTCTGATGCCGCTCCTCCTGCGGCACCTGATCATCCTGTCCATGATCAAGCAGTCTCCTTTGGCCCACTTCATCAGGAATAGGCCTTACAACCCGTTGTCCCCGTCCAACCAGTTGTGGCCTCTGTTCCAGAGCGAGTCAGCCACCCCCAGATAGAGAGACTGGAGTCCAAGATCCAGGATATGAGCAAACAATTGAAGGATCTTAGCCGCGCCCTCAAGGCCGAAGTCCAATCCTCTATCGGGGGATCTAGGTGTCTCCAGCGACAGCCATCACCCACACATGGCGAAGCAGCCGGAAACTCCAAACCAGTCCCAAATGATCTTCGAAAGCAGATCGAGCAACTGGTCGCCGATGAACTTAAGTGGGCCAACCCCCAGGGAGACCAAATCTCTTCTTACTCTCATACTTCACCATTTGACTCCAAGATCTCATCAGAGCCTATGCCTTGCAACGTGTTTCTGCCCCCTATAGAGAGATACAATGGGACGACGGATCCCTGAGATCATGTAGCCCATTTCATAACTGTGATGATATCCAGAAATATATCCGACGTGGCCATGTGCAAACATTTCCCTACCACTCTCTCGGGAAACACACTTACCTTGTTCAATTCTCTCCCACCATTAAGTATAAAGACCTTCTCTCAACTACATGAGTAGTTCGAGTCGCACTTCGTGATAAGCAGGGGGTCAAAAGGAAGTTCACTGCCTTGTTATCGCTGCACCAAAAGAAAGAGGAATGCTTAAGGGATTTCTTGGAAAGGTTCAAGGCGGAGATGATGAGGGTCCCTTCTTTGAATCATTCGATTGCACTGGCCGCGCTACTAACAGGTCTACGACCTTCCGGTATGAAGGTGTCAATCATGAAAAAACCCCCTGCTACTATCCAGGAATTTTACGCTCGATCTGAAAAGTATATTGCTGTCAAGGACGCTGAGGCGTCCGATCACAGGAGAGATTATTTACCCAAAAAAAGCGAAACCAGTCACCATGGAGGTCTCCGCCCAAGAGGAACCGAGCAAAACCCCCTCCTCCAAGGAGGTACAACAACTACACCCCGCTGAACGAGATCCCTGGCCGGGTCTGGGCTTTCATTAGGGAATGATAATCCCCACGATCAACTAAGGATGACTCAAACAAGGATAGAACAATGTACTGTCACTTTCACTCGTGACTATGGTCATACGACGAATGATTGTAAAAATTCGAAAGACGAACTGGAATTTCTAGTGCGTGAAGGGAGACTACAGGAGTTCATCGTCGGGAGGGAAAGAAGTCCCCCCACTGATTACCGGCGTGAACCACTGCGACGCGACCAGATAGAGGAGCGCCAAACCGCTCGACCCCCGACCGACAGAAGGGATGGGTTGATACTCCGGGTCCGCTATGTACTGATAGAAAATGAGGCCGGACGTCTGATCACGCCGATTTTCTATCGCCCGAAGGCAATCCCCTCTACCCCACAAGAAGTCCTAGTAGCGAGCATCGATAAACGACAGAGGGAAAAGAGGCTTGTCATCGGTTTTACCGATGAAGATCTAGTCGGGATCGACCCAAATCGGCATGATCTCCTTGTGATAACTACCAAGATCGGACAATTCAAGGTTAGAAGGATCTTTGTCGATCAGGGAGCCGGATGTAATCTCTTATATCGGGATGCTTTTAGAAGAATGAGGTTCACTTCTGCCGATCTCTAGCCCCAATTAGGCCCAGTTAAGGGGCTTTTAGGTGAGTGGATATACCCCGAGGGTATTATCTTACTACCGGTCACCCTCGGAGCACCCCCTAATCATGCGACAGCTCCCGTCATATTCAACGTGGTGGATCTCCCTTCGCTCTACAATGTCGTCTTGGCAGACCAGGTCTGAACGCCTTGGAGGCTTTGCCCAGCACCAAACATATGAAGATCATCGGGGATCGGGGACGCTATAATGTGAACAGGAGCCTTCTACTTTTGCTCATAAGTAGTTATCGGGTCTTACTTCTCCTACTGCTTGTATTTTTCTAAGCTGCGAGGATATTTATCGAACTCTTGAAGCCACCTATTTAACAGACTTATTGCAAAGTTCCTATCTTTCGGAGAGCCTCAGTCGCCCAGTATCTCTCGTTCATACACGTCATCAATAGGAGATATAATTCCCTAGATCGGTGGACGCGGCCCAACTATTTAAAAATTTCTTATAATTCAGAGGGTCTCAGTTGCCTAGTATCTCTCGTTCGTATGAGTCATCAATAGGGGATGTAACTCCCCGGACAGGTGGATACATCCCAACTATTTAAAATTTCCTATCGTTTGGAGGGTCTCAGTCGTCCAGTATCTCTCATTCGTATGCGTCATCAATAGGTGATGTAACTCTCCGGATGGGTGGACGAGGCCCAACTATTTAAAATTTCCTATCATTCGGAGGGTTTCAGTCACCCAGTATCTCTCGTTTGTACGCATCGTCATTAGGGGATACAACTCTCCGGACGGGTGGACGCGGTCCAACTATTTAAAAATTTCCTATCGTTCGGAGGGTCTCAGTCGCCCAGTATCTCTTGTTCGTACACATCGTCAATAGGGGATGTAACTCTCCAAACAGGTGGATGCGGCCCAACTATTTAAACATTTCCTATCGTTCGGAAAGCCTCAGTCACCCAGTATTTCTCGTTCGTACGCGTCGTCAATAGGGGATGTAACTCCCCGCCCAACTATTTAAGAATTTCTTATCGTTCGGAGGGTCTCAGTCGCCCAGTATCTCTCGTTCGTACGCGTCGTCAACAAGGGATATAACTCATCGGACGGGTGGACGCGACCCCACTATTTAAGGATTTCTTATCATTCAGAAGGTCTCAGTTGCTCAGTTTCTGTCGTTCATAAGCTCTGCTGACAAGAGATGTAGTCCTCCGAATCAACAAACACGGTCTTCCCTTCTAAAAGTTCCCTGCCGAGCGGAGGACCTGAGTCCCCTCAACTCTGCTGAGACAATGCAATAAGAATTTCAACCAGAAAAGAGAAAGATGACTACTGTCGGCAAAAACAAAAAAAAAAAAAAGAATTTCTCATTGAACAACTAAAGGCCACTAAGTACAAAGTCAAGAATCTCAAGGAGAAGTTATGCAACCGGGTTTTGAGTATTGGCCTCTCCTCCAATTGGAGGCAAGGCATCGCTTAGACCCATACAACGAATTATCTTTTCGACACACTTTAATCTCTCGATTAGTTTGCACTGGGAGTCCTTGTGGGTGGTAACTTCCCTCGCACGGGACTCCTCGAGCTCAGCTATCCTACGCTCCGCTGTCTGAAGTGACTCATCCCGAAACTGGGCCAACTTCTCGATCGATCGAAGACGTACCTCACGTTAGGCCAATTCTGATCGAAGTCTTTTTAGCTCTTCTTCCTTTACATTGAGTAGCGTACCGAACATATTCTTGGTCTTCGCGACCTCTTCTTTCGAAATAGGGATTTCTTCCTATGTTCGAGTCGGACGAGTTAATTCAGAGAGACGCTCCTCTAAATGGCTTATTACCTGCCTCCCCTACTGACCTTGAAATCGGGCAAGAGCTATAGTCTGCAAAGAAAATTGAGTTAACCAAGGTAAAAAAGTATAAAATAAAATAAAAATGAAGAGAAACCTGAGAGGCACAGAAAATACTACCATCAAGCCTAAGGACTCAAGAGCCTCGCCGACTTGTTCATAAGACATCCTATGGAGATCGAGCTTACAACGGTGAAAATCAAATTAGTCGGCAATACGCACCGCTTCTGATAGATCTATGTAGCTATACTGCATATCCTCAACGCAAACGGCAATGGTTCCACGCTCTTTCAAGCCCTTCTTGTTATTGAAAGACCGAACGGGAATAGAGGATGGAGAAGTTGCCCCTCCAAGAATCTTGTGCTTTCCCTTAAGTGCAGGCCAAACCAGAATAACAAAAGAAGGTCCTGCCATTTTGCTTCCCACAACCTGAGAAGCGCTCGTTCTCGCCAAGGCACTGGCCGAGGAACCATTCCAGCTTCTCTTCACCTGTCTGCACCGATGCCTGTTTTACTTGGTGGATCATTCCTATTCAAAACGATAGTCTCCATCGGTATAACTGCTGCTGGGGCTGAATGATCGGACGAAACTACCAATGCGGACGAGGAGGAGGAAATTACCCTCCTTTTCACCAAAGGGGACGGTAGCTTGGAAGGGCCTCAGTCGCCTCTAAAGAAGACCCAAGTAGGGCCTCAGACACCCCGGTATTCTCCTGAAAGTGCCCCTTCGCATTATGTTAGATTAGCTTGTCAACAGTGACATTCTCTAACACGATGTCATCAAGAGAATTCAAAGAGTCGACTAGTTCAACTCTCCCCTTCTGTAGCAGAAGGGGCCTGTCAATTATTCTCTTTTCCTCGAGCAACAAACCAGCCAGGGACAACATCTGGTCATCCAGTAAGGACTCGACCCATATGCTTCGACCGATAGATTTGCAATAGTCACTAATTGACCGAATGAACCAGCCATGTTTCGAAGTAGTTGGGGGCTTTAGCCCCATAAAAGGCACTCCATCAACCTTGGAAAGTAGGGGCATGCGATCCCTATCCAAGAACTCAACAAAAAAGAATTTTTGCATCCAATTCTTGTCGATAAATTCCTTATAGTAGAACCTCTAAAGGGACTCCGGCCGGGTCTGCAGTTTGTACCACCCATTGGTTGGACCATTGCTTCCGCATCTCATCAAAATAAAAATAGAAGATAAAATGTCGAAATCGAAACGAAGGCGACAAAACCTTAATAAGGAAACCACCGCGACTACCAGTCGCCAAGCACTGGGGATCAAGAGGGTCAGGAATATATTCCACCGGCATAGAATCTTAGAGAAAGGACCTGTGTATGGAACTTTCAAACCATACTTAATCGATTGAAGATACATAGGCACGCAGCCTTCTGGCGCCATATTGGCCCTATCAATCTCTATGGTGGACATCAGAGAATAATTATCCCCCAACATCATATCAATTTGCACTTCTTGGAGCTCCTGCGCGGACATGATGCTCATAATATCGTCAATGTCTGGAAAAGCCTGAGGAGTAGACATCTTCGCTACCGTTTCAAGTAATAACCCTTTGACAGGAAGAGTAAAAAGGCAAAAAGGATGTCAGTGTGAAGAAAGCTATAAGAAATAAGAGTCCTTATAAGGCGTACAAGAAACAATTCGCGAAGACTAAAGCGACAGCAGTCATATTAAAAAGTTCTGAACCTCTATCTCAAATCATTACTCATGCCGCCTTTTTCCAAGAAAACCATGAGTCGGGGGTAAATGACGGGACATGACCCAAAAGTCCAAACCAAACGAGTCAATTCTCAAGAAGCTCATAAAGAGCGCCTGATGGCCAATATCTAATGGTCACCATGACAATCTACCGAAGGACCACAACCGCCCAGATCAGTCTACCGAGGGATTTCAGTCGCCCAGTTCTACCAAACGATGGGGTCTTAGTTGTCCCGCCAACCGAATGATATTCACCAAGCAAAGGTAATCATCCCGATCGAGCAAGCAAACACCGGCCTATCAATCGGATGAGTCCTGAATGACTCCTTATCAGTCAGGCGACCGAACGACAGACAACACCCCTAACGATTCTAAAGGAAAGCCAGGGTTCCCTAACTTCAATTTCCTATTTCATAACAGCAACTCCAAGATCTTTCAGATAAGAAAAATATCCATCCTGAAGATGAAAGTTTTCCCGATAAATAAGGATCGTGATCAATTCAAAATATTAACCTCCGAGATTCCCGGATCAGTTTGATAAGGAAGGTATGGTGGAAGTCCCCCAATGGCGCACAACTCTCACAGGTATAAGAGATCTCAAAACTCTCGAAATCAGGTATGCTCTCTAGGCCTAACACTCTGGGCACACTATTCACGGGGAATGACTTTCCCTCAACTCTCAGTCTGTTTTTCATTCATATGAGAACCGCTCTTTACTGTCTTGAACATCGGAATCTTTTTGCCGGAATACTCTCCGGCGGTTTTTACTGGTGCATCCACCCATCGGCACCTACTGCTCGAGCGAAAAAGGAACTAGTATCTGTGGAGCCAAAATCTACCTCTAACACCATAGAAACGAGTTGTTTCATTGTAGGTGTATTGTAAAGGGGCAAGTATATGACATTGTTAACGATAATGGGAGTAGCTACATCACGGGCAATGTTTGATAAATATCAGTTAAGTTTGAGAAGCATCTAAAGCCAAATTTGATACGATCGATTGAAGATGTACAGGAAATCAAAGTAACTGGGTAAGTGAGAGATGTTTAGTTTTCTTCATCATTAGGAAGTATACAAATAAGGTTTTATGATGACATCGTCGACATGAATGACACCAACTTACTCTTTGGTAGGTCATGGCAATATGATTTGGATGCTTTGCATGGGTCAAAGAAAATATTTACCAATTTGTCAAAGATAGTGTTCACTTTACATTAAAGCCAATATGGTGGCCCAAGCTTAACTCTACATCAGCTAAAGGAGAGTTTTGCTTATTATTTTTCTTCGAGTTGGATCAAAAATTGGACAAGTTGTGCAGCTGAAGAAAGGAGTTCAAACCAAAAGCATAATGGGATCAGTGCAAAGTAGGTTCGGCAGCCAATTGACAATGTGAACTCGAAGTCAAGCTCTTCTTAGGTGACGAAGATTGATGCCACATGAAAGAAGGCCAAGAGACCAACAACACTACTAAAGAAGATGAAACATGAGATCGCTAGGGCGATCCCTTGGAATAGATGCACAGTTTGGGGTCTGGGAGCTAGAAATTTCCGCTGGAGCGATCCAAAACGCATTGGAAGTTCGTTGTGGCCAGAGTTGATTTTCTTGCTATTTTCTGGCAGTTCTCTTTGGTTTATTTTTATTAAGGTGTTTAAGGTTTTAACATTTATTTTTCTAGTTTATTTCATTAACTTACGTTATTTAAACTCTTTATTCATTATTGTATTATCAAATTTTGACGTATTTCTTTTTTTTTTTAAAAAAAAAAAAAACCAGAAACTGGGTTTTCTTAGTTCGGAGTGGATTCTCTTGCAGAACTTTTAAGGTTTGACATGATTGAATCAGTTTGTGCTGAACAATATCATGATATGCATCCGATTATGTCATATATATAAAAGAATTTTTTCCTTAACATTTTATGTAAAGCCATCGAATCATAACTCCGTTGCTTCTCCCACTATTTCTTTACAAGTTTTGAATATCATATACCTTTCGCAATGTGTTATGTTATCTAATTTGCTTAATACTCTTTTGATTCAAACTAGAATTTCCATAAAATTAAGTCACTTCTCGGACAAAATCGAGTAAAATACTAATTTTTCTTTGCTAATGCTTAGTGGAACACCAAATTAGAACAAAATGAACTTTGAATATTTAATAATAACTTCGATTATAAGATTATGTTGTGGAAAATTCCTATGTTTTTTTTTTTATTATTATTATTATTTCAAACATTTGGAGCAGCAATTTTCTTGGCATTGATAGTTGAGTCCAAGGGAAGGATCACGACGAGTTTGACAAATTAAGTTAAGAGGATGCTTTGAAAGTTCACACCCTCCTTTGGAAATTATACCTGGTGAATGATTGAGTAGGCATGCAAGACTCTTTTATGGATATTTTTCCAGTTAAGCACACAAAACATGACCAACTTTGCTTCTATTTTTGAAATCTCTGACTAGGGTATTAGATGGTGTGAGAATCATCATATTCATTCGTTTTCCAAATTTAATATAAATAAATATATTTAAATTACAGTCAGTGGTTGAATTCAGAAACCCCTTATTGCATGTGAAAGTCAAAGAGGTGGTGTCAAACGTATCCTGAAATTTTTCTTAAAATATATATAATAGCTATTAATATAAGTTTAATAAATACTGTTAAAAATATTAAAATACTATCAAAAATTTTATATATGCTGCTAAAGGTTTTTAAATTATTAATAATGTCTTTTATACTGTTGTTTGCTTTTTTAAAATATATAATTTGTGTATATTTTTTAAAATATCAAGGGGGATGGAGCAAAAAAGAAAAAATATATTTCTCTTTTATAATATTAAATGGGGCTTGCATACAATATTTTTACTCATTATTCATCGAAGTGCCGTCATGACGATATATGCCCAAGAAGGTAGGCGGGGGTCGCATCGATTTTCACCGAGGCTGCATGGCGCGAAATGATATTATCCCAGCAACGACGTGCTTTCGACCAAGAATTTTCTCTCTCTTGACCAAGAATTTTCTTAGTCAATTATGGCATTTCATGTGGATACAAAAAATATTAATAATAAATTTGGAGTTGTTTTTCTCCTTTTGCTTCAAGTCGGCAGGCACATGTTTTTGGTCGCGCAGGGGGGGCATGGTCTGGTCCAACTTGTGATGCTATGAACTCTCAAGGCCACAGAGACCGAGTTGATCTTTGTTTCTTTTTTTAATCCACGAATACTTGTGCCTTCTGTGTACCGCCGACGCAAAGTTTTGGGGTTTTTTTTTTTTTTATTGGGGTTTAAAGGGGGGTTTGGGGGAACAAAAAGCCCGGGGGTTTTTGGGGGGGGTAAAAAAAAAAGGGAAAAAAAAAAAGCGGGTTGAATTTAAAAAATAAATTTTAATTATAATATATTAATAATTTTAAAATTTTAAATAATAAAAAAAAAATAATTAAAAAAAAAAATTTAAAATAAAAAAAAAAAAAAAAAAAAAAAAAATATTTTTTTTTTTTTTTTTTTAGGATTAAATAATTTTTGTTTGTTTTTTTTAATAAATATTTACAAAAAAAAAAAAATAAAATAATAAATAAGTAGTATTAGCACTTACCGGCTTTTAATTTTTCATTTCTAAAAAATATAATTATTTGTAAAAGTGTAAACTAACATTAAATTAATATTCTCTTTTAAAAAAATTCAAACTTACGATCAAGAAAAAGATTCATAATAATATGTCAACGCATAGTTTTGAGATTGGTTTATTCTTTTATTTTTTCAATTTCCATTGGTTCGTTGCCTCTCATTCTTGTCTATCTTGGTTTTCATAAAATCCATTAAATGCCCATTAAATATTCACTAATTATTTAATGCACCAACAAGTTGGCGGTGTCACGCCCCAACTCCAGTCCTTACAAGGTTTTGTTAATGACGGACTGTCTGACTCTCGACAGAACTCACTCACTTAGATAACTCAAGAAATGTAAGGGAAAAAAAGATATTTTATTCATATAATTAATCACATTGATGTGTATACCAAGACAGCGGAATGGTTACAACTTTTAGAATTCCACTTTTGCCTAAAATGTATTTATTACAACATAGAACACCACTTTAAATGTTAGGCATTCTACACTTCGTTATCTTCGTTTCTTGCAAGATTTGTAAATATTTTTGTATGAGTTTGACAACTCAGTAAGATTCGTGTGTGTATATATGCAAATAAGTTTTCGACGTAAGAATACAATAAATATTTAGCAACAGTATGCAAAAAACTGTAATAATAATAACACATTTCAAGAATACAACACTGATTTCTGAGAACAACATGCTTCCACCTTATGCATCATCATGATCATAAGTGTAGTCTTATTACTCCAATTAAGAAATCAGTTCCTGAAAAGTCTATTACTCTCCATCTCATTACATGGATAATCTTCTTATCCAAGTAATGGGCTATTACCAACACATGTTGCAATGTTCGATGAAACCCTTTGCTTACCCGACGGATCTCAACATAATACTAGCTATCACTAATTTCAATGTGATAAAGTACACAACTGGAATACTAAGTACAAATACATGCACTGATGGAATATATAACACTAGTAAATCAATGTAATTATATGCATACAACACTATATGAATGCAATGGACACTCACTTTCTCTAGTATTACCTCGCTCTCTCTCTCTTTTACCCACTCCTCGAAACATCACCACTCTCTCTCTCTCTCTCTCCCCTCCTTTGCGAGCTGGTTGTGGTTGTGTCGAGTTGGGGAAGGGAGGAGGGTATTTATAGTCGTGGGAAGATTGATGAGTCAACATGTTGGCAAACAAAGTGGGAACACGTGCGAAGGTGTTAACATGTGTCTTGTGTAAACATGAGGGTGATATCCATGTGGACACGTCTAAGGCGGTGGTAAGGCGGTGGAACTTTCATTGTTTGCAAGTTTTGTCATCGGGTTCAAGGTACTTTTGTTTAGGGTACAAAATTTTTAGGCATTCAGCACTTAGTACTTATTGCTGTGTAATATCATTTAAGTAAATGTCTTTAACCTTTTGCATGTCCACTTACTAAAGATATTACATGTAATTAAGGAACTATCCCCTATCTAGATTCAATAAAAATTGTTTTAAAGCCAAATTCCTTAAAAATAAAAAGTCAACATTCCTTTTGAAGAACAAAATTCGCAGCATCTAATTTGGATAGATATTGTTCGGAGGGTTAACAATTTAAAAAAAAAAAATTCTAGAAAATAGGTTTTACCCTAATTCATATATGGAGAACAAATACCACCATTTTTATTTCTCATTTTCTTAATATTTTAAATGCCTATTTTTTGAGTACTTAGTTTTTAACGAATTGTCAAATCTAGATTTTCAACATTCTAAGTATCTGATTTTCTATCCAAATTACTTGATTGAGTAGCATCATTATTCCATTATTAATAATAGGTTATTTCTTCTTACTATATACAACTAATTTGAGATATGTGACACTCCTTCCCCTATAAAAAATTTTATCCTTGAAATTCATACATGATTATAAGAATGGTGCATGATACTTTTACCAGATCTCATCTTTAAGTTCCTATATAGCGCTTTCTATTCCATGATTACTCCAAAGTACTTTCACAAGATACACTACCTTTGCTCTAAACTTCTTCACACATACTTTAAAATCTTGATCAGTTTTTTCCTCATAAGTCAAATCTTGACGAAGTGAAGTGGTTGATAGTCTAGTATATGGTCTGGATTAGGTTGGTACTTCTGGAGCAATGATATATGAAATACATTGTGGATTCTAGATAAAGTTGATGGCAGGACTAACTGATATACTGCTTTTCAAACTTGCTCTAATATTTCAAATGGTCCAACATATCTCAGGTTTAATTTCTCTCCCTTTCTATGTTGAATAATTCCTTTCTGAGGAGATACCTTAAGAAAAACTTAATCTCTCACATGAAATTCCAAATCTTTTGTGTGATGGTCAGTATAACTTTTTTGTCCACATTGAGCAATATTCATTCTTTTCCTTATTATTTTGACTTTGTCAAAGGTTTCTTACATCCATGATATGGCACTTGGTATATTATTGTTTCTTTCTCCAATCCTATCTAAATAAATTGGTGATCGAAACCTTCTTTTGTACAATGCTTCTTAAGGAGCGATTCTAATCGAGGATTGAAAATTGTAATCATACACAAATTCTACAAGTGGTAAGTGCTTATCACAACTTCCTTTAAAGTGTAGAACACATGCTTGGATATTGTCTTCTAATACTTGAATAGTACGTTCAGATTATCCATTAGTCTGAAGATGTGAACTTGTATTAAACTTTAATTTGGTACCAAAGAGTTGTTGTAATTGTTTCCAGAGTCAAGAGATAAATCTTGGATCGCTGTCATAAACAATACTAAAAGTTATTCCATACAACTTAACTATCTCATCTTCATATATCCTACCTAATTTTTTAATGGGATAAGCATTTTGATAGGCAAAAAGTGAGAGATTTGGTGAAACTATCCACAATTATCCATATTGCATCATGCCCATCCTTGCTCTTTGGTAATCCTCAAACAAAGTCTACGGTTACTTCATCCCACTTTCATTCTAGAATTAGTAATGGTTGCAACAAGACAGATAGTTTTTAAGTATTATACTTTACCTTATTCACGAGTCAAACATGTGGAAACATATTCTGCAGTATCCCTTTCATGTTATTCCACCAATAATGTTTCTTTAAATCCTTGTACATCTTGATTCTTCCAGGATGGATAGTATATCTTGAACAATGTGCTTCCTCCAAGATTTCTTTTCACAAGGTCCTATCTCTAGGTATACATATCCTATCTCGAAACTTTAGCATTCCAACCTCAGTTTCTTGATAATCTGATGATTCATTTTCTCTGGCTTTTTCCCTGAACTTTTGTAGCTGTTGGTCTTGCTCTTGAGCAATCTTGATCCTCAATACTGCATAGAGTTTTATATTGGAGCAACTAATTCCTAAATGAGTCTTGATAGGTTTCCAAAGGGCTAATTGCTCCAACATCTCCCATTCCTTTACCCTTAGTTTTGCTATCTTCACCTTTCTGCTATAGGCATCTACAACTACATTCGCTTTACCTATGTGGTAGCCATTCGTAAAATCATAATCCTCTAGATACTCTACTCATCTTCTCTACCTCAAATTAAGTTTTTTTTAAGAGAATAAATACTTTAAGTTCTTATGATCTGTGGATAATTCAAAAGTTACCCCGTATAGATAGTGTCTCCACTTCTTAAGGGTAAATATTATAGTAACTAACTCCAAATCATAAGTAGGATGGTTTTGCTTATAGGAGCTTCAATTGTCGTGACGCATAAGCTATAACCTTTGCTTTTTGCATCAACACACTCTCTAATCCTTCTTTTAATACATCAGTATATACAACAAACCCATCATTTTCATCGGGCAAAGCAAGTATCAGGGCCGTAGTTAATCTCCTTTTTAATTCAAGAAAACTTTCTTCACATCTATTATTTTAGACAAATTTGGTGTTGTTTTTGGTTAGCTCTATTATGGGTCCTGCCAATTTCGAAAATTTTTTCACAAATCTTCGATAGTAACCTGCTAGTCCTAGAAAAGTTCGTACTTCAATTACATTTCTTGGTGTTCTCCATGACAAAATGGAATCTACCTTAGAAGGATCAATAGAAATTCCAGCCATAAAAATTATGTGACCAAGGAAAGTAACTTTTTTAAATTAAAATTCACATTTGCTAAATTTGATATACAATTTATTTTCTCTAAGAGTTGCAACACACAATACAAATGTTCTTTGTACTTTTCTTTTGATTTTGAATACACCAATATATCATCTATAAAAATCACTATAAAGGGATCAATATATTGATGAAATACTCTATGAATTAAGTCTATAAAGGTAGCTGGTGCATTAGTTAATCCAAAAGGCATGACCACAAATTCATAATGGTCATATGAGTTCTGAAGATTGTTTTGGAAATGTCCTTTTTTTTTTGTCCTTAATTGGTAATACCCCTGTCTTAGATCAAACTTAATAAAGACTTTTACACCTTTTAACTGATTGAACAAATCATCTATTAAAGGCAAGGGATATTTATTCTTTATTGTGACATTATTTAATTGTCGATAATCGATACACAACCGTAATGTACTATCCTTTTTCTTGACAAATAATACAGAAGCTCCCCATGGTGATATGCATGTTTAAATGATCATTCTTTGAAGTAAATCTTGCAATTGTATCTAAAGTTCTTTTAGTACGGAAGGGGCCATTCTATATAGGGTCTTGGATATTGATTTCACTATCGAAATAAAATCTATACTAAATTCTATTTCCTTATTCAAGGTAAATAGGTTAACTCTTTAGAGAATATGTTTGGGTATTCTCTTACTATAAGGATTTTTTCAATTTCCTTTTTCTATGTGAACTGATTTATAAGATAGGCCAGGTATCTAGTATATTCCTTGGGGTTTTCTAGAATGTTCCCCAGATATAATAATGTCAGAAAAGAGTTTTCTATCTACTATCAATTCAACCTTAGATTGTCCTGAGGTATAAAGTTTTACTACCTTAGTTTTAAAATCCATTCTTGCATGATATCAAGATAACCAGTCCATTCCTCGTATAACATCATAACCTTGGATAGGTAAAACTACCAAATTTGTCAAAAATTCTTATTTAACAATCCCAACCCTACACAACTTAATTACTAGTACAGTAGTAGTGTTACCTCCCATTAAAGTTCTTACATCTAGTACATATGGTAACTTTTCAATCTTAGCACCAATTACTTTTGCTAGATTAGGAGTAATGAATAAATGTATGGGGCCAGGATCTAGCAATACTTTAACTTTGTGATAATTAAGTAGAAGCGTATCTTCCACAATATTGGATGCTTCAAGTATTTCCTTTCCATTTATAAAAAAAACTCCACCCTACATTTTGGGCTTATTGTTCTGGTTGTTCCTCTTTTGTCCCTAAGTAAAGTTTTTCTTTTCTGCTATCCTGGGACAATCTTTAAGATAGTGTTCATCACTCACGCATTTTGTACACTTGCTAGCTTTTAACTAACAATTATTTTCACTAGACCCTGGCTTTTGACAATAACAACAAAGGTCCCTTTATCCCACTTGATTGCTAGGACTAGGTATATCTTTTTCCTGGTTACTTTGGCTTTGGGATACTGAGCCACTCTGAATCCTTTTTAGCACCTTGACATTTTCTTGGAACCTTACTTGTTGCCGAGTTGGTGGAGCAGACCTTCCAACTTGCCGTTTGTTCTTACTGGCCTCCACCTTACATTCTTTATTGCTTTAGAAAAAGTTTTTATAGTGATGGGGGCTAAGGCATCTTGAATTTCCTAACGTAACCCACCAATAAATTGTTTAACGTGATCATCCTCAATTGCTAGCAAAAAAGGAGCAAAATTAGAAAATTTTGTAAATTTTGTTTTGTATTGAATCACTGTCATGTGATTTTGTTTAAACATAAGAAATTCTTCCTCTCGCTTCTCCCATATTGTTGTGGATAATAATTTTTGTTAAATTCTCTTAAAAAATTTGCCCAAGTGTGTGGGATGTTATTTTGTTCCCATTTATGCAAAATGGTCTGCTAGCACTCTCGAGCTATTTCAAAGAGTTGATACACAACCAACTTAATCTTATGCTCATATGAATAATTTAGCATTGCAAAGATCCCCTCTTACTCTTCTTGCCACATTTCTACCTTTCCGTCACAATCGTATTCACTATCAAACTTTGGGAGTGAAACTTCAGAAATCATTCTAGTACGATATCCTCATGTTGTTCAGTGCTTTGTGCTGAGTTATATCGGCTCTACTGGTTAGCCACTAGATTTGCTTATTGATCGATTATTTGAGAAACCCTGTCTAAAGTGGCAATTACTTTATCTAGAGGATTTGCAGTTCGCTCAACCTGGTTATCTTGTTAACATCTTGTTCTAACCATCCTAATATAAATATTCCAACAAGAGACCTTCAAAATAATGAAAAAACTTAATATGTCAAAAGATGACAAAAGATTTATAGTATTAATACAACTCAGTAATGTACAGTTTCTTACCAACTCTATTACATTGTAATGCATAGTTTCTTAACAACTATATTACATTATCTCTATCCTAACACAATGTTAAGCAGTTTCAGTAGTACCCATGATTTGATCCTAAGAGATTTAGTTAACTATGCTTTAGATTTCAGCTTGTTTACTAAGTTTTGGCTATGTTCTTGGCCATCTCTTCCTATCACATCACAAAAGATCTTATAAGCCGATTTGCAAACTTGAATCTTCCCTTCATAGTTCTGGATTACTATTGCAGATCTTAGTTTTTTTATTTTCCAATGATATAGACTTGCTAGTTAGATGCTCAATCTCTTCATCTATCTTATTACAGCTAAGAATTGACCTATTTCTCTTAATAATCTAGTTTTTCTTTGAGCGCAAAAGTTTCCAGCTCATACATGTGTTTCACTGTAACCAATTCTTCCATGTTCCTATTGTTGTCGAAACAAGCCTCATTGTTAATCTTCTTTCCACCTTAATTTCCTTCTTGGTTTCAACTAGTTGTTGTTGGAAGTAACTACACAAATTCTTATTGTAGTTCATTAAATTCTTGTGCTTGAGTGTCCATTAGTAGATCCTTCCTTGACCACTTGGTAGACTCTACTTCTTCTTTACTATCTTTTATTAAAATATAATGTGCTTCATTATTTAGTTCATCAACTCTCTCTTCTATTTCTTTAAAGGGATCTTCCATTATTGAAAACTAATCTTCATCTGGATTCATCGCTACAAAATTTTCGACAATCACTTCAATGTTATTAGAAAAATTTCATGAGGCAAGTTTTATTCCTAGTTGGGATGAATGCTTATGTTCAAGTTTTATTCTTCCTATTACTATCATTTCCTAATCTAAGCTCTAATACCATTGCTTATCATGCCCCAACTAAATCCCTTAGCAAGGTTTTGTTGGGGGGGGGTCATCAGTACAGACATGCAAGAAAAAGAAAAGATTTTTTATTCATATTATTAACCACATTGATGTGTACATAGCAAGGTAGCAAAATGATTACAACTTTTAGGACTCCACTTTTATCAGAGATGTATTCATTATAGCACAGAGTACCACTCCAGATGCTAGATAATCTACACTTAATTATCTTTGATTTCTGCAAGGTCTATAAATATTTTTGTGTGAGTTTGACAATTCAGTGAGGTCCGAGTGTGTGAATATGCAAATAAGTTTTTGATATAAGAATGCAATAAATATTTAGCAATAACATGCATAAAATGGTAATAACAATAACATTTCAAGGATACAATACTGATTTCTAAGAACAACTCAATTCCAGTTTATGCCACCATCACGATCACGAGTGTAGCCTTATTACTCCAATTAAGAGGTCAATTCTGGAAAAGTCTATCGCTTTCCACCTCATTACATGGACAATCCTCCTATCCAAGTAATGGGCTGCTACTAGTAAGTGTTGCGGTGTTTAATAAAGCCCTTTGCTTTCCTAACGAATCTCAATAAAATACTGGCTATTACTAATATCAGTGTGATAAAGTACACAACTAGCATAACAAGTATACACATATGCACTGATGGATTATATAACACTTGTAAATCAAGACAATTATATGCATACAAGATTATATGAATGTAATGGATACTCACTTTTTCATAATATCACCTCGCTCTCTCTCTTTCACTCGTTTTCTCAAAGCATCAACAGTCTCTCTCTCTCTCTTTGTGGTTGTGTTGAGGTGGGAAAGGAGGAGGGCATTTATAGATGTGCGAAGATTGATGTCAACATGTTGGTGCACGAAGTGAGGACATGTGGCGAAGGTGTTGACATGTGTCCAGACACATGTCTTGTGGAGACATGAGGGTGATATGTGCATGGACATGTCTAAGGCGGTGTGTTGTAAACCCTATGATGACCATCCATGAAGGCCCAATGTCTAATGAGGCAGCTCACTGCCCATAAGAAACTAACCAGGTGTAAGAATTCATTTTAGGCACAACAAGACCCATCACTCCAAGATTTAGCCTTCAAGTCCATAAGTAGCCTCGGCCAACTAGGCCATACAACCCAACAAGGGAAGAATCTCCACAACCTCAAGTTTGGCCCACCAAAGCACAAGCCCAAAGGAAGGAAGCGCCTTAGAAGGCTAAGAGTTTCAAGAAGACAAAAGGCATAAGAATAAATAAAAATAAATAAATATAGTAATATGTATTATAAAATGAAGTCTAAAAGTTAGAATTTGTAATGAATGTGATCAAAAGCCACTCTTAATGGATGGCTAAGATGAAGTGAGACCCTTTGTCGCCCCTTCCCCCTTAGCAAATAAATAAGTCTTGCCCATATTGAGCAAAGTTTTCTCACCATCACCAGACTGGTTAAAAGCATTGCCAAAGGGAATTAGGCCATTGTTGGCCTAGACAGCAGCATAGGAATCCCAAAAAAGCATCACAGTGGCTGTAACACCTCTTAACACCATGCCAAGCCCACAGGCTCAAAGTAAGACCACTTCCTATGGCCTAAAGCGATCAGCTCCAATATTGAGTCCATAGGCCCAAAAGTAGACAAAGTCCATCAGCCCAAAAAAGTTAGTCCACTCCATGATGCCGGTTCAAAAGAAGGCCAAATTTAATGGTACAAAGGAGTACCCCCAATGTCCCAAAACCAAGGAGTCCAAGACAGTAGGCCCAAGCGAACATTCCCACTCCAAGTTTGGTATTACGATCCCTACCCTATGTAGCCAATTCCTTCCAACCCCCAAGTGAATCCAGTTTTCCATAAAAAATGGTTAAGGAAGCATGTAATGGATCCTTTATGCGCAATTGCTACCATGCCAATGGATAAAATTAGGAATATAGTCCTTGTTCCAGAGGACATTATCGCCAACTGCATGATATGCCAAGGAAAGCACACCTACCATGAAGTACGGGTCAAATGGAAAGGCTTAAACCCAAAATATATCACATAGAAAGATATTTGGATGACAGACCATTGCTATTCAACTTTCAATCTTGAGAACAGGATCCGTTTTCAAGGAGGGGCATTTGTTACAAACCCCAAGATAAACATCCATGAAGGCCTGAGAAGTCATTTTAAGTACAACAAGGCCTATTGCTCCAAGATCAAGCCTTCAAGTCCAAGAGGAGCCTCGGCCCACCAAGCTATACGGCCCAGCAAATGAAGAAGCTCCACAACCTCAAGTTTGGTTCACTGAAGCACAAGTTTAAAGGAAGGAAGCTCCTTCGAAGGCCAAGAGTTTCAAAAAGATAAAAAGCCTAGGAATAAATAAAAATAAATAAATTTAATAATGTGTAATAAAAGGAGAAGTCTAAAAGTTAGAGTTTATAATGAATGTGATCAAAAGCCACCCTTGATGGATGGCTATGATGTAATAAGATCTTTGGTCTCACTCTCCCCCTTAGTCTATAAATAGGCCTCCCCCCAAGCATTGTTAATCATTCTTTGAAAAAGTAAAAACACAAGTTTCTCTCTTATTTTGAAAGAGATCTATCTTAGGAGCTTAATGAAGCAGGTCTTTCCTTAAGTTACACACTACTTGAGTGATATTTATAGTGCAGAGTAGTAGACTCAAGGTTCTTCTTCCACAAAGGCTATGTTCAAACCCTTAATCCACACACTATGCGAGAGATCCCTGTGGTACAGCTAGTCGGTTCATAGTTTCACTCTAGAACCGTGTCTAAATTATCAACCCTGGATCTGGGTCTCTATTATTTTGGTGCTTTCATTGACGTGTAACCTAATATTTTGGTACTTTCATTGAGAGTGAATTTATTCCTCCTACACCATTTCACCCCTAAACCATACACCTATTCTTGTAACCTTTCATCCTCTAACCATAACACGTACCCTTCATTCATAGAAAACAACCCTTTTGATCCCAACCAATTAGCATGGAAAAAATCTAACCAACGCTTGATGCAAATGTATTGACATTTTTCCTACATTGAGCAAAGTTTGCTCACCATTATCGAAATGGTTAAAAGCATTGCCTAAGGGAATCGGGCCATTGTTGGCCAAATGTACTTAGTAGCACAAGAAGCCCAAACAAGCATCATAGTTGTTGCAACACCCCTAAACACCATGCCAAGCCCATAGGCTCAAAGTATGACCACATCCAATGGCCGAAAGGGATCAGCTCCAATGCCAAGTCCATAGGCAAGGAGACAAAGTCCATCAGCCTAAAATATTTAGTCCACTCCATAATGCCGATCCAAAAGAAAGCCAAATTTGATGGCCCAAAGGAGAAGCCCAACATCCCAAAACCAAACCCATTAACCCCAAAGGAGTCCAAGACAGTATGCCCAAGGGAACATTCCCACTCAAAGTCCCTTACCTAACGGCCCATACCATTAAATGATCCTATTGACTTTATTTTCATTCAGCTCAAAGATAATTTCAAAGTTTAAAAATGGGTGTACCTCCATTACCCACTCACAAACCAAGTAAGCCATTATGAAGCTCCAAGTTTGGTATTCTATCCTTACCTTATTATGCCCAAGTATGGTGAAATGGCATACAAACTCCACCTTCCTTCCAACCTCCAAGTGAATCCAATTTTCCATAAAAAGTGGTTAAAGAAGCATAATGGATCCCTCACGCGTAACTGTTACCATGCCAATGGATGAAATTAGGTACATAGTCCTCGTACAAGAGGATATTATCGCCAACCATGTGATATGCCATGGAAAGCAGACTCGCCATGAAGTACAGGTCAAATGGAAAGGCTTAAACCTAGAATATGTCACATGGAAGGATGTTTGGATGATAGTCTGTTGCTATCCAACTTTTGACCTTGAGGACAAGGTCCATTTTCTAGGAGGGGTAATTGTTGCAAACCCCAAGATAACCATCCATAAAGGTTCAAAATCTTGTGAGGCAGCTCACAGCCCACAATAAACTTATTAGGTGCAAGAAGTCATTTTAAGTACAACAAAGCCCATCGCTCCAAGATCGAGCCTTCAAGTCTAAGAGGAGCCTCGTCCCACCAAGCCATATGACCCAACAAAGGAAGAAGCTCCACAATCTCAAGTTCAGCAAACCAAAGCACAAGCCCAAAAGAAGGAAGCTCCCTAGAAGGTCAAGATTTTAAGAAGACAAAAGGCATAGGAATAAATAAAAATAAAGAAATGTAATAATGTGTAATAAAAAGGAAAGTCTGAAAGATAGAGTTTGTAATGAATGTTACCAAAAGCCACCCTTGATGGAAGGCTAAGATGTAATGAGACCTTTGGTTTCGCCCTTCCCGTAGCTTATAAATAGGCCTCCCCTTAGCATTGTAAATCATCCTTTGAAGAAGAAAAAAAAAACAAAAAAAAAAGCTTCTCTCTTATTTTAAAAGAGATCTTTCTTAAGAGTTTAAGGAAGTAAATCTTTACTTAAGTTACATACTACTCGAGCGATCCCTATGGTGCAAAGTAGTAGGCTCACAATTCTTCTTCCACAAAGGCTATTTTTAAACCCTTAATCCACACACTACGCAAGAGATCCCTACTGTGTAGTATAGTTGGTTCACGGTTTCACTCTGGAACCGTGTCCAATTTATCAACCGTAGACCTGGGTCCCCATCACGGTAATAAGACAGTGGAACTTTTGTTGTTTGCAAGTTTCGTTATCAAGTTCAAGGTACTTTCATTCAGAGTAGAGAATTTTTAGGTATTTAGCACTTAGTATTTATTATCGTGTAATATCATTTAAGTAAATATCTTTAAGCTTTTACATGCCCATTTATTTAAGATATTACACATAAATAAGAAAGTACCCCTTATCTGAATTTCATAAAAATTGTTTTAAAACTAAATTTTTTAAAGATAAAAAGTCAGCCTTCCATTTGAAAAACAAAATTTGTGGCATATAATTTGGATAGATATTGTTCGGAGGGTTATCGAGTTAGAAAAATTTTAAAAAAATAGATTTTACCCTAATCCATATATGGAGAACAAATGTCGCCATTTTAATTTTTTATTTTCTTAATATTTTAAATACCTATTTTTTTGAGTACTTAGTCTTTAGTGAGTTGTCAAATCTAAATTTTCAACATTCTAAGTATCTAATTTCCTATCCAAATTACTTCCTTGAGTAACATCATTATCCCACTATTAGTAATAGATTATTTCTTCTTACTATATGTAACTAATTTAAGGTGAGTGACAAGTGTACTCTAGGAAAAATTTTTTGATTGGCCAGTTTAATCCGGTTCCTGGTCCAACCTGAGTTTTGATCGATTTTGTCCTATTTTTTCAAAATCTGGTTATGTGAAGAAACCCAAACTGATAGTTGGTCTAGTTCCCAGTTAGATCTTCTGGGGCTAGTCCAGTCCGAGTTTCAAAATACTGGTGAGAATGGTATTATCAAGACGATCTCCTTTTTTATTTTTTTTATTTATAGATAATATTATATATTAAATCAAATCAATTATTGTATAATATTATGTATTATAATAAATTAATAATTGATTTGATTTTGAAAATATTTGATTTATTTTGTAATATAGAATTTTTTATATCAACTCAATATATTGTAATATTTTATTAGAATAATGGATAATTAGAATTTCATATTATTATATTATTCCTTATTTTTCAAATATGTTTAATATAGTATCAGAGTTATGTTCGATTTTTAGTATTTATTTTAACTTTATTTTTTTATAAATTTTTATCAAGATTGATATTTTTGAAATCCAACTGTTATCAATTTTTATCGGATGAAAAGCTAAAATGATAGGTGGCTATTAAATAGTGATATGATGAATACAACTTTATAAATATTAACCCAACATAAATTATAATATTATTTTTTATTTTAATTACAAAAAAATCATATGTTTATGTTAAATTAAAAAAGCTAATAATTTTTTATTTACCCACCACTACAAAATTAAAGTCTTATGCTAACGGTAACTTTTATTGTCGGTGATTTTAATGACGATTTTTTATACCCTATACAAACGCTTTTGACGAAACTACTGGGAAATGTATACATTTTCTCATAGTATAAAATTGTCTATCAGAAAAAGTTTATCAACTGTCAGTAAAGATAGTATAACCATCTGTAAAAGTAATATTCAATTTTGACTGTTATCACTTGAGTTAAGTAAATGTGACAGTTGTTAGAAATGATTTGAAAAAGTCTCTGTATGACTTTTTTTATTATCTATTTAACTATACCGTTTGCATAAATTCTACATCTATACTAACCATATATTATACTATCTTTAAAAGTTATATTAAATTTTAATGGTTATCACTTGTGGTCAGTAAATATGACTGTTTTTAGGGACAATTTAAAAACAATCTCTACATGACTCTTCTTTACTGACTGCTAAAGCATACCATTTGCATAAATTCTATACCCATGCTAACCTATATATTGCAACTATTGTAAAAGCGATAATCAATTAGGACCTTCTCATTAGTAAATGTGATATTCCTTTAGGTACGGTTTGAAACAGTCTCTATATGACTCTTTTTACTCACTCTAAACCATGCTATAACTATGCTAGCCGATAGATTGTTTCGCATGTAAACCCTATCTACAATTCTCACTGTGATTACTTTTCATCAATAAATATGTCAGTCTTTAGACGGTTTAAAAACAGGCTCTATATGGTAATTTATACTTGTATAAGTTTATGACTATGCTGACCATATATTGTACTGTTTCTAACTCTTTAGGGATTATTTGAAAATAGTCTTTATAACTACTGAGTCCCACCATCCGTATAGTCTTTGGCACGGTTTAAAAATTTAAGGTTAAGGTATAGAACCATTTATGATGTCTGGCAGTAAGTTACAATAACAGGGAATAATTTGGAATAATAGGTAGTGCATGGTGATAAGTTCGCGATAACATGGGGGTATTTTTTTTTAAATTGTGGTTATATTTTTATAAATAGGGGTTTTTTGTGATAATATTAGTATACATTGGAGTGAAATACTATGTAGTGATTTTGTGGTATTAATATAAATTATTACTAGACCTCCTCAGTTTATGACATTTTATATATACATTTTTGGAAATTATAGTGCAAAAGCTCAAGCAAAAGCACTAACATGGTTTATTGTACGCTAGTGTGGTCTACCACACAGGCCAACATGAGGGCAAGCACGGTCTACCGCATCACTCACATTAGCAACCATCATTAAATGAAACAAAACAAGAAATGTTTTTTTTTGTGGGTTCTTCTTGCCCTTTTGTACAGTATCCAAATAGGCTACTGTGAATAGTAGTCCAACCTTTTTTTTGAATAGTGCTTAGGCCGGTTCAAACCATTTTAAAACTAGTTTAGACAAATCCCTAACACAATGCAAAGATCGCCGTTGCACCTCCACTATCCATTTTGATTCTGCTGTTGCCAGTGTCAGAAACTCAAACAAAGCACTAGGTAAGGTCAATCAAGAGCCAAAGAGAATAGATCCGAAGTCTTATCAGTGAAATTTTTTCATCAGGCTACCAATTTGTCAAGTATCCATTCATTCAACCATCACCTATTTCCTTCAAATTCACCATTGACGATAGGAGTTGAAAGCCGGCAATGGTGTAGACAGATGCGCCTAATTAGATCTCTTTAAAACTGCAAAAGATTGGAAGTTTCAAATCCGAATTGAAGATTCCCTATGGAGGTTGACAGTTGAGATTCCTCTGCGAACTAAAGATGTTGCCACTGACGATGGATTCCATGATGGAGCTTAGGTTTAGCGCCAACTACAACAATCGAGCAATCCCCTACTTCAATTGTAATTTCTGAACATGATCTTCTAGTTCAATGAGTGAAAGGTTTCTACTCATTCGGGAGCAGCTTCTGTGACATCTCTCTCGTCCCGTTTGACCGACAAGACTGTAGGCAAGGCAATGCCAATCGATTACTGTCGCCGCTAGAGTGGCGGCAATGGTGTTTCAATGGCAGAAGAGTAGTGGTTATGAAAGATTTTGGGATTTTGTATATGCGGTCCACCGCGTTCCTATGCGATCTACCGTGCAGGCATGCGTGGTCCACTGTGAAACCTTCGCAATCTACCACGTAACCATGTGTAGTCCACCGCGTGCGTAGTTTGCCAAAGAGCCGCGTTCGTGCTTAGTGACGAACTACAGTGCATTGTAGGTAAAAACATCCAATAAAAAAAGAAAAGAAGGAAGAAGAAGAAAGAAGATAGAAACTACGGATAATTACAATTTGGATATTGTATCAAAATCAAAATCGATGACGTGTTGTCCATTTGAATATTTATCAATATTAATATTAATTTAAATAATATAATTACATAAAATTAATAAATTTATAAATAATATTACATGATAAATAATATTAATAATTACATAATTTTATATAATATTAATAATTATATAAAATTAGTAATTTTATGTAATTTAATGATTTATATAATATTGTGCTATGATATGATTAGATATTATAATCAATCTGAATATTATGAAAAATTATGAATTTAATGTTATTATCAATATTAATAATTTAAATAATGCGTAATTATATATTGGAGTTACGATTCCTAGTGGTAAAATTGCAATAATAGGTACTAAGTATACGATAAAAGGTGGTAATATTATGATAACTAGTGGTAAGTCAGTGCGATAATTGGTAATAAGTATGCGATAACTGGTGGTAAGATTATGATAAGTGATCGTAAGTTAGTGGTAACAAGTACAAGTATGGTAAACCGCCCACACACATGGTAGACCGCGTAATCATTCTCGCATATTAATACAATCCTTATTATGTTTATATTATTTTTATAATTTTTTTATTTTATAGTTTCTTAATTTACCTATTGTAATTCAAATTTACACAATCTTAAAAAAGTCATTGATATCATATGGTAACCGATGCAATAAATTTTCCTATCATTTGTACAAACTAACCAATGATAAAATGTAACATTTCCTATAACCAATGATAAAATGTAGTAATTTTCTAACACTTGTGGTAACTAACGATGAAAAGCAGTAAATTTTCTTAGCAATTGCAGTGATACATCCCTTTAAGAGTTTGTCCCTACCATTAGATGAAATGTGATTTATTCAATTTGGGATTGACAACGTGCCAGAAAAGGAATCAATTTGAAATTGCTTTCGTAGCATACAAATACATCATTGATTTTCCAATGTCAATGTTACATTTGTAATACTATATTACTATATGTAATGGTAAATTATATTATATAACACCAGCCGTTGGATCAATTTGGGATAAGTTCAAGTCTCATTGTAATTTGGATAAGTGGAAGAAGTTATTTAAATTTAATGACACTATGTTATATAATGTAGTGTTATAATATGAAATTATGATAATTCATTGACAAATTGGACACTATGAACAATCAATTCATAATATAGTATTACAATATGATATTTTGATAATTTAATAACCAATTAGATATTATGACCAATTGTTACATGATATAGTGTTATAATATGATATTATGACAAATCACACATTAGAAATGTAATGGTACATAATTGTATTATGTTACATTATCTAATTAATTATCAATATTAGTAATCTAAATAATGTTATATGTAGTATGTAGCGTTACATTGTAATTCACTGTTGGATCAAGTGACATTGTATTTCTCTCATGCTATTTAAATGTAATGACACTATATTCATAATGTAGTGTTACAATATAAAATTATGACCATTATGACCAATTAATACATAATGTAGTGTTATAATATGACATTATGACAATTTATTGACCAATTGTTACAACAATTTGCACATTAGAAATGTAATAGTACATAATGACATTTACATGACGTTAATATTAGTAATTATCAATATTAGTAACTTAAATAATATTACATGATGTCCAATATTTATAATTACATAAAATTAGTAATTATCAATATTATATAATAATGTTGCATAATGTAATTATCAATATTATATAATTTTAAGTTAAAAGAACAATTAACCAATTACCCCCGACCGTTGGATCAATTGTAGAGAGTTTGACCCTACCATTGGATGAAATGTGATTTATCCAATTTGGAATAATAATATGGTAGAAAATGAATCAATTTTGAATTTCTTTTGTGGCATGAAATGTAAAAGTGGTGTGGGACAAAATTTATTGTAAAACAAGCATGGAAGAAAGTGTGGAAAAAAGGACAGAAAAATTTATAGAGGGAGAAAATTTTAAAAAATGACGGGTTTTGAAAATTTGTTTGTGAAAATAAGCTGTCAAATGACTAAACCAAATATATTTTAAATCATTCCCATAAAACCATCAAAGCTCTCATTATCTCAAAAACTCTCCTTTCCTCAAAGCTCTCAAAATCCATAGAAAGTTCTAACTCAACCAAACATACAGTCTCATTCCTCATTCCCCTGAAATCTCTTATAATCCATAATCTATAGAAAACTATCATTCAACCAAACGTATTTTCAACCAAAAATCGAAACCTTTCATTCTCCTAGAATCTATACAACCCCTGGAATCTATACAATCAGCCAAGTATGTTTTTAGCTTCTAGTTGAACCAAAAAGGTGTGAGGCACTTCACTTTCAAGTTTTCACAGCACAAAAATTTCGTGGTTATGTTGGAGAAAAATATAGGTGAAGTTAGCAAGTTACTTGATTTTTACAGCAAGAATATTTTCTAGAAATTAGTTTTCAGGGGTTGTTTGCTCATGTATATCTTCACCATTGACCAAGTATTTTCAAATTTGAAAATTTCACACTTAGGGTGATTGTTGGACTTCAAATTTGAACAATTAAAGTAGTAAAAATTTGAGATTTGAAAGGAGAAAAACCAAGTTGGAAATCTGGATCTTTCCTAGTTGTTTGGCGCTGCAAGATGGTTGAGAAGGTAACTTTTAGTCTTTAAATCTTTGTTATGGTAACCAATTTTTACAGAACTCATTGAGGCACGAAAAGAGGAAAGTTCAAGTTTCAAATTTGAGTTACCATAGTTACTACTTTATCTCACAAAATCAAGAGCAAATTTAGCCAACAAAATAGGGAGGTTTTGTATCAAAGTTACTGCTACATTTGCTAGTAATTGTGTGAAATTGCTACATTTTAAGTGTAGTAAATTTAATTTTTACAATAGGTTTTGAAGAAAAAAAGCTAAGTTTTATTGCAGGTTTTGATGCCTTAAAAAGATTTCATAATATTGGCTGTAGAGTACACATTTATGAAAAAATATAGCAATATTTTCTGAAAACAAGAGAGAAGAAATTCTGCACTTTATGTCTTCATTTAAAAGCTGTCTACTACATTTCAAATATTCATGTACACTTGTATTTTGTTGAGTTGAGTTGAGTGTTAAGTGTTGGGTTATGTATTGGGTTGTAAGTTTGAGTTGAGTCTTCCATTGTTGGACGAAACTATCTTCATAGTGTGAATATCAGAAGTCAACAAGTGATTGTACATTGTAATCTTTGATCATAGTGGAAAATAGCAGGTTGTTAGATCCCAGCTTGCTGGTTGGAAGAGTGGACGTAGGCACAAGGGTGAACCACTATAAAAAGGATTTGTCTCTTCATCCCTAATTTTATTTTCCGTTGTACAAGTATAGATTGACTATAAGATTAATATAAATCTAAGTGGAGTTACATTAAATTTTTTAAAAGTCAATTGACACAACCAATTCAACCCCCTCTCACCAAGACCAACAAGTGGTATCAGAGTAAGGTGCTCTACCCCACAAAGTGACTACTTTTGAGAAAAAGATCAAATGGCTTCAAACTTAGTATTTGGCCAATCTATAAATAGAATTCCATATTTTGATGGAGAAAATTTTTCCTATTGGAAATGTAGGATGAAGACATTTGTTAAAACCATAGACTATGAGGCATGGGAGGTTATTAACTCTGGAGATCTAGATGTAAAAGGCCCAATAATAAGCGAAGATGATAAGAAAATGATTTCTATAAATTCTAGAGCTAAACACTTGCTTCTTTGTGCTATTTCACCCACTGAATTTAATCTCTTTTCTTCATGTTGTACAGCTAAAGAAATTTGGGATAAACTTTGCATTACGGCTGAAGGAACTAGCACCGTGAAGGAAACAAGAATTAATTTGTTGATACAAGAATACGAACTCCTTTGGTTTCTGCAAGGAGAGAATATTAAAATTATGTTTAATTGATTTTCTATTATTACTAATGAACTTGATTCTCTTGGTAAAAGGATTTCAGATGCAGATCAAGCTAGGAAGGTTCTTCGTGTATTACCAAGAACTTGGGATGCTAGAAGACTGTTATTGAAGAAACCCAAGATTTAAACAAGCTATCACTAAAGGAACTAAGAGGAAAATTGATATCCTACAAAACCGAAATCTTCTATACTGCTGAATCTGAAAATAAGAGAAAAATAGTTACATTTGTGGCTAAAGAAGATGAAGTTTCTATAGAGGAAGACAGCAACGATCAAGATATTAATATGTTGGCCAAAAAACTTAGTCGGGTTTTTAAGAAAAAAAAAAAGAAATGATAGCCAAGAAAGAGAGCGAAAAGAAGAGAAAATTTGCTACGAATACAAGATGCAAGAGCGCATAAAATATGAATGCCTAGTCCTGCTACGAAAGATTAAAGCTTTCAAAAAGAAAGTGAAAGTAATGGTGACCACTTGGAGTGATTCTGAAGAGGAAGAATCAGATGATGAAGATTCTGAAACCTCTGAGGAAGTTAATTTTTGTCTTATGGCAAATAATGAGGTAATATCTGAAAACTCATTTGATTATCATTTAGAAAATGTTGCTGAATCTGAAAACATGCTGACTATAATTTCAGAGCTGAAAAATAAGAATGATATACTAGAAAATGAGAAAGAGGTGTTGAGACAAACAAATATGCTATTGAATTCTGAGTTAGAAAGTACTAAAGCAGAAAATGAAGGCTTTAAAACTAAAAATAATGGACTGAAAAATGAAATAAACATTCTGAAAAATAAAGTAAATGAATTATCAAAGTCAATTGAAAATACTTCACAGAGGATGGTTGTTACTTTCTACAGATAGACTTTTCCAAAAAAGGGTTAGGTTATGTTAATGACTATAAAATGACTTCAAGCTCTAACAATAATAGTTTGGTTAAAGTTGGAGAAACAGAAAAAATATGCTCTTTTTAGCTTGTAGAAAGTTCTCATAAGAGTGTTCAATTGCCTGCAGAATGAATACAAAGTTTTGACTCACAAAATGCACCAAGACCACACAAAAGTAGTTCACAGTCCACACAATATATGCATAGAAATTATCCACAGATAGCAAAAAAATATTATAGAATATCACACAAAAATTCTCATAGAAATACCTATAGAAGCACCTATAAAGATTCTGGTGAAAAACTAAACCTTTACAAAAAATTTAATTCTAGATTTAGGTATAATAAATTTAGAAATATACAGAGTAATTTTGAATATAGACCTAATTATTCAAAAAATAAAAATAATAATATTTCATGCTATATATATCATAAAAATGGTCACTTTGCTAGGAATTGTTTCATGAATAGGCTCAGTATATCTCAACAAAAATTTAGTTGTGACACAAGATTATTCTCTAGAGAATCAAAACTTGTTTGAGTGCCTAAAAATATGTGATTTTTTTTTTTAGATTTTATTTTTAGAAAATAAAATGATACATTTGAGTCATTTAGTAAATAAAATTATGAATTAGATGTCTAAAATGCAAAATTAAGTTGCTTTGTCAATAATGGAGTTGAAATATATCTCAAAAGGAAATTGTTGTGCTCAAATTTATGACTAACAATAATTTGCTATATTTTCTTTTTGATGAAACAAAAATGGGGAAAATAGAAAAATAAAAAAATAAATGCATACATTAAGGGAGAGAAAATTAAAAATGTTCATAAACTGGGGGGGAGCTCCACTTGAAGATATTCACTTATGATATGAGTTTGTAAATTGTTGAATATGCAATTCATGATATTTTTGAGACACATGATTTTTAGAACTAAAAAAGAGAAACACACACATAGAAAACTTAACAATATGCACAAGTTAAGGGGAGCTTTACATGTAAAATTTTTTGGATGAGCTTGAACATATGTATTTTCTTATGTCATTTAAAAATGTGCATATGTGATTTGAAGTTATACATTTCTATATGTTATTTGAAAATGTGCATATGTGATTTGAAGTTGTACATTTCTACATATAATTTGAAAATGTGCACTATTGAATAATTTTTGGACATTTATTTTTAAGGTTTTGTTGTCATAAAAAAGGGAGAGAATATTAAGACAATTGTTGTTTTCTTAGTTTTGATGATAACAAAATCTCTCATATTGTTATAACGATTTTATTTAGTGTACAGATGATATATTCAATAAATAGTTTTTATTAAAGATAAGTCATAGAAACAGTCATAAAATCAGTCATAGAAGCAAGAAATTTCTGAGTCATAAAAGTTGGATTTTTTAATATTTTTTGAAAACCCATCCAGTAAGGTAAGTGTAAATTGGGTATTTCACTTAGTTTATAATTGAGTCTAGATATACATATAAGATCTCACAACAAGAGAACATTTGACATTCCAACATTTTGAAATTTTTCTAAGTATTGAAATATGATCATTTGGATATGTTTGGACAACCATATCTACTTGGGTGTTTAAATATTTTTAAATTCGAAAACTACATTTCAAAGAATGTGTGAGGCACTTCAATTTCAAGTTTTCATAGCACAAAAATTTCATGGTTATTTTGGAGAAAAATATGGGTGAAGTTAGCAAGTTACTTGATTTTTATAGTAAGAATATTTTCTAGAAATTAGTTTTCAGGGGTTGTTTGCTCATGCATATCTTCACCATCGACCAAGTATTTTCAAATTTAAAAATTTCATACTTTAGGGTGATTGTTGGACTTCAAATTTAAATAATTATAGCAGTAAAAATTTGAGATTTGAAAGGAGAAAAATAAGTTGGAAATTTGGATCTTTCCTAGTTGTTTGGTGCAGCAAGATGGTTGAGAAGGTAACTTTTAGTCTATAAATCTTTGTTATGGCAACCAGTTTTTATAGAACTCATTAAGGCATGAAAAAAGGAAAGTTCAAGTTTCAAATTTAAGTTACAACAGTTACTTTATGTCACAAAATCAGGAGTAACTTTAGCCAACAAAATAGGGAGGTTTTGCTTCAAAGTTACTACTGCATTTACTAGTAATTGTGTGAAGTTATAGCAGCATTTTAAATGCAGTAAATTTAATTTTTACAATAGGTTTTGAAGAAGAAAAGCTGAGTTTTATTGCAGGTTTTGATGCCTTAAAAAGATCTCATAATATTGGTCATAGCGTACACTTTGATGAAAAAATATAGCAACATTTTCTAAGAGCAAGAGAGAAGAAATTCTGCACTTTATGCCCTCATTTGAAAGTTGTCTACTATATTTCAAATATTCATGTACACTTGTATTTTGTTTAGTTGAGTTGAGTGTTGAGTTGTTTTGAGTGTTGGGTTGTGTATTGGGTTGTAAGTTTGAGTTGAGTTTTCCATTGTTAGACGAAGCTATCTTCATGGTGTGAAGATCAGAAAGTCAACAAGTAGTTATACATTGTAATCTTAGATCATAGTGGAAACTAGCAGATTGCTAGATCTCAACTTGCTGGCTGGAAGAGTGGACGTAGGCATAAGACCGAACCACTATACAAGGGATTTGTCTTTTCATCCCTAATTTTATCATGCATAAATTGACCATAACAATAATATAGATCTAAGTGAAGTTAGATTAATTTTTTTAAAAATCAATCGAGACAACCAATTCAACCCCCCTTCTTGGTTGTCACTGAGACCAATAAATAGGAAATAGATTATACAGAGAAAAAAGTAAGAGGTGACATTTTTAACACAAAATTGACCAAGCAAAAAAAAAATATCACTTCGAAAAAGGAAAAAAAATCAAGGACACTGCACAATGCAACTTCCTAAAAATAATAAAAAAAAATTAAAAATAAAAAAGTAGCCCATGCAACTCCATTTCCTAAAAAAAAAAGGAAAGTCTGAGCAAAACAAGCATGGTCTACCGCGCATGTGCGTGGTACCGCTCAAACACACGGTGTACCGCTTGTGGTTTTTTTGTTAATACTCTTTTTTAACTCTTTTTTTTTTCTTGCTTGGATAACACATTATTTTCCATTTAGACGTAATTTTCCCTTTGCTTAAAACATATAAACAAATAAAAATTAAATACACAAATAAAAATAAAAATAATTGTCTTAAATTGATCCCATTTTTTCCATTTTCTTTTCTTTCTTTGAAAAAAATCAAAAATTTATTTTAAAATTTTTGCTTTGCTATTTCACAAAAAATTAATTATTTACAATATTAAATTAAAATTAAAATATTTATAAAATCTTAAATTAAATATTAAATTATTTATATAAAATTTACATTAAATATTAATACTTATAAGTTTAGGTTTAGGGTTTAAAATAAAATATTACATATTTAAAATATTTAACTTTTAAAATTTTAATTTTAATTTTTAAATGTAAATTAAATCTTTCACCATCGTTAATTTTAATTATTTCCACCACAATTAACGTCAACTCTCTCTCTCTCTCTTTTCAACTTCTCTCACAATCTGTCACGAGTAAAATTTAAAATTTAAAATTAAAAACAATTATTTTATTGAAAATTTGAGACCACAGGCCAAATATGTAAATTTATGAATTACTATAACATAATTCAGAAATTTATAAAAATATATAAAAATAGAGTCGACTCAAATCCTTGAAGATTTTTGGACTCCTTGACGATTCTCCTTCCCGACCCTTCGAGTACAAACATACGTGGTAGACCACGCAAGCTTGCGCGGCGTGGTCTACCGCACAAGCTTAGAAAGGTAGATCGCGAAGCACGCATTGTGCACTTGGGCGGTTGATACATTGCCTTGATGGTTGGTATCCACCACTTATATTTTTCTCTCGCACAAGGGTGGAGAGGTGTTGTGATCCTTGGCATTGCCACTAGGATGGCCAAATTGCCTATAGATCTAATGTGGTTTTACAATTATGGGGGAAGTTGAGTTAAAGGGTTGGAGTTCTTTCTTATACACAGTACCAAAATGCTCTATTCACAAGGCTGGCTCATAAGAGAAGGTGATGGAAAAGAAAAGAAAGTGGAGAAGATGGAAAAGGATTTGAACTTGCCTTGATAGGTGTTGTCAAGAACAAGAGCCTCTATCATGCATTGGTAATGTAGCCTAAGGGTCTTCGACACACTTAAGCCCTAATTCTATCATGCGATGGTGATGTAACCTAAGAAGATTTTGCCTCCTTGAGCCTTATGATAACTTTCTCACACTGGAGAATTCAAAACCTCTGATTTTCTATTATGATAATTTGCCTATTACAAATGGAGGAGGCCTACCCTATTTATAGATGAAGATGGGGCATTGAAAGGTCCTTATTATACATAACATTTCAATCGAAAAGACTCCTACTGCAAAATAACTATTTAGCAGTTGTAACTGCCCTTATTACATAATGAAAGCCTTACAAAAATAAAAGAAATTTATTTAGAAAATAGTTACTAAATAGGGAGGTTGGTGGCCTTTCGGCTGTTAGTTCCATATTGGTGCACGCTGCTCATGTGTTGTGTACACTGGCCCGTGTGCTGGTGCACTCTCCTCGAACCATGGCTTAATTTTCTCAAGTAATGTCTCTTTTTCCTCGAGCCATATGTTTTCTAGTGGTGTCTCTTCATTTACTGGCTCGGCTGCATGTGTTTCCATGGCCTTGTCTTCATGCTCATGGTGCACTATGTCATTTTTATGCATTGCCTTGTCTTCCTCAACCTCTTGCTCATGCGGGTGCATTATGGATTGCACCTTTTCATGTTGTAATGTCTCTTTGCATGGATTGCTTGATGTCTTCTCATGTAGGGACATTACTTTGCTTGTGTTGGGCGCATGCTCGTGCACGGACTGCTCGTGCAATGGCGCATACTCATGCACGGGCTACTTGGCCAATCGTGACTCTTCGCTTTGTGTCCTTTTAAGTGGGGGCCTTCTTGCTTGCTTCTTTGGATATGCAATAGTCTCCTTTACTTCTTTAGAGACTTTTGCTTGATGGTTGCTCAATGTTGCATGAAAGGTTGTGTCCTTTGGATGAGGGGTTTCAACCTTTGGTGCGCGGTTGCTTAGTTGTCTTGTACCATTGCTTGGACGCTGCTTATCCTGGCTCATGCGGGCTTGAGTAGTGTTATGCAATGCCTTAGGCAATTGTTTTGCCTTGTCCAATGCTGATATTGCATCATTTGTGACCTTTGGTTTGATATAAGAAGATGTGTTCATGCGAACCTTCTTTGGATTTGTGTTCAAGAGAACCTCCTAAGGAATTGCGTTCAAGTGAACCTCCTTAATTTCTTTATATGCATGCCTCGTGGTCATTTGTTATGCGTGACCTTTGGTCTTGCACATGGGTCTTCGAAAGGTTGCAACAGTGGTAGACTGCACACTCACACGGTGGACCACACAAGCATGCGACAGGCCACGTGCTAGTGCGGCAGACTGCACAAGCTTGCGCGGTAGACCACGAAAGTGCACAACACTTGGGCAGTAGACGGTAAAAACGCACGACAGACTGCACCGGCTTGGTACACGTAAGCATCACTCTACACACACAAAATCAATATCACACAAAATTGGTTTCCTATAAAAATAATGGATTTAGTAATAGGTTAAAACACTAATAAAGTCTAATTCAGTGGCAAGAGAGAAAATCATTGATGTCTTTTATTTTATTCGGTGTTTGTAGTGATACGACTATAATGTGTGGTAACAAGTGATAACAAGTGGTATAATGCGTGGTAACAAGTGATAATAAGATTGACTTTTTCTTATTTAAACAATTGGCAAAATTTTAGGAATGACATGTGGCGGGTAAAATAAGAGTGGAAAAAAAGCGCATAATGAAAAAAAAATCGGGTAAAGAGTGAGTGTGAAAAAAAAACACAAAAAAAGTGTGGAATTTTGAAAATTTGTTTGTGAAAATAAGACGAGCAAATGAGTAAATCCAAATATATTTTAAATCATCATGCTCTCCATCCCTCGAAAGCTCTCCTCCCCGCTCTCAAAATCCATGGAAAGTACAACTCAACCAAACATATTCAATCTCATTCTCCTCAAATCTCTCATGATCCAATGAAAACTCTTACTCAACTAATATTTTCAACCAAAAATTGAAAGTTTCCTTCCCTTGTAATGTATACAATCAGCCAAGTATATTTTCAGCCTTCAGATCCATCCAAAACTCTCACTAAAACTCTTTATAACATATATTCAAATACCAACAAATCTTTTCAACAACGTCTTTGCAAAGTTTTATAAAAGGAAATCGTATTTTTTCTAGTAAAAAAGTCACTCTATTGTGCTGCGTTTTGTTGGGTTGTGTTAGAAATGAGCATTTGAAAATTTTTAAATTTTTTCGGTTATAAATATGGGACGGATGAACATTTCATTTTACTTGCAATACACACATAATACTTTAAAGTGTTTACTTTTATCATTGGATGATTGTCTTTCATGTAATTTTAATTGATATGTTTTTGGGACATTGAGTTTTGATTCACTTTATTTGTTACAGAGTGGAGAGGAGTCTATTAGCAATGAAGAAGAGTAAGTAGAAAGTTCGAATTTATCTTGTGGGAAGTAAAGTGACATTGCATCTAAAGGGCCTGATTTGAGGAGAAGAATCAGATGTAAATTTGTGCATTCAAGATAGAGCTGAAAATGAAGATATGACTGTTATGATGGAACGATTAATGGAACAAAATCATAATCTTACTAATTTGGTAAGTAATATTCTTATACATATTGCTATGCATGTTGGAAGTGAACAAAATCATTTCTCTGATTATTACTAATTTTCACATGTGTCTTTGAATAATAATCTAAATTATTTGTATTGTTAGTTTCTTCCAATATTGGACGCTAGGGGTGCACATAAAAGTCAACTATCATCATCACTACCTGATTTTATCCCAGAAGGTAATATTTTCACTTACAACCATTCTTGCCTAAGTACTCCACCTGATCTTGAGCAAAAGTGCACTTAGAAATTTTAGCAAACAATTGATATTGCCTTAGCAGTAGTAGCACATCCTTAAGATTTTGAATGTGGGTGGCCCAATCTGGACTATATATGAGAATGTCATTGAAGAAGACAAGTACAAATTTCCTCAGAAAGTGTTAAAATATATTGTTCATCAGGGATTGAAATGTAGCAGGGGCGTTTGTCAAACCAAATGGCATCACTAGGAATTCAAAGTGTCCATGATGGGTTTGAAATATTGTCTTAGGGATGTCTTTAGGTTGGACTATGATCTGGTGATATCCTGATCTGAGGTCCATCTTTGAAAACCGTCTAGAGCCATGTAGTTCATCTAGAAGTTCATCAATATTTGGAATTGGGTACCTATCCTTCACTGTGATGTTGTTGAGTTGTCTATAATCAATACAAAATATCCAATTACCATCTTTTTTTTTTAACTAACAGCACAGGGGAGGCAAAAACACTATTGCTTTGTCTAATTACTCCATTGTTTAGCGTATTTTGCACCTGCCTTTCAATCTCAAATTTCTGTGAGTGAGGGTATCTATATGGAGGAAGTTTAAAGGGTTGGGACTCTTGTTTGAGTGGTATGGCATGGTCTTATATTCTCTCAGGTGGAAGAGACTGAGGTGTAGAGAAAACATCATCAAATTGTTTCAAAAGCTCCTGGATTTCTTTGTGTGTTCGATGGTTCTGTTTGTTTTCAGAAGAGGTGATTACTGAAAAATTATGTAGTTGTTGTTTCCTAAATTTTCTTGTGGTTTTTCCCCTTACCAGTTTCATTCTAGGATGCTCAACTTCTCCTGTCAATATTACTTCCCCATCCGCACTTGCTAATTTTACTTGTAACAACTTCAAATCAAAGGTAATAGGACTGTAATCATACATCCAGTCCACCCCTAAAATAATGTCCCAACCTCCCAATTGTATGATTCTTAAATCAAAAGAAAACTTGTACCCCTGGATGCTCCATTTAACTCCATTCACTTGTGCATAGCTAGTGACTTTACTGCCATCTGCTAGGAAAACGTGTATTGGTTCAGCTAACTCAGGACTCACTTGGAGTACATCTATCAACTTCTGATTTAGATAGCTATTAGAACTTCCTGTGTCAACTAATATCATGACCTGTAGTTGTCCTATGTTCCCTTGCAATAATAAAGTCTTTCTTTTCAAGGAATTTGACAAAACACATAAAGGAATGTCATAGATTTCACCTGTAGTTTCCTTTTGAACTCCAGCCATTTCATCTTCCAAGTCCAAGCTCTCTTCTGCTGCTACAATTAGATTTAGTGCTCTGAATTTACAGTGATGTCTTAGAGTATACTTCTCCCCACATTTGTAGCATAGGTTGTTAAGCCTCCTCTATTGTATCTCCAGTGCAGAGATTTTGGTTATTTTATCATCTGGCACTGCTTCATTAGATAATTCCTTGCTTGTGGTCGTTGCCACTTTGTAAGTATTGTTGTTTCCTTTGATTCTTGCTTCCATAGGTTATGTATTCCTGCTACAATTGCTCTTCTTTTGTCTGTTAATCTCTAGAGATTGTTCTTGAATAGTGGCTATTTTAAATGCCTGTAGTAGAGTGCTGGGCTTGAGCATCCTAAGCATAGGCTTAATCTCTTCCTTAACTCCGCTAATGAAACTGGAAATGAAGTAATCTTTAGTTAAAGTGGGATTCTTGTATAGCATAACGGACCACAATTCTTCAAACTTTTCTTGGTATTCTGCCATAGTTCCTTCCTATTGAAGCTTGTTGAACTCCTCGACCTCATCACGAACACCTTTTAGCTCAAATCGTTGGCATAGCATATGGGTAAATTCTTCCCATCCCATTTCTTTCTTAACTCTTTTGAGACCTTGGAACCAGATTTCTGTCTTCCCATCCAAATACATTTATGCTACTTCAACCCAATTTTGTATGGGTATCTGTTGAATGGCAAAGAATTTGTTACATCTTCTTATCCACAGTCTCGAATCAACCCCATTGAATATGGGAAGCTCAATCTTGGGGTAGTTTGTAGTAGATCTTCGGTGCAAAGTTTCTTTTTTTGACAGTTGTTCTCCACGTAGTCGACCTTCACTAGAGGTAGGTAGTAAGGGAGCTCTGTTCAACTTTTCCATTTCTTGATCCTCATGTGTGTCCTTACTGAGTCTTTTCGTGATAGACTGAAATCTCTCTTCTGTACAAACCACGTGTGCTTGCTAGAATTGTGCCTGCTCTTTCATCGTCTGACGAATCTCTGCTAATTGTTGATCTACCTGCGCTCTGTGTTCCTTTGCTTCAGAAGCCTATTCTTGCATTTTGGCCTCGAACTTCCTAAATTGTTCTTCCAATGACTTTTGTCGAGTCCCTTCCGCCATTTGCAATCTTAATTCGGATTTGTTTTGCTCTAATACCAATTTTGTTATGACTCCCTTCTATTGAGGAATCAGAACAATAGTTAGGCTGCCAAGAACTAAGCCTAGAGCTTTGTAATGAAAACTAGATGTCTGAAAAGTAAGAGATGCAAAGAATTATAAGAAGAGAAGGTGTCTGTGAAAGAATGTAGAATGAAGGAAGATGAAGGATGAAGAAGACAGAGCAGTAATAGGAGGTAAAAGGAGGAGAGAAAGAGAGAATGAAGAGAGAGAGAGAAACAGTTGAAGTAGGAAATTCTTATTCATCAATCCAGCTACCTCTTTATTATTCCGGTCCTCTCCTTTATACAAATCAGGACTGCTGCTCAACTACTATTCTAACTAACATGTCATGACAGTTGGGAGCCTAACTACTTTAGTTTCTTTTGTTGCTTGTTGGTCTTCCTTCTTTTATTTCTGGTACATCAGTTTAGCTCTAAGGTGTGTTCTTGAATAGTCTCTTGAAGCTAAAGGCTGTGACATATTCAAATACTTACGCTTGATTTTCTCGGCCTGATTTGACCGCTCCCACTTTTGAACCCCTTTGACGGACCCTAAAATGATAATAAACATCCTTACAAATTAAAGTTGATATCTGATATAATATTTGCATAATTAATCAATAAAAGCCCAAGGAAGAAAAGACCATCCCAATAACGAATAGTACATCTTGTACATCTTCTTCTCCTCCATAAGTCGAAAAGTGACACCAAGGTACCTCAATTCTCAAGCCACCACATTCATGCACTATTCCTTTTCATTCTCTTTTTTAATATTCAACTTATCTTGACCCAAACACTATTCCTGTTGGAATTAATCGAATTACATGCAGCGGAAGCATTCATAAATAATTTTCAGAAAAATAAATAGATCGGATATAATAATAAATATCTCGAATGTGGAGTCTCCCAAAAATCAATCAAACGTACATTCCTCGAACGGATCTCGTGGTCGAGATGGTGATAACGATGTTAATCGAACCACCACTGCAATACTACGACGCCGCAACCCTCAGTCTGGCGATCATCGTGACGGGAGAAATTTTCCTACGCGAAAATTTCTCAAACCCTCAAATAAAATTCTCTCTCTAGAGAATTTTATTTTTCCCTCAATATTGTGTATATTTTCTTCTCTCAAGCAAAGTCTTCAATTATAAATCAATAACACAAGAGTAAATGAGAGGTTAGTCTCCCAATCTAATTATAACTCTACGTTTGAGAGAATCAAGGGTGAGTGGGTAGGTATGGGTTAGTGGGAGTTATCCCACTAAGCCCTATCAATTACCTAAAATGCCCCTCTAGGGCACAATAAACTAATAATTCCTTTTCAGATGTTTTAAAATATTTGTCTACTTAATATTTTCAAAATATTTTAAAATTTTAATTTTCTAATATACCCTTTTAAATCCATCATATTTCAAAATTTTCTCTCACTTTAATAATTTGGCATCTTAATACTTTTATCACATTGTTAATTTAAAAGAAAGGGTGATTCTATTAGTTTGTTAATATTTTTTTTAGAAAAATAACTAATTAATCACAGTTTTTTTTTTTTTTTTCCTTTTCGAAAGAAAGAAAATAGTAGAGAGAGAGAGTGTGTGTGTAAGATAAAGGAAGGTTTTGACCTCGTATGTCACTGGTCGACTTTCACCTCCTCCACGTAATGCTGTCAATTACAAAGGAAGTGTAGAATAACTACCAGGTTCTTGATAGATCACAGAAATGGATTTATGTAAAATGGAAATTTAGCGATCCAAAATAATTTTAGATAGTTATTCAAAACTGAGGATTTGGGGTCGCATTTTGCCATAGTTGTCATCTCCTCCAAACAACCTAGGGATTCGGAGAAACGAAAATAGATACAGAGAAATGATATTTTGTAAAAAAATAAAAGGAATGAAAACTTGCGTAAATGTGTAAATGTGAAAAATATATGAATTTTTATATAAATATTAATTATTTTATAGAAATAAAAGAATAATCATATTTTATAACAAAAATTTTAAAACGATCAAATATATAATTATTAACTATAAGAAAGATAATATAAAAATTATAATTATAATTAAATAAATAAATAATTTATTAAATATAAAAAATTATATAAATATAAAAACATAAAGAGTTTTATATAAATATTAATTAATTTAACGTATTGAAATGTTTTAAAAATAAAAAAAAAATATTAGTATTGAGAAGTTTGTGTGGATAAGAGGAAGCAAACCTTCCTTGTTTGAAAAATGTTAAATTTAAAGTATTACTTTGAAACATGTACATCTAACATAGAATTTTTACAAAAACAACAAAAAATGTCATTTTTGGTGTCGGATGGACAATGTGAAAGAGAAGATAGAACATGGGGAGGGTGAAGGTGGTGGTGATAGTGACAGTGAAAGCAAACCCAATTCTTAAGATTATTTTTGCTTCTATCTCTCCTTTTCAACTTTTAATTTTATCATTTTATCATTTTTCTAATTTAGGGATTGTACAATATGGTGTAAAAAGATTTATATAACTGTTATTGTCATCTAGCTTAGAGGTCAGTTATATTCTGAACCAAGAAAACAAGATAATTTTCTCTTTCTTATAATCTTGGAAGATTTTGGAGAACCATGTCTTTTAAAATAGTAGTATATGCATTTGTATTGAAAAGAAATTGTGGTCAATCTCTTTGCATTTCTAATAAATATATTTTTGGGGAAGAAAATTCCTCCTTTTTATGTTTGTATCAACCTCTAGCATCAATGACTATCCATCCAATTCATTTTAATACAATAGACACAAATTTTGATGTAATTAATGTTATCGGACCTTTCTTAATTGTGTCCCGTGTCATACATTGGTGATAGAGCTGACATGAGAGCAAGAGAATGTGAGAAGGATCTGAACGATTTTGTGTCTCATCTTCTAACTTGATTTAGGGCTTCACATACCTCGCCATCTTAATGTGACAAAAACAGCCATCCCAACCCTTCATTGCTGTTTTGTTCATTTCAGGGTATTTGGCACTAATATTTATTAAAAGAGAATTTAATATTTATTTTGAAAAGTTAAATCATTAGTATGATTTTTTTTTTTTCAAAATCTTGAATTAGTCATTATGAGATTTAATATTCCTATCATAAATGACTATTTCTACTTATATGAGAAATAATTCATATATGACCTCATAAATACAACGCTGAACGATACGATATTTTAAAAAATAAAAACACTTGATTACTACATTAAAAATTAACTACTAAGATAAAAAATTTTCATATTTATGTATTATGTCTAAAATTTTGAATTAACAACGAAATAAAAAACATATAATTTATCAATATATTCTGTTAAAAAAACTAAATAGACAATCAGGAATAAAAACTATAGCAATAAATATAACAAAATTTAATATTTTATGGTTAAAAAAGAAAGGAAAAGGAAAAAAAAAAAACAATTTCCAATAAAATTACACTTTCCATTTGTAGTGTTGTCATGTCACACATTTCAACTAGTGTAGTGTCCGAAAAATATAATTTCCAACAAAAAGGGGAACACTTTTATTTTGTGTGTATGGCAACTACTTAGCCAGAGGAAAAAAAAATGTTGTTTATTGCAGCACTAAGGCGTCATTTATTTTAAGTGGAGGACGAAAAAGAACAAATCAATGAAAATGAGACAAGACAAAAGTAGCACATAAAAATTGTAAAAATATAAGAGGACCAAATTACCAAAAAAAAAAAAAAAATTAAGTTTTCATCTCCATCGATCATCATTTTCATTTCGTCATCGATATTTTTAAAATAAAATCTCAAATTTAACTTTTCTGTATGATAAAAACAGATATCAGGAAATTATTTTTTATTAATTATTCAACATGATTCGAATTAAATTTAGTCGTATTTAACATGAATAACGGGTACCAGTTGTGATTTATTAAAAAAAAATCATTTGCATCTTGTGTGTCTCACAAAAGAGTAGATATATAAATTTACCTAAGTTTCGTTTCGGAAACAAAACATAGTTTCTGATTTTAATTTTTTTCTACCAAATCAAAATAATAATTTTTCTCATCCGGTCTTTATTTAAAATGAAGCACAACCCAAATATTGGTAATTGAGCAAAAAAAAAAAAAAAAAAAAAAAAAAGCCAAATTTTGGGTGTTATCCACGTTGTATACTCATGTATACATATATAGTTTTGATTTCCGCGTGTTATAGAAGTAAGTTTGTGAGAAAATGATGGTCTTTTTATTTAATTTGTATGAGCATTCACAAGTATAGTCATAGTCTTACCAACAAACAATCCATCTAATAGATAAAAATATTAGATTTCTTTTATCAATTTTCGGATTCAAAACTTGAGAATAAAAAAAAAAATTACGTTGAGAGAGTTCGACAATGCTCGAATCAGATAAATCAAAATATGATTTCAAATATCAATTTATTAATTTAAAAAAAAAAAACAAGTAGAGTAAATGAGTTCTTAAACTTCTAATGTGAAGATCTAATTTTTAACTATTTTACCATTGATTTTCTTGGGCTAAGACTACTCCATTATTGTATATTCAAACTTTTTCACCTAAGCTAGAGCCCCTCATATTTGAAAAACCAATATCTCTTTTGACCATTGAAGCGGTATGGCAAGGCTTTTTTCTAATTTATTATATTTTCAAAATGAAGCATATAAAATAATTGTTTCAGGAATTCGGCCACACAAGGTATAGTTGCATTACAAAAGAAACTTAAAATTCAAATATCATTTTCAAACAAGAGATTTGAGATTTGAATCTGCTCTTTCCAAATCTAAAGCACCTCATCATAGTTGTCTATCTATTAATTTTATAGGTAATATGATCAATGACCTTCATTGTAAGAGTTGTGTTTTTGTTGCAACTCAAATATATTAAAAAATAAAATTTTTAATATATATAAATATATGTGTTAGAATATATTATTTATCAAAATCAATAATTTGATTTTGAAAATATTTGATTTTCATTGTTTTTATATTTCAATATTTATAATATTATATTTCTTTATTTATGATAATGAGTTTTTTATATAAACTGAAATTATTATTATACTTTAATTAAAACAATAGAGTACTAGGATTTAATATTTTATATTATTTCTATCTCTAACATGGTATGACATCTATATTCCAATATCTTTTAATAATTATTGGAGGTAGGTTTTGCTCCACAAATAATGGCTCTGCTAACTCGAGTGGGATAACTAGCCATCTGACAATCTTGATTGATGATATCTGTAAAGAACCACCGAAAGATGCTTCAGCAACAAAAACTCTTACATTCAAGTCAGAGAACGGTTTTTGAAAATGAAAACAGATTGAAAGAGAGTTTTGTATTATCTTTGTGTGCTAAATATGAGTTGAGAGAGCGTATCTAGCTGACGACCTTATGATGTATATATATAGGTTACTGTAAAACAACCTAAAAGGGGAGTTGAATAGATTGTATAGCAATATTGAGGATGTTAGGTTAAATTGGAATATACGGAGCAAAATAGAAGATCAGAAAGATAAATGAGAAGAATATTAGATTTTATAGTGGATCCACCCAAATAGTGTACATCCACTTCCTGGCAACTACTTGGATTTTCACTATTTTATCAAATAGTACAAACAACTAGATTTGCAGGTTCTAGTTACACCTTACACTCTTGACTCTGCAAGATTTTCAGTATTCTTGTACAATAGAGCACACACAGCCAAGAGACTAACTCTCTCTCTTTTTGTCAAACTACTGTGTTTTAGTTTTGAGACTAAGAGATAAAAATAATGACCCTTGAAATGGCTAGATTTTTGGATTTACAATATAGAAGTAAGAAGCATAAATTGATTTTTTTTTTTAAGAGAACAGATAAATGCTCAGAGAGTGATGCTTATACTTCAGATTTGTCAATTTCGTTAGACTTTTCTTGAAGATCTAATGAGGTATTTATATCCTCATTAATTGCTTCAACATAATCTAATATCACATCATTTTTTAAAACATGGTCTCGATGAAATGGTGTCTCACTTCTATATATTTTGTTTTAGAATGATGAAAGGATTTTTAATTAAATTTATTACACTTGTGTTATCACATTTTATTGGAATTAACTCTAGTTAAACTCCATAGTCTTCCATCTGATCCTTTATCTAAAGAATCTGAGTATAGCATTAACCAGCTACCACATATTCAGCTTCTATTGTTAAAGTTACCACACTATTTTGTTTCTTTGAAGACCATGACACCAGTATGGTTCCAAAGAACTGACATGAGGCCGAATACTAAGAAGCCACATGATCGCGGTGAGGGGCCTTTTAAGAGGGCGTCATCGAAACCAAAGAAAAGGAAAATCTAGGTGCTTGAATCTCCCGAAGAAGAGGAGCCACGCGAAGGGGCCGAGGAGCACACGTCTCCAGTTGTGTTGAGACGTTTTGAGGAAGAAGATGATCATGGGGAAGTCGAAGGGCATACATCTCCCATTATATCTGTAAGAGTGGGGACAGAGGGAGCAGAAGTTTGATTACTTAGTGTGTTTTCCTCTGTAGAGGGTGCCGAAGAGGGTGTTCCGATCGAAGACGCTCCAAAGGCAAGGGCACCCACAGGTGCGGCTACCTCATTGAGAGGGGGTCCCTTAGTGGGGTCTCATGTTTCTGTTACGCACATGGGCGAGGCATCCGTTCAGTCTCCTATAGAGTTGCAAAGCCCTCATTGTGAAAGAACAGAGGAAGAGGGATTCCCATTGTTCGTTTCCGTTAGTCTTTTTGATCTCCAAAAGGACAGGAAAGAGGGGGGATCCATTGTTGTCTGCATGGGGGGTCAAAGACTTGATTGCGTCAATACTGAAGGGACATTTTGACTGGCTAAATGGTTCAACTTTTGAGATCTCAACCTAGAAATACCGAAGGCATCTCCCGAATGAGTGGACAGGGCCCTTTAATCTCTTTGCTTGACGGTACTATCCTAGTCAGAACTTAACCTGTTTAGTTCTTCACTTTAATTAACGTGTAATTTTTCCTCAGATTGCAGTTTTGGCAAAACTCCAGAGACAATGGAGGAAGTAGTCTAAAAAGTAGGTCAATCATCTGGGGAATCAGATCCTATCATTACAGGATGTTTTGGAAGAGAGAAATGCCCAATTTGAGAGCATCTCTAATACCTTGCTCACTAAGAAGGATGAGCAAATCAGACCTCTAGGAGAGAAGCTGGCATCGACCAAAAAGCGATGCGAAGAGTTAGAAGTCGAGCGTCGCATTCATAATGGCAGCTTGATAACCGTGGAGATATTGGTACAGTTGCGAGAAGAGTCCCTTTAGGAGACTGAGCAGAGGATATCCCATCTTGAAGAGTCCGATCTAGCCCTCAGGCATTCCCAACGTAGGTTACTAGAGAGATTGAGGTGTGTTGAGGCAATAGTCTGTGAAGTAGGGATGTATGAGGCTCTGCCCCCTTTGGAGGGGATGATTGGTCAGACGGTTGATAGCGATATTTTTATACATTTGAATTATTTTATTTTATTTCAGATTTTATTTATGACTTTTAGAACTATTTTTAGGTTTTATTTTGTGATTTTACACTGATTATTTTCGTGGGTTTTATTTGAGGATTATTAGATTTGTTTAGGGATATTAGACTGTACAAATAACTGTTAGTATTTTAGACATAACTTTTTGTTCTGATATCCAATTGACCTAATTCTTATTGGGTTGGAAAGAAAACTTCAAGACCTACAAATCTTATGAAGACCTTAGAGATTGGGTTAGATCAGAAGATATTCAAAATTTGAGTCGAATTTATTACAGTGCTAGAAATCAAAGCCCATGAGTTCTAAAAGACCAAGTCCAAATGAAATATGAAGCTGTTATGAAGACCTACGAATTTTTAGTCATTTAGGACTCTTAGAATTTAGATTATAATGGGAAGATATCCTTTAAACTAAAAAGAGAGAAGAGAAACCCTAGCAGCCACCTTTTTAGACGGATTCTTCTATCTATGGATGTTTTCTTTACCTTTCTTGCTTTTCTTTATCATGTCTACTTAGATTCTTGTTTCTGAAACTCAATGGATTCTATTCTTTGCTTAATAACATGATTTGATTTATTTCTTTCCCTTAAATCTTTATTTGCATATTCTTTTTTTGATGAAATTTTATTGTTGGACTTAATATTTCATTCGTAATGGACCTTACGATTTGATAATTTGCGATTACATGCATTAGATCAAGAGAATATTGCATAAAATCTAACCAATACAATAAAATCCATATAGCGCTATGAGATCAATGGATAATTAACTCTATATGTGGGGATTTTAAGGGAAACCCTAGATTGCAGATATTATATAAATTTTAATACAGTTTGGCCTAATCAAGATTGCATGACCATTGTGTTTTGGTTAGTTAAATTAGGGTTTCATTGCATGACTATTGGTGAATCTAATTTAGGAAAATCTGTCATCATCAAGAATGAATTTTTAGTCAATAAACTTTAAGGGATTTGAAAGAATTCGACCGTATGAAAAAAATTGGAGACAGATGCAATCAATGTTCTAAAATTTTACAAAACTAGAGTTTTTATTCATCAATATTCTATTTTTGATATTTTCATAATTTTGATATCTTTGCAGTCTTAATTCATTTTTTCCAACTTAGATAGGGTAATTTATAATTGGTAATACATAATATCCTCATGGACACGGCACTTGTTTCGCACTATACATAATATTTGACTAGGATATACTTACCCGAAATCGTGATAAACAAAAATCAAGTAACAAGTTTTTGACGCTGTTGTCGGGGATATTCATGCATATCAATAAAAATCATCTTGTTTGAGATTGGACATTATTTTTTATTTCTTGTCTCTTTCTTGTTCTTGGTAAATAGGGTATATAGATTTTAGGGTTTTTCATATATTTCTTGCTTTTTCCATATAGAATTAGGTTTTTTTGGTTTCTTTTTTTTTTGGTTGTTTGAAAATGAATTAAGAAATTAGGACAAATGACCGTTTGTTTCAAAGGATTTCGGTCTGCTGAACAAAACCCATAGCTATGGGCACGACTCTATTTTTGTCAAATTCAATCATTTTCATAGGATTTTCTATTTTTTTTTTATTTTTTTGTGATTTTTAGAATTTTCTGATTGTCTTTTTGAGTGTCTTTTTGTAATATTTTGCTGTGTTTTTTGTGTTTTTTATATTTATCTAGGTATTATAGATTTTCTTGAGCGATTTATGCAATTGATTTTGAAATTTGAATTTTATATTATTTTTTGTATCCGTACAGTATATGTTGCGATCCAAGAGTCTTAACCTAACTAATTTTGATTCTGAGATTGAGAGAACTTTATGAGCCATTCATAGACAAGTTAGGAAAGTTAAGGAAGAAGAAGCAATGGGTCATGAAAATAGAGCAATGAGGAAGTATTCGATGCCTAAACTTCAAGACATTTAGACTAGCATTGCGCAACCCATTATGGAGGCAAACAATTTTGAGCTAAAGTTGAGTCTCATTGGGATGATACAAGCAAATTAGTTTGGTGGTGAAGCATTTGAAGATCCAAACAGCCACTTGAACAATTTTTTGGAGATCAGTGACACCATTAAGCTAAATGGAGTTAGCCCTGATACCATCAAATTAAGGTTATTTCCTTTCTCTCTTAAGAGAAAGGCGAAGATATGGTTACACTCTTTTCCTGTTAATCATTTCACAACTTGGGTAATTTTTTCTCAAGCATTTTTAGCTAAATATTTTCCATCTGGCAAGACAGCTAAAGTACGTAATGACATTACTAGCTTTAGGCAATCTGAGGGTGAGTCTCTATATAATGCTTGGGAACGATTTAAGGATTTGATTAGAAGGTGCCTACATCATGGTATTCCTGACTGGTTGATTTTATAAATTTTTTATGGTGGTCTTTTAAATTATGTGAAAATTACCGTTGATGCTGCGGCTGGGGGTGCATTTATGAGTAAGTCATATGATGAGGCATATACATTACTAGATGATATGGCATCTATTCAATATAATTGGTCTAATGAGTGTGAAATTCCTAGGCAGAGGGTTGGTGTTCATAAGGTTGACACTTTTAACATGCTTAATGCCAAGATGGATTATATATTACATGCTTTGAAAACTAATCAAACAAATATTATGGTTAATCAAGTCTTGTATTGTGATTCGTGTGGTGATTCTATTCACGTGTCTTCTAAGTGTCCGCAAGTATAGGAAGCGAGCTATATATCTAACTTTGGCAAACCTTAGAACAACCCGTACTCCAATACATACAATCTCGAGTAGAGAAACCATCTAAACTTTTCATGGAGTCAAGGGGCACCACCACGACCAAACAATCCACAGAATTTTGCTTCCAGAAGTTAACAGCCAAGGGAGAGCAAGCCATCTTGGGAAATGACAATCGAACGCTTGGCAACAGCAACAAGTGAAAGGTTTAAGAAGCTTGAAATTAAGATTGATCAATTAGCTAACGCCTTTTATTCTCATGTACCAGGTCGACTGTCGAGTGATACTGAGAAAAATTCAAGATTGCAGGTAAATGAAATCTCATTGAAGAATGAAAAATAATTGCAACAGCTTTCAGATCCATCCCAGAAGAAAGAAGAAAAACAAGAGGTCAAGGAAGAAATCCATCAACCTACTGATGAGAAGGTTAAGGTATCGGATTCGAAACAGGGAAATACTTTATGTTTTAGTGATTATAAACCCCATGTTCCTTTTCCTGGCCATCTTTTACGTGCAAAAGTAGAATTTAAAAAATTTTTAGAAATTTATAAGAAATTGCACATTAATATTCCTCTTTTGGATGTCATCAGACAGGTGCCTTGACATGGGAAATTCATTAAGGAAGAGATCACTAACAAGAGGAAAGTTGATGAGATTTCAAACGTCAAGTTTACATATGAGAATGCAATAATTGATAAGAGAAGGATAAAGGCATAGCATGATGTAATAAATAGACACACTGTAAAGATTTATGAGAAGGAAAAAAATTGTTAAAGAGGAAGCTGCGAGTTCACTGATTTAATCAAGAGAGTTTTTCTGTTTTGTTCTCTTGATTTTAGATTGATTTTACTACAAAAAATAGGATTTTTGCGATGAATTTTGCGACACTTATTTAAGAAAAGTTCGTCGCTAAAAATTTTTGCGACAAATTTAGTGACGAACAGTTTTTTATCGCTAATAACTTGTCGCAAATGTTAGCAACGAAATATATTAAATCCGTCGTAAATTAGTGACAAACAAATTTTTGTCATAAAATTCATCACAAATATTAGCGACGAATTTCATTTTGTCGCAAATTAGAGACGACTTCTGCGATGGAAAGATATCCGTCACAAATTTGCAACGAAAACAATATCGTTGCCAATCTACGACGAATGAGTGTTCATCGCTAATTTGCGACGAATAGTGTTTTGTCGATGAAACAATTCAGTGATGAAACTGTTCGTCGTAGATCTGCGACGAACTTGTTTTTTATTGCAGATTTTGCGACGAACTATTGTTCATTACAAAATTTGTTGCTAACATATTTAGCAACAAATATAGCAACGAATCTGAGTATTTGGGGTCGAAAATTTAATAACAAAATTAGCGACAAACTTCAAAATCAGCAACTAATTTTGTGACAAATTTAAAAACTTTACAACAAAAATCAAATTAAATTCTTTAATTTTACCATTTTTCCTATATACCTCATTCCTGTCTCTCATACAACAACATCATCAACCAACCATCAAACAACATCGTCATGAACAAACCATCCAACAACATTATCATCAACAAACCATCCAACAACATCATCATCGACATTATCAACATCATCACATACTAACTATGAAATAATAATAAATAATCTCAACAACAAAAACATATCAAGTCACAATATTCAAATATAAAAATTTCAAAAAACCATATTCAGATGTAACCATTAAATAACAATTAAAAGTGTCAAGAAGCACCACCACCATCATCATTATCGAATAAATCATCACCATCATCACCATCACCATCACCATCACCATCACCATCATCAGGAGCATTATCAAGAGGAAAGAGAAAAGGGGTAATTTGACTTGAATTGGGAGCTAACTAAAGATGTTGCATTATGAAACTCTGTTGTACATGTAGCTCGTTAATTACATCATCTCGTTGCCTTTATTATGCGTGTAACTCATTAATTTCGTCGTCCCTTTGCCTTTGCTGTTCACGGACCACTTGAAGTTCATTGTCTTTTTCTGCTAGTAGGTCCTTCAACTGGCTCAGTTATTGGTTCATTTGCATTATTTCTGTCTTTACTACTGGTGGGGTGGAAGAATATGGACCAGTGATTCTGTAATTCCTGCTCAAAGTGCCCATCCTAAGTACTCTTCCTTTTTTGGCTCCACCACTTGCCTTAAGCCATAAAGCCATACTATCAACAGATGGCTCAGATGAGCCAGCATCATCACTACCGCTTGAATTTTGCAATACAAACTCACCATATTTTTCCTGTATTGTCATGAGATAAATTAAGATAAAATTATAATAACAATATATATAACATAAAAAAAAAATCAAAGTGTTCATTGACAATTTAATAATGTAATAAAATATCCAACAAAGAAAATCAAAATACAATAAGACATTACAAATTTAATGAGGTATCCTCTCATTAGAATTAAAAGTTAATAGCTATTAGGAGTTTGAAGTTATGACAGATTCAATGAGGAATGAAATAGCATTGATACGTAAAAAAATTGACCTACCATAAGGAGAGGGGAGGTTATGAGTCTTGTGTTCAGAATTCAAAGATATTATTCATCTTCTAAATTTAATTAATAATGAACAAATAGAAGAGCATTCTTCATCCCCTAAATTAATCATGAAAAGCAATTTGAAAGAGACTAACTTAATAAATTTATCATCCAACATTGTTATGATAGGTTCAACAAAATATGTTTAAATCAATATTGAAAGAGTCTATAAAGTAAATGAAAGTTTTGAAATTGGATACCTTAGCAACTCTAGCTCTCTCCCCACTCAAACTCTTGTCTTTTTTTAGAATGTTCACATAAAAGTGTGTATAAATGATGGTTGGAATCCCATTTCCTTGGTCTTAAAAAAAACATTGTTATATATAATGAAATAGTTATAAAATAAATGAATTAAATTTAAAAAATTAGTGTTTTAATAAAATTACCAATCTATTTCTATGCTTATTAATATTGATTGAACCTCCCGCATAAGTAGCAGACAATTCCCCAGAATTATAAGATCGATTCTTCTTATTTTGCTCACTCCTCTGTCGGCTCTCATCGGATTCCCAGAAATTCAAAATTATGCACTGATTCTCTTTGGTGATGCAGTTTGGCTTCCTTCTGTTAGTCTTTGTATGATTTAATACACCTCGAATGTGATGACCACATTTCTTATTAAAAATTCTTCTTATTTTCATCTCCTCCATCTCATCCCAAGTGAAATTTTGTTGTAATAAATAAAAAAATAATTTGTTATGTTAAAATTATAAACTTAGTTTTATATTTAAACCGAAAGACATAATTTATCTTGAACTCTCTCCACCATAATTCTTTCATAGCATCTGGAGTGCTCGTGAAAGACAGTCAAGTCACTCCCCAATGGTTGTTCACTATTTTATTAAACTCGTGAATAACATATACAGAACTCGTGAACAACAATAGTGATGAAATTTAAAATTTAGTACTTATGAATCTCCGTAAGGAGATATTACCTCTCGCGTGTCTTCCCCCTCAGCATACGAATGTTACACCGAAAGTCCAACCGAAGGGGACAGCGAAGGTACATCAATAGTAAGTAAAGGGGAATGGGAAGTTCCTACTGAAGCGAACTGTGACCCTAAAGAGTCTGGTCTTCCATCAGTACTTCGTCTATACCCCATACGTCGATACTATCAATTATAAATATTAAGATAATAAAGAAAATGAAAATTTCATATTCATAAAAAATAAAATAGAGTACATGAAAAAACTTACCATATTTAAATTAACGTAATAATAACTTATCGCAAGCCACCAATGCTTAAAATAATCATTTTAAATGATCTATAAAAAAGAAGATAGTGTATTAATGAATTAAATACAAAAAATGAGACATGGGACACTAAATATGAAACTAATTTGAGTAATAAAATTCAATAATCAACAAAAACCAGATGATATTAGGGTTTCATTTGAACTAAGTACAATGAATAATAAATTGAGGAAAAAAGTTCAAAGAAAACGAAATTCAAATCTTTACTAGGAAATGTTGGAAAAGGCCTAGAAGAGTGAGGAATCAGTCAAAAACCACGAGTATACCCACCTCTATCAGTTTGTATTCTACCACCATGAATTCAAAAAAAGAAAAATAATTTCATGTCATATCATTTCGACCTAAATGCATTGTCGCAGTCAAACGATTAACGAAAATAAAAATTATAATATATAATAAAATCAAATATGAAGATACAAAATGTTGTATGATAAATACTATATTTCCAAAATATAAAGATAAATATCAAAATTTTAAAGTATTAAGAAAACAAAACTTACCCGTAATAAAAAATCAAAATCCCCATTGTCATTCTCATCCTCATCATCAGTCTCAAAATTAGATTCAACATTCTCATCATCTATCTCAAAATTAGATTCTTTATCGTCATTCTCATGAATTTCACTTGGATCCACATCTATCACTACTCCACGTGGATCTCATAACGTTGGAATGTTATATTCCTCAGTTTGAAACGTGTTGACAACTTCCTCTTGTTGATATGCTATATCTTCCCAGCGTTCCTCGATCTTTTTCCGCGCTTTCGTTTTATAAACCGCCCACCAATCAATTTTGCCACGTTTCAAATTAGGATATGATGTATAATACACTTGAATCACTTGTTGTGCCAAAACAACTGGTTCATATCTCTTATACAATTTTTTATAATTTATTTCAATCAAATTAAATTTTGGATGCACATTCATCGCTTTGACGGGGTCAAACCATTGGCACATAAATAATACGACTCGTAATTCTGCTCCAGGGTACTCTACCTCTAATATTTCATCCAACAAACCATAAAAATCAATTTTTGCATTTCCATCATTGGATGACTGAACACAAACCCCACTATTCATTATAGATTTGTCAATTTCATATTCTTGAGTGTGAAAATTATATCCGTTTATAAAATATGCATGCCAAGTTCGTACCCTTGAGTTTAGACCCCATGATAGATTGATTAGCAAATCTTGCTCAACTTGAGCTTGATTACTATGAATCTGAAATAATGTAAATGTGTTAATATATTTGTTAACTAATGATGTATAAAATTTATAATCAACTTATATATGTTTTGAACCATGCTACAAATTCTTCATCGCACAAACGATCGAATTCATTTATCAGTAGTTCAGACCATGAATTTTGAAAAATCCTATCATTAAAGAAGACGATTTATGTCACAAGATGTTTGCAATCCACAAAAAATATATCTATTTACAAATTATATAGTCACTCGAAATATGGCATCACTTCTGGATAGTTCAGCAAAATATATGTATGAGCTGTCCGCCAATCTTATCAGTTAAATATCTAAGCTTACATACTCCACTTGATCGACCAAGATAGTTAAAAATAGGGAATGAATTCGAACTAGGATCAACAAGATTCTCATCATTTCTTCCCGCTCTCCGTCTCTTGCACTGTATGTGAGGCTTGAAATAAAATGAGACAAATGTTGTCACTTCCTCCACGATGTATGCATTAACAATAAAGGATTTAACACATACCTTATTTTTCACTTTTTTCTTCAAATAATATAGGAATCTAATTGTAATGAAACAAAGTGTATAAAAAAAATAGCACTTAGCAAAATTAGTAATTTGAAATGCATTGAAAACGAAGTGTAAAAGATAATAAATTCACCTTTCAAATGGATACATCCATCGATATTGTACGAGACCTGCGACTTTGGCCTCATAAGACAGGTGAACTAAAAGGTGTTCCATAGAATCAAAAAATGATGAAGGAAAGATCCTTTCTAAGTTACACAAAATGATAGGAATATCTGTCTCTAACTTCTCCATGTGTGATTGTCTCAATATTGTTGAGTAAATGTCATGAAAAAAAATGATTAACTCTGTAATGGCACTCTATACAAAATTTGGTAAGAGTTTTTTAAAAACAATAGGAATTAGTCTTTCCATAAATATGTGACAATCATGACTCTTCAAACAAATCAATTTGTAATCCTTCAAATAAACACATCTCCCAAGATTCGAGGTATAACCATCAGGAAACCTCAATGATTTCAACCATTCACAAACAGTTCGTCTCTGATCCTTATTCAATGATAAACTGTCTTTGGTTTTGGTCCCTACTACTTTCATCGACATCAAGTGTGGGTCTTTTACAAAGAAGTCGCATATCTTTTCTTGCATTCAAGTTGTCTTTCATTTTTTCAGTGACATCCATCACTGTATTTATGACATTATCAAAAATATTCTTCTCAATATGCATCACATCGAGATTATGATGAATCAGATGGGTCTTCCACTATGGTAGATCCCAAAATATACTCCGTTTAGTCCATTTATGCAAACTTCCGTAGCCATGTGTTGTATCATGTGGATCTTCAATAGAAGATAGAAAGTGAAGCACTCTATATCAAATTTGTTCACTGATTAATCTCAACGGAGGAGGTCTTTTTTCAATTCTATTATTAGTGAACTCTTCTTTATTTCTTCTGAATTTATGATCTAGCGGTAAAAATTGTCCTTGGCAATCAAAATAACTCGTCTTCTTGCTATGCTTCAATCTAAATGACTTTGTTCTCTTCATATATATCGGATATCTTAAAATCCCAGCCATGCTCTATCCCAATAACATGCCATAAGCTGGAAAGTCATTTATGATCCAAAGAAGAGTAGCCTTCATTATAAATTTCTGATCAATATAAACATCATGTGTAGGAACATTTTCATCCCATAATTGTTTTAACTTCGCAATCAGTGGTTGCATGTAAACATCTATTAATTTTTTCAAATTTTGCGGACCAGGCACGACCAATGTCAAAAACATATAAGTGGTTTTCATGCACAAACCCGGTGGCAGATTGCTCGGAGTTAAGATAACTGGCCAACATGAATAAGTTCTTCCTGATTTACCAAATAAAGCAAACTCATCAGCATAGAGACCTAACCTAATGTTTCAAGTCACTTTTGCAAACTGAGGATATGTTCTATCAAAATGTTGTCATGCTTCTGTATCCGAAAAATGACACATTAGTCCCTCTTCTATTTTATGATTTGCATGCCAAGTCATATATTCAACAGTGGCCTTAGATGCATAAAACCTTTGCAATCTTGGAGTTAAAGGCAAATAAAACACTTGTCTGTATGTTTTACATCGATGATTACGACATGACCTTTTTCTACTCTTATACCTACATTGATTACAGAATTTACAAAAATCTACATTTTCATTATCTCCCCAATATAACATATAATCATCTCTGCATACATCAATCCTTTCCACCGGAAGACCCAAGTTTTTCACCAGCTTTTTCATACTGTAGAAATCATTGGGCATTATGTGATCACGAGGTAATACTTCTCCAATAACTTGAACAAAGTCATTGAAACAATTCTCAGACACATTATGCTCTGCCTTGACATTCAATAGTCTTGCGCTTAGAGATAACTTGGTGTGACTGTCACAACCATCCCACAAAAGTTCATCTACAGCTTTTAACAGTTCCCGAAATTGATTACTTGTATAAGTTTTATTATTCACATTATCATCAACACATGTTATTTTTACCTCTTTCAATGGTGATGCATAACTAGTATACACTTGTTCAAATGTTGGAGCAAAACTTGTACTTGCATGGCTCGATTTGGAAACAAAATTCTGACCCGCTACATCAATTACCATCCTCTGATATGAGTTCAATTGATCATAATAACTCTGATCCCTTCTAACTGAAAATTATATGTTTCGTCGATATTTTTCATCAGATATAAATGGTTCACCATGACAAGTCAAATTATAATAATTCGAGGTAAAACCAAATCTACAAAAATATTTCCTCACTATATTATACTCAAAAAATTTACCATTATCACACTTTTTACAGGGGCACCTTAATTTATTCTCATCCATAAACTCAACTTTACTCCAAACAAAATCCAAAAATTATTCCAACCCAAAACTAAACTCATCAGTTAAAACTCGATGTTCCGGTAAGTTCTTTTTATACACCCAACCTCTTTTATTCTGCATTTTCTCTATTTACAATTTCAAGATTCATAAAATATTCATAAAATGCACTACTAATAAAAGGTATTTGATTGAAAAAAAATAATCATGTGATTAAGATTACATTAATAAAATCTAGAAAGAGTTACATTGATAAAATATGTGATTATGCGAGAATAGTCATTTGTCATATATGAACTTATAAGTGCATACATACACATAAAATTACAATTAATTTTATTTTTCGTTTCACATGCCATGTATACATATTAATTAGCTAAATACAATTTACCATAAATGAAAAAATATATATTTAGAATAATGAATACAATTAAAAATAATTTTATTAAAAATTAAAACAATTAATATTTAATATAATATGATATTTACTGATAATAAATATATAAGAGAAACAAAAGACAACAAGACAATATGATTAGATAGCTATTTTTCACCCCTCTACTTGAATTTACCGGCCAACCAGAGCAAACACCTTTGCAACACAAAATATTTAATGTTATTTATAAACATTTAATGTTATTTACTCTTTATTTCTGATAATATATTCAAAAATTCATATATGTTTTTTAATAAAATATATTAACTTGAATTCATGATTTATAATATTTTATAATGTATTATCCAAGATATATAAAAAAATTAATATAAAAAAACATTAACATATATAAAATTAGTTTAAAAAAAATGATATATATATATATAATTTTTATATATAGTATTAACATATAATAAAAAATTAATTTTAAAATCTAAAACTATAAACTATAAATTTGAAAAATTGCGAAATGATAAAACAAAAAGAACAAGAAAAGAAAATCAACTCATATACTCAATATGTAATTAAATAATAAGATGCATTTGACTGGCAATTGATATGAGCATTTAACTGGCAAGTGATATACTCTATAAAAATAATATCAATTTTTATTTATATTTATTATTAGTTGTTGCTATTGTAATTGGCTGACAATTGACATGAGTATTCAATTTCCCTCACTAATATAAGATTCTGATCCTTAAAACTAATATTGCAATCAAAATAACACAAAAAATATATAATAAGATGAATGCATTCATTACTACAAAAAAAAAAATAAAAAAAAAAATCATATAAAAAAATAAACATTAACATAACCTTCTATTAATAGACTTGCATAAACTGAAACAGCATAAACTAGATCTTCAAAACTTCATCAATGCCAAATCTAAGAGGAAATAATTAAACAAATTTAATAAAATTTACATTTATTATTTGCATTTATTATTTGAATGATCGGGTGCTGGAGGGTGGACAGATTCAGTGGACATAGGGGCACGCCCTTCTATAGCAGGGGTGGCTCTCGAAGATGCTCTAATTTGTTCACACGGATTCTGTCAATCTGTTAAAAGTGGGTACTGACTCCATAGATACCAACTTCTTGTTGATTCAAACGGCTGCCGTCGAAAGGATGTGAGACTTGCAAAAACCACCGGAGAGTGCTCCGACGAGAGAGATTCTGACACTCAAGTCAGAAAAAGCGGTTTTCGATTGTAAAGAAACAAACTGAGAACTCAATGAGGGAGAGGTTCCCTGTGATGAGTGTGTTTAATGTTTTTGGCTCTAAGAATATACCTGATTTAGAGGGTTTTGAGATAGTTTATACCTGACAGAGTCATACGCCGTTGGAATGTTTTAATCATACTTTTCTTATTGGACCAATTCTAAAATCTCGGGGATTAGATATTCTGAATTGATCGCGATCTTCCTCGTATGAGAATTTTCGTTTCCTGGAAGAATTCGTTCCTTATCTGAAAATCCTAAAAATTCTGCTCTCAAATAGGAAATCAAAACTATTAGGGTATTTTGACCTTCCTTTAAAATCGCTAGAGCTGTAATCTGTCGATTGGTCATTTCGCCGTTGAAAGGCCTTTAGAGTTCGTTCGTTTGATGAACTAATGATTGAGTGTCCGGTCGGGGTAATTACTTTCGCTTGATGAATCACGTTCGGATGGCGAGACGACTGAGACTCTATCATTCGAGAGATCTGGACGACTAACACCTTTCGGTAGATAATCATAAAAAATGTCGAACACCGATCTGTAGCTATCCCTTGTAGGCCTTGTGTGTGGATCCTGTTGGTGCTGACCCTTCTGAACTGGGCTTGGGGCTATGTCCCTTCAGCTTTTATTTTTGAAATCTCTAAGGAGGGCATTAGATGGTGTGAGAAATATATTCATTAGTTTTCGAAATTTAATATAAATAAATATATTTAAATTACAGTGGTTGAACTTAGGAAACCCCCATTGCATGTAAAACTCAAAGAGGTGGTGTTAAACGTCACTTGAAATTTTTCTTAAAAAAAATTTATATAATACCTATTAATAAAATTTTAATAAATACCGTTAAAAATATTAAAAAATTTATATATGCATCTAAAGGTTTTAAAATTATTAATAATGTCTTTCATACGGTCGTTTGATTTTTTTTAAATATATTTTGTGTCCTCTCTGTTATATATAGTTTTTAAAATATTAAGGGAGAACGAGCAAAAAGGAAAATATATGTTTGTCTTTTATAATATTAAATGGGGCATGCACACGATATTTTTACTCATTCTTTGCCGAAGTGCCGAAACGACGATATGCCCAAGAAGGTAGGCGGGCGTCGCATCGAATTTCACCGAGACTGGATGGCGGGAAATAATATTTTCCCAGCAACGTCGTGCTTTTTTGACCAAGAATTTTCTTAGCCTATTATGGCATTTCATGTGGGCATTAAAAATATTAATATAATAATAAAAATGGAGTTGTTTTTCTGGTTTTGTTTCAAGTAGGGCACATGTTTTTGGTCGCACAAGGGAAGGGGTTATGGTCCAACTTGTGATGCTATGGAGATTCATGTTCATCTTTGCTTTTTTTTTTTTTTAATTAAATTGAGATTCGAATTCGGAATCACTGAATTGAAAAAAGGGATTGTGATCATTAAATTATCTCTTTAGAGAATTTTTTTTCCTAATCCATGAATGCTTGTGCTTTCGGTGTATCACACACGTAAAGTTGTGAGAAGGGTATTGTTTAGATAAATTTCCTTTTTTTTATTTTTTTATTTATAAAAAATTATTATGTATTGAAATAAAATGAATAATTGAATAATATGTATTATAATAAATTATTAATTGATTTGATCTAAAAAATGTTTGATTTATTTTGTTTCTATATTTGTAATAAAGAATTCCTTATATAAACTTAATATATTTAATATTTTATTAAAATAATAGATCTTTAGAATTTTATATTATTATATTGTTTCTTATTTTTTAAATATTTTTAATATAATATGAGAGTTATGTTTGATTTTTTTAGTACTTATTTTAAATTTACTTTTTTTTATAAATTTTTAACGAAATTGATATTCTTGAAATATAACTGTTATCAATTTTTATCGGATGAAAAGTTGAAATGATAAGTGGCTATTAGATAGTGATATTATGAATACAACTTGATAAATATTAATCCCAACAGAAATTATAGAATGATTATTTATTTTATTACACCAAAAAATTACATATTTATATTAAATTAAAAAATTTAATAATATTTTGTTTACCTACAAAGGAGAGATATTAATTATTTATATGTGGGGTGGGGGAGAAAGAGAGAGGGAGAGATAGAGGTGTCTCAGGGTCTCTCACAAGTCTACTAAAAGGAGTCAAAGAATTGGAAGATAAGGGAAAAGGGTTTCCATAATCTCTACGGTGTCAAGGAAGAGAAGTCTTCACCTGATTAAAGTTTAGAAGTAGCAAATTGACCAAAACCAACCAACCCACAGCCAAGACTGACTGGGTGTGTGTCCCTCCCCCTTGCACGTATTCAAATTTTTACGCTACCCAACACCCAACACATGTTACATGGTCTAGCAGATAAATCACTGGAATTCATACAAAAGATCTCGAATTTGAGTCTCAGATGGAACAAATATATTAGGAAGAACTCTACCTTTCTCGAGGGACTTCAGCTGATCGATCCGGATTAATCGAAACAAAGTTTTAAAAATCGAATGGTGGATCAAGTCTAGAGAATCAAAAAAAAAAATACTTACGCTTGATTTTCTCAACCGGATTTGGTCGTCACGTCGTACTATTTATAGATTTGTAAATTTTAAAATTATAATTCGATCGCCTCAATCATAGATGAATATAATTAAATCACTGATTCTTTTAAAATATATATATATAACGTAATTAAAACGTTGTTAAATCATGATTTACTTAAAAATTCACAATTAAAATAAGTTTAATTGTTTAGATGATCTTTTATTCAAGTCGATTTAATTATTTTTTAAATTACGTTCCGAACACCATACGATACAATTTTGATAACAATGGTAGCTCCCACTTTCGTACCACTTGGAAAGTCAGCGAAGGGGAGAAAAATAAATAGACACTGAAATGATAATGAATGTCCTTACGAAAGCTGATTTCTGAAATATAATATTTGCTTAATTACCATATGTACGAAGGACCGAAAGCACTTACTGTTCCTCTCTTTGTCCCATATTTTTAGGATTCCACCCTTTTTTTTATTTAAATCTTTCCACTTTTTTTTTTATATATATAACCCATTTTTTCACTTAGGTTTTTATCTTTTTAGAACCACAGTTTTTTTTTTTTTTATCGCACAAATGGTTGGTCCTTTATTTTAAATCAAAGTTTTTTATTTTTTCTCGATTCGGATCTTTTTTTTTTTATTTTTTGACCCTTTTTTCTTTTGACTCCATTTTTTTTGCATAGATTTTTTCCCTTTTATTTTTTTGGCCCTACGGATGGCACTAATTAATCCTCTTTTTTATCTCATTCGTTGGTTTTTTCTTTTTTTTTTTAAGAATTTTAGTGGTTAGATTATTTTTTATTGCTGATTTAGATTATATTTTTTTAATAATAATTTAATTTAGATATTAAGTCAATTATAAATATAATAAAAAAATATAATCCATATCCGTAGTGCATTAACACGGGCAATAACTAGTTAATCTATAAAAGCTCAAGGAAGAAAAGACAATCCCAATAATAAATACCACATCTTCTTCTCCTTCGTTAGTGAAAAAGAAACACCAAGACCAAGGTGCCTCAATTCTCAAGCCACCACATTCATGCACTAATCCTTTTCATTCTCCTTTTTAATTACTTTCACTTTTAACTAAACAACCGCGCCAAATTGAAATATTCTCTTATTTATTATTTTATTGATGATATATTTTAAATTATAATATTTTTACATAAAATAGGAATTTTTTATAAATAAATATAAAATTATAATTATACTATATAATATATCTTTGTATTAAGTACAACTAATGCATTGCGGACAAATGCCCCAATTTGCTCAATTATGCTTCACTCAATTATCAATTCTTTTTTTGGTCCGTCCATATATCAAAATTTCAGAGATGATACTCTGACATGACATACGCACGGGTATGAATGAACTCTGATCATTAATTTAATTTTCTTTTGTATGTAAGATTAGTGGCAGCAGTAAATCTTTTGAAATCTTTTACTTTGTCTCTTAATTATTTTACAAGAGCCTGTCAACAAAAGATTCTCTCTCTCTCTCTCTCTAATGCTACTCTTTCATTATTTTCTATTCTTTCAAACATTTTTTTTTTTGAAGATTAGTCAACATTGTGAGAGAACAAATACCAAAAGATTTTATGTTTCTTAATATTGTAAATAGTATATGTATATGCATATACATAAATGTATATCTAGGGGTTTAAAGTTTTCATAGAACAAATTGTAGACTTGAGCATCATGCCTGCATTTTGGGCCTGGCATACCCAAACGGTGACACTCACCAACTTTCCGTAGCCTGCAAACCTATTGGGCTTCAACGGGCTGCCACTTTTCTATATTCTTCTCAGTTTAATGATCGAGATGATGTTGGGGCTTAGCCCAAGAGTGATATAAGCCCTAAAGAGCCTCAGCCTAGCCCATAGTCAAATTATTCTCGGGGTAATTAAGCATTATTGGATCATCAGTGGCCTTTCTCTTCTACGCAAAATTTACTAGGGCTGAAAATTTTTTTGGGCACACCAAACCCAATTGAAGCTTAAGAACAAATTTCATATATTGAAAATTAAGAAAAGAAAATTGCGAATACAAGAACCTATAGAAAAATTTATGTTTTGAATAATTTTGCGGATTCTTTAGAGGTGGTTTTTGGTCGTAAGTTGTTGAAAGTTGATAATTTGTTGAGTTGACAAAATTGAAGAGTTTGATCCTTTATGACCTTGAATGCCTAAATATTTGGATTTTGAAGGTTTGAGACTTTAAGGCTTGAATTTCTTTATTAATTTAGGAACTTGATTATGCAAAAAACTTCTGGTTGACTCCTATTTATACTATTCTACTATTGTAAAAAGAAAGTTTGAGCTGAATAGTGATGGTACATGGACAGAATTCCTCCGATATTACCCTCTCGGTCACTCCGTCTCCTTTCCACGCTCTTTTAGTCAAGCCCTTTTGGCTAATTCACTTACGTGCCTCTCGACAAAATGCTTTCTCAATCATTGATTGCCTCTCAGTCATCCTAACCCCTCGCTTCTAGATCTCTCGGTCGTCCCCACTCCTCGATAGATACTATTCGATAATGCGGAAGTAATTTTCATTATGTGATAAGTCCAACACGTGATCATAAGGAAGGAAATTTTTAACAAATCAAAACCTCTCTTAATCTCGGGAAAACCTTTCTCAATAAGGAAATGAATCTCTATGATAACTTGAAGTTCTCTTAATAAGCAAGATTCTAAACCCCTTAAAATTTTGACTATAGCGCCTACAATCTCGAAAGGTTTTTAACAATTTCTAGACAAGAAAACTAGGGTTTCTATACCTATAAATATATACGAGACTTGCCATGCATGTATGTTATATATATTCAGCACAGGAAATTAGCCAAGCTACACACACTTTTACTATGCACAAAGCACACAATTCTATGCAAGTCCACCTCTCTTTAATTTACTTCTATTTTTTAAAACCAATTTTTTTGACTTGCATGTTGGAGTCGCCTCCGTTGGAACCATCTCCGATGATTTTTTTGCAGGTCTCACCATCCATCAAATGCAACATCACTGGTCCCCGTTCGAGTCAGGAAGGTGGTTTACTGTGGAGTCGGAATTGGTTTCAACAGTTTTGGTGTCGTTGGTGGGAATAGACTGATTCACCAGCAAAACTCATTTCTCACCCAGTCTTACTATCTTCGTAGTATTCATACCTCCAAAATGAAGAAACCAAAGTACCTAAAAGGTTGTGTTTGTAAAGAAAGGAGGAGCACCCAACCCCGCAGACCTTGTTTAACCAATGGCCCCAATCGATTAGGCGGACACTCTATTGTCCACTCCCAGTATCCAGGTGAGGCATCCCCTTAGGGAGAACCCCAATCATATATCACCCAACCTCAGGACCAGCTGGTTCCATCCCCTACTCCTGTCTCTCCCGACAGAGTCCACCGGTCAGAGATGGAGAGGCTCGATTCAAAGATATAGGGAATAACCAAACAACTGGAAGAGCTTAGCCATGCTCGCTAGCAAGAAGGTTTGTCCTCCCCCCAAAGGTTAAAACAATCACGTTTGAATAGGCTCCAACCCTGAAGGCGGCAAGAGCCTTCGGTCACCTCCCATCATGATCAAAATGACCTAAGAAAATAGGTTGAAGATCTCGTGGCCACAGAGTTAAGGCTTGTTAGCATTTTGAAAAGATGAGGCCGCTTAACACACCACTAGTCTTTCACCCTTCAATCCCAAAATCTCTACTGAGTCGATGCCGCGGGACGTACTCCTCCCTCCTATAGAGAGGTACTACGGCACTATTGATCCTCAAGACACTTTATAACGGTAATGATTTCAAGAGGCATGTTTGATGCAACCATCTACAAGCATTTCCCTATGGCTTTGAAGGGCAATACTCTGACATGGTTCAACTCTCTACCCTCATTCTGTATTAGAAGTTTTTCATAACTGAGACAATTATTCAAGACCCACTTCATGATCAGTTGAGGGGCCAAGAGGAAATCTATTTCTCTCCTATCACTGCGACAGAGGGACAACAAACCCTTGAAAGATTTCTTTGAAAAATTTAAAACAGAGATGATGAAATTTTCTGGCCTTGATCACTCTATTGCCTTGGAAACACTACTTACTGAATTATGACCTTCTGGAATGAAGACCTCTATCACGAAAAAATCCCTCAGTCACTATCCAAGAATTCTACTCACGGGCCAAGAAGTATATCACTGACGAAGAAGCAAAGGCATTTGACAAGTGTCGAAACATAAAGAATCAGTGTAGTTGTTCTCCTCGCCGATCCTCACCCAAGAGAGGTCAGCAGGCACCTTCACCTCATTGCAGGTTTAATCATTACACCCTATTAAACGAAACACCCAGCTAAATCCTGTTATAAATCAGGAACAAACCCTACATCAGATAGTCCCTATGTCTTTCAAGGGATGACTCTAAGAAGGATAAGACTAAATATTGTCACTTTCACAAAGAATACGGTCACTTGATGGGCGATTATAGAAAGCTAAAGGATGAACTCGAGGTGTTGATTTGAGATGACAAGCTCTAAAAGTTCGTTCAAACCCAGGAGCCTCATGGCACTCACAGAATAAATAGACTGAATGAGCAACAGCCTGTGCGAGCCACCTGAAACATGGCAGACAAAGTAATCCTCTACATACAAAGAGGACACTCCCCTTCAGCGCCTCTCACCTTTGATAACACTCCTCCTACACAAAACTTAGCTAACCCAGTGGAATCAAGCCCACACGCGATCGATTAGATTATTGCACCAATCTTCCAAATGATTGAAGCATCTAATTCTAAGAAAGCTCTTTCAGCTCTTGTCGAGAAGGGATAGAAGCGGAGGAGACCAATGATTGGATTTGATGACGATGGCCTCATAGGAGTTGATGAAAGCCACGACATTCCATTGGTCATCACAGCCACAATCGGCTAGTACAAGGTGAAAAGAATATCTATTATCAGGAAGCAAGTTGTAAACTCCTCTACTAGGATGCTTTCCGATGAATGGGTTTTGATCTGGACCTGTAAAAGGACTATCGAGTGAGTAGCTCTACCTCGAGGGTACTATCTCCCTTCTAGGAATGCCACCTCACCATTCTACTGCCATGACCACATTCAATGTGGTCAATTTTTCATCACTCTATAATACTATCCTAGGTCGCCCAAACCTAAAAGCTTCGGAAGCATTACCGAGTACCAAAAACATGAAGATCAAATTCAGAACACCTCATAGTATTAGAACACTCAGCTGCGACCAAGGCTCTTTAGTTACCCCAAATTAGTAACCTCTATCAGTTACTTTCTACTGTTTTATTAGCGACATTATGCCATTAACTGGACATTTTAATTCAAAATTTTCATTCTCTATTACTTCAATAATAATATCTCTATTTTTCATACTTTATTACATTTGCATAACGCCTTAACTAATCATGAATAGCTACAAGCAACATCCAAGCACTGAATCCCCTCCAGGCGCCATGCCTCCAATCTCTCATGTGGCACAATGCCAACGAGCCCTCCAGGTGCAAGCACAACTCCAACAAGCCCTCTAGGCACAATGCTTCCAATCTCTTGTCTAGCGTAATGCCAATGAACCCGCCAGGCGCAACACCTCCAATTTCTCCATTGGCACAATGCCAATGAGCCTGCTAGGCGCAACGCCTCCAATCTCTCATCTGGCACAATACCAATGAGCCCTCAAGTGCAATGCCTCTAATCTCTCGTCTAGTACAACACTAATGAGCCCTCCAGGCACAATCTGGTGTAATGCCAATGAGCTTGCCAGCCACAATGCCTCCAATCTCTCATCTAGCATTGTGCCAATAAGCCCTACAGGTGCAAAGCCTCTAGCACAAACAAGCTCTCTAGATATAACACCGCGAAACTCTCACTTAGTATAAAGCCAACAAACCCCCTCGGCGTAAAACTATCTCAACTCTTTCAGTGTGATGCCTCACAAAGCACGATCAATATAGAGCACAATTCTCAACACGATAGAAATAACTCGCCCTCTCAATTCTACACCTGCAAGGGGCTCGGTACCTATCTTCTTTGTCTTAAACTAAGTGTCACTTTGATGTTCCTTCTATGGCATATTCTCCATGGATCAAGAGCTATAATTAAACATGATTCCTACTTCTATATCTCATAACTCTCGAAAGCCCCAATACAATGACGCAAAGAAAATAAGAAAACAAGAATGACCTAACCCACAGCAATTTTCAAACAACAAAAGAGAAAAAACAAAGCCAATGATATTTTATTATAGCATGCACACAAAAAGCCAAAGAGGAAGAATATGTAAGAGATAGAAATCAAGACAAAGAAGGACAAGGAGGCCTCTGCTGCAAGTGAGTGAAGCCTTCCTGAAGAGCGACAACACGAGAACTCATGTTAACAACCTCTTGAGGAAAGACAGCAGTAGGAACACCGACTAAGGTTTGACCCAATCCCCTAGGATCGTCACCATCAGTGCCACTAGCTAAGCCTTCCTCAAGTCCGGCCTTGTAGATAATCTCTTCTGCACACTATAATCTTTCAAAAAGCTCTAGTGACAGAGCTCATAGTCTTCTTAAATCTTTACAACCCTCTTTTTTGAAGCCAAAAGTGCTTGCCCTCTTTCCTCTACTAATTATACCGCAGCCTCCCATTCCGTCCCACTACTCCTCAGCATAACCTCCAACCTTTCATACTCCATGATTGCAGCATTGTTATACTAATATGAACTATTCAGGTCAACTTGTGACCACTCTCTCTTTTTTCTTCTTATGCAAGGCAATATTGGCTGCCTTCTCTTCCACGACTGTCCTCTGGGTCAGTCTAGCTCGAAGCTGCGTGAGCTCCTTCGAACACTAACCCAATGTGCTTTGTAAGTGGTCTACCAACTGCTTCTTTCTTAACCTTTGAAACTCAGCCATAGCAGCCGTCTGCATAAAAAGTAATAGATTATCTTCACCATAATAAAGATATTAGGTTTATCTATACTACAAAGAACAAACATACTTGAATCCCAAGGGCCATCACAACCTCGTTACCTTGCTCCACCAATAAGCTATTCATCTTTATCTTAGCTTGGCAGAAATCTAGTCTGTCAACGAATCTTCTTGTCTTGACAATATCCAAGTTACAAAAATTATTATTCCCGTAACTTATCACTGCGATCCCTCTCTCTTTTAGATCCTTTGAATAGTCAAAGGACCTAACAAAAATAAGGGGAAGAGGGGTCATTTGCTTGGGCATGACCTCTTTACCTCTCTGGATGTACAAGTACTTTGGAAGGCATTTAAGGAACCCAATTCAACCCTCGGTCCCCTCTCCTCTTTACCAATATCTAGGGCCCTCAAAGCAGTACTCTCTTCCTCGAAACCATGAGCTCCAGTCTTAACATCCGCTGCCTTAGGACCTTCGATAGCCAAAGGGAGAATCGAAGGTGCCTTTCCAATAGTCCTAACCTCTTCGATGCTAAGAGTAAGAGCCACCAACTTACTCCTGTTTCCTTTGGGAACAAGGCAAGCAATTGGGCACGTATTGCTCACCGCCTCACTTGATGTACTACCCTTCTTCTTGGGACTCCTCTTAGACAAGGGCCTTTTTTACTTCTTGATGGTGACCCCAACTAGATCCCCTTTCTTAGCAGACAAAACTGCATCCTGAATGCCCGTGTCTTTACCAAAATAGGCTTGTTGATTTTCCTTTTTTCTCCCAATAAGAAACCAACTAACAACACATTTGCTCATCCAAAAGAGTTTCAACGAAAATGCACCTTTTTTTTTTTTTCAAATAATAACCCCCACCAAGCAGATGAACCTTAAGTGCCGAGAAGGTCTTAGGGCCTTCAAACCCCTCACAGGCTCTCTATTAGCCTCTGACAACATACGTAACAACTTCTTATTTATAAATTCTATGAAGAAAAATTTCTCCATCCAAACTTTATCAGTAGTCTCCTTATAGTAAACTTTCCAATTAAAATCATGCCCTATCTGGAGGTAAAACCAATCGTCTGTGGAACCCTTGGAGAGACACCTCCTCAGAGTGAAAATTGTAGATAGAATTTCAAAATTGAAAGTTAAGCGACAGTAGCTTAATAGACTCACCACAGTTAGTACCAAACACCACACGCTTAGGATAAGCAATGTTAAAAAAATATTCCAACCCTTCAGCACAACGGCAAGGGGACCTGTGTACGGTATCTGAACACCGTGCCGCACATACTCCTTATACATAGTGATGCAGCCCTCCACCGGCTTACTCACCTTGTCGTCCTCCATAGTAGAAGACAAAATATAATTATCACCCAATGCCTCTCATCCCACAGTGCTTGTTACTCTTCTTTTGTAAGCATATTCCTAATGTCGTCGATTGAGTGATGGACATGAGATTGAGAAACTTTCTCCATTTCAATCTCCTCAAAAGCATCGCAAACCCTAAATTGCTAAGAACTTGTTCTCTCAAAAGGCAACTATCTAAACTAAAAATACCACACTGTCTATAACCAATTGCAAAATGAGCAATGAGAAGCATATTAGAGAAAATTCAAAAAAATTGAAAGGGCACATACCACATTTAATGCTCTACTTTTGCACCCACTTCGTCTACCAAAAAAATCTCTTTATTTTTATGACTTTTTGCTACTCAAAATTCCTCATTTTTGAAATGACATAAGGAGTCGGGGCAAATGATGGTATATGGACCGAAAGCCCATTACCATAAGGCCTATATCCCTCACCTGAATTCCTCAGATATTGCCCTCTTGGTCTCTCTATCTCCTTTCTAGGCTCTTTTAGTCAAACCCTTTCGACTAAGTCACTTGCATGCCTCTCAACGAAATGCTCTTTTGATCATTGCTTGCCTCTCTGTTATCCTAACCCCTGGCCTCCGTATCTCTCCGTCATCCCCAGTCCTTGATAGATACTCTCCAATCATGCGAAAGTAATATCCATTATATGATAAGTCCGACACATGATTATAAGGAAAGAAATCTTTAACAAATCAAAACCTCTCCTAGTCTCGTGAAAATCTTTTTCAATAAGAGAAAGAATTTTCGTGATAACTTGAACTTCCGTTAATAAATTGGAATCTAAATCCCTTAAAAACTTTTGATTACAGTTCCTATAATTTTGAAAGATTTTCAACAATCTCTCTATAAGAAAATTAGAGCTATTATAACCCTAGATGTATATGGGACTTGCCATGGATGTATGTTATATATATTCAGTATAGGCAGCCAGTTGGGTACACACACTTTTACTCTACACACAACACACAAGTCTACATAGGACTACTTTACACCTCTCTTCAATTTGCTTCTCTTTCTTAAAAACCTCTCTTTCTGATTCGAGCGTCGAAACTGCATTTGTCGGAACCACCTTCGGTGAATTTTTTACAGGTCTCACTATTTATCAAACGTAGCATCACCAATCCCTGTTCGAGATAGAGGGTGGCTTACTATGGAGTCAGAATTGGCTTCAACAAATAGTATAGCATTTTACTATTTTAGTTAACAAGAGATAATTAAGGCCATAAATGACTAACTTTAGTTTGAGCTTATTACCACCATGGAAATTAAATTATCCCTTGTCAATTTTCTAGTGATGAAAATTTCCATGTCCTTCAATTGGTAATCTAAGAATCACAACCACAAATTCACAATATATGTACCCCTAGCACTGTAGCACATCTTTCTCTTGAGGCCCATGTAATCTTAAAAAGTGTATACCCACTTTTTCTATGTTCATTCAGTGCTTTGCTTGTGCATATCAAATAATGAGTTACTTATTGTTGGATGTTGAATATGAAGAGAAAATTTAGGAGGAATAACTCTCTGGTAGCTGTATGAAATGCTGAGACGAGTGCTGTTAGTAATTAGTATGTTATTAGTGTAGACATTATACCCCGGAGGTTTTTCCCTTAGCGTCTCTTTCCTCGCTCTTTGCAATTACAAAATTTCTTGCATCAATAAAGACCAAAATGGAATAACTTCCTTTTTCCTCCTCATAAAGCAATGATAAGAATACTTTGTGCACAAATATACGCCAACCCTCCTCTTACCTCGCAATAAGTCAAAGAGCATTTTGTGTACCGAATAAATCTCTTTAAGAATTTCTCATGCAATAATTGGCAAGCACAAGTAGATCTAGACAATTGAAGGTGGTGTCATTGCACTACTGGTTGGAATAACTAGTTATAACAAATTGTTTAATAAATAAAAGTTACAATTTAATTTAAATATTTTATATTGTTAAATTTTATGTTAATAAACTTAAAAATTAAAGTATAATATTTAAATATTAAAATTCCCAAACTTAACAATATAAACATTCTTCAAAAATAAAAATCAAGTTTTTTCATAATATAGAATCAGAGTCAGACTCACATTAAAATCGAATTTTATTCTTTAGACTTAGATTAATGCCAGGAATGACAATATTAGACCCAACCCGACAGATACCCAATTAATCCGACGTGATGATTTTTAGCGTAAAGTTTAGGATAAGCAAAAAAGAAAAGAAAGAGATAAAATAAGAATAAAATGTACAAAATTGTGCGATTGTCTGAATTACTGCACTTTGCTTCTTATCATAATAAAATTGAAGTTAGAAAGGCACAATAAAATCTCTCTTTTCTCTTTCTTTCTCTCTCTTTATACATATTTTCTATCGAAACAAACCCAGTCCCCCAAAAGCCAGCAACCCTAACCCCGCTCCCTCTCTTCTCTTCGCCATTAACAAAAAACGAAAGGTTTAGGCTTCTACTAAAGCAGAAACCTCCAAGGTTCTTGAATTTGAACCATAAACATAACAAGGAGAATGACAACAAGAAGTGGATTTATCTCGTGAATAAAACCGACGAAGTCGATTTTTAGAAAGAGAGAGTGAGAGAGAGGAGGGAGAAGTTGATTTTCTCTGGTTTTCAATATAAGTAACATCGCCCCCCCTCTATTCTCATTTCACTCTCTTTCTCTCTCTCTCTCTCTCTCTCTCTCTCTCTCTCTCTCATGCTAGTCTTCTCCCTTCTCCCTTCTCCCTCCCTCATTGTGATGCCTAATTTTGAGAAAAGCTTTATTGATTTAGTATCTAGAGGTTGGATCGTATCATTAAAAAAAATCTATCGGTTCGGTTCAGTTCGATTCGATTTAGTTTTTTGAAAACCCATAAGGTTGTATATGATTTTTCATTTTACAAAACAAGATCAAATATGGATCATAGGGTTAGGGTTTCGGGGCGAATATGATAATTCTCCACCCCCATTGTCATCCCTAATTAAAGCCCATACTTGTAGCTCACAATAAATTTTGTATATTTGTGGAGCATCTGCGAAGAGATGTTAAATCCCATATCATTTAATTCAATATTCAACACACACACACACATATATATAAATTACATGTGATGATCGCATAATTTTTGTATGATTCTACATCTGTGAATGTAAAAAATTTACAAATAACCCAATCTAACGAACGTAACAATCCAATCAATTCGTAAAATAAAATAGCAATAGAAAAGAGATTACCTCAGCAATTTGGAGATAAAAGAAAACGAAAAAAAAATACTTGAATAAAGGACAGAAAAATTTAGATTAAAATAGAAATAATCATGACAATAATTTTGTCTTTTAGGTTAATTGCATTTAATTAATATTAACTTCTTGGTATAAGAGAACATCGAAGTGGTAAACAAATTTTCTTAAAAATCTTTTAGATTCTCAAAGGAGAACGGAAAAAAAAACTAATTTCTTAAAAATATCTTATATGTGATCATCAACAAAATCATCATTATAATTCAATTTCTTTTCTTATAACAACTAGATTAGATTAGAATTGACGAACAAACAATACAATAGCATTTTTATCAGTGAAATAAAAAGAGAGATGGTAGTTCTTATCACAACTAATGTTTTGAAATTCGGATCGGTGTACGAATTGATCGCGTCAAGGTATTAATAAATTATTGGATTAAACTAATCAGATCGGATGAAAAAACCACATGACGTTATAATTAAATTTAAATTATAATATTTTAATAGCCTAAAAATTTTATATTTCTAGTCATAAATGTTTATCAATTTATATTTAAAACATATAATATTAATAAGACACAAGTTGGCATCATGTTTACGAAGTCTCGTGAGGTTCCATTCATACTGTTTGGAGTTAAACCAAAATGAAATCTATTTGAGGATAATGTTCATTAATAAAACTTTAGAATAAAATATTAAAATAAGTAATAATTTTACATTTAAATTGTATTAAATTATGTTTTAATACGATTGTGAAATTAATTTGATGGTTAACACTTTTAATTTTCGGCCACTTAAAAAATAAAATTATTTGCAAAATATAAGTTAATATTAAATTAATATTCTCTTCTAAAGAAATTAATATTTTTTTATATATATTTAACTTTGTTTCTATTAAAATTATTAATTTTTTTACACACCCTTTTAATACTTTTATATTTATCAATTTAAATTTTTTATAGATGTAATGCGAAGTTCGAAATTAGTTTGTTTATATGGTTAATGTAATTTCAGCTTTAACTTTAATTAATATATGTTACAAATGTTCTCCAAATAGGAAAAGAGAAACTCCCAATTTTGGCAGTATGAAAATTAATTTAATCACCCCAATTAATGACGTAATTGTGCTGCATGCAAAACATGTTTAGTTGATGTACTTGATATCGGGTACAAGAAATAATCAAAAAAAAAAAAAAAAAAATGAAAAACATCAAGAGTGAAAGCATTGGATTTTTGCTTTGTGATTTGGTAGTATGTAATGACAAAATCTTAAATTTGTCTTAAAAAATGAAATTAATCCCATCTTACATTTAATACCAAATCATTTATGCTCAAAGGAGCATAATCATCCATATATTGAGTCATATGGGAGGCATTAATTATTTCATTTTTCCTCGCTTTGTTCTGAAAGTCGTTATCCTGAATAGAGGTTTTAATTCTATCTATTTTTGAATGAATACGGTTTTCCAAATAGCTCACACGCCCCTTCCTCGTAAGATTCAACTATCCAAAACCAAGATCACCAAAAAAAAAAACAAAAAAAATAAAAAATAAAAAATAAAAAATTAAAGCAATTACTGTCCGTGAGAGAACAAGAGAGCCCACTGAATGTCAATTCCCTCCTCACAATCCTCATCTTTGCCAGCCCCTCTCCCCCTCCCTCCAAATAATCCCTTGAAAATTACAATTCCTATGATGCAGGCATTGATGTGGTGAAGAAGTTCCTAGTATTCCAAGTGGTCACCTTCGATATTTTCCTCTTCTCTACCCTTATAACTGAGGATTAATGTCCCCAACGAGACAAAATAATGATCATGACTACTTCTCCTAATCGAATGATTTTAAATTCAAATTCTGATATAACAAAACTTTCTCAATTCAAAAGGCATTAACATGACCTTTGGCGCACACATCGACGTCAAAGTCATCCATCTCAGAGTGCTGCGATCCGCCGGTTCATATGCAAGGGTACTACCAGTATCGAGGCAGGTGTTCAAAATACTACCAGTCCGTTCTTTTTCCTCCGCTTGTAATCAAAATAATACGGAAGGATAAGTTTGTAAAAGTTTAGTAAAAGATGGAACCGGACATTAGCATATTAGTAGATTAGAAAAACCCCATTTGATACATGACAATTATAATCTTAAAAGCAAAATCGCGAGTTCACAAAACATACACAGACACCCCCGGTTCAAAAACAATGGAAAAGGCAGAGAAGATGCGTTTGACAATAAAAAATGTAATATGAAAAGGAGAAAAAATAAAATAAAATAACACATTTGATTAGACAAGAAAAATGAATAGAAAATATTAAAAAAAATACAAATTTGGCATTTAGAATTTTAAAAGGGAAATTCTCTTCTCCAACTCACCGATTTGGTAGGATTAAAAATTTGATTTTAGAGGGTTTCATAAAAATCTTCTAAAATTTTCCTCTGATAAATTGGTTTGTCAAATGTGAATAGATTTTTTAGAAATCCACACTTTTCCTATTTTTTCCATCAAAAGCCTTCATCCAAACATGGAACCATCCGCCCAGTTACTATAGCAAATATGCATGATTTTTATGTATAGCAAATTAATTTATTAATATTTGGGTAATTTTAATTTTATTTATCTTTTTTCATTTTATTTTGTTTACTTAGGGTACTTTAAAATTAAAAAAAATATATTTTTATAATATGAATATGATTTTACAAGTAGTAAGTTTAATATTTCTATTAAAAAAATACTGTTAGATGTGGGTTTTGTCTCCACAGATCTGATTTCTTGTGATTTGAATGGGTGCTTGATTGAGAGGTTTGAAACCTGTAAATAACCGCTGAAGGGTGTTTCAGCTAGATAGATTTCAACGCTCAAATCAGAAATAGCGGTTTTCGAAAGAAAAAATAGACTAAGAGAATAAGAGAAGACGAATCTTCCTGTGATTTGTGTCATGTGTAAAGTCAATAGAACTTACTTGACTTAATGTATCGAGAGCTTTTATGTGAGATGCCACGAGAGCCGTGTGTATTCGGGGTATCACAACCTTATTTTCCTTACAATGAGATTCAAAGATTTCGCATTTCAAACGTTAGAAATTTGAAATCATTATTATTTAGGAGGTCTGATTATACGGAGAGATTTTTTTTCTTATCGATTAGATTGCCAAGGGTTTTCTTTCTTATTCAAAAGATACGTTTTGCATTAAAATAGGAAAATTAATCAACGTGAGATTCAGTTCAGAATTACTATTCAGGAGTCAAAACACTCGATTCCTTTAGTATTCGGTGGTCGAATAAACGGGATAGCCGTTTGGTTTTACCGAATGTACTTGCGAATCGATCAGAGTGTTCGAATTGATATATTCATTGTTTGGAAGAGCTAGACCCTCTGTGACCATGGGTGTTTCTTTCAAGCACCCGAATACCATACCCACTTTGTTTGAATCATTTCTCATCATTTGTCCTCAACTCATAGTGTCGATTTGTGGGAGAGACGCCATAAGTCAAGTTCGCTTCTCAAGAAGTTAAGAGGGCATAAAAGTTTGCAACATGTGTCTATTGAGATCATACGAATCATCTGCAACTGATACAAAATTAAAACGGATGGGATATAAGTCTCCTTTTTTTTCTCAACCGTTCCATCTTCCACTAGTGTTAATACGTTTCACCTTCCACTTAATTTAATTCGAAATTAATGTGGTACAGGAAAGTGAGGCAGTATGAATTTTTTTATTTAATTCGTACACTTTTCAGAGAAGCACTTCAACTACTCAGAGATTTCTTCGTGTCTATAAATAAGGACTATGAGATCTCGCGTTACTTCAGCAACTTTTTTCATGCCTGAGGGTTTTCTTCTTGTGAGAGTTGTCTTCCATGAGGGATCTTCAGAAGGACGCTCCAGCTTTGCAAAGCTCGGTAGCATGAGCTACTTCTGTTGGTATGAGCTCTCGTTAAGAACGAGGTCTGTTGGTATGACGCCTCGTCATGCCATTCGGTGTTTGAATGTCGCGATGGGCTCTATCCAAGTTTCCGTCAGGGTCCTTGACTCAGATTTAAGAAATGAGTCTCCTTCTGAGTTGGGTCGTAGGACGTAATGGTTGTGTGTAGGGAGCTAAGTTATGCAAGAAAGTTTGATGATATCCTGAAGCATCCTTAGAATCCCTTCCTGAGCGATTTGTCCCCCCTTTCGGCAATCCTATTGTGTCAGTAGGGCAACAAATTGTTTTTCATTGCTCCTATGCTTACTGTTCTTGTACTTTTTAATGTTGTCGAACGATCGATGTGGTGTAGCCATTTATGTATTTTTTTTGATGTAATCGGTCTGACTGAGAGATTTGTGAAGTGTAATTAAACATGTATTCATCGTATGGAAATACAAGAGATTTATTTTACTTATTTGTCATTTGTCGTACTTGTCGGGGTTTCTTTCATATGTTCGTTTGCATGATACTATAGTCAGGCTGCTTATGTGATCGACTCGCTTGTGCGAATGACTCAGGGTGCTTTCCTGATTGATAGGAGTATGCTCGGTCTGTCCATCGATGCAAACTCAATTGTTGGAACAAATTCTTTTAGTAGGACGGGATGGCCAAAGTCCCCTCAATGAGTTAGATTCTTTCATTAGAATGGGGCAACAGAGGCTCATTCGGGTCACTTCGTTTGGGGAGATAGATCATTTCGATAAAATAAGGTGAAAAAAGTCCATTCTAGGAGATAAATTCATTAGATAGGACATAGTGACAAAGGTCCATTCGGAAAAGATAGATCCATTCGATAGGTAACAACCGATAGGAGTGAAAGCATTAGGAATCAAACGATAGGATTATCGAAAGGAAAATTGTGAGGGGCTTACCCAATAGGAGATACCTCTGTCGAAGGAGATATGACTTACTGATAGTAGATCCGTAAGTTCTCTGCGTTTCAGGTCTTGGGCACGGCCGATCCATCCAGGTTATTGAGGCAATAAGCCATCGGGTGGACTATAGATTATATCTGATAAAGGCCTTCCCAATTAGGGGCTAGCTTGCCCCCAGGCAGGAGTTGGCCGGTAATTTTTACTTTCCTTAATACCAAATCGCGTGGTTTGAACGTTCGACTTCTGACTTTTCGGTTATAGTACTACCTCATTTGTTACTAATATGCAGCCATTTGAGTGGACGCAGATTCCCTTAGCTTGGGGAGTAGGTCTAAGCGTTCATGTAAGGCAGATTCGTTCTGTTTGGAGTTATACTGGGTTACCCAGAGTGAGTGGATCAGATCTCCACCGGTATGATAGCCTCACTACCGTATGTTAGGCTGATTGGAGTCTCTTTGATTACCCTTTAGGGCATGGTGCGGTACGACTAGAGGGTGCCATTAAGCTCATCTACCCAATGTCCTTTAACTTTTTCTAGCAAAGTCTTTAGCCTCGGAAGGATCGTTCTGTTGGTTATCTCCGCAAGTCCATTTGTCTGTGGATGAGCGACCGATGAGAATCGGTGGTTGATCTCTAGTTGTGCAGGACTCTCGGAAGTTAGCATTGTCATATTGCTTTCTATTGTTCGTAATGAGGACGTGAGGTATGCCGAATCGAGTGACTATGTGAGTCCATACGAATGACTAAGCCTTAGTTGCGGTTATCTGGGCTAGAGGTTCGGCCTCTACCCACTTGATGAAATAATCGATAGTCACTATGAGGAATTTCCTCTGTCCGGTAGCTGGTGAGAATAGTCCGAGGATGTCCATTCTCCATTGGGCAAACGACCATGGGCCTGCTATGGGGCTGAGCTTGGTGGAGGATAATCGCGGGACCGAAGAAATTCGTTGGCACTTATCACACCTTTTGACTTAATCGTTCGAATCGGTTTTTATGGTTAGCCAGTAGTAACCTTATTGTAAGACTTTATGGACTAGGTTTGAAGCTCCAAGGTGACTGCCGCATATTCCTTCATAGATATCCCAAAAAAACATAGTTTCTCTCTTCTAGGGCCAGACATCTCAAGTACAGATGAGTGAATGACTTTCAGTACAGTCTCCTGTCGATGATTGCATAATGGGGGGCCTTTCACTTTAGTTTAGCTGACTCCAGTGGCAAGTTAGGCAGTCAGTTGTCTCTCAGGTATACCTCGATTGGGTCTTTCCAACTAGGAGACTGGTTCGTCACTAGGACTCTTTCAGACTCATCAATGATGGGGTATGGTAGACTTTCGATGTAAACCATTCGGTTAGAAGCAGTTGAATCTGAGCTGACCAATTTGGAGAGCGTATCGGCTCGTACATTTTTTAAGTGAGGAATTTGTTGAATGTCGACTCTATCTAGTCTAGCCATTGTCTTGCGTAACTTATTTAGATATTTGGCCATGGTCGGGTCTTTAGTCTCATAGGCACCTTTAATCTTCTTGACTACCAGTTGGCTATCGATGAATACCTGAACACTTCGGGCTTCCATGTTGGTTATGATTCGGAGTCTCGTCAACAAGGTTTCGTACTCCGCTTGATTGTTAGTGGCTCTAAAGTTGAAATGGGCGCTTTGAAGTTGTCCGGATCCATCAATATGAGCCCAGCACCAATACCCAAAGAGTTTGAGAATCCGTCGACATGTATGGTCCAGTCTGGTAATGACCATTCGTTAAGGCCTCCAGTGAGCTCGGGTTAAGCTGCAACAGAGAGAGTGCATTCGAGAATGAAGTCGGCCAAACCTTGACCTTTGATTGCAGTTCGAGACTGATATTGGACGTCAAATTCACCCAATTCGACACTCCATTTGATTAAACAGCCAAAGGTGTCTCTTTTCTAAAAGATTTATTTCAAAGGTTGATCGGTAAGTACCACGATAGTATAAGCCTAAAAGTATGGCCGAAGGTGTCGGCCGAAATGACCAGCACATATGTTATCTTCTCAATTGACCGATAATTGATTTCGGCTTATTTGAGTATCCGACTGATGTAATAGATCGGCTTCTGAATAGTTGACTCATGTCTTATAAGGATAAAGCAAAGCACTCAATCAAAAATAGAAATATAAAGGTAGAGTTTCTCACCAGGAATTGATCGGGAGAGCAGCGGAGGAGTCCTAAGATACTCTTTGAGCTGTTCGAAGGCCATTTGACACTCGGGTGTCCACACGAACCATTAAGATCTCTTGAGAATGTCAAAGATAGGTTTGTAATTTTTTCCGACTTTTGATATAAATCAACTTAGAGCCACTATCTGACTTATAAGGCGCTACACCTCCTTCAATGTTTGAGGTGGCAACATGTCCAGAATAGTCTGTATCTTCTCAGGTTTTGCCTCAATCCCGCGATTGGTGATCATAAAGTCCAAGAATTTGCCCGACGTGATACCAAAGATACATTTGACAGGATTCAATCGCATGTTGTAGCGTTCGAGCATTTGAAAGGTCTCCTCAAGGTCAACAACACGAGTCTCAACATCGTGCTTTTTACAAACATGTCATCTACGTACGCTTCTACATTTCGGCCGAGCTGATTTTTAAAGACTTCATTAACCAACTATTGAAAGGTTGCTCCCACATTCCTTAGACCGAAAGACATGATTCGGTAACGGTATATACCGTACTTAGTGATAAAACTTGTCTTCTCTTCATCCTCAGGTGCTATTCGTATCTGATTGTACGCCGAGTAAGCATCCATGAAACTTAAGAGTTGGTGGTCTAAAGAATTGTCCATCAATTTGTCGATATTCAGGAGATGGTAACTGTCTTTTAGACATGTTGGCTTTCTTCACAGGGACCACATTGACTAACCATTCTGGATACATGACTTCATGGATGAACCCGATGGTTAGTAACTTTTTGACTTCTTCTTGAATTGCTTATTGACATTTGAGGGCGAACACCTTGTTCTTCTATTTGACCAGCTTGTAGTCAGAGTTTATTGTTAACTTGTCAACGATGACTGACGGGTCAATATCGGGCATGTCTTCGGGGGACCAAGCGAAAATTCTGGAATGTCATCGCAGGCAACTGACAATTGCCTCTTGCAAGGATGTAGATAGGCCAACTCCAATCTGAACAGTTCAAGTAGGATCAACGGTTAGAGGAATTTCAATCATCTCTTCTCCAGGTTCTGGCTTGTTCGTTGGTTCAATATCACCTCTGAGTTTTAGGGTGTCAATTAGAAAGTTCCCCTGTCTGTTTCTGTCAGCGAAGAGAGCATAGGGCTTAGGATCACTCCGAATAGTAGCGACCCCTCGATATTCTAAACTTCATCTTCATATGTCTAGTACTGGGTAGAGCTTCCAACTCGTCTAGACTTGATTAGCTAAGGATAATATTATACAGTGAGAATAGTTTCAGTACATGGAAGGTAGCTTTGAAGGTTGCATGGCTAGGGGAAGTCCCCAAAGTCATGGTGAGGGAGATGATTCCCTCTGGATAAATGGCTTCATCAGATAATCCTTTGAGGGATTCAGTTGGGGGTCGAAGATGTAATGCGTTGAGATCCATTCACTGAAAAGCATTTCAAGTAAAATTATCGCAATCCGTGCCTTGGTCAATAAGGACCCTCTTTACCGTATGAGATTCTATTTTGATGGTAATGACTAGAGGATCATTTTTTCTCGGGTCAACTTCGATTAGATCATTGTCGTCGAATCTGATGATTGGTCTTTTTCTCTTGACTATAGTCATGCTTTGTTTAGTGATAGAAAGTTGTTGAGAAAGACTGATAATTAATCTAATTTCTCATGAACGGCACCAATCTGTTAGAGGTGGATCCTAACTCCATAGATCCGATTTCTTGCGACTCGAACGGATACTTGATTGAGAGGGTTAAAACTTGTAAAAGATCATTTGAGGGTTATCCGGCGGGGAAAGGTCCGACGCTCAAGTTAGAATGAGTGGTTTTCGAAAGAAAGAAAAAAAAAAAAAAAAAAAAAAAAAAAAGACTAAGAGAGAAAGGAATGATGGATTTCCCTATGATTTGTGTGTCCTATGTGAAGTCAAGAAGACTTACCTGGCTTGATGTATCAAGAACTTTTATGCGAGATGCCGTGAGAACCAAGCTATCTCAAGTCTAAAATTTTCTCAAAATAGGGACAGCCAAGGACACCTATATTTTTTGGGGAAAAAAAAAGGTATGTACATTTTTAATAAATATGTTGCTAAAAGTCATAAAAAATTTTAAAATGTCGTCAAAATTGTTTATGATATTTATTTCTAAAAATTAAAATGATTTCTCATCTTTATCCCCTCACCTTTTGTACTTTCACCGTAAAAAGGTTTCTGGCACCCGCCAACTAAATTCACTTAATCATACTCAAATTTGGATTCTTTTGTTACAATTGTGTTTGATTCGTCCTCTAATATACAAGCTATCTTTGGTGTGTGGTTGACGTAACATAACCTAATAACTGCGTATGGGCTGAGTGTAACAAAACAAGTGCGCTAACTGCCCAAGTTAAATTATCATTAGACAATCTGCTATCAGCCTGCTTGGCATGGTCTTAAATTATCATTAGACAATCTACAATTGTGACAATCTCTCTCTCTCTCCTCCTCCCCCCCCCCCCCCGCCGCCCAAAATGCCACTTGTTATAGTGTAACTAGTTTGTAATTTATAGACGACTTGCATGGCTTAATGATAGCGGACAAAACCTCTCTAAAATGCAAATTATAGTATTATCAGAGCTAAATGTGATGTAATGCAGAACTGTACTAACTATCAAAGAAGATACATAGGCACTAACAGAGAAACGCCACATCCAGCCTTCTTTGGCTGTGGCTCAATTGGGATCAACATGTACCATTTAAGCACGAGCGCTATGCAATGGGTGACAGGCACTAAAATGCCTAGAGCTTTGTCCCTCCTTGCAGGGTTTGTGGTTTTACTGATTATGTTGATTTAAGTTGTGCTCGTGACATACTTAACCTTTAAAGTGGAGACACACCCGGGCCGGCTAGCTCTCTTGTGGTCATGAACACAATCAAGAATGATGAAGCCAGATTAGACAAGAGGTCCGAGTGCCGACAAGGAGGCTCTTGAAATTGGAAGCGGGTGTTTTAACAGCTAGAGAGCCCATGTTCTTTCAAAGTCTTCCTAACATGTATAAGAAGTAACTAGAATTTAAAGCTCATACAAGATGAGCAATGAAGCGTGTACATTTAACAAGTGAATGCCTCTTGATGAATGGCTGTAAATATCTAGAAGTTCTCCGTGGCAGAAGGAAACAAATAATCCATAAAATGATGCCAGATGGAAAAAACCAAGATAGACAAGGTTTCATGATCGTCCCGATCAAGTGCAGACAAGGTCTCATGATCATCTAGATCAAGTGCATCGCTTTCTATTTTTCATGTTTATGCGTGTTTACTAGGACGCTTTAATCACCCAATGACCCTTTTAGGGTCATGGTAAGATAATACGAGAACCTGTTCGTGATAAACTAGCTAGATCATATTAAGGAAGCACTTATTTGTTTCTTTAAGGATATAATACATTGAACGCACAACACAACACATTTCATATTTAGAACTCAATTCGCACGACCGCAGATTACTTTTTCTAGAGAGGACATGCATTTCAAGGTTGGAGTGATTTAACAAAAAATATATATCAAAAAGCCATCATGCTTGCATCGCATGCACACTACTTTTATTGCACACAAGAATGTCACCGAATGGCTAATCATAGAAAAATGATCGGACAAAGTAACAGCAGCTGATATCTCAAATCACAACGCATATAAACATCAAACTAATTGTAACAACCGCTGACCATAGAGTTAGTAATTAATCATGATTAATAAAAAATTAGTAATTAATTGTTGTTATTAATAATTAATAGATTAATTAATAATTAAAAATTTGTTAGTAGTTAATAAAAATAGTTAAATAATTAATAAAAATAATACAAATAGTAGTCTTAAAACATGTAGTGAATATTGTATGAAATTGTATTAAAATTTTTCTTTCTCCCGCTTTGTATTCTCTCTCTGGTCTTTCTCTATCTCTCAATTCTCTCTTTTTCTCTCTCTAGTTCTTTCTCTCTCCCCTCTTTCTATCTCTCTATATATTTTGCCTCTCTCTATAGTAGATTATTATAAATTGATATCAGAATCTATGATTTTTTGTTGGTATTGAAAAATAATAGAAGAAATTAGGTATATAACCATTGAAGAAGAAGTTTTGTATGAAGTCATCGAACAATATCTCAAAAAGTAAAAAATTAAAATGTAAAAATTTCATTCACATCTTGACAAGAAAATGAAAGAATTTTACAAGAAATTTGATTAGAAATTAGACGCTTTTATTGCAAGTCTTGATGACAAATTCAACATTCTATTGAAAATATTTGACATCAATGAGTATATTAAAATTTTGGTAAAAAAAAGAGTAAAAAAATGAAAAGATATTGGATAGCAGTAGAATAAATCAAATGATAGAAAAAACAATACAAAAATCTATAGAAAAGCAAGGTATTGAAATATTTTATAAACCTCTCATTTTACTTATTTTTAGTGAAAAAATATTGAGAGTAGAAGGATTTCAAATGTTCAAGAAAGAATGGTCTTGCATATCCAACAAATAAGTTATTGATGGTGGATTTTTGCCAAACTCTCCAAAAATTGAATTTTTTACGCTCATCAAGCAAAATCTTTCACCAAAAAGAAATTAAAGAAAAGTTTCTTTCAAGCTTATCCATACCTATTTTTCTCTCACTATCCTTGCAATTCAAGTAACATCCATTGTTTGTCTCCATCAGTTTATCTCTCAACATAAATACAAATTTTGATTCAAAATACATGAATTTTATAAAATTTCAAATTTCATTTTACTTCTAATCCTCTGATCCTTGAAGACAAGGATGTCAAAGGAAATAAAAATATTATAACAACTTCTAACTATAAGTTTAATATTTAATCATGATAATAAAAAAGTTGTAAATTGTTATTGTTAATAATTAATAGATTAATTAATAATTAAAAATTAATTAATATTTAGTAAAAATAATTACTCAGTTCATATAAATAATACAAATAATAATCTTAAAACATATAACCAACATTATATGAAATTGTATTGGAATTACTCTCTTTATATCCTCTCTCAAGTCTTTCTTTCTCTATCTCTTAATTCTCTCTTTTTCTCTCTCTAGCTATTTCTCTCTCCTCTCTCTCTCTATATTTTCCCTCTCTCTGAATCGTTACACTAACATAGAACAGCAACGAGACCCAAACTAACAGTTGAGGCATAACAAAGTGCATGATCACTAAGACCAGATTTCTACCTGGCCCACGGGGCAAAGTAAACGGAGAGCCCCACCATTCATTAACTTTGTTCCCCAAATAGAGAGATGCAGAAAATGCAGGTTACCTAAGCTTAAGCGGCAAAACATAAAAGATAAGCATTTCAATTGAAAGTTCACACGATAAGTTATCAGTGCTCGGAGCAAGAAAAAAGGCCAGGAAAAGCCTGGAATGTCTAGCAGATGATAAAATAAAGCTCTCCTTTCAACATTCAATACTTGGAAACTTAGTTTATGGTTCACATAAACCATTATTTAAATCAACTGCCAATGCTTATGAGCACAAGCATACAGAACGATATCATGGCTATATCAGAAGAAATGTTCAGCAATGATTTTCCCATCTGAGACTGGAGTAAAGAAGAAACTGAGTTAGGCGCCCATAACTGAGCCCGTGCTTCTCCTGCACTCATTCAACATATCAAGGTAGAACTGACACTTGCTAATGTCACTGCCAAAGTTGTTGATACACTGCACCATGAACAACAACCGTCACAATCCATCCATTAACATGATTTAAAGGCATTTCTATGACACAATGAAGAAACCAACCTTGTAAATCAGCAAAAAAAAAGAAAAAAAAAATCATAAAGCAGAACTATAGTGGCTCTTAACAGTTTGAATATGGAGCAAATATGCAGTTACGGTAGACTAAAGTTGAAATCCTCAAAATAAAACACTTAACAAACAAAACAGGAAACTACAAGAATTCAAGGTCCATGTAGTATTGAAGAAGGCAGAAGTCACTATAAAAATAGGAAAACAGATAGACAAAGCATGATTAACAATAACAAACCATTAAAAAAAACACTCAATATAACCACTCAATCGAACACAAGGCTTGATGGCCATTGAAACATTATTACCCCAACCATGTCAGAACCATAATGGCAGCAACTATGATTTGTTACCTAACAAGCTAATACTTGTCATTATTTTCTTGATCCAGGAGAATGCAACAGATAGGCTTTTTTATATGGAGCTTGATCAACTGGGTGATCAGACTGATAGTGTGCTTAGATCCCAAGAGAATGCTAGTAATGCACCTGACCAATCAGACAGTTTCTAAATACGATTCCCACTCCCATAGTTAGGACCTTCATGGAGCCAAGTGAAGTTCACACCAGTTCTAAATCCTTTTTTTCCCCCCATTTTTTGAGTACAACAAGTGGAAAACTTCTGCTGGGCTCTTTCTAAATCTTTAAGAGATGTGCAATTGCAATTTGTCAAGAATCAATGAATATGCAAATGAACATATTAAGAATATGCAATACCATTCAACATCTAGAATCATGATTGACATAAACTCCACTTAATATTTGGAACCAACTCCCAAGCAGGAGTTCATCCACAGGAGATTTTTAAGACTTGTGGATAAGCAATGATGGTGTATCATAAGTTCACTTACAAAAGAATCGAATTAAAAGATTCACTATAAATGAATGTTAGGAGGTTGAATCTTGACACAACGGTGAAATTGCTCCTTTAGTGACCTTAAGATCACGGGTTCGAGACGTGAAAACAACCTCTTTGCAAAATACAAGGGGAAGGTTACATACGTATACGCTCACCCTCCCCTACGCCCGCACGAGGAGCACTTTGTGCACCAGGTGAACCCTTTACTTGGCTCCAAATAAATAAATTAAGCAATAATGCTAAACTAATAAATCTTACCTTTTAGACTTCAGAATCATACCATAAGGCAAATTAAAATTCCAATTTTATACCTCTAATGAGTGAACATTTAACCATGTCATAAACAGAGGAATACATACATCTTGGAATGCCTTTGAATGGACACTGCAAGCATCAGAACCACCGACACTGCTCACGGTAGGTACAGCAGCAGGAGCAGCAGCCTCAGAAACAACACTTTCATGTTGAATGGTTCGTGGACCCATAACAGCATCAACAGCCCTGTGTGCAACAGCACTTCCTGTGCCAAAAGCCATGCCTGCCAACCCATGCATATGAAGATAAACTAAGTAAGCACACAAATACAACATGAGAAGCGATGCACCAATGCTCAATCAGCTGCATGAATGTCAGCACACAACAAAAATTTCTACAACATACACTACAATTTCACATACCTTGAGCTATTGTGGAGCCGATCCCTCCAAGCATGGATCCACCACTGCTACCTTGAACAGGTGCAGGAGGAGGTGGAGGAGTTGCTGCAGAAGCAAAAATTAATTCATTTATCAGGTTTAGGACTGAAAAAATGGAGCACTTAAAACAGAAGAGAAACCAAACATACAATCCAGCAACACAATACAATTTTCATCAAAGATCAATAACTAAATAATCCTTTCAGGACACCACAGTCATAAATTAACATTCACCAATGCTCCCTTGCACAAGAGATAAAAGTCTGTAATAATACCTGGTGCAGGAGGGTTTCTCATTGGTGCATGGCGAGGAGCTGGACGAGGGGCAGACCTTCCTGCAAAGTTCGGCAGTGCCATAAAGGGCATTATAGTTTGGGAAACAGGATTAAAGAGAAAGTACAAAGAAACCAGCTGAACAAAGATAGAATAAAGTTTCAATAGAAAAGTAATTCAAAAAACCGATCTACTGGAGAGCCAAAAAAAATATCTAGAACATTACTGCAGCCAAAGGTAAAATATCGTTGCACAAGAAAAATTGTTAAACTCAATTTAGTATATCTGCATTTTATGAGCAGTTCCATAAGATGTCTGGTGTTAGACAGGAAAATAATCCTCCACCTGCTTTTCCATTTGGCACCTAAATGAACCAGATGGTCTTTCCAAAATTTCTGCAAAATAGAACATGGAAATCAAGGACCTAGTTCTGCAGCCCTGTGGGCTTAGAGACCAAATGCTAACATCTCTTATAAATCCTCCATCCCTATTAAAATCTGACAGCTTAAACAGATGCAACAAACTTCATGAAACTCCTCACCTGAAAATGTCCTCTTCTAGAAGAAAATGAAAACCCTAACAAGAACATCTACACATAAAATGGAAACCACAAACTAAAAACAATTTCTGCAGTATCCTTTAAAGCTATGCACAATTACCTATACCAAGAAAATAACCAATGACCATCTCCAGAGGAGATTCAGATTCAAATGGCACATACAATCACCAAATTCATCTCAAGCACCAACACAAAATTTAAGAAAAAGATTATTTTTCAACTCAAAAACCTTCTCAGATAGAAAAGAATAGAAGGATTACAAATAAATCCACTTCATATGCAGCAGTTATCTAAATGTATGCTTACCCAGCAAACTAAGGGGGCTAACCAAACATTGACTGGGAAAGATATTTAAAGCTCCTACAAATACTTTTTACTTCAACAAATGCACTATAGAGCGAAACATATAAGCCTACTCTTTAACTTTTCATTTCCCTATAACCAGATTCGAGGGAAGGATTTTTAATCACTTCAGAAAGGCTATGGTAACAGAATCACATTAAGGGCATTTACAAATGCTCAGTTTGGATATACCGCAGCGGGTGAAGACCCTTATCATGATGTCCGGAAAGGGTAGCAACCCTGCTCATCCAACCCCCTTGTCTAATTTAAGAGAAGGGGTGGGGGTGTTACAATATAGTTCTCTTGCAGGCAAGAATAGCCCTTTTCCTTTTCGTTGAAATCAATCAATGGGTTATGAATGAAATTGTTTTCAATCAAAAGCAAAATTTCTGTCAAAATATTTACTAATTTTTAAATGAAACCCTAAAACTCATAAACGGAATAATGAAGCTTAGAACTGCGCTAAAAACAAACAAATAGAGGGAAAAAATGAAAATCAACAATGAAAACATTACAAATTGCAGATCAAGAGATAAACAAAACCCTTGCAATCCAACAAATTTGTGGCAAGCAAAATGTATAGCCAAACTACCACATAGACCAATCGATTCGAACTCAACAAGCATGCTAGGAAATAGAACGAACCAGAGCTTCGGCGAGGCATGATTATCCGATTCGAGAGAGAGGAAGAGAGATTGATCAAAGCAAGCAACGACCTTTCCAGATAATCCGAGTCGGCGATCGGGGAGGAGAGGGGAGGGGAGGGACATAAAATAGGGTTTTGAGTAAAGATAACATACGGTGAGGTATAGAAAGACTACCTTATGGCCATCAGGTGGTACGTTATAATTGGACACATCAAGGAACAAGTGGGTCCCACAAATGCAAAACTCAACGATTGGAAAATTCGCCTCTGATTTGAGCAATGACGGTGATGACTAGGTCTGGGTCTGGCAGCATATTCTCTAGAATATTGCTCTTCTCGATTTTTCGGTCTAAATAATGTTTCTTTTTCGGTCTGCAACGATGGAAAAATTTCCTTTTTCTTTCCTAAAAGTCTAAATTAAAAACATATATATAATGTTTCTTTCTTATATTTTATAATATTTTACACATTTTATTGAATAATTTTATTTTGTAATATGTACTTAATATTCTCGAACAAGCTATTGCTTATCAATTCTCCAAATGTAAGTATTACCCTATTATAAAGAGCCAATTGGGGTTATTGGACACTGTTTATGAACTGTTTATGAACAGCGATCCCATATTCTTTAGACTTGTTCCCTTTTTTTTATCTTTTATTTGTATCTTTTTTTTAATCGAATTTTTTTTTTCTTTTTTCACTCTGATCCTCTACTGTTCATGAACGATAACCCTATATTTTTTTGGACCCGTCATCTTTTTTTTCTTTCATTTGCGTCCTTTTTTTATTTTTTTTATCTAGCTTTGTTTTTTCTGTTTTTTGCTCAAGTCCTCTATTGTTCATATGTTTTGCTTCGAAACCCCTAAGTGATCTATTCATATTTTTGTCTAACTTTTTTTTTTTCATTCGCAGCATCTATTATTCATGTATTTTTCCCGAAACTCCATATTTGATCATCTCATATTTTTTGTTTTCCGTTATTTTTTTTTATTTACATCATTTTTTAGGTACAACTTCTTCTTCTTCTTCTTTTTTTTTTTGCATCATTTTTTTTAGAGATGTCTTGATTTGGTCGTTTCATATTTTTTAAAACTCACTATTATTTTTTTTCCATTGAAGTTTATTGCACTTTTTGGCGGACCTTGCTATATTCTTTTTTTTTCGTTTAGGCCTTTTGTATTTTTTTTTACCCGTGAGAGTCAGCTGTGTTTGTTTTCGTAAAAGTGTTTTGCACTTTTTTTAACCATTTTTTTTCGCTTATGTTTCTCATCTTCTGCGAACCATGTTTTGTTTTTCATTAAAGTTCTCACTTTTTTTTTTAATTCATAACGACACTTTTAGTTTTTTTTTTTTTTTTTCATTCAACACCTTATATTTTTATTAACATTTTTTTTTGCTTAAATTCTTTGCCTTTTTGAGACCATATTTTTTTTTCATTTAGATCCTTTGTCTTTTTAGGACCACACTTTATTTTTTTTTCCAGCTTTTCACCTTTGTTACCTTTTTTTTCCTTGAGTCTTTCATCCTTGTTTTTTCTTTTGTCTTTTTATCACATGGATGGTTATCCCATAATTTTTAGATCATAGCTTTTTATTTTTTTCATTTGGATCCTTGCTCTTTTTTTAACCTGACTTTTTTTCCTCTTAAATCTTTCATCTTTTTTAGATATAAGTTTTTCTCTTTTTGTTTTTTTTTAACCTCATGAATGATTATCCATTTATTCTTAAATCATATTTTTTTCTCATTCAGATCATTGCACTTTTTATTTTTTACCTAAATTTTTTCTTAAATTATTCTTTTTTTTAGACAAAGATTTTTCTTCTTTTTTTTCCTATTGGTAAATGCCCACGTTGGGCAGTTTTTACCAAAGTAAAAGATTTGAAATTTAAAATAAATGGGGTAATGGGTAGTTACCCATTACCCACTCTCCCTTATTTTCTCTCTACATGACTTCTACGGGAGTTAATTTTGTGACTTGGTGAAAAGGAATTAACAATTCAATTATTGTGAGAAGACTTGAGTTTTTGAGATTCATTAGAGAGAGAGAATAATTGTTGAGAAGAACATTTATTCAGAGGGTTTTCCGATTGACGTGAAATCACCAGGTTAAGGGTTGGTACATTGTGACATCATGTTGATAGTTCAATTATTATGGCTATCATTCTGACTGTGAGTTATTCGTGTTCAAAATTTGTGGTTTCGAAAATTTTATGCATCACCGATTGAGATATATCGCAAACTTAAACTTTTACGATTCTGAAAATTATTTTAATTGCTTTCGCTGCGTGTACGAGCCACGTTATTCTAACATTGGTATCAGAACATGTTAGAAATATTTTTAAATAATTTTTCAGAATTAAATTTGGGTATAAAAATATAGGGTATAAAATTTGGGGTTCGGATCACGGATGAGTTTCGTGAATTCAATTACACCAATAAGTTACTCAACTCACGTAGAACACGAAAATAATTTTTTCGTAATTTTCTGAGTACGTTTAGGTTAAGAAAATTTCGGTTGAAGTATTCGGTTGTGAATAGTGACCGAACCCTTCAACCCCAGATTTGACGAGTTTTAGGTCAAATCAGTGCATAAAATTGGTAGATCCGTGTTTGTCTCTGTTAGATCTATATTTTGATATATATATATATTGCATATAATCTGTATCGGAATGTGAGTTTCCGGAAACGAGTAAAAAAAATTCCAATTGCAGAGCGATTCGGGCGAACACGAGCCCAACAGTGGGGCGCGTGCGTAACACGCGTGCGCAGGTGCATTTGTACACAGGGCTGCGCACGCGTGGCACTCACACGCGTGAAGGCGAGTGAGATGCCGGTTCAGATGGGTCTGGACCGACCCGGTTCAGACCCAACCCGCGCCCTGGGGATCCGGACTGGGTTCCGGGTCCCGACCCGCTCCTGCGTCAGGATCCGACCCAGGGACACGGGCCTCGAGTGTACAGGCGCATTGCCTGCACGCCCGCACGTCAGGCTCGTGCACCGACATGCAAAGGGCGTGTGAACCCTCCCGGCAGCGCGTGAACCCTCCCGGTGGCGCGTAGGCTGTCCTAAAATCGGATTTTTTTAATTTTTTGAGGGTTTTGTGATAAAAAGTGACTATTTGTGAGTTTTTATGTACCGAATCCTAATGCGAATGGTGAGATGCAATCTCAGATTGTGGTTTATGGCGTCCGTTGACTCATACGCTTGTCTTAGGATCTGTATTCGAGTCATTTTGGTTTTGGTAATTCGTAAGGTACATAAAATTGTGAATTTAAGTATCAATTTGTCACTAATGTCTCTTTTTCTATGTGACAGAGACATGGCTACAACGAAAACTGTCATTCTAGATCTTGTAAAGGGAGACAAGCTGAACGGTGACAGTTATGATATTTGGCACCGGAAGGTTCAATTTGTCTTCGAGAAACAAGAGCTAGGGGAAGTTCTTAAGAACGAGATGGTGGACCCCGGGGAGGGTACCATGGCACAAGCACAACGGGATCAGGAGGTGTATCGTGCTTGGAAAAAGAAGGATGGTCAAGCGATGGTGATCCTTCTTAACAGCATACACGATGAGCTGATTCCCATCTACGAGCAGTATCCTACTACACAGTCGATTTGGCATGCTCTGAGAGAGCACTATAGTGCCCCGTCAGCTCTTAAGTTGAGGATGCTGACCTATAAGTTTATCACTTATAAGAAGAGGCCCGATCATACTATGAAATAATATTTAATGTACATGTCGAGTATGATCGCCTCTTTGAAGAATATGGGGGAGCCGATGTCTGATGAGCTTTAGGTACTGAGTGTGATCCTGTCACGCCCCGACCCACACCCGAGCCGGGCACGCGACCAGCCCGCCGCGGCACCTCGATGCACGGGCACCACGTCCCGCACATCGAAGCACCGTAAGGCTGTCGACATTCACAAAATCCAGGTTTCCAAATCACAGAGATCCCCAAGAAATAAAAATAATACATGTATGCCTCAATGCAAATTAAAACAAGTGAGAGTTAACCTTATACAGACAAGAAGAATTATAAATACAATCATCCCAATTTAAACAAATACAATGGTCATCCTAACTTCCTCAAAATGATACAATAACCTCAATACATAGCGGAATAGCGGGTAGTCATACCCCGGCCCAGTAGTCTCCAAAGAATGTCCAATACAATAATGCGCACAAATCTCTCAGTCTGAGTCTACACCTGTAGGAGGGGAATGGGAGGGGTGAGTACCGTAGAGAGGGGGGGTTGGTGCACGGCAAGTGGGGGGGATGACATGCTACAATTAATTTTTGGGTGAATTAGGAGTGTCAAAATTATGTCCCAATAAATCCATGGTATGCAAAAATATTATGACATCTCAATAAATCATTCACGGCATACGTATCAAATCAAATATGCATCCATTATGCATGTCCATCATATCATGTAGAGCCGGCCGAAAATATCCCGGCAAAGGCCAACCATGGCCAAGGACGGGCAACGTTGGGGGTTTTCACGGTGCAAGTAATAAAATAAGGCTCTCCACCCCAACGTTGGCCACAGACTACTCCAACTAGCCTGTATATATATATAGCACACGTATCAAGGATCAAGCGTGTATGGAAACCCGCCGGTGCTAGACCTACCAAGGTCCTCCTCGAAGTGGTTCAACCGACGACTGTCCGTACAATATGTATGACAATCTGGCGGATACCCCCTGCAGAGGCGTATCCGGGCATAACAGGTGCCTCTACCAAATGTCCTTCGTAGCTACGGAATGCCATAGGAAGCATATCATCATCATCACAGTATCCACAGGGGCATCCAACCCAAATCACATATCTCAAGCCATAACATGTCAAAATCATGTGCCAATATGCAATGGAAGCATAAAATCATGTGGATATATCAAAGTGTGGCACAATCATCAAGTGTCAAAATCATGGATGCATATTGATATAAACAAGTTAGGACACTCCATATATCACAAAACATTTTCATAAATCCAAAGAAATAGGTCAATCATACCATTTTAAATCATGCCTTTGAAAACTTTTTAAAACACAGTATCAATTAAAAGTAGATGTCAAGTCCCACTCACCGTTAGGGGAGGATAATACACTCCCCAATATCTCCACAAAGTGTAAATCAAGTGCTCCCTCCGTTCAACTCAAATAACTCTTAGGGAGACAAACCGTCTGCAGATTTTTTAACCTGCGCAGTCATGGAAAACAGACTATAACTTTGGCTATACTAGTCCAAATCAGATGATTCTTATCTCATTTTAAAGCTAAGAGATAGCACTATAACTTTCATTTTGCACACTTCCTCAGATTCAAATCACAGAATTCCCGGTAAGCCTAATTTTGTTACTGTCATATTTAAGTTTTGGATTCTGTCCAGTTTTTGTGCAGAAGCCATAACTTTCGTTCTACTCACCAAAGTCTAATGAAATTTTAACATGTTATAGATAAGATGTAGATCTACAACTTTTGTGTTTTGAGTTTTATCCAAATATGCCTGGAAGGGGTTCAACAAAATTCATGAACAAGACTGATACGTTTTAGTGAAACATAAAGTTTCTGTCAACACAGTTTTAAGGAAAATTGTATAACTTTCAATTTCCTCGTGAGAAATGGCTGAACTTTTTATATGTTATAGGAAAGAAGTATATCTATAACTTTCATGTTTTGTGTTTCTTCAAACTAAGACTGGAGAGGGGTCGTTTTTACTCACTGCTGTCAAGGTTCGAAACTGGACACTTCTATGTCGAGTTTCAGGAAAAGTGCCATAACTTTTGGCACAGGCATCTGATTTTGGTGATTCTTATCTCGTTGGAAAGATAAGACTTTGATCTACAATTCATATAGCTAACACATTTTCAAATTCTGGCTCTAAGATATCTTAAAATAGAGATGAATTCAAGGACAGAAATAAAATTTAAAGTGAGACAGGATAAAATTTCTTACCTCACTTTCTTGGTCTTCCTCTCTTGCTTCTCTCCTTGTTCTCACGAATTTGGAAGAATGAACATGCATTCTAAGGCCTTCTTCTTTTATTATTGTGTTAATAACTCACCACCCTAGGATCAAATCTCTAATTAATCTAAACCATAGGATCATTTTGACTATTGCATGTGTTCTCATTAGTTTTCATGTGCATGTGTTCTTATTGGCCCACCTTGCCTTTCTCATCTCCATTTGGCCAACACTTGTCCTCCTCACTATAACACTTGTTCAATACAAGAATACACTTGTCACATTTCATTTAAGTTTTGTTAATTGCTAACAAGTCCTTTGACTTATAAAAATTCTAATTTGACCCCTAAAATTTTCATAATTACACACTAGGCCCAAAATCTTATATTAGACCTAATTAAATTTATTTAATGTGAAATTAAGGTTTTGAAATCTCTTTGAGTCAAAATTGATCCGATTTGTATTTTATCGTCAAATATCTAAGGTTGATTTACCGGGAAAATTTTCTTAGTGAAAATTTATGAATAAAGTAGTAGAAACATCATATATATATATATATATATATATGAAATGGAATTCACTATAGAATACACCGAGAGTCGGTGTTACAGATCCAGTCCTTGCCTGACTCCTAGGATGTGGTTAAGACTTATCTCACGCACACTGAGAGTATTCGTACTTTCATGGATGTAAGTAGCCATTGTGAGCTCGAGAAGGAGTGTCAGGAGGTGGCTAGGTCTTCTTCTGCTCATGCTAATATTACGGAGTCGAGTAAAGGCTCCCAAGGAATAAAGCGCAAGTGGCGCAAGCATGCGAAGAATTCCAAGAGCCAAGGCAAGAAGAAGCAACCTGCCAAGACCGACGACAAATGACAGAAGCGTAAGAAGAAAGAGCTCGATAAGAGCAAAGTCCAGTGCTACGTGTGTGGCAAGTTTGGGCATTTCGCACTTGAGTGTGGCAAGCGAAAGGTATGTCCTTCTTCTTTACATGGTTTGAGTTACGTGTCATCTAGTGTGATACTCGCTAACTCTTCTCCTTTGTGGATTGTAGACTCAGGAGCCACGGACCATGTAGCTCGGGACAAGAGCGCATATGTGGAGTTTTGTCGTTTGAGTCCCCAGGCGAGGAGGCTGTACGTGGGGAATGAAGCATTTATAGAAGTGAAAGGGATTGACACTTACAAGCTATTGCTACGAAGCGACCAAGTCTTATATCTTCATGACGTATTGTATGCTTCTGAGATTAGGCAGAATCTTGTATCTGTCCGATGTTTGGATTTGCTAGGATATTCTGTTTCGTTGGGAAACTATAGAGTTTCCATTACATATGACAATTCTTTGATTTGTTCCGGTTTGGTCCATGAGGGACTTTTTGTACCGGATATGATTTCCTTCTATGAGATTTATTCTTCTTTTACTATTGCTTTTGCATCTGATGGTGTAATGGATGATGTGAATATATGGTATAGTAGGCTTGGCCACATAGGGCAAGAGAGGATGACCCGGTTAGCTACGAGTAGCTTGTTGGGCCCCCTAACCAAGGTCCAGTTGCCCGTGTGTGAGTTTTGTCTTGCGGGCAAAACCACTAGAAAACCATTTGGGAAAGCAATGAAAGTTAGGACTCTATTGCAATTGGTCTATTCCGACATTTGCGGACCCATGAATGTGAGAGTCCGAAACGGAGCCACGTATTTTATTACGTTCATAGACGATTACACGCGTTTCGGTTACGTCTACCTGATCTCGCATAAGTCTAAGGCACTAGAGTGTTTCAGGAGGTTTATCAGCGAGGTTGAAAATCAGCTAGATTTGAGGGTGAAAACTCTTAGAACCGGTCAGGGGTGCGAGTATCTGTCTGAGCAGTTTAAAAAGCTCTGTTTTGATAGAGGCATTACTAGATAATTGACTATTCTTGCTATTTCTCAGCAAAACAGAGTAGCCGAGAGGAGGAATAGGACTCTGTTGGAAATGGTGAGGTCGATGATGGTGTAGGCCAATTTACCTATCTCCCATTGGGGGTGTCACGCCCCGACCCGCAGGTCATGCACGTGAACAGACCGCCGTGACTCCTCGAGGCACGAGTATGCCTTACTCGCACATCGAGGTGACGCAAGGCTAATACTATGACCCTACTCGATATCATTAAGTCAAAATTATATAACGGAATATTTAAAAAAAATAGTTTTCAATAAAAATTTTCTTTAAAAACATTTGCCTCCAATTTACATATAATATTTATATGCATGGTCCAATTGTAAACAAGAATGAGTATGATCACTCACCCGATATCGTCTCTCAGTAAAACTCGTAGAATAGTATCTCAATGTATGTCAAGTACAATATAAACTAAAAATATTAATATGAGGGGTGAGTATAATCCATATAATCAGTGAGTGAGGTGCAATGACTATGTAATGACAATAAATGAATTTGTGAGAGTGACAAGTCAAAATATCATTTTCAAATTTCATTTCATCTATTTGCAAATATATCGCGTAATTCAAAATAATATGCATCCTTATCATCAAATCATACATCAATGGAGTGTCAAAAATATATTTTACTCATAGTTTGGCCTAATTAGGGTAAAATCCACAAAGGGGTCATCACAATATCATAAGAATAAAACACATATATCTTCCCCCTTCCCTTGGTGTTGACACGGTCCTCACGGGTGCTCGTCTATTGGATCTGTTGCCCAGAGACAGGGGACTCAAACCCCTGCTCCAGTGTTACCCCACCACGTCACCCCCGTCGGATAAACGCTCAATACCGTGGTAGGAAGTGCGTTATAGCCACTATGCACCATTCCATAATTATACACTTGTGTCATAAATCATCATTTATAAATTTTTATTCGTAAAACAAGGCATTATCAGATAATCATAATATCATGATACAATTCATCACAAACATCATTTCAAGACATGCCACAAACACTAAAACATTTCTAAATCACATTTTAAAAATTTATTTATAAAAATCATGATCAAAATATTTTTCATTCAAAGTCAAAAATAGTCGTCTCACTCACCTCAACTGGGGAGGGTACGCCACTCCCTCTAACTATCCTCGTTTCTCGAACGAGCCACCCCTCGAACCCTAAGCCTAAGTTAAACAATATTATTTATTAATTCAATATTATATCATTGGATTATAACATGTATATAAAAATATCCTCTTTCATAAGATTAAATCTCAAATTTCATACTTAAAGAAAATTTTCTACAAACCTATAACACGCAGGTTTAGTAAAATCTTGATATCTTCTAAAATCTTGATCGGATTCAAATAATTCAAATTTTTTCTTAATACTAAGACATATATTTTCAACTTTTATGTTCAGACTACTTTCAAATTCTGAACACACGAATTTATATAAAAAAATATATCACTTTTCAGTCTAAGTTCTTAAAACCAAATCTGCACAGTTTTGGGAAAAATTTCATATCTCCTATTATCCTTCTCCGATTTTAGTGATTATTATCTCAAATTGAAGATAAGACATAGGTCTAAAAGTTTCTAGTTTTGACCATCCTTAGATTTTAAATATATAATTTTATAAAATTTAATGTTCATCTTGATTTCAGTTTCAAAACAATTTCTGCATAGTTTTAGTAAAAATGTCATCCATTTCTGTATACAACTCCGATTCAAGTAAATCTTATCTCATTTTAAAGCTAAGACATAGATCTAAAACTTTCATGTTTAAAGTTTCTCCAAATTCCTTTCATAAGAGACCTCAAAAATTCATACAATTTACTGGTCGTACACCGGACATGAAACATAATTTGTGAAATATGCTAAACTTCCAAAAATCACCAAAAATCGATTTCTTAATGAAAAATTTCGCACTATAGCTCATTTTAAAGCTTAGAGAGTCTAGTTTTACCAAAAATAAACTAATATAAATTTCAATCATCACAAAATAAGATATCATGAAATTACTATAGTTTGCTCAAATTGAAATATTCATATCTAGTATGCTAGTACATATATTTAATTTCACCACTTGTAAAGATTTCAAATTTGAGTATTTTACCTTTCTTTATATGATCTTTTGCTAACTAATATCCATAATCTTGATCTTGATTTTCTTGAAACCTTGAATTTTTTTATCACCTTAACAAAATCAAATCACAATGAATATAAATTTTCTACACAATACCTCTATACTTTCAATTGAAATTCAAGAATTCCTAAAAATGTTCTTACCTCTTTGGCTCCATAATTGAACTCAAAAATGGAAGTGAAATCTATAAATTTCGTGCAAGGGGTGAGTTGAATGAAGAAAATGAGACAAACTCTTCTTAAACAAGTTCTTTTATAAATCTAACCAAATATCCTTGACCATTGGATCATTCCGTACATTATCTCAACCTTCCACTTGTCCTATCACTTAAATCATACAATTGTTGATTCAAGCAACCTCCATGCACTCCAGCAAGTGTCTTTGGACGTCTATGTCAAGGGGAGGAGGTGTCACAAGTTAGAACAATCTATTCTAGTTAATTTTCATGCAAAAATTTCTATCCAATAAGTTTTCATGCATAAATTTCTATCCAATGAGATTTCTTGAATGAGAAAAATCCTATGTGGCCACTAACCAACCTTGCTTCCCTCTTGACCAATCATTTGGCTCCAATTGTCCATCCTTGAGTGGTTTGTAATTTAGTCCCTCAATTTTCCTTAATTGCATTTAAACCCCTAACATTTAACAATTTGCATTTTTGGTATCTATGAAATTTTATTCAAAATTTCTTAAATATGTGAAATTTCATTTAAATATATTTATTTAAGTGTGTGGGTCTTCTTTTAGCTATTTTTGACTTCTTTAGGACTTGCCGGCACTTTCCGAGGAGTTTTTCGGCTTACCGATAAAATTTTCGATTTTAGCGATTTTGATGCGAAATCTCAAAATATATAAATAGATAATTAAATAGATGCCTCAAAAGGATGCTTATATATTTAGAAACATGAGGAGTAGTACATGATATACAGTCACCGAAAATCGGTGTTACAGGGGGATGCGTTATTGACTGCCGCCTACGTCCATAACTGTGTTCCGACGAAATTCGTAGTCAGCACCCCATACGAGTTTTGGACTGGGAGGCAGCCTGACCTTAGCCATTTGAGGCCATGGGATTGCGCCGCGTATGTTTATGATTCCTCACATCAGTACTGCAAGTTAGGCCCGTGAGGAAAGAAATGTATCTTCATAAGATACTCTGAACACTCCGAGGGACATGTGTTCCTAAAAGAACATGCGGACGACACTGTCACTGAGATAGAGTCTCGTGATGTCACTTTTCTCGAGAGTGATTTCTCTAAGAGAGGAGAAATCAATCGAGACTTCACCTTCTATGAGATTAATGAGCCTAGTGGCTCAACCGAGCCCAGCGGTGGGACTCAAGACCCTATTACGGATCTTGGTCCTAGTGGGAGCGGTCCATCTGAAGGTGTGATGGCTCTCTCTCCTCGTAGGAGTAGTCAAGGACAAGTACCTCGTCGTCGTTTTTTAATTGAGGATGAGATCCTCATGGTGACTCCTGAGGACGATGAAGAGCCGAGGACTGCACAGGAGGCTCTCGAGGGTTCAGCAAAGGACTAATGGTTACAGGCCATGCAGGAGAAAATGGAATCAATGAGAGTTAACGAAGTCTGGGAGTAAGTTGACTTACCTGAGAATAGAAAAGCCATTGGAAACAAATGGGTTCTCAAAATTAAAAAAAAAGGTCGACGGATCGATTGAGAGGTACAAGGTCCATCTGGTAGCCAAGGGTTACACGCAGACTGAGGGCATTGACTATGAGGACACTTTCTCCCCAGTAGTCAAGTTTATTTTGATCCATTTACTTTTGGCGATTGTCGCTAGTATGGATTTAGAGTTACACCAGATGGATATTAAGACCGCATTCCTTAATGGGAGCCTGGATGAGGAGATCTACATGGAACAGCCCCCGGGGTTCGTTCTAGTAGGTCAGGAGGATAAGGTCTGTCGACTTCGGAAGTCGATATACGGCCTAAAACAGTCATCCAGGTGGTGGTATCTAAGATTTCACGATGAGGTGATATCTTACGGTTTTACGATGGTCGAGGAGGATCATTGTGTCTATCTGATTCGGTCTGATAACTCTTTTGTGATCATGTCATTGTATGTGGATGACATAATGTTGGCTGTGAACGAAATTTAGTATTTAATGACTATCAAAGCGTGGTTGTCATCCAGCTTCGACATGAAAGACATGGGTGAAGCTGAGTTCATCCTCGGAGTTCAGATCTAGAGGGATCGCTTGAAAAAAACGTTGGTTCTTTCACAAAAGACCTACATTAGAAAAATTCTCGAGCGTTTTGGGATGAGTGACTATAATCCTATAGATACTCCGATCGCCAAAGGGGAAGGTCTGAGCCAAAGGCAAATCTTGGAAGGGATCACTAGAGAGTAGTGAAAATGATTTTCCGATGTCTAAATAGAACTGTAAACTTCTCCTTGTGTTACAGAGGAGGCAATTTGCGCCTTGTGAGCTATTCAAACGCCGATTGGGGAGGCGATTTAGATAAACGCAAATCGACATCAGGTTTTGCTTTCTTACTCAATGGCAGGACCATCTCTTGGAGCAGTAAGAAGCAAACCCGTGTTGCTCTATCTACGATAGAGGCTGAGTTCGTGGCATGCTCAGTTGCAGTTCAGGAGAGTGTTTGGTTCCGGAGACTACTGGATGACTTAGGGATTGTAGCGGATAGTGAGAGGCCAATAATGATTTATTGTGATAATCAGGCCGCTATCGCTTACACTCGAGACCCTAAGTTTTATAGTAGGACCAAACACATTGACACCAGATACCATTATGTTAAAGACATCATCGAGAAGGGTGAAGTGACCGTCAAGTACATTTCGACACACAACATGGTGACTGACCCCTTCACCAAATCCATCACTAGAGACTCCTTTCTAGGGCATAAAGAGTCGTTGGGTTTTGGTATCTTCTGACATTTCTCAGTTTGTACTTATTGATGACATTGATGCTTGTTGATTTTCAATATATATGATTATAGTGCATTATTCAATCACTTTTGTGTTATATTTTCATTTAATGCACTTACTTTTATTGTCATATATATATTCTGTGATATGATAATAGACATGTCAGGCAGGCGAGGTCGATTCTCTCACACGAGTGATCACCTTCAGCTTTGAGTGAGTGGGGATGAGACGGCTTCTAGCAATAAGAGGCTTTGAGAGTGGCCCTGCTAGAACATAAGTCACCCTGATACGTGTTCAGGATGAGGTCATATGTGATATGATCGACATGGACGTACCCACATCCATGTTGCCGGTGAGTAGATAGATTTGAGATCTCGGATATCACCTGCAATTTCTTTGAAGTATTCTATCTGAGATTTCTGGGTAAAGTCTTATGTGTAGACTGAGTCCTCACACATGCACAGTGTTAGAGAAATCTGACATATGCCCTTTTGAGAGATGGGGGAATAACACTGTGGCACGTATTTCATACCGCGTGTGTTAAGACGACTTGAGATAGTAGGAGTTGTATTACTTGAGACAATAAATTGAAATTTATCCCCAAACCCCAATGTGTGAGACCCGAGATCCATTGGGTGAGATCTCTTGTGCCCTTATTACTTTCGGCTGTTTTTTGAGGTTTTGGTTCAGTGTTTGTTACTTTAGTCTGTTTACCGATGGTCCGGAAGATAAATTAAGGTCTGAGGGACAGGTCTAGGAAAGCAGTTGAGTTGAAATCGATAGATTCAAGTTTGGGAAAAGGAAGACTAATTGACATTGTATTATTATGTTGTATTCACCGACCGGTCTTTTATGTTCGTCCATGTAGGGATTTGAACATAATAGTGCATACATAGTCGAGCGAAATCTGAGGATTACTTTCGATGAGAAAAGTAGCTCGATGGATGTAATTAATCTTGGATATGGGCTACAATGAGTTTTCTTTTGATACTAACGGTAACTACTCGATTATCCTAACAGGTGTATCGAGAAATCTTTGTTTGCAGATGTACTCGCTAGTCGCACGACGTCCAACCCTGTATGAAAACTCTGTAGGGTGATATGGTAGATCGCATGAGTTGTGATTTTACGACAGAAGTAAAATGCCCTCGTGTGCAAGTGGAAGATATTGGTAAATGCCCATGTGGGGCAGTTTTTACCAAAGTAAAAGATTTGAAATTTAAAATAAAGGGGATAATGGGTAGTTACCCATTACCCACTCTCCCATATTTTCTCTCTACATGATTCCTACGGGAATTACTTTTGTGACTTGGTGAAAATGAATTAACAATTCAATTATTGTGAGAAGACTTGAGTTTTTGAGATTCATTAGAGAGAGAGAATAATTGTTGAGAAGAACATTTATTCAGAGGGTTTTCCGATCGACGTGAAATCATCGGGTTAAGGGTTGGTACGTTGTGACATCGTGTTGATAGTTCAATTATTATGACTATCATCCCGACTGTGAGTTGTTTGTGTTCAGAGTTTGCAGTTCTGAAGATTTTCTGCATCAACGATTGAGGTATATTGCAAACTTGAACTTTTATGATTTCGAAAATTATTTTAATTGATTCTGCTACGTGTATGAGTCACGTTATTTTAACATTTCCCTACTCGTCTATACAAATCCTTTTCTTTATCCAATCTTTTTTAAAAACTTTAGTTTTTCATCATTTTTAATATAGGTTTTTTTTTTTTTTTTTTTTTCACCCCACATATGGTCATCCATTTATTTTTAAATCACAGTTTTTTTCTATTTAGATACTTGCTCCTTTTTATTTTTTTACCATTTTTTCCTCTTTGATCCTTTATTTTTTTTTTTAACACATGTTTTTTGACCTTTTTTTTTTTGCTCCACCAACAATCGTCCCTTTATTTCTATTACTTTTTTACTCTACTTATTATCCATTTTTTATTCCATTCGTTAGTGTTTTTTATAATTTCAGTGGTTAGACTATTTTTTATGTCACTAATAAACACAATATTTTTTACTCGTTTGGATAATAATTTAGTTCAAATATTGAGTTAATTATAAATTTAATAAATATTTATATGATAAAAAATACAATTCATATTCTATGGCCACCCTGCGCATTAGCGTGGACCAAAAAAACTAGTAATATTAAAAATAAAGAAGTGCCTTATTTTCTTCCCCCCTTAAATGGGATATAAAATGTTAATAAAAATAAGGTATGTTTCTTATTTAAAAAAAAAAAAAGAAAATGGATTTTCAATACATGACATTCATTTTATTTTAGCTTCACAGCAAGTTTGGTTGGGGTATAAAGTGGGAGAGAAAAAAAAGAACAGAATTAAATATGGGATGAAATAAGAGATTACCCGCATTTGATTTGGAGTAAAAATGGGAATGAAAGTAAAAGAGATGTGAAATAGCAACCCCTCCACATCAGAAAAAATTTTCGTCCACTTGTGGACCGATTGAAATTGTAATAAAAATTTATAAATAAAATTATCTTCTTCCCTTTTTTTTTTTTAATTTTACATGATTTAGAGAAAATAATATTCTTTCTCTCTTCCACTTTTCACTCCAACCAAAAAAGAAAAAATAATACTCATTTTCATCCACTCCACCCTTACCAAACAAAATAGAAAAAAATATATTTACTTCTATTAGGTCAAATAAATCTACAGCTTCCCTTCCCCCTTCCTCTCTCCCTCCCCGAACCAAAAATTACCCTCATCTTTTTCTTTTCTTAATTGCATCATAAATACAGAAGGGAAAGCAATGCTGCCTACTTTGCTGCAAAAGGGGGCCGCTTTCTTCTCCCTAAAAAATGCCAATTTCACCATCAGTTTGTTTCGAGGCAGCATTTTATTCCAACAACGTGATTTATGGTTCAAAGCGCCTTGCTCTATTTGGATCGAATCCCTTATTTTCTCCTGCTTCCGCTAACAATAATCTGGCCAATCTCTATAGGAATCCAAGAAAGGGGGTAATGGATCTTATATAGCATCTATTTTTTCCTTGAACTTGTGCATCTTTTAGTTCAAAAGTACTAGTATTTGCTACCCCAAGGTCAAGTTAAAGAGCTCAAATTCTTTTTCGAGTTCCAACCTCCTTCCTTTGTGTAAGATGTATTGATTCTTGGAGTGCTCATTCTAGTTCGATATCATCTTAGATGATTAGTAAATCAAATTGTCAACTCTTCCAGTGAAGCCTTCTTTTCTTCCATTCTAATGCATTAGCAGGACCCGACCCCTTTCTAATCCTGAGTTAGCAAGGCTTTAGAAAGGGTAAGGTGCTATGGTATGTTACTGTAACAATGAAGGTGGAAAACTTCAAATACAATGGCTAGTACAATAACCAATTCCAAAAAACCCAATTGTCAATGAATGGATTGTAGTTAGCTAAACTGTAATCAGTGATTAGTTAGGGTTGTTAGAATATTAAGCAATTGGTTAAAGTATTGCATAAATGTGGATCAAAACCCAGATGAATAACAAGGAATCTGGATGATTTTTCTGACTCTCTCCCTCTATTTCTTCTCCGTCTCTCTAACTTCTTTCTCTCTCTCTCTCTCTCTCTCTCTCTCTCTCTCTCCCCCTCTCCCTCCTTTCTCACATTCTTTGTTGAACTCACAAGTCGACCTATCAAGATCAGCAATCAACCCAAGTTATCTTCACAAGTTGACCCGTCAAGCTTTGCAGTTGACTCCATTGCAACCTAAACTTTGGGTTGCGACAAATTGGTATCAGAGTCATCGTTTCTCGATAAAACTTGGAAATAGTTGACTAAAATGGATTTTGATAATAATTAAAAATAATTAACAAATAATTAGGATTAAATATTTTATTATTTAAAATAAATTAAAAGTGTTAGATTTAAATTTCATACAGGCAAGTCAACCTACATCATTGACAAGTCGACTTGCATACTTGATTACTTAGAATACAGTTTGGATGTCGACCCACATATAGCATAAGTCAACCTATCGAGTCCACAAGTCGACCTAGGATTCAAAAATTTGAAATTTCATTAAATACAGATCATTAGAAGTTGACCTAAGTAGTAGAAAAGTCGACATGAAGAATTTAGGTCTTAGAAATCCATTTTTGCAAATAATTAAGTCGACCTAATCTAAGATAGCACAATCGTAGGTCGACCCAAACTTAGAATAAGTCGACCTACCAAAACCATGTCTTAGAAACTAAGTCCACAAGTCAACCTGAGCTATGTATATAAAGACCATTAGTCGACCATGGGTGGAGATAAGTCTACCCAATTTGCTATATGAACTATAATTAAGTCATCCTGACATGTGAATAGATAAGTTGACCTAGAAATGAATCAAGTCGTCATAGATATAAACAAGTCGACCCTTTACTTAGATGAGTCGACCTGGATAAACACCTTTCAAAATTATTCTAAGTATAAGAAATTACAAGTTGACTTGAAGGCAGTGACAAGTCAACCTGCAAAAGCAGAGTCTTAGAAGAATACTCTATAGTTTAACTAAGTCAACCTAAACATCACTCAAGTCGATGTGTCTCGTGTTCTATATATACATAAGTCAACCTAACATCAAAGACAAGTCGACCAGAACTAAAATGAAAAGAACCTTAAGTTGACCTAGCTATATAACAAGTCAACTTGAATAATCAAGCTCTTATAAAGTCTTATCTAAAACTTAACTAAGTCGACTTAAACTTAGAATAAGTCGACCTGTCTCTCATGACAAAATATAATAAAGTCGACCTAACCTGAAAGAAATATGACTTATGTTAACTCAATATATTTTTAAGACGATCTAAGCTTACACAAGCTGACCCGAGAGAAGTACAAGTTAACCAGACACTCACGTAGAATGCAACCTAGTTGACTTGCTCTAAAAACAAGTCGACCTAGACAAGTTAAAATTTAAATTTAAGTCGATCTAAGACAAGAACAAGTCAACATCTTATAACGGATATATGTTCAGAAAAACTATTCGAAATTAAATGTCAAGTTCAACTACTCAACAGGCTTTGCGATTGCATTCAATGTTCATAAATGATCTTCAATGGCTAAATGAATCTCTTTCTGGCTATAAATACAAGTCAAGGATGAGTATAGATTTTTGCTGAATGCTCGACCAAGTTAAAGAACCCAAATTGTCATATTTTGTTTTTCTCACAAGTTGTATTTATTGTTCTACCACGAGCATATTCGAAAGTGTGAAGGCTTTATTTCACTCTATAAGCTTTGTAAAGATCAAAAGGTTGGGGCTTTTGAATCTGGGTTTTAAATTGTAACGAATGATTAATTTTGGGTTTGCTTGCTTCTATGAAAAGCAAACATAATTATTAAGATTAAGACTTGTAAAGGTTGCTCGCATCTAGGAAGCTAGTGAGTGTAATTTTTGTGAAATAGTGAATTAGAAAATCCATATGTAGTCTGGAAATGGTTGTATGCCAGAAAGGTGAAACTATTATAAATCTTTGGTCTTCATCTTTTTCTCTCTCCACTCTATTTTAGACTAGATTTTACACTTAGATTAGCCAAAATTTTTAAAGATAACTTATTCAGCCCCTCTAGGTTATTATAAGAGTGTCAATGGAAACTATAGCATAAGGAACCCAATTCAAAACTATTAATGAACAAATCAAGAAACAAGAAATAAAGATGCAAGAAATTCAAATCGAACTAGAACAAAAACTAGATGAGCAATCTTAGAAGTTCAAAGCGAAACTTAAGGCTTTCATGACTACTTTGGACAATAGATTTAACACGCTTATGAGAATACTGAATAAAGACAAAGTTGAAGATCAAGAAATTGATCAACTAACTAAGTCCCCAAGTCTACCCACTCCCCAACAATCACAACTATTCAGGAAAGATACTATTAATTATGGAAAATTACTGACCCCCACAAGATTGAGCTTTCCATATTCATTAGAGACAATCCTTGAATATAGTTAAGAAAGTGTCATATTTTTTATAGTATATCAAATTTCCAGTTACAATTGGGTAGATATTGTAGAAATGTATATCGATGGTAAGACAAAAAGTTGGTTTCAAGTGCTGAAATTATCTAAGAAGGACATGGATCGGGAAGAGTTTTCTAGGCTTTAATGCTTGCCGTTTGAAGTTAAAGGAGCCCAGGATGTGGTTGAGGAATTCAATAAGGTATGCCAGTAAAAAACAATGGCAGAGTATCAAGAAAAAATTGAGGAATTATGGTCTTTTATGCTCTATACAAATCCTAGATTAACAAAAACCTATTTTATATCCAATTTTATTAGTGGAGTCAAGAAAGAAATCAAGCCAACATTGAGAATGTTCAAGTACACAACTTTACAATAGGCTTTTGATATTGCAACTCTTTAAGAGCAATCTTTAGATTTAGCTAAGCAAAGAAAAACTGAAGAAGAATTGGGAACCAGGAGATGCAAGGCTGGGGATCAAGAGCACAAGTCTACACACTACTAACCTCAAGAGCTCCATAGGCAAAGGGAAAACTGCACTGAATGAAGTCATAATGAAGACAAAACTTATTGAATTTCAACCTAGGAGATGCAATATAGAAGGGCTAATAGTATTTGTTTCAAACGTGATAAGAAGCATGGCCCAGGACACCAGTGCAGGCTAAGAAACCTTAATATAATAATCGTAGCAAAAGATGAAGAAGAATTTGAGTCTATGGGAGTCAAAAAAACTGAAGAAATATCTGGTGAGACTTTTGTTGTATCCCTATGTGCTCTATCTAGTTCCTTAATAGAAAGACAATAGCACTTCAAGGTATTTGGGGGGGGGAACTAGTTTTAACTATACTAGTAGATACAAGTAGCTCATATAGCTTCATCAACCAAATATTGGTGGCAGAACAAAAAATGTATCCAGAAAAGGATGGGCCCTTACATGTTGTACTAGTAGATAGTAGTAAAGTAACTAGTTATGCCCAAATTAGAGTAGTAAGATGGAGCATACTAGGATACAAATTCTCATATATCTGAGAGCGATGGGACATAATACTTGGGGTAGATTGGGTGCATAACTTTAACCTCATTACATTTGACTTCAAACAGTTGCAAGTCTAGCCGGCAAGTGAGGAAGGTGAAATGGTACTTGTGCGCATGGTAGAGGACTCCAGAATGTAGTTAATTCATGGTAAAAACACTAGAAAATTCAAGAGACAACAACTACAAAGATGTGATAACCTCAATATAGTTGCAAAAGGCAAACAAGACCAAATGCAGAAAATCCATTTCTGCATTGCTTCAATAGTTAAAGAAATTTTCTCCACACCAAACTCATTCCCACCTAAGAGTTCTCATGATCATTCATTTCCTTTTAAACAATATGCTCAATCTTTCAGACTCTAGGCCTACAAATATCCATATTTCCAGAAAACTAAAATTAAGAGACAAGTACAAGAAATGCTCTGCCAAGGAATTGTTAGACATAGTAATTGTCACTTTACTTTTCTAGTGTTATTAGGGGAAAAAAAAAGTCAACTCATGGAGATTCTTTGTGGACTAGAGATAACAACATCACAATCAAAGATAGATATTCCATCATTAACATTGATGAGTTATTAGATAAATTGTATGGTTCCAAATAGTTCTCTAAGATTAATCTTAGAATATGCTACCACCAAATTAGAGTCAAACCAAAAGACGTAGCTAAAGTAGCCTTCCATACTTATCATGGCTATTTTGAATTTCTAGTAATGTCATTTGGTTTAATCAATACCCCAGTCACTTTCCAAGCAATGATAAACCATATATTTCAACCTTATCTCATAAAATTTGTATTGGTCTTCTTTGATGATATTTTGGTTTACAACCCTAACTTGGCTTCCATTATACAGAATCTTAGAGAAGTTCTTTTGATCTTAAGGTAGCATCAATTGCTTGCCAAACTATCTAAGTGTACCTTTGGCCAGTCACATGGGGAATACCTAGGCCACATAGTGTCAAACTTAGGAGTTAAAATGGATCCTCAAAAGACTGACTGCATTATGTCATGGTCTATTCCTACATCTATTAAAACATTGAGGAGCTTCTTCGGCTTATGGAATACTATAGAAGGTTTGTCAAAACTAAGAGATCATAACCAAGCCTCTCAATGACCTCTTAAAAAAAGACAACTTTTATTGGAGTGAAGAAGCTAATCTAGCCTTCTAACAACTTAAAATAGCCATAACCACAACACCTATCATGTGACTACTAGACTTCTCAAGCCCTTCATAGTAGACATTGATGCATGTTCAAAAGGCTAGAGCTGTGTTAATACAAGAGGGACAACCTATTGTTTATCTAAGCAAAGCATTGGGGCCTAAGAGTCAAGGCTTGTCCATCTATGAAAAAGAATTAATGATAGTGATTATGGCTATTACTAAATGGAGGCATTATCTGATGGGCTATCATTTCACCATCAGAATTGACAATCAGAGTCTGAAGTACCGCCTAAAGAAAAAGTTGACTAACACCTTGCAACACAAGTAGCTCACCAAGCTATTAGGATTGGCTTATGAAATATAATACAAAAAGGGAGTGGAGAACAAGGTGGTTGATACCTTGTCTAAGAAGGATTCTATAGCAAATGATCAACAAAAAGGGATTTTGATGGTAACATCCTTGGTCTAGCTACAGTGGTTAAAAGAGGTGATACAAAGCTATGAAAGAGATGATAATCGCCAAACCTTAATAGCTTAGTTAACATTGGAACCAAAATGCAATGCAGAATTCAAACTACAGGATGGGATTCTCAAGTTCAAGGAAAAAAATATACATGGGGAAAGGATCTCAATTAAGGACTAAAGTATGCATAATTCTGTTATTGGAGGAAATTAGGACAAAATGGGATTTTGTAAAGAATCAAGATTACATTCTATTAGCCATCAATTAGAGCAGATGTGATTAAATGTGCAAGAATATGAGGTGTGCCAAAGAAACAAACATGAGAATGTGCCTTATCTTGGATTGCTTCAACCATTGCTCATTCCTTCACAAGTGTGGTCTCATATGAGTATGGATTTTGTGGAGGAGTTACTAGAATCTCATGGCTGTGACACTATCTTAGTGGTCATAAATAGACTCACCAAGTTCAACTATTTCATTGAATTAAAACACCCATACTATCATGCCTCGACCCCCGAGTTGAGTATGCAACAACTGTTGTATTACCCCAAACATGTGTAAACCTCACTCAGCATTCCAAAATACCGCAAGGCATCCCATTATCCCAAACACTTTAAAATAAACTCACAAAATTGACATATGTCCCTACCAAGGGGAAAAAAGAAAAAAAAATCCAAGCGCCAACTAAATTTAAAATCTATCAAACAATCCAAATGTTCCAATATAACCAATAAGTTTTGCAAAAGAAATTTTGTTCCAAATAAAGAGAGTTCCGAAATTTAAGTAAAGATTTTACATTACTTGCCAAAATAAGCAAATAAGTACTCGACAAATCTAAAATTTTAAGAATTCACAAAAATTTCCTTCATGGGTCCAGACTACATGGTTTCCACAAAAGTATCCTCATTTCTAGTACCTAATGAAGATCAACAAGAGAAATTTCTTCAAACTGACACTGGATGATATCCAAGTCTTCAAGTTAGGCTTCCTTTGAAGAAAATAGGAAAGGGAGGGGTAAGTATAAAATATTTAGTGAGTGATATATATATTGTAAATAAATAAAATTTGTGTTGTTGATATATCAAACATATATATATTTCAAATCATCAAGTCATCCTTAAAATCATTCAATAAAAATAAATTTTCCAATCATCATGATTCAATATCGTATGCATCCAACCAGTTTACATTTTCAAACATGGGGCGATCAAAATCATTTTTACCAACAAAGGTCTACCACGACCTAAGGTGGCACCACCGAGGGTTGCAAATACTTAACTTTGCAAAATGCCCCTTTCCTCGACATTGGACGTACTGGTGCAAACAACTGTCCCACACTCTTTAGGCAGCATGTTATTTGATCATGAATATGCCGTCGTGCTCGGCTACATACCATGGTAAGACAGGAATCCACCTCCCAGAAGTCAGTTTACTATATTAACAAGACATTAAAGGAGTCCGAGGTTAATTACCAACCAATCGAAAAGATAGCCTACGCCTTGGTATCTCGGCAAGACGTCTTCGACCATACTTCCAGGCCCATACTATTGTGGTGTTTACCGACCAACCATTGAAGATGATCCTTCAAAAAAGAGACACTTCCGGTCGATTTATCAAGCAGAGCGTGAAACTGGGTGAATTCGATATCCAGTATCGACCGCAACCAACAATAATGGGCCAAGCATTGGCCGATTTTATCCTTGAATGTACCTTACCGACGATACTCAAAGACAAGTTTCCCAACCATCAGGAAGAGTGGTCGATCCCAGAATGGATCATTCATGTCGATGGATCATCAAATTCCTCAAAAAGTAGCATCGGGCTTACACTAGTTGGCCCGAATGATTTTAAGGTGGAATACACCCTCCGGTTCGATTTCCAGGCCACCAACAACCAAACAAAATACGAAACTTCATTGACCGGCCTTCGGATCGCCATTGATATGGGAGTGCGGAATGTTAGGGTATTCACGGATAGCCAGTTAGTCGTAAAACAAATCGAATGGGTCTACAAGACAAAAGACCTGATCATGACTAAATATTTGAATAAGTTACGCGAGATGATAAAACAACTGAGGAAGGTCGACATCCAGCAAATCCCTCGATCGGAGAATGCACGAGCTGACACTCTATCTAAGCTGGCTAGCTCCGATTCAGTCGCCTCTGGCCGAACAGTATACATTGAAAGCCTACCATATCCCAGTATTGACGAGTCCAAAAAGGCTCTCCCTATCGATCAGTCCCCTGTTGGAAAGACCCCTTAGAAGAATATCTAAGGCATGACCACCTACCAGAGTCCCCGAGGGAAGCGATAAAACTGAAGTGAAAGACTGCACACTACACCATAATTGATGAGATTCTTTACTGAAAGTCATTTATTCACCTATATCTGTTGTGCCTAACTCCCAAAGAGGGGGACTATGTCCTCCGAGAGATCCACAAAGGAATCTGTGGTAATCACCTGGGCACTCGAAACCTAATTTACAAAGCTCTTCATCAGGGGTACTATTGGCCAACCATGAAGGTCAATTCGACAACTACGTAAAACGATGCGACAAGTGCCAACGCTTCTCCTCAGTACCTTGACTACCTTCCATCGAGCTCAACCCAATACTAGCCCTTGGCCTTTCACTCAGTGGGACATGGATATTCTCAAACCATTTCCTCCAGCCACAGGACAATGAAATTTCCTTATAATAGCGATCAACTATTTCACCAAGTGAATGGAAGCCGAGCTTTTAACTTAGATCATAGCAGCCAAGGTTCAGTCCTTCGTGTGGGCTCATATTGTCACCCAGTTTGGTATACCGCGTGTCCTTATCACGAACAACGGGAAGCAATTCGACAACCAGCACTTCCGAGAGTTTTGTGAAAAACTTGAGATTCAATATCGATTTTCATCGGTCGCTCACCCGCAAACCAACGGGCTGGCTGTGATAACCAACCAAACGATCCTACAAGGATTAAAAACAATGCTAGATGACGCCAAAGGGCAATGGGCTGAAGAGCTTTACAGTATCCTCTGGTCATATCGCACTATACCCTGAAGAGCAATAGAAGAAACACCGTTCAGTCTGACTTATGGAAGCGAGGCAGTCATACCTGTAGAAATGGGAATTTATTCACTTCGGGTGGCCCAATACGATGCTGGGCAAAACGAACATACCCTGCGTGAAAGACTGGACTTGCTTCTAAAGTTACGAAAATCCGCATCAGCACGAATGGCGACTTATCAGCAACTGATAACACGATATCACAATCGTAGAGTCAAGAACCGAACGTTCAGACCTGGCGAATTGGTACTAAGGAAGGCGGAAGCTACTAGTCAATCCCAACCCGGGGGCAAACTCGCTCCTAACTGGGAAGGCCCATATCGAGTGCATTCCATGCTTCGACCGGGAACTCATCACATTGACAATTTATACGGATCGACAGTGCCTAGGACTTGGAACTCAGAAAACCTACGCATAGACTATCAGTAGACTCGGGAATTATCTGCAGCCAGAGGAGCCAGCTTAGTAAGAACCAAACGATTTTTGCCCCTCAGTCAAAAGATCCTATCGTTCGTACGAGTCGTCAATAAAGGATGGAACTCCCCGAACGGGTGGACACGGTTCCTCTATCTAAATGTTTTCTATCATATGGCGGGTCTAAATCGCTCAGATCCTATTGTTCAAACATATCGTTAATAAGGGATGAAACTCCCTGAATGGGTGGATACGACCTCTATCTAAAAGTTTCCTACCGAACGACAGGCCTAACTCGCCCAGATCCTATCATTCGAACGTGTCGTCAATGAGGGATGAAACTCCCGAATGGGTGGACACGACTCCTCTATCTAAAAGTTTTCTACCGAATAGCGGGTCTAAATCACCTAGATCCTATCGTTCGAACGTGTCGTCAATAATGGATGAAACTTCCTGAATAGGTAGACACGACCTCTCTATCTAAAAGTTTCCTGCTGAATGGCGGGTCTAATTCACTCAGATCCTATCGTTCGAAAGTGTCGTCAATAAGGGATGAAACTCCCTGAATGGGTGGACACGGCCCCTCTATCTAAAAGTTTCCTTCCGAACGGCAGGTTTAATTCACCCAGATCCTATCGTTCGAATGTGTCGTCAATAAGGGATGGAACTCTCTGAACAGGTGGATACGACCCCTCTATCTAAAAGTTTCCTACTGAACGGCGGGCCTAAATCGTCCAGATCCTATCGTTCGAACGTGTCATCAATAAGGGATGGCACCCTCCGAACGAGTGGACACGGCCCCTCTATTTAAAAGTTTTCTACTCGAACGGCGGGTTTAAATCGCCCAGATCCTATCGTTTGAACGCGTCGTCAATAAGGGATGGAACTCCCCGAATAGGTGGACATAGTCCCTCTATCTAAAAGTTTCCTATCGTATGGCGGGTTTAAGTTGTCCAGATTCTATTATTCGAACGTGTCGTCAATAAGGGGTGGAACTCCCCGAACGGATAGACACGACCCCTCTATCTAAAAGTTTCTTATCATATGGCGGGCCTAAATCACCCAGATCTAATCAGTCGAACATATTATCAATAAGAGACGGAGCTCCCCAAACGAATGAGCAAGACTCCCCAACCTAACTACCGAACATCTGGCGATTCGAAAGGCTGATATTACTCAGCAACTCAGTGTGGAACCTAAAGCCCGGTGTAGATCTACTCTGACGAGAGTTGAAGAAAAGCACATCACCAAACAAGGGATCAAAAGAGAACAAAGACAAAACTCAAGTAAGTAAAGCATAACCTTTTATTTATTCTTTTGCAAGAAGTACATTCAGTTACATTAGTATGTATACAAGTCCTTAAGTCAGACCAAATACACCTAGAAGTACATAACAGGGTTGCTCAAAGATACATAGACCATAATCCCTACGCTGGAGAGTACAAAAACAATAATTCCAATGTAGTGTTAGGGATAAGAAAAGGCAAGCTCGAATTTGTCACCCCCAAATGACCCGAACCTAGCGTACCAATCAAAAGCGATGCGAGAGACATCTCCACCTCTACGGTAATTAGATGATGAAGGGGAACCTATACAGATCACCCAAGGTGGTACAAGACGCACCTCCACCGGCGATAGACGATCTCACCATGCCAACCAAATATTGGCTGACATAATGAGATCTCATTCCGGTGGTCCCCCTCCTTAATGAGATCTCATTCCAGCAGAAGTTACCCGAGCCATAGAGCTCCGCATAACAAAATGTCTCACAAAATAACTTTCGAAAAGAACCACTCTCAGTGAAACCCCTAAAGAGGAAGAAAGACCTCAATTCTCCATGAGAAGGAACGAGTACCCATCATAGCTATTTGTAGCGGTGGAGAAATAGGCTTTAATTGGTTCAGGGTTGGTGAAACGGATCAGTGAGAATGGCTTGTCATAAATGGAGAAATTAATTTTCTTCAATTCCCTATAAAGGGTTCGTTTCTGATAAGACACACCCGTAGTCGTGACAAGAGAAGGAAATGGATTAAGACGAACCTAGCACCCCTATGCTCCTGTAACATATTAAGCACATCTCACTCTAATAGTTCTTTACTCATAGCGCTTCTTTACCAAGAAGGCCATGAGTCGGGGATAAATGATGGGACGCAAACGAAAACCCAATTCAGAAAGGTCAGCGTCAGCAGGGCCCACGTAGTAGGCCCACCAAGGACAGCCATCGTCTGTTATCCAATGTTTTTCATGACAATCTACCGAAGGGGTTTAGTCGCCTAAATCTCCCGAATGATAGGGTCTCAGTCGTTCCACCTACCGAACGAGATTCATCAAGTGGGAGTAACCTCTCCGATCGGGTACTCAATCATTGGTTCATCGAACGAACGATCTCCGAAGAGCTTTCATAAGCCAAATGACCGATCGATAGCTAACGACTCTAACGATTCTAAGGTAAAGTCAAAACATCTTAATAGCTCTAATTTGCTATTTAAAAGCAGTATTTTTAGGATCTTTCAGTTAAGGAAATAATCCCTCCAGAAAACGAAAGTTCCCCACAGGATGAAAATCACGATTAATTCGGAATATTGAACTCCCGAGATTTTTGGATCGGTTCGATAAAGAAAATAGGGTTGAAGCACCCCGACAGCGTACGACTCTCGTAAGTATAAAATATTCTAAAACCCTTCAGGTCAGGTATACTCCCTTAACTTTACACATTAGACACACTAATCATATGGAGCCTCTCCCTCATTGGGCTCTTAGTCTGTTTCTTTACATTCAAAAACTGTTTTTTCTGACACCCCAACTGTTTTTGCAAGTCTCTCATCTTTTCAACGGCAACCGTTTAAATTAATAAGGAGCTGATATTTTTGGAGTCACAATCCAACTCCAACACTAATCATGAGTTTATATCCTTTTAACATTTATCCAATATGGAGCAACTACACATACAAGGAATTCTAATGCCAATATTAAAACTTATTTGCAAATATCACCGTATCCATAAATAAAAACATTATGTCCCCACAGAATGATTTGACAACAGAGTTGTCCTAATTTGCATAAATAGAAAGAGAATTTAAAAAAAAAAAAGAGTAATAAGAGAGTTAAAGTTTCTAAACAAAATAACATCGCGAATATAATTGCTTTTCATCGCTAAATTTATCTTGTTAGGAAATGGTGCAAGTCCAATATTACTTGAATTGGTTGTCTAATATACGAGCATTATATATATTTATTATATATGTATATATGTATGTATGTATATATGTATGCATGTATGTAATGGATATTTAAATGTTTCATCATGTAATATATATATATATATTGCTTCACACGTGTAGCATGATTATTACCATTATAATAAATGCATACTGTTGAAAAGAACATAATCGTCTACAACAAACCAATTGATTCATATTCATGGGATAATTCAGAAATACCTAATTTGGTAAACATTTCTACTTCCACAAATCAAACAATCTTCATATGAGGTACCAAAGTTGATGGAGGAAATTCAAATGCCGGCAACAAAGCTTAATCAGCTTTCAATGTGTTGGCCATGTCAACGACAAATCTATACCGCACATCCGCCTTCACTAGTCCTTAGGGATCACTTCAATGGCGGCTGTTATGTTGTGCTTTCCGGCAAAGTCGATCATTATTGTGTCTCTTTCAATCCTCCAGTCAAGCTCCCTGCTACTGTTTTCCTCCCTATAATATTTTTTGTGTGATTATTTTTTGGGTACTATTAATTGGGAACATATGCTTTACAAAAGTGAATTAAGCTAACACTAAATAAAAGGATCTATTGTTAGACTTACCCACAAGCAAAGGAAAAGCTGCAAGCTAGAGTGGCATTTCCGGGGCACCCACCATTACAAGCTTTCTGTCAGTCTTCAACAGACCAATGAGTGGCATTAGAGGATGAAATGCTGACACCATATCTATAATACCATCTATTGTTCCCATTGCTCCCTAATTTATACACCAAATTCAACATTACCCCACATCACAAAATTGATTTCTTAAGAGAGAGAGAGAGAGAGTAATAAATTAAAGTAATTTTAATTAATTTTACCTGCATCTGCTCCGGGTCACAACTGACCAAAAATGCTTCGGCACCAAGATGTTGAATAGCTTCAGTCATCTACCCAGGGGAAGTGCTAATGACAGTCACTTTGACACCAAAGGCCTAGGCAAACTCGACAGCAACATGGCCCAGCCCACCGAGGCCCACAACGCCAATATGCAAACTGGGCTTGTCAAGCCCATAATACTTCAAGGGACTGTAAACCGTGATTGCAGCACAAAGGAGAGGAGCTCCGGCATCAAGAGGAAGGTTTTCAGGGAAGAGAATAGCGTAGTGCTTATTGACAACCATGATGTCTGAGTAGCCTCCGCAAGTGAAGTTTCGGTCGTAGTCGATAGGGTTGTAGGTTAGAACCATTACGGGGCAGTAATTTTCGAGATATTGGGAGCAGCTTCCACAAGAGTGGCATGCTCCAACTAAGCATCCTACCCCTATTCTGTCCCCCACTTTAAATTTTTGAACTTTGCTTCCCACCTCTGTCACTATTCCCACAATCTCGTGCCTGCATTGGCATTTTGTTTGTCAATTTGTAAAACGATAGATAGAGAAGCAGGTGTTTAATGGGAAATTAGTACTAGTGCGTACCCAGGAACAAGAGGGTATGTGGAGCTGCCCCATTCATTTTTTATGCTGTGAAGATCAGTGTGGCAAATCCCACATACAACAACTTAAACGTTACGTCCTCATCGCCAGTTGCTCTGCCACACATACAATGAGAGATACGTGAGCTCTGGAAATAGAACATCAAGTAAACAATTTGAACAGTAAGGGAAGAGAAGTAGAAAGGCAACCCAAGAAGAGAACGATAGTTGGAAACCGTCTGGTAAATTTGAAAGGGTGGTGTCTCCGGTAGCCCAGCCAAAGGCCTTTTGTGGGTGTTGCTTTTCCGGTGATTTCTTTGATTATGCTTGCCATTTCTTTCTTCGCGTTGGATATTATATGATAGAGCAACCTATTAAGAGAGAGAGAGAGAGAGAGAGAGAGAGAGAGAGGGGGAGTGTGCTTGTTTTTTGCATCATTGAGGCTTTGTGTTTGCGAGTCTCTGTGACATTTGTATTTATACCGTGGTATGAGAAGCAGGCTGACATGTTGTCCGAGGTAAGGGAGAGAGAATACGTTACATGTGTATGTTTTCGATTTCCTACTGTTCATGCATCAAGATTGAACTATTATTATTTAATGGATATTTTAGTGACTTATTCACAGCGGAAGCATTCAAACAATAATTTTCAGAAAAATAAAATAGAGATTTCGGATATAGGATTAAATACCTCAATGTGTAGAGTCTTCAAAATTGACCGTACGTCCCTCGATCGGATTTTACGGTCGGGATGGTGATCATGATGTTAATCGAATCACCACCGCAATACCACGACGCTGTAACCCTCAGTCCGATAATCATTGTGATGGAAAAAATTTCCTACGCGAAAATTTTTCTCAAGCCCTCATTTTTTATCCTCTCTCTCAAACAACTCTCGACCATTTCCAATCCTCACAGGAAGAACACTATTATTCTCCAAATGAAAAGTCAAGTACTGTGTATTGGAGAGGGTGAGAGTTATCATACATGGGGTGGTTATTGGGTTAGTGGTAGTTATCCCACTAACCCATAATTCAAATTTTGAAAATGACTACGTGGGCACCTATAACCAACATCTCTCACTTGCACATGAAGGTATCTTAATATTCATCACAAGATCACAACTCATGCGATCACATCACCCAACTGGACTTTCATACAGGATTGAACGTCGTGCGACCTGCGAGTACACCTGTAAGCAAAGACCTCTCGATGCACCTGTTAGGATGATCGAGAAGCCATCGTTCGTGTCAAAAGAACTCGCTGCACCCCAGATTCAAAACTAATTACATCCATCGAACCAGTTTCCTCATCGAAAATAATCCCCAAGTAAATGCTCGATTGTAACCACTATTATACTTACATCCCAACATGGATAGACATAATAGGCATGCCGGCGAATACAACATAATGACGTAATATCAATTGGTTTTCTTTTTTCCAAACTCGAATCTATTAGCATCAATTCAGCTGCTTTTCTAGACCTATTCCTCATACCTCAATTTATCTTCCGGACCATCGGTAAACAGACTAAAGTAGCAATACTGAACCAAGACTTCTAGAAATAGCCGAAAGTGATAAGGGTACAAGAGATTCCATCCAATGAATCTCGGGTCTCACACAGTGAGAACGGAGATCTAAATAATATCAACGTCTCAAATAATGCTCCCACTATCCCTGTTGGTCGTCATATCACACACGGTATGAAACGCGTACCACAGTGTTATTCTCTTATCTCTTAAAGGGCATATGTCAGATTTCTCTAACACTGTGCAGGTATAAGACTCAGTCTACACATAAGACTTTACGCAAAGATCTCAGAGAGAGTATCTCAGAGACAATATCACTAGTCGTAGGTGATATCTGAGATCTCAAACCTACCAGTTACAAGCAACATAGATATGAGAACGTCTATGCAGGTCATATCGTATATGACCTCATCTTGAACACATATCATGGCGACTTATGTTCTAGTAGAGCCACTCTCAAAGCCTCTTACAACTAGAAACCATCTTATCTCCACTCACTCAGAGTTGGAGGTGGTCACTCGTGTAAGAGAGTCAACCACGCCTAACTGACATATCATTTATTACAACATATCACCAAATATATGACAATAAAATAATGCAATAAATAAGTGACTCAATCATGCACATATGTCATACATATAACACAATAAGTATCAATACAATGTGAGAAATGTTAATATACACGCAAACCCAATGATTCTAATATCTTATACAGGAATCTATCACAATGGGTTAAATAAAGGGATCAAGCAACACACTGTATAGTAGTGTACTTAATTTGTCACTTCATCCTTCTCAGTATTATCTCTCATAACGTAGTATTAAGTATCAATGTGTTTGGACTTACCAATACTTAGGGTCTCAAGTGTGGTCAAGGGCGGCCTGATTTTCTCAATAAATCATCACTGGTTTCTCACTGTTTGCCACAACCCCTAAGTGATCCGAAAATCTCCGAAACCAAACACTCTCCTGAACTGCCACTGAGCATCTCATAAACTCAATCTCTATGATAGATAGAGATATACAGGTTTGTTTCTTGCTACTCCAAAACAGCAAAACCTAATATCGATTTGCATACATTCAGATCGCCAACCCAGTCGGTATGTGAATACCCATCAAAATGCAAATCACCTCCTCCGTTACACAAGGAGAGGTCCGCAGTTCTCTCGAGATATCTCGGAATCCTTTCACTGCTCTCCAGTGATCCCCTCTAGAATTCGATCGATACCTAATTATCATACTGACTGTAAAGTAAACGTCTGATCGTGTACGCAATACTGCATACATCAGATCACTCAGTGCACTAGAACAAGGGATTCTACTCATTTCCCTTATCCCTTTTCTGAGTCATAAGGCATATATCAAGAATTAGGTTTTAACCTTTTAGTGATAAGAGTATTTTTAGGGTCGTAGTCGATCTTCTCGAAGTGCTCGAGAACTTCCCTGATGTTGGACTCCTGTGAAAGAGTCAACACTTGTCTCGAGTGATCACTCTAGATCTTAACTTCGAGGAAGAACTGAGCTCCACCCATGTCCTTCATATCAAGACTCGACAATATCCACGTCATCGTGGTCATCAGATACTCTCTGTTATTCCCAGTCAACAGAATGTCATTCACACATAAGGACATGATCACAAAGAAATAAAAAGAACGTAAAAGGTATACGCGATGATCCTCCTCGATCATCACGAAACCGTGAGATATCACCTCCTCGTGAAATCTCAAATGCCACTGCCTGGATTGATGATTAAGGTTATATGTCAACTTCCGAAGTAGACAGACCTTATCATCTAGATCCACAAGAATAAAGCCAGATGGTTGTTCCTTGTAGATCTTCTCATCCAAAACTCCTACTCAGGAGAACAGTCTCAACGTTCATCTGGTCTCACTCCAGATCCATATTATGTCCACAACAATCGCTAAAAGTAAACGGATCGAGGTAATCTCGTCCTCAGTCTGAGTAACCCCTGGTTATCAGACGGACATTATACCTCTATACTGATCCGTCGGCCTTTTTCTTGATGTTGAGAACTCACATGTTCCCAACGGCCCTACTACCCTCAGGCAAATCAACTAGATTCCAGATTTCGTTGATTCTCATTGACTCCTTTTACCCATGGCCTTTAATCAATGGTCCTCCATAGAACCCTCAAGAGTCTCTAGAAGTGTTAAAGGTTTCTCGTAATCCTCAAGAATCACACTGAGAGCCTCTCCCTCAATCGGGAAGCGACGGTTAGGTACGCGTCCTCGACTACTCTTAAGAAGAGCGGAAACATTTTTACCTCTAGATGGATTGCTCCCACTAGGACCGAGATCTGTAATGGATTCTTAGGTCCTACCACTGGGATCAGCTAAACCACTACGCTCATCCATCTGATAAAAGGTAAAGTCCCAATTGATTTCACCTCTCATAGGAAAATCACTTTCAAGTAACTCGGCATCATGAGACTCAATCTCAGTGAGAGTGCTATCTGTATGCTCATTAGAACACAACCCCTTGGAGTGTTCTGAGTATCTCATAAAGATACATCTCTTTTCTTGCAGGCCAAACTCGCCGTGTAGATGCGAGAAACAATGAACATATGCGGCACATCCTCATAATCTCAAATAGCTAAGGTTAGGCTGTCTCCCTGTCCAAAACTCATTTGGAATACTGACTGCGGACTTCAATAGAACACGATAGAGGATGTAGGCTGCAGCCAATAACGCATCTCCCCTATGGAAACGAGTAAATTGGCTTGCGCCATCATCGGTCTCACCGTCTCAAACAAAGTCCTATTCCTCTCTCGCAGTTACTCTACTCCACTGAGTAGGGAGGAATAGTCAGTTTCTCGCAATGCCCTTCTTGAAACAGAGCTCTTCAAATAAATGCTCATACCCTCGATCGGTTCTGAGAGTTTCTACTCTCAAGTTTAACTGATTCTCAACCTCGCTAGTAAACCTCCTGAAGCATCTCAATGCCTTAGACTTGTGCGAGATCAAATAAACATAACCGAAACGTATATAATTGTCTATGAACATAATAGAGTACCCAACACCATTTCAGGTTCTTACGTTCTTAAAACCACAGATGTTGGAATGAACTAACTACAATGGAGTCTCAGCCCTCATTGTATTGTCGAATGGTTTTCTTGTAAGTTTGCCGTCTAGGCAAGACTGGTTACTAGTTCTACAAAGCCACTCACTACTAATCGGTTCATCCCCTCTCACGCTAGGAGGATATCAAGAAATACCATTAAAAGGAATCACTTCCAGTGCATATAGTCCCTCACAGACCAAAGCAGAACCAATCAAAAAATTGTCATAATAAATAGAAATTATAAAATTTCTAAATTAACAGAGCATATTCTACGCTAAAATCAAGTTCCGTCGAACATTCGGAGCGTAAAGAGCATACGGAGTTTAGTAACTTTGCAACTCCAACTTACAAGTGCTATTCCCTTTGATGTCGACAAACGCTCCGTTTCTCTACGTAAGTCCTCCTACTTGAGGACTCACTGGGCGGAACTATATAAGCGCGCTCCTATCTCGAGCTACGTGGTCGGTTGTTCCCATGTTCATAACCCACAAAGGAGAGAAAACAATGAGTATCTCAAACCACGTAAAGAATGAAGAGGTAATTTCCACTCGTCGTATTCATGAGCAAAATGACCAAATCTACTACAGATATAGCACTACACTTTGGTCGTATCCAACTCCTTCTCGCTGCACATTATTATTATCGGTTTTCTCGGATGTTTTCTTCTTACCTGAATCTCGAGTCCCACAGGAGTCCTTGCTCGACTCCACCGCATAAGCAAGACCCAAGTACGGCCTACTCGCCTCTAGATGCTCCTACTCGAGCTCACTGTGCCTATTCACATTAGTGAAAGTACGAATACTTTCAACATATGTGAAATAGACTTTCATGATTTCTCATGAATCAGGTAAAGAACTAGATCGCATCCAGCACTAAAAAATATATCCGAAATGGGCTCGATCACATTCCCTAACTCGGCGATCATACTCGACATTTTCATCAAATGTTGCATCATCATATGATCAACCCTTTCTTTATAAGTTATTAAACTTATAATTCAGTATTCTCGTCTCAAGATCTGTAAGAGCACCACAATGCTCTTTATAGGATGAGCCAAACCGATAAAACCGTAGGACATTACTCATAGACTGGGATCATATCATTGTGCATGCTACTTAGGAGGATTGCCCTAACTCGGCTATCATTCCACTTCCATACACGTAATGTCTCCTAATCCCATCTCTTTGAGGTGTGGTATCCTCCCCGGAGTCCACTATCTCACGTCTCAGAATTTTAATTAGATCTTGCCCCTCGAGAATAAATCGAATCTACCGGTAAAAAATCTCGTAATTATCACCATTCGATTTTATTCCCCTTGCAAATATCTAATACGACAATTTTAGAAGTAGACATAGAGATAATTGTGACTTGTGATGCTTATTCTCATATTTTATACACCCTACGAATCAACAAGACCCAAATGATTCGAATACAGACCTCAAGATGAGCGTATGAATCAACAAACACCATACACCATAATCCGGGATTGCATCTCACCATTCGGACTAGAATTCAGTACATATAAAAAGTCATTTTTATGTATGTGGAACCCTCAAAAATTGAAAAAATTTCAATTCTAGATGACCTGACGCGTCGCCGGATGTCCCACGCATTGCCACGCTCCGGCGGCGCATCCCCATGTGCCGCCACACTCCGGCGACCCGTCCCCACGTGCAGCCACACTCCGGCAGCGCGTCCCCACGCGCCTGCACTCGCCGGGGACAGATTCTGGCGCATGCCAGACGCGCTGCGCATCTGGTACGCGCTCGCACGAGTGCTCTACGCGTCGGCGCACGCGCCAGACGGGCAGGCACGCGGGGTCACGCGCACGACCTGCTTGCGCAGCTCAGTTCCGGATCAGGGGCGTGATTCGGGACTCAGAACCCGGTTCGGATTCAGGGAGCTCACGCACCTCATAGCGCGTGAGCTCCACGTGCCTGCTTACCTCTGCACACCTGCGCCTTCACGCGCATGTTGTGCATGCGCCTGCTGGTTGATCATCTTCATCTTCACCCAATGGTTTCTGCAACCGGGTCTTTCGACCCGGTTGCCAAAAATACCCTTTTCTAGCACCGTTTTCACCAGATTTTTTTATGGAATCTCTAATTCCATTTATTCCAAGGATCCTTGACTCGATTTTTGGAATAATTACGCCCTAATCTCGGCATATTTTGGATTTAAATTTCCGGCCCTCCGCGACCAATTTTGAAACCCAATTTTCCGACATCAACAATATGCAATATATATATAAAATCGAAAAGCATGAAACAAGGAATACAGATCTATAATTTTAATGCATTGATTTATCCTAAAACTCAACAAATTTGGGGTTGAATGGTTCGGTCACTATTCACGAACGAAAGTTTCAACCGGAATTTTTTTCGTCTAAATTTACTCAGAAAATTACGAAAAAATTATTTTCGTGTTTTACGGATCATGGGTAACATAGTGGTGTTCTCGGATTCACGAAACTCATCCGTAATCAGAATCCCAAATTTTAAAACCTAAATTTTTTATACCTAAAAAATAATTCCAAAAATTATTTTTAATAATCCAACGTATGTTTTGACACCAATGTTGGATATTTTAGTAACTCATTCATAGCAGAAGCATTCAAACAATAATTTTTCGAAAAATAAAATAGAGATTTCGGGTATAGAATTAAATACCTCAACGTGTAGAGTCTCCAAAATCGACCGTACGTCCCTCTATCGGATTTTGTGGTCGGGATGGTGATCACAATGTTAATCTCTCTTCTCATCCGAGTCCTAGGTATAATAGATGGCTAAGGTATTTCTCCCAATTGGGCGGATATGATCAGAAGACGGCCAGAGGCTTGATACATCCTCACAGTCTCTTTCATACCCTCCTCGACTCCTCAAATCCTTTCCAGCAAGCTAGAAAGGGTTTACAACTTTTAACTTTTGATCCCCCTAGCTCTGTTGCTCAAAAGTGGTTCGACGAACTGTGGAGGCTTTTGCTGTCTTCTTGTCTCAGAGTTTTTTACTATAAAGTCCTCATGTCATTCTTTCGATATAACTCGGTCTGACTTAGGGACTTGTAGATTTTTCTTTTGTATTGTATTCAACTGTGTACTCTGACATGTATCCAGCGTATTAAAATAAAAGAAAAGTTTTTGTTACTTAATTGTTGATCTTGCTCTCGAATGATTATCTGGTTTGGTAGCAGTCAGTCAATATGTATGACAAGCACTAAACCACCAAGTGAATAGCTTTTCTAGTAGGATTTGATCAACAGGAGACCACTCAATGAGTAAACTTACTTAAGGGCTAGGCATGGAACATCATTGGCTTTGTGCGGTGCTATCGATGGAGTAGGTCTTCCCGAGTAGGGGGGTCCTTTTCCTTTTTCTTTTGTCAATGCATTTGCTAGGGATTTTAACCAAGTGAAAGAGTCATGTCTGCCTGTCAGGAGGATTCATCTCTTTCTATTAGCATGTTTGTTCGACAGACTAGGCGGCGTTTACTAGTTCTGGGTGAAAGAATCCCTAATGATAAATTTCATTTGGGAGGATTGTTCAGGAAGATAAATCCCTACCCTTGAGCTCCATTCAGGAGGATTATTTAGGGAGATAAATCTCTAGGATTGAGCTCCATTCGGAAGGATTGTTCGGGAAGATAAATCCCTATTATTAGGCTCCATTCGGGAGGACTGTTCGGGGAGATAAATCCTTATCATTAAGCTCCATTCATGAGGACTGTTCATGGAGATGAATCCCTCTTGTTAGATTCTGTTTGGGAGGACTATTTTGGGAGATGAATCCCTATCGTTAGGCTCCATTTGAAAGGACTGTTCGGGGAGATAAATCCCTACCATTAGGCTCTGTTCAGAAGGACTATTTAAGGAGATGAATCTCTATCGTTAGGCTCCATTTGGGAGGACTATTAGGGGAGATAAATCTCTATCGTTAGGCTCCATTCTGAATGACTATTTGGAGAGAGGAATCCCTATAGTTAGATTCTATTCGGGAGGACTATTCAAGGAGATAAATCCTATCATTAGGCTATGTTCGGGAGGACTGTTCAGGGAGATAAATTCTTATTCTTAGGCTCCATTCGAGATGACTATTTGGGGAGATAGATCCTTATTGTCAGGCTCCATTCGGAAGGATTGCTCAAGGAGATAAATCCTTATCATTAGGCTTTGTTCGAGAGGACTGTTTGGGGAGATAAATTCCTTATCGACGACATACCATTTGGTGAGAAGCATATTAGCCAGTTAGTGAACTAGTGTAGTGAGATCAAAGAGTGTAGGAGCCTTACCCGACCTGACTAGATGTGGAACAGAATGTTGTTTCTCGATAGAGTGGTAATCGTCACTAGTACTAGACTTGTAGGTTTTCAAAGTTCCAAGTCCTTGGTACAATCGAGCCGTCTAGGTTGTTGAGATGATATATCCCCAGGCAAACTTTTAAGCGTACTTGATAGGGCCCTTCCTTGTCGGGCGCTAACTTCTCACCTAGCTAAGACTGTCTAATGGCCTCCACTTTCCTTAGCACCAGGTCACCGAGGTTGAATGCTCTGGCTCGAACCCGAAGATTGTAATATCCGCCATCTACTGTTGATAGGCTGTCATTCAAGTAGATGCAGTTTCCCGCATCTCGAGGAGAAAATCTAGTCATTCGTGTAATGCCAACTCATTCCGCTCATGCTTGTGTAGATCTACTTAAAGAGAGTGGATGCCAATTTCCACCGGTATCTGTCTCGGATCCGTAAGTCAAACTAAACGGGGTTTCTACTGTCACCCTTTGGGGTGCTATTCGATATGCCCAAAAAATGTCATAGAGCTCATCTACCTAGCGACCCTTAACTTTATTTAGGGCGGCCTTCAGTTCTTATAAGGTCGTTTTGTTCTACGATGGAGGTGAAACAATGTTGAATCTCTAGCCCTCCATAAAAGTCTTGGAAGTTCTTGTTGTTGAACTGCCTTCCATTATCAATGATGAGGACATGGGGTATGTCAAATCTCATGATGATGGATGTCCACATGAAGCTTTGCATCTTGTCGGTAGTGATTTAGGCTAGCGGTTCAGCTTCTACCCATTTGATGAAGTAGTCAATAGCTACAACTAAGAACTTCTGTCGTTCGATGGCTGGTGGGAATAGCCCGAGGATGTCTATCTTCTATTGCGTGAACGGCCACAGGCTCATTATTGGATTGAGTTCAATAAAAGGTTAATGAGGCACTGACGAGAAGCATTGATGCTTGTTACATTTTTTGACATAGCTATCTGCATCAACGTTTAAGGTGAGCTAATAGTACCCTTGTCAAAGAGATTTGTTCGCTAGGTTGCGAGCGCCTAGGTGGTTACCATATATCCCTTCATGGATTTCCTTGAGCACGTAGTTTCCTTCGTTCGGTGTCAGATACTTCAAGTACGAATGGGTGTAGGACTTCTTGTAGAGTTCTTTATTGATAATGACATAATGAGTAGTCTTACACTTCAGCTTAGCATCTTCTCTGGGGGAGGTAGACAATTGTTCGTGTTTTAAATAAATCTCTATAGGGTCTTTCCGGCTCGATAGGGTATTTACCGATAGGATCTATTGGGTCTTATCGATGCTCGGGTACGGTAGGCTTTTAATATAGATGGTTTGACTGGTCGCTACCAAGTCAGAGCTATTTAGTTTCAAGAGGTTGTCGGCTAGTGCATTTTCCGATCAGGGGTTTTATTGTATATCCACCTGGTCGAGCTTGCTCATTGCTTCTTGCAGCTTAGTCAAATACTTTGCCATCATAGGGTCCTTGGTCTCATAAATTTCTCGTAATTTGTTTCATGACTAACTAACTATCAGTAAAGACCCACACATTTCGGGTGATGAGGATGAGTCCAACTCTGCTTCCTGAAGAATTTGATTACTCATCTATGTGGAGGATCCATTTGGGTGACAAGGGTTCTTCTCGGTCCTTATTGAGGGCTTATTCGATGAGCGGCAAAAATGTACATTTAAGTATGAAGTATGCAAGGGCTTGGCTTTTTATAGTAGGTCTCAGTTAGTACTCGATGTCGAATTCACCGAGTTCAATGCTCGACTTAACTAGTCAGCTTTAGATGTCCCTCTTCTGTAGAATCTGCTTCAAAGGCTAGTTAGTTAATAACAAGATAGTGTGCGCTTGAAAATAGGGTCGGAGACGTCTAGCGATCACGACCAGGGTGAACACCATCTTTTCGATAGGCTAATAGTTGACCTCAACTTCTTAGAGTAAGCAACTCACATAGTATACTGATTTCTGTGCATCTAATTCTTGCCTCACGAGAGCGAAGCAAAGTGCTTGTTCAAAAATAGAAAGTTAAAGAGAAAGTTTCTCATTAGGAACGGATTGAGAGAGGAGTGGAGGTGACATAAGATACTCTTTGAGTTGTTTGAACACCGCTAAGAATTTTGTCATCCATGCGAACCTTCAGGACTTCTTGAGGGCATCATAAAAGGGCTTATATTTCTTCTCCACTTTCGATATGAATCGATTTAGGGCTACAATTTGCCATGTGAGACACTGGTCGATGGATGGGCTAGGTATCCAAATTCATGATATTTTAGGTATTCAACACTTCTTGTTCTAGATACTTGTTTCCATGTAATATCATTTAAGTAAATGAGCATTTACTTAAAAATTATACATAAATAAGGAAATACCCTCCATTTGGATTCAATAAAAATAGTTTCAGAACCTAATTCTTTAAGCATAAAAAGTCAATTCTCTGTTCCAAAACAAAACTTGAAACAACTAACTGATTTAGAAACATTCTAGAAAAATAAGTTTTCAACTAATTCAATCATAAAGATCAATTACCGGGATTTTTCCTTCTTATTTTCTAGATATTTCAGATATCTCATTTTTGGGGTACTTAGTCGCTAGCGAGTTGATCAAACCTATATTTTTAATATTCCAAGTCTCCTGATTTCATTCTCAATTCATTTGTTTGAGTAACCTTACTAATCCAAATGTCCCAATACGTAACAAAAACATTTTCCAAAAATAAGTCAAACAAAAGAGTGAAGTACAAATCATAACCGTCGGATTTTATCAATACTTGCCAAAGAACTCAGCCAGAATCAGTAAAATCCATACGGTATGGGATGTACAGAACTTTCCTTTCCATGGTTTTAAGAACTACGATTCTCCAAAAATCCTGCATTTACCAAATACCTATACAAATCAGCAAAAATACTTCGCAAGCTCCGACGTGCAATCTCCCAGCTAAGTAGTCTCTGAAAAATGTGGAAAGAGGGGTGAGTGTTGGGGAATACTCAGTGAGTGGAGTACAATGGTGTGATTGTGTTCATAAATAAGGGGTGAATGTGGGGCAATCAAAGCATATCTCATAAACAACAATTTATATACATAAAAACATTTCAATAAATCACAATTTACAAACATGCATCCACATCGATCATCTTTTCTGAATATCCTGGGGTCCCATCGAAAACACTTCCATCTTAGACTAACCGAAACCCAGACGAAAGCCCGCCAAGGGTTTTTCCATCCAATATTTCAAAACATACCCATTTCCTTGACATTGGCTCGTACCACACCGGGGTGCAATCCAGACATAGCACGACTTCGGTAGAGGAAGAGACGTCTAACTCCCCCACACATCCAACCCCAAACCACGCCACCCCGTCGAGTCGCTCCGTGGTGGGAATGACTATAGCCATTAACAATTCAACACTCTTCATTTCTCAATCAATTCATTTCACAAACAATATGCCATGATTTCCAACAAATAATCAGTAATCTCATGCCAAAACAATTCATAGAGCAATATCAAATAACACATGGCATAGAAGCATTCATAAACACAGTGGATGCATTCGTATTTCACAATTCAGTTCAGACAGTCCACAATCACAAAACAATTTATATAAAACATATAAAAAAAATCTTTCAAAATCATTTATAAAGCAATTTTAAAACATGTTACTCATTCATGAACACAATGAACCATCCACTCACCTCCAGAGATGGTATTTACTCTCTATTTTTCAATTGAATTCAAATTGACCTCTTTCAAGTCTCCAAAAGATTAACCTCATCAAATATCGAAATTATCATCAAATAAAATCTCATATAGTTATAATTTGCACATCTACAAATCCTAGACTCTCATTTCATCAATCTAAGACCATTTACTTCACCAATAAACTTTAATTCCCAATATTTCCAATTTTTCCCAATTTTCTTCCAAATTCACATAATTATAATACTTTTCATACATATTTCAAATTAAACTCTAAGGGAAACTATTTTAATCAACTCAACTCGATTCCATCATTCTTTCGCATGCTTCTTTCATATCAAACAGTATAATTCATATAAAATTCTATACTTAACCTTAATAATCGCATACACAATTTCAGAGAACACATTCTATTCGAATCTAACATACATTCTAACACATATACAGAACTCTTTACCCTAGATTCACTCAATTTATCGAAGGAATTAGTATTTCTCTCACCTAGGGTATTCGCGGTTCACAAACCTAGCTCCAATGCGCTATTCATTTCAATCCAAAACCTACAACGCTTCCAAATTGAAATAAACGTAAGCAATTAAACCTACCTTCAAAGAACATTTAAAACCCTAATGTAATTGATCAGAGTTGACATCCTCACCTACGTAGGGGATGACTGCATATTCGACCTAGGATTTTTTAAGGCCTCCTGCTCCTACCAGTTTAGAGTTTCTGTAAGGATTGGAGAAGAGCCATCGGCAGAGAGAGAGCAGAGCAGAGCGCACGCGAGCAAGGGACAGTGGTGTTCTTTCCGCGCGCGTAAGGGAAAAGGAAGAGCGTCGTTCACGTTCGGAAAAGAGGGAAAGAAGAGATAGTAACCAAGGGAGAGACGGAGAGGAAGAGGCTATGCGGTGGTTAGAGGTAGAGAGTAAGAAAGATAGCGCGTGAGAGAGAGAGATCACGCGATCGAAGGAGAAAGAGAGAGAGAGAACAAAGAGAGGGAAACAGAGAGTGAGGTAGAGAGAGATAGAGAAACAGAGAGACGATGGAGGGGGAAACGGCGGAGGACGACGAAGATTGGTAGTGAGAGTGGCAAAAAGTGTGAGAAAGCGACGGAGAGTGCGAGAGAGAGTTCGAGAGTCGATCGAAGGAGATGAGGAGTGATTAGGTTTTCAAACCCTAATTAATTTGGGGGTGAGGAAGGTGCTACGTTTTGGGCCAAAACACAGTGCCTTCCTTTCTCTCTCTCTTTTTTTTTAATTATGTATATATACATATATATAAAAATAAATAATAAATAAGTAAATATTCATATATCTATTTATATATTTATACCCACTTTTCACTTGGTTTTAAATTTCATAAAAATGGGGTTTTTTATGATTCGCGAACACGACATCTTAAAATATACCAAAAATTCAAACTTAATACCCAAAAATCGAAAATCAATATAAATAAAAATTTTCTATTTTATTATAAGGATGTTTACAAAATATCCGACATTGAGTTTTCGGTATTACAACTCTTAACCCCCTAAAAACAAATTTCGTCCTCAAAATTTTCAAAATACAATTCATATATCAAAGAGCTGCGGATGTTGCTTCCGCATTAGTTTTTCGGTTTCCCAAGTTTGTTCTTCGACTTGATTGTTCCTCCACAGCCCTTCAACCATAGGAATCTGCTTATTCCTCAACATTTGAGCTGTCTATTTAATATATGCACGGGTTGTACTTTGAAGCTCAAGTCTTCTTTCAATTCTATTGGAAGAACTTCCAATACGTGCGAGGGATCCGACAAATACTTTTTCAACACCAAAACATGAAAAACATCATGGATCTTCTGTAATGCTGACGGCAATTCTAGTTGGTATACCACCGTTCCAATCCTTTCAAGGATTTTGAAGGGGCCAATATAATGAGGGTTTAATTTTCCTCGTTTTTGGAATCGGACTATGCCCTTCAAATGAGATATCTTCAGAAATACCATATCTCTCACTTCGAATTCCAAGGGTCTTCTCCTCTTACGGCATAGCTCTTTTGTCGATTTTGAGTTACCTTCATTCTTTCCCGAATTAGCTTCACCTTTTCCTTGGTCGTTTCAATCAATTTGATACTTTCAATCTTCCGTTCTCTAACTTCATCTCAATAAAGTGGAGTCCGACATTTTCTTCCATAGAGAGATTCATAGGGAGGCATACCGATGCTAGCTTGATAGCTATTGTTGTATGCAAATTCAATCAGCGAAAGATGCCTATCCCAACTCCCATGGATATCCATAATGCACACTCTCAACATATCTTCCAACGTTTGGATTGTACGTTCAGATTGCCCATCCGTCTGCGGATAAAATGCAGTGCTAAATTTCAGTTTGGTATCCAAGGCCTCTTGTAACTTAGGCCAGAATCTGGATGTGAATAGGGGATCACGATCTGATACAATCGATACTGGAACCCCGTGGAGTCGGACAATCTTATCGAGATACAACCTTGCTAACCTCTCCAAAGAATAAGTATTCTGAATTGGAAGGAAATGTGTCGATTTTGTGAGTCTGTCCACTATCACCCAAATGGTATCGTGACGACTCGGAGTACGTGACAATCCTACCATGAAGTCCATAGTAATATGCTCTCACTTCCATTCAGGTGTAGGCAATGGTTGAAGCATTCCGGCCGGTTTTTGCTGTTCAGCCTTGATTTGTTGATAAACTAGACATCTTGCTACGAACTCGGCTATTTCCTGCTTCAATCCCGACCACCAATAAGTTTCTTTGATAGTTCGGTACATTTTAGTGCTTCCGGGATGCATAGCATAAGTCGAAGAGTGTGCTTCTTCAAGAATGGCCTTTCGAAACTTATCATTTTTGGGAACACAAATCCGTTTTCCATATATGACTATACTATCCTCCCGAACATGGAAATCACAAGTTTCACCCTTGTAAACCTTTTCCACTATCTCCTTTAACTCTTCATCAATGGTTTGGAGTTTTTTAATGCGGTCCACCAAGGTTGGTCGAACTTCGAATTTCGCCAATAATGCACCATTGTCATCACAACCAAATTTGGCTCCAAGAACACGAAGTCTCATTAGACATGAGAGGTAAGAATCTCCCTGAATCAGAGAAGAAGACGAGGACTTGCGGCTTAAAGCATCCGCAACTACATTCGCCTTACCCGGGTGATAATCAATCACCAGATCATAGTCTTTAATAAGCTCTAACCATCTTCTCTGCCTTAAATTGAGCTCCTTCTGGGTGAGCAGGTACTTGAGGATTTTGTGGTCGGTGAAGATTCTGCAAGTGGCTCCATATAAGTAATGTTGCCAAATGTTTAAAGCAAATACAATAGCAGCCAATTCTAGATCATCGGTAGGATAATTCAGCTCATACTTCTTTAACTGTCGAGAAGCGTAAGCGATAACTCTGTCACCCTGCATCAAGACGCATCCTAACCCTTGTTTACTGGCATCGCTGTAGACAACATAATTATCACCGATAGTAGGAAGAGCAAGTATGGGAGCCGACGTGAGTCTCTTTTTGAGTTCCTGAAAACTCTACTCACATTTATCCGTCCATTCAAACTTAATTGCCTTCCGCGTCAAGCCAGACAACGGAGCTACAATCTTGGAAAAACCCTCTACGAACCTTCAGAGTAACCCGCCAATCTAAGAAAGCTTCTCACCTCGGTGACGTTCTTGGGTTGTTCCCATTTCAGAATTGTCTCAACTTTCTTCGTATAAACAAATATCCCTTCTCCTGATACTACGTGCCCCAAGAAACCAATTTCCTTTAACCAGAATTCACATTTTGAGAACTTAGCATACAATTGCTTATCTCGGAGAGTCTGAAGCACAATCCGAAGATGATTTGAATACTCTTCATCATTTTTGAAATACACAAGAATGTCATCAATAAAAACAATGACGAACTTATCGAGATAGGAGTGAAAAACTCGATTCATAAGGTCCATAAAAGCTGTCGGAGCATTTGTCAAACCGAAATGCATCACCAAGAATTCATAGTGCCCATACCGTGTCCTAAACGCAGTCTTGGGGACATCATCTTCTTTTATCCGCAACTAATAATAATCGAACCTCAAATCTATCTTGGAGAATACACTGGCCCCTTGGAGTTGATCAAACAAGTCATCAGTCCTCGGCAAGGGGTATTTGTTCTTGATGGTCACCTTATTTAATTGCCAATAATCGATACACAACCGAAGCGTGCCATCTTTCTTCTTTACAAACAGAACCGGAGCACCCCAAGAAGAAATGCTCGATCGGATAAATCCCTTATCCAACAACTCTTGAAGTTGAACCTTCAACTCTTTCAATTCCGCCGGTGCCATTCGATAAGGAGGAATAGAGACTGGCGTCGTGCCGGGAAAAGATCTATAGTGAAATCAAACTCTCGGATCGGTGGTAACCCAGGCAACTTTTCCGCAAAGACATCCGGAAACTCATTCACCACAGGGACATCACTCAGATTGGGGCTTTCCACCGTAGTGTCAATGAAGTGAGCTAAATAAGCTTCGCAACCCTTATACACTAATCTTCGTGCTTCAAGAGCTGAAATCACACAGCTTGGCAATACTCGCCGTTCACTAGCGAACACAAGTAAGGGATGTCCTGACCTACTGAATTTCACTTCTTTAGTAAAGCAGTTTACTGAAACTCGGTGAAGGCTTAGCTAGTCCATACCTAGGATGGCGTCAAAATCTTTCATATCCAACAGAATCAAATCCGCTTCAAGGATTGTCTCACCAACTTTCACCTCACAAGACTTACATACTGAATCCCTAATCAAATGCTCTCCCAAGGGGGTGATAACCAACAATTCTTCATCAAGTGGGACTAATGGCCTATCAGCATGCCTCTCAAATTTTGAACTCACAAATGAATTATTCGACCCAGTATCTATGAGTATATGGGCATCAACACCAAAAATATTCATCATACCTACAAATATAAACCATACACAAAATTATATCGCCACACTCCTTAATTCATAATCACAAATCATCAAATCATAATTATAAATCATAGATATCACATTTTCAAATTCTTAACTTAAATTTAAATGAAATTACCTGTAACTACATCGGGATTAACTTGGGCTTCTTCATTAGTCATAGCAAAGACTCTAACTTGAGATCTAGGCTGAGGTCACTGAGCGGAGGTGGCTATAACATTACTTCCCATGCCCGTCCTAGGGTTAGTACTGGTAGAAGGTGTCGTTGAACCAACTGGGCCAGTTTTGGAGCCGCTAGAGGGATCTCTGACTTGACGACTCCCTTGCCCTTCTTCCTTCAACTCAGGGCAAGAATAACGGAGATGTCTCTCCTTTCCACAGTGATAGCATCTCTTAGGTCCTCTGCACAGACCCGTGTGATACCCTTTACAATTAGGGCAAGTTTCCATTCCACTTCCTCTTGGTTTTGTTCCTGATCCAACATTCCCAGTGCTAGGAGCACTCGATCTACGAATTGGTTGGCTTTGAGGAAATCCAACCGATCCCGAAGCAAATCTACCGCTTTGATAGCCTGTAGTTCTGTTCTTCTTAGAGCTTTAGCCCAGTATGAATCCGTTGGACCTCTTCTACCCATGGTGGTCCCTAACATTTCCCTTTTCAAGCACCATCTGTTCGGCCTTCAAGGCCAATTGCAATACATTCTGATATGTGTGCTCATCCGTGACCAACATCTTCTCTCGGATGTTCAGAGTCAAGCCATCTTCAAACTTGAAACGCCTGTACTCCTCAGAGGTTATTAACTCTGGTACAAATGAAGATAGGCTTCTAAATTTCACCTCGTATTCTGTCACGGACATATTTCCTTGGTGAAGCCGAAGGAATTCTCTTCTCTTCAGGTCCCGATTGAATCGGATGTAGAACCTCTGGTCGAATTTCCTAAGGAAATCATGCCAAGTGAGAGGTATAGCTGCCCTTTCCTCTACTCCATCCCACCATGTGCTAGCATTGTCGTCTAACAATCTCACGGCTACCAAGAGCTTTAAACAATCCTCTATCCCCATGTCCGTTAAAGCTTTCCTGAGCTTCTTGATCCATTTCTTTGCCTCTGTCGGATCACCAGATGCTGAGAAGGTCTCACATCCCAGTTGCCTTGCTTCTTTGATTAGTGAGAAGGTCTCACATCCCAGTTGCCTTGTTTTTTTGATTAGTTTGGACAACTGAACTGGGGAACGGCTAATTGGTGCAGCAATCAGAGGAGAAGGTGCTAGTGGGGTACTGGTTGCAACAGCTGGCACTAAAGGAGGAATAGGTGGAGGGACTGAAGACGGTTGTGGAGCTTGATACTGTGCTCCGAAGGTACTCCACCACTCCATTACTTGCTAAAAAGCGGCGATAAGAGGAGTAGCAATCCCAGTAGAAGGAGTCGAGTGTGTGGGCGCAGGTGGAGGAAGAGCATGCGAGGACGACTCATCCTCATGCTCCTGTGGAAGAATCTCATTCACATTCCTCATTCGCCTTCGTGGGGGCATGACAATCTACAAAATAAAAAGCTATAATTAAATTAAGGGTTAATCGAAGACTAATACTTAACCCCCTAAAAATAATATTCCTAATTCCCTAGGAAAATCATGTAAAGTTCTATATATTCTCCGAAAACCTTTTTAAAAGATCTAAACCTTTTTCAATAACTAAACATTTCAAAGTTTTTTTTTTTTTTTTTGGAAAACTTTTGGGATATTTGGAAAACATTTGAAAATATTTCAAAACCATCAAACTTTTAAAATCATGAACCTAAGCTCTGATACCAATAAAGTTGTCACGCCCCGATCCTCGGATCGAACACGCAACAACCGTTGCGTTGTCTCGGTACACGGGCAAAACCTTCCCATATACCGAAACTCCGCAAGGCTATATTTCTGAATATTTAGATCTCCGGTACACAATCCATCAAAGATAAGGAATGCATATAACAATACACATGTAAAGGACCCCTCTGGTCCATTCCCTATATACACAAGTATGCGTCGGCATACAATCGGGGAAGGGGCTCCTGTACATGCACGCATGCGGTGTGGCCATCCCAGCCAACCAAAATTCTCAGTACAAATAAAGCATTCAAAAATAAAAGAAAGTATCAAAATTTAGAATTTACAATCCAAATGTCTCAGTACGTAACAAAAACATTTTCCAAAAATAAGTCAAACAAAAGAGTGAAGTACAAATCATAATCGTTGGATTTTACCGATACTTGCCAAAGAACTCAGCCAATATCAGTAAAATCCATACGATATAGGATCTACAGAATTTCCCTTTCCATGATTTTAAGAACTACAATTCTCCAAAAATCCTACATTTAACAAATACCTATATAAATAAGCAAAAATACTTCGCAAACTCTGACGTGCAGTCTCCCAGCTAAATAGTCTCTGAAAAATGTGGAAAGAGGGGTGAGTATTGGGGAATACTCAGTGAGTGGAGTACAATGGTGTGATTGTGTTCATAAACAAGAGGTGAATGTGGGACAATCAAAACATATCTCATAAACATCACTTCATATACATAAAAACATTTCAATAAATCACAATTTACAAACATGCATTCACATCGATCATCTTTTCAGAATATCCTGGGGTCTCATAAAAAATACTTCTGTCTTAGGCTGGCCGAAACCCAAACGAAAACCCGCCAAGGGTTTTTCCATCCAATGTTTCAAAACATACCCCCTTCCTTGGCGTTGGCTTGTACCTCACCGAGGTGCAATCTAGATATAGCACAACTTCGGCAAAGGGAGGGATGTCTAACTCCCCCGCACATCTAACCCCAAATCACGCCATCCCGTCGGGTCGCTCCGTGGTGGGAATGACTATAGCCATTAACAATCCATCACCATTCATTTCTCAATCAATCCATTTCACAAACAATGTGCCATGATTTTCAACAAATAATCAGTAATCTCATGCCAAAACAATTCATAGAGCAATATCAAATAACACATGGCACAGAAGCATTCATAAACACAGTGGATGTATTCGTACTTCACAATCCAGTTCAGATAGCCCACAATCACAAAACAATTTATATAAAACATATAAAAAAATCTTTCAAAATCATTTATAAAGCAATTTTAAAACATGTTATTTATTCATGAAGACAATGAACCATCCACTCACCTCTAGAGAGGGTATTCACTCTCTATTTTTCATTTGAATTCAAATTGACCTCTTTCAAGTCCCCAAAAGATTAACCTAATCAAACATCAAAATTATCATCAAATAAAATCTCATATAGTCATAATTTGCACATCTACAAATTCTAGACTCTCATTTCATCAACCTAAGACCATTTACTTCACCAATGAACTTTAATTCCCAATATTTCTAATTTTTCCCAATTTTCTTCCAAATTCACATAATTATAATACTTTTCATGCATATTTCAAATTAAGCTCTAAGGGAAACTATTTTAATCAACTCAACTCGATTATATTATCCCTTCGCATGCTTCATTCTTATCAAACAGCCTAATTCATATAAAATTCTATACTTAACCTTAACAATCGCATACACCATTTCAGAGAACATATTCTATTCGAATCTAACATACATTCTAACACATATACATAACTCTTTACCCTAGATTTAACCATAGATTCACTCAATTTATCGAAGGAATTAGTATTTCCCTCACCTCGGGTATTCGCGGTTCACGGACCTAGCTTCAATGCGCCATTCATTTCAGTCCAGAACCTGCAACGCTTCCAAATTGAAATAAATGTCAGCAATTAAACCTAGCTTCAAAGAACATTTAAAACCCTAATGTAATTGATCAGAGTTGTCATCCTCACCTACGCAGGGGATGACTGCAGATTCCACTTAGGGTTTCTGAAGACCTGCTCCTACCAATTTGGGGTTTCTGCAAGGATTGGAGAAGAGCCCTCGGCAGAGAGAGAGCAGAGCAGAGCGCATGCGAGCAAGGGATAGCAGTGTTCTGTTCGCGCGCACAAGGGAAGAGGAAGAGCGTCGTTCACGTTCGGAAGAGAGGGAAAGCAGAGAGAGTAACTGAGGGAGAGACGGAGAGGAAGAGGCTATGCGGTGGTCAGAGGTAGAGAGTGAGAGAGATAGCATGAAAGTGAGAGAGATCGAGCGATCGAAAGAGAAACAGAGAGAGAGAATAGAGAGAGGGAAACAGAGAGTGAGGTAGAAAGAGATAGAGAAACAGAGAGACGATGGAGGGGGAAACGGCGGAGGACGATCGAGATTGGTATGAGAGTGGCGGAGAGAGTGAGCGAGCGACGGAGAGTGCGAGAGAGAGTTCGAGAGTCGATCGAAGAGAGGAAGAGAGAGTGATTAGGGTTTCAAACCCTAATTAATTTGGGGGTGAGGAATGTGCTGCATTTTGGGCCAAAACACAGTGCCTTCCTTTCTCTCTCTCTCTTTTTTTTTTTTAATTATGTATATATACATATATATATATAAATAAATAATAAATAAGTAAATATTCATATATCTATATATATATATTTATACCCACTTTTCACTTGGTTTTAAATTTTATAAAAATGGGGTTTATTATGATTCGCGAACACGATATCTTAAAATATACCAAAAATTCAAACTTAATACCCAAAAATCGAAAATCAATATAAATAAAAATTTTCTATTTTATTATAAAGATATTTACAAAATATCCGACATTGAGTTTTCGGTATTACACCATGTGCCACTTTCTGCTCCATTATTACTTCAAAGTACTTCCATAAGATGTTCTTTCTTTAATCTAAACTTCTTTACATAACATTCTAGAATCTCTATTGGTTTTTCCTCATAAGTTAGATCATGGAATTTAGACAAAGTTGGTGACAGAACTAATTTATCCAAAATCACTCATATCACATCATATCATTCTTTACTCTTTGGTAACCTACTAGCAAAATCCATGGTTACTTCATATAATATTTCTTTTTTTTTTGTAAAACCTTCTTATCAAGTACACATATCCTACCTTGAAATCTTAGTATTTCATCTTCAAATTTTTGATACTCTTAATGATTTATTTCCTCTAGTTTTCTCTTTAATCTTTGTAGTTCTTGGTCTCTCTCTTAAGCAATCTTGATCCTTGAAGATAAATCTATATGAATTCTTATTTTGGCACATCTAAATTTTAGATATGTATTAATAGCTGCAATTGTTCTAACACCTCCCATTGCTATCTATAATTATATTGGCTTTACTGGGTTGGTAGTTGGTGAAACAAACTTAATCCTCTGGGTATTTTACCTATCTTCTTGTCTCATGTTATGTTCTTTTTAATGGAATAGAAACTTTAAGCTCTTCTAATCTATAACTAATATGAAAATTAGCCTATATAGATAATATCTCCATTTTTGAGGATAAATGTTTGATTACTAATTCCAAATCAAGAGTGTGATAATTTTTCTTATAATGCTTTAATTGTCTTGATGTATATGCTATAACATTTGCGTTTTGCATTAGTACACAACCTAACCCTTTCTTTTGATACAACCAAAAACCTATCTTTTTCTTCAGGCAAACAAGTATTAAAGCTGTAGTTTATCTTCTTTTTAATTCAAGAAAACTTTTTTCACATTTACTATCCTAATTAAATTTAGAATTCCTTCAAGTTAACTTTGTCAATTTCGAAAAATCTTGCACAAATTTCTGATAATAACCTGCTAATCCTAGAAAATTTTGTATTTCAGTTACCATTCTTGAAGTTTTCCATGAAAAATGGATTCTTCCCTAGAAGATCAACGGAAATTCCATTTACAGAAATTTTGTAACCAAGTAACTCTTTCTAACAAAAATTCACATTTGTCAAATTTGGTATGTAATCTATTTTCTAAGAGTCTATAATGCAAATTCTCCTTATACTCTCTTTCTAATTACCAATAAATCATCTATAAAAATTACTTTAAAGCGATTAATATATCAATAGAATATTATGTTCCATAGAGGCATGACCAGAAATTCATAATGACTATATCAAATTCTAAAGGCTGTCTTGGATGTTCAGTCTTTAATAATTAATACGCAATCACAATGTATCATCTTTTGCTCTTGACAAATAGCACAGGAGCTCCTCATGGCGATACATTTGATTGAACAAACATTTTTTCAAATAAATCTTGTAATTGTACTTTAAGTTCTTTCAATTCTAGAGGGGACATTCTATAAGGGGTCTTTGATATTGGTTTCATTCCTGGAACAAGATCAATACCAAATTCTATTTCCTTTTTCCAAAGTAAAAAGGTTAATTCTTTAGGAATCATCTCTGGGAATCCTATCACTATAACAATATTCTCAATTTTCTTTTTCTCAGTGGCTTGATTCATAAGATAAGTTAGATATCCAATATATCCTTTATAAAGGAGTTTTCTATTTCGCACCAATTCAGGCTCAGTTTGTCTAGGAATACAAAGTTTTATTTTCTTTATTTAATAATCTATTTTTACATGATACCAAGATAACCAATCTATTCCTACCATAATATCATATTCTTGAATGTGTAGAATTATCATATCTGTTGAAATTTTTTTTTCAGCAAGTTCAACTTTATATAACTTTACAACAAATTCAGTAGTCATACTATTTCTTATTGGAGTACTTACCTGCAATATGCATGGTAAGTTTTCAATCTTAATGTCTATGACCTCTACCAAACTAAAAGCAATGAATGAATGTCTAAAATCAGGATCTAATAATATTTTAACTTTATGATTATAAAATCATATCTTCCACCATATTGGATGCTTTAGGAATTTTTTCTCCTTCCATGGCAAAGACTCTACCTTGCATCCTGGACTTATTATTTTGATTGTTTCGTCTTTGATCTTGAGATAAGTTTTCCTTCCTTGCTGTCCTAGAATAATCTTTAATGTAGTGCTTATTACTTCAGCATCTTGTGTATTTTCCAGCTTTTAGCTAACATTTATTTTCATTATATCTTGGCTTTTGACAATAATCACAAAAATCTCTCTGTCCTACTTGCTTACTCGAACTTGCCATTCATTTTTCTTGGCTATGGGGTGCTAAGTCATTTGAACCCCTTTTTAGTATTTTCGTACTTCTTTGAACCTTTCCCTTTTCCAATAACTTGTTCTTCTTAGTTAATTATTCAATTTCTTCATTTGTCTTAGTATAATATTCAGCCAAGAACTAACCCTATTTTTCTAGGTAATCAATCATTTTTTTTAGTATAAGATTTTCATGTTTCACTACAACCAATTCTTTCCTACTTTTGTTGCTATCGTAACAAGTCTCATATGATAATCTCCGTTCCACCTCAATTTCCTTTTTAGCTTTATCTAATTGTTGTTAAAACTAACTACACACTTGATAACTATAATACAATTCTTACTGTAGTTCACTAATTTCTTGTACTTGAGCGTCTATTAGTAGATCCTTCCTCGACCACTTACTATACTCTACTTCATCTTCATAATCTTTTATCAAAATGTAATATGCTTCATTATCTAACTCATCAACCCTCTCTCCTTTTTCTTTAGAGGGATCTTCCTTTATTGAAAATCGATCTCTACCCAAATCTATTTCTACAAAATTTCCAACAATGTTAAAAAATCCTCATGATACATAAGGCTATTTCTAATTATGATAAATACTTAATCCTAATAAATATTCTAATAAAGTGTTGTTTTCCTAGTATCATCATTTCTAAACCTAGACTTTAATATCACTCAATTGTTACGCTCCAACTCTGCCCTCTAGTCGGGGCTTCATCAACAATGGACTGCCTGACTCACGCCAGGGCTCGCTCACTAACTTGTTTAATAGAAATCATGTTAAAATAATAGATTTTTTTTTATTTTATTTACTTTAAATATTATAAAGATCTTCGATACATGATAAAGTAGCGAAACTTCTATACTAGAGAAGTTATCCACAATAAAGCTATCACTATCAGCTCAACTAATTTTTCTTGACTTCCATTCCTGTAGAGTCTAAAATAATTTTTGGTGTGAGTTTAACAACCCAGTGAGATCCGTGGGTGCATGTGTGAAAACTTTTCATTGTAAATTTGTATGATAATAGTTTTATTATAAAATCTTTTGAAAAGTTCTCAATGCAGCAGCAACATACACAAATAATAATAATAACAATAGCACGTAACAGTACAGTACATATGATAGTTCACTGATGTCTTATCTCTCCAATACAAGAACAATCTATTTATCCCTCCCTTGAGATCCATTTCTGGAAAGGCATATCACTCTCCCCTACATTAAGTGGACAAAGCTCCTGCTCACATTAATGGGATGCTACCGGTATGTATTTCGACATTCGACATAGCCCTTGCTTGCTAGACAGATCTCCACACATACCGGCTTATATAACAATCACATACACATACATTCATATACTGTAGGAAATTATTGTAATAGTAGTATATCATGGTAGCAGTAGGAAATTATTATAACAGTAGTAAATCATGATATTAGTAGAAAATCATAGAAGTTATGTATAAAAATATATGAATACAAAGGACAATCATCTTAAAGAACTGTTTAACCTGATCAAAGTTAACATCTTCCCTCTATAGGAATTTCCTATCCTTTCGGTAGGAACTTTTTATTAAACTATCTTTTCTCTCTCACTCTTTCTCTTCCTTTCTCTCTCTCTCTTTCTCTCTCTCTTTCTTTCTCTTTTTCTCTTCCTTGGTTGGATTTGGTTTGGGATGGAAAGGGGATGGGGTATTCATAGGTATTGGAATGGTGATGAGTCATCACATTCTTTTATGGATTAATAACATGTGGAAGACACTTGTTCATTATGTAGCTTATTTGTTCTTGATATTAGAAATGTGTTCTTGCATGTGTCAATTATAGAAGACACATTTCCTTAATGTAAGATATGTGTAAGACACTTGTTGATTATGTAAGTTACTTGTTCTAGATACAAGACACTTGTCATCTTAATTACTTAATTGTCAAGTTCAATTGTGATACTTATTCCTTAGTTTTAAGTCATGTGTCCTTCCATATGGTTTCATTTGTTGCAAGACAAGTGTCTTGGACGGTGCATGGACGGTGGATGGACGGTGGACTTTGTTTCATTTGCAAGACAAGTGTCTTTGGACAATGCATGGACGGTGGTTGGACAGTGGCTGGTTGGTGGATGGTTTAGATATCCAAATTCAAGATATTTTAGGTATTCAACACTTCTAATTCTGGATACTTATTTTCGCGTAATATCATTTAAATAAATGCTTTTATGTTATTTTAGTTCATTTATTTAATAATTACACGAAAATAAGGAAATACCTCATATTTGGAATCAATAAAAAAAGTTTTAGAATCTAATTCTTTAAGGATAAAATGTCAACTCTTCCTTCCAAAAACAAAACTCGAAACGGTTAATTTTATTAAATTTTATTTGGAGGGCTAATGATTTAGAAAAATTTTAGAAAAATAAGTTTTCAACTAATTCAATCATAAGGATTAATTATCGGGACTTTTTCTAGGGGTATTTAATCTCCAACAAGTTGGTTAAACCTATATTTTTAGTATTTCAAGTCTTCTGATTTCTTGCCCAATTCATTTGTTTGATTAATCCTACTAATTCACAATTAATAATAAGTTATTTTTTTGTGACTAAATTGAGGTATATGACAATTACAAAAAGGCCAGGCACACTAAAAACATTTACTTTGAGCTTCATGGACAATAGAGAAGCAGGTACATGCAGACAAGCACAACGGAAGGTATATTGGATTCTAGAAACAAAAAAACTCTTCAACTATCCCCATTATCAAGGACTTTGATCACTCATGCCACCGGTTCAAATAGCTACCCGTGCTGGTTCGAGGCCATGTGCTATAGCGGTGTACAGCCAAACTCTCCCCTGGGCTTGGTCACCTTGTTCTGATATTTCTTGATCCTTGTTATAGCATGGCTAGGCTTGCTTTTTCTGTGGCTGGAGGATGGAGGCTAAATGAAGATCATTTCTTTTAGGGTGACACAGAAGTGATGATTGATGCATGTGCAGATTGGTCTTCTGCTTCTCCTCGGACCGTTTCAAAGCTTTAATTAAAAGCACCAAATATTTTACCCGAGTCTTATTAAAATATGGCCCTTAGTTCATATTTAAATAGAGGGTAATGGGCTCATGACTTGGCAGCTTTTGCAGACCCTTTAAGAATAGTTGAGAATATGGCACTGGGACATTTTTACATAATTTTTAACAATATTGGAACCCATTAAAAAAAGAGAAAATTTTCAACAATGCTTTCTCATAATGCTTCAATTGCATACCAATGAAAATCGGAATTTCAGTTGCATTCCTCAAATTTTACATCAACACCATCTCCAAAATTACAAACAAACGAAACCTACTTCGTATCAATTAATCATTGAGAGGCCACGCATTCTTCATGTTATTTGAGAAGGCATAAATCTATTATATCTGAACAACCTCTGTTTTATCTGAACAAATTATGGATGAACCAGTCCTTGTATTGGAGAATTAGATAGAAACCATTACTGTCAAACCAATCCCATATATTAACTTGACTGTGACATCTCAAAAAAAAAAAAATTAAAGAAACTCCAAATTTTTCTTTAAAAAGAAAACATAGTCTTAGGCAAAGACTTCACCGGTGGAAGAAGAGCAACAAATGAAGTCTAAAGCAAAGACTTTGCCGGTGAAAGAAGAGCAACAGAACCCATTTCAGATTTTGAGTATTTCCTGTAAATGACCCTCAATTTTCCTTCAGGCGCTGCACTATGAAAGCCAACCAATAGCTTTGCACAGTCTCTGCATAAGCAAAAAACACACACATGTTCAGAAACCATTATAAGACAATGACCCTAACGGAGATACATAAATTTGTACAAGAAATTGTGTAAAAGGGACTTACATCAACTGGGGTTCAGAGAAACCAGTGTGCAGCCTTAAAGTCTCACTCCAAGCAGGCGTATTTGACAAAGTGCAGCGAGCTGCATAGACTGCTGAGGCAGCAAGCATAGAGGGGCAGTAGACTATGCTAGTGTTATAGTTCATTATTCCAAGCTCAGCATAAAAGTAGACCAACTTTTCCAACTACCAAAATCAAATCACAAGATTGAAATTTAGACAAGTTCCTTTTGGCATATAGAAATAACTTCTGTAGTAGTAAAAATTGGGTCTACCTGCTCATCAGGAATTGAGGCTTTGATGAACCGAGCAAGGAAAACATAAGGGGTAGGTACTGTCAAGTACCATTCAAGCCTAGCCAGAATTGATTTTTCCATTAGGAGAACTTGTTGGTTAGAATAAGCTTTGTCCGAAATGCAAACAAAATCATTAACCTGCAAATACAGAAATTCAATGTTTGAATTAGCTTGGGCTTAGCAAAATTTAATGTGGGTACTGTTGAAAATTGTAAATGTACCTCCGGAGCCCAAATTTCTTCATATTTGCTTGCAATGAGCATAGCACTCATACCCACTAACTGCAGCTCCCTTCTTGGAACCATCTTCATAGACAAATATCGATCAACAATGTTTATAGTGAGGTAGAGTGTCTCTTTCAGAAGATCAAATTTGTTGTGAACTTCAATCAACCAATCAACTAGAATTGCTCTCATCTTCTCATTTATCTCAAGCTGTGAATCCATGTAGTTATGCACTCTGCACTCATTCTGTACGGCAGAAAACATAATTGACAAGCACCAATTAACGAACAGAAAGACAAACAAACAGACAAAATATGTAAATGTACATCTAAAATAATACCTCTGCAAGCTTGTAAAATTTGTACATGTCTTCAACATACTCCACAACAGCCAACTCATTGTTGACATCTGCAGAATCTATATCAACAATGTCTTCCTTAGGCTTATTTGTCAATCCACAAGCAACCTACAACAGTAGAAAAACATGAAAGAAAAACAAGAAATCAGACACACAGAAAAAAGCACAAAAGAAAAAAATAATAATAAAGAACCAAAAATCAGACCTTGCTTCTAGCAGTAAGGACTGAAGTGAGACTCTGAATTTTTTTCTTGGATGACTTCGAAGGCTTGCTTTCCTTCTTCTTGATATCTTCTTCTTTCACAGTGTCAGAACTGATTACAATGACATTCTCAGGCTTAGGTTTAGGCTTCAGAGGAACTCTTTTCTGCAAGTTTTTGGGGATTGCTACTGCTTTAGCCCCATCTACATTCCCTTCAACTTTCTTCTGTTAAAATTGCATAAACAACCAGATACTGAGCCAAAAAACAAAGAAAAAATTTCCAAGAAACAGAAATTCATTTAGAGAGAGAGAGAGAGAGAGAGAGAGAGGAAGAAAAGAACCTTGTTCTTGTTTTTGTTGTTCTCAGCCACTGCAGCTTGTTGGGCGTTTGCAAGTAATTGTGCACCGAAACTCCTAAAAAATCAATAAGTAAACAAAGAAAGGTTAAGCTAAATTCAATTTAATATTTCGGACATCAGAGAGAGAGAGAGAGAGAGAGAGACCTTGTGATGGGACGAGAGATCTGATTCGGATCTTGATTCTGAGGTTTGCCTTCAACTCCTTTAATAGTGACAAGATTTCCAATATCTCCCAAAGCCCTTCGATTTCTTTCTTTTCCAACCACCTTCTTCTCTTCTTTTCCATCTCTACCCACTGTATACCAAACCCACATACAGATTCCAGTTATAAAAAAATAAAATAAAATAAAATAAAAAATACAAGAAAACCTTCAAAAATCATAAATTCAGGAGAGATTTCCAGGAACCCATTAATCAGAAAACACTAAACAGAGAATCGATAAAGAAAACAGAAGCCTCAAATCGATTTGACAAAAGAAGAAACGAATAAGGCGATGCATACTGAGAATCGATCTTCTTCATTCAAACCCAGAAAATTTCTTTAGAACCCCATCAAGGAAAAACCCACTGTGTACCAAACCCTCATACAGATTCCAGTTAAAAAATACAGGAAAACCATCAAAGATCATAAATTCAAGAGAGATTTCCAAGACCCCATTAATCAGAAAACCCTAAACACAGAATCTATAACGAAAGCTAGAAGCCCCAAATCGATTTGAAGGAACGCAACAGGCAATGGATATTGAGAATCTATGTTCTCATTCAAAGCCAGAAAATTTCTTTACAAACTTATCAAGGAAGAAGCCATTTGGCTTTAAAACATGGAATCGGAAATAAACCCCCAAAGCCCCAACTTAATTTGACGAAAGACGAAATGAATCAATTTTTCATTCAGATCCATCCAGATGATCACGATCATTCAAGGAAATCGAGAATTCAACAGAAATATTTACAACATGGAGAAATAAAACCCCAGAAACTATTTTTGAGAGAGAGAGAGTACCTCTGTTTTGATCCGGAACGATTGTAGAAGCCATGGACGATTCCCTTCAAAGTCTGACTGATCTTCTTTTGAATCGCCTTTCAGATGAAGCTCGCTCGCTCTCTCTCTCTCTCTCTCTCTCTCTCTCTCTCGGTGGGTTTGCAGAATAAGAAAAATGGCTCCCGATTCGATGCCTTTTTGATGCTGAGACTCAACGGTCAGTTTGTCTGGACCGTCGGATCAAATTAGATCTGACGGCTTTGAAAAATTTTTGCCCTTCTTTTTGTAATTTTTAATTTTACTGGAATCCAACCGCCTAACTAAAATTTTTGTTTTTCTTTTTAAGACAACCCTAACATTCATTACCATTCAAGAAAAAAGAGAGGGACGGAGCCAAAAATTTAATATAAGAAAATTTAAAATATTAATTAGAGAAAATTAACTATTCAAGTTTAATTTCATTTCAAATCTGCTCAAAAAATTTCCATGTTAATTAAATAAAATTAAAAGCTTTGAATATTTTTCATTTGAAATAAAAATAATTTACTTTGTCACATAAACTAAATTATTATGATGTTGATTTTTCTTTCATTAATAGGGTAAATGTTATGATCTTGTTGTTTATGTTTTTTTCTTTCATTAAGGAAATCTGACCAAATTCTTTATTTCAATTCAATTAATAATTACCCTTGATTTTTCTTTCATTAATAGAGTAAATATTATGATTCTGTTGTTTGCCAATACATTTTAGCATGATTTTTTAATATACATGATTTATGGGTTATTACGCATATCTAATAAATTTATCAATATAATTATACGTTCAAATTAACAATTAAAATTTCTTACAATAATTTTTTAGAAAAATAATATATTTGTTTGATTTGCATAGTTCGAGAACTATTGCGTATTCCAAAGGGTAGTATGGTAGCTTACTCGTCACACTGTTTCATCAGAGAAACAAACTTGTTCGATATTGTCCCTTGATTTTGAAACTTTTCACATCTGTTACTGTTAGTTTCCTTCATCTTGGTTTTTGTTTTGCTATATTGGTCTATGAAGGTTTGTTTACCTTGAGTTAGTATTGCATTTCCTTTAATTTATATATTTATTTATTTTTGTTGGATAAATATAAATAAACACACTACTAATCCACATTTTAACTCTTTTAGTTGTTCAAACCTATGCAAACGGGAGCAACTATTCCTTTGAAATTTTGAAAAATCATAGGATTTTTTTTTTTTTATGTGGGTTTTTTGTCCACGTTCATTCTTTTGTTTCCATTTTATCTCGCTCTCTCCAGAAATATTGAACTCAAAATGGATTTACTCTTTATAAAATATTATGTCTCATTTCTTCTTAAAAAAATGTTATTAGAATAAAATTATATTAATTTTAGCTCAAAGTTCTTAATTTTGATTGTATACTGTACTTGTCTTAATTATATATCAATTTCTCAAGCCCATAATGTATTTTAGTTGATATTATCTTTGGAGAGTATTTTGTAATTATTTATATGATGTTTTTATTTATTTATATATTATGTGTACATATTCTTGAGCTATATAATTAGCAGACATTGCTTTCTTAGAAAAACTCTTGGATCTGCCACAATATACCTACAGTATCATACCTTTTTAGATTTTTTTTTTTTTTCTGGGTGATAGAGGGAGAATAAGTTAAGTTGTGATATGAAATGTTCACTTTAAACTAAGTACCCATTTGGTAGGACTTTTTTTTTTAGATTTTCTTCTCAAACAAAAATTAAAAACTTTTGAAATAAAATTAAAAATTATTTGGTGTTTTTTTATTTTAAAAACAAACTTATTTCATAATTTTTGAAATAAACTTAAAAGTTAAAAGTTAAAATTTATGTGCATATTTGAAATTTCATATTCTTCAAATAAAGATATAAATAGAATAAAAAGAAATATGATTCCTAAAAAACTATAGTATAAAAAATAAAGAGAAATAAAAACTTCCTTTAAACCTATTTTTTAAGTTTTTATTTGTGCCCGTTTGGTAGGGCTTCTTTTTCGGCTTTTCTTCTCAGAGAAACAAAAATTAATAATTTTTAAAATAAAGGTAAAAAAGTTGTTTGTTAATTTTGTTTTTAAAAATAAACTTATTTCATAACTTTTATAAAAAAGTTAAAAATTAAAAGTAAAAAATTAAAAGTTAAAATTAAAGAAAAAAATATAACATGAGGGTAAATTAATTTATGGCATATACATATTTAAAATTTCATATCCTTTAAGTGAGAATATTAATTTATGGTATTTTTCAAACTATAATTCGGGGATTGGATTACATTGAAATTTTTATCTAAGTTCTTTTCTATTCAACCGTACCTTCTCAAATACCACATCATGTTGCTTAGAAATCCATCGATGATTTTAAATGTTGTCGTGAATACCTCAATTTTGAAAGCTTTTGAGATCCCGTGGTGAAAATATATGTAGGTTTATCCAAGGAAAAAATGAAAAAAAAAAAAAAAAAAGAATTTCTACGGTGCTTGAAACCTAAGGCAAATTTTGAAAAGAGAGATGAAAAGAGGGATTTTTTTTTTCCCTTTACAAGGAAAGAGGGAAATGAAATAAACTCAAATTTTGAACCTTAAAAGCCAATGAAAATTTTAAAGCTTCCTAGATGACCATATGGGTAAAAAAACTCATTAGCACTAGTGAAGATTAAATTGAAGGGATTGAACTAGGGTTGAACAAGGACGAAAACAACTGAAAGAAGGGTTCAAATAAACTACGGTGCAAAACTAATTCATTATTTTTTTTCTTGGCCCCTTTCACATTTTTGCCAAATAAAAATAAATAAATACATAAAAATACTATGACTTTCTTTGCACTTATAAGTAATTCAAAAGATGAATCTTCACAATAATGGAGGAATATTGATAATGTTGAGATATGAGAGTTAAATCTTAGAAGTCCTTAGTTTTTGTCACACAGATTTTATTTGCCACAGTCATTGCACCTTCCAAGGACACCCCCCTTTTAACAAATCCTGTTATCATATAAAGGAGATAATCCAATTGTATATATAACCTTAAATTTATAAATTTTCTATTTAATAAAAAACAAAAAGAATAAAGGTGGAAATTTAAAGAAACCGATCGACATAATCTTCGAGTGGTTTAGAATTTCAAAATTTTTATTAATATTATTTTTCTCATTTTAAATAATATTTTTTAAATATAATACTCTATTTTAAATGCTTTCTTGTTATTAAAATGGTAGCCAAATATGAAATGAGAAAATATCTCATTAGATATTGTTATGATAAAATTTTAATAATAAAAAATAGTTTACCAAGAAATAAACTAGTTCATTTTCATCAATTACCTTTTTCAACGTATATTATGCACCCTAGACAAATTTTATATTGCGTGATCTTAAAATTGTTTAATGTACACTAAAGCATACAAAATAAATTATGAATTATGCACACAACAAATTTTGATCTATGGTCTTAATTTTTTTTTTTTTTTTTGTCTATCAAAATTTAAAATCTGAAAATTATTTAAAAGGAAGTGAATTTCATACAACCATAGAAGATTGAAAAATGATGTTTTCTATATTTATCTATGAATTGTTTACAAGAGTTCAAATAAACAGTCAAAATTCATAAGACCCCAAAAGGTTACAAAAAGGTTACAAAATATACAAATACTATTGTTTTATTTATTTATTTAAACCATCCAATAGAAAATTGTCTAATTACTCTTTTTCTTTTCCCTCAGCTAATTCAAGTACACTCATTTTTATTAAATTATTTATTAAATAATTATTCTTTCACCAAGCAGAAGACCCCAGGCTTCAAGAGAAGTAAGATGATATTTGGTGGAATAAACATATAACAATACAACAATTTACACTAAAAGAAAACGGTCTTTCAGCGACGGGAATTATCGACGGATTTGTGACAGAAAAATCAGCGACGGATTTAGTGACGAAAAAATCTGTTGCTAATTTTTCCGCCGCTAAATCCATCATTAAAATTAACGACGAAAATTTTCCGTCGCTAAAACTTTTTTGAACAAATTAGTGATGGATTTAGTGATGAAAAAATTCGTCGCAAATTTTTCCATCGCTAATCCATCGTTAAAACTTAAAAAAAAAAATTTGTTTATGTTAAATATAATTTTTTATTTTTATTAAATATAATTTTATATTTTTATTTAATATAATTGTTTCTTTTTATTAAATATAATTTTTTGTTTTTATTAAATATAATTTTGTATTTTTATTAAATATAATTTTTTATTAAATATAATTTTGTGTTTTTATTAAATATAATTTTATATTTTTATTAAATATAAATTTTTGTTTTCATTAAACCTAATTTTTTATTTTTATTAAATATAATTTTGTGTTTTTATTAAATATAATTTTGTATTTTTATTAAATATAAATTTTTGTTTTTATTAAATATAATTTTGTGTTTTTATTAAATATAATTTTTTGTTTTTATTAAATATAATTTTGTGTTTTTATTAACTATAATTTTGTATTTTTATTAAATATTTTTTTGCTTTTATTAAATATAATTTTATGTTTTTATTAAATATAATTTTATGTTTTTATTAAATATAATTTTGTATTTTTATTAAATATAATTTTTTTTATTAAATATAATTTTGTGTCTTTATTAAATATAACTTTGTGTTTTTATTAAATATAATTTTGTGTTTTTATTAAAAATAATTTTGTATTTTTATTAAATATAATTTTTTGTTTTTATTAAATATAATTTTGTGTTTTTATTAAATAAAATTTTATGTTTTTATTAAATATAATTTTGTATTTTTATTAAATATAATTTTTTGTTTTTATTAAATATAATTTTGTATTTTTTTAAATATAATTTTGTATTTTTATTAAATATAATTTTGTGTTTTTATTAAATATAATTTTATCTTTTTATTAAATAAAATTTTATATTTTTATTAAATTACGGTATTATATTTTTAATATTGAGAGTTACAAATAAAATATAGAAATAGAAAAAAAATAAACTAATAACATAAATGTGATGTTGATATGGTAGTTAAGTATTTCAAATTCTCTCTCTCACACTTGGGAGCACTTTTCAACAAATTAAAAGCTGGAGCGTGGGAGGGTGGGGCCGGCGGGTCAAGGGACGGGGCGGGTGCCCGGGCTAATAAACTTGGGTTTACTCTTACTCACTTCAGCGACGGATTAGCGACGGAAATTTTTCATCGCTAATAATCCGTCGCTAAATAGGAATAATTTAAAAAATATATATAAAATTAAATTAGCAACTGATTAGCGACGAAAATTTTTCAAATTAGCGATAGATTTTTTTTATCGCTAAATTAGTGAGGTGACTTTTAGTGACGGAAAAATCCGTTACTAATTTTCCATCGCTAATATTTTTAGTGACGAAAATTTGTATATCAGCGATGGATATTTTCGTCACTGATACCCATTTTTCTAGTAGTGTTAATATCTTTGGGAAGATAAAACAAGTAGAATAAGAAAAATAAAAAATCATGGGATGAATATTTGCTTGGAGCATGAGTCAATCTTATTGTGGATAAGTAAAAATTATACCACACTTGATCTTAGCCAAAAGGCCGAGAAAGGTATTGCCTTAAGGAAAATTATTTGTAGTGCCTTAAGGAACAATATTGGTGGATGTACGAAAAACAAGCATAAAATCAATATGTTTTTTGGTCCAATCAAAATTGATTAATATTTTAAGATAATGAAATGACTATATCAAGAAGGAGATGATTAAAATAAATTAGCTATTTATTTTTATAATAAACTAATTTCTTAATATATTAAAATTTTATCATAACAAGGACTGAATAAGTTTTTTTTTTTAATTTTATATTGGGCTACCCTTATAATAATAAAAAGGTTTAAGTTAGAATATTAAATTTAAAAATTTATTATTCAAAGTGGGTAAGAGAATAATATTGATTGCAAGTCAAGTTGAGAATGAGACAATAAAAGGGACAAAAAACCACATTTGTACTAGTTATTGTGAACGTGTTTACCATCATATATACCAATTGGTGAGATAGAAAATCTTGAAAATTCAAATGTATTTGTAAAAATTTTCCCAAAAGAAAAAAAGAAAAAAGTTGTGTTTTGCATGGTGACAGTATGTTTGACCTAATTTTCTTTATAAGTTAGTGTAAAAAATAATAAGAATTTTAAAATTTAAGTGAGAAGTTGTTCACTAATTTTATTTAAAAAAAAATTCTTAAATAGATTATGTAACGAAATAACTTATATAAGTTTTAATATTTAATAAAATTACAATAAAGGGCAATTGATATTAAAATTTCATAAATAATACATAAAATAAATAGTTTCATAAATATTTTAAAATATTCATAAATAATTAAGCTCATACATTTTTAAGATATAATTTCATAAATAATTAAATTAAACATATATGTAACAAAATTTTTTGGGTTTATTTAAATATTTCTTAAATATTCATAAATATTTGAATATTTAAATATATTTTTTTAAAATTTATATATAACAGAATTGTAATATTTGAAATAGATAAAAATAATTTTATCTGCTCACATTTTCACTAAAAATGGGTATAGTACATAAAAAACTCCTTTAAGGAGTTTCTCCTCTTTTTTTCCCTGTTTTCTTTATTAAAAAAATAGTTTTTGAAAAATTATTTGGTCTAAATTTTAGTTTTAAATTGAAAAATGTTAAGCCAAACCAACACTAAGGCGAGGGGACTTCAATTTAATTGCATAAAATATGAAATAAAGTGGATGCCAGTTAAGGTTACAATAAAATATTAAATTCAAGAAATAATTGTATTTTAGATTTGAGTAAGAAGAGAACGAATGCTATATATTATCAAATATAATTAAATATAAAAAACTAAAAATATATAATTAAATTACATTTGAATCAATATTGATTGGCTCAATCAGAAGAGTATTGAAACCTCTTAATCATGTATGAATTTGACTTATCATGAGAACGGAGTAGACCATATTAAAGATCTTTCCTAAAAAAAATCTGACAATAGGTCAACTTAAATCAATTAACAAAAAACAAATAAATAAATCACACTTGGATTGTACGCTTTCTCATCTTTAAAGATGAAATATATGGAATGATCGTTATGACGCGTCCCAAGTCGTTATCAAATCCTTCTTAAATGGGCTTTGAGTATTTTAACCATAATTAATTATTTTTTATTAAAAATCTCAAAGGTGTCTCTAAAAATTAAAAGAAAATAAATTTGATGTCAGACAATATTAAAATAAAATTCATGAAAATAGAAATATATTATTCCATCCATAGGGTGAATTTAGTCTAAATTTGTGATTGGTATTCATTTCCAAAATCCCTTATTTGTTTTTCCTTATTTTTCCCTATTAAGAAAAAAGGAGTAAGATATTAGAGTGGAGCTAGAAAATTTTTCAGGGAATAGAGTATAAAATGGAAAGATTAAAGCCGATGAAGGTAAATATTATATATTTTTTTAAAAGCGATAATAGCATTTATAAAGCATTTTAAAATATTGTAATGATTTTTTTAATCCATATCTTCAAAAATACAATTAAAACTTTACATTTAAAAAAAAAAATTAGCTAAAATTTAAAAGAAACAGTCCCAATCCCATGGCCGTCGTCGGTGATGATAGTATAAATTGTTACATGTACCAATAACTTGATAATTAAATGAATTAAATTTTATATAATAATCTATTTTTAATTAGTAAAATATTTTCCGAATCAAACAAAAATAATTTAGAAAAACTATGTATTTATTTCTTAACTTATTTTATTTAAACGCTCTCGTATTATTCAAATAAATATTATTTTTGCATCTTGTTAATGTGAAATATTTAAATTAAATTTGTTCGACTCAAAGACAACTAAGAAGAATGCATCTTGGTTGTTCAAAATTTAGCTTTTCAAAACATCTAACTCCACTTAGATTCAATAATTAAACCTATGGTCAATTTAATACAATAATAAAATATAAGAATAAGGAGACAAATCTATTTTTGTAGTGGTTCGGCCTTGTACTTACATCTACTCTTCCAACCAAACAAGTCGGGGTCTAGCCACTAACTAGTTTCCACTATTATCAAATCAACTACATACACTCCACTTGTTGACTTCTGATCTTCATACCATGAAGAATCCTTCGTCCAATAATGAAAAATAATTCATAGAATGACTCACTCACTCAACACAACTATACAACTCTAATCAATGCTTAAACAGATGAGTATAAGTGCAGGAAATCAGAGATGACAGCAACTGATTTTTTTTTTTTTTTTTTTTTGTGTTTAGAATGCAGAATTTGTTTCTCAGAATTCAGAAATTTCGTTGCTCTCTATTCTCTTCAAAAAATTACAATTGAATATATCAATCTCTCTTGAATTTCGAAGGTTTTTGTTGCTGAAAAATCTACTATTTCAAAATTCAAATCCTGTTGTAAAAAAAAAAAAAAAAAAAAAAAAAAATCTCAGAGTTACCACTAACAACTCCTCCAACCATCCTGAAAAATAGGTTTCAAATACTCCTTGAATAATAATGTTTACCAGCAGTAAATATTTTTTATTTGAACCTTAAACATCCTTCCAATATATTCAAAATCTGGTTGAATTATATCTATATGATAACTCCTCCAAAAAAATTCGAAATCAGTCTAAAATTTCAGCACTAGCGCAGAATTTTCCAGCTCAATATGCTGACTTTGCCCATTTATTTCTCCATCAAAATCTCGACGAAATTATGCCATGAAATCTCATATCTATTGTCCAACTATAATATTATAATGATGAATAAATAAACTCATAAGTCTCTAACCTGTGATGAAGATATCGAGGTCCAAATACCCACTGAAAATCATATTTTGTCCAGAATTTTTGCTATATAAAATGAGTGACCAAGTAACTTCTAGCTGAATTTTCTCCACCATTCCAATAAGATAAATGTATTGTAATTTCTTGAAGTTAAAACTCCACATACCCTCTTTGAAACACAACTTTCGGTATTAAAAATATTTTATCGTATAAGACAATATGAAGGTCCAAACATAGTCAAATGATCACAGTTTCATACTTAGAAAAATTTCGAAGTATGGAGATTTTGGAATGTAAAGTCCTCTCACAATTCGAAGTCATTTATGGATATCTAGATTTCATTTGGGGTTAAGTGTAGTACCCAAACTACACTTAACTTGCTGGTTTGGACTTCAATAAATATCAAAAAAATCTTGTTTCCATGGCCCAAATAAGCCTTGTTTCCATGACTAGTTCTATGACTTTTCTTTAATAAAACCTATCTATTAATTTTAATATCTGTACACTAAATAAAATTGTTAGAATACCATGAGTGATTTTGTTATCATCAAAACTAAGGAGACAACAATTTTTAACATTCTCTCCCTTTTTGATGACAATAAAACTTTTTAAAAAAAAATGCACAAAAGAGTTTAATAGAGCACATTTAAATCACTTCACTTCTCAAATACATCAAATAACACAAGTAAACACATATATTCAATACTCATTCTTGTTCAAATGATAAAATGATTCAGTTCTCAATTCAAAACTCTTCATAAGTTTATGCCTTTGTTTATTTTCCTTTTAAACATAAGATTTATTATTTGTTTTCCCCCTCAATGTGTGGCAGTCTTCTATTTATGTGGTTTGCAGTGCAGTCTTTCTTTTCTTTTTTGTGCAGAGTTTAATCTTATTCTCCCCTTTTTATTGTATCAAAGGGAAATAAATCAGAACAGTGTATCGAAGAGAACAGGGAGTTTCATTGAAGTCTGACTTCATTACAAAAAAATATATCATTAAAGTACAAAGGAGCCAGTCCTTGTCAGAACATAGAAGCTAAAGACTGAAAACAGAAGTAGATAAAGAAAATCCTATAAACCAAAGAATCAAAACAGGAAGTATCTAAATATAGGATGTAGTCTTTGACAGCAAACTCAGAATTTCAGTGATTTTAGATTGAGTGTCTCTTTGTTGTTCTAGACACTCATCAAGTTTCTTTTCAATCCTTTCCTTCCTGTCATCATCATCAGTTTTAGCATATTTTTTCTTCCTCCTTAAAAATTCACCATGGACAAAAATAGATCTTAGAGTTTTTTCATTGGTTAGTTCAGAAAATAGACAAGCAATGCCACCACTACCTTGAAATTTGCCTTTCCAAAAAGAATTATCCTTAGCCTTCCAAACATTGCTGTTAGAAATGGTTATTCTCATACGAGAAACCATTGATTCTCCTAGGACAGATGGTTCTAGGATAAGATCTTTGAGGGCTGAAAAATCAAATCCTTTAAATTCAAATAGACTCATAAGAACATTGTCATATGGTTTGCTACCTTTGTTCTTATAAATGTGATGAAAAACCACATCAACCATGTCAAGTTCTCTTCCGAAAAGCATTGCAACCAGAATTTTGGTATCTTCCACAATCATTGTTGTTGTGCTTTCATATCTAGAAATTATGCACATCACAACAACCTTGTGCAAAACTCTAACTAACACAGGAAAATCCTTCTCATAGATGTATCCAATTCCAGAGTAAGTATGTGCTTAATAAATTTATAAACATCCTTTTTCTTCATGTCATCTAGAGACTTATCATCTGTTTGCTTAAATCCTAAACACTAAGTAAGATCATTCTTTGTAATTTCAATTCTAAAACCCAATATATTTTATTTCAACACATCTGAACTTTCAGTATCTAAATTCTTGTAAAATTCAAATATTACCTTCCTTATGTGGTTCTGATTTGTGTTGCACAAACCAACACCTCCAATCCTCTCAAGAACAGTTTTCATCTTCAAACTCACTCGCTCAACATAATCAAAATCCACAAATCTACAAGATCCAATGTCGAACATGATCGAACGAGACCGAATGTAAGGGACTTGGATTCAAAGTGGCTGAGGCATTTCTTCCTCGGGAAACTTTTGTTGAGCTTCTTAATATGAAGATTGGGTTTGATTTTGAATAGATTGGGATTGAGAATCATGAATGGATACTGAATTTGATTGAGAATTCAAATTGTGTTCATCATGATGAGAACTTGAAGAGTCACTGCTTGAAGAATTTGAGATGTTGATTGTTAAGGAAGATGGAATATTGGATGGTTTGTTCATGATTCTCGATGATTTTCTTGAAGCCATGATGAATTTTAGGTCTAGGGTTTCTGTTTTAAATTTTCGAATGGAGAGAGAGAGTTAACAGACAAGTTGGAGGCTTTATGAGTTCTGCGCACAGAAAGTTCTATCGGTAATTTTTTTTTATATTTATTAATTCATTTTAATTTTTAAAATGGAAAATATACTCCTATTTCATTTCTAATATATTCAAATCTCTCTCTATCTAAAGGTTTTGTCAAAATATCCGCTAATTGATTTTTTGTTTCAACATATTCCAAAACTACATCACCACTAAAACATGATCTCTAATAAAGTGGTGTCTAATTTCTATATGTTTTGATCTTGAATGATTTATTGGATTTTTGGTAAAACAAATGACACTTGTGTTGTCACATTTTATGACAATATTTTTGTAATCTAACATACAATCTCTAAGTTGTTGTTTTAGTCACAAAATTTGAGCACAACAATTTCCTATTGAAACATACTCTGATTCTGCTGTAAATAAAGCTACTGAATTTTGTTTCTTAGATACCTAATTTATGATTCTATCACCTAAAAATTGACAAGTACCCGAGGTACTCTTTTGATCAATTTTGCAACCGGCATAATCGGCATCCGAATATCCAATTAATTCAAAATTTGAATTTTTTGGATACCATATTCCTGAATTTTTGGTATCGGCTATATATTTTAAAATTCTTTTGGTGGCTTTTAAATGTGCTTCTTTAGATTTGCTTTGAAATCTTATATACAAGCATACATTAAATAGAATATCGAGTCTAGAAGCGGTTAAGTATAGAAATGATCCTATCATATTTCTATAAAGTTTTTCATTCACATCTTTTCCTTCTACATCTAGGTCTAATTTAATAGAAGTAGACATAGGGGTATTAACATGTTTTGAATTTTCTACACCAAACTTTTTAATCAATTCTTTTGTATATTTTTCTTGATTTATAAAAATACCATGAGAAGATTGTTTAATTTGCAATTCAAGAAAGAAATTTAATTCTCTCATCATAGACATTTCAAATTCATTCTTCATGATGTTGCTAAATCCATTATACAAATGTTCATTTGTTGAACCAAACACAATATCATCAACATATATTTGAACAATAAGAATATCATTATCAATGTTTAATAAACAATGTGATATCTACATTTTCCTTTTTAAAGTTATTTTTCACAAGATATTCACTCAATCTATCATACCATGCTCTTGGTGCTTGTTTTAGACCATATAATACCTTTTGCAATTTATAGACATAATCTTCCTTACTATGTTCCTCAAAACCAAAAGGTTGACTACATATACTTCTTTTTTTATGTAGCTATTTAAAAATGAATTTTTGACATCTATTTGATATAGTTTAAAATTCTTAAAACATGCAAAAATCAAAAGTAATCTAATAGCCTCTAATCTAGCAACGGGTATAAAAGTGTCATCATAATCTATTCATTCCTCTTGTGAATATCCTTTGGCAACTAACCTAACTTTATTTCTTATAACATTTTCCTTTTCATCCAATTTGTTTCGAAAAACCAATTTAGTTCCAATTATTGATTTATCTTTTGGTTTTGATTCTAAAGTCAAAAAATTATTTCTTTTAAATTGATTTAATTCTTCTTGCATAGCTTCTATCCAACTTTCATCTTCTATGGCTTCTTCTATAGTTTTCGGTTCTATGGTAGATATAAATGAAAACTGATTTTCAATATCTCTATAGTTTGATCTAGTTCTCATACCTCCACTAACATCTCCCATTATATTATTTGGTAAATGACTAGACGGAAATTTCTAACTTCTAATTATTTCTTTTTTTTGCTCATTTTCATTTGTTTCATTTAGATCATCTTGTTTTTCTTTTTGTTTTTCAAGGGGGATTTTATATTGAATAACATGATCATTTTCTAATTTTTCTTTTTGAAATTCATTTTCATGAAATTTAACATTTATCGTTTCTTCTATAATTTTAAACTCTTTATTAAAAACTCTATAAGTCTTGCTATTTAAAGAATATCCTAGAAATATTCATTCAATGGCTCTTTCATCAAATTTACCTCTAATATTCATATTATTTTTCAGAATAAAACATGTGCATCCAAATGTATGAAAATATAAAATATTTGGATTTCTTCCTTTAAGAATTTCATATGGGGTTTTACTTGTCATAGATATTGTGTAGACTCTATTTATTATATAACATGTTGTAGATGCGGTTTCGGCCCAAAAATATTTTCCTACACCACTATCATTTAACATAGTTCTAGTTATTTCTTGAATTGTTCTATTTTTTGTTCAACTACTCCATTTTGTTATGGTATGTAAGGTGTCGAAAAATTTTGATTTATTCCCTTTTTATTACAATATTGTATAAAATCTAAGTTATCAAATTCTTTTCCATGGTCGGTTCTTAAACTAACTATTTTTAAATTCTTTTCATTTTGAATTTTCTTTGTAAAAATTTTAAAGGTTTCAACATTTTTGTAAGTTAAAAATAAAATTTAAGTAAATCTAGAAAAATCATCTATTATGACTAATCCATATTTATTTCCTCTAAGACTTAGGTTTCTAACCGGTCCAAACAAATCCATATGTAACATTTCTAGTGGTCTAGATGTGGAAATGTAATCTTTACTCTTAAAAGATGTTTTTACTAATTTATTCAATAAACATACACTACATGCTATAGGTTCTTTCAAAAAAATTTCAGAAATTTCTCTAACTAAATTTTCTTTAGACAATTTTTCTAATTGTTTAAAGTTTATATGTCTTAATTTTCTATGTCATACAAAAATATCATCATTAAAAGATATCAAGTAATTTTTTTTTTAAAATATTTAAAATTATAGAGTCTACTATATAAAAATTTCCTAACATAATTCTTTCAAAAATTTGTTCATGTGACTCACTATCAAATATTATGCATTTATTCTTTTTAAATAATACATCATATTCTAAATCACACAATTGAGTAACACTCAACAAATTATGCATTAATTTATCAACAAAAAACACATTCTTTATAGAAGTAGAGTTTATACCTATAGTACCTTTTCGAATTATTTTTCTTTTTTAATTGTCTCCAAATGTCACTACTCCATGATTCTTTCTTTCAAGTTTCTTAAAAATAAGGCATCACCCGTTATATATCTCGAGCATCCGCTATCAACATATAATTTTCCTTTTATTTTTGCCTCTTGTTCCTACACACAAAGAAAACCATCATTTGTTCTTTGGAATCCAAACAAATTTGGGTCCTTTTGAAAACAAACTTGTATTTGAATTAAATCTATCTTGATATGAACTAAGCTTGTTCAAGAAACAACTCCTAACTAAATGACCCAATTTATGACATATGTAACATAAAACATTATTTTTATTTTTTGCATAACTGGATCTATAAGGCAAATAATTCTGCATATTACTAAATTTATTATACCTAGTTCCAGAATTAAATTTTCTGTAAAAATGCAGTTTTTCACCAGATCTTCTATGAGTGTTTCCATGGGTGCTTTTATGGTTACTTCTGTATCCATTTCTGTGTGTCAGTCTGTGATATTTTTCTACAGTTTGTGAAAAGTTTCTGTGCATAAATTGTGTAGAATGTGAGTGTGTTTTCTGCAGGTTTTGTGTGGTTTGTTGGGCAATTTTTGAAACATGAATCTTATTTTTCTCAGCAGTCATTTGTAAGCTTCTGTGAGTGTTTACTGCAGGCTGAACTATGCTATTATTTTCTGTTTCTATGGCTCTAACAAACCCACCATTGTTAGAACTCAATGCTATATCATGATCACGAACATAATCTAAACCTTTCTTGGAAAAATCCATTCTTTGTATGGAAAGTAAGTTGGTTAATTTTTCATCATTCTCATGAAACTTTTAAAATGTATTGTCTATTGATTTTGATAGTTCAACAATTCTATTTTTCAAAATATGTATCTCATTTTTCAGCTCACTATTTTCAGATTTTAAGCTTTCATTTTCAGTATTTAATAAGTCATTGGTTTGTCTAAACAAATCCTCCCCATTTTCTAATGTGATAATTCTATTTTTCAGTTCTGAAATTATGCACAACAAGTTGTCAGATTCAGCAATGTCTATTGAGTTATCAGAGATCACCTCATCATTTGCCATAAGACAAAGATCTCCTCATATACTTCAGAACTTTCATCGTTTGAATTTTCATTTTCTGAATCACTCCATGTCACCATTATGACTTTGCCTTTTTTCTTGAATGCTTCAATCTTTTTCAACAGCACTGTACACTCATATTTGATGTGTACTTTCTTCTTGCATTCATAATGGATTTTGTCATTTTTTTACTCCATTTTTCTGCTGTCCTTTCCTGCATTGGACTTAAACTTTTGTGAGTTCTGAAAATTCTTAGATTTAAATAACTTTTTACCCATTTTCTTAAAGGTACGAGAGAGCTTCTTGGCTAGCATGTTGATGTCTTGATCACTGCTATCTTCTTCTACAGAATTCTCATTTTCTTCAGCTGTAAATGCTATGGACTTCTTCTTATTTTCAGATTCTGCAGTATGGAAAATTTTAGCCTCATAGGACATCAATTTTCCTCTCAATTCATTGAGGGACAGCTTGTTTAAGTCTTGTGCTTCCTCAATAGCAGTCTTCTTGGCATCCCAAGTTCTTGACAAAACTCGAAGAACCTTCCTCACTTGATCTGAATCTGAAATTCTTTTTCCAAGAGTATCAAGTTCGTTAGTAATTATAGAAAACCTATTAAACATATTCTTTACACTTTCTCCTTGCTGAAATCGAAACAGCTCATATTCTTGCATCAAGAGATTGATTCGTGTCTCTTTAACAGTGCTGGTTCCTTCATGTGTAATACACAACCTGTCCCATACTTCCTTTGCTGTTGCACATGAAGAGACTAGATTAAATTCAGTTGGTGAGATGGAACATAAAAGCAAATGTTTAGCACGAGAATTAATAGACATCTTTCTCTTGTCATCTTCTGTGATTATGGGCAACTTAACTTCTAAATTTCTAGAAGTAATCACTTCCCAAACCTCATAATTAGTGGATTGAATGAATGTCTCCATCTTACATTTCCAATGGGAAAAGTTTGCACCATCAAAGTATGGTGTTCTGCTCACGGCCTGACTATAGTTGTAGGGAAAAGTCATGGATCAATTACTCTAAAGAGATCTCTTTAGTGAAGTAGAGAATCTGCTCTGATATCAATTGTTGGTCCCAAAAACAACTAAGGAGGGTTGAATTAGTTGTTCAAAACTTAGTTTTTCAAAAATCTAACTCCACCAAAATTTAATAATTAAACCTATGGTCAATCTAATGCAATAATTAAAGGTAATAGTAAGGAGACAAATCTGTTTTTATAGTGGTTCGGTCTTGGGTCTACGTCCACTCTTCTAGCCAAACAAGCCGAGATCTAGCCACTAGTTAGTTTTCACTATCATCAAATCAACTACATACACTCCACTTGTTGACTTCTGATTTTCACACCATGAAGAATCATTGGTCCAACAATGGAAGATAACTCAGACAATGACTCACTCACTCAACACAACCATACAATTCTAATCAATGCTTAAACAGAGGAGTATAAGTGCAGGAAATCAGATATGGCAGCAGCTGATTTTTCTTTTTTTTTGTGTTTAGGATGCAGAATTTGTTTCTCTGAATTCAGGAATTTCGTTGCTCTTTGTTATCTTCAAAAAATTGCAATTGAATGTATCAATCTCTATTGAATTTCGAAGGTTTTTGTTGTTGAAAAATCTGCTCATTCAAAATTCAAATCCTATTGTAAAAAAAAAAATCTCAGAGTTACCACTAACAACTCATCTAATCATCTTGAAAAATAGGCTTCAAATGCTCCTTGAATAATGATGTTTACCAGCAGTAAATATTTTTTTATTTGAAACTTAAATATCATTCTAATATATTCAAAAGTTGGTTGGATTATATCTATATGATAGCTCCTTCAAAAAAATTCGAAATTAGTCCAAAATTTCAGCACTGGTATAGAATTTTCCAATTCAATATGCTGACTTTGCCCATTTATTTCTCCATCAAAATCTCGACGAAATTATATGATAAAATATCATATCTATCATCTAACTATAGTATTATAATGATGAATAAATAAACTCATAAGTCCCTGACCTGTGATGAAGATATCGAGATCCAAATATCCACTGAAAACCATATTTTATCCAGAATTTCTGTTATGTAAAATGAGTGATCAAGTAACTTCTAATTGAATTTTCTCCACCATTCCAACAAGATAAATGTATTGTAATTTCTTGAAGTTGAAACTCCACATACCCTCTTTGAAATACAACTTTCGGTATTAAAAATACCTCATCATATAAGACGATATGAAGGTCTAAACATGGTCAAATGATCACAGTTTCATACTTAGAAAAATTTCTAAGTATGAAGATTTTGGAATATAAAGTTCTCTCACAATTTGAAATCATTTATGCATATTTAAACTTCATTTAGGGTTAAGTGTAGTACCCAAAATACATTTATCTTGTTAGTTGAGATTTTAATAAATATAAAAAAAATCTTACTTCCATTGCCTAAATAAGCTTTGTTTTCATGATTGGTTCCATGTTGGTTTTATTACTTTTCCTTAATAAAACCTATCTATTAATTTTAACATCTATATATTAAATAAAATTATTAGAATACTACGAAAAATTTTATTATCATCAAAACTAAGGAGACAATAATTTTTAACAAAATTTAAGGTTCTTGTCTACATAAGTGCCCTTTTCTCATACTCAAGTTAAATGATTTTAGGTTTGTTTTTCCCATAATAAAAATAAATTATAAATAATAATAATAATAATAATAATAATAATAATAATAATAATTGGAAACCAGAAAGAAAATATCCGACAAGGTAACGTGGAGATCTCCCACAAAAAGATATGAAAACGGTCGATTCTTCTCAACGGTCACGCAAACTTGAATTTTGAAGCCCTCTCTCTCACAAAAGAAGAAAGTAGAAGGAGAAACAATTTTTTTTTTTTTTTTCCCAACCCCTTTCTCTCGCAAGCCCCAGAAACTCTTCATAGCTCTTTTGCTTTACTCTCTTTCAAGATCGTTTCTTTCTACTATTCCGGAGATTTGATTCCATGGAAGAGGTTGAATTCGACGCATTTCAGAAAGACCAAGAAACCCTAGATTTCAGTTCTTCTAGGGTTTTCGATTGGAAGAGTAATCTGAGCAGCCATCAAGTTCCGTTAGAAGGGAACAAATATTCGGTGGACGGGTTATATTTGGTTGATTCTGTGCTTTGCGATTCTGGTTTGAGGCTTATTTCATCTGGGTTCGTCAGATCTAATTGCACAGGTTAGAAAAAAATTAGGGTTCTTAATGATATTTTTATCTTCTTTTTTGTTTACTTTCTTCGGTTTTATCTCAGATCTAGCTTATCTTTGAATGATTTCTGCAAAAAGTTTGAACTATCTTCTGTCTTTGGTTTTACCTTTCTTGCTGCCTGTAAAGTTCTAGAAAATTAGGGTTTTAGGGTTGAAATATGGTTTTATTCTGATCCAAATGATCCAATTCAAGTATTTTGACTATGTGAGTGTGTTTTTTTTTTTTTTTTTTTTTTTTTTTTTCCTTTGAACCATAGAGGAAATTGTGTTGTTTGTAAATGCTGGGGGTGAGGCTATGGCTGAAGAGGACTCCAGTATGAATTTTCATGGTGATATGTTTTTCGAAGGTGGGAGTGATTTAAGAACAGAGGAGTATATTTCTGAAGGTGGTGATTACCCGGTACTTTACCAGTCCGCACGGTTGGGAAAATTTTCCTATAGATTTCTTAGTCTCCCACCTGGAGACTATTTTGTTGATCTTCATTTCGCAGAGATTATAAACACAAATGGGCCTAAAGGAATGAGGGTGTTCAACGTTTTCGTGCAGGACTGTAAGGCAAGCCAGTTGAACTATAAACATTTGTACTCATTATTTCATAGTAACCTAGCAATTAATGGTTAGATTCTTGTTAACCATGTTAATCTCTGAAGTTGGCAGGTTCTAGCTGAATTCGATATATTCTCCATTGTTGGAGCCAACAAGCCATTGCAAGTTGTTGATTTGAGAGTCAATCTTAAGGAGGAAGGGGAAATTGTGATAAGATTTGAAGGAGTCCATGGAAGCCCAGTTGTTAGTGGGATTTGCATTAGGGAAGCACCAAAGCAAACATGTAATCTCATATGTTTTTCATTATTTTATCTGGACATACTTTTGAGTTTAGAGAAATCTATTTAACCTGTTATGAACTTGTTTTCAGCTCTTCCAGAGAAGCATGAATATCTTGTATGTAACAACTGCACGGCTGAGATTGAAGTATCTTCAACCCAGGTTAGATGCAGAGTTGAATTGAAAATGTAGCTTTGGGGCATGGGTTGTTAATGTTTCTTATTGATGTTTTGCTTTTTATATGGTGTGGCAGATGAAATTCATGCAAACACAATCTACAGCCAAGTATGAGAAGAAGATAGAAGAGTTAACTATGCAGTGCCAACTCAAGACTGATGAATGCTACCAGGCTTGGATGTCATTAACTGCTGCAAATGAGGAGCTACAGCAAGTGAGGCTGGATCTTGGAGATAAATTGTTGCAGACATGCTCTCTTGGTAAGATGAGAATTTTATTGAGTTTTCTTGGGTTCTCTTTTCCTAGAATGTCTGGTAGCTCTTCTGAAAGTGGAATGACCTTTGAAGAAGTGTTTTTTGATGATCTAACAAATGACTTACCTTCTTTTTCTTATTTAGCTTGTTTCCAGTGTACTCATGAACCTGCCATAGCCGGATAATGAAAAGTCTAAACTTCCTTCCTGAACTCTCTCTAGTTCTCATAGTTGAAGGATAGACAGTGAAAGTTACAGGGTCCAATGCTGAGACCTTCTTGGAATAGGGGAAAATATCTATGAGCAACCATTTTTTTAGGTTCGTTGCTTCTATGATTCAGTTACTAATGAGTCTTTGTTGCTTAGATCAAACTGTTGGGAAACAAGAAGAAACATTGAGGAGCATTTCTACTAGATATGAGCATGATAAGAAGCTCTGGACTGCAGCAATTAAAAATTTAGAAGAAAAAATAAAGGTAGCATCACATTTTTTTTTCTTTTTTATGGATGTTATTTTTTTATTCCTTGTAGAAAAGTTCCTTGCATCCTGGTTCTTATTTCATGTCAGTTAGCTTGAATCTTTGCAGATACTGAAGGGGGAATACTCCCAGCTTGCCTGTGAAGCACATGAGTGTGCCGGTTCAATTCCTGAGCTAAACAAAATGGTATTTGCAGTTCAAGCCTTGGGTAAGTTACTCCAGTACTCTGGCTTCTTTATTCAATGTTGGAGTAGATGTGCTTAACAGAATCACTTTGCAGTTGCTCAGTGTGAAGATCTCAAAGTGAAGTACAGTGAAGAGCAAGCAAAAAGAAAGAAGCTTTTTAACCAAGTTCAAGAGGCAAAAGGCAAGTGCCACAGTTTTTTAAGTAACTCGTTAACCTATTAACTCTGTTCATGTTTAAGTAACTCACTAACTATCGCTGCTTAATAATCACAGGGAATATAAGGGTGTTCTGCCGGTGTCGTCCACTAAATAGTGGGGAAATATCATCTGGGTCTGCAACCATTGTAGACTTTGATGCAGCCAAGGATGGAGATATTGGTATCCAGACAGGTGGTTGCAACAAGAAGATTTTCAGATTTGACAGAGTCTACACCCCAAAAGATGATCAAGGTGTGAGGATTATTTTAGTTAAATAGATATTATTTAATGCATGCAGAATTATTGTGTAATTGTTTTGGAATCTGAATTCGGACCAAAACCAAGATGTAAATTTTCTGTTTCCTCAACAGTTGATGTCTTTGCGGATGCCTCGCCGATGGTGATTTCAGTGTTAGATGGCTACAATGTTTGTATATTTGCATATGGGCAAACTGGAACAGGAAAAACTTTCACAATGGAGGGTACGGAGCAGAACCGAGGAGTCAACTATAGAACTCTTGAGCAGTTGTTTTTGATTGCTAAGGAAAGATGTGAAACATTTAAATACGGCATCTCTGTCAGTGTGCTTGAGGTTTATAATGAACAGATCAGAGACTTACTTGGAGCATCTCCAACTTCTAAGAGGTAAAATAAGGTTCTTCATGGTTTATTGCCTAAATTTGAAGGCATAATAGCTTTTCGGCACCATGAACTCATCTAACCAGATAATTATTTGCCTAGAACTGACTCCCAGCTTTTATTTTTTAATTTTACACGTCAAGGTTGGAGATAAAGCAAGCTTCAGAAGGTTTTCATCATTTACCTGGAATTGTGGAAGCCAAAGTTAATAACATTGAGGAAGTATGGAAAGTGCTGCAGGCTGGGAGCAATGCCAGGGTAATTGGTTCTAATAATGTGAATGAGCATAGCAGCCGATCCCATTGGTACTATTCTGCATCTGAGCTTCCTCTCCTTCAACTTTGATATTTTATAATCATATTACTTCTCTCTCTCTCTCTCTCTCTCTCTCTCTCTCTCTCATTAGCCATTAGTCATTTAGATATCTTCAATTGTTTTCAGCATGCTTTGCATAATGGTTAGAGCAAAAAATTTAATGAATGGAGAATGCACAAGGAGCAAGCTTTGGCTTGTGGATCTGGCTGGAAGTGAGAGACTTGCAAAGACTGATGCTCAAGGAGAACGTCTCAAGGAAGCTCAAAATATCAATAGATCGCTTTCAGCTCTTGGAGATGTTATATCTGCCTTAGCTTCCAAAAGCAGTCATATCCCATATAGGTTGTTATTTGACCTTGCATGATTTCAAATTGCTGTAGTACTTAATACTTATATTCTGATAATTCCCCCTCCCTCAAATGTTTACCTTCTGGTTTCAGGAATTCCAAACTGACGCATTTGCTTCAAGATTCATTAGGTAAATTCAAGATACTGCACCTCCTCTTTCTCTATGCCAGTCTGACCAATCGGTAATATCTTAAAATTTGGTTCTGTTTTTGTAATGAAACTTTTAATTCTGCATTGCAGGAGGTGATTCAAAGACATTAATGTTTGTTCAAATCAGTCCTTCAGAACATGACTTAAGCGAGACTCTTAGTTCTCTAAATTTTGCAACTCGTGTTCGAGGGATTGAGTTGGGTCCTGCCAAAAAGCAGGTTGATACAGGAGAGCTTCAAAAGATGAAAGTGATGGTATGGTTTTTATTTCCTCCCATTTATTCCCTTCAAGCTATATAGTGTAATGAGTTCAAAATTTGATCCTTTTTTTTTTTTTTACATTATTTTGTGAAGCTTGATAAAGCAAGGCAAGAATGCAGATTCAAAGATGAATCTTTGAAAAAGCTAGAGGAGACTTTACAGAACTTTGAAAATAAAATTAGAGGTAAGGATCAAATCCACAAAAACCAACAAGAAAAAATCAAAGAACTTGAAAGTCAACTAGAGTTGAGGACAACATTATACTGCCAGTCGGAGAAGCAGATCTCACAACTTTCTGACAGTTTGAAGAGCAAGGAAGAAATTTGCAATAGCCTCCAACAAAAGGTTATTTTGCTTGGATAAAATTGTTTTTAGTCAGTTCACCCCCCATATGATGGTAAAACATAAAGAACAGAAAGAGGAAGCAATAATGATTAAATCCTAATCTATTTACTCTCTGTTATAGGTCATGGACCTAGAGAACAGGCTTCACAATCGTGACCAGTCAGAGTTCACCTTGTATCAGCAGAAGGTCGGTTTTGTCCTGTGTTTTCCCTATGTTCTTGTTTCTGGTAGAATGAACTAGAAGTACTCCTAACTCTTATGGATTTTGTATATTGAGGATGAAACAGGAGTCCATTTTTGTGTTTTTCCTGTTGTATCATCACAAAACATACTTAGATGCAAGACTATTTCACTGTCAAGCAAGTTCAGGATGCAATAATCTTTTACTATAATATGGCGCATAAAGAATGCTAAGAATGCAAAGTCAGAGTTGGAGTCTATGTCTTCTGTCCCGATGAATCATGTTTGGAGGCTAACTACATCTTTTAATGTCAATCAGGTGAGAGAGCTAGAGAACCAATTGAGAGAAAAGACACAAGAATCAGAGTCAAACTCACATATTCTTCAGAAGAAGGTTGTGCAACATCAAATAGTACTTTCAGTAGTTGAGGTTAAATACAGCATAAAGCACCTTACCTAAGCTTACTGTTTTTTACCAGGTTAAGGAGCTAGAGGGAAGGCTGAAAGAGCAGGATGACAACTCAGTGTCCTTACTTCACCAAAAGGTTTTTCTTTCATTCCTTCGTCTCTGACTCTGTCAAGTGCCATATCCTGAAGAAAAAATTTACAACATTTACGTTTTTTATGTTACCATAGATCAAGGAGCTCAAAGACAAACTGAGGGAGAAACAACAGCAAAAGAAGTTGGATAACAAAGTAACGCCAAGTTGTACTGACAAATCAAGAACTACACCTAAGGCAGTAAAAGTAATGTCAAGAGATGAACATATGAGTGACATTGAGCCTCATATATTACGAAGCTCAAACTCCACAAGTCGTTCAGCAAATAATGGGGGTACCGCAGTGAAAGGCACTGACTACTTCCTCCACGAGTCAAGAAGGAAAAGGGAGTTCAGCATTGGAGGAATAGAAAACAACATGAATCTGCCACCTCTAACTGATAAGAAGATTAGGAGGTCCGACCCACCAAAACCAACAGGAAGGCTCTCGAGGACAATGACAAAGCCCGTCTCCACTTCTTTGCAAAGACCCGCTCCTCATACCAGAATTAACAGAGATCAAGTTCAAGGAGTGAAGGACAACAAGAAGAAGATTTGGAATAGGTAGTGGAGAATTCTTGCACTTCGTTGTGTTGCTATTCTAGATGGCATGGCCTCGTAATGAGATATAGATCCCTATTCTAGATGGCATATCTTTACTTTGTTCAAGTATTGTACAATTTCGTAATGAGATATAGATCCCTAATATCCCAATTCTTTGAAGCTGACAACAATTTCTCCTCTATGTTCCTTTGAGACAAAATATTGATTTCTATTTTATTGATATTTGATCAGAGCTTGACATTTCTTTTTTTTTTTCTTTCATATACCTCCAAAACTGATTCTTAAGGAGCAAACCCTCCATGGTGTCCTCACGGAGGGGGGCTTTATTGATATCTATAAATATAATTCCTTTTGTAATTTTTGTCTACTCCATTTAATTTTCTATTAGAAAGTTCAGGCCAATAAATCTTGTCTTTTATTTTATTTATTTTTTATTCTTGAAGCAGATAATTGATGTAAAAATTTGAAATAAATCAAGATTTTAAATTAAATTGGGATTTGAATTAAATTTCAATTTTGAATCAAATTAGAATTTTTAATTAAATTGTTGTTTTGAATTCAAAAATTTTTTATTAATGAATTATTATTTTCAACTAAATTAACGTTTCAAATTTATGGTCGATTATATGAGGTCTGTTAATTTTACTGCAAATCACATCATATCCCTACCATGCCATGTGAGCACGTTAATGACGTGGCATGTATCACATCATCATTTTACTACCGTGACATTAGTATTCTGTGCCACGTGTTATGCGACATCAGAATATAAAACCTCACTCGTGTGTCATGTCACGCCAATATAGCACTTAATTGTGCTATTTAGTGTTGAAAAAATTTAATTTTTATATTTTAAAAAATTTGAATACTCAATTATTATATTTTAAAATTTCATAACTTAATTGCAACTTTGTTATAAAGTTTAAAAGCGTGAGATGTAACCAACTTGACAATATATATATATATATATATAAAGTTTTTCTTAAAAAATATTGGAAAAGTTAATGGGCTTCCAAAATTACAAGATGATAGCACCAAACCTCCAAATTCTCTACTAGAAAAAATTGCAAACAACATAATGTTATATATTAGTAGAACTTTCATGAATTAGAATATATGTATAGTAATTACTTATGAACTAAATATTTTAAAAATAAATGTTAAAATCTTAATTATCTAATGTTTTTGTTTGTGATGATAGCGGGTTCTCATTGATTTTATGCAGGAAGAATTATTTAATTTTTTTTAATAAAAAAAACATGGTATAAAATTATGAGGGTATACAGAGAAGAACATGGGTCGTCTGGATCGTTGAGGGCTTGTAAGTGACTGCTGACGGTGATGGATGGCATAAGTGCTCTCTATCACTCGTCAATCTTCTCTCTTCTCTCTCTACGTCAGAACAAGACTTCAAACTTGAAAAACAGAAATCCAGAGAGAGAGAGGGTGGTTTTATGTGATTGAATTCCAAGAGAGAAGCGGAGTAAAAAGATAGAGGATAACTTTGATTGCTTTTGAACGAACCATGGGAAGAGAGAGAGAGAGAGAGAGAGATCACATGGGAAGAATATCGTAAATGTCGGTACCAGGCGATTCAATTGTTTGTTTTCACAATCTCGATAAATAATAGCATGTGAATAAGTAGAATTTAAAAATTATTCTTTCTTTTTTATCTTAAATTTGTAGTGATATTTGGTATTATAAAGAAAACATTAAGTTAAATGTATAAATTTTTAGTGCACCTTGCTCTTTCTTTTCTTTATCCTTTCTTCAATTATCTTAGTAATTCTTAAAAAAATATATATATATTTCATACCAACAATTCATAAATCTGGTAAAAACTAAAATCTCTTAATTAAAATTTTGAGTTCAAGCCTTGATAATAGAAAAATAGATATTGGAAGAGCTAATTTCTTAATTGAGTTTCACAGCTACTTACGAATTAGTCAAGTTTTTGGGTACCGGTGGTGAATTTAAAAAATATATATATATTTTGTGACACTATCATTAAACATAAAAATAATAGTAACAATTAACTGAAGAAACAAATTTTCTTTTAATTGATCCAAAGTTGCACGAATCCAAATTATAGTAGTAGAGTAAAGACTTTTTATTTTTTATGAAAATTTACTTTTTAATTTGTTAATATTTTGTTCTGATAAATTCATTTTATATGTATTTCTTATTTAAATTTGTGTTACTTTTCATTTAAAAGAAAATTATGGTAAAAATATTAATTTAATAGTTGGGACATAAACATATGTAGCAATATGATGACACAGAGTAATAGAACTGAGAAGGGAAGGACGGGGAGGAGAGATCTGGATTCACATACCACTAGCGGGTAAAATGGTATAAATCATATATATATTTTTTTCTTTTTACATTATATTTAGCTTGTGCAGGAACTATATTTATGTATTTGTTTTTTTTTTTTTTGGTAAGTAATGGCCTAGATTATAAAAGTATGGATTTTTTTTTTTGTGCAAAGAATTTTTAATTAAATTATTGTGTGGGGTTCTGTTGGTATTAATATCTATGACCACTTTTATTATTCAACAGTCTAATTATATCACTAGAAAATCTAACTTTACCATTCAAAAACCTAATGTTAGCAGATGAGTTTTTGCATCTACACATCATACCTTCCAGTAAGAACATCAGGAGGTTTTTGAATGGTAATATTAGCTATCTGAGTGAAAATATTAACTTTATAAATATAACCCCCGGGTATTGAATACCCACAGAAATTATAGAATTTTTCATTGTGTTATTGACGAGGTAATAGATAATTAATTTAGTGAGTAAAGATATTAGATATCTTAATATTTGAAATTTAAGAATGAAAAAAAAAATTATATTAGAAGAGTTTTTTAAATTGAGATAATATTCAGATCAAATTAATCGAAATATATCGGTTATTAAAAAAAATATATCGTTATCGGTGAAGTGGGCACCGACAAGTGATTGTCTAAACTTATATCTGCCGGAGGCCCACAAGATGGGCCTTGGGTTTGATAATTCAGTCGATCAACATGTCAATCTGAAGCATGTTGGGTCACCGCCCACTTGCTCATTGTCCCTAGGAGCTTTGAGGCATCTTGAATGCGGATTAAACTTGTTGCTGGTTTTGGTGGGATCACAAAAGGCCGAAATGCGAATAGAAGGAAAAAAATGGTATAGGGTAGCATACATCCCAAAAAACTAACTCCTATTCCAAAAGTTTTAAATAACCATACACACATGCACTCACGCATGCCCGTGCAAGAGCACTCTCAGAGATCTTTTCATGAATAAAAAAGAAAAAGAAACCAATTTCCCTCCTCCAAGTAAACCAAAAAAATACAAGCCTCATGGATTTGTTATGGCTCAGGGACTAATCAGACTACTCAGTATCATCCCTTGTAGTTTTTGTATGAAAGCACCCTCGTGGGGTGTAACCCGTCAGAGGGTCTCCTCTAAAGATAAACAGGAGGCAAGCAAGGATCATATTGTTTTGAAAGAAGAATGTGGGAAAGATGCTGACTTGTCATAAGTTCAATGTAATGAACAATAATGGAACTTGTCCTTAAACCAAAAATCTTCATCTGAAATCTTGAATAACATGCTCTCTCCTCGTCACGGATATGCATCTCTATTAATCTCTGGATTTAACTGTGGCACAGCCAACCAGCAATTTAATTGTAATTATAAAGGTGTTTTTCATGGTTGACGGATTTATAATTTTCACTAATTTCGGTTAACTAGAATTGATCTTGTGTTACCTTGGAAATGCTTTGTGATAAAAGGGCAATAGAAGGATGAATATTTCTGATTACAAAGTCAAACCCAAAGGTATATAGTTTGCAAAAGTTGTGTCACATGTATCTATCCATAAAATAATTCATGGTGCTAGATCACTTGGCTTTCAAGTGGTGGGACTACAGTTTCTATATGATGGCAACCGGTTTAATAGTGTGAACTTTTCTTATTCCTATGAGATCCCAACTCTCTTATAATTATTTGATAAGAAAAAAAATCCCTTACAAATTCAAATCTTCCTTAATCCCCTAAAATTCTAATTCTCTTGAACTCCTAAAAAGGAAGGAAACCTTTTTAAAATTCTGAACCTTCTTTAATCTCAAGAAAGTCTAAATTTTCTAAAAGTCTTTGACTACAAACCTTGTTATTTCAGAAGACCTCATATAAAAAGAAATTAGAATTTTCTACATCTCTTAGAAAACTCTATATATATAGAGTAAAGGCAACCTATAAGGATATGTCTACATACTCATAGGGGGACAACTATATACTCAACTTTACATACAATTAGAGGTACAGCTTCATATTAAATTTTATATACCATTAGAGCTATGACTTCATACTCGTACACATAGATTATATTACATGGCATTATGTACACGTACGTCTCTCTCTACACACAATACACATAGGGTAACAGGTTTAAAGCTACAAGCTGTCCTCAGTTTTTTCTCTTTCATTATTCATTCTAACTTGAGTATCGGAGTCCCACCATTGGGCCGGCCTCGGTGGGGGGTTTTGTAGGTTTCTTCATTGATGACAATCCAATTAAAACACTGGCATCGATCAACTCTACATATGAAAAACAGAGGCAACACGGGGCCATAGTTTGGGCTTTCTTTAGGTTTCCCATCCAAGAAGATCTGGCGATCTCCTCGACACTGGATCCCTGCTTGAGTCAAAAGAACAATTATTTATGGGGTCAAAAATCACCTCCATCAGATTGGCGTCGTCCGTGGAAATGATTGATTAATTAGCCAAAAAAAAAGAAGATCTTCACGCCCTATTTCGCTTTGTCTCTCCTATCGATGTCCCTCCCTCCTTGGGACGACTCTAGACATCAGAGTACAAAACTACAATCCTAATCCATCGAATGCCTCAGTTAATAATTTCTATCTATAGCCTACTATTACTTTGACAGTATTTCAATATTCTTAATTAGTCATTTTGACCTGGAATTTTATCTTATACTTGTCATGATAATAATATCTCTATTCTATATACTCTTAACACTTTTTTGTAGCGTTTTGATCATGTCAACCATGTAGCAATCAAAAACGACTTTCAGCTGGTGATAACACAATTAGGGGTCCCCCTCCATTAAGCACTCGCCCGGCTCTACGCTTCAAGATATGTCGTTAATACGGGTCCTAGCACTTGAATATTGTCTTATGATTATCATATCGATAATATCTTTATGCTCTAACTCTTTTTTTGTAACATTTTGATCATGTTGGTCAAACAATAATCAAAAGCAATTTTTAGCCGACGATAATGCAGTTAAGAGTACCCCTTTATAGGGCAACTATAAAGATTGATCCTGTTGAACTACTCCCGAATCTGATTTTGTAAAGCAATCGTGAGATGTGGCCCTTACACCCAGTATCTAGCAGCTTCGCAAATAACATTCTCTTAGCACTGGAGTGATCAACTACGATTCGGATCTATTGAGGGCATCAATTTGGTAATCTCTATCCATTGTCTATCATTGTCTTGACAATTCTTTAGTTTTTTACCTAATAGTTTCAGTTTGAAATCTTCGTTCGCGATCATTATAACAATAATATCTTTTGTTTCACATACTTTGTCACTTTTTCATTATATCTTAACTAACTGCGGATCAGGTATTTATACTCACAAGACTCTAGTCTATCATTTTTTCATTGTCAGGCTCATTATCCCTTAGCTTTGCATCGTAGCATGGGTCACCCAATCGCTCAACCGAACAAACGTATCATCAATAAAGGATATATCTTCCAAACGGGTAAACACGATCCATTCGCTCAACCAAACGAACGGGTTGTCAGTAAGGGATATATCTCCCAAATGGATAGACACGGTTTATTCTTTCAACCGAACGAATGTGTCATCAATAAGGGATATATCTTCTAGTTGCATAGACGCAGTCTATTCTCTCAACTAAACGAATGGGTCATTAATAAGGGATATATCTCACAGATAGATAGATACAGCCCACTCACTCATCTATACACCTGATTCGATTGGGATCCAACTCCCACTCTCGACTCTACGCCTTAGATGGTATTCTCTTGGCTATAAACCACACATGGTATTCTCTCGGCCATATGCCTTACATGGTGGTATTCTCTTAGCTATATGCCTTATACGGTGGCATTCTCTCAGTTATACACCTCATATGATAAATCAGTCTTCTATTTATATATAGGCCCTAGCTCTCAGATAGAATTCAACTCCCTTTTTTCTTGGTTTTCTGTGGCTACTATTGTATTGGACAAGATCTAACTCCCTTTCTCTCAGCAACACTTCATACCAATTGCAACATTGCTCTAGAATACTCTCTCGATTCTGATGATTAATACACTCTTAGCTACATGTCTTCGATAACAGTCCAATACTCAAGTCACTCCAATATATGATCAATGTGGGAGCAAGAATGTAAAGGTAATAAACGAATCACTTTCAAACAAGTTCTTATACACTGTATAGTATTGTGAACGAAGCAAATTCTCTGTGACAAGATGGGATTGCTATCGATCTCCTGCCAATCTCTTGACAATTTGCGGCCTGGTCGTATTCTCTCTTGCTATGAACTCTAGCTGCTTGCACTCATCGAGAGCTATGACTCCAAGTCACTCTTCAGAACTTATATTTTTGCTTTCATAACACAAGCACTCTGCATTCTTGGTCACTGCTTGATTGAACACTCTCACTTAAATCTCCCGACTTCTCTATCTCTCGATCTCTTGATCATTTGATCCCCCATCACTTGATCCCTTGATCACTCGATCTTTCAGTCACTTAATCTCCTGATCACTCGATCCCCGGTCACTTGATCTCCCCATCACTTGATCTCTTGGTCACCTGATCTCTCGATCACTCGATCTCTTGGTCAGTTAATCTCTTGGTCACCCGATCTCCCTGTCACTTGATCTCTCGATCACTCAATCCGCCGGTCACTTGATCTCTCGATCACTCATCCTCTCAATCACTCGACTGCTCATTCACCCATCCTATCAATCTCTCATCCGCTCATTCACCCATCCTCTCAGTCTCTCGACTTCTCACTCACCCGTCCTCTTAGTCTCTTGACCTCTTGTTCACCCGACCTCTTGGTCGCCCTACAAATTTCACAAAACTTATCACCAGTATCTTCCATATTTAATACTACATTTCCATACCTCTTCTGATTTGCCAATTCACTCTACTCCTAATACCACTTTTTCAAAATATTTTTAGGAGTGGGGGCAAAATAGTGGGAACTTTCCTTATTCCTGTGAGATTCCAACTCTTTTATATTCCTCCGACAAGGAAAGACATCCATAACAAGTTCAAATCTTCCTTAATCCCCTAGGATTCTAATTCTCTAGAACTCTTAAAAAGAAAGAAAACCTTTTTAAAATTTGAACATTTCTTAATATCAAGGAAGTCTAAATTTTCTACTGCAAACCTTGTTATGTAAAAAAACCTGATACAAAAGAAAATTAGGGTTTTCTACACCCCTTGAAAGGCTCTATGTATGCAAAGTAAGGACAACCCATGAGGGTATATCTACATACCCATCGGGTGACAACTACACACTTAACTTCACATACAATTAGAGGTATAGTTTCATGCCCAATTCTAGATGCGATCAAAGGTATGACTCTATATTCTTCCACATAGATTACATCACATGACATTATATACACATACGACTCTCTCTACACATAATACACACGAGGGCAACAATTTTAAAGCTACAAACTACCCTTAGACTTTTCTCTTTCATTACTCATTCTGACTTAAGCGTCAAAGTTTCCCCGTCAAGCCGGCCTCAGTGGGGATTTTGCAAATTTCTTTATTGATGACAATCCAACCAAAACACCAACACCAGTCAACTTTACATGTGGCACACAGAGGCAATATAGGGCTATAGTTTGGGCTCTTTCTAGGTTTCTCATCTAAGAAGATCCAACAAACTCTTTGACACCAGATCCCTGCTCAAGTCGAAAGAGCAATTGTTTGTGGGGTTAAAAATCACCTCCAACACTATCAATAGCACTATATATTGACATTATTATTGTTTGCTAACAAACATGCGATAAAAGGAGTCAAAATTTCATGAAAACAGATTTGAAAGGCTTCTGTTACAAGTGACGAGTACTGTAATTAAAGTGGTGGCATTTACTAAAAGTTTCTACAAACCGTATGGTGTTTATTTCTCTAAATGACTAGACTTTTCTAAAGGGAGTTCATCTTGTCAAAAGTTAGTAACTTCCTTTTCATCATAAAAGGAACCATTGGAACACCTTTAGGGAGCAAAGCCAACACTAGAGGAGCTCTGCACGTTCTTTAGCTATTTGTTTTCCTAGGTAACATATTAGGTCTGTTTTTGCCATTCCTGGATAAACACAGTTTGTATAGACTGGGAAATTTTTGAGTTATGATTGTAGTATAGGCATTTATGCCAGCTTTAGATTTTTTTAGGCATATACTATTAAATACCATTCACTTACCTATAGCCTGGTCTCCCTAAAGTCCTATAAGAACCATTGAATTATTTTACCCAGATTGACCTTGAGAGTCTGAGGAGGGGCAGGTACACTTCATTTACTTGTTTGGTTTCATAGTAATTTGTTTTATTACACTTCTCTATAGTCTCATAAGTCTCATTCCATATCTCTTTCAATAACTGGGCATTTTCATCATCCACCTAAATAAAGTAGAGGTGCGTTAATATTCTCCTATAGTGTTGGATTGGTTCTTGCAAATATTCATGCCATAGAACATTAAGATGTAAGATCACGTTTAATTCTTCCAAGAATCCTTTTTGATTGTCCAAATCTCCTTAGTAAGATTAGTGATGTAAAACTAGAAACCAATGTTTAGTTGTATCAATATCTTGTATCATATAGGGTGAATTTTGGTATTATAAATTTGAACCATGAAATTGAATGAATTAAGAAATTAATTTTTTGGGCTTAGTTGAACTAGTGATGAAGCCTAAAATTTTGGAATTCAATTCTTTGAACTCATTTTGAAGCCCAGTTCTTGACTTAGCAAACTCTTAACCTCACCCACGTTTTTAATTTTATTCTTTTCTTCCCTTGAAGTGTGGAATAGAAATGTTTGAAGTGTGTGATAGAGAGGCTTGAAGTGTGGGATAGTAAGGTCAAAAAGACCATTTAATGTTTCATTTTCTTTGTGATGGGTTACATTTAACAAGTAAAAATGGGTAAGTGTGTTTATGTGTGTTGGCCGAGAAGTGAAACATAGAGATAAAGAGAGAGAGGTAGATAATCTTGAACCTTCTATGGGTTTTTATGTGCATCGGACCAAGAAGAGAGAGAGAGAGAGAGAGAGAGAGAGAGAACTTCCCTTCTTCCAAACCCTAATCATGAGTTCCACACTTCTATCCCACAAAATCACTTCAAACTTACTTGAAATAAACTATTATCATCCATGTGTGCCTTATACACAACCTTTAGGAAGTATAAAATGTTGTAAAAAGTTCATACATGCTAAAAACATTGAGAGAGAGCAAGGAGGCTGAGAAAGCAAAATGGGAAGTAAACTTTGGAGTTTAGAAAGCTAAGTGTAAGGTAAGTTTAAATTTATGGTTTTAAGTTTTTGATTTATTATTGAAATCATGGTGAATAGCATGTTTAATGATCTAAACATATATGAGTGCTAGAAATGATAGAACAAAGATGCAACCCTTGATTTTTTTCAAATTGGATAGCTTGAGTTTATTGTGGTTTTTCATTTATAACTTTTTTTTGCACATAAGCAAATTTAGAGAGGTTTTCCTTTTATGAAACTAGACTTCTAGACCTTGAAATGATTTGAAAGATTTTGATGAGAATTAAATTTTTGGTGATTTTTCAAGAGAACATGTTCTGCAGAAATCCTTTGTTTTATGTTCTATTCTAGTTATAGGATTTGCTGCAATTTAAGTTTTATTTTAAACTAAATTAGGCTGAACTCTAAACATGAAAGTTGTAGATCTATCTTTTATCTTTAATTTAAGACTTGAATCATTTAAATTGGATATGTGTAGTGAAAATTATAATAGTTTTTCTGTGACTACACAAATTTAGGTTATGTAGTTAGGATTTTCATTTTATGGACTTGAATGTTTTTGTTTGATTAGAATGGACTTGGGTCATCAATATAAAAGTCATGTTTTATATCTAATCTTTTAGTGTAAATTGGAATCTTCATAATTCGGGAATTTTAATTCGAGATATAGTCATTTTTCAAAGGCATGTATGTGCTAGGAATTTCTAATATTGGTTATATTTGATGAAATTGGAATGGAAATGAGTATTATGTAGAGTTAATAGATGCCACAGTAATAGAGTCCATTTGCACATTATGTATTAGCTTCATATTGTACTATATTAATGTCTAACTCTACTTGTATGTGGTGGTACATATTAAATTTATGCGAAGGCCCTTCGACCAGGGACAAAACTAAGGATCTGGATTGATGAGAGTGCACACTCTCCCTAAACAATGAGTGGGGCATTTATGTTGTCACGCCCCAATTCAACCCCCTCGCCGAGGCTTTCTTGGCGACGGACTGCCTAGCTCTCGTTAAGACTCGATAACTTATATGAATAACAATAATCAAGTTTAAATTAAAATATTTTCTTTTATTCAATCACTATGAATATTACAGAGGTCTCTTATACAGGACAAGGCAGTGGAACATTAGTACTCAAAAGTAATTCATGACAGGGCTCTCTCTACTCGTTTGCCTAATTCTCCTCGACTTCTGTTCCTACAGGGTTTGAAAATAATTTTTTTTTTTTTTTTTTTGTGTGAGCTTGATAGCCCAGTGAGGTTCGTGTGTGCATGTGAAGAAAATATGCCATTGTAAAATCTACGATAACAGTTTCATCAAAAAATCTTTTGAAAAGTTCCTAATGCAGCAGCAACATGCACAAGTAATAATACAGTAACATGTAACAAGACAAGATGTATAATGTTCCTGGCGTCTTATCTCTCCATTATAAGAACAGTCTACTTATCCCTCCCAGGAGGTCCATTTCCGTAAAGGCCTATCGGTCTCCCCCACATCAAGTAAACAAATCTCCTATCCACATTAATGTGGTGCTATCAATATGTACTTTAATGCTCAACAGAGCCCTTGCTTGCTTGAGTAATCTCTGCATATATTAGTTATATAACAATCACAAACACATACATTGATAAAGTAACAGTAGAACATAATAATAATAGTAAAACATGATGGCAACAGAAAATCATGGAATCAATACCAACTCATAGTAGTTATAGAAAATCATGGTAATAGTAGAAAATTATAAAATTAGCAGGAATTCATGATGATTATAGGAAATCATGTTAGCTTATGCATAAAGAAGTATAGAAATGCAAAGAACACTCACTTTTAAAGGTTGCCCAAAAATCTTCTTTCCTTTTTCTTCCCTTCATTCTCTTCTTTTCTCTCTTTTTCTCTTTCTCTCTTTCTTTCTCTCTTCCTCACGATTTTTTTGATGGTGTTGGTATGAAGGGGATGGGTATTTATAGTTGTTAAGTGACCATGGATTTTTGACAAGTGTGAAGACACTTGTTCTCTAAGCTTACTATCTTTGATTTAAACCAAGTGTCCCTCAATGTGGCAACCATAGAAGATATATACATTTGATATCTAACACTTGGCATCCATGTGGTTCAATATGTGCATGACAAGTGTTGGTGGACAGTGTTGTCTTGTAGTGGTGGACGGTGTTGTCTTTTAGTGTTTTATTTAAGTTTTATATATATATTTATATAGTTCTTTATGTTCATGTAATTTTATTTTAGTTTATTCACTTGCTTGTACATAAGGAAATGACCCTGTTTTGGATAAAATAGTTTCAGAATCTAGTTCTTCAAAATAAAAGTTGATTCTCCTTTTCAAGAGAAAAATTCGAAAATGTAAATTTTGTTGAATTTTAGTTTCGTAAGCTAATAATCTAGAAAAGTTCTAAGAAAATAGGTTTTCTTTTAATTTGATCATACAGAATAATTATCAGAACTTTTTCTCCTAAGGTAATCTTATTAATGCACAATCAACAATAAGTCATTTCTTGTAATTAGATTAGGGTACGTGACATTCCTTCACCCTTAAAAAAATTTCGTCTTCGAAATTCATACCTGTTTGCGGGAATAGTGCCGGATACTTTTGTCGAATTTTGTCTTCAAGTTCCCATGTAGCATTTTCTATTCCATGATTGTTCCAAAATACTTTAACCATATGCACTTCCTTTGTTCTTAGTTTCTTTACATCAAAGTCTAAGATCTTGACTGGTTTTCCTTCATAAGTTAGATCTTGACGAAGTTGAAGTGGCTGGTAGTCTAGTATATGAGCTGGATCAGGTTGATGCTTTCGAAGTAATGATACATGGAATACATCATGGATTCTAGATAAAGTTGGTGGTAGGGCCAATTGATATGCTACTTTACCAATTCGTTCTAGTATTTCAAATGGCCCAATATATCTTGGACTCAATTTTTCCCCTTTTCCATGTTGAATAATTCCTTTTTGAGGAGACACTTTAAGAAAAACTTGATCTCCCACTTGGAATTCCAAATCCTTTCTTCGATGGTCAGCATAACTTTTTTGTCTACTTTGAGTAGTCATCATTCTTTGTCAGATTATTTTGATTTTGTCAAGCGTTTTTTCCATCCAAGGAATGGTATTTGATGTATGCACATTTTTTTCCCCAATTCTATCCCAATAAATTGGTGACCAATACTTTCTTCCATATAATGCTTCATAAGGAGCCATACCAATTGTAGATTGAAAACTGTTATTGTATGCAAATTCTACAAGTGGCAGATGTTTATCCCAACTTCCCTTGAAATCAAGAATATATGCTCGAAGCATATCTTCTAATATTTGAATTGTGCGTTCAGATTGTCCATCGGTATAAGGATGAGAACTAGTGCTAAATTTTAATTTGGTACCTAAAAGTTGGTGTAGTTGTTTCCAAAGTCGAGAAGTAAATCTTGGATCCCAATCAGAAATAATATTGAGAGGTACTCCATGCAACTTAATTATCTCGTCTATATAAATACTAGCCAATTTTTCAATTGGATAAGTCATTTTAATGGGTAAGAAATGAGAGGATTTGGTGAATCTATCCACAATCACCCATATTGCATCATGCCCATTTTTACTTTTTGATAATCCACAAACAAAATCCATAGTTACTTCATCCCACTTCCATTCTGGAATTGGTAAGGGTTGTAACAATCCAAATGGCTTTTGGTGTTCTACCTTGACTTGTTGACAGGTCAAATATGTAGAAATATATCCTACAATATCCCTCTTTATGTTATTCCACCAGTAATGATTCTTCAGGTCTTCATACATCTTAGTTCCTCTAGGGTGGATGGTATATCTTGAGCAATGTGTTTCTTCAAGGATTTCTTTTCGTAAGACTTCATTCTTAGGTACACAAATTCTTCATTGGAATCTTAACATTCCATTCTCAGTTTCTTGATAATCTGACAATTTATTCCTTCTAACTTTTTCCCTGATCTTTTGCAGTTCTTGAACCTGTTCTTGTGTATTTTTTATCATTGTGTATAAATCGATGTGTATTTTTATATTGGAATATCTAATTCCTTGGTGAATCTTGATAGGCTTCCAATGTATCAAATGTTCGCTCATTTCCCACTCTTTCATCCTTATTCTTGTTATCTTCATCTTTCTGCTAAGGGCATCTGTAATTACATTTGCTTTCCCTGGTTGGTATTTGATGGTACAATCATAATCTTCAAGGTATTCTATCCATCTTCTTTGTTTCATGTTAAGTTCTTTTTGAGAATATAAGTATTTTAAGTTCTTGTGATCTATAAATATCTCAAAAGTAACTCCATACAAATAGTGTCTCCATTTCTTGAGGGTAAATATTATAGCAGCTAACTCTAAATCATGTGTGGGATAGTTTTGCTCATAGGGTTTCAACTGTTGTGATGCGTATGCTATAACTTTTCCTTGTTGCATTAACACACCCCCAAGTCCTTCTTTTGATGCATCAGTATATGTTACAAACCCATCTTTTCCCTCAGGTAGGGCAAGTATTGGAGTCGTAGTTAACCTCCTCTTTAATTCAGGAAAACTTTGTTCACATTTCTATCCCAGCTAAATTTAGTATTTTTTTGGGTTAGCTTTGTTAATGATCCGGCTAACTTTGAAAAATCTTGCACAAATCTTCGATAATAACCAGCTAATCCTAAAAAACTTCGTACTTGCCATCGTCCTTGGTGTTTTCCATGATAAAATGGATTCTACCTTAGAAGGATCAACAAAAATTCCATTTGCAGATATTATGTGACCAAGGAAGGTAACTTTTTCCAGTCAAAACTCACATTTATTAAACTTGGCATACAATTTATTTTCTCTAAGTGTCTGTAACACACAATGTAAATGTTCTTTGTGCTCTTCTTCTGATTTTGAGTATATCAATATATCATCTATGAAAATCACTGTGAAATGGTCAAGGTATTGATTGAATACTCTGTGTATTAAATCCATGAATGCTGCTGGTGCATTAGTTAATCCAAAAGGCATGACCATAAATTCGTAATGACCATATCGAGTTCTGAAAGCTGTCTTACGAATATCCTCTTTTTTAATCCTCAATTGATAATACCCTTGTCTGAGATCAAATTTGGTGAAAACCTTAGCACCTTGTAGCTGATCAAACAATTCATCTATCAAAGGCAAAGGGTACTTGTTTTTTATTGTGACATTGTTTAGCCCTCGATAGTCGATACACAATCGTAATGTACCATCCTTTTTCTTAACAAATAACACAGGAGCTCCCCATGGTGATACACTTGGTCGTATAAACTCTCTTTCAAGTAACTCTTGCAACTGTATCTTAAGTTCTTTTAATTCTAGAGGGGCCATTCTATATGGAGCCTTTGATATTGGTTCTGTTCCTGGAACAAGATCAATGCTGAATTCTATTTCCCTTTCTGGGGATAATGAGATTAATTCTTCAGGGAATACATCTGGGTATTCTCTCACTATAGGGATATTCTCAATTTTCTTCTTTTCAGTAGGTTGATTTATAAGATAAGCAAGATATCCAGTATATCCTTTATAAAAGAGTTTTCTAGAGCGTGCCCCAGATATAATAAGATTAGAGAAGAGCTTACTATCTCTCACAAATTTAACCTCAGCTTGTTCTGGAATGCAAAATTTTACTTCCTTTGTTTTGCAATCTATTTTTGCATGATGCCTAGATAACCAATCCATTCCTAGTATCACATCACAATCTTGAATAGGTAGGATTATCAAGTCTGCTGAAAATTCTTTTTCTGCAATCTTGACTTTATATGATTTTATTATAATTTCAGTAGTCATACTACTTCCCATTGGAGTACTTACCTCCAATATGTATGGTAAACTTTCAACCTCAACATCTAAGATTTGTATCCATCTAGGATTGATAAACGAATGTGTGAAACTTGGATCAAATAATATCTTAACTTTATAGTTATTAAATAGTAGCGTACCTTCCACAACATTAGATGCGTCGGGGATTTCTTCTCCTTCCATAGCAAAAACTCTTTCTTGCATCCTAGGTTTATTATTCTGATTGTCGTGTCTTTGACTTTGAGGTAGACCTCTCTTTCTTGCTGTCTTTGGGCAATCTTTAATGTAGTGTTCATTGTTTCCACATCTCATACATTTCCCGGCCTTTAGCCAATAACTATCTTCAACATGTCCTAACTTTTGACAATAATTACAAAAGTCTCTCTGCCCTACTGGCTTATCAGAACTTCCCATCCCTTTTTCTTGGCTTTGAGATGCCAAGTCATTAGAACCCCTTTTTATTATTTTTGTATTTCCTTGAAACCTCCCCTACTGCCAAGTTACTAAGGTTGTCCTCTTACCAAGTCCAATCTGTCGTTTATTTTTACTATCTTCTACTCGGCATGCCAACTCTATAATCTTAGAATAATTTTCTATGATGATAGGGGTTAAAACATCTTGAATCTCCCAACGCAAGCCTCCAATAAAGCGTTTAATTCTATTATCTTCAGTTGATACTAAGGATGGGGCAAACTTTGAAAGTTTTGTAAATTTGGTCTCATATTGAGCCATCGTCATATGATCTTGTTTGAGAACAAAAAATTCTTCTTCTCGTCTTTCTTGTATGTGGCGCGAGAAATACTTTTTATTGAATTCTTTTAAGAAATTATCCCAAGTATGTGGGATATTATTTTGTCCCCACTTATATGTGATGGTTCGCCACCATTCTCTTGCTGTCCCGAATAGTTGATATATTGCTAGCCTAACTTTTCGCTCATCTGTATAGTTTAATATTGCAAAAATTCCTTCCATTTCTTCCAACCATAATTTGGCTTTCTCATCATTTCCATACCCTCCATCAAACCTTGGAGGATGAAATTTCAAAAATCGTTCTAAAATGATATCCTCAGGTTGTTTTATGTTTGGTGACATGTCGTGGGATGCCTGATGGTTGGCTATATTATTGGCTTGCTATTCCATTATTTGGGATACTCTATCTAATGTCGCAATTACTTGATCCAAAGAGTTTGAAGTTTGATCAGTTGAGTTGTTCCGTTGTTGCCTTGTGTTAACCATCTTAATAATATTCCAAGAAAAGACCTAAAATAATAAAGATAATTAGTATTTCAAAAGGATGTACCAAAACCATAGTATTGATATTACTTATTACTATACAACAATTTACAATATCAAAACGTATTACTAAATACTTCCGATAGTGCTTATGATGTAAGCCTAAAAAGTTCAGTTAACTAAGCTACATGCTTTGACTAGTTCTCTGACTATTGACTGTGTTCTGGACTATCTCTTTTTGCCACATTACAGAGATCATACAGGCCCATTTGCAAAGCTTAGGTCTTGTCCTCATAATTCTAGATGTTTTTTGCATATCTTAACCTTTCCCTTTCTAATAACCTATTTTTCTTGGACAGTTGATCAATTTCTTTATCTGCCTTTGTGCAATATTCGGCCAAGAATTGTCCCCACTTTTCCTGGTCATCAAGTCTTTCACTTAGCACTTGATATTCGTGTTTTACTGCAATCAATTCCTTCTGAGTCATTGTTCTCATAACAGGCCTCTCCTAGTTATTGATGGAGCTGCCTATAAGCTTGGTAACTACGAAGCACTTCTCGCTGAAGCTCATTAATCTCTTTTGTTTGAGCATCCATTATCAGATCTTTTCTTGCTAGCCTAGTTGACTCTACTTCTTCCTCACTATCTTCTATCATAACATAAAAATCCTCATTATTTGGCTTATTAACTTTTTCTTTTATTTCCTCAGAGGGATCTTCCTCCATTGATGACTGATCTTTATCTGGCTCTATAGCTACAAAATATCCGACAATATTAAAAAAATTCCTATGAAACATAATAATTATTTCTTAAAGGCAAAGGTGTCTATCTAATATCATTCTTTTTCTAAACCTAGGCTCTGATACCACTAAATTGTCACGCCCCAATTCAACCCCCTTGCCGAGGCTTTCTTGGCAACGGACTGCCTAGCTCTCGCTAGGACTCAGTAACTTATATGAGTAACAATAATCAAGTTTAAATTAAAATATTTTCTTTTATTCAATTACTATGAATATTACAGAGGTCTCTTATACAAGACAAGGCAGTGGAACATTAGTACTCGAAAATAATTCATGACAGGGCTCTCTCTACTCGTTTGCCTAATTCTTCTCGACTTCTGCTCCTGCAGGGTTTGAAAATAATTTTTTTTTGGTGTGGGTTTGACAGCCCAGTGAGGTTCGTGTGTGCATGTGAAGAAAATATGTCATTATAAAAACTACGATAACAGTTTCATCAAAAAATCTTTTGAAAAGTTTCTAATGCAGTAGCAACATGCACAAATAATAATAATACAGTAACATGTAACAGTACAGTACAGATAACAGTTCCTTGATGTCTTATCTCTCCATTACAAGAACGGTCTACTTATCCCTCCCAGGAGGTCTATTTCCGGAAAGGCCTATCGGTCTCCCTCACATCAAGTAGACAAATCTCCTGTCCACATTAATGGGGTGCTACCAATATGTACTTTAATGCTCAACAGAGCCCTTGCTTGCTTGAGCAATCTCCGCACATATTAGTTATATAACAATCATAAACACATACATTGATAAAGTAACAGTAGAACATAATAATAATAGTAAAATATGATGGCAACAGAAAATCATGGAATCAATACCAACTCATGGTAGTTATAGAAAATCATGGTAATAGTAGGAAATTATAAAATTAGTAGGAATTCATGATGATTATAGGAAATCATGTTAGATTATGCATAAAGAAATATAGAAATGCAAAGAACACTCACTTTTAAAGGTTGCCCAAAAATCTTCTTTCCTTTTTCTTCCTTTCCTTCTCTTATTTTCTCTCTTTTTCTCTTTCTCTCTTTCTTTCTCTCTTCCTCACGATTTTTGTGATGGTGTTGGTATGAAGGGGATGGGTATTTATAGTTATTAAGTGACCATGGATTTTTGACAAGTGTGAAGACACTTGTTCTCTAAGCTTACTACGTTTGATTTAAACCAAGTGTCCCTCCATGTGGCAAGCATAGAAGACATATACATTTGTTATCTAACACTTGGCATCCATGTGGTTCAATATGTGCATGACAAGTGTTGGTGGACAGTGTTGTCTTGTAGTGGTGGACGGTGTTGTCTTTTAGTGTTTTCTTTAAGTTTTATATTTACATTTATATAGTTCTTTATGTGTATGTAATTTTATTTTAGTTTATTCACTTGCTTGTACATAAGGAAATGACCCTGTTTTGGATAAAATAGTTTCAGAATCTAGGCCTTCAAAATAAAAGTCGATTCTCCTTTTCAAGAGAAAAATTCGAAAATGTAAATTTTGTTGAATTTTAGTTTCGTAAGCTAATAATCTAGAAAATTTCTAAGAAAATAGGTTTTCTTTTAATTTGATCATAAAGAATAATTATCAGAACTTTTTCTACTAAGGTAATCTTATTAATGCACAATCAACAATAAGTCATTTCTGGTAATTAGATTAGGGTATGTGACATATGTCCTATTTAATGAGAAATGATTCTATGTGTTTTGTAATCTTATTTTGGAAAATGGTTTTATAATTTAGTTTTGAGTGTGATGTGTCCTCTTTGAGTTCATGATGATGCGAATGTAAATTTGGCATGTTAATACCATAGAAATTGATTTGCATTTCACGACTATTTAAATGTTCTTTTGGGACAAAGATGAAATGGGTCGATAAATGATTTTGGAATTGAATTATTAACAAAAAAGATGTTTTATGGTGACTGATTATATATACAGCTACTGTAGTTTATTACTTACTCATGATCGGCTAGAGAAATGACAGTATGAGTGGAGCCAGATATTAGATTGGGTTAGTGTGATGCTGGGGATTCACTTATCCGATGTTTAGGTTGGGCAACCATGAGTCACCAATGGTGATGTCCAAACTAACACCAAAGATGGGATATTTTTTGGATAAATGAAAGAATAAAAGCCTTAGTGGTCCAACCCTTGAACCCGGTTAAGGTTTTGGATTGGAAGGTATATTTTTAGTAGTTCCAAGATTTTGAATGAATTGTAATCCATTTTGATATCCATTTTGATGGAAAAAAGAATATCTCTAAATGCAATGGTTTGAAAATCGTGATTTCTTTTGGAATGACAAAATGAATTTGGTTGATATTGAATTTAGGACACAATCACACTCCTCATTGGTATGTACCTAGATTTTTCATTCACTGAGTGTAATTGTACTCGCCTATTTTCTTTTCTCTTACATTTTTTAGGTTTGTAGCTATTTAATCCAATTAGGAGATTTCTTGTACGCGTTGTGACATCCACCTCTGTCGAAACTATTTGCATGGTGTGAGTTAATTTCGTTTTGGCTCATTTAGTTTGCAGGCGAATCCATGGAGGTTAACAAAAAACTGATTTTTGCTATCTCAAGGATTTCTTGTAAAAACTTAATTGTGTATACATTTATTTTCTTGTTTGACTTTCTATCTTATCTTTAAAATCATTGGAAATCCACCATTACTCTCTTAAAAGAGACTTTTATAAAACATGATTTGTGTTTTTAGAAAAGTGTTGAGAATTGAAATTGTTATGATGCTGGATTAGCCTTGTGGTATCTCAGGGTATGATACAGGGTTTTACGTAGTTCGAGACATCACGACAATTGTTGCATGCTTGGGTCCAAGGACCGGAGTGTAACAATTACATTGGCATCAGAGCTAATGTTAACTTATTCAATTTTTCAAATATTTTTAAAGGTTTCGGTTTTCTAAATATTTTGAAAGATTTGAAAACCTCCTATAGATTCTAGGAAGTGGAGTCACATCTAGGTATGAGTGTATTCATCAAGTATCAGCATATGACGAAGTTAAAATTAAGAGACTTGTTAGATAACTTTTGATAGAGAATAGAGAGATGATGAACAGAGGCAAGAGCCTCAAACTTAAACACTTTGCGTATAGATTCTACATGGACTTGATTTTTACTAGATTTTGGATAGTTTGTAGGCCATAGTTGGCATTTTGTCATGGGATATATATATATATATATATATATATATATATATATATATATATATATAATGACAATTGGATTGTCTTAGCCAGTGACACAAAGTAAGACTGCAGGTGTCCCTTCAATTACTTAGGCCATTATTACACCTTTAGTTTCATCAGGCTCACTAGTGTCTCCAACTCCAATAGTTAGCTCTTAGTCAGATCTAGTCAAATCATATGGATATTAGAGAGCCACGGAGCATAGAGATTGACATAGGGATACGTGGAGCAGATGTGTATCCTGAGAGGAATACCAGTTCTAGGAACTGATAACTAAGTTTAGGAAAATAGAATTGATGACTTTTCAGGGGAGTAATGATTCTCGGGTCTGTAGAGTACTTCATTGTTGAGTTATTGAGATTTTTCTATAATTTCATGATCATAGAGGGATACAAGGTTAGACTTGTCACTTGTTACCTAAAGGAAGATACCTATACTTGGTGGAATTTAGAGCTGAGAGACCTTGATATGAAAATAACATTCAAGATGTCCCTTAGAGTGATTTTACTTAGATTTTCCATGAGAGATATGTACCTGTTTTTATAGGAGATCAAAAGATATTTAAATTTCTTAACTCGAGATAGAGTGGTTAGACTATTAGTAAGTATGAGATCACTTTGTTCAACTATTAGTTTATTGTAACAAAAAAAAAAAAAACTATTAGTTTATGCTCAAGGTTTAGTTGAGGTAGATGAAAATAGAGCAAAGAGGTTCAAGGAATGATTACCATCCCTTTTCTAGAAGTATCTAATAACTCAACTCTTTACCACTTCCAAAGATCTAGAAAATGATACAAAAGCTTTAGAATAGGCTACTAAGGGCAAGCAAGATATGTTACGAGGGAAAAGACCAATGGAAATTCAAACTTCAAGTAAAATGAAGAAATAGAGAAATAAGAAGCAGTATGAGCAATGTGAGAGCTCTGGTAAGAGACTGTTATGTCCTAATTGTTGGAATATCCATAAGGGATTATGCGATAAAAGGATAAGAGCATTTTCACATGTTTTCATTTAGGCCAATATACCTCGTGTTACCCCCTTAGGCCTATGTAGCCATAGTCTGTCCCTTTTACTTCGTGTTGCATCACTTAGACCTATAGATCCTTATAAGCCAACACTCCCTTGAGCTCTACCAAAGCCAATGTCACCTAAACCAGTTGCACTACCATAGCCAGAATAAAAACAAACTTGAGATGTGCCACCAGGCCTAAGAGGTAAGGGTAGAGCTCATGTAGTTACTATTCAGGAGGGTCATACTTCACCTGATGAGATTACAAGTAGGATGAGGTTATTTTTCTTATGATGTGCATGTCTTGATTGATCTAAGCACTGTGCATTCATTTGTTTCACTAGTATTTTAGCATACTTTTGCCACGTGACTCCAAATCGTTAGAGCAGTTATATGGTTATCAAGATTCATAAAGATTATGCTATGAGTTTCTAAGGATATGATTGCAATGTTGATTCATTGCCATTGGAGTTAATGGATCTGGATGTATTTCTAGATATGAATTGGTTGTCGACTAACTATACATTGGTTAAATGACACTGAAAGATTGTTAACTTTTCACCACCAGGATAATTGTAAATTTTATTTGTTAGTGATAGATTTGCTAGAGCTCAAATTATATCTTTTATTTGAGCAACTAGGATGCTAACTAGAAGTTGTCATGAATATTTACCTTTTCTCAATAAGGTTAGGAATAAGCAAACTCGTTATTTGACATACTAATGGTTTAAGATTTTTCTAATCTATTTCTAGATAACTTATAAAAGGGAAATTTCCTTATTAATTTGATGTTTAATATTACACCTATCTCTAAAGCTCCATAAAGAATGGCCAAGATGAGTTGAAAAAGTAGAAAACTCAATTACACAAACTGTGGAATAAGGATTTGTTTATCCTAATGCTTTTCCATGGGCTGTACAAGTATTACTTATGAATCCTTATGATTACTTATGGAATAAGGATGATTTTTTGAGAGTACATATAAACTATCAAAGATTAAATCAAGTTACCATCAAGAATAAATATCTTTGTGAAAAATTGATGATTTGTTTGATTAATTGAGAGGTGTCATAGTCCTCTTTAAGTCAAATCTTAGATCAGGTTATCAGCATATCATGGTCTGGGAGAAGGATATAACTAAGATAGTCTTCCACGCTTGCTATGGTCAGTATGAGTTCTTGATACTGTCATTTGGATTGACGAATGATCCCACATGTTTTAAACACTATCTGGATGACTTTATTATTGTATTTATAGATGATGTTCTAGTTTACTATAAAGTTACATTCTAGTATAAGTTCCATTTCTGGATTACTTTACAAATTTTGCAAATCGAGAAATTGTGTTGCCAAATGAGTAAATGTAAGTTCTGGCTCAGCGAAATAACTTCTTAAGTCTCATTATTTTTGGTAGAGGACTTTATATGGATCCAAATAAAGTGAAGCTAATGTTAACTGGTATACACCTATTATAATCATAGAGGTATTTAGTATTTTGTGTTTAGTAGCATATTTTCACAAACTTATCAAGGATTCTACCTTGATAGTAGCTTCACTTACTAGACTGACTTGCAAAAAGGTACCTTGTAGATAGAATGAGCAACATAAGGCTAGTTTTTAGACTTTGAAGGACAAGTTTGTATCAGCTTCAATTCTGATATTGTCGATCAATGGATTAGGCTATATAATTTATAGTGATACGTCCATGAATGGTTGGGTTGTTTTGTAATGTAGAGACAGAGTATGATAGGTTATTTTTCTAGATAGTTGAAGTCCCATGAGAACAACTATTTTACTCATGATTTAAAGTTTGGAGCCCTTATTTTTACTTTGAAAATTTGGAGATATTACCTTTATAGTGTGTATTTTGAGATATTCACTAACCATTAGTCTTAAATACTAATAAATCTAGAAAAGGTTGAATTTGTGACAATGCGGATATCTTAAATTATTAAAGGATTATGATATTACCGTCAAATATTGTCTAGGTAAAGCAAAAGTTATTGCAAATGTACCCAACCCCAAAACCGTAGTATTTAGGCAGCCCTATAGTTGATAAAGTATCAGAAAATGTTAGAGTTTGAGAAATTAAGGATTGATGCTAGGGTTACCGGCCACAGGTCTCTTTTGGCTAGATTTATTGCTTGACTAGACCTATATAATCATATTTAGATTGCTAAGCAAACCTTTTGAAATGAATGCTAAACTTAGAGAGAGAATTCTTAAACGGAGATGTCTGAATTCACCATACCAAATAAGACAATGAATTTTGGAAGAGATTAGTAGTTCAAGAGGCTTAGTGGTTGAGGAGATTAATTTTAGAAGAGATCATAATTCAACTTTTTCTGTTTATCAAAAATCTACCAAGACATATAGAGATTTGAATTGGTGGTCTAGTGCGAAGAAAGATTAGCAAGTTTGTTCGCAGATACTAGACATATCAGCAAGTTAAGGTTGAATATTGGAAACCACATGGACTGTTTGAGCTACCTTTTATTTCTAAACTGGGAATAAAAGCATAGTTCGATGGATTTTGTTTCAAGACTATCTAGGATTACTAGGGGATTTGATTCCATATGTGTGATAGTGGATCGCCTTACTAAATCAGATTATTTTCTCTCGCTTGTAGTGACTTATTATATAGATAAGCTAGCCATGATGTATATTGATAAGACTACGAGGATACATGGAGTGCTAGAGTTTATTATATTGATAGAGATCCACAGTTTACTCCTCAATTTTGACCAGAACTACAAGAATTTTTGGGGAATAAGTTGAAGTTTAGTATAGCATTCTATACTCAAGCTGATGACCAATCTGAGAGAAATTTAAAAGATATGCATCTTTCTTTAATGGAATTTTTTATAATAATAGTTATCAATTTAATATTGGGATGCCACCACATGAAGTGTTATACGGGAGAAAGTATTGAACTCCATTATGATGGGGTGAAGATGGAGAGAGAAAGATTAAAAGTTTGGATTTGATTGACGCTCCAACTGAAAAAGTTAAGATAATTCGAGAAAGAATGAAAGCAGCAAAAGATCGTGAGAAAAGCTATGCCAATAGAAAAAAGAAGGCAATTGGAATTTGAAATTAGTGATTTAGTATTCTTGAAAGTATCGCTTTGAAAAGGGGTGATCTGTTTTAGGAGCCAAGGATAGCTAAACCCTCGATATATTGGTTCGTATAAGGTCATTAGAGAATCGAAAATGTAACATATAGACTTGAGTTGCCTCCAAAGTTGGAGAAAATCCATGATGTGTTCCATGTGACCATGCTCAAGAAGTACATATTGGACTCATCGCTTGTTATTTAAAAGCCTCTAATCGAGTTGAGAGAAAATTTAAGTTTTGAGACTAAACTAGTTGCAATCTTAGATCGTTAAGTTAAAATCTTGAGAAACGAAGAGCTACCAATAGTTAAAATTTTGTGGAGAGATAATCAAATTGAAGAGATGGCACGAGAACCAGAAGATCAAATACGAAAACAATACCCATATTTATTTGAGAGTGAGACTTAGTGAATTTTGATGACGAAATTCTTTTTAGAACTTATAAAACTGGAAACCAATGTTTAGTTGTATTAATGTCTTGTATCCTATAGGGTGAGTTTTGATATTGTAAATTTGAACCGTGAAATTGGTTGAATTAAGAAATTAAAATTTTGGGCTTAGTTTGAACTAGTGGTGAGATCCAAAATCTTGGAGTCCAATTCTTTGAATCCATTTTGGAGCCAAATTTTTAACTTAGCAAACTCTTAACCTCACCTATATTTCTAATTTTATTCTTTCCTTGCCTTAGAGTGTGGGATAGAAAGGCTTGAAGTGTGGGATATAAAAGTCAAAGAGAGTATTTAATGTTTCATTTTCTTTGTGATGGGATACATTTAAGGAATAAGAATAGGTGTGTGTGTGTTTATGTGTGTTGGCCGAGAAGTGAAAGAGAGAGATAAAAAGAGAGAGGTAGATAATTCTTGAACCTTCTATGGGTTTTTATGTGTGTTGAACCAAGAAAAAAAAGAAAGGAAGAGAGAGAGAGAGAGAGCACTTCCCTTCTTCCAAACCCTAATTAGAAGTTCTACACTTCTCTCCCACAAAACCACCTCAAATTTCATCAAAATCAATACTTAAAGTTGAAATAAACTACTTCCATCCATGCATACCTTATACATAGCCTTTTGGAAGCATAAAATGTTGTGAAAAATCCATAGAACAAGCTGAAAACATTGAGAGAGCTAGGAGGCTGAGGAAACAAAATGGGAAGTGAACTTTGGAATTTAGAAAGCTAAGTGTAAGGTAAGTTTAAATTTATTATTGAAATCATGGTGAATAGCATAATCAATAATCTGAACTTATATATGTCGGAAATATTAGAACAAAGATGGAACCTTTGATTTTCTACAAATTGGACAGATTGAGTTTACTGTGGTTTTTCATTCATAACTTTTTCTACACATAAGCAAATTTAGTGAGATTTTCTTTTTATGAAAATAGACTTCTAGACCTTGAAAATGACATGATTTGGAGGATTTCAATGAAAATTGAATTTTTGGTTATTTTTTTTTTAAAAAAACATATTTTACAGAAATCCCTGTTTTATGTTCTATTCTAGCCTGATGATTTGTTATGATTTTAAATTGTCTTCTAGGCTGAATTAACTGAATTCTGAACATGAAAATTGTAGATCCATAACTTACTTTAATTTGAGACTTGAATCATTTAAATTAGATATGTATAGTGAAAGTAATGACATTTTTTCTGTGATTGCGCAAATCTGGGTTATGCAGTTAGGATTATCATATTATAGACTTGAATATGTTTGTTTGATTAGAATGGATTTAGGTCATCAATATAAAAGTCATAATTTTATGTCTAATTTTTAAGTGAAAATTAGAATTTCTACAATTCGGGAATTTTAGCTCGAGATATGATTATTTTTCTAAGACATGTATGTGCTAAAAATTTGTAATATTTGTTAGATTTGAGGAATGGAAATAAATGCTAAGTAGAGTTAATAGATACCATAGTAATAGAGTCATATTTGCACATTATATATTAGCTTCATGTTGTACTATATTAATGTCTAACTCTACTTCTATGTAGTGGCACATATTAAATTTATGCAAAGCCCCTTTGACCAGGGACAAAGCTAAGGATCTAGATTAATGGGAGCGTTCACCCTCTCTATACAATGAGTGGGGCATTTATGTTTTGTTTAATGAGAAATAATTTTATTTGTTTTGCACTCTTATTTTGGAAAATGGTTTTATATTTTAGTTTTGAGCGTGATGTGTCTTCTTTGAGTTCCTGATGATGGGAACATGAATTTGCCATATTAATACCATAGAAATTGATTTGCATTTCATGGTTGTTTAAATGTTCTTTCGGGACAAAGATGAAATGGGTTGAGAAATGATTTTGGAATTGAATTATGAACGAAAAAGATATTTTATGGTGACCGATTGTACATGCAGTTGTTGTGGTTTATTGCTCACTCATGACCGATTGGAGAAAGAGCGATATGGTTAGATTTAATGAAATTGGAATGGAAATGAGTATTAAATAGAGTTAATAGATATCATAGTAATAGAGTCATATTTGCACATTATGTATTAGTTTCATGTTATACTACATTAATGTCTAACTCTACTTCTATGTGGTGGTACATATTAAATTTATGCGAAGCCCCTTAGACTAGGGACAAAGTTAAGGATCTAGATTAATAGGAGTATGCACCCTCCCTAACAGTGAGTGGGACATTTATATCTTATTTAATGAGAAATGATTTTATGTGTTTTGCAACTTTATTTTCGAAAATGGTTTTATAATTTAGTTTTGAATGTGATGTGTCCTCTTTGAGTTCATGATGATGGGAATGTGAATTTAGCATGTTAATGCCATAGAAATTGATTTGCATTTCATGGTTGTTGAAATGTTCTTTTGAGATAAAGATGAAATGGGTTGAAAAATGATTTTGGAATTGAATTATGAACGAAAAAGATATTTTATGGTAACCGCTTGTATACGCAATTACTGTGATTTATTATTCACTTATGATTGGTTAGAGAAAAAGCGATATAAATAGAGCCAGATATTGGATTGGTGTGGTGTGGTGTGATGCGGAGGGGTTCACCTACCCGAGGTTTAGGTTGGGTAGCCATGAGTCACCAATTATGATATCCAAGCTAACACCAAGGACGAGACATTTTTTGGACAAACGAATAAATAAAAACATTGATGGATTCAATCCTTGTCCCTGACCAAAGTTTTGAATTCGAAAGTATATTTTCAACAATTCCAAGGTTTTGAATGAATTGTAACTCATTTTGATGTAAAAAAGAATGTTTCTAAATACAATGATTTGAAACTGTGATTTCTTTTGAAAGGATTAAATCAATTTGGTTGATATTAGATTTAGAATACAATCACACTCCTACTCATTGACATGTATGTGGATTTTTCACTCAGCAAGTATAATTGTATTCACTCCTTTTTTTTTCCTCTTTCATTTTTTAGGTTTGTAGCTAGTTAATCCAACTAGGATCCTTATTTTGTGCCTTGTGACATCCACCTCTATTGAAACCATTTGCTTGGTGTGAGTAAGTTCCTTTTTTACTCATTTTGTTTGTAGACGGATCCATGGAGGTTAATAGAAAACTGATTTTTGCAACCTCAAGGATTTCTTGTAAAATCTTCATTTTATATACATATACTTTCTTGTTTGAATTGTTATCTTATCTTTAAAATCGTTGGGATTCCACCTTTAGTATTTTAAAAGAGACTTTTATAAAACTTGATTTATGTTTTCAGAAAAATGTTGAAAATCGAAAATGTGATGATAATGGATTAGCCTTGTAATGTCTTAGGGTATGATGCGGGATTGCACGTAGTTTGAGACATCTTTGCAGTTGTTGTGCTCTCGGTTCCAAGGATCGAGGCATGACAAGCAACGTGTAGCAGTGGCCTTTACTTTAATTTCTTTGGAGCATTTGATAATATTTTTCTTTAAGGTGCCTTATGCAATAAAAAGCAGTTTCTTTTCTTCACCATGAATAATTAGAAATACGATTCACCAATGAATTTGATCTCTTCATGATAGAAGTGAGATATCAGAGTTTATTAATGATTTTGTGAGCTCTTTCTTCATATTGGCTTTATCCCTTATAATGCTTTATTTGCCATGTCTAAATCGTTTACTGGGTACGTAACAACCGCTGCGTAATTTTGGCATACGGGTAAGCCCTGTCTGTACATCGGGATAGCGCAAGACATTTATCCTGTTCCAGAACATCACAAAGACATCCAATGGACCATCTCGGTTCATCCTAACCTCAAAAGGCATATATATGGTTAACCCGACTATTCTAATTCGATAAAGTTTCCACAAGTTCAAAAGAAAATTCAGAGGAAGAAAAGTAAATGATTTAAATACAATTTAAAGTTCGGAATTTCCAATGAATTGACAAAAATGAGGTTTTATTTACAATTTAAGAGAATACATATGGGTTCAACAAATCTCTTCAAAAATCTCAACCAAAGAAAGACTAGTACCGGTAGTGGGAAGCTTTGCAAAAACTAGAACTTGATAAAATCCAGTACTAGAGTCCGCTAGATCTCCAACACTTAGATTTCCTTTAAAAAATGATAGAAAGAAGGGTAAGCATAAAAAAAAAAAAAAAAAAACTTAGTGAGTAGAGTGCAATAATATGGTTGTGACAATAAATGAGGGGCAAGTGTGCAGATATCAAAGAATATATTTCAAACAATTAATCAAATATAAAATAATTCTAAACAATCACGATAATTAAAAGAAAAGCATTTATAATTTCATTTTTTCCAAAAATTATGAGGTCTCCCTAAAGAAACAACTTCCACCCAAGGTTTGACGGAATCTAGGAAGAAGCCCGCCAATGGGTTTTTAATCCATTCATTTCATAAGACTATATCCCCCTTCCTTGGCATTAACTCGTATGCAACCATATAGTAGTACGACATGGGCAGAGGAAGGCCATGTCGACTATCCCTTGTCAATAAACCTAACCATATTACCCTGTCAGTCGCTCCATGGAGGGGATAACTATAGCTATTTATATCACATACACCAACATATCATGAATATCCCAATCTGATTCAATGTGCAATAAATCCAAAAAATAGATTATCAAATATATCATCATATCCATAAACACAATTTCAAATAAAATATGGCATAAATTCATTCATAAATACAATAGATGCATACGTATTTCAAATTCTTATTTCAGGACATTCCTTAATCATAATATTTGTACAAAATCATGTAAAATCATTTAAAAACCATTGATAAAAGAAATTTGAACGATTTTTCACATTTATAGACATAATAGTCCGTCTACTTATTTTTTGGGAGGGTAACCACTCCTAAATTCCACAATTAAATCCAATGAAATTCTTTCTCGGGTTTCAATTGATTATCCTAAATCAATAATCACAAATTCAATGTTAAATTATGCATATTTCTAGAGTTCATAAGTTTTTCCCTAACTTAGTATAAACCCTAATTTCTCCAATCCAAGAATGTGTGTTCTAATTCCATTATTTATATGTCATTTACACTCATATACAATTTCATTCACATTTTCTGCAATTTTTTTTCAATTACAAACTCTAGGATTTTGATTTCCAACGAATTTCCTAAAATTTCAATAATAAATTTCAATCTAATAATAAGGAAGCTAAATCCACAGTTAGGAATAGGAAATTACCTTAAATTAGTGGTTAGATTGAGTTTTGACAGTTGGGTTCCAAAAATCTTAGCATTTCCCTTCCGTGAAGCAACCTTAGATTTTCCTTCCCAAAACAACCTTCTTCCAAGGTTTTTTTGAGGATTTGGAGACCTTATGAAGTGGTTAAATGAAGTTATAATTGATTTCTAGAGAGAGAAATCAAGAGTGAGGGGAAGAGAGAGTGAACGTAGAGAGAGAGAGAGAGAAGAGAGTCGAGGGTGAGATGAATGAGAGAAAGAGCATGAATTAAAGCTTTATTCATGCCTATTTTAAATGAAATGGTCAATTACCATCTTGCCTTTGGTGATTCAATGGTTTGAGTTGGGGTTTAATGTTCGTTTTGGTCATTTTGCACCCTTAGAGCATTAGAGGTTGATAGGGCATGGCAACCTACACTATGGGCAAGACGACCCATAAGTACAGAATTTACACAAACAGGGTGACCTACTTGGGAACAAGATGACCCAAGAATTCAAATTTCATGTTAACAAGTCGACCCAATAGTGGATAAAGCGACCCAAAATTTACTATCCTTAAGCCTTAGGTTGGCATAAGAAAAGGATAAGGCAACCCAATATTGCATACTCTCAGAATCCCTTCCCTGTAGGCTTCCCAAGGTGACCCAAGCTTTTGAGCAAGGCGACCCAACAAAAGCAAGGCTCAAACTTCTCACCTGCACACTCACAACATGGATCACATAGTTATACAAGGCGACCCAACACAATCTAAACACCTACAAGGTGCCTCACCAATGGGCACAAGGCGGCCCAAACATTAAACAAGGCGCCTTATCCCTCCATTTCACAAGTGTTAGGTGTCTCATTCCTTTACAAGGTGACTCATCCCTTCTATTTCTATCCTCACAAGCCAACCCATCCTATACACAAGCCAACCCACCTCTCACAAACTCCACATACACAAGCCAACCCATCACTCACACACCCTACATACACATGCCAATCCAAACATCACAAAGGCAACCCAACACTCCAAAATTCCACAAATAATCTCTCGGCTATGCATCCAATGTGATTTGAACCCAAGTACTCCAAATTCCAAAAAAAAAAAAATTTTACACCACCAAGCCATTCAATCCTATGGGAAATATGTTGAATAATAATAAATTTAAAATTTAGCTAAAATTCTTTTCAGTATCACGTGAGGGAATAAAAATTGAAAATTAAACACTAAATTTTTCAATGTAACAATACTTAACCCCCAAAAAATAAAATTTCCTCAAAATTTAAAATAAAATTCATACATCAAATAAATGGTGGAAGTGCCTCTATACAGCATTCTCGGGTTCCCAAGTCACTTTTTCTACTTGGTTACTTCTCCACAATACCTTGACCATGGAGATTTGTTTACTCCTTAATTGCTTGATTTGTCTGTCAATGATTTTTACTAATTGTATCTTGAAACTCAAATCTTGATTCAACTCTGCTGGAGGAGTCTCTAATATATGTGAGAGATCCGACAACTATTTCTTCAACATTGAAATATGAAAAATATCGTGAATCCTTTGTAACTCCGGCTGCAAATCAAGCCAGTATGCCACTTTTTCAATCATTTCAAGGATCTTAAAGGGGCAGATATAACGAGGGTTTAATTTTTTTCGTTTCTAAAATCGGATTATGCCCTTTCACCTTCATTCTTTCTTGGATCATTTTCACCTTTTCCTTTGTAGCTTCATTTAACTTTATACTATCAATTTTCCTCTCTCCAACCTCATCCCAACATAATGGAGTCTGACACTTCCGTCCATAAATAGCTTTATAGGGTGGCATCCCAATACTAGTTTGGTAATTATTGTTGCACGGAAATTTGATCAACAAGAGATGCGGTCCCAATTTCCTTAAAAATCCATAACACATGTTCTGAGCATGTCTTCTAAGGTTTGTATAGTGCGTTCGGATTGTCCATCAGTCTGAGGGTGGAAAGCTGTGCTGAACTTCAGCTTAGTCCCTAAGGACTCTTATAGTTTTGGCCAAAGTCACGAAATAAATCGGGGATCACGATCCTAGACAATAGACACCGGAACTCTATAAAGTCTCACAATCTCATCAATATAATGTTTGGCCAACCTCTCCAAAGAGTAGGTGTTCTGAATTGAGAGAAAGTGTGCTGACTTGGTGAGTCAGTCCACTATCACCTAAACATCATTGTGTCGACTTGGAGTACGTGGTAAACTACCGGCTGGCTTTTGGTGCTTAGCTTTGATTTGCTAGGCATTCTGATAGCCTTTAGCTCTGATTGTAGAAAAGTTATTGGTCATCACACCCTTAGGGGAACAACTGATTAGGGATATGGTGTATAAGGATTGTGAGGTGAAGGTCGGTGAGGTAACTCTCAAAGCAGACTTGATTCCATTAGAGATGAGAGATTTTAATACCATACTAGACATGAATTGGCTGCATCTTCAACGAGATTCAGTAAATTATTTCGTTAAGGAAGTGAAATTCCATATATCAGGATGTCCTCCACTTGTAATCACTAGTAAATGGAGAGTAATGTCGAGCTATGTAATCTCAGTGATAGAGCACAGAGATAAGTGAACAAGGGCTGTGAGGCTTACCTAGCCCACATCATCGATACCATAATGAGAAGCCTGGAATTGGTGAATGTTCCAGTTATGAATGAGTTCTCGGATGTCTTCTTGGACGAGTTGCCTAGTTTATCTCTGGTTCGGGAGTTCGACTTCGCCATTGACTTGACTGCCAGAACTGCGTCTATTTCCGTACCTCTGTATAGAATGAAACCTGCGAAGTTGAAAGAGTTGAAGGTCCAACTTTAGGAGTTATTGGACAAGGGGTTTATCTAACTGAGTACCTCACCTTGGGACACTCTGGTTTCATTTGTAAAGAAGAAGGATAGAACCCTCTGATTATGTATTGACTACCGGCAGCTCAATAAGGCAACAATCAGGAATAAGTATCCCCTCTCGAGGATTGATGATCTTTTTTATCAACTTCAAGGGGCTAGCATGCTCTCGAAAATCGATTTGAGATTAGGCTATCATCAATTGAGGATGAAGGAGGATGATGTCCACAAGATTGCGTTTAGAATATGGTACGGACATTTTGAGTTTCTAGTGATATCCTTCGGTTTGACGAATGCTCCTGTAACTTTCATGGACCTCATGATCCGAGTGTTCCATCCCTATCTTGATAAATTTGTCATTGTCTTCATCGACGACATCTTGGTTTATTCCGAGAATGACAAGGAGCACTCCAAGCACCTCCAAATCGTATTGCAAACTCTTAGGGAGAAACAATTGTATGCCAAGTTCTCCAAGTGTGAGTTCTGGCTAAAGTAGATGACTTGTTAGGGCACATTGTATCCAGATTGAAAAAAGTAGAGGCAATTCTAAAATGGGAGCAACCAAAAAATGTCACCGAGGTGAGAAGTTTCCTTAGATTGGTAGGCTATTACCGAAGATTTGTAGAAGGGTTCTCCAAAATTACGGCTCCATTGTCTAGTTTGACTTGGAAAGGAGTTCAATTTGAATAGAGTGATAAATGTGAGCAGAGTTTCGAAGAGCTCAAGAAAAGGCTGACGTTTGCTCCAATACTTCCTATTGGTGGTGGAGACTATATGGTTTATAGTGACGTCAGCAAACAGGGGCTGTGATGTGTTTTAATACAAGAGTAAGTGTTTTGGATTGGGAGGAATTGTGTTGATTTGGTGAGCTGGTCTACTATTAACCAAATAGTATCATGACGGCTCGGAGTACGGGATAATCCCACCATGAAATCCATGGTAATGTACTCCCATTTTTACTTAGGTATAGGCAATGGCTGTAGTGTTTCGACTAGTTTATGATGTTTGGCCTTAATTTGTTAGCATACAAGACATCTAGTCACAAACTTGGCTATCTTTCGCTTCAACCCCAACTATCAATATGACTCCTTAATGGTTCGATACATCTTTGTACTCCCCAGATGCATGGCAAGACCAATGAGTGTGCCTCTTCAAGAATGGCTTTTCGAAGATCCTCATCCTTCGGGAATCATATGCATCTCCCATAAGTCACAATCCTATCCTCCTGAATTTGGAACTTACCACCTTCCCCCTTATGGATTTTCTCAATTATGCCCTTTAATTCCTTGTTGGTCACTTAAAACTCTTGAATACAATCCACCAAAGTAGGCTTTACCATAAACTTGGCCAATAGTACACCATAGTCATTCTTGGCCAACTTGACTCCAAGTGTTCGAAGTCTAACTAGATAAGAAAGGTAGGAACTCTCTTGGGATGCCAAACTAGGTGATGACTTTCAACTCAATGTATTTGCGACCACATTTGCCTTTCTGGGGTGGTAATTTATCACCAGATCATAATTCTTAATCAATTCTAACCACCTCCATTGCCTCAAATTGAGCTTCTTTTAGGTGAGCAAGTATTTCAAACTTTTGTGGTCAGTGAAAATCTTACATGTGGTCCCATATAGGTAATACCGTCAAATCTTTAAAGCAAAGACAATAGTAGCTAACTCCAAGTCATGGGTGGGGTCGTTCATCTCGTGCTTCTTTAGCTGGCGACAAGCATAAGTAATCACTTTATCATCTTGTATCAACACACACCCTAGCCCTTGCTTGCTGCCGTTACTATATACCACATAATCACTGCCGCTACTAGTCGGGAGAGCAAAGATAAGAGCAGAAGTCAACCTTTTACTTAAGTTCTTGAAAACTGCCCTCATACTTTTTGTCACGCCCCGAACCGGGATCGTGAACAGTCGCTCGTTGCCTTGGATGCCACTGTATTTTTATAGAAAATCGGGCAGAATCTCTCCATAAATCGGAGGTCTCCCATGTACAATTTCACCTGTATATCAACATTCATCCTGTAAAATAAACGAATGGTCATCCCGACCTCTCCAAAATGAACCAATTCCCACAGCCAACATTCAGAACAACGCAAGGCTATAAAATTTCTAGCAGACCTAACCACAGACCTCTACTGTCATGCCCAACTAGAGCATGAGCAGCCACTACACTGAGTGGACCTAAAATTTTATATAATATACAATACTTTTTCCCAAGTAATATTCAAATACGTACAATCGCCTCAATGCAAACGAAATATGAGAGTTTCGCAAATAAGTATATATAAATTATACAGTCATCCCAAAATAAGTACACGGCTAACTACGGATCTCAACAAGATCTCGTAGGGTCGAAAATATAATACGAAATTTAAATCTCAGCTTAAACTTAAACCTCACCGTCCCTTCGTAGCTACGGAATCATAAATGTCATCATCATAGTATCACAAGGACACAACGTCCCGCAGGTAAGAATCATATCATCACAAGTGGGCATCCCAGTGCCCTCATAGATCTTAAAACATTTCAAATCCGTGTGCCAATACATTCATCAAATCATTTTAAATCAGGAAACTTATCAAATTTTCAAGTAATAGCACAATTTTGTTTTATTTCAAATATGGATGCATAGTCATGGAAAACATAAGTTTAAGACACTCCAATAATCACAAAACAGATTTGAGATTTAATATCACACGTCAAATCAATGCATATCAAAGCATGTTTTGTTTAAAACACGGTAAAATCAAATTTTCACTATTTCATGCAAGAGATTAGGGTCGCACTCACATTCTAGGGAGGGTGGTCACTCCCTATTTCCACAATCAAACCAAACTCGACTCCTCGAGTCTCCAAAGAGATCAACCTAATCAAATCATCACAATTGTCATCAAATTTCCAACTATTTTCAGGGTTTATCATTTTCCTTAAGTTCGTACAAACCCTAAATTCTTCAATTTATAAACATACTCCAATATCATCGATTGCATTTCATTTAGAAATAATTAATCAAATCCAAATCAAGTCTGATTCAATCCTAAAATCAATCGAAGCCGGAAATACGCTTAAAATAAATAAATTCTTACAAAATAGAAAAATCTTAAAAAAAATCATACACTTCAATTCTTATCCATTTGCTTCAAACTATATGTCATTTTAAAAGTATTGAAGTCTATTTTCATAATATGAAAATTTTATTTTGATTTCCTATATGCAGGACGACTTATAATGTAAAAGACTACGATAGTTCTTAAACTATAACCACAACTTTTAAACAGATCTTCATATACCTACCATTATGCAAATTAACAACTTAATACAACCTAAGAAAAGTACGAAAGGCGACAATATACTTCATTTCATAGCACATTGCATTACAACTCTGATCCCAAATACTTTCATGCATATTTCAAAATTTAACCCTGAGGGAAACTATTCAAAATAACTTAACATGATTCTATGATCCTATAACATACTTGTTTCATACTAAACAGCCCAATTCAGGCATACTTTTAAACTTAACCTTAATAATCACATATAAACTGTCAGAAAATGCATTCTCTTTCAATTCCACGCCTTTTCAGAACATATATAAAACTCTCATACTAAATTCGGCCCTGAACTCATTCAATCATCCAAGAGACTAGTAGTTTTCTTACCTAGGGTTTCCCCATTCGCAGCTCTAGCGTCCGTGCGCCATTCAATTCATTTCAGGACCTACAATGCTTCTAAATTGAAGCAAATTCCAGTAATTAATCTTAATTAATATAAGAATCAAAACCCTAAATCTATAGGTCAGAACTTTCGTCCTTACCTTCGTATGAAATGAGTGCAAGCAGTCTAGGGTTTTGGATGCCTGCTGCTACGCTGCAACAAACATTGCAGCAGGAATTTGCGCCCGCAGGAAGGCAAAGAGAGTAGAGAGAGAGTAACTGAGGGGGAACAGAGAGAAAGAGCAAAGAGAGAGCTGTGAGACAGAGAGAGAGCTGAGGGAGAAAGAGAGAGAGAAAACTAAGAGAGAAAAGCAGAGAGGGGGGAGTGTAACAGAGGGTGAATAGAGAGAGTAAGAGAACAGAGGGGGGTAAAAAAAGGGAGTAGCGGTCGTGGGTGGTGGCGGAAGGCAGTGCGGTGGCAGTTAGTGGTGGATCGCGAGAGGGAGACAGCGCGACAGAGGGAGAAAGATCGCACGATGGAGAGAGAATTGTGAGAAAGGGAACCGAGAGAGAGGTAGAGGGAGATAGAGGGAACAGAAAGGGGTCGAAGGGGGTGAGCGGTGGTCGGAGGCGCCGAGTCGCGGCGGAGAGTGAGGGAGTGCAGAGAGATCGAGAGAGAGAGCCGCAGGAGATAGAGAGAGACGGAGCAGAGAGAAGGAAACAGAGAGAGGGAAAGTGAAGCAAGGGTGGTGGCGACGGTGTTTGACATGGCGATGGGTGGTTGAAGGTGGCGATGGTGGAAGAAGGTGGAGGAAAGACGGCGGCAATAGGAAGAGCCGCGGGAGAGATCGCAAGAGGGGAATTGAGAGAGAGAGAGAACCGAAGGAAGAGAGAGAAACAGAGGGATTGAAAGAGAGGGGGTGGTGGTGATGACGGAACAAGGCGGAGATGGGCGGCGGAGGAATGGATGGAGGCGGCGGCGGCGGGTTTCGGTGAAGGAGAGGAGACGGAGAGTGGATGAGGGAGAGAGAGAGATGAAATGTGAAAAGGGTTAGGGTTTCCTAACCCTAACTCTCCCTTTTTTTTTTTCCTTATTATTATTATTATTATTATTATTATTATTATTATTATTATATATTTTTATAAGAATAGATTTATAAATAAATAAAAGAGGGAACAAAAAAAAAAATTAATAAATGAAATTTATTTTTATACTTGATTCATATTTCGAATCGGAAATACGGACACTTTTGAATATAGTAAAAATTAAATTTAAAAACCCCAAAATCGAAAATCAATAAAATTAAATATTTTTTTTATATATATTCACATATATATATATATATATACGGAGGAAATATTTTTATTAATTTCAAGTATAGGAGTACAATACAGACACTGTAGTGTTGGTGTTAGACTTTTTATCTCATTCGAACTTGGCTCCCTTCCGAGTCAAATTGGATATTAGAGCTACTATTTTTGAGAATCCCTTTATGAATCTCCAATAATATCCTTCTAATCTAAGAAAACTTCTTATCTCGTAGACATTTTTTTATTGCTCCCACTTTAGAATAGCCTCTATCTTCTTTGCATCTACAAAAATTCCATTTATGGAAATAGCATGCCCTAAAAAGCCAATCTCCCTAACCTAAAATTCGTACTTGGAGAACTTGGCATACAACTTCTTATTCCTAAGAGTTTGCAATACAATCCAGAGATATTTGGAACGTTTTTCATCATTCTTGAAATATACCATGATATCATCGATGAAGACTATGAAAAATTTGTCGAGATAGGGATGAAGCACTCAGTTCATGAGATCCATAAAAACTGTAGGAGTATTCATCAACCCGAAAGACATCACTAGAAATTTGTAGTGCCCATACCGTGTCTTAAAAACGGTTTTATGGATATCATCACCCTTAATGTCACGCCCCAACCCTCGAGTCGAGTACACGACAACCGTTGCATTATCTCGGCATACGGGTATGCCCAATCCATACAAGGGGATAGTGCAAGGTATTCAACCTATTCCAACACCTCACAATAACATCCAAGGAACCATCCTAACCCATTCCTGCCTCAAATCATGCATTTGGTCAACCCGGTCATTCATAATCCCATAAAACTCTCCACAAGTTCGAAAACAATCCAACAGAAGGAAAGTGAAATATTTAAATACAATTTAAAGTCTGAAATTCTCAATGGGTTGACAAGATGAGATTTTTAATTACAATCGAAAAGAATATCCTCCATATGGGTCCAATTAATTCCCTTAAAAATTTTAACCAAAGAAAAACTAGCACCGGAAATAAGAGACTTCACAAAACTAGGACTCGATAGGATTTGACACTAGAGTCAGTTAAACATTCAACGCTTATACTTCCTCTGAAAAATGATAAAAAGATAGGTGAGTATAAAAATACTCAGTAAGTGGAGTACAATGGCATAATTGTGTCAATAAATGAGGGATGGGTTTGGGAATGTAAAAACATATACTACAAACAACTCATCGGTATAAAACAGTTCCAAGTAATCATGATAAGTAAAGAAATGCATCCGCAATGTTATGCTTTTTCAAAAATCCCGAAGTCTCCCTAAAGAAACCATTTCCATCCAAGATTTGGCCAACCTGGGTGGGAAGCCCGACAAGGGGTTTTTAATCCATTCATTTCACAACACTATATCCCCCTTCGTTGGCATTGATTCGTATCTCACTGGGGTACAACCAGATATAGTACGACATCTACAGAGGGGGCCGCATCTACCACCCTTACTCATAAACCTCCAACCACATCACTCCGTCGGGTCACTCCATGGAGGGTATGACTATAGCCATTTACATCACAAGCACCATTCTTTCACAATCATTCAAATCACATTCAATATGTCATGATTTCATTAAATGGTTACCAAATCATACTATAGGTTTCATGAATCAAATATCCAATAACACATGACATATATTCAATTGTAAACACCAGGGATGTATACTAAATTCAAATTCACATTTTGGACATCCCACAATTACAAAAATTTATACAAAATCATATAAAATCATTCAAAATCATTTATAAAAAAATTTTAAAACAATTTTCTCATTTAATGGCACAATGATCTATCTACTCATCTTTTGAGAGGGTATTCACTCCTAATTCACAACAAATTCGGTGTTTAGTCCCTCACTTGCTCAAAGGTCGACCCAGACCCAATCACAAGGCGACCCAATATTCTAAAATTTCACAACAATCCCACAATAATCCTAATCCCATGCATCCCATGAGTTTCGAACCTAATCACTCCAGATTTCCTACAAAAAGCAAATCACCACCAAACATCAGGCCATTTTAACTTCTAATATTTATGAGGGACAATAATAAATTTAAAATCTTATTTACAAATCTTTCCATAATTATATGAAAGAACAAAAATTGAAAATTCTAACACCAAATTTTTGGTGTTACACTTAATCCTTAATTGGTGGTAACCCGATCTCAAATCTATCTTTGATGATACACTAACCCTTTGAAATTAATCAAAAAGATCATCAATCTTTGGGAGAGGATACTTGTTCTTGATTATTGCTTTATTGAGCTATCGGTAATCAATGCATAACCGAAAGGTTCCATCCTTTTTCTTCATAAACAGAACTAGAGCACCCCAAGGTGATATACTCAGTCAAATAAACCCATTGTCCAATAACTCTTGGAGCTGAACCTTCAACTCTTTTAACTCTATGGGTGTCATTCGATATAGAAGGATAGAAATTGATGCGGTACCAGGAACCAGGTCTATAGTGAAGTCGAACTCTTAGATCGGTGGTAATCCTGGCAACTTTTCTAAAAAAATATTCAGAAACTCACTCACTATAGGAACATTATCCAAATTAGGACCCTCTACCATGGTGTCAATAATGTGAGCTAAGTAAACTTTACACCCTTTATGTACTAATCTCTATGCTTCAAGAGCTAAAACCACATAGCTCAGCAACACCCGACATTCACCAGCAAATACAAGCAGAGGATGCCCTGGCCTATGGAATTCCACTTTCGTAGTGAAGCAATTCACTGAAACTCAGTAAAGGTGTAGCCAATCCATACCTAGTATGGCGTCAAAGTCTCTTATTTCTAACGGAATCAAATCGCTTCAAGGATCTCACCCTTTACAATCATTTCACATGCCTTGTATATGGTATCCCTATTCATCCATTTCCCCAAAGTAGTAATAATCAACAACTCCTCTTTAAGTGGGGTCAAGGGCTTTTCAAAGTATCTTACAAATTCTATGCTCACAAAAGAAATAATAGACCCCATGTCTATCAAGACGTGGGTATCAATGCTAAAAGTTTGTATCATACCTATGATCGGAAACCATTGATCAATTAAACTTTATTATTTGAAGCTTCTAAAAGTTAGAAAAGTTAGTAAAAATAGAAGAAAGTATAATCAAGTTAACACTCTATTAGATCAACCCAATGAGTATCACATTAGTATGATTTGAAAAGGAAATTTCTAAAGACAAGTTCAGCAAGGACTCTTAACCATCATTACTATTACAAACTATCAGGAGACATCCAAATCATTCCCACCCGACTTCAATATCATACCTTATCATAGATATGCAATCCAAATCAAAATCATGCACTCAGAATCACATGGTAGTGTATCCAAATTTCTAAATTATCAAATTCAAATTCTATGAGGATTTACCTGTGACTATATCCAGATTGTTTTGTGCATCCTCATTCGTCATCGTTTAAATTCGTGTTTAAGTTTTCAATTGGGGACGTGAGTAGGGGTAGTTACGGTATTGCTTCCTTTTCCCATTCTTGGAGTAGTACTAGTGAAAAGTGTTGAAGTAGTAGCCAAATCTCTTTTGGAGCCACTAGAGGGACTCCGAACTTGTCGATTCCCTTACCCTTCCGCGTTCAACTCCGGACAATAGTATCGAAGATGACCCTCCTTCCCGCAATGGTAATATTTTTTGGGTCCCCTACATGTACCCAAGTTGTATCCCTTGCAATTTAGGTAAGGTTCTCCTTTACTTCCTCTTGATCTTACTCCCGATCCAACATTTTCACTAGGAGTATTTGGCTTAAAGGATGATTGGTCTTGGGGAGAGCCAACCGACCCTGAGATGGAACCGCCATTAAAGAAACCCATGTTTTTACTCTTCTTGGAGCTTTGGTCCGATATGAGAATCCCAGTTGGAGGCCGAAGGAGGTAGATAATGTGAAGACGACTCATCCTTATACTTTTGAGGAGGAATTTCATTTATATTTCTCACTCTTCTACATGGAGGCATGATTATCTACAAAAGAAAAACTATCTTTAGTTTACTACACTTGAATGACACTAGATACCTATATCTAGAGGTGTGCCAATACTCTAAGACCTATAGGAGGCTTTCAACCATTTGAAGGTATTTTGCACATCCAAACCTTTGAAAATCTTTGAAAATCTTTTGAACTGTTTGGATGAATCCTTTGAAAATCCTCTAAACTTTTCAAAATATTTAAAATCAAATTTAGGCTATGATACTAATAAAGTTGTCGTGTCTCGATCCTCTACTCGGCACGTAACAACCGTCGTGTTACCTTGGCATACCGGTAAGCCTTGCCTGTACATTAGGATATCGTAAGATATTCAACCTGTTCTAGCACATCACAAAGACATCCAATGGACCATCTCAGTCCATCCTAACCTCAAAAGGCATATATATGGTCGACCTATTCTAATCCAATAAAATTTCTATAAGTTCAAAAGAAAATTCAGAGGAAGAAAAGTAAATGGTTTAAATACAATTTTAAATTTTAAATTTTAAATGGATTGACAAAAATGAGGTTTTATTTACAATTCAAGAGAATGCCCTCTATATAGGTCCAACTAATCTCCTAAAAAATCTCAACTAAAGAAAAACAAGTATCAATAGTAGGAAACTTTACAAAAACTAGAACTTGACAGAATCCGGTACTAGAGTCCACTAGATCTCTAACACTTAGATTTCCTCTGAAAAATGATAGAAAGAACGTTACATATAAAAAAATACTCAGTGAATAGAGTACAATGGTATAGTTGTGACAATAAATGAGGAGTGAGTATGGGAATGTCAAAACATATACTTCAAATGATTCATTAAATATAAAATAATTCTAAACAATCACGATAATTAAAATAAATGTATTAAAAATTTCATACTTTTTAAAAATCATGCGATTTCCCTAAAGAAACTACTTCCACCCCAAATTTGACTGAATCCAGGAAGAAGCCCGCCAAGGAGTTTTTAATTCATTCGTTTAACAACAATACATCCCCCTTCCTTGGTGTTCATTTGTATCTCACTGGAGTGCAACCAGATAGTAGTATGATGTGGGTGGAGGAAGGCCGCGTCTACCATCCCTTGCCAATAAACCCCAACCATATCACCCCATCGGGTCGTTCGGTAAAGAGAATGACTATAACAATTTACATCACATGCATATCATTTCATGAATATCCCAATCTCATTCAATATGCCATAAATCCAACAAATAGATTATCAAATCATATCATCATATCTATGAACACAATTTCAAATAAAATATGGCACAATATCATTCATAAATATAATGGATACATATGTATTTCAAATTCTCATTTCAGGACATCCCACAATCACAATACTTATACAAAATCCTATAAAATCATTTAAAAATCATTTATAAAAGAAATTTGCAATGATTTTTTTTATTTATAGACACAACAATCCGTCCACTCATCTCTTGAAAGGATAACCACTCCCAAATTCTACAATTAAATCCAATGAAATTCCTTCTCAAATTCCAATCAATTATTCTAAATCAATAATCATAAATTCAATGTTAAATCACACCTATTTCTAGGATTCATAAGTTTTCCCCTAATTTAGCATAAATCCTAATTTTCCCACTCCAAGAATGTGTGTTCTAATTCCACTATCTATACAACATTTACACCCATATACAATTTCATTCAATTTTTCCCAAATTTCTATTAATTACAAACCCTAGGGATTTGATCTCCTATGAATCTCCTAAAATTTCAATAATAAATTTCAATCTATAATGAGAAAGCTAAATCCAAAGTTAAGAAGAGGAAATTACCTTAAATTCATGGTTGGATTGAGTTTTGAAGGTTGGGTTCCAAAAACCTTAGCTTTTCCCTACCGTGGAGCAACCCTAGTTTTTCCTTCCCAAACCAAACTTCATCCAAGGGTTACTTGAGAATTTGGAGACCTTATGAAGTGGTTAAATAAAGGTATAATTGATTTCTAGAGAGAGAAATCAAGAGTGAGGGTGTCACATACCCCAATTTAATTATAAGAAATAACTTGTTATCAATTGTGGATTAGTAAGACTGCACAAATAAATAAAATGAGTATGAAATCAAAGAGTCGAGATGCTAAAAACACAGGTTTGACCATCTCGTTGGAGACTAAGTATCCAAAAAAATGAAATATATGAAATGTCTAGAAAATAAGAAACAAACATCTCGATAATTGTTTCTTATGATTAAATTAGATAAAAACCTATTTTTTTAGAATTTTTCTAAACTGATAGCTTATAAAATAAAATCTAACAAAATTCATCATTTCGAGTTTTGTTCATAGAAAAGGGAGTTGACTTTTTATCTTTAAAAAATTAGGTTCTGAAACTATTTTTATTGAATTCAAATGGGGAGTATTTCTTTATTTACGTGTAATTCAAATGGGGAGTTGACACTTGTCTTCCAGAAGTGTGACATAAGTGCTAAATGTCTAAAATATCTTCAACATGGACACCTAACTCACCAACTGCCCATCCACCGCCCATCCATCGTCCAAGACACTTGTCTTGCAACAAAACAAAGCACATGGAAAACAAGTGTCATGCATAAAGGATATATGCTTTATATAATCAACACATGGAAGGACACATGTCTTTCATCAAGAATAAGAGATTTACATGATGGACAAATATTCTAACACATGTCAACAATCCATTACCTTCTAACAACTATAAATACTCTCATCCCCTTCCATTCCAAACCAAATTCGGCCGAGGAGAGAAAAAGAGAAAGAAAGAAAGAAATAGAGAAATGAAAAGAGAGAAAGGAAAGGAAAAGAGAAAAGAAGAAAAGGAAAAAGGCAATACTAGTCTTAGTTAACACTTTGAAGTAATGTTCTTTATATTCATATATTTTTTTTTATGCATAACTACCATGATTTTCTATGATTATCATGATTTATTACTATTATTATGATTTACTACTATTATCCTGATTTACTACTGTGACCCTAATTTATTACTGTTACTTCCATGTATGTGTTTGTGATTGTTATATAAACTAGTATGCATGGAGATTGCTCGAGCAAGCAAGGGTTTTGTCGGATATCAAAATACATATTGGTAGCACCCCATTATTATGGATAGGAGGTTTGTCCACTTAATACGGGGGAGACTGATAGGTCTTTCCAGAAATGGACCTATTGGGAGAGATAAGTAGATTGTTCTTGTAATGGAGAGATAAGACGCTAATGAATTGTCACATATATTGTATTATTATGTGTTACTGTTACTATTATTATTTGTATATGTTGCTGCTATATTGAGAACTTTTTAAAAGATTTTACAATGAAGCAATTATCATACAATTTTACAACTAAAAGTCTTTACACATGCGCCCACAGACCTCACCGGACTGTCAAGCTTACATCAAAAATTATTGTAAACCCTGCAAGAATGAAAGTCAAGGAAAATTAGATGGGCTGGTAGAGATAGTTTTATTATGGATAACTTCGATAGTAGGCATCCCATTATGTAATAGGTACAAGAAGACTTTTGTAATATGTAATGATTGAAATAAATAAAAGATCTATTGTTTTAGTATGATTTCTACTAATCATATAAGTGATTAAGCCCTAGCGAGAGCCAGGTAGTCTGTTGTCGATGAAACTCCAGCGAGGGGGTGAAGTTGGGGCATGACAATTAAGTGGTATCAAAGCCAGGTTTAGAAAAGATGATACTAGGAAAAACAACCCTTGATTAGAAATGTTTATCATGATTAAGGATTTATCATGATTAAGAATAGTCATTTTGTCTCATAAGGATTTTCTAACTTTGTTGGAAATTTTGTAGTAATGGAACCAAAAGGAGATCAGTTTTCAATTGAAAAAGATCCCTCTAAAGAAAGAGTTGTTGAGGAAAATAACGAAGTTTGATATATCATGATAAAGGATAATGATGGAGAGCCAAAAATTGTTGAGTCCTCTAATACAAAAAGTAATTCAGCAATAGGTGAACTACAATAGAAACTACACCATAGCCAACAAACATGTAACTACCTTTGGCAATGGTTAAAAGATTCTAGAAAGGAAATAAAGGTAGAAAGGCAACTGTCACATGAAGTTTGCTATGGAAACAGTAGATATAAAGAAGAGTTTGCTACACTTAAATATATACAACAGATGGACACATTTGCACTTAAAAAAAGTTAGATTATCAAAAAAAGGTGGAATGAATATTTGAAAAAATACTATAGTCAAATAGTTGAAGAAGTGGATAGCTTGACTAAGAAGAATTTGTTGTTAGAAAATGAAAAAGTAAGATACGCAGACTAAGTTATTGAATTGACTAAAAAAGGTATTTCATTGGAATATGAAAAAGAAAGATATGAAGCAAACCTCAAAAATTATCAAAGAATAATTTGAGATTTGCTAGTTGAATTATCAGGAACAAGAAAAAATGAACAGGTGTCTGGTAAAGACTCGGTAAATAAACCAAAATGTGAAATTTAGTTAAAAGTGTAGTTAAGAAAGTAGCATAATATAGTTGTAACTCTGAATAGTGCAATATAGTTGCAAGTCTATAAAAGAGTTGTATATGAGTAATGTTAACTTTTCTTTTGACATTTTTCAGTGATTTGCACTTTGATCTTAAAAATGGTTAAAACAAGATAACAATAAAAAATTCGATTGATCAAACTTCAAACTCTTTAGATCAAGTGATTACAACATTAGATAGAGTATGACAAATATTGGAATAACAAGCCAACAACATAACCAACCATCAATCTCTCCACAACTTGTCACCAAATATCGAATAACCTGATGATATTATCTTGGAACAATTTCTGAAGTTTCATCCTCCAAGATTTGATGGAAGTTATGGAAATGATGAAAAAACTAAATTGTGGTTGGAAGAGATAGAAGAAATTTTTACAGAATTAAACTATTTAGATAAACATAAAGTTAGGTTAACAGTATATCAACTTTTCAGGATAGCTAGAGAATAGTGAGGAACCATCTCACATAAGTGGGAACAAAATAATACCCAACGTACATGGGAAAACTTCTTGACAGAATTCAATGAAAAATATTTTTCACACCACATACAAGAAAAACAAGAAGAAGAATTTCTTATTCTCAAACAAAATTATATGACAGTAGCTCAATATGAGAATAAATTTACAAAACTTTCAAAATTCGCCCATTCGTTAGTATCAACTAAAGACAATCGAATTAAATATTTCATTGGGGGCTTAGGTTGGGAAATTCAAAATGCTTTAACTCCTATCATCATAAAAACTTATTCTAAGGCTATAGAATTGGCATGTCGAGTAGAAGATAGTAAAAACAAATGATAGATATGATTCACTAAGAGAACGATTTCAGCAAATTGGTAATAGGAAAAGTTTCAAGGAAGTACAAAGATACTAAAAAGGGGTTCTAATGGCTCAGCCTCCCAAATCCAAGAAAAAGGTATGGGAAGTTCTAGGAGGCAAGTGGGACAAAAGGAATTTTATAATTATTGTCAAAAGTTAAGACATAATGAAAATAATTGTTGGTTAAGGGCAGGAAAGTATATGAGATGTGGAAGTAATGAACACTACATTGAAGATTATCCCAAGATAATAGGGAAGAGAAGCCAACCTCAAGGTCCAAGACATGATAATCAGAATAATAAACCGAGAATGCAAGGAAGAGTTTTCGCCATGGAAGGAGAAGAAATCCCTAAAGCATCCAATGTCATGAAAGGTATGCTACCATTTAATCATCATAAGGTTAAGATATTATTTGATCTTGGTATCACACATTCATTTTTTGCTTTTTGTTTGGATGTCAAGATTGAAAACTTATCATACATATTAAAGGTAAGTAATCCAATGGGAAGTAATATGACCACTGAATTTACAATTAGGACATATAAAGTTAAGATTGCTAAAAAAAAAAAAAAGAATTCCCAATAGATTTGATAGTTTTACCTATTCAAGACTATGACATTATACTAGGTATAGACAAGTTATCCTAGTACCATGCATGGATTATAGAACAACGATAGAGAAAATTTGTGCCTCGGGACAAGCTAAGGAAACAGAGAACTCTTTTCTGACATCATTATATCTGGAGAACATTCTAGAAAACTCCTTTATAAAAGATGTACTGGATATCTGGTTTATCTTATGAATCAACCTACTGAGAAAAACAAAACTGAGAATGTCCCTATAATGAGAGAATACCTAGATATATTCACCAAATAGTTAATCTCTTTACCCTCAGAAACGAAATTAGAATTTTGTATAGATCTTATTTTAGAAATAGAACCAATATCAAAGACCCTTTAGAATTAAAAGAACCTAAGATACAACTACAAGATTTACTTAAAAGAGGGAATATTCGACTGAGTATTATCTCCACAAAGATTGGTACATTATGATTGTACATCGATTATCAAGAATTGAATAATGTCACAATAAGGAATAAATACCCCTTACCTCTGATAGATGATTTGTTTGATCAGCTATAAGGTGCTAAAGTCTTTATTAAGTTTGATCTAAAACAAGAGCATTATCAGTTGAGAATCATAAAAGAAGATATTTCCAAAATAACCTTTAGAACTCGATTTGATCATTATGAATTTATAATCATGCCTTTATGGATTTAAAGAACATAGTATTCTATCAGTATATTGATCGCTTCACAATAATTTGTACAGATGATGTACTAGTTATTAGAAAAAGAGTATAAGGAGTATTTGCATTGTAAACTCTTAGAAAATAAATTGTATGCCAAACTTAACAAATGTGAATTTTGAATAGAAAAAGTTACTTTTCTTGGTTATAAAATTTCTGTAAATGAAATTTCCATTGATCTAAGGATGAATCCATTTTGTCATGGAAAACCACGAGAACAATAACTAAAGTATGATGTTTTCTAGGATTAACATATTATTATCGAAAATTTATACCAGATTTTTCAAAATGGGCTGGACCTTTGACAACCTAGCTTGGAAGAATTTTAAGTTTAATTAGGATAGCAAATATAAAGAAATTTTTCTTGGATTGAAATACAGATTAACTACAGTTCCAATACTCACTTGGTCAAAGAAAAAGATAGGTTTATGATTTATATTGATTGTATCAAAAGAAATGATGAGGCTGTGTCACGCAAAAAATATATGTGCTTTATATAATCAACACATAGAATGATACATGTCTTCTATTAAGAATAAGAGTTTTACATGATGGACAAATATCCTAACACATGTCAACAATCCATTACTGTCCAACACCTATAAATACCCCCATCTCCTTCCATTCCAAACCAAATTCGGCCGAGGAGAGAAAAAAAAAAGAAAGAAAAAAAGAAAGAAAGAGAGAAAGGAAAAGAGAAAGGAAGAAAAGGAAAAAGACACGACTAGTCTTAGTTAACACTTTGAAGTGAGTGTTTTTTGTATTCATATATTTTTTGTGCATAACTACCATGATTTTCTATGATTATCAAGATTTATTACTATTATCATGATTTACTACTGTTATCCTGATTTACTACTGTTATCTTGATTTACTACTGTTACATCCATACATGTGTTTGTGATTGTTATATAAGCTAATATGTATGGAGATTGGTCGAGCAAGCAAGAGTTTTGTTGAACATCGAAATACATATTGGTAACACCACATTATTGTGGATAAAAGATTTGTTCACTTAATGCGAGAGGAGATTGATAGGTCTTTCCAGAAATTGATCTACTGGGAGGGCTAAGTAGACTATTGTTATAATTGAGAGATAAGATGCCAGTAAACTAACTATATTGTTACGTGTTCTGTTATTATTATTATTTATGCATGTTACTGCTACATTGAGAACTTTTCAAAATATTTTATAATGAAACCGTTATTGTACAATTTTACAATAAAAACTTTTCACACATGCATCCACGGACCTCACTGGTCTGTCAAATTCACACCAAAAATTATTTTAGACCTTGTAGGAAATAAAGTCGAGGAAAATTAGATGAATTAGCAAAGATAGCTTTATTATGGATAACTTCGATAGTTGGCATCCCACTATGTAATAGGTACAAGATGACTTTTGTAATATGTAATGATTGAAATAAATAAAAAATCTATTGTTTTAGTATGATTTCTGCTATTCATGTAAGTGACTAAACTCTGGCAAGAGTCAGGAGAGAGAGAGAGAGAGAGAAAAGAGTCGAGGGTGAGATGAATGAGAGAAAGAGGATGAATTAAAGCTCTATTCATGCCTATTTTTAATGAAATGATCAATTACCATCTTACCCTTGCTGATTTAAGAGCTTGAGTTAGGATTGGATGTCCTTTTTGGTCATTTTGCACCCTTAAAACATTAGAGGTCGACAGGGCAGGGCGGCCGATACTATGGGCAAGGCGATCTATAAGTATAAAATTTACACAGACAAGGCAACCTGCTTGAGAACAAGATGACCCAATAGTTCAAATTCTACATTGACAAGGCAACCCAATAGTAGGCGAGGCGAACCAAAATTTAGTATCCTTAAACCTTAGGTTGACCCAAGAAAAGGAGTAAAGCGACTCAACATTGCATTTTCTCAGAATCCCTTCCCTGCAGGCTTCCCAAGATGACCTAAGCTCTTAAGCAAGGTGACTCAACAAAGGCAAGGCTCTGACTTCTCACCCTGCACACTCATAAGGCGCCTCACATAGTCACACACGTCAATTCAACACAATCCATACACCTACAAGGCACTTAACCAATGGGCACAAGGCAATCCAAACATTGAACAAGGCGCCTTATCTCTCCATTCCACAAGCATGAGGCGTCTCATTCCCTTACAAGGTGACTCATCCCTTCCATTTTCATCCTCACAAGCCAACCCATCATATACACAAGTCAGCCCACCTCTCACAAGCTCTACATACACAAGCCAACCCAATATTTTTCAAGCCAACCCATCACTCACACAATATACACAAGTCAACCCAACACTCCAAAATTCCATAAATAATCCATCATGCATCCAATGTAATTTGAATCCAAACACTCCAAATTCTCAAAAAATAAGTTTTACACCACCAACTCATTTAATCCTATGTGAAATATGTAGAATAATAAAAAATTTAAAATCTAACTAAAATTTTTTTCATTATTACACGAGAGAACAAAAATTGAAAATTCAAATACCGAATTTTTTAGTGTTACATTATTTGTGGTAAATATGTGTCCCTATATGTATATATCTGTGCAAAGAGAATAATTTCAAGACCTACAAGCTTGCCTCCAATTATGTATGCTGCATTAGCTTCCTGATCTATGTGAACTCCATCACATCCTACACTATTCACCTTAAAGTCAAATTGAGATAGTTCCTTTAAAGATGTTTTAATTTTTGAATACAGTCGATTTAGGTTATTTTTTAATATACGATATTGTATCTACCCTAGAAATAGGAAGTAAGGTAACTGATCTCGAATTCACTCAAATTCTTTCTAATTAAATGGATAAGCTATAAATCTCCTATATGATATACTGCAAATAAATCATGGTGATGCCCATCTCACCACGATATCGTGTTTCCTATAGTGGGTTTGAACAAAATTTGATAATGAAGCGGTGGATGGAAGATTTGTCATATCCGGTTGATGAAAAATAATGCTGGAGAGACCAGCTGCACTGAAACTACTCATAGCCTTAATTTCGTCTCTAGCAGTTAATATGATTGTAATTCCATTCTGTGCTAGTTGACGACATATTCCCAATCCAAATTCTTTGTTGGCCCCTGTAACAACAGCACGACTGCCACGGAAAAAGGTATATATCTGGCATCTTTATGCTCTTTTCATGTATTTGCCTGGAACAAATTTATACATGTTTGCTGTTGCATTGGTGGTCGCATCTTCCATATCTAATGAGAGATTATGTGTAGAGATTTGGAAGATTAGTTCATGATATGATGTAGTTGCCTTCTTTCTGCTTGTGGATGCATTTTGTATCAAAATTGGCGTATCTTTTTCAGCATACCAAAGAGGATATTATATTATATTTGTTTATAATGAACATTGTAATTTTTTGTTTATTAACGTTCTTCGCTCAACTTATTTCTGCATGATGCAGATTTCGGTTATTGTTATTGTGGGTCTTCGGATATGGATGAGCACTCACCATGATCCATGTCGAAGGTCTCTTACTCTTCCAGTACGTGGACTTGGTGGTGTCATATTTCTACTGTGGGCTTCTTCTCCTTTTTTCACCAAGATGGTCTATATTAATTTGCAACTACGTGACTTTGTTACGTTCTAGATCAATAACTGTGTTCTTGGGAGCATTAAAGAATAACTTCATTTTGCTCTAAATAGTAAGTTTATTTTCTGTTAAAAGAAATTGTTTGTGTCGAGAGATTTCCTGTTGCATTTCATTGGATTTTGTTTGTAGCATCTAGTTATTTAGTGCTTTACGTTCATGATACTGGCATAAGTATTTACTTGTTAAAGGTCAAAGTTGGCTATTCATTTCAAATATACGATATGATAAACTATCAAAATCATTGTTTTGAATTTTTTGGCTTTTAAGTGTTACCCCTTTTTTGCTAATGTGTTTATTGAAGCATTCTTACGATTTTGATTGCTTTACTTTTTAGTTATTTTCATAAGCATGCATATTTTGACTGGAACATGATTTTGTGTACTCATATACTTGGTCCAAACTAGTTGGTGAAAGTGAATGGATGCCATTGAGACCGGGTAGTTAGGAACAAATTTGAGTCTATAGTGAAGAAGTTTATCTGTCTAATTAGGTTGCAGAAGAAGTTGCAAGATATTGTAAATTAAGTGCTTAATCAAATCTTTGGCCTTGCTCATTGCTGTCTCTCAACTGTTTTGTTTGTTTGTTATTCAAAATGCAAAACTAATAAAGAGTGGTAGATTAAGGTATGACACAGTATCTAGCAAAATACTAACTCAGGTGCCTACAAAGTTATCATGAACATTTGGAGTATCTTGTTACTAAATGTAGTTAGCTCTAGTTATTGCCATTTGTTTTGACATTTTTCTCATCCACTTGGTTTTAATTTATCCTCAGTTTAAGTCACTCCGCTTTAGCTAGGCCCTTGGTGTCAATGCTAAAGGTATTGAGTTATATATGTGCCTGTAACATTGACCGACTGCAGATTTCTACTCATTGTTCTTTTGTTTCTCTTGTGGGTACATTGTCACAAATAATGGATTTGGCCACAATGTAGCTGGTTCGACGTAGGAAGAGTTTCAAGTTTCAGCATAATTCGAATTATTTCCCTTGATATTAAATGGATTAGTTTTGGCCCTTTTGAAGATCCTACTTCATAACTCATTTCTTGAATGCCTAAACCAGTGTTGATGAAGTAGAGCCATAGTTTGTAAAATAGCAGAATCTTATTCAAAAAAGAGGGATTTTTAATAACAAGCCAATAAGCTGATTTGGTAACAATGTTTTAGATTTTCTAAAACTTTCAATTTCAAGATTATGAGTTCTGCCTAGAGATATGGAAAACGAAAAATGGGGAAACTAATGCACCTGTTTAATATTTCTCCTCTTACAAAGTAGACGCTTAGAAAGGACCGACCTATTTACTTGTATTTTTTTTTTGGTATCTTGTCTTGGATACCGTCCGATATCCGGAGTTTTATCCCGACTAATCCAGACTGACAACTGCAGTGGCTCCTTTCGGAGAGCGAGTCTCCAAACGAGAAATGCTCCATACACATGAGGGCCCGATACTCTCAACGGGAGTCAAACCTCAGTCATGTTTAAAGGTACACAACCACATATCCAGTTGAGCAAACCCATATTGGTATCTATTTACTTGTATACATGTACAAGGAGTACCAAAATCAAGACTACAGCTCCTAGTATTCTCAATTAGCACTTGAAGAGCTACCTTGTGAAAGCGGATGATGGTAACAATTTGCACAAAAGATATAAGGGGAAGATAAGTTTTGCCCATGCCGCTATGATCTTTAATTATCTATTATGAAAGTATTAATGATGTTCACACTACATTTTTCTCTTTTTTTTACTCTTAAATAGTATAAATCTGCAAAACTCACACCAATTGAAGTTGTGGGCCAACGACCACCACCTGAATGGGTGTTTTTTCATCCAACTTAAGGCCCCACAAGTCAAAGGGGAGGACTCTTTAGTTGAAAAGAAAATCTTTGTTTTGTCCCATTTTCTTTGTCTTTCGGAGGACTCATTCAAAGGGACCAAAACACTAATAATTTTTCCATGTGATTTAGATATATGATCCCACTAGGAAATGATGTAATGTTAATAGGGGTCATAATTGTGTCTCGCTTTCTGATTTTCTAAATGTCATTTTTTGTGGCTGTAATTCAACTAATCCTTCCGGTGTGGATATCACGGTGTCAATGCTTCATACTTGAGCTTCCGTCTAGTTAGTTCCCACAGTTACTGCAAGCTTTGCAAGATTTTTTTTTTATACACACACACACACACACACGCACAAAAGGAATATATATCCGAAAAAAAAAAGAAAAAGGCTACACAGATATCAGGATATACCTTGAAATATCTGAAGAATCAAAAGACCATCAAGGTTGACTAAAAAAAGATCTAAATCCTACTCTCAACTGAAGGAAAGACTACACTAACAAAATCCGCAATGATGTGTGACGGTAACTGACGCTCACATATTCTTCTCTTGTTTTTTTCTATCCAAATATAATAAACACAAATACTAAGGAGACATTTGAAGATCTTGTTCCGCCGAAGACGGTGCCTCGTTGGGAAAAGCAAGATCCCACGAATATCCGATCAAGAGATAGAAAAGGTAACAAGAACATACTAAGTCATTGTCAGGCACCATACCTCTCTAGAGAAAGGACAGAGAAAGAATAAGTGATCCAGTGTCTCTCTTCGGCTTGAGCAAATATAACAAGTCGATGAAGTCGAAAGTCCATGTCTGAATAAGTAGTCACTTGTCTGTAATCGCTCCATAAAGACTAGTCACATGATAAAACCAAACCAAGAAATCACTCCTAGAAACCAAACCAAATCAGACCAAGGGACATGGTCATATGAACATCTGAAATACCTCCATGCTGAAGCAATGGAAAACTCTCCACCAGGAGTGATAGTCCACACAATCCTATCATGGCTAGTGGAAGGAAAATTAGACTCCAAAATATACTCTCGATGCTATCAAAGAAGGCTCACATCAAATAAGGCTTTACAAGGATTCTCATGGCATCAAATGCTGCAATTGTGCTTCTTACAAGTAAACACTGCTCTCTATACAATTCATCCTTAGCTCCAAAATCTCGTGTCATGTTTGACCTTCTTGTTGTTTGCTTTTGCTTTTTTTCATTTCTAGGACCGGAGTTGCAAAATATATGAAAATGGAATGGAGAGTGGTTGCCATCTTTAATATGATTGTATTCGTTATTTTGGTAAGTGAATGTTTCCACCATCTCATCAGATTTTTTATTTAAAACAAATGGTGCACTTAAAAAAGTCAGAATAATAATTTCTTGTCATGCTTTGAAAAAATCAGTATTTTTACCTTGTCCCTAACATGGACATGTTGTTTGAAATTCTATCAATGATCTAATTTGTGGGATGCAGTGCATAACGAATGCCCTTTAAAGTTTGAGAAGGGTCTGCACATCTTCTGTTGAAAGATCTCATGAAAAGGGGACATATGGATGGTCCCTTTAAAATTGTGAGTGGATTGTCAATACTTTGTTTTATATTCTGAATGGAGAATTTTAAGTTCCACTTTTTTATTGCCTAGATAACAAGTTTATAGAGAATGGTTTTTCATCTAATACTGTTTTTATTATTGTCTTTCTTTCCCCTTTTTTTTGTTCAGGAAAGGTGGCAGTAGATCTTGAAATGCTAAATTACTTAAAATAGATTTGAGAGCATTTGTCCTGATTGCATATGGAAAAATACTGCATTTTCAATGCATTCCTTTTTCAACATTATATAGAAATAACTCTTTAATGTGTTTCTCAGAAAGTTAATGAAATCGATCATTTAGATCCCCATCAAAAGTTAATAACAACATCCATTCTCAAAGTACATAAATGGAGTAGGTATTGTCACTGACCGATTGAGCCATATGGAAAGCATAACACATAAATGGAGGCAACTAATCAGGCAGGATAACTGGGAAAACCTCTTAGACCCTCTTGAGCCAGACATGAGGCGATACCTCATCCATTAGATGAAATGGCGCAAGTGACTTCTCACAATTTCGATGCAGGGCGAGCCTCAAAGTATTGTGGCGAAAGCTAGTATTCCTGAGAAGATCTCTTTGCTAGGGATGGTATGGTGAAGACCAACCCCATTAAATACACAATCACCATGTAACACTGAAAATTCGGTGTTAGAAAGTTTTTATTTAATTTATTAAAAAATATAGGGAGAAATTGGATTTTAATTTATTTTTGGAGTTAGAATGTAGTATCAAAAATTTTAGTTTTGCATTTTCAATTTTGGTATTTTATGGAGTTAGGAAATGACCTGAAATTAATTTAGACATAACATATTGAAAGTGTGGATTAGTGTAGTCGCATAACTCTTTTTGGACAAACACGAGCTCATGGGATCATATCCAAGTAAAAGCAAATTGAGGATGGAGCAAGTCGATTCATGCCTTGGCAAATTGAATGGGAATGAGTGGTGAATTGATTCACAAATAAGATGAATTAATTCATCTTAGAGGAGTGGAGAAAATGAGAATCGATTTGGGTGAAAAGAAAAAGAAAAAGAAAATGAGTCGATTCATGTGAGAGAGAAAAAGAAAAATGGAGAAATCGACTCACAAATTGAGATGAATCGATTTGTTAGTGTGTAGAAAGGAAGTTCTATGCGTTGTGCTAGACAAATCAACTCATGCTAGTGGTAAATCGATTTGTGTGGAAAAAAAAGGAAGGGAAGTCGATTTGTAAAGGGAGATGAGTCGATTTGTGTGAGGAAATTAGGGAGGGAAATCGACTCGTCAAGAGGATGAGTCGATTTGATTGCTTTGCAAATATGGGTTCTGAGGCTTGAACATGGCAAGTCGATTTGTGCCTAGGGGCAAATCGATTTGCCTAGAATTACAGACATATTTTTTAGGCATGAGTGAGGCAAATCGACTTGTAAAAGGGGTGAGTCGATTCGGTTAGATAATTGAGTCGATTTGCTTCAATTACAAAACGACTTGAGCCCTGAAATCCTACGCACATGAATCGACTTGAGGAAGATGTAAATCGACTTATGCACGTAGTGGAACTATGAAATGATCAAATTGCCCTCCAAACACAAATAAACCTTAAGAATTATGAGGGATAAAATGGTAATTTCAATTCCAAAAATTACCAAAAGGTTGAATGAGTCTCAAATGCATTCATTCAATGCTTTTACTCTCTCTTCCACTACGAACTCTCTCTTTCTCTCCCCTAACACTCTCCCAATTTCTCTACAAAAATTTTAATTCCTCTCCTATAAAATCATTTAACCCATTCAATTAAATCTCTAAGAACTTCAATCAAACTCAAGGAAGGAGGATTGAAGGGAAAATCAAGAGCTACTCAATAGAGGAAGAAAGTTCGAGTTTTTGAAACACAACCTCTAAAACTCAATCCAACTCCAAAATTAAGATAATTTATCCTCCCTAATCTTGAGTTTAGATTCCTTATTATTAGATTGAATTGTATTGTTGAGATTTGATGAAATTTCAATTGGAGGTCAAAACTCAAGAAATTGTGAATAGTGAAATTTGGGGGAAAATAAAATAAAAATGGTATCTAGATGGAAATGATATGTAAATGAACTAAATGGTGAATTTTGAGCATAGATTCTTGGATTTGAGAAAATTAGGGTTTGTGTCAATTTGAGAAAATTTATAAACCCTAGGAGTTTATGTAATTTAACAGTAAAATTTGCTATTATTGGTCTAGTAAAATCAATTGAAGCCAAGGAGGCATTACATTGGGTTCGAATTGGAAATTGAGAGTGAACACCTTCCCAAGAGGTAAGTGGATGGCTATATAACATATAAGTGAGAAAATGATTTCAATTATAATTTATAAATTGAATTTTCAAATGAATTTGAAGTGATTTTACATTACTATGTGATTGTAGTACGTCTAAAATGAAATTGTGATAAATCTATAACTCTTGAACTTGAATATTGAATTATTTATATCATGTTATATTTGAATATTTATTGTGAAATGTGAATAATGCTTTATTTTGTAAATGAGCATGATTGGTATAATGAATTGAATTTTGGTAACATGGTGGTAGGAAAATGACTATAGTTTAAATCTTGCAACGGACTAGGGCCATCGGGGCAGTGTGGTTAAGGTTGATTGAAATTTGGCTTGATGGTAAGTGTATTGGAGAGCCTCCTTAAGCCGGCCGTGATAGTGTGGTGGCATCCTACGGAACTCCGAGTTAACACCAAGGTAAAGGGGACTTTATGGAAAAATTATGAAAAATCCCTTGGCGGATCTTACCAATGACCATTGGTAGGAAAATGGTTTTGATAAACCCCAAAGATTTGTGGGAAAAAAAAAATTCATTGTATTATTGAATTGGAAAGTATGAGTCATGATGAATGTGATTTAAATTTCAATTTATGCAAATCATTTTATCTATTGAAATGAGATGAATTTGATGATATATATTTGGCACCATCACCCTCACGCCTCATTCATGTTCACTATACTATTGTACTCCACTCACTAAGTATTCATAGTATTCGCTCATCTTTTTAAATTTTTTAGAGGAAGCGTAGACTTGGATAGTACCGGTTGGACGGAAATTTTTTGGTGACCTACGATAGGTATTAGTGATGTGAATTTTATTTTTGGGATTTATATAGTATGATCCATGGAAGAAAATTTTTATACTTTTTATTTTGTTTGGATTTGTTAAACACTTGTTTTGTCCTTTTTAGGCAAATATTTGAAAAATCCATACTTTTATGCTTAAGAATTATATTTCCTTGCTTTAAAAATTTCTTTTGCAAATCTAGTTGTTTTTATTGGGACATTTGAGTTATATGGTAAATTTTGAGTATATTTTGACTGTGAGAATTTTATGTAAATGTTTGGGAACTGTCTGGAAAGCTGAGTTGGCCAAATTGCATGCATGCTTAAATAGGTATGACCAGGTTGGTCCTTTGATTATGAAACATATGCATGTTTGTTTATTTAAATGATTAAATGATTTTGAAAAATTATTAGATATCCAAATGTCTTGCGGTACCATGAGACACGAAATGGGGTTCACACGTGTTTGGGGATAACACGGCTATTGTTATGTGCTCAATGGGAGAGTCGAGGCGTGACAACTCTATAAGTAACTACACACCAAGTTCTCTAAGTGTGAGTTTTGGTTTAGAGAGATTAGCTTCTTAGGGCACATTGTATCCAGAAATGAGAGATTTATTGACTCGAAGAAAGTAAAGGCAATTCTGAGATGGAAACAACCCAAAAATGTTACCAAGGTGAGAAACTTTCTCGAATTGGCAGGTTATTATCGGAGATTTGTAGAGGCTTTTTTCAAAATTGCAACTCCGCTTTCTAGTTTGATATGGAAGCAAGTTAAATTTGAATGGAGTGAAAAGTGTGAGCAGAATTTTTAAGAACTCAAGAAGAGACTGACGTCTGCTCCAATACTTACACTTCCTACTAGCGGTCACGACTATGTAATTTATAGTGATGCCAGCAAACAAGGGTTGGGATGTATTTTAATGTAAAGTGATAGAGTAATCGCCTATACTTCTCGACAACTAAAGAAACATGAGATGAATTAACCTACCCATGATCTAGAATTAGCTATCATTGTTTTCGCTTTGAAAATTTGACGACATTACTTATATGAAACCGCATGCATAATTTTTACCGACCACAAGAATTTTAAGTACTTACTCAAAAGAAACTCAATTTGAGACAAAGAATGTGGTTGGAGTTAATCAAAGACTATGATTTGGTGATTGACTTTCGCCCAGGTAAAGTGTATATGGTCACGGATGCTTTAAGCCACAAGTCTTCCTCTTTTTCATCCTAACTTTCAATGAGTTGACACAAGTATCTCTAAATTCAAGTATAAGTCGACTCAAATCTTCAATGAGTCAACTCTATGTGAGTAACATCTATATGTCCAAAAATAGGGAATCAAATAGCAAGTTTAGTAAGCTTAATCAAGGTATATAGTGATCACCAACACCAAAAACTATCACAAAACATCAAAATCATCCCACTGAATTTCACTGTCATGCAAAGTCATCAATATGCAATTCTAATCGAATCAAGCACACATAACCACATAATGTTTGCATCAAAAATCTTTGTGTCATCAAATCTAAATTTAAGGGAATTTACCTATGACTATATTCGGATTATTTTGAGCATCCTCATTTATCATAGTATAAATTCTTGTTTGAGCTCTTGTTGGGGATGTTGAGGAGGAACGGCCACTGTGTTGCTCCTAGTCCCCATCCGTGGAGCGATACTAGCCGATTGTGTAGGGGCATTCGATCGGCCACTCCTTAAGCCACTCAATTGGTCTTGACTTGACTATCCTCCATATTTGCTTAGGCCCAATTTGAGACAACTATTGTAGAAATGCCCCACCTTCTCACATTGTAAACACTTTGAAGGCTCGGGATACGGTCTAGGATGATACTTCTTGTAATTCTAGCAGAGTTCTTTTCTCGGCCCTGTTGACTTACTTCCGAATATGGCACTAAAGGTGGGAGTGCCATCCTTGGAGAATTGTTGGCGCCTCGGAGAGCCAACAAACCCAAAAGCTAAAACTCCACCATAAGAGTTCGTGTGCCTACTCTTATTGGAACCTTGACCCCAACTGAACCCGGGTTTTCTCTTCTTATCCTAACTTTTCCTGATCCTTTCCCTTTCAATTATCATCTTCTTGACCCTCAAGACTAATTTCAGGACATCTGAAACGTATACCCCTTTGTTACTAACATTTTCTCCCTTATATTTAAATTCAATTTCGATTTAAACTTTGCATATAAGGATTCCTCGAAGTTCATAAACTCTAAAACAGACGTAGCTAGCTCTCTTAGCTCAGTCTCATACTCTGACACCATCCTATTCCCTTGCGATAGTTTGAAAAATTTTTCCTCCTTTTGATCCCTATAGAACTGAGTATAATACTTTTCTTTAAAAGTTTTAAGAAATTCTCCCCAAGAGGGAGGAGTAAAAGTCTTACCTTTCACATTCTTCTACCTAGTTCGTGCACCCTTATCCAATAACTTTACGGCTACCCACAACTTCATCTTATCATCCAACCTTATATCAGTGACGGTCTCCTAAATTCGGCCAATCGAGTCCTTGGGCACTGAGGTATCACACGTGTCCGAAAACGTTTCACATCTGAGTTGTCTTACCTATTTTATCAGCTTTGACATTTTAATGGTAGGGCGGTTCGTTAATGCAGCAACTGAAGGAGGAGGTGGTAGTTTTATCGGGGCATTAGGTGCAATGGCTGGCATTAGAGGAGGAACCGGTAGAGGGACTAAGGGTTGATGTGGAGCTTGTAATTGAGTTCCGTAGGCATTCCACCACTACATTACTTTCTAGAGGATGGAAAAGGGAGGAGTAAGGATCCCGGTTGGAGGAATTGGGTAGGAGGCACATGTGAAGACAATGCGCCCTCGAGTTAAGGAGGTGGAGTAGGAGGAATCTCATTTGAGTTTCTCATTCTTCTTCGAGAAGGTATAGTTCTACAAAAGAAAACTATGTTTAGAATATCAATCTAAGTGAATGACTAAATACCTAACCCTCCTAAATAATATTCCTAATTTTCTAGGACCCATAGGAGGAGTTTTAAAATCACTTTAGAAATATTTTGAACACCAAAACTTTGAAATAGTTTGAAAACAATTGAGGAACTTTGAAATACTTGGGAAACCTTTTCAAATGTTTTTAAAACATTCTTAAATCAAGAGTATAAATTTTGATACCAATAAAATTATTACACCTCGACTTGTAGGTCTTGACACGTGACAACCGTCACGCTATCCTGAAACACGTGAGAGCTCCGCCCCGTGGTCCAAAGTACCGCAAGGCATTCAAAATTATCAATAAAGCCATAAGCCAGTCCGGCCACTAAAACTCATCCAAAGAGATGCATGTCACACCATTGAAAATAATTCCCAAATAGACTTCATAAAGAAAAAGAAACGAAAGTCCTCAATGTAAAATATACAATTTTAACCAAAATCAAAATACAAAGATTATATAAGAGAAACAATCAATTAACTTCAAAGGAGAAAGAGAGTGAGAGAGAGACAAACAAAAGAGGGAAAAAGAGAGAGAGTGTGTGTTCATGCAAAGGAGAAGGAATGAGAGAATAAGTTGAGACTTTATTCAAGCCTATATTAGTGAAACAATCAATTACCATCTTGCCTTTCATATCTCAATAGTTTGAATTGGCTTGGTTGTCCTCTTTGGTTATTTTATACCCTCAAACAATTAAAGTTTGACTAGGCAAGTCGACCTACACCATAAACAAGTCAACCTGTAGGTTCAAAATTCACCTAAACAAGTTGACCTACATGTGAACAAGTCGACCTTAAATTTAGAAATTTAAGCCTCAAGTTGACCTGTGTACTAGACAATCGACTTGTCAACACTAAGTCTCAAAAAGTTTACTCTGTAAACCAACCAATTTGATTTGTCAGTTGCACAAGTCAACCTGTCAAATCCAACCCTCAGAAACCTAACCTATAAAATAACCAAATCAACTTATTAATCTGACAAGTCGACTTGTCAAAACCAAGTCTTAGAAGTCTAGTCTGCAAACTCACCGAGTCGACTTGTCAGCTGTATAAGTCGACCTGAATCACTAGCATAAATCCATAAGTCAACTTGGACACTACACAAGTAGACTAATCCCCCACATTTCATAGACATAAATCAACCTCACAAGAAAATGAGTCGACCCAACAATCGTAAGTCTCAAAAAAATCAAAATTAGCCAATATAACTCTAAGGAAAATTCATAAAGTTCTTTCGATGTACCAAAGCCATTACAAGCACGGGGCTTTTCGAAATTACATGAAAGTACCAAATTGAAAATTCAAATACTAAATTTTCGGTGTTACATTTAAATATTTCCTTATGCATTTCACTGGATTTTATTTGCAGCATCTAATCATGTATTGCTTCATCTTGGTAGCAATTTTAGTGTTTATGATAGTAGCATTGGTCAAAATTTTCTATTCACTTTAAAATCTTTGTTATGAATTTTTTGACTTTAAGTATTGTCCCTTTTCACTCACATACTTAATGAAACATTCTTGTGATTTTGATTGCTTTATTTTTTTTTTAGTTATTTCCATAAGTGTGCATATTTTGATTGGAACATGATTTTTGGCACTCATATTGTAGTCCATACTGATTGGCAAAAGTGAATGGATGCAGCCCAAGTAGTTACGAATAGATTTGTCTATAGTGAAGCTTCTAGTTAGGTTATTATGAGCTGAAAGAACCAAATCTTTGGCGATGCTTCTTGCTGTCTCTCAAATGTTCTACCTATTTGTTCAAGACGTAAAACGAATAGAGTTGTAGAATTGGGGTGTGCCACAATATCTAGCAAATGACTTTTCATAGAGTGCCCTACGTAGTTATCATGAACATTTGGGGTATCCATTTACTAAATGTAGCCAGCCGTTGCTATTTTTCTTAACATTTTTATCATCCACTTGATTTTATCCATTCACAGTTTAAACTGCTCTGCTCTAGCTAAGCCCTTAGTATCGATGAAGGTTTTTAGTTGTATATGTGCCAGTGATATCCATCGGCAAATTTCTACTCGTTGTGCTTTTATCTCTCTTGTAGTTTCATTGTTACAAATAATGGATCTGGCCACAGTGTAGCTGCTCTGAGTTATGAATAGTTTCGAGTTTCAGCATTTGTCTCCATTGAGAGCATTTGTCTTCCTTTCTTTTTTTTTTAATAAATAGTGGATCTGGGTCACAATGTAGCTAACTATGGAAATTGCACTAAAAAGTCTTCCTTTTTTTCTCTCCCCCCCTCTTTCTCCATGTGATAGAGATGTTCAGCTGTGAGTATCGCTCGCAGTTAAGGGCCTCTCTCCGTCCATCAAAGGCAGAGAGAGGTCACCTTAATATGGGGAATGGGTTGTCACCGCCAGGAGGTCAAGGATCGGCCATCACTGTTGCGGTCCTAAAGGGATAACAGAGAACAATGAGGGAGAGAGAGAGAAATGCTCAAGATTTGCTTGTGCCACATCAACTTTTTATCTGACGCTTGCTGACATGACATTAGTTCGCATGTCAAATGTCATGTCAACATTTTGGTTCATTTGTCAAGCCATGTTAGCATACAATATTTTAACTTACATGTCACGTTACACCCGCTAAACATTTAACAATAGTATTGAAATCGTTAATGAGGCAGGGACTTATTAATTATAACTAATTCTTAATTTTAACGATTGATATCGATTATTTAAGATGTAAATATAAGAAGATTAATGATTTAAAAAAATATCAATTTAATTTATACAGATTTTTTTATACTACTTATTTCTATATAAGACTATCTTTTCATCTAAATCTTTAATTATCATATCTTTACATATAAATTACATTCAAATTTTTAATGGTTTATCTCTATATTTTATTAAATCTCATATATTTAACTTTTCGATCCTCCAAACCGGTGCGTTTCTGGATTTTCTTTACACATACCCATATCATCTCCAATGACTCTCACATTTTATTCATAATTGAACTAACTTTCAATTTATTATGATATTTTCGTTTTTAATTCTATCTCTTTTATTTTTGTCACACATCCACCTAAACATTTTTATTTCTATTACAATCATTTTTATTCTTATTATTGTTTAATAACACAACATTCAATACCATATAATAATACAGGTTTTATCGCACTTCTATAAAACTTTTCCTCCAAATACAGTGATATCGTGTAATCGTAAAAAAATCCAAATGTCTTTCTCTATTTTATCTAACCTGTTTGAATCCTATGTTTTACATTCCGATCTATATTATCATCATTTTGAATAATGGAATTAAAATATCTAAAATGTTCATTTTTTTGATAAATTTTGTCCATTTAATCTAATTATTTTTTATCATTCTGATAATTATCATTAAAACTACATCTCATGTATTCAGTTTTTAATTTTCTCAATTTAAATTCTCTAAATTCATGTATGATTCTTCAAAACTCTAATTTATCATTAATACTCTCTTTAATTTCATCAACAATACTATACCATTTATAAAAAAATATATATTATAATATTTTATTTTAGATATTTGTTATGATTTTGTTTATTATTATTATAAAATGAATGAGATTAAATACTGAATCTTAATAGCACAGTGTTAATATTTATACAAAATTCAGAAATTAGGACCATAATTTTCTCGGGTTGACAAACATTAAGAATTTAACCATGCAGGCGTCATGTAATCTACTGAGATTGACTCGCTAATTTTGTGAGGACACGTGTACTAATTTGCGCCGGACAGCGCGGTACCTCTTTACTGTGCGATGCTTTGACCGGATTTCAAATCGACAAAACCTAGGCGCATCAAAGTTCCTCCCCTTTATGTCGAACCTTGAAAAATTGACATTCTGGATCCTTCACTTCCCCCTTTACAAAGATTTGAAAGAATTTTAGGATTATGGAAGAGCCGGTGGTACTCTATGACTACAACGTCAATCACCAAAGATATAATGTTAAAAGATTCCCATTAATTGCACAACTAAATATAATTTAATAATTATTATATTCAATGCTTTTCTTTAATTTATTAGTATAATTTGGATCATAAACCTCATAATAAACTAAATTCTTAATGCTAATTTTTTTTTTAAAGATTACAATTTGAATTTTTGAATTGTGTCTAACGAGAGATGATTCAAACAACAGTCACCGAAATACTTGGGTGTCCAAAAACCCGACTTGACACATGGCCACAAGGGATTCAGCACTTGAATCGAACAACAAAATGATCGACGAACTGTTCAGAATAGTATGACCGATCCACAAACACATTCAATATGACCAAACGATTATCCCCTTCCATTTGACCGATGATTACCGAACACCTTGCGAACCGACGACTTTGACCTCTAAATGGTAATACTCAATCGAATCTTACATTGATTAGATTTTCTATCTCAACACGAAACATATCTCCTGAATAAGGAAGAAAACTCTTGAGAATCTAATAAATAAGAGAAAAAATCTTTCTATATAATCAAACTTCCTGAATGATAATTTCAAATCTCAGACATTTGAATTCTGAAATTTTCAAATCTTCTCGTAAGAAAACTAGGGTTGTAACATCCTGAATGTACATGACTCTAGCGACACTCCATATGAAAGCCTTCGATATATCAAAACCAGGTAAATTCTCTTGATTTTACACTCTGCACACAAAATACAGGGAGATCCGTTCTCTCTTCCTCTCTCAGTTTGTTTCATTTCTTTCGAAAACTGTTCTTTTTGATTTGAGTATCAGAATCTCTTCTGCTGGAGTACCATCTGATGTCTTTTATAGGTTTCAAATCTCTTCACCAAGCACCCGTTTGAGTAATAAGAATCTGGATATGTGAAGTTAAGACCCACCTCCAACAGATTGACGCCGTCCGTGGGAACAGACTAATTATCAGTCTTTCTCACCAACCTTTTGTCACTAAGCAAAACATGAGTACAGTCAAGAAAAAAGGTCAATCGTCAAATTTAATGATAATGATCTAATCAGAGTCGACCCTAGTCGTAATGATTCTTAGGTTATCACGATCAGAATGGGGTCTTACACAGTCAAAAGAGTCCTCGTCAGCCGAGACGCAGAATATGACCTCTTTACGTCGGACGCCTTTCATCGAATATGCCTCAATCCCTCACACCTTCAACTCCCAACTGGATCCCTCAAGAGATTATCCAACGAACGCATTCATCCAAAGGTAATCATCTCCCTCACTGTGACTTTGGGGACTCCCCCTAACCATGCAATTATCAAAGACACCTTTTATGTAGTGAAACTATTCTCACTGTACAACACCATTCTCGATCGACCAAGTCTAGACGACCTGGAAGCACTACCCAACACTAGACACATGCAAATGAAGTTTAGAATATCGGAAGGGGTTGCTACCATTCGGAGTGATCCCAATCCTTATGCCCTTTTCACTGACAGAGATGGATAGGAAAATTTTTTAATTGACACCCTAGAACTCGGAGGCGACATCGAACCAATGAACAAACCAGAACCGAGAGAAGAGGTGATTGAAATCCCTCTAACCGATGACCTTACTTTAACTGTTCGAATTAGAGCTAGCCTGTCTACGTCCTTACGAGAAGCAATCGTCAATTGTCTATAACGGTACTCCAAAGTTTTCACTTGGTCTACTGAGGACTTGCCCGGTTTCGATCTTTTAGTCGTTGTTCACAAGTTAACCGCAAATTCTAGCTACAAGCCAGTCAAGCAGAAGAAGAGGGTGTTCGCCTTTGAACTTCAATGTGTCATCCAAGAAATGGTACAAAAACTACTGGCTGCTGATGTCACGCCCCGATCCTCAGATCGACCACGCGACAACCGCCGCGTCGTCTCGGTACATGGGTAAAACCTCTCCATCTACCGGGACTCCGCAAGGCTATCAAATTCACAATAAATCATCAAAAGTATAAAATTTTTCAAAAATAAGAAATTACAAAATCATTACACATGCAAGGAGCCCATCCGGCTCATTCTTGGACGTACAAACACACACATTGACACATATCGGGGAGTGGGATCTTGTACATGCAATCATACATTAGCACACATCGGGGAATGGGAACCTGTACATGCACGAGTACACAACAACACACAACGGGGAGCGGGAACCTATACATGCGCGCATGCGACGTGACCATCCTGACCACTCAGAAAGCATTTAACAAACAAGAAATCCCAAAACATAGCCGTCGGATTTTACCAACACTTACCCGAGGAAAATAAGCCAGTATTGATAAAATCCTAACGGTATGAGTTGTACAGAACTTCACAAAATCAAATAAAAAGCATCGAAAGTAAGATTTACAGTCCAAATATCACAGTACAGATATAAACAGTTTTCCAAAACTAGAGAAATCAAGATAAATAAAAACAAATCAAAAATCATCGGATTTTATCAATACTTGCCAACGACTCGGCCAGTATCAATAAAATCCACACGGCATGGGATGTACAGACTTCCCTTTCCATGGTTTGAAAGCTATCAATTTCCAAAAGTAACCCTGCATGCCAAATACCTATTCAGTCTGCAAAAATACTTCGCAAGCTCCGTCGAGTAGTCTCCCAACTAAGTCTCATCTGAAAAAGGTGGAGAGAGGGGGGTGAGTATTGAGGAATACTCAGTGAGTGGAGTGCAATGGTGCAATTGTGTTCATAAACAAGGGTGAATGTGGGGCAGTCAAAGTATATCTCATCAATCATTTCATATACATAAAATCATTTCAATAAATCACATTTCACAAATATGCATCCATATCAATTATCCTTTCAGAAAATCCTGGGGTTCCATCAAAAAACACTTCCGTCTTAGGGCGACCAAACCCAGACGAAAGCCCGCCAAGGGTTTTTCTATCCAATGTCTCAAAACAAACCCCCTTTCTTGGCGTTGGCTCGTACATCACCGGGGTGCACCAGATCTAGTACGACATCGGCAGAGGGAAGGACGTCTAACTCCCCTGCACATCCAAACCCCAACCCACGTCACCCCGTCGGGTCGCTCCGTGGGGGGTATGACTATAGTCATCTACGGCACCCTCCATTTCTCATTCAATCCATTTATCAACAATGTGCCATGATTTTCATCATATAATCCATAATCTCATACCAAAACAGTTCATAGAGCAATATCAAATATCACATGGCACAAAAACATTCATAAACACAGTGGATGCATTCGTATTTCACAATCCAGTTCAGACAGCTCACAATCACAAAACAATTTATATAAAACATGTAAAAATATTTCAAAATCATTTTCAAAGCAATTTTAAAATCGGTTTCTCATTTACGAACACAATGAACCGTCCACTCACCTCTAGAGAGGGTATTCACTCTCTATTTCCACACTTTCCCCAATGAAACCTTATTTCGATCCTCAACTGTTCTTTCCTAAATACAAAATCACAATTATATCATCAATTTCAATTTATTTTTAGGGTTTATCAATTTTCTCTATTTTTGTACAATTCCTAATTCCTCCAAAATCTCATAAATGTACACTCTAATGCCATCACTTGCATTTCATTCATAGACCAATAACATGATCAAAGTCAAATCTAATTCAAACTAAAAGACCACTCAAAGTCTCAAATAAGCATGAGTAATTTGTTTCCTACTAAGTAGAAATTCTTCAAAAAAATCATAACTTTTCAATTCTCATTAAAACGTTTCAAACTATATGTTATTCTCAAGATGTAAGGGTCTAGTTTCATGATACGGAGATCGGATTTAAATTGCCTATATACAGAATAAATTATAATGCAAAAGATAACATCGATCCTTCATTCTACTTAACATTTCATTCCAACTCCATAATTTTAATATTTTTCATGCATATTTCGACTTGAACTCTAAGGAAAGCTATTTTAAACAACCCAACATGATTCTATCATCCTCTAACATGGTTCTTTCGTATCAAACAGTCTAGTTCATATAAAATCCTATACTTAGCCTTAATAATCACATAGAAATTGTCAGAAAATGCATTCTAATCGAATATAACGTACATTCTAAACATATACAGATCTCTTCACCCTAAATTTCATTCAAGTTATCCAAAGGGTACGAATTTCCCTCACCTAAGGTATTTGCAGTTCACGGACCTAGTCTCTCTGTGTCATTCATTTCAGTCCAAACCTGCAATGTGTCCAATTCGAACTAAAATTTCAATAATTTAGCAAAACTACTAAAAATATCGAAACCCTAGAGCTAATTCAAATTCATCCTTACCAACGCTGAAAGTGGAGTCAGCAGAATCGGCCTAGGGTTTTGAAGGCTTTCTACTGCTGCCGGCTTGGGAGCTTCTGCGAAGACTGCAGAAGTCTTCACGACTAAGGAAGGCAAGGGCACGAGCGAACTGAGGGAGCAGGAGGTCTGTTCGCGCGGGAAAAGGGAGAGAAGAAGAGAGCGAATGCTCTCTGTTTACGCTAGAAGGAGACAGAACAGAGGGAGTAGAGAGGGAGAGAGAGAGAAAGAGAAAGAGGGAGCGAAGGAGAGAGATCGTGGGAGAAGGAGAGAGAGCAGAGAGTGACAGAGAGAGTGCGAAGGGGAAAGAGAGAGAGAGACGAAGGAGAGAACAGAGGGAAGGAGAGAGTGACCGAGAGAGAGACTGTGAGGGAGAGATCGACAGAGAGATGGCGCGAAACCTAGAGATGGCGACCCGCGGTGGTTCGCGGTGGTTGCGCACGGTGGAGGGAGTGGTGGCGAACGATTGCGAGAGAGGGAGAGGGACGGAGAGAGATCGCGAGAGAGACGAGGGAGAGAGCGCAGAGAGGGAATGCTTCGATTAGGGCTATTAGCCCTAATCGATTTGGGGAAGACGGGGGTGCTGCGTTTCACCCCGAAACGCAGCATCTCCTATTTCTTTTTTTTTTTTTTAATAACTATATAATATATATATATTTTCTTTTTTCTCATCACATTGGAAGTTTCCCAATTTACCAAAAATAAAATATACTACGAATTTGTAATACGGCATTTCAATTATACCAAAAATTTAAAATTAAGACCCCAAAATCGAAAATCAATAAAATTTCAAAATTTTCTATTTTGTTATAGAAATGTTTACAAAACATTCGACATCAAGTTTTTGATATTACAACTCTTAACCCCCTAAAAACAAATTTCGTCCTCGAAATTTATAAAAATAAAGTTTATACATCAAACAAATAGGGTATTAGTATTATTTTTGCTTTAGTTTCTTCGGTCTCCCAAATTTCCTAAAATTTGGTTTGTGATAAGTCTCTTAGGAAATTAGTCTCGTCTCAAATGTAGAAGTGCTTGTTTGTCCTTTTGAAATCTCCTAGATATCTCATTTTGATTTGTTCAACCCCCAAGCAATATATCTTTAAGCACCTAAACCTATTCTTATTCTCATTTACAGCTATGTAATTGATTACTCACAAATCATGATATCTTAATACATTGTATATATGTATGCACGCTTATCACCTACACTCGCCACCATATGATAACAAAGTCTCCAATCCCCCAATTTCAAACTACAAATACATTATCTTACTTTATAGTATCTCTCAAAGTATTGATAGAAAAACTTGTCTTAATCCAATATGAGTATTTGGTAGGTGGTATTCCTTGAGATTGAGATTCCTTTAATTTCCTTTTTCAAATTGCAGTAATTAAAGCACAAAAATCAATAGTCTCTGAATCACCTTGAAAACCTTGAAACCTTGGATATAAAAGGAGCAACACTTTCTCGATTAACACATTCCTCAACAACAATTGGAATAGGCCTCCACCTTGTATCTGCTACAAAGCATTGTAGAAGATCAAAACTAAAGTCTTTAATACACATATCACACATCTGAAAATACTATCATTGAACTCGACCAATTCAATATACCTCAAAATTTCATTTACAGACTTTCTTACTCCTAAATGGTGCTCAAGTAACTATGCATAAACATTTCTGCCTAGATGCTTATAAGATTCACCATTTCAATATTGTAAAAGCTAGAAGGGTCCATATTACCTCATATTTCCATTTGAATGATAAATCTATCCCAAATTAAAGTGAAACATCAAAGAAATCTCACTACAATATATAGATCCCACAAAGGCTCATCATATTAGTTTCTCCAAGGTGACTGCATCAAGCAATTAGGAAACTTGTCACTGGTTTTCCATATTCTCAATTGTTCAAACTAGACAACAAAGCTTCTTGTTATCAAGATCACTTAAGATTAAAATTCTTTTCTAAGATGCTGCTCATCCAATAAAAGCAATGTCCATTATGAATATTATTTTTCTAAATAACCATCGAAACAAAAAGCTTTCCCTCATATTTATCGAAAGCATAAAATGGCAATTACTTGAAAGAAACATTCAATGCTTACTGAGACCATTCATCGTATGGTGTCACCCAATACTTATAGCAGCTCTTTTTAAGTACTTGTCTTTCTTGGATGATCATCAATAAAAATAACAATATAATTAAATGCCAAACTATGAATAAAAGTATACTAGAAATATAAGTGGAGGCTCTAGAACCATAAGTTTTGGGTAATACTCCATAAAGTTCCACAAGATGTTTCAATACATATTATTTTCTTGATTTCAGGTCATTTGAAGTGAGTTATGTTTGGGCTGCTCAGCTGTAATTGAAAATGTCTTATTCTACCTTGACCTTTAATGTACACAGAAACTCCATGGTGCTTAACATACTGGTAACATCTCTTTAAGTCCTACAGCTATCACCACAACATACAGCGCCCTCATTCTGCAAAATATGCCCCAAAACAGATTCAGTTAACTTGATTTCCTCATTTAAACCCTTATCAACTACCACCTCCATCATTCATGTTCCCTAATTTTCTCCAAGAACAAATTGTCATCAGACCCCATAAGACTCAGTAGATCTTCCTCATGGTTCCTACCTATTCGATCATCAGATTCCTCAAAAATTTGCATACAACCTTCGGTCGAACATCTGTTTTACCCATACATTTTTTTCCACTGTATTTCACACCCTCGTCCTACAGTAAAGCCTTAAGAACCTCTCTCAAAACATACAACCCTCTATTCTTTTATTATTCTCACCATTGGGTAAACAAACTACCTCCCTCCCATCCACTGGAATGGAAAATAAACTCCAAGAATAGACCTCCATTGTTATGACTCCTACTCACCTAGAGGGCACGAGTGTGCTCCCTAAATGCCTTCACCCGAGACTGATTATTCAATTTGTCATAAATTCTATCCAAAAGACCACTCATCAATCCAGTACAATAAAAGCCTATGGAAACAAGGCCAATACGTCTTCCCTTATCTTCCACCAATTAGCAAAAAAAATCAAAATTTTTACCAATTAAGCAAACCTCAAAAACCTTTATTTTGACTTTGAAAATTGGCATTTGGTCACAATCAAAGATCATAATAACTAGCAATAATAATCATCTACTGAACCTATTAGCATTATCAGACAGAAAACCAAAGGAATAAAATTCACACTTCCTGATAAAAGCATCAAAGTGAAATCAATCCTTTGCCTCCCACCGTTAGTAACCCAATGGTAAAACCTCCTATTACAATCCCCTACTTAAAGATATAATGTTGGAGCATATGCTTGAGAAGCATGGAATAACATTCACAGTCTATCAAAATTAGGATGTGACACTTACACAGAAAGCATATTCAGGTGAGAACCAAGCATGTTAAATTTGACAGCATTTTCTTAGGAAGAATCTACACGAAAGTTCTTTTCCACCACAAATATCCAGTTTAAAGATCAACATCCTCATTTGTTCATCAGAATATCGCAACACTTTATCTATCACAAAATTGCTCTACCACTCTAACCATTCTTTAAGTTCCTTGTGAGATAGCCATATGTTTCCTAAACTTGAAAGCAAATCAGATTGAAGTGATGTAATAAAAATTCGAATGGATGGGAAATAATGAGAAGCATTTCAAATGCGAAGGTCATACTTAAAATTAGGGAGTTAAGACTCCTAGTTATTTAAAGCAAAGAAAATAATCAATGCAAGACGCTACAGTTCTGTCTTTTCACATAGCTCAAATTACTTCACTCTTGCACAAGAGAATGTCTTACAACTCGCCATCCCAAATCAAAGAGCCATGCTAGTCATACTATTAGTATCTCTAACCCCATTTAGTTTTTCAAAAGAGAATCTTACCACACTAAAGTCCCTACTTAGTGATTAGTCCACTAACTCATGCAAATCTGAAGACAATGTGGGGGCGAACTTATAGTTGATTTCTCTAAAATTCTTCATTGAATACATGCAATACACCTCTATGAGTTTCTGAAGGCTCCACAATTATACATATACACCAAACTTCTAATATCAAGATATAAGTCCGAGGGCCAAAACCACTACTAAGGTCCCCAATATTTGACCAAGCAAGCCACAAAAGGTCTTGAGTCACAATCAATTCACTATTTATAGAGTGATACATTACTAAAGAGGTGGAGATAAAGTAAAAAATATTTCAATTGGAGTTCCTTATTCATCATCTAAGAGATAAAGTTCTACAAAGAGGGTCTAAACTTAGCAATTAAAATATGAACTAATCCAAGTGCTTAACCCCCTAAAAATAAGCATTCCTAACTTTCTAAGAAAACCATAGAAAGTTCTGTATATTTTTCGAATACCTATTTAAAAGATGTAAACCTTTTCCAAAATAAACAAAACATTTTAAAGTCTTTAGAAAACTTTTGGGATATTTGGAAACATTTCAAAATATTTCAAAACCATCAAACTTTTAAAATTGTAAACCTGTGCTCTGATACCAATAAAGCTGTCATGCCCCGATCCTCAGATCGACCACGCGACAACCGCTGCGTCGTCTCGGTACATGGGTAAAACCTCCCCATCTACCGGGACTCCGCAAGGCTATCAAATTCACAATAAATCATCAAAAGCATAAAATTTTTCAAAAACAAGAAATTACAAAATCATTACACATGCAAGGAGCCCATCCGGCTCATTCTTGGACGTACAAACACACACATTGACACACATCGGGGAGTGGGATCCTGTACATGCAATCATACATTAGCACACATCGGGGAGTGGGAACCTGTACATGCACGAGTACACAACAACACACAACGGGGAGCGGGAACCTATACATGCGCGCATGCGACGTGACCATCCTGGCTACTCAGAAAGCATTTAACAAACAAGAAGTCCCAAAACATAGCTGTCGGATTTTACCAACACTTACCCGAGGAAAATAAGCCAGTATTGATAAAATCCTAACGGTATGAGTTGTACAGAACTTCACAAAATCAAATAAAAAGAATCGAAAGTAAGATTTACAGTCCAAATATCACAGTACAGATATAAACAGTTTTCCAAAACTAGAGAAATCAAGATAAATAAAAACAAATCAAAAATCGTCAAATTTTATCAATATTTGCCAATGACTCGGCCAGTATCAATAAAATCCACACAGCATGGAATGTACAGACTTCCCTTTCCATGGTTTGAAAGCTATCAATCTCCAAAAGTAACCCTGCATGCCAAATACCTATCCAATCTGCAAAAATACTTCGCAAGCTCCGTCGAGTAGTCTCCCAACTAAGTCTCCTCTGAAAAAGGTGGAGAGAGGGGGGTGAGTATTGGGGAATACTCAGTTAGTGGAGTGCAATGGTGCAATTGTGTTCATAAATAAGGGTGAATGTGGGGCAGTCAAAGCATATCCCATCAATCATTTCATATACATAAAATCATTTCAATAAATCATATTTCACAAATATGTATCCATATCAATTATCCTTTCAGAAAATCCTGGGGTTCCATCGAAAAACACTTCCGTCTTAGGGCGGCCAAACCCAGACGAAAGCCCGCCAAGGGTTTTTCTATCCAATATCTCAAAACAAACCCCCTTCCTTGGCATTGGCTCGTACATCACCGGGGTGTACCAGATCTAGTACGATATCGGCAGAGGGAGGGACGTCTAACTCCCCCGCACATCCAAACCCCAACCCACGTCACCCCGTCGGGTCGCTCCATGGGGGGTATGACTATAGTCATCTACGGCACCCTCCATTTCTCATTCAATCCATTTATCAACAATGTGCCATGATTTTCAACATATAATCCATAATCTCATGCCAAAACAGTTCATAGAGCAATATCAAATATCACATGGCACAAAAACATTCATAAACACAGTGGATGCATTCGCATTTCACAATCCAGTTCAGACAGCCCACAATCACAAAACAATTTATATAAAACATGTAAAAATATTTCAAAATCATTTTCAAAGCAATTTTAAAATTGGTTTTTCATTTACGAACACAATGAACCATCCACTCACCTCTAGAGAGGGTATTCACTCTCTATTTCCACACTTTCCCCAATGAAACCTTATTTCGATCCTCAACTGTTCTTTCCTAAATACAAAATCACAATTATATCATCAATTTCAATTTATTTTTAGGGTTTATCAATTTTCTCTATTTTTGTACAATTCCTAATTCCTCCAAAATCTCATAAATGTACACTCTAATGCTATCACTTGCATTTCATTCATAGACCAATAACATGATCAAAGTCGAATCTAATTCAAACTAAAAGACCACTCAAAGTCTCAAATAAGCATGAGTAATTTGTTTCCTACTAAGTAGAAATTCTTCAAAAAAATCATAACTTTTCAATTCTCATTCAAACGTTTCAAACTATATGTTATTCTCAAGATGTAAGGGTCTAGTTTCATGATACGGAGATCGGATTTAAATTGCCTATATACAGAATAAATTATAATGCAAAAGACAACATCGATCCTTCATTCTGCTTAACATTTCATTCCAACTCCATAATTTTAATATTTTTCATGCATATTTCGACTTGAACTCTAAGGAAAGCTATTTTAAACAACCCAACATGATTCTATCATCCTCTAACATGGTTCTTTCGTATCAAACAGTCTAGTTCATATAAAATCTTATATTTAGCCTTAATAATCACATAGAAATTGTCAGAAAATGCATTCTAATCGAATATAACGTACATTCTAAACATATACAGATCTCTTCACCCTAAATTTCATTCAAGTTATCCAAAGGGTACGAATTTCCCTCACCTAAGGTATTTGCAGTTCACGGACCTAGTCTCCCTGTGCCATTCATTTCAGTCCAAACCTGCAATATGTCCAATTCGAACTAAAATTTCAATAATTTAGCAAAACTACTAAAAATATCGAAACCCTAGAGCTAATTCAAATTCATCCTTACCAACGCTGAAAGTGGAGTCAGCAGAATCGGCCTAGGGTTTTGAAGGCTTTCTACTGCTGCCGGCTTGGGAGCTTCTGCGAAGACTGCAGAAGTCTTCATGGCTAAGAAAGGCAAGGGCACGAGCGAACTGAGGGAGCAGGAGGTCTGTTCGCGCGGGAAAAGGGAGAGAAGAAGAGAGCGAATGCTCTCTATTTACGCTAGAAGGAGACAGAACAGAGGGAGTAGAGAGGGAGAGAGAGAGAAAGAGAAAGAGAGAGCAGGAAATAGAGAGAGATCGTGGGAGAAGGAGAGAGAGCAGAGAGTGACAGAGAGAGTGCGAAGGGGAAAGAGAGAGAGAGACGAAGGAGAGAACAGAGGGAATGAGAGAGTGACCGAGAGAGAGACTGTGAGGGAAAGATCGATAGAGAGATGGCGCGAAACCTAGAGATGGCGACCCGTGGTGGTTCGCGGTGGTTGCGCACGGTGGAGGGGGTGGTGGCGAACAATTGCGAGAGAGGGAGAGCGACGGAGGGAGATCGCGAGAGAGACGAGGGAGAGAGCACAGAGAAGGAATGCTTCGATTAGGGCTATTAGCCCTAATCGATTTGGGGAAGATGGGGGTGCTGCGTTTCACCCCGAAACACAGCATCTCCTATTTTTTTTTTTTTTTAATAACTATATAATATATATATATATATTTTTTCTCATCACATTGGAAGTTTCCCAATTTATCAAAAATAAAATATACTACAAATTTGTAATACAGCATTTCAATTATACCAAAAATTTAAAATTAAGACCCCAAAATCGAAAATCAATAAAATTTCAAAATTTTCTATTTTGTTATAGAAATGTTTACAAAACATTCGACATCAAGTTTTCGATATTACAGCTGAGTTCATTCGTGAAGTCAACTATCCCGAATGGCTAACCAACGTGGTCTTAGTAAAGAAAGTCAATAGCAAATGGAGAATGTGTGTGGACTTCACAGAACTCGACAAAATATGTCCGAAAGACAATTATCCCCTCTCGAACATTAACAAATTGGTTGACAATTCTTCAAGCCACCATCTCTTAAGTTTCATGGACGCCTACTCGGAGTACAATCAAATATAAATGGTACCTGAGGACGAAGAGAAAATAAGTTTCATCACTGAGTTTGGTATGTATTGTTACCGAGTCATACCTTTCGGCCTAAAGAACGTGGGAACAACCTTCAACAGTTGGTCAATGAAATCTTTAAAAGTTATCTAGGCCGAAATATAGAAGCATATATAGATGACATGTTCGTCAAAAGTACCGATGCTAAGACTCATGTTGTTGATCTTGAGGAAACCTTTCAAACGCTCGAATGATACAACATGCGATTGAATCCCGCCAAGTATACCTTTGGTATCACATCGGGCAAGTTCCTAGGCTTTATGATCATTAATCGCAAGATCAAAGCAAATCCTGAGAATGGACATGCCGCGGCCTTAAACATTGAAGGAGGTACAGCGCCTCATCGGTCGAATAATGGTTTTAAGCCAATTCATATCGAAAGTCAAAAAAAGTACAAACATTTCTTTGACGCTCTAAAGAGATCTCAACAATTCACATGAACATTCGAATGTTAAACGGCCTTCGAACGACTCAAAGAATACCTTATTACTCCTCTGCAACTTTCCCATTTGATTCCTACTAAGAAACTCTACCTGTATCTTTCTATTTCTGATCGGGCATTTTCCTCTATCCTTGTAAGACAGGGCTCAACTATTCAAAAACCGATTAATTACATCAATCGGATACTCAAAGAAACTGAAGTCAATTATCGACCGATCGAAAAGATAGCATACGCTCTGGTCATTTCGGCTAGACAACTTCAACTATACTTTTAGGCACATACCATCATGGTACATACTGACCAATCATTAAAACAAATCCTCCAGAAGAGAGATACCTCTAGCCGTCTAATCAAGTGGAATATCTAATTGAGTGAATTTAACATCCAGTATCAATCTCGACCTGCAATCAAAGGCTAAGTTCTAGCCGAACTCATTCTTGAATGCACCCTCCTGATTGTAGCCAAAACCGAGCTCATTGATAGCCCTAACAAATGGTTATTGCCAGACTATATGATACACATCGATGGATCCTTAAACTCTTCGGGTAGTGGTGTCGGGCTCAAACTGACGGGTCTGGATAACTTCAAAGTAGAATATGCCCTTTGTTTCAACTTCAAGGCCACCAAACCAAGCAGAGTATGAAATCTTGTTGACAGGACTCTGAATTACAGCCAACATGGGAGCCCAAAGCATTTAGGTATTCACTGATAGCCAACTAGTTATCAAATAGATCGAAGGGGTCTATGAGACTAAAGATCTGATCATGGCCAAATATCTAAACAAGCTACATAAGATGATGGCTAAACTAGACAGAGTCGACATTCAGCAAATCCCTCACTCAAAAAATACACGAGTCGATATGCTCTCCGAATTGGCCAACTCAGATTCAGTCGCTTCTAGTAGAATGGTATACATCAAAAGCTTACCATATCCCAATATAGACGAGACTGAATGGGTTATAGTAACGAAGCATCCTCTTAGTTAAAAAGATCCAATTGAAGTATACCTAAGCGACAACTGATTGCCTCACTCACCGCTGGAGGCAACCAAGCTAAAGCAAAAGTCGCCCACTACGCAATCATCGACGAGAAACTGTACCGAAAGTCCTTGACTCATCCATGCTTGAGATGTCTGATCCTGGAAGAGGAAGACTATATCTTTCGGGAGATCCATGAAGAGATCTGCGACAATCAGCTAGGAGCTCGAAATCTGGTCTACAAAACCCTATGGCAAGGGTATTACTGACTGATCATAAAGATCGATTGGAATGTGCTAACGATTCTCTTTGATTCCATGATTGCCCTCCACCGAGCTTATCCCTATAACAGGCCCATAGTCGTTCGTCCAATGGGAGATGGACATCTTCAGACCATTTTTACTAACTACCAGACAGTGAAAATTCTTCATAATGGCCATCGATTATTTCACTAAATGGGTGGAGGCTGAACCTCTAGCTCAAATAACAGCAGCCAAGACTCGGTCATTTATGTGGACTCATATAATCACTCGATTTGGCATACCTCATGTTCTTATCATGGACAATGGAAAATAATTCGAAAATGCTAACTTCTGAGAGTCTTGCGAAAAACTCAAAATCGACCACTGATTCTCATCGGTCACTCGTCCACAGACCAACGGATTTGTGAAAATAACCAATAGAACGATCTTTCAGGAGCTAAAGACTATTCTAAATGAAGCAAAAGGATGATGGGTAGATAAACTCTACAGCATCCTCTAGTTATATCGCACTACGCCCCGAAAGGCAACCAGAGAGACCCCATTCAGCCTAACATAGGGAAGTGAGGCTATCATACCAGTGGAGATTAGGATCCATTCGCTCCAGGTAACCCAATATGATTCTAAATAGAATGAATCTTCCTTGCGTGAATGCCTAGACCTACTCCCTAAGCTACGAGAATCCGCATATACTTGAATGGCAGCATATCAGTAACAAATGATACAGTACTATAACCGAAAAGTCCAAAGCTGAACATTCAAACCAGGCAATCTGGTGCTAGAGAAGGTAAAAGTTACCGGCCAACTCCAACCCAGGGGTAAGCTAACCCCTAATTGGGAAGTCTCTTATCAGATATGCTCTATAGTTCACTCAGGTGCTTATCACCTCAATAACCTAGACGGATCGGCCGTACTCAGGACTTGGAACACGGAGAACCTATGGATCTACTATTAGTAAGTTAAATCGTTCTCCACCAAAAAAGGTATTTCCTATTGGGTAAACTCCTCACGATTTTGCTTTTGATAGTCATATCAGTTAATTCCTAACGTTTTCACTCTTATTGGTTATTATCTATTGAAAGGATCTATCTTTCCGAATGGGTCTCTATCTCCTTATCCTATCAAATGGATCTATCTCACCGAATGAGTCTCTATCACCCTATCCTATTGAAAAGATCTATCTCTCCGAATGGATCTCTGTCGCCTTGTCCTATGAAAGGAATCTATTTCCCCGAATGACCCTTTGTCACCTTGTCCTATCAAAGAGAACTATCTTCCTGAGTGGATCTTAGCCGCCCCATCCTACCAAAAGAATTTATCCCTCCAATCAAGTTCACATCGATGGACAGACTAAGCATACTTCCTCCTACCGATCAGACAAGCACAAGTGTAACTCTCCATGTCATTTGCACAAACGGGTCGATCACATGAATAATTTGACAATAGTATCACACGAGACAATATATAGAAGAAATTTCAACAAAAACAACAAGACGACATATAAGTAAAACAAACTCCTTTTATTCCCATATGACGAATACATATTCGTTTACATGAGTAAGTACACTTTACAAGTCCCTTAGCCGGACCGACCGCATCAAAAAGAAATACATAAGGAGACTACAACATCATTCCAAGACGGAAGGGCTATGTCGTCATGATTGTTCGATAGCGCTGAAAAGTTCAAAAATAGTAAAAAGAAATTTAAATAATCTGCAGCCCAACTGAAATAATAAGGTTGCTGATAGGGGAGACAACTGATCAGGAAGAGACTCCAAGGATTGATCAGGATCTAGAATTCTTTCCATCCCCAACTCTCTACACTCAACCAGTACTTCCTGCCGCCTGGCCTGAAAAGACGCGAGTCAGAATGACAAACTCAACCCTAGGGGAGATATTTATCTTAATCTCCCCACTCAAGTAAAGAACCCCAACAGGAATGTCGACTGAGTTCATCATGATGCCTAAACATCAAACGACATGACAAGGTCTCATGCCGACAATCCTAACTTTGACAAGACCTCACACCAACAAAAGCAACTTAAACTCTTAAGCTCCGCAAGCTGAAACACCCCATTAAGGATCCTTTAGAGAAAACGACTCTCATAAGAAAGAAAATTCTCAGGCGTGGATGCACACTTTGAACTTCTTGAAGCTAGGAAGAGTCCCATAGCCTCTATTTATAAACACGAAGAGGTCTCTTCAAATCTTTAGGCAGTTGGAATGCCTATCTAAGAAGTGTGTGAATTAAATGGAAGGATTACACCTCCTTACCTTCTCACACTGCATTAATTCAGAATTAAATCGAGTGAAAGGTTAGGCACATTAATACCCAACGAAGATGGAACGGATGTGACAAAAGGGGATTCACATCCCATCCGCCTTAATTTCGTATTAGTTGGTGCGTATCACAGACGATTCGCATGATCTCAAGAGACACGTGTCGCAAGCCTTCGCGTCCTTCCAACTTCCTGATAAGCGAATTTCACTCATTGCACATCTCCTACAAATCAACACTATGAGTTAGAGACATATAATGAGATATGATTCAGACAATAGTCAGTGCAGTACCCGGGTGCCCGAAAACTTGACTTGACACTCATGGTCACGAGGGGCTCAACTCTTGAACCGAGCAACAAATGGACCGACAGACCGATCAGGATGGTATGACCAATCCACAAACACATTCGGTATGACCAAACAGTTATCCCTTTCCATTCGACTGATGAATACCGAAGACCTAAGAAACCAACCATTTCGACCTCTGAATGGTAATATTCAACAAAATCTCACATTGATTAGGTTTTCTATCTCAGCACGAAACGTATCACTTTGAGAAGGAAGAAAACCCTTGAGAATCTAATTGATATGGGAAAAAATCTTCCCATATAATCAAATTTCCTAAATGATAATGATTTTAAATCTTAGACGTTTAAACTCTAAAATTTTCAAATCTCCTCATAAGGAAACTATGATTGTAACGCTCCGAATGCACACAACTCTTACAGTACTCCATAAAAAAGCTTTCGATACATCAAAGTCAAGTAAGTTCTCTTAACTTACACTCAGCACACAAAATCACAGGGAAATCCATCCTCCCTTTCTCTCTGATTCTGTTTGATTCCTTTCTAAAATTGCTATTTTTGACTTAAGCGTCAGAACCCCCCTACCGAATCACCTTTCGACTGTCTTTTGCAAGTTTCAAGCCTCTTCACCAACACCCATTCGAGTCACAAGAATACGGATCTGTGGAGTCAATACCTATCTCAAATAGTGTCAATTCTCTCTTTGAAAATTAATGACCTAAAAATTAGGAAGATTGACTTTTTAGATTACATTTTCTGCAAAAAGTTAATTGAGAATGGTTTATAAGTATTGTGAAAGTGATTAACCCAAAGATAAGATAGGTGTTATATATGTTAATTTCTCATAATTGTAGTTTTGATAAATCAAATTACTTGCTCTTCATTATTTGTATCCGTTTATATCAATGTATTGAAATTGGATCTGAAGCGGTCATATCAAGGGGTTAATAGATCATTGGTTAAACAGGTTGAATCGGACGAAAAAATGGGATGTTGTTATCATAATATCATAAATAAATATTTTTCAGAGACAGCTCAACCGATAAAGTTTTCCTACTTCAATCCTTTTTTCTCCTATTTAATTCTATTTGATTGGATTTCTTATTAAAAAAATATATCCTAAATAAATTTAAATTATAAAATGTATTAATAATTTAAATATTCTTTATATTTAATTACAAATGTCTATCAAGCCATAATCAAAATATATAATGTTAACAAAACACCATTCATTCCCATAAAGATCATATATAATCTGATACTAAACATAATTTTAAATTATCAAAATTTAATTATCACGTTTAAAATATATAATATTAAGAAAAGAAAAGAAAACCAACCCCTCCCTTCCAACATTCACCGTAAAAGCAAATAGTAAAAGATATTCGGAAAGAAATAAAAAGTGAAGGAAGGAAAGTAGAGAGACGAAATATCTGGAAAGATCAGGAGAGAGAAAAGGCAGTGCTTAAAATTTAATTTAATTAAATGAATGCAAAAAAATTGTTTCATGAATAGAGAGAGATAGAGAGAGGATAGCGCACAAGGCTCGATGCTTTCAACGGGAGAGTCTCACCGTTGTCAGGACTACGCAAATAACAACAGAAAACGAAAAAAAAAAAAAAAAAATTAAGGGAAAAAAACCGAACAACAAAAAAAAAAGAAAAAAATTGATCGGTCTAATCTGATTTCCGGTCTAATCTTAGATTTAATCGATTTTTATCAATTTTTTCAAAATATAATTTTCATAAAAAATCCAAACTACTGTTGATCCAATTACCAGATCGGTCTAACTGTCCAATTTAATTTGGATTTCAAAACATTGGTTTATGTTTAGGTACCCAATTTCAAAAAATGTTGATAATTATTAAGTATGTGTTTATATCTAGTTTCCCGTACCATGAGATCACTAACAATTAAATAAAAAAGAAAAGTGTTAGTGAATCAATTTCTAAATTGAATTTTATAACTATTTAAATCAGATAAATTAAATTTTTAGATATGAATGATCACGAATCAAAAAAAAAAAAATAAAAAGAGAAGGCCGAACATTGATAATGATTAATGGTATTGACGACATTTATGCTCTTTAATCCATGCAAGAGCATCCCAGTTTCCCCAAAGTGTATTCAAGTGGCTATTTTGAGTCTTTAATTTCTCACTTATTAAACGCAACTTTTCATATAATCAAACAAGAAAGAGAGACCAAATGTTGGGTCTAGAATTGGAATGGGAGTGTCGGTTTGGGCCCACCGAGCAGATCAAGTGGTGTAAAACGGCATGACAAGTGGACCCTTCATGAGTGACCCAACCTTAAAATCTCGTAACTTCTGTGGAAATATTTGAAACTGCTTAGAGAGTAAAGTCTAAATTCTAAATAAGCAATCATCAGATTTTGTTCGGTGGGTGAGCTAAGGCAGTGTTTGATTCTGAGCTGCCAAAACCCATGACGTTGGACCAAACATTTTTCTCGTTTTTCGGATTCTCCCTCCAACGGCACCAACGTCCAATCAACCTTATTCTAATATATTATATATTAAAATTAAATTAATTATTAATTTAAATTTCAAAATATTTAATTTTTTTATTTTAATATTTTAATATTTATAATATTATATTTTTCATATAAACTCAAATTATTATGATAATTCAATGAGTTAGTAAAGTATTAGAGTTTAATATTTTATTATTGCTTCCATGTTCATATATTTTCTATCTCATAGTACCAAAGCCATGTTCTTATTTTTAGCTAACCTAATCAAACATAATTCATGTTTTCGTCCTTAATTATGTTATATTAATTATTACACATTAAATAAATTTAGTATAATACAAAAACAATCGCACTGCAAGAAAAATGAGTATCGGTGACTGAAATATCCGTCGATAGTAAATATTCCGTCACTAAAACTTTTTAATGACAGAAAATTAGCGACGGAATTTCCATCGTTGAAAATCATTTCGTTAAATTTAGCGATGAAAATATTTCCATTGCTAATCCGTCGGTAATTTGAAAAGTACGAAAATGTATCAGCGACGGATTAGCAACTAAACTTTTTCATCTTTAATGATCCGTTGCTAATATAATTTTATAGTATTCAAAATATTTCAAATTACTGACGGATTAGCGACGATTTTTTTGTGATGGAATTATTTCCGTTGCTGAAAGTCATGCACCCAAGGCGCACATGATCACAAGCCCCTGCCCACGCCAGCGGCAACACCCTTGCTTTTTTTTTTGAAAAAATGCACTCACCCATGTTCGAATATGGATTATCAATTATATTTTAAATTATCTCAACCACTATGTTACAATTAATTATGTGTTATTTCTTTTTTTTTTTACTACTTTATTTTTTATTTCACTCTCATTATTTAAAATACAATAACAAAATATATTAAAAATATAAAATTATACTTAGTAAAAATACAAAATTATATTTAGTAAAAATAAAAAATTATATTTAATAAAAACACAAAATTATATTTAATATAAATACAAAATTATATTTAATAAAAATACAAAATTATTTTTATTAAAAAACAATACTATAATTTAACAAAAATACAAAATTATATTTAATAAAAACACAAAATTTTATTTAATAAAAATATAAAATTATATTTAAGAAAAATACAATACCCTAATTTAATAAAAATGCAAAATCATTTTAAATAAAAATACAAAATCATATTAAATAAAAATACAAAATTATATTTAATAAAAAAACAATACTCTAATTTAATAAAAATACAAAATACAAAATTTTATTTAATAAAAACACAAAATTTTATTTAATAAAAACAAAAAATCATATTAAATAAAATCACAATATAATATTTAATAAAAAAACAAAATTATATTTAATAAAAATACCCTAATTTAATAAAAATACAAAAAACAAAATTATATCTAATAATAATACAAAATTATATTTAATAAAAAAACCCTAATTTAATAAAAATACAAAATACAAAATGATATTAAATAAAAACACAAAATTAAATTTAATAAAAAAAATATTAAATTTAATAAAAAACAATACCCTAATTTAATAAAAATATAAAATACAAAATTTTATTTTGTAAAAATACAAAATTTTATTTAATAAAAAACAATACCCTAATTTAATAAAAATACAAAATAAAAAATTATATTTAATAAAAACACAAAATTATATTTAATAAAAATATAAAATTATATTTAATAAAAAACAATACCCTAATTTAATAAAAATACAAAATACAAAATTACATTTAATAAAAACACAAAATTATATTTAATAAAAATACAAAACTATATTTAATTAAAATAAAAAATTATATTTAATAAAAAAACAATACCCTAATTTAATAAAAATACAAAATACTAAATTATATTTAATAAAAACACAAAATTATATTTAATAAAAAAACAAAATTATATTTAATAAAAACACAAAATTATATTTAATAAAAATACAAAATTATATTTAATTAAAGTACAAAATTATATTTAATAAAAAAATACCCTAATTTAATAAAAATACAATATACTAAATTATATTTAATAAAAATATAATTTTTTTCAATTTTTTGTGACGGATTACCAACGGAAATAATTCCGTCATTAATTTTAGCGACGGATTTTTTTGCCACGGATATTTTCGTCTCTAATTCCATCGCTAATTTGTACAATTTTTTTTTTTAACTTTTAGCGATGGATTTTTCTATCGCTGATTCCGTCGATAATTTGTCTGAAAAATTTTTTACAAGTATCAGCGACGGATTACCGAAGAAAATATTTTCGTCGCTAATTTTGACGACGGATTAACAATGGAATTTTTTCCAATGGATTTTCCGTCGCTAATAATTCTGTCGCTATTCCATCGCTATTATGTTACTAATTAGCGACGGATAATTATCCATCTCTAATTTTCGTCACTGATGTCGTGTTTTCGGGTAGTATCGATTAAATACAATTTTGATCCGAATCTTTTTAACTTTATATTTATATGGTGTTGTGTCAATGAAAATATATATAATGATTTATTTCATTGAAAGCGCAGAATATTTGAAAGAAAAAAAGTGTAAAAATATTTCTTAAATTTAAGGCGAGTACGAACATACTCCTAAATTTTTTAAAAATATAAATGCATCCTTTCAATTATAAAAACTATAATTTTAATTCTTCCATTTAGGATTCGTTAAAGTTACATGTGTGGCACTTGATTGTAATAAAAAAATATTTTATCTATTAATTAATTAATTTTTACGTCAATTTTAAAATAATTTATTCTTTTATAAATTTTTGTATTATTATTATTATTATTATTATTGTTATTATTATTTTACAATTTCAGTTCTCTCTCTCTCCTTTGTCTTTTTTCTCTCTTTCTTTCTTCTTCCTTGGACAACCATATCATATTCCTATCCCTCTTTAATCTCTATCTGCACTCTCTCTACAACACACACACACACACGCGTGCACTCTCTCTCTCTCTCTCTCTCTCTCTCTCTCTGTTTCACTTATTTGTGTCACATTAATTTGATACATAGTTAAATTTTTTGATAAATGTAATATCATACTTGTGAGGTTTATGGGATTAAATTTTATCGCTTATGATAATGCTATTTATATTTATCATGCGTAAAATAGTTATTTTCATAATTTATATTCCAAACTATTTTTTGCTATATTTGGCCACAATTTTCGTGACATATCATAAATACCGTGTGATGCTTTCTACGAGATGCTTAGCTTGTGAAAGGGCATGAGTATTTTTCTAATAAAAATTTTGTTTGGGGGGATCTTTTGTTCTAGATCAAAAATATAAAAAGAGAAAAGAAACAGCCCACCATATGATGACATATAGTTTGAGAATTAACGTTCTTTAATAGCTACAATTTTTTTCCTAATCTATGTAACAAAAGTAGTTTGAAAATTAATTTTCTAATAATAAAAATTTTAATTTTAATTTTCTAATGATTATATAAAAAAATGTGTTCATAATTTTGGTCGTAGTGAGTGATCACGTGAATTGTTGACGGGGTGCAAGAGATGGATGCAGGTGAAGAAGTCATGAGCTTCTCGCAGTTTTGAAACTTGTAATTTGCATATTGACGGTTGACAACTCCCATCACATCAAAACCCCTACCCTATCCCTTTTTTCCGTTTTCCACTGGTTGTCTCATCACGTTAATCACGCGTCTTCATCCTCTCTCTCTCTCTCTCTCTCTCTCTCTACAAAATGCAACAACCATAGATGGGTCCGTGCCATCTCTCAGTGCCAATCTTCCCAAGGAGAAAAGAAAGACTACGTAGACGTACAAAGCACTGAGACTTGAGAACAGGCATGGAAAATATTATTTATGTATTTATTTTTCAGAAAAAAATACATAATAGCTGGTAACATGTTGTACACTGTTTATATGGGTACCTAGTGATATAAAAGACTGATCAAGCTCATAAAGAAACGAAGCACTCTCTGTTAACTCACTCCTGTGTATTTTACCTTTCTGCAGTGTATCGAAATATGAGAGAGAGAGAGAGAGAGAGTCCACTCAAAAGAATTTAGTGCTGCAGAAGAATAACGCTATTTTGACAAAATGAGCCATAAAATTTTATATGTTAATTTATATTAATATGTTTTAATAAATTTATATTAATAATTTAATAAAATTTGACTAAAATTTATTTATATAGATTGCAATACAAAATTGAAGCCTTTTTTTTGGAATCATACAGTCCATATAACATTATTGATACCACAAATGCAATTTCATTCTACTTGATCTTTTCTAAACTATAATATTAACTTACGCTAAACTGAACCTTTTGAAGGTCGAATGCATACTACTAAACTAATGTAATATTTTTTTTTTTTTGTGATTTAAAAGAATTGATAAGCTACATGTGCTAGATAATTACATATATAGGAAAGCTATAAGAAAGCTCCCAACAAAGGAAAAAGTGAATAAATACTAATCATGCAAAAGATATTGTTGAATAAACAGGTAGCGCTAAAGAAAGAAAAATGAATTTGCACTAAAGAGACTTACGGAAAAGACTTTAGATCTTATGTAAGTTTTGTAAACTCCTAATACTAGATAAATACTTATTACATGTCTCATTTTTGGTTTTTGTGGCACCTAAAAGTTCTCGAAATAAATAGAGAAAGTGATCATACAACGATTGTACAAAGCAAAAGGAGTGATACTTTATGTTTTGCCTCCTCAAAAAAAAGGAAATTTGCAATGAGGTGGCTCACCATCCAAGATGACTCCAAAAAGCTAAACAAAAACATTTTTAACATACTAAAGAACCTAAGACTTTTAGATTCTCTCTCTCTCCCTCATCCGTTTCCATTTCGTTTGTTCAAATGCTGGCATTCATTCAAAATACTTTCAAACCACCACTTCTTCAGACACCACCAAATCACACCACACTCCAACTAATTATTACAGAAGCCCTAGGAAGAGAGAGAAAAGACGGCAGAGGGTGTTTACCAAGGAAGGAGGGCGGGAGGGGGGAGAGGGAGAGAGAGAGAGAGAATTCTGCAGGGATAGGGACTGTGGACACCCTATTGGCCTAGTACTGTTTTGCTGCTCTTCACGTTGTTCAGTAGCTGAGAAGGCCAGAGACACAGTTCAGTATCAGAGAGAGAGAAAGAGAGATACAGTGAGAGTTCTGAAAAGTAACTGAACATAAAACAAATCAAAGATGTGCCATTAAATAACAACCTCAAATCCATATATCAGATCCCAAAGATATTGAGAGATGCTGTAGGGAAGAGCAAAAGTGTTGAAATGAGAGAGAAGATCCTACCCAAAGAAAAATAGAGAGAGAGCTTGCACTAAAAATAACAAAATGTTGAAAAAACCATTAAGAGATTGAGACACTAAGCTACAATTCCCATGTTGCCCTAATCATACACAACTTTTCTTCTTGTGCAATAAAGAGAGAAAGACAAAAACCTAGCTGCATAGTATAGATGAGAGAGAGAGAGAATACACCATGTCAGTTGATCTGTATAACTAGTCTTCTTTATTACCGTATCATAAACAAACAGCTCCTGGTCTTTATAGGAACATTCAAACGAAATACTTGAAATAAACATACATTAATTAAGAACAGTGTGAATAGTGACTAGAACTATTAAGTAATTAATTAGCATCTTACATAGAATTTTCTCTTTTTCCCCTAAAAGAAACCCTAAATTTCTCAACTTTCCCTCGACTCTTTTCATATTGATAATTTCATCCATCTCTCTACACCCGCAAAATATATTAAAGAAAAAAAGATAAAGTCATCTATCTCTTGAGAATTCCTTTTTCCTTCAAACTATTGAATTAGGGCAATGCATTATATTGATGCAAATCACTCCATGCTTGAATTCCACTCCAATTGCTTGCGTTCTCATTAGCTCCTCCTCCTCCTCCACCACCACTCGGGTTATCGAAATACCACTCAGTTGCTGCATTATTACTACTTGCAACATCACCACCTTCTAATTTCCCTGAATTAAGTTCAACAAGTGGGTTTTTTGAGATATCCAAATTCTGAAACAAAATGGGCTGTGGTTTCTGAATTGGGGTCTCAATCTGCGCAGCACTCGTCTCTTGATTTTCTTCTGATCCGGAAAAAAGCATAGCCAATCTTTGCTGCTGCAGCTTCCAATGGAGGTCTTGGTTGATGCAACTCAAGGATTCAATTGAAGAAGCAAGACTCGAATTCACATTCATTGAAGAGCCACCCATCAACATTTGATCAAACGCCACGTTGTTCTTCATCACATTCATTGATGATGATGCTGTTGCTGTTGATGATGGATGATAATTAAACAACCCCATCAAAGAACTTCCACCATCAACAAAGCATGAAGAGGAAGGACTAGTATTTGAAGAATTAGAACAAGAAGTAGTCAATGAAAATGGAAGCCCACCAAGTTGAAAATCCATGGCTGGTGAAATCCCATGAAAGAATCTCAACCCTCCAATCTCTGATGCCATAGTAGCACCACCACCACAGTCCTTGACATCTCCGGTGAGCCGCGAAGCAGATGATTTTATCTTCTTGTTTTTCCTGCATCCACCACCAATAGGGACATTTCTTAGAGCTCCTCCTTTAGTCCAGTACCTTCTACATGTCTTACAAAAATGTCTTGGTTGTGTGAGGCTGTAGTTGTTGTAGTAGCAGAATTTTGTGTTTGATGAATCACACCTTGGACACTTCAATGCTTGCTCTTGTTGTGGTCTTTGTGCTTTTCGCTGTCCGGTGGAAGAGCTTGTGTTTTCATCTCCGGTTGATGATGCTGGAATCGGAGGAGGCTTTGCTGGGATCATGTTGTCTGGGGACATCATGTGAAAACTTTTCTCTATGGAAGTAGGAAATTTATTGGTGGGTTTTTGTGGGTGTTGTTTGATGTTGGTGGCGTGTTTAGTTTCCTTTGGAAGAGGCAAAGATCCTCAATTGAATATGTTCATGAGAGAGAGAGAGAGAGAGGATGTTGATAGGTGTTCTTGTGATATTCATCAAAGAGGGGGGGAGTCAAATAGTAGAGATCAGGAAAGAGAAGGGAGGTGTTTGACAGGTTAGATCTAGCTAATGGAATGAATAAAGGTGGGATGGAGAGAGAGAGAGAGAGAGAGAGAGAGAGAGAGAGAGAAGATCTAAATGGAAAAAGTTCTGTGTATATATATCGTTTACAAGGCAGAAAGAGAGAGAGAAAGAAGAGGGGGAGAGAGACAAGGGAAGTGGATGTGATCAAGTACTTAGAAAACGGAGAAATCCACAGTTACAAACAAAACAAGGATAGTACTTTGTATGCTGGATGATGGCTAATATCCTTCATGACGTGTCTTGTCAATGTGCTTATATGTGGTACCATCATGTCATCCCATGCATTACACTCGTTACCTATATCAGTCAACTAATATTTAAACTTTGCTTAGCCTTTAATCTCCGTTTGACAATTTTTTTTTCATATATAAATCATATATATATTAATCATGTTAATTTTGATTAAATTTATTTTGATTCAGATTTGATTTTTAAAGAATTAAATTTTCTCCGCTTTTATTTTCTTTATATTTAATATTCAAATTCAAAATATTATTTAAAAATTATCAATGTCTAATCATTAGATCAATTAAAAAAAATATTTAATAATTTAATTATTATTTTTCAATACGATTTAACATTTAATTCTATAAATACCCTTTTATGAGTTTGAGTGTCAATTTTTACATAACAAAAGTCCGATATTAGGATTTCTTTATTATAATAATAATATTACTCTATAAATAAAGCCAATAAGCTATGGCACCTCTTGACACTATTTAACATTTAATTCACTAAGTACCTTTTCATGAGTTGGAGTATCAATTTTTATGAAACAAAAGTCCCATATTAAGATTTCTTCATTTTAATAATAATATTACTTTATAAATTAAGCCGATAAATTATTATTTAACTGATATTATTTTTTTAAAAAAAAATTCGAATTTAAATTATTTTATATATAAAAAAAATCACTTCATAAATTAAAAGTGGACTACCATGATTCACATCATGTACCCCAATATCAAGTACGCAAATAAATTATCAACAAGGATTAGTTAATGGTAAGCTCCAATTCACAAGTGCAATTATATCTGCATACTTCTACCTACATATCCATATTTTGCATGGATACGTGAGAACAGGATTATATTGGATTGGATTGAGAGAGAGAGAAAGAGAGAGAGTACTTGGCACTGGGGAGGGATTGCAAAGTAAAATAAGAGAGAGGGCAGCAAGAGTGACAGAGAAAGCAGAGATCGCAATAGTAACAGTAGGGGAGAGGGGGTCTAGTGAGGTACGATATACAGTATTTTGTTTGTGAGATAAAAGAGGGTAACAGAACCAGAGGCAGCTGCTGCCACTGCCACACTCACCAGCCCTTTGTCTATTCCTTCCCATGAACTGTCCCTTTTATTCATCAAAACCCTCGCCCCCCGCATTAGTATTTGTTTTCTTTTAAAATTTTATTAAATGATTTATTTTTACCTCCACTTAATATCATCTCACAAGTGTGAAAAATCAACTTTCTTATCTCTATATTTGTTTTTCCTTTTAGGGTGTATCTTATGTAATAATTTGTGATTTAGAAATTTGCCTAATCGATTCCCATTCAAGGTTTTCTTAAGTTTAGAAAAACAAAAATACGGGTAAAATATTTGTTCTTACTTTTACATTTACCATATATTGGAGGTGGATTATAACTCTATAGATATCGGCTCGATATTGACTCGAACGGTTACTGTCAAAAAGATGTGAGACCTACAAAAATCGCCGGAGGGTACTCCGACGGGAGAGATTCTGACGCTCAAATCAGAAAGAGTGGTTTTCGAATGTAAAAGAAATAGATTGAGAGCTCAAATGAGAGATGTTCCTTGTGATTATAATGCTCAATGTGTAAGCCAAAAGTGCATACCTAGTTTAGAGGGTTTTAGGATATCTTATATCTACGAGAGTCGTGCACCGTCGGTGTGCTTCAACCCTACTTTTCTTATCGAACCGATTTAAAAATTTCAGAAATTCAATATTTTGAATTGATCGTAATCTTTATCATATGAGATTTTTCGTTTTTGGGGAGGATTTTTTTCTTAACTGAAAGATCCTAAAGATGCTGCTCTTAAGTAGGAGATTGGAGATGTTTTGACATTTCCTTAGAATCGTTAGAGCTGTTGGCTATTGATAGATCGTTTGATGGGCCAATGGTTGAATACCCGATCGGAGAGGTCACTCTCGCTCGATAAATCTCGTTCAGTAAGTGGGGTGACTGAGACCCTATCGTTTAGAAGATCTAGGTGACTAAAGCCCTCCGGTGGATTGTCATAATGAACAGTTTGAGTCAGACAATAGCTATCTTTTGTGGGCCTCCTTCGTGAGCCCTGTCTGTGCTGACCCTTCCGAAAACAATGGTAAAGACATCCGCTACTCAAACTTACCCCAGTATTGGCGATATCACGAGCACTGTCCATAAAAGAGTTTCAAGAAATCCAAACTGACATGCTGATGGGAGATGATTACACTTTGGTGTTCTCCACAGATGCTGATAGGGCTAACATGGCGCTGGAGGGATGCGTACTGATATACCACCAATCGGTCAAGTATGGACTAAAAGTTCCCTATACAGGTCCTTTTGTGGAAGTATTACGTCATTAGAATATATTCATAACTCTCCTGATTCCAAGTGCTTGGCATTGGTGGTCACAGTGACTTCTCTGTTAGGGTTTTTTCGTATTCGTTTTAATTTTGATATCTTGTCGTCCATCTTCATCTTGATGAGATGTGGAAAAAGTGGTTCGACCAGGGGCTTGTACAAATTATAAACTCGACCTGAGTCTAACTGGAGATTCTACTATAAGGAGTCCATTGACAAAAACTTGATGCATAAGTTCTTTTTCATAGAGTTTTCGGATAAGAATCGCATCCCTGCGCTGCCCGATGCCAATGAGGCGCCCTTTTTAGACTGAAGGCTCCAGCCACATCTAAGCACGGTCGTTTCGTTTGGTCGGTCGGTGGTTATTGTAAGTTCACCGATCGAGGTATATGAGTCGAGTCCCTACTAGATGATCAGATGTTATCCTTAGCTAACTACTAATTGGGGAGAAGAAGAAGATCGATAGATCCCTCTTATTGGAAAGAAGAAAAGTTACGTTGTTCAATTCTATAGACACCTTCAATGATGCCATGCTGGAGAAAATTACCCTCGATAGGAGGTTCAGTTGGATGCGAGGGAATCTCCTCAGGAATCCATTGGGACGTTTGTGGCTCTTCAGATGTCTTCCTCTCCCTTGTCGAAGAGAAGAAAGATTTCATCCCCCTTGCCTTCATCAAGTCGTGAGTTGGTTGTTCTATCGGAGCGTTCGGATCCATCAAGAGCCATTCCAATGAAGACTCTTGCCACGGAAGATAACAAGTCTTCGGGGAAAGGGAGCACTGGTAAGGGAGATACTTCCTCACCTGGCGCTAAGGTAGGGTCGCGTGCTTCAACAGCTGTGATGGGGGAAATGGCAGGGCCTTCATCTGTTGTTCTAGTTTAGCCTTTGCGCAAAGAAAAGCGTAAGGTTCCTGATGGTACTGCTTCTTCACCTACCATTCTCGTTCGATCCTTTAATGGGAAGAAGGGTTCAAAAGGATGAGAAACCGTCGCCATTTATGCTGGGGATATGCTATACAGTTACATAGATCTGGCTGAAGCGAATCGCATTGCCAAACAGTTAGACTTTCATCGGTGCGAGCTTGACTTCCATAGGATGTCTTATGAGCAAGTTGGGGGGTTCTTAACTCTCTAGGTTTAATGGTATCGTTTTCTCTATACTCATTGGGTTCTTTTCTCATTTTTGCCTTTGTTGACTCAACTGCCCTTTCAGACAATAGCTCTTGCTGAATTTCAAGAACAACAGGGGAGGTAGATGATAAATCACTTAGAGGGGCGTGTCTTTGAGTTAAACTGTCCAGCTCAAGCGGCAGAAGAAAACCTGTTCGGCAGAAAGAGGGTACAAAGACCAAGAGTACATCTGATGCATTGCTCAATAAGAAGGAAGAAGAGTTAAGAAACCTTCGATTAGAGTTGGCCCAGTGTCAGAGGTAATGCGAGAAGTTAACATTGGAGGCTAAGGTACGCGAGGCACGTCTTCATTCGGCCGAGAAGTTGGCCTAACTTCGTGAAGAGTCTCTTCAGGTGGCAGAATGCAGAATAGCTGATCTTGAGAAATCTCAACGAAGGATGCCATCATTTTTATAGATTCTCAACACAAATTGTCCAAAAGGTTAAAGTGCGCCGAAAAAATAATCCATCGTATGGGTGTAAGTGATATTCTGCTCCTGGTTAAGGAGGCGGCAAAGACTCAGTGTTCGGCTGTCCCCTATTTTTGATTTTATGTAACATTCGTTCAAAATTTTGTATCCGATGCCTTTTGCTTGTTCAATAAGAAATCCTTACTTTTTCATTGGTGGTAGTCGTCTTGTTATTCTCAGTAGCAATTCTTGCTGTGTCAATCTGGTAGAATCAGGGTGACTTGGGCCCACTGTTCGGTAAACTGTGTCCACCCGTTCAGGGAGTCCTATTCCCTTTTGACAACTCGTACGAATGATAGGATCTGGACGACTTAGACCCGCCGTTTAGTAGAAACGTTAGATAAAGGGGCCGTGTCCACCCATTTAAGGAGTTCCATTCCTTATTGACGATACGTACGAACGATAGAATCTGGGTGACTTAACCTTGCCCTTCGATATAAACGTTAGATAGAGGGGCTGTGTCCACCCGTTCAAGGAGTTCCATCTCTTATTGACGACATGTACGAACAATAGGATTTGGACGACTTAGACCCGCCGTTCGGTATAAATGTTAGATAGAGGGGCCGTGTTCACCCGTTCGAAGAGTTCCATCCCTTATTGACGACATGTACGAACGATAGGATCTAGACGATTTAGACCCACTGTTCAGTATAAACGTTAGATTGAGAGGCCGTGTCCACTCATTCGGAGAGTTCTATCCCTTATTGATGATACATACGAATGATAGAATTTGGACGATTTAGACCCGCCGTTCGGTATAAACGTTAGAAGAGAGACTGTGTCTACCCGTTCGAGGAGTTCCATCTCTTATTGACGACACGTACGAACGATAGGATATGGGTGATATAGGTCCGCCGTTCAGTAGGATCAGGGAACATGCTTGCAGAAAGTCCATTAAGTTGATGTCTTACTAAATTGAAAGATACCTCCGCAGTTCGAAGGAAGAATCATTAGCAGTAGAGCCTGATGATCACTTAAGAGCAGAAGTCGAGGGCTCCAGATCGCATGACAATGTCCTGATCCCTAGTGGCATCCTAAACTTGATTTTCATGTGCTTAGTACTGGGCAGAGCTTCCAGGGTGTTCAAGTCTGGTCTGCCCAGGATGACATTGTAGAGCAAAGGAAGCTCCATCACGTTAAATATGACAAAAACTGTCACATGGTTAGGGGGTGTTCCGAGGGTGACTAGAAGTGAGATAATACCTTCGGGTATATCCATTTGCCTGAAACCCTTTGACCGAGCCTGCGTGGGGTTGGAGATGAGTGGAAGTAAACCTCATTCGTTTGAAATTATCCCGGTATATAAGGTTACAACCAGCCCCCTTATCGACAAAAATCCTTCTGACTTCATGTTGCCCAACCCCGACGGTCAACACGAGAAGGTCGTGTCGACTTGTGTCTATTCCAACTAGATTTTTGTCAGTGCAGCCAATAACGGGCCTCCTCCCCCTTGTCGTTTAATGACGTTTGTCGCTAGAATTTCTTGTAGTGTAGAAAGAAGTGTCTTCGGGAGATAGAAGATCAGCACGATTAACGTCTCGCCTTATTTTTTGACGGATTATCAGAGAAATGGGAAGGCTTTTGAAAGACTTGCCCATCCTCAATTTGGAGTATTACCCCATCTCTTCTGTCGGTTGGGGGCTGAGCAGCTTGTCGGTCTTCTATCCAGTCACATCGCGACGGTTCATGCCGATGACCGATAGGGAGATCTCTTTCCCTCCTGTCAATAAACTCTTGTAGTCTCCCATTGCATACCAAGAATTTCAGTTCATCTTTTAACTTCTTACAATCATTTGTTGTGTGGCCGTAATCAGAGTAGAAGTGATAGTATTTGGTTCTGTCCCTACTAGGGTCATCCTCGGTCGACCATGGGGGCCATCGAATATACGGCTTCTCCCTAATTAAGGCTAAGACCTGACCAAGGGTCTTATTCAGAGGGGTGTAGTTATTATACCTCTGTAAAGGAGGGAGATTCGCTCGGCTCTTCCTTGGTGGAGACCTTTTGGATGATCGGTTACGTTCCTTTCGAACGGATCGATCCTTTTTATGATCAAACGCCTTAGCATTCTCAGCAGCAATATATTTTTTGGTTCGGGCATAAAATTCCTGAATAGTAGCATGAGGGTTTTTCGTAATCGATACTTTCATGCCGGAAGGCCACAGTCGTGTTAGTAGCGCAGCCAGCGCGATGGAATGATTCAAAAATGGAATCCCCAACATTTTTGCCTTGAATCTTTCCAGGAAGTCCCTTAAGGAGTTGTTCTCCTTCTGATGTAATGACAACAGGGAAGTGGACTTTCTCTTAACCCCTCTACTTATCATGAAATGTGACTCAAGTTATTATTGAAGTTGAAAGAAAGTCATTATGCTCAACGGCGAAAGAGAGTTGAACCAAGATAACGCGTTTCCCATGAGAGTGGTGGAAAAATGTTTACACATAACCGTGTCCGAGATGTCTCTTGAATTCATCATAGTCACAAAATGGGTCATATGATCCTGGGGATCTATTGTTCCATTGTATCTTTCCATGGGGCAGGAGTACTTTGTGAGGCATAGGCTCCGAAGAGACCTTCAGATCGAAAGGTGAAGTGTGAGAATAAAAGAAAGTTTGGTTTCCTTGGGCATTAACCCGCCTAAGTTCATTGATAACGAATTGTTCAACTTGCTTTCAAAGATCACAGGGATCTAATCTGGAATTTTCGAACACTTCATGTCATGGGGGCGACGGTTGTCGCTGGGGACGCCTGGACCCCCAACAGAAGACTAGCTCTCGGGCCTAAGGGCACGGCTGAGTCGCTCAAGTTGTTTGCTCATATTCTGAATCTTTGACTCCAACCTCTCCATCTGAGGGTGGCTGATTTGCTCTGGAGCAGGGGCCACAATCGGTTGTTCTAGGATCACAGGCTGTAGGGCCTGTTTCTAATGAGGCGAGCGACGGGAGGCCACACAATCACGAATAGAATGATCGGGCACCATAGGAAGGCCGGCCTCAGAAGGCGTTATAGTGCATCCTTCTGCAATGAGGGCGATTTTTGAAAATATTCTGGTTCTCGGAGGCATGATTGTCAGAATTACAAAAGTTGTTCTAATTTGTTTCCCACAGACGACGTCAATCTGTTAGAGGTGGGTTGTGGGTCCACAGATACCGGCTCTTTGTTGACTCGAACGATTGCCGTCGGAAGAGTGTGAAACCTGTAAAAATTGCCAGAGGGTGTTTCGACGGGGGAAACTCTGATACTCAAGTCAGAAAGAGCGGTTTTCGAATGTAAAAGAAACAGATTAAGAGTTTAAAGAGGGAGAGGTTCCCTGTAATTAGAGTGCTCAATACGTAAGGTCAAGGGAGCATTTCTGGTTTGAAGGGTTTTAAGATGTCTTATACCTGTGAGAGTCGTGCATCGTCGAGGTGTTTCAATCCTACTTTTCTTATCGAATCGATCCAGAAATTTCAAGAATTCAATATTATGAATCGATCGTAATCTTTATCGTATGAGATCTTTCATTTTTGGGGAGGATCCTTTTCTTAATTGAAAGATCCTAAAAATGTTGTTCTTAAATAGGAGATCAAAGATGTTTTGACCTTTTCTTAAAATCATTAGAGCTGTTGGCTATTGATCGGTTGTTCGATAGGCCAATGGTTGAATACCCGATCGGGGAGGTTACTCCCGCTCGATAAATCTCGTACAGTAGGCGAGGCGACTGAGATCCTATCATTCGAATGATCTTGGCAACTAAAACCTTCTGATGGATTGTCATAGAGAACAGTTGGATTCAGACGATAGTTGTCCTTTGTGGGCCTCATTTGTGAGCCCTATCTGTGCTAACCCTTCCGAATTGGGTTTAGGGCTATGCCCCGTCACCATGAAATTATGGTAATGAATTCTACTATGACCTAAAATGTTTGTAATAAAAATAAGTTATTGTATGAAAAATATTGAAACCAATAAGTTTAGTGATCTTGTGGTGAAACTCACCATCTTTGATGTACAGAAATTTTTAAATACTAACATTTTTTATTTTTAAAACGTTTTAGTATATTAAATTAATTAATATTTACATAAAATTTCTTATATTTTTTATATTTACATATATTTTTCATATTTAAAGAATTATTTTCTTATTTAGTTATTATTTTTACTTTTTATATTATTTACCTTATGGATGATAATTACATATTTAATTACTTTAGAATTTTATTATAAAAGATTACTATTATGTTATTTCTATAAAGTAATTAATGTTTATCTAAAAATTCTTATATTTTTATTTTTACTCATTTTTTTCACATTTTCTTTTCATGTATTCTTATAAAATGTTATTTTTGTATCTATTTTCGTTTTCCCATTTCCGTTTTTGTGCAACATAGTTCACAACTACCCGAGTTTTATATCGTTATAGTAGTGAGGATAATACAAGTATTATTTTCTATATAAGGGTTATTATGCAATAACTTTGCCTAAATTCATCATAATGGTTATGGAAATGTTTTCAATTGTATGTCTTTTTCCTTTTTTTTTTCTCGTCAACACAACCAAAGAAATTTCTTCTCAAGGGGGAGAACTTGAAATTTGGTGTTCTTTTTGAATTAATGATTCAAAGAAAAATAGTAGTTTTATTTTTGATTTTAGGTGCTTAATTTTTTGTTTAAAAGACATTTTATTAACTCCAAAAAATTTTACAAATTGGCTGGGGCAGTTGGGCTAACATGGGGCTCAAGTTCATCAAGTTACGTTGAGCGGTGATCATCTAATGAGTTGGACAATAACCATCTAATGACTTCAAATGAAGTTAGTTGGTAATTAGTAACCAATATTAAACGGACATTAAAAGTATTCAAAAAAAAAAAAAAGATTTTGCCTATTGAGCATTAACCAAGATTTGGCTAGAGATGTGTTACCATTAAAAAAAATGAATGTTTGGAGTGTTAGCAAATATCACGAAATACCAAAGTTATACATTTAGTCAGAGTGTTATAACTTAAACTCAACTAAACCCGATCTAAATTGGGTTGGAGAGCAAAATTCTTTCGGCAACTGTTTTATCTATACATAAAATTCAAAATCCAAAATTTTATTTAAAAGATATTAGTGTCAGGTCATTTGACCAATAAGACATAATTGCCAAAATTAATGTGGAAAGCCCACCATAAAAAAAGCTTGCTTGGCAAATGAAACTAAGCTTAAATGATGAGAAATTTGGGGAAAAGGTCAAAAGAACATGGCAAATAAATAATTGTTGGGTTTTCACCCATAAATAGGCAAGCAGAATTGAGGAGGTCCAAAACCAAAAATACAATTCACTAGCTTTATCTTTTATTTCAGTTTTATTTCTTTGTTTAGTTTATCTTAAGTTCTAACTTATCTTTTCTCTAATCCTTGCATTTCGATTAATGCAGTTTCATATACCTTTACTGTAGGGATGGCAATGGGGCGGGTAGGAGTAGGTTTCTATCAAACCCTATTCGTCCCTCCATCTTGAAACTTCATATCCACCCTCAACTTGTGTTTATGTGTACATACATATATATATATATATGATAAGTACAAAACTCATATCTACACCTTATCTGATTTTCCCCGAGTTTAAAAATTTCATACATTTGCTCATCCCCACGCCCGCCCCTTACCCACCTCCAACAGGTTGGAGAGGGGTGGGTATCCACTGAATTAGGTAAAATTTGTCATCCCTACTTTACTGCTTTCTTTAAATCATTTGACATGCTACTTTATCTTCTTGTCATGTTATTCCCTTAATCAATCCTTCAGCTGACCTATTTATTAGGAGTGCTTTCTTTGTTTATCCTTGGAACCCACTTGCCAATAAACATAGTCTCTTATGGGTCCGATCATTTAAGCAAAGGTAGTCAAAGGTTGAGTGACTTATAGCCAACTATAATAGTTATCTTTTGATCAATCACTTTAGTCAATAATTTGGGTTAAGATTTCCAACAAAAAAAAAAATTCACAAACCAATAAAGCTAAAACGTACACCAGGCAAAGACATTCACAAAAACATGATATAGTACTAATTTGTTTTTGGGTACTTATGCTAGAGAAAAGAAGAATGGTGACTTCAATCTCTAGTTTAATTGAAGAAATCAAATATCACTAAGAGAGTGTTTGGTACAATTATTAGAAGTGATTTTGATTGTTGGCTTTTTCAATGATTAAAAATGACCCAGTTGATAGTTAATAAAATCCCAACTAATAATCAAAAAAAATGCAAAAAGGTTATCAATTATTCAAAATAACTTTAGACTCTTCAAAAGTTATTTTTGAATGTAAGAGGAAATTGCTTGCTTAAACCCTAAACTTTACTCTCAGTTTACAAATTAGTTCTTAAATTTCAAAATGTTTCAGAGGAGTCTTCAAATTTCCAAAAGTACCACTGATTTGTCCCTCCATTAGTGACGGAGTCATTGTCTATTAACTGCTGACGTGAACTAATGTGGCAAATAAGCTGGACGTACAGATGCTGTCGTGGCAGTGTCAAGGCATTACCCCAAAACACCTTATAGTGCCATGTCACCGATACACTAATGTAGCACTGCCACATCACCAAGTGAGTGGCATTATGGTCTTTCGATGCTCATGTTTTTTATTTTACTTCCAATGCATTTTTTGTCATCGAAGATATGATAAAAAAAATTAATTATGCATAATTTTTTATATTGAAAATATATATCAATTATAATTTTTGTTTTTTTGGATTTTTTTAATATAAACACAATTTTTTGATTGAGTGATTTTGATTTTTGAAAACAATAATTGAAATTAAAAAATAAAAATTGGAATTAGGTTGCAGGTTTGATGAACTTGCAAAATTCTGGAAAAGGTCCTCCATCGTGGAGGGTGGTGGCAGAAGGTTTCTCCGCTACCGGGGGGTCTCCACCATCTACCGGCTAGCTCGCGAATGGAGCGAGATCGATTTCATTGAGATCGATTTCAAGGATGGAACGAGATGATTCATACTTGGATTTGAGAAGAATCGGAGAAGCAGCAATAGAGTCATTGAGGTCCATCAAACTGATTATTTTTGTTGTTTCAATCTCTTTTATCGCATCTTTAGATTTCAAATTGCGAATTGACCGATGAGAGAGAACAAATAGATCCTTGAAAGAATGTGAGAGAGAGAGAGAGAGAATACCCCGATTGTGGGAGGCATCTTTCGATTTCTGGTGGTGGATCAACGAGGATAGCGGTGGCTAATGATGAAAGAGAATATGGCTTGGGGTTTGTAGGAGAGAGGAGAGAGAGTAAATATATATATATACACAGAGAGAGAGAGAGAGAGAGTTATAGGAAAATGAGAATGGTTTTTGATTGGCTAATGGTCGGCCAACGGAGGCTCACTGATGGAGATGGCAATAAAGGGCGATGATGTTGGCACTGTTTCCTAGAAAGGGGAGGAAGAGAGCGATGAAAGAGAGAAATGGGGAGGGGAGAGGTGACACTATTCACAACCTAGTGCTTGTCTCCTTTGAAACCCAAGGCTTGCACTTTTTTTATTTTTATTTTTGTGAATCACTTCTTGACGTGGCAGTGTCACGCCAGCACATTAGTAACATGACAGTATAAAGTGTTTTAAGGTGATGATTTGGTATTGTTGTATCAATATCTGTACATCCAACTTATTTATCACATTTACATCAATAATTAATGAATAATTTGGTTTCATCATTAATAGAGAGACCAATTAGTGATACTTTTAGAAATTTGAGCATTTTTTTTGAAATATTTTGAAATTTAGAGGTTAATTTATGAATTGAGAATAAAGTTTAAGGATTAAGTACTTTGAATACTATTTTATTATGGCGTCGAAAGGGTGTTATGACAGCTATGATTTATTTTGGGCCAATATGATTGCATAACGGTTTTGTGTCCGACCGAATGCATCTCTCGAAAGGCTTTAATTTTAATTTATATAATTAATGACTGACTAGAGTATCTGTCAAAAAACTGATATTTTCCCCATATTACTTCAGGTCAGAAGCAAAAAAGCAAATCAAAGTACCACGTAAATCTGCAAAGATGCCCTCATCTCTCACTTCTCTGCCCCCCCTGCAGTACTGAAAGTTTTTAACGGTCATGATCATCTACTTGGCTTCGCAACCAAATCTAAGGGAGATAGAGAGAAGGGGGGGGGGGGGTTGGAGTTTTTTTATGGAAAATTTTCCAGGTTTCTATGAAAGTTTTTCTAAAAAAAGCCCTATTTAAAAAAGTTAAAGTTAGCTCAATTGAGATTTTAGGTAATTTTATAATATCAGAAATTATTCTTATAATGATAATTTAAATTATTTTATGAGATAATTAATTTCACTTACAAAATTTTATAATTTTTATAAAAGATTTCACTCAATTCAAAAAATATTGTAAATTAAATAATACAAAATACTAAATAAAGATTTTTTTAGATATAAACTATTGGTAAGAGGTGACAATGTTAAGACTGACTAAATCCTTTTCGAACCGATTTCTCAAACACTGCTAAAAGGGAAATTAGTGTTTTAAAGCATGTGCTACCATTGTTGCCTCACCAATCTGAAGAGGCTTTCCAAGAGAAAAAGTGTTGTCACAGGACATAAAAGGAAAGAGAGAGAGGAGGAGATAGTTAATTAATAGAATTATTTAAATTTAAATATCTTAAGTTGATGATTTGTGCGTATCCTTTTATTATTTATTTATTTTTTGTTATAATATAAATTTGCTTGTTTGTGTGTCCGTAAATTATTTAACATAAAAAGAAAAATCATTGATGATGTTTTTAAAATATAGATGTCAATAATGGTTATGTTCTGAGACAATTTTGTTTGCTTAAAATGAATTTTCAGTTCTACATGGTAACATTGACATTTTCAAATATCTTCTTTATTGAAATGCAAGTTCAAAGTTATGTAAACAATTAAGCTTTTCCTTCCCTTTTTCATAGAAATTTAATTTTTTTTTTTAAAAAAAAAATCGATATATGTGCAAATAGATGATCTGTTAATTTTACCCGTAATATACATATATATATATATATATTTCAGTACGAGGCATATACATCTAATACTATATAATATGAGATAATTCTCTAATCTATAATTACTAAATAAATCAGAATCACTATTAAAATTTGAATTTGCTTTTTTTTTAAAAAAAAGAACTATCAAGTATACTAATAATCAAACTCGCCATAATATTTTTCAGAAAAATGACACTAGTTTTGCTATCTGGACCTCTTTCGAATTTTTAGAATTATAATTGTAGCATTAGAGAGGATGGTAGGGGTCTGGAGGATTATACTGTTGGCATTTCTTGCTGTCGATAACACTTACGAGAATCCTAAGAATATTCACTTGTATAACTCTAAAATACAGCTTCGTGCATATGTATCCTGATTTGTATACGTTGGGGTCTGTTTTTGCTCCACAGATGATCGCCCTTCTAACTCGAACGAGAAACTTGATAGTGATGTACTTGTCTGGTCTTCGTTAAAGGAAAACCTGCAAATGACCTCACCGGGACTGTCCCGACAGGGGGACTTTGATGATCAAGTCAAATAAAGTGAAAATAAAATAAAGAAAAGACTGAAAGAGCTAAGAGGATATAACCCTGTGTTGTCCCATATGTACGTGTATAGTTTGATTGATGCTGGTGAGTTAGCCAGATCGTCATCGAATTGGGGCTTGCCCCATGGGGGGTATTCCGACGATTAAGTTAACAAGAATGATAATAGAATAACTGGAGGGTCTTGGATACGATCTTATATAGTCTCAATGTGATCTATGTATATAGAAAGAGATAATAAACGTACCATATGTGTATAATCGAGTATGAAGTTGTATTCGTATATATAAAACTGAATAGAGTCATCCCTATGTGGAGATATAGACTTAGCTATGAAGCCATACCTCTGACGATATATGGAATTCTGTATGAAACTTCCTCTAAATGGTATATATAATTGTGTATGAAACTCTCTCGGAATAGCATATAGAATTGTCTCTCTTTCTTGTATCAAAACTGAGTAGAGTTGCCTATACTCTATATTTATAACCTTTTAATAAGAAGTGTAGAAAATCCTAATTTCTTTTTTTTTTTTGAGATCTTCTGAAATAGCAGATACTTGTGGTGAAAAATTTCTAAAAGATTTAGACTTCTTTGAGATTAAGAAATATTTAGCATTTTAGGAAGATTTTCTCTATTATGAAGAGTTCAAAAGAATTAGAATTTTACAGAAATAAAAAAAGTTTCTAGTATTCTGAAGATCTCCTTCTTTACCGAATGATTACAAGATAATTGAAAACTATTTAAATTGGGTACTATCAATATGGTCTTAAGAAAAATGACATGAAGAAAAGGAAGAAATTAGGCAAATGTTGATATATGTTGGTGTTTTGTGGAGCTATGGAGGACGTGACTCGAAGAAATGATGGTAAGGTGAGAAACGTGAAGGGGGCCTTGAAGGTTACCAGATCATTCTTCCTTTCCTTGCATACAAAATTATAGTTGTCCATTCTCATTGAGAGAGAAACCCGTGAGCCCAAACACAAAAACACAAAGCCAAATATATGGTTGCTGCGCAGCACCCACTACCCCCTCTCTATTTGTTTCACTCCCCCTTAATTACAAATAGCGTAACATCCCCTCACGTACTCCCTCCAGCCCCCATCTCTCTCTCTCTCTAAAATAATCAACTAATATGCAGAGCTATATTTCGATTAATCCAGTTTGAATATTGATGAATTCAATTTAGATTGAGCTCTCAAACGTAATTTTTTCCATTTGTAACTTTTGAATCTGAATTTGATTAAAATACTTAATACCTTTATTCATTAGACTGACTATTCGTTGGTCTCTCTAATAATAGTGTTCTATAACTAACAAAATTCTATGCAAAAACAATTTATTAAAATTATCAAAAGTATATTATAAAATCTTTTAGCACAATGCAACGCCAAGGTTGCACCTTTACATTTTGTAAAATCCATCATTAACTTTTTCAAAGAAGACAATATGAATTTGTTTTTCTCCTCTAGAGTCATAAGTCGATACATACATACATACATACACACACACACACACACACACACACACACACACACACACATATATATATATATATATATATATATATATATATATGCACAACTTAGATCATACTTGAATTTCTCAAATCATAATTTGAAATCCCTTTTCCCTATCATAATTGCGTAGCTCAAAATTCCATGTTCATATTAGTAACAATCTTGAGAAACCAAGAAAAACCAGAAGGCAACATCTTATATGATTTTGAAGAAAGACTCCAGCCCGACTTTCCCAATATTAGCAATTGCGGAGCTACCGCCAACATTAATAACCACTATAGAGGGCGAGGGTGGGATCCAGATTACTATCCTGGTCATACAAGTAGAATATGATAATAGGCCTGACGTGGGAAAACTTTCTCACGCTCTAAAGTCGGCCCCCTAATGTCCTCGATCGGTCACTTGGGCCGGAGTAGCAAATATTCCGTTCATGATTTCATCAGTTCTTCATCTCAGAAAATAACACCAATAAAATACCACAAAATTGGTATAAAATTTGCATTTACAAATAAGTATATTCTACCGGTCCTTTAATGAAAATCTCAAATTCGTTAGATTAGTTGAATTTTCAAATATCTGTGATCAAGTACAATAAATAAATAAATAAATAAATTCTGATGAAAATGGCTTGGTGTGATGACACTTTCTTTCAATTTGAAATCAAGAAATTTTAAACTCGACTTTTACAGTTGGGACTTCTCATACCCCTTTATTTCCGATATCCCTTTATCCCTTATAGGCTATGAGTCTCCCTTGTAACCCAAAATATTAAAACAAAAAAAAAAAATTAAATACATTGTTAGATATATTAATTGTAAGTGTAAGCTAATGGGTGTTAAAATGAATTCAATCTCATATTATTTTGCATAAGTTTTTTTTCAAGTTAGTAAAAAAAATGACTTTTGTATAAATCAAATATATGCATGTTTATTAAAAATCTCCTATTATTTCTCATTATGATTTTCTTTTCAAGAACTTGTGTCTTGTATTTATTAAAATGATTTAAAATTATGAAAAGTTAGATAATAAAATTGTTCTTATCACCGATGAGCTATAACTCAGACGACACCACTTCCTTCCTCATTCCTAGAGGACTCGAGTTCGAGCCTCCACAATGTACCAATAAAATTGTTCTTAACTATTTGACATATAAGAAAAATCATCAAGGTAAATGGCATGTCTTTGTAACTAATGCATTTTGGACATTAAGGGGTACTTGGTACAGCATTTAGGGAGTGCTTTTTTTAATCCTTAAAAAGGGTATTTGGTAATCACGATAAGCCAAAAAGCCATCAGCTATCCAAAGTAATTTTTTGATTTTTCAAAATATTTTTTTTTTTTACTATAGTAGGAGAGGATTTGATGTTTATTTTAGAGATTAAGGTAAAATATTTTTAAATTTATATACAATATCGTGTTATTTTACTCCAATTTTATATATACCTCTTACACTTGATAAAGATATACAGAGAAATCACACTTTCAAATGAAAATTGTGCCGATTTTTAACAAAATTTTGGAAACAATACACTTTTATCACATGTTTGACAACCATGCATGTGTTTTTTTTTTTTTTAATTATTCTTTTTAACCCAGCCATCATCCTTAACCACTAAGACATTTTAAAAGTATTATATATATATATATATATTGTTGGAATTAGATGAGTCAACATGCAGCGGAAGCATTCAAAAAAATAATTTTCGGGAAAAATAAATATGGATTGAGTATAGGGTATAAATACCTCGAACATGTAGAGCCCAAAAATCGACCGTGCGTCCCTCGATCGGATCTCGCGGTTGGGATGGTGATCACGATGTTAATCGAATCACCACCGCAATGTCACAACGCCGCAACCCTCAGTCCGGCGATCATCGTGACGGGAAAAAATTCCCTACGCGGAATTTTTCTCATGCCCTCTATATTCTCTCTCTAGAGAATATTTTTCTCTCTTTTCACATACTCTCAAAAGAAGTCTTCAATGATAAATCTCCCATGAGAGAAGAAGATATATTTTTTTTTTTTTTGTATACGTAAGAGAGAGAGAGAGAGATATAGGTTGAGTGGGTGGGTAGGTATGGGTTAGTGGGAGTTATCCCACTAACCCCTATCAATTACCTAAAATGCCCCTCTAGGGCACAAACTAATATCTCCCACTTGCAATTGAGGGCATTTTAATATTTGTCACAAGATCACAACTCATGCGATCACATCACCCTGCTGGACTTTCATACAGGATTGGGCGTCGTGCGACCTGCGAGTACACCTGCAAGCAAAAACCTCTCGATGCACCTGTTAGGATGATCGAGAAGTCATCGTTAGTATCAAAAGAACTCGCTGCACCCCAGATCCAAGACTAATTACATCCATCGAGCTACTTTCCTCAACGAAAGTAATCCCCAATAAATGCTCGACTGTGTATCCACTATTATGCTTACATCCCAACATGGACAGACATAATAGGCTAGCCGGTGAATACAACACAATGATGTAATGTCAATTGGTCTTCCTTTTCCTAAACTCGAATCTATTAGCCTCAATTCAGCTGCTTTCCTAGACCTGTCCCTCAGACCTCAATTTATCTTCCGGGTCATCGGTAAACAGACTAAAGTAGCAACACTGAACCAAGACTTCTAGAAACAGCCGAAAGTGATAAGGGTACATGAGATCCCACCCAATGGATCTCGGGTCTCACACAGTGGGAACGGGGATCAAAATCATATCAGTGTCTCAAATAATGCTCCCACTATCCCTGGTCGACATATCACACGCGGTATGAAACGCGTGCCACAGTGTTATTCCCCCATCTCTCAAAGGGCATATGTCAGATTTCTCTAACACTGTGCAGGTATGGGACTCAGTCTACACATAAGACTTTACCCAGAGATCTCAGAGAGAGTATCTCGAAGACAATATCACTAGTCGCAGGTGATATCTGAGATCTCAAACCTGGCTACTTACAGGCAACATGGATGTGGGTACGTCCATGCCGGTCATATCGCATATGACCTCATCCTGAACACATATCAGGGCGACTTATGTTCTAGTAGGGCCACTCTCAAAGCCTCTTACAACTAGAAACCGTCTCATCTCCGCTCACTCAGAGCTGGAGGTGGTCACTCGTGTGAGAAAGTCGACCACGCCTGCCTGACATATCATTTATCACAACATATCACAAAATATATGACAATTAAAATAGTGCAATAAATAAGTGACCCAATCATGCACACATGTCATATATATAACACAATAAGCATCAGTACAAAATGAGAAATGATAATATACTTGCAAACCCAATGATTCCAATATCTCATATAGGAATATAACACAATGGGTTTATTGAAGGGGTCAGCTAACACGCTGTATAGTAATGTACTTTATTTGTCACTTCACCCTTCTCGGTGATATCTCTCATATCATGGTATTAGGTATCAATGTGTTTGGACTTATTGATACTTAGGGTCTCAAGTGTGGTCAAAGACGGCCTGATTTTCTCAATAAATCATCACTGGCCTCCCACTATCTGACACAACCCCTAAGTGATTCGAAAATCTCCGGAGCCAAACACTCTGCTGAACTGCCGCTGAGCATCTCATAAGCTCAGTCTCTATCATAGATAGAGATATATAGGTTTACTTCTTGCTACTCCAAGACAGTAAAACCTAATATCGATTTGCATACGTTCAGATCACCAACCCAGTTGGTATCTGAATACCCAATAAGATACAAATCACCTCCTCCGTAACACTAGAAGAGGTCCGCAGTTCTCTCGAAATATCTCGGAATCCTTTCACTGCTCTCCAGTGATCCCCTCTGGGATTCGATCGATACCTAATTACCATAGTGACTGCAAATCAAACGTCTGAACGTGTACGCGACACTGCGTACATCAGATCACTCAGTGCACTGGAACAAGGGATTCTACTCATTTTCCTTGTCCTTTTCTGAATCTTAGGGCATATGTCAAGAATTAGACTTTAACCTTTTAGCGATAAGAGTATCTTTAAGGTCGTAGTCGATCTTCTCGAAGTACTCGAGAATTCTCTTGATGTTTGACTCCTGTGGAAGGGTCAACACCTATCTCGAGCGATCCCTCTGGATCTTAACTTCGAGGAAGAACTGAGTCTCACCCATGTTCTTCACATCAAAACTCGACAATATCCACGTTATCGTGGTCATCAGATACTCTCTGTTGTTCCCAGTCAACAAAATGTCATTCACATGAGGACATGATCAAAAGAACGTAAAAGGTATACGCGATGATCCTCATCGATCATCACGAAACCGTAAGATATCACCTTCTCGTGAAATCTCAAACATCACTGCTTAGATTGATGATTAAGGTCATATGTAAACTTCCGAAGTCGACAGACCTTATTATCCAGATCTATAAGAATAAAGCCAGATTGTTGTTCCTTGTAGATCTCCTCATCCAAAACTCCCACTCAGGAGAACAGTCTCAACGTTTATCTGGTCTCACTCCAGATCCAAATCATGTCCACGACAATCGCTAAAAGTAAATGGATCGAGGTAATCTTGCCCTCAGTCTGAGTAACCCCTGGTTATCAGATAGGCCTTATACCTCTACACCGATCCATCGGTCTTTTTCTTGATGTTGAGAACTCACATATTATCAACGGCCCTACTTCCCTCAGGTAAATCAACTAGATCCCAGATCCCATTGATTCTCATCAACTCCTCTCACCCATGGCCTATAATCAATGGTCCTTGACAGAACCCTCAAGAAACTCTAGGACCATTAAAGGTTTCTCGTAATCCTCAAGAGTCACTGAGAGCCTCTCCCTCAATCGGGAAGCGACGATTAGGTACGCATTCTCGACTACTCTTAAGAGGATGGGAAACCTTTTTACCTCTAGATGGATCGCTCCCACTAGAACCCAGATCCGTAATGGATTCTTGGATCCTGCCACTGGGATTAGTCAACCACTAGGCTCATCTATCTCATGAAAGGTAAAGTCCCAATTGATTTCACATCTCATAGGGAAATCACTTTCAAGAATCTCGGCATCATGAGACTCAATCTCAGTGAGAGTGCCATCTGTATGCTCATTAGAAATACATCTCTTTTCTCGCAAGCCTAACTCGCTGTGTAAATGCGAAAAATAGTGAACATACGATGCATAACCCCATAATCTCGAATGGCTAAGGTCAGGCTGCCTCCCTGTCCAAAGCTCATATGGAGTACTGACTGCGGACTTCAATAGAATACGATTGAGAACATAGACTGCAACCAATAACGCATCTTCCCAATGGGAAACGAGTAAATTGGTTTGCGCCATCATCGGCCTCACCGTCTCAAACAAAGTTCTATTCCTCTCTCGCGGCTACTCTACTTCACTGAGCAGCGAGGAATAGTCAGTTTCTCGTAATGCCCTTCTTGAAATAGAGCTCTTTAGACAAATACTCGCGCTCTCGTTCGGTTCTGAATATCTCAACTCTCAGATCTAACTGATTCTCAACCTCGCTAATAACCTCCTGAGGCACCTCAATGCCTTAGACTTGCGCGAGATCAGATAGATGTAACCGAAACACGTGTAATTGTCTATGAACGTAATAGAGTACCCAACATCATTTTAGGTTCTCACGTTCATAAGGCCACAGATCTTGGAGTGAATCGACTGCAATGGAGTCCCAGCCCTCATTGCATTATCGAATGGTTTTCTTGTAAGTTTGCCGTCTAGGCAAGACTGGTTAGCGGGTCCTGCAAAACCACTCACTGCTAACCAGTTCATCCTCTCACACACTAAGAGGACAACAAGAAATACCATTGAAAAGAAATCATTTCCAGTGCATTCAGTCCCTCACGGACCAAAATAAAACCAATCAAAGAATTGTCGTAACAAATAGAAATTTTAAATTTCTAAATTAATAGAGCATATCCTAAACTGAAATCAAGTTCCGTCGAACTTTTGGAGCGTAAAGGGTATACAGAGTCTAGCAACTTTGCAACTCCAACTTGCAAGTGCTACTCCCTCTAATGTCAACAAAACACTCTATTCAGTATGTAAATCCTCCTACTTGAGGACTCACTGGACAGAACTTTATAAGCGCGCTCCTATCTCGAGCTGCGTTGTATTATCGGTTTTCTCGGATGGTTTTCTTCTTACCTGAGGCTCGAGTCACACAGGAGTTCTTGCTCAACTCCATCGCATAAGCATGACCCGAGTATGGCCTACTCGCCTCTAGATGCTCCTACTCGAGCTCACTGTGCCTATTCACATTAGTGAAAGTGCAAATACTTTCGTCGTATGTGAAATAGACTTTCATGATTTCTCATGAATCAGGTAAAGAACTGGATCACATCCAGTACAAGAAAATATATCCGAAATGGGCTCGTTTACATTCCCCAACTCGGCGATCATACTCGACATTTTTTATCAAATGTTGCATCATCATATGATCAACCCTTTTCTTATAAGTTGTTATACTTATAAGTCAGTATCCTCATCTTAGGATCTGTAAGAGCACCACAATACTCTTTATAGGGTGAGCCAAACCGATAAAACCGTAGGATATTGCTCATAGACTGGGATTACATCATCGTGCATACTACTCAGGAGGATTGCCCTGACTCGGTTATCATTCCTCTTTCATACACGTAATGTCTCCTAATCCCGTCTCTCTGAGGTGTGGAACCCTCCCTGGAGTCCACAATCCCATGCCTCAGAATTTTAATCAGATCTTGCTCATCGAGAATAAATTGAATCTACCAGTGAAAAATCTCGTATTTATCACCATTCAATTTTATCCCCCTTGCGAAAATCAAATACGACAATTTTAGAAACAGTCAATGAGATAGTCGTGACTTGTGATGCTTATTCTCACATTTTGTGCACCCTACGAATCATCAAGACCCAAATAATTCGAATACATACCCCAAGACGAGCATATGAATCAACAGACACCATACACCACAATCCGGGATAGCATCTCATAATTTGGACTAAGATTCGATGCACAAAACCCACAAAAAGTCACTTTTATGGATGTGGGACCCTCAAAAATTGAAACAATTTCAATTCCGGACGACCTGACGCGCCGCCGGTGGTCCCACTCGCCGCCACGCACTGGTGGCGCGTCCCCACGTGCCTCCACGCGCCGGGAACCGCTTCTAGCGCGTGCCAGACGCGCAGCGCGTGCCGCGTCTGGCACGCGCTCACACGCGCACTCTGCGCGTCGGCCACGCGCCTGACGCGCAGGCTGGCGGTTTACGCGCCTTCACGCGCGCGACCCGCGGGCGGGTCGATTTCTGGATCCGGATGCGGGTCGGAATCGAATCCGGTCCGGATCCATGGGGTCGCGGGTCGGTGACACGTGTCCTGGTCGTAACCCGACCCGGACGACCCAGCGTTTCACGCCCCTGTTCACGCGTGAAGTACACGCTCCCCTTCCCCTGCTGCTCACGCTCCTGCCTCGCGCGTGTAGCGCACGCGCCCGCGGGTCTGGATGTCTTCGTCTTCGCCTGATGGTTTCTGTAACGGGTCTCTCGACCCGGTTGCCGGAAAAACCCATTTCCGGCACCATTTTGAACGGATTTTTTATGGAATCTCTAATTCCATTTATTCCAAGTATCCTTGACTCGATTTTTGGAATAATTGCGCCTTAAACTCGGCGTATTTTGAATCGAAAAATCTGACCCTCCGCGGTCAAATTTGAAACCCAATTTTCTGGCCACAATCATATGCAATATATATACCAAATTGAAGAGCATGAAACAAGGATTACAGATCTATAAATTTCATGTATTGATTTGCCCTAAAACTCGACAAATCTAAGGTTGAAGGGGTCGGTCACTATTCACGGCCGAAACTTTCAACCGGAGTTTTCTTCTCCTAAACGTGCTCAGAAAATTACAAAAAAATTATTTTCGTGTTCTAGGGATTATGGGTAACACAGTGGTATTCTCGGATTCACGAAACTCATCCGTGATCCGAACCCCAAATTTTAAACCCAATATTTTTTATACCCAAAAATTAACCCGAAAATTATTTTTAATCCAACGTATCGCTCTGATACCAATGTTGGAATTAGATGAGTCAACATGCAGCGGAAGCATTCAAAAAATAATTTTTGGGAAAATTAAATATGGATTGAGTATAGGGTATAAATACCTCGAACATGTAGAGCCCAAAAATCGACCGTGCGTCCCTCGATCGGATCTCGCGGTTGGGATGGTGATCACGATGTTAATCGAATCACCACCGCAATGTCACAACGCCGCAACCCTCAGTCCGGCGATCATCGTGACGGGAAAAAATTCCCTACGCGGAATTTTTCTCATGCCCTCTATATTCTCTCTCTAGAGAATATTTTTCTCTCTTTTCACATACTCTCAAAAGAAGTCTTCAATGATGAATCTCCCATGAGAGAAGAAGATATATATATTTTTTTTATACGTAAGAGAGAGAGAGAGAGATATAGGTTGAGTGGGTGGGTAGGTATGGGTTAGTGGGAGTTATCCCACTAACCCCTATCAATTACCTAAAATGCCCCTCTAGGGCACAAACTAATATATATATATATATATATATATATTATTTATAAAATAGAAGACAATCGAATGATCTTTGATCTCTGCAATATCAGCATCAATCTTCTTCTCATCTCGAGTTTCCCTTTTAGAGGAATTCTTCCAAGAAAGAGGCTTGATTGGCTTTTCTTGAGAGACTGAAGAAGAGTTCCTGGGTTGAAGAGGCTTGATTGGTGTTGCAGACATGAGAGTTTTCTTTGTAGGACTTTGATTCTCTTTGCTTGAATTCGAATTTGTTTCTAGAGAGCCAGACATGGAGATTCACAAAATTGGGTTTAAGATTAAGCCAAGATTCTCTAATGACAAGAGGGTCTTCACAATCTCCACTGTCAAACATTGCATTTCCATATTTGAAGATTTGCATTCATGGTATCTGGGTATTTTAGAGCACTCATTTTTACTTAAAAGATGAGAACAGGTTATGGTGTAAAACTGGTGCCTCTAGTTATAATATTTATTATTTCAATAAGAAATCTTTGTTTTTAACAAATCTTGACGTAAGGGTTGAGTTGCTCCATTAGTGATTTCGAAATCATGGATTCGAGAGGTGGAAATAGTTTTTCTTGTAAAAATATAAGGAAAAGGTTGCATATATATACGTTTACTCCAAAACTGACCCTAATTGTTGGAACTAATACTCTTATTATTATTTTTATATATATATAAAATAGAAATACTTGTTTTGACAATTCATAAGACTTCATTCAAAAGTAAATTACGATATAGCCATGTCTGAATTGTTTAAATTACGTCTTTGCCAATTTTGAATGGTATGTGTTTGAGATAGGTTTCAGTTTCACAGATTCTGACTCCTTTTTACTCGAATGGCTAATTACAAAAATAGTTTGAAATCTACAAAAGACCGCCGGAGGGTGCTCTAGTGGGGGAGGGTTCAATGCTAAAGTCAGAAATAGTTTTTGGTAGGAAAGAAACAAACTGAGAGCAAGAGAGTGAGAGAGAGAGAGAGAGCTGATCTCCCTTTGATTTGTGTGTCAAGTGTATGGTTCTTAGAGAGCATATCTGGGTTTCGGTGTACTAAATCTAATATACGAGGGTGCCACAAGAACTGTGTATATTTGGGGTGTTACAATCCTAGTTTCCTTATTAGGGAGTCTAAAAATCTCAGGATTTTATAGTCAAATATTCTGGATGATTCGTGATATTTATCATTTAGGAAGTTCAGCAGTATGAGGTGGTCTTTTTCTTATCAATTAGGTTCTGAAGGTTTTCTTCCTTATCTAGAAGTTACATTTCATGTTAAAATAGGAAATAAAAGATCAATATTAGGTTTAATCAAATATCACCTTTAGCTAATACGATCGGTTCCTTAGGGAGCGTTTGCTCATCGACCGAGGAGAAAGGGACATCGGTTCGGGCTTGCTGAACGTTTCTATGGGTCAGTTGGATTACTCTTGTTCAGAGTTAACCAAACGATTGTTTAGGATAATGCCGATGGCATTCTCTTAGTGTGTCAGGCCATGTTCGCTCTTTGGGAAAATTGATTCCGATCTATAGACACGTCTAGATATACCTACCTCTTTGAATCATGGGCTTTGTAGGATTGAACATTTTTCTTATTGGATCTTTTAAACGGGTCCCATCATTTGCCCTCGACTTGTGGTGTCATTTCATGAGAAAGACGCTATGAGTGATAATCATTAAAAAAGTGTGAGACTTCTGACACGACATGTGTTGCTTCATGTTTTACGAATCGTCTTCAATGCCCTTTATAAGGCCAGTCATTTGGGGTAGATTAAATACATTTTCTTATTGCATTAGTTTTGCTTCCGCACAGATTGTCATAGCGCAAAGAAAATTTTTCTGGAGGAAGATGGCAAGAGATTCTGCTTCTTGATCTATCCAGGCATTGGTGACATTAGAAGCATCAAGATGGGACTAGAACTTCAAGAAGTTCAAACTGATATGTTGATGAGTGACGATTATACCATAGTATCGGTTACGGATGAGGACAGAGCCAATAGGGTGCTAGAGGGTTGTGTTCTAATGTATAAGCAATCGGTGAAGTTTGGCCTGAAGGTGTCATACGCAGGTTCGTTTCAAAAGTATTGCATCGTTGGAATGTATTTCATACTTTGTTGATCCCAAGCGCTTGGCATTTCATCATTGCCGTGATCTCTCTACTAAGGTTTTGTCACCTCCATTTTGATTTCGAGATTCCGGCAGCTATTTTTTCCCTGGTGAGATATGGGAGTAACAGTTTGACTCGGGGTTGGTATAGGTTACAAACACGACCTAAGTTTGACTGGGAATTTTATTATAAGGAATTCATTAATAAGAACCGGATGCACAAGTACTTCTTAATAGAGTTTAAGAATAAAGATCTTGTGCCAATGCTTCCTAGTGTCAATGTGTAACGCCGACTCTGCGATGCCGTACTTTTGTACTCATGTTTTTGAATTTAATGAAATATTCCTCAGTTTATTTATATAAAGAGAAAATTTTTATTTTATATTGATTTTTGATTCTAGGGTTTCAATTTCTCTAAGTGATTGGATTAACGTGCTATATTTGATTCGGTTAGGAGGCACTGCAGATCACCGATAAGACTGAGGAGGCGTTCGATTTAGGCTGCAAATTGTGGAACCCTAGGTGAGAGGAATTTCTAAATGCATTCAATGACTGATTTAGTTTAGGTTGAATGTAGGATGAGAAGCTTTATATATGAATTGAAAATGAGTTGAATTCGTAGGAAATTTATTTATTTTAGTTTGATTTTCGATTTTGAACGATTTTAGGTTTGAATTTAGATTTGGTTTTGATTTCGTTATTATTTATAAATGGAATGAAATTGATTACATTGGAGTACATTTATGAATTGAAGAATTTGGGATTTGTACGAACTTAAGGAAAATGATAAACCCTGAAATTAGTTGGAAAATTGATGAAATTCGTGATTATTTGATTAGGTTGACTTCTTAGAGACTCGAGGAGTCGAGTTTGGTTTGATTCATGGTATTATTGGGGAGTGCACTACCCTCCCCTATACAGTGAGTGAGACCCTAATCTCTTGCATGAAATAGTGAAAATCTAATTTTTACCGTGTTTTAAACAAAACATGTTTTGATATGCATTGATTCGACGTGTGATATTAAATCTCAAATCTGTTTTGTGATTATTGGAGTGTCTTAAACTTATGTTTTCCATGACTATGCATCCATGTTTGAAATGAAACAAAATTGTGCCATTACTTGAAAATTTGATAAGTTTCATTTTCTACCGTTGCATTGGTATACTGATTTGAAATGATTTGATGAATGTATTGACACATGGATTTGAAATGTTTTAAGATCTGTGAGGGCACTGGGATGCCCACTTGTGATGATATAATTCTTACCTATGGGACGTTGTGCCTTTGTGATACTATGATGATGACAGTGATGGTTCCGTAACTACGAAGGACATTTGGTAGCGGCACCCCTTGTGCTCGGATACTCTTCGGCCGGAGGTATTCACTAGATTATCGTGTGTATGGTTGTTCAAGGTTGAACCCTCATCGGGGGAGGACATGAGTTGTACCTCTGTCTAGCACTGGGTGGGGGCATCATACACGATTGACTATTTATATGTATATTATTATTATTATTATTATTATTTACAGGCTAATTGGAGTAGCCTGTGATCAACATTGGGGTAGAGAGCTATTATTTGATATTTGCATTGTGAAAACCCCCAATGCGCTCGTTCTTGGTCGAGGTAGACCATTGCCGGGGTTGTTTATTCGGCCGCTCTTCTCATGTGATTTGATACATAGATGAATGCATATGTTATTTTGTGATGTGTGCTTTGAGATATGTTAAAACTGCATGTTGTTTTCGTATACCTGATATGGTATTACATGCTTTGACACTCCAAGTTCACACTTGATATTGATAGCATGATGTCCTTCCCCTCACTTGCTGAGTATCCTCCCATAGCTACTCACCCCTCTTCTTTCCCTCCCCAGACAGGATTATGGTACTAGGGCGATGCATTTGGCTCTAGAGGGTTTGATAGCTTGTTGGTGGATTTGGTATTTCCGACGGTGAGATTTAAGTTTTAATTGAAAATATGAATTTCGTACTTTATGTCGACCCTACGTGGTCTTGATATTGAGGTCCGTAGTTGGTCGTGTACATATTATGGGATGACTGTATAATTTTTAGACTTTTGTTTGCGAAACTCTCATATTTCACTTGCATTGAGGCATTTGTAAATATTTAAAGTGTTAACTTGGTAATTTGTAATATATTTGTATAAATTTAGGCCCGCTCGATGTGGCGGCTACTCATGCTCTAGTTGGGCATGACAGTAGAGATCTGTGGCTAGGACTGTTGATGATTTGTTAGCCTTGCATTGTCTGGATATCGGTTGTGAGATTTGGTGGATTGTTTTGAGGACAGGATAACCATTTTATTTTATTTACATGACGATTTTAAATTATACAGGTTTAAACAGGTTAAATTGTACATGGGAGACCTTCGATTTATGGGGAGGTTCTGTCTGTTTTTTTGTAGAAATACAGCCAGCATCCAGGGCAACGGGCGACTGTTCACGATCCCGGTTCGGGGCGTGACACAATGGAAAGCCATCGTTGGGGTTGAAACCTTCGTTTCCTCCTTTCATTTTCGCTTTATATGATCGGTCGGTAACTATTGTGAGTTCACTCAAAGAAATATTTGCATTGATTTTTTGGTGGATGACCAAATACTATCCTTAACCTTCTTGCTGATAAGAGATAAAAGAAAAATCGATAGGTCCCTTCTTGTAGAAAGGGAAAGGATCGAATTGGTAAATGCTTGAGATTCCTTGGAGGATGTCTTGTTGAAAGCGGTCATGACTATTAAGAAAGTGCGACCGAATGCCAAGAAGTTTAAGAGGATTGATAGGGCGTTGAGGCCTGACCAAAGCTCGCATCTCCTTCATCCAAAAGGAGGAAGATCATATTGCCTAAGCCACCAGTTGATGGAGGATGCAAAGGAATGGAAGGAAATGGAGAACCCATGTCAATGCCTCCCAAGCTTGTGGTTACTAATCCATAAAGGGTCGATAGCTTAGTAACCGATGACCATTTGTTGTCAGCCAATGATAAGAGCATTATCGAGTTAGAGGTGCCCGAAGCGGGAGGACTTGGGGCTATTCCTAGCGTCGAGGCAAGACCACCGAAAGGAATGGAGATTCCTGCTGTTATAGTGGAAGAGATGCCTAGACCATTGAGCACGATCCCATTATGGCCTCTTCGTATGGGAAAATGTAAGGTGTCCGATGGAACTATCATCCCTCCTTCCATCTCTATTCGGTCTTTCAATATTAAGAAGGGTTCAAATGAGAGGGGAACGGTTGCTATCTGTGCCGAAGACAAACAGTACAGCTATGTGGATCTAGCTAAGACAGACCAAATAGTTGACCGGCTTGATTTTCATCGCTGTGAGTTGGAGTTTCACAGGATGTCCCCAGAGCAAGTTGGTGGGACCCTTAAGTCTCTTGGTTTTATGGTATTGTTATTTCCAGTACTCATTTCATTTTACTTCCTCTTTATCTTCGGTTGATTTACTTCTTTTTCTGTAAACAATGGCTTTGGTGGAATTCCAGGAGCAAAGGAGAAAATAGACGATAGGACACTTGGAGGAGAAGACCAGTCAATTTGGTAGTCAGGTTTCGGCATTGCATGATGCCCTCGATCAGAGGGGTGAAGGCACGGAAGCAGAGGAGACGCTTAAAGTCTCACTTGTTGAGAAGGAAGAAGAGATAAAGAGCTTATGACTGGATTTAGCTTTGTGCCAAGGGCATTGTAAAAAGCTAGAGGCTGAGGCAAAAGTTCATAAGACATGCTTGCAAACTATTAAGACGTTGGTTCAATTGTGTGAAGAGTCTTTTCGGGGAGTGGAATGGAAAACAGCTAAATCCGAGAAATCTTTGACTAAAAGTGCTACAGCCTTTAGAGATTCCCAATGCAAACTAACCGAGAGGTTAAAATATGCTAATAAGATAATCTGTCGGTTCGGTTTAGAAAAAACTTTACCCCCGAGCGAGGGAATTATCAAGCAGGAAATGATGGGCCAAGACATGGCCTCCGTTGATCCGGTTGACACTTTTGTTGAACTTATCGCTGTTGCAGTGGAGTCCTTATCAGGAGATTCTAGCTTTACCTCATATCCTCCCTGACTCTTTGTAACTTCTGTACTATTGTCTCCCAGAATTTTGTATTGTAATAAATTTTAATGGAAAATCTCTCTGTATCCTTGTGTTTGTTATGTGTTGACACCGGGGGACATCCCCTAATCATTCGAATAGTAATGTTAGATTCATCAGTCGTGCTTCATTGCTTCAAACTACTTGAAAAATGTAGGCTTGTCTAGGGGCATATTGTCTTCGTTGGGAGATCTTCCATTAGACTCGAATGTGTTATTCGGTGAGAAAACTCTGTCTTTTTGATAGGCTACGTCCATTAAGAATTAGTTAAAAAGACGAGAACCTTCGGGAGAGTCTTTATCGATGAGGTATATAGTGCATTAGGAACTGAGCGGTAGGAAGGGTAGTGCCTGCCCACTCGGGGAGTTATATCCCATGTTGTTAATACAATTCAAATGATAGGAATGAGCCGTGTCTACTCTTTTGGAGAGTTACATCCCTTATTGATGACAAGTTTCATTTGACAAGAAACAAATGATAGGAATTGACTGTATCCACCAATTCGGGGAGTTATATTGCTTATTGACAACACGTTTCGTTTGTAGAGAATAAACGATAGGAATAGGCCCCATCTACCCATTCAGAGAGTTACATCCCTTATTAACGATACACTTTGTTTAGTAGGAAACAAACGATAGGGATAGGTCGTATCCATTCGTTCAGACAACATACTTTGTTCGACAGGAAACAGACGATTGGGATGGGTCGTGTTCATCTCTTCAAGGAGTTACATCTCTTATTGATTACACATTTCGTTTGGTAAGAAATAGATGATAGGAATGGGCTGTGTCCACCCGTTTGAGAAGTTATATTCCTTATTGATGATACATTTCCGTTAGGAAATAGACGATAGAAATGGGTCATGTCCACCAGTTCAGAGAGTTACATCCCTTATTAATGACACGTTTCATTATATAGGAAACAAACAATAGGAATGGACCGTGTCCACCCGTTTAGATAGTTATATCTCTTATTGACGATACACTTCATTCAGTAGGAAATAGGCGATAGGAATGCAACGGTGAGGGTTATATGAAAGAATGTAAAATGAAAAGGCATTATGCGTTCTAGTCATCGGATAGAAAAATAATATAGTAACGATATGGAAACTTTAGAAGGAAACAAACGAAACGTACCCTGTCTGTCATTTTGAGGCAGATGCCGAGTGCTTCGGATCGCACTATGATGTTCCAATCCTGAACAAGATTCTGAACTTGATCTTCACTTGTTTCATGTTGAGCAGGGCTTTTAGGGCATTTAGGCTTGGCTTGCCCAAGATAGTATTGTAGAGCGAAGGGAGATTGATCATATTGAATATCGTGGTAGTTGTCGCATGGTTTGGTGGTGAGTCAAAAGTGACTGAAAGTGAAATAATGCTCTTAGGATATGCCCATTCACCCGAAAGCCCTTTGATCGGACTTGCGTGGGGCTGGAGATATGTGAGGTCAAGGCCCATCCGTTTGAAAACATCTCAATATAGAAGGTTGTATCCTGCTCCCTCGTCTATGAAGATTTTTCAAATTTTATACTGGCTAATTTTAGCAGTAATAATGAGAAGGTCATCACAATTTGGATCCATCCCAACTAAGTCCTCATCGGTGAAGCCGATGATAGGTCGTTTGCCCATGGATTGTTCGCTGGTGTGAGTCGTTAGTACCTTTAGTGGAATGGGCAGAAGTGTTTTGGGTGAGTAGAAAATAGGTGCGATCAGATATTCAGCCTCACTCCTCCATGAATGGTCTTAAGGACCCAAGGTATTAGATGGGAGATAAGAATCATAGGGGGCATGCTCATCATGGATTTGGAGGATCACTTCATTTTATTGGTTAGCCGGTGGCTAAGCAACCTGTTGGTTGTCTGGTCTATTTTGTCATGGTGGAACGTGCTGATCGAGGATGGCTATATTCTTCGCCTCAATGCCAATGAATATTTGTAATCTTTAGCTTCGAATCAAGAATTCCGGTTCATCCTTGAGCTTTCTACAGTCATCGGTCATGTGACCATAATCGCAATGGAAGTGACAGTACTTGGTTTTATCCTTTTTGGGATCATCCTTCGTAGGCTGGGGAGGCTATCGGATGTACGGTTTGTCTCTGATCTAGAGCAAAACCTGACTAGAAGTCTCATTCAGAGGGGTGTAGGTATTGAACTTTCGTGGAGGTAGAGGACCCGATCGATTCCTTTTTGGCAAAGGTTACGGGGATGATCGACTACATTCTCTATAGGATGAGCGGTTTTTACGTCGGTTGATTGTTTGGCATTTTCGGTCATGATGTACTTCTCGACACGAGCATAGAACTCTTAAATGATAGAAGAGGGTTCTTTGTGATCGATATTTTCATGCTCAAAGGGTGTAGCCCAGTGAGCAATGCAGCCAACGCAATAGAATTGTTCAAAGATAGGTTCTTCATCATTTCGGTCTTGAATTTTTCGAAGAAGTTTTTCAGGGGTTCATTATCTCTTTGTCGTAATAACAATAGAGAGGTAGACTTTCTCTTGGTTTCTCGGCTAATCACAATGTGAGTTTCAAACTACTGTTGAAATTAGGGAAAACTCTTGATGCTAAGCAATGGGAGTGAATTAAACCATATTACCGTATTGTCCTTGAGAGTAGTAGGAAAGTGTTTGTACATAGTGGTGTCCGTCATATCCCTCGAGATTATAACCGTCACGAAGTGGGCCATGTGATTATGGGAGTCGATCGTGCTATCATATCTTTCCATAGGAGGTAAGAGTACATCACGGGGCATCGGTTCTGACATGACTTTCGGATCGAAGGGTGACACGCTATTAGAATAAAGGGGGGTTTGGTCCCCTCGTGTATTGGCTCGTTTGAGCTCATTAACAACAAGTTGTTCAACTTATTTCCTCAAGTCCTCAGGATCATGGCAAGAAGTTGCTGAGGGCTCGTAGTTCAGGGGCAGTACTTGCCGTGGAGGGCGTACGTGCTCGGATCCTCCCAAGGAGGGTTGGCCTTCCAGTTTGATAGTATGACTAAGCCCTTCTAATGTTTGTTTATATTTTGAATTTTGGACTCTAGTCTTCCAATTGAGACTGATTAACCCGATCTAGAAATATTTGCACAGGAGGTATGATCGGATGTTCCTAAGCCGTAGGGGTGTGAAACTTGCCCAAGGCGAGGGGCTTGAGATAAACAATATAATTGTCAGCAGAGTGAATAGGTGCTGCGGGAAGAGCGGCATCAGTCGGGGTAACGGTATGCCCATCTACGGCGGATACAGTCCTTGAGTTAGTTCTGGTTCTCCTCTTCAGAGAGTTTTATCAGAGTCACTCTGGTTTGTTTCCCACAGATGGTATAAATCTGTTAAAGTTAGGTTTCGGCTTTATAAATTTCGACTTCTTTCTACTCGAACGGCTGGTTATAAAAGCAGTTTAAAACCTGCAAAAGACCGTCGGAGAGTGCTCCGGCGGGGGAGGTTTCGATTTCAAGTTGAAAAGAGCGATTTTCGTTAGGAAAGAAACATACTGAGAGTAAAAGAGCGAGCGAGAGAGATAGAGAGCTGGTCTCCCTCTGAATTGTGTGTCAAGTGTATAGGTCTTAGAGAGTGTACTTGGATTTTGGTATACCGAAAGTTTATATACAAGATTGCCATAAGAACCATGTATACTCGGAGTGTTACAACCTTAATTTTCTTATTTGGAGGTTCGAAAATTTCAAGATTTTATAGTCAAATATTCTGGATGATTTATGATTTTATCATTTAGGAAGTTCAGTGATACAAAGAGATCTCTTTCCTTATCGTTTAGATTTTGAAAGTTTCATTCTTTATCTAGGAGGTACATTTCATGTCGAAATAAGAAACAAAAAATCGGTGTGAGGTTTAATCAACTATCACCTTTAGTTAATATGATCGGTTCCTTAGGGAGCGTTTGTTTATCGGCAGAGGAGGAAAGGACATTGATTCAGACTTGTCAAGCGCTTCTATGGGTCAGTTGGATTACCCTTATTGGGAGTTCGCCGAATGATCGGTTAGGATAATATTGACGGTATTCTCTTGTGTATCGGGCCGTGTCTACCCTTTCGGGAAGATTGATCCTGGTCTATCGACATGTTTAGGTGTACATGTCTCTTTGAATCATGAATTTTATAGAATTGAACATTTTTCATATTGAATTTTTTAAATGGCCCATCAATATGTAAGAATGAACAACTATAATTATGTATAGAGTAAAGTAATATTTTGAATACCACAATCTATTTTCAAGAACAATTCCCATTTTAATGTGACTCTAATCTCTTAATCCACGTCGGGAGGAACATTGGGTGAGATCCAATCATTCCTACTCAGGATAGAAAAATTTAATTTTCCTTTTTTCTTTCTTTCTTTTTTGTGTTTTATTATTTTGGTAACTTTTTTTAGAAGTTTGATTAATTCGATTTGAGTATTATAGGATTTATTTTAAGAAGTAAATTTTTTAATATAATTTTTTCTATTTTTAAATTTTAAATTTTAAATTTAATTAAAAAATTTAACATTCATTCTTATTTACTCCGTTGCTTTTTGTAATTTTTTTATAACAATGTAACAATTCCATTGGGCCAGGCGTGGATTGATTTAAAAGCAGATTGATTTTGGGCTCGTGAAGCCTGAACATGATGATGGGCCGCATTATTCTCTTACGCTGTAGAAGGAGTTTTAATGAAAATTAAGTTTTGAATAAATGAGAAAATAGATTGTGGGAAGTTAATAAAAAGTTATTAGGCTCTTTTCCAATATATAATGTAAATGTTATTTTTTATAATAATTTTTAAAAATATTTATTTTAACAAAGTTTCTATGACCTTTCCGGGGTGGGGGGGAGCTCTTCGCGGCGTCGTTTCGGTAAAATCGCACACTTAAACGCTTCATTTTCATTCTCCCTCTCTCTTCCCTCTACCTCTGGCACTCCGAAGGCGAAAAAGTAGAGTGCGGCCACATGGCGGCAACCAAGACTCGAGCAAGCAGTTTCTCTCGCAACCCATCACTTCTAAACTCATCTCACACAAGCCCAGGCCTCAAGCATGGACCCAATGGCTCAATCTTCGTCTCCTCCGGCATACCAGATCTTGACAGTAAGAAAAAAAATCATCTACATTCTTCATCTCTTCTCCAAATTTTCAATAATGAGTCATACTAAATTCACTGGTTTACTCAGTTTCTTCTTTACTTTGAATTTGTAGAGATTTTGGGAGGTGGGTTTTCTTTGGGGAGCCTAGTTATGATCATGGAAGATGCAGAAGCTCCTCACCATATGCTCTTGTTAAGAAATTTTATGGCTCAAGGGCTTGTGCACAGTCAGCCTCTTCTCTATGCTAGTCCTGCTTCTGATCCAAGAGGTTTTCTTGGTACTTTGCCTAGTCCTGTGTTGTCGAAAGATGAGAAACCTAGAGCTCATGATTCTGAACGGGTGCGACTTTATGAGATTTGTGCCGATTTGATCCAATTTTTTAAAAAAGTTTTTAAAACAAAAATTCGTAAAATAACCTCATTGAACAACAAATCTTAAAACACAGCAAATAAGAAAAGAAAAGAAAAAAAATGCATATGTCGCATGTTCAACATGCGACATATGCATTTTTTATTTTATTTTTATTTTTTTTTCTTCTCGTGTGTTTTAACCTTTGTCTCGTACCTTCAACATGGGACAAAGCATGTGGCACGTTCAACAAGGTTATTTATTTTTTTCGTTGTTTTAGATTTTTTTTTAAAAAATGGATTAAATCGGTACAAATCTCCGACTTTATTTATTTATCCTTCCTTCTTGTTTGGTTTGCTTCTTTGTTTCTGATTTTAAGATTAGTTTGTATTCACTTTGAAGTGAATTGATTAATTGGCATTTTGGCTACTTGATTCTGCACCATGTTACCTTTCTCTTTTTCCCCAATTTTGTGTTCTACTTCTATACTTGCTTTTAGGGGTGAAAAAAAAAGTCCCTTTAAGTTTGGCCCCTCAATTTTGATTTGGTCAATTTTGGCCCCCCAAAACTTGGTGTAGGTTCATTTTCGTTCATAATGTACTTATAGATGGGATCGGAATACACCGTTTGTGTGATCATCATATCAGCATGACCAAATGAAAGTTAAGGGCCAAATTGAATTTATGCTCTTAGATTTTATTTTATTTTATTATTTTTTGGGGGGTTTTCTTTGTTTTTATTAGAAGCTGAGTTTTGGGATTGGGATTTCATTTGTTTGCTCTTGTGTTTGGTTACCTTGGGGATGTTGAGGAATAAACACTTTATATGTCTTACTGAATTTGCAGGAGAAAGGGTTGAGAATTGCGTGGCAGTATAAGAAGTACTTTGGGGAGCAGCAACCAAATTTAGAGGCTCATCGAGGTACTGCCCTTCCTATTTTGTTATTTGCCATCTGATAAAGACTTTGAACTATAAGTAGAATCTGTATCTGGTCCTTTCCCTATACAGTTTAGGTACATCAAGTGGATTGTCTTCTAAACATTAGGTTCTTCTCAAATACATTAGGATACATGAGAAAGTTATCACCATTCTTATTAGTATGGAGTTTTCAGATACTTATTGGAGGACTTTGAATTAAGTAGGCTAATTTCATTGGTTACCGAATTTGGGTTATACAGATAGTTTGTTTACTAGGATTTGAACACTCGTGTGGATGTTACTAATAAAATATGATTTTGTTAATACGTTGGTAACAGGATGAAAAAGATTGTTATTGTAGGATGGATATTGTTATAAATCATGGTAATGCATCATAGGTTGATGTTTAAGAATTACAATATGTTCTTTGGGTACTTGGAATGTGGCAAAGAAAGGAAGAATTCCTTGAATGGGGGAAGGATAAAAGTTTTCTGTTGATTCGATTCTTGCTCTGATACTAGATTAAAAAACTATTCTTGTTAGTTATATGTCTTCCCAAAAACCTGTATGGTGCAAAGGTGCAGGAAGGGCAGATCAAACTCTGTTCAAAACCATCTAGGCATCTTGAAAGGCCTGAGGTTTTGATTGCTGCAGAGGTGGAGTAAAGGTGGAACTCTTTTTAGATGGAAATATGTTTGGAAATCTCTAGCTGTGTTCAAGGTTCACTTCTTTGTTGGAAGCAATTTGGAGGAAGGATTTTGTCTCAATTTTAGAAGGGCTATTTTTTAAGGAGGTGCAATGTGTAAGAAATTGGGGGCTATGGATTTTTGTGTTTTATACCATGGATTTGGGTGTTGTCAATGTATACTCCATTGCATATCTCTTAGGTGCCCATATATATATATATGTATATATGTATATATGTTTGTGTAAGTTAAGTATGCTGAGGCAGTGTCCTATAGCTTGAATCAAATTGATTCGTTTGAAACCTGTAGCTATCTTTTGGTTAGCATGCAGAGAGAGGATTTCTTTTTCCTCTTTTATCTTTTTGGAAGGGGTGCAGGTGTATAGAGCCTTTGATTATTTGTTGATATATGTTTTAAATATCCCAAAACTTCTTTTTTCTTCCCATTCATTATTGATATGATGTATAACTAGTTTTGTGGATTTCTTATTTGGTTGCGAGGAATTCACCCCTAGAGCCTCTTTATTAATGTTTGTTTGTAAGTAAAATAGTGCTTTCTCAGTGTTTTATCTCGATCATGCCATATCCTACTTAAGCTTCATGGCTGAGTATTCCTACTAATTAAATTCTTGTGTCCAGGGATGCTTTATAAAGTTTAACGTAGCCTCAGCCACTATCCTTCGGGTATGCATTAGTAAACCGATTGGGCAACGTGCAATAGGCCATGAACCATGCACATTTGTAAGCAAACTGCCTGAACTGTGTTTTTGGGCTCAAAAGCTCCCTGGTATAATTTTTAAGATTCAAATCTTGGATCTTGCGTAGCTTTAGAAAGTTTAATAATAATCTCAACTTGTTGTAGAGAATTTGTAACTAAGATGAATAAATGAGCCTCCCCCTTTTTGCCAAATCATTGTTTTCTGAAGGCATTCTTCACTTTGTATTAACAGGTTGGCGAGAAGATAGTACTTGTCTGATGGCCATGATCTATTAGCTGTGCATATAGTTGTATACGTCTGACCAAAACTGGTTAGGGTGACTTTGTGGCCCATAAACGCAACTCTCGGTTGATTTACATCCAATTGTGATACTTTGCATTGGCATATATCTCATCTTCACTATTCCTGAAGTTATTATCAGGGGAATTATTCATATGATTTCTGTGATAGAGTTTGCAGTAGGAGGAGCTAATTCTGTAGTGATTGTGCAGATAGTAAGCATGAATACTGCAGTGACTTTGACCTGCGGAAACCACTGGAGAGGCACTTTTTGACTAGACAGCAAATCAGTTGTGTTAGCATTCAAGATCCTCTCAATCTCACTTCTTTCCGTGAACATTGTTCCACATTTTTAAATGAAATACAAAGGTATTTGATGGCTCAGAAGCTATACATGTTCTGCCCACTCTATTAGTATGAATTCTTCTCATCATATTCATTTTCAACTATTCAAGTGATATCAGGATTTATTTCTGAAAAGCATCATACACATATCATATGCTGTGTGTTTAGGGAATATATATTATATATATATATATATTTTAAGCTGCAGTGACCATCATTTCCTTCTCCATCCGTAACTTGTTTATTCATTAGCAGGAGATTGAGTGAAGTGTGGCTAGCAGTTGGAATGTAGACATCCTGGTGGTTCTTCATCAGATCCTTGTCTTGTTTCAGATTTTTAATTTTGTATCTTAAAATGATTTCTGATGTTCTTCAATATGATGGCTCTGCAACTTGCCAATCTTTCTAGCTGTCATTTTCATTTGATTATATTTCTTGACTGCATAGCTGTGTGCAATATGAGTTTTTCCCTATGTACAACTGGTTGAAATATGTGGAGTTTTATTGACACCAGGCTATAAATTGAGCAAACAAGCAAACTGAGATTTGTAGGAAGTTATATGCATTTTATTTTTTACCTGTAAGAGTTGATTAGCATGCATTCCTTTTTCTGTTTTCCTCTGACCTATTTATTAGAGATTTTTGGATTATGTCCAAATCTAACTGAGATCCTCAATTGTTCTCTGAGATTCTTTAGTTATGAATTTCTCCATCTTAGCTGTGATCTGGTGACTGAGTATTATCTTTTTAATCCATCGGAGTCCTTTACTCTTCTTTTCTTTATTTCATCAGTTTTCTTGCTTCTTCAAAAGAAGCTGAAGCTTCAAATATCTTTTATTTCGATGGAAAATTTTACTTCTTAACTTTTTGGTTTCTTAGAGAAAACCCTTACTGGTCTGGTTTATAGTTGTGCATATTGTTCTGACAACCTTCTAATCTGGTTAACAGAATTGATGGAATCACTTCTTGCATTGGTCGCATAGCCATTCAGTCATTTTGTGCTCCACAATGTGGATACTCCAACATGGTTTGTGGCACCGATCCCTAATAAGATTAGTTAAATTCATCATCTTGAACTTTTGTGCTGTATCAAAATTGCTTCTCAGTTCACCTTTTAGGCCCCTTACATTGAGATTCCATGCTTCTTTAAGGAATTATACAATGACTAATATTTTGTGTAACTAATTACAACAGAGAGTTATGTTATTTTCCTTTTTCTTCTTTTGTTAACATGTTATCATGTAGGACTGGGTTATGCTTTCCTTTATCAGATCTCTGAAAAGCATGGTACGGTCTTCAAATGCAGTGGCTATTATAAGCTTTCCACCTTCCCTTCTTTCGCCGTCCTTTTGCAAGAGGTGGCAACATTTGTTGACATATTGCTTTCAGTTAAAGCAATCCGAGGTACATATTCTAGTTTTGCTTACATTAGCATCTAAACTTTGGTTCTTTGTTTTACATAACAGTAGCCGCGACATGTTTCAGATGAGGACAAGGATTTGGCAAAACTTCTTACTGGTTACCAGGACATGGTGGGCCTACTAAATGTGCACAAAGTCGCAAGGGCCAACACACAGGTACTTGGAAGAATTTGCCATGGATTAATCCTGTTACCCATGTTAGCGTATTACATTTGCGTGATGTGGATGTTTCCATAAACAAATAGGGAGGAAGAGATTCGTAGGCGAAGCCATGCCTTTGTTGAAGTTATAAATCTTTTTCCATAACAAATTTGTATCTCCCATTTACATCATTTAGAACTTGGTTCTTCCAAATCTCTGCAAATACATCAAATATGGTTCTCTGTATTTTGTAAATCTTTTCCTTTTGAATGTTACCCACCAGTTGTGATTCACACCCTTTGATGTGGTTATTAATCCTATTAGTCCTCTCCCAATAATTTTTTTTCTTGTGTTTTAATGGAAGGAACCATAACTCTGACCAATACATTCCAGCAATATGCCATTTTTTTTAATTAATTATTATTTTTTTGGGCTTTAGAGTATTTTGGCGGGGGTTACCTGTACCCAGAACTCTTGTTGCTTGATCAATTCAGTTTTGATTCCTTCCTTTTTTGAGCTCCGTTGTTTTAATGTTGTCTGCAGGTGCCTGTAATTTTGGAAGCTACAACATTTTCCATCAAGCTACAAAAGCGTAGGCACTTGACATTAGAATGTCTAAATCAAACTCCAGTGGATGGTGCAAGTAAGACTTCATATGCTACAACAGGTAGTTGTTCTGGGTCATCAAAGACAGGAGCCCTTGATTTTTAGGTCATTGCGGACTGAGTTCTCCTGATTGCGCAATTCAGTTTGTTGAATTCTCAAAATGCTCTGACCAAAAAATAAAAAATTCCCAAAACGCTCTGAAGTTACAGAGAAGTCGAATGCAGTTTTTAGTGATCCCTTGCCACATCGGATATTCATTCATCTGAAATGGGTAACATGGTTTGCTTGTCTGAGGTATCTCATTGCAGGAATTGATTCGATTATAGCACCCTATCCCTGTGATATGTAGATGTGTGGGAGATTAGCTTATGATAGAGAACACAGGAAACATTGCACATGGTGGTTGTTTATAGCTGGAGGCTTATACTTTTATAGGAGAAAATGGACATGGCTGCTTTAATGTAAGTGATGGATGGGACAAAGCTGAAATCGATTTTGTTGGTCATGTTCTAGTGATTCATGATTGAGTTTGGAGTGAGAAAAATGTCCGAGAAGCATGTAAATGCATCAATCCCATGCACGTTGAGATTTGCATTATAAGATACAAAAGTAAAAACAGGAATAATGGTGAGAGTGTTTATTAAGTGCTTGATGCATCTGGGTAGGGTTACTGCTCCACGGAAATGTTTTACGTGAATATGAAAATAAAAATCAGGATGTTATGTTCATGATAAACATTAAATTGTTTTTAAATTTTTCAAGTAAATAAATGTAATCTTTGCATTTAAAATTATAAGTTTGATTAATTTAATCTTATGCTTTATATGATTTGATATAAAATAATGGTTCAATCTTGATAGGCGTATAACCTTAAATTGTTTTTAAATTTTTATATGGGTGCATACCAAAAAGGAAAATTTTTCATGGTAAAAAGTGGTAGTTTTCCTTGCTGATCTAATGGATTAGGTGGCAGAAAGAAAGGGCAGCTAGAGCATAAAAAAAATTGCTTTTTGTGAGTTTTTACAATCTTGTAATTAAATTATCATATTATTATTTAATGACTATTAATTAATTTGTTATGTTATTTTTTTTAAAAAAAATGACCTTTAAAATAGTTCAAAGTGATGATAAAAAATTCCTCGCTTTGAATCATGAGCAGGAGGCCAAGTGCCGCTGACTGCGCAGACTTTTCCTTCTTTTGCGTTTGAAAGGTTCGGCAGACCCCTCTCTCTCTCTCCGACCTCACTTCCTATGTCACTCCACAAATACTGCACCTAACAGCACCCCGCTAAACCTACACATGTAACGAATTCTTTCTCTTACCTCAGACAACATGTCAGCCTGCTTCCCCTACCACCCTATAAATGCAAATTTCACGGAGACTCGCAAACACAAAGCCTCAAGAGATACAAAAAACACACTCCCTCCTAATCGGCTGCTCTAGCAACTACATCCAAAGCGAAGAAAAAAAATGACAAGTATAATCAAGAAATCACCAGAAGAGCAACACCGGCAAAAGGCCTTTGGCTGGGCTGCCAGAGACGCCTCTGGTGTTCTCTCCCCCTTCAAATTTTCCAGAAGGTTTCCAACTTTCTCTTCTTGAGTTACCCTTCTACTTTCTTCCCTTATTGTTCGGAATGTTTACTTGGCGTTCTATTTCCAATGCTTATGTATCTCTCATTATATGTGTGGCAGAGCAACTGGCGATGAGGACGTAACGTTTAAGGTGTTGTATTGTGGGATTTGCCACTCTGATCTTCACAACATAAAAAATGAATGGGGCAGCTCCACTTACCCTCTTGTTCCTGGGTACGTCCTAGTACTAATTTCCCATCAAACATCTCTCTCTCTCTCTCTCTCTCTCTATCGTTTTACAAATTGACAAACAAAATACCGATGCAGGCACGAGATTGTGGGAATAGTGACAGAGGTGGGAAGCAAAGTTCAAAAATTCAAAGTGGGAGACAGAGTAGGTGTGGGATGCTTAGTTGGAGCATGCCACTCTTGTGACAGCTGCTCCCAACATCTCGAAAATTACTGCCCCAAAATGGTTCTAACCTACAAGTCTATCGACTATGATGGAAACACCACTTACGGAGGCTACTCAGACATCATGGTTGTCAATGAGCACTACGCTATTCACTTCCCTGAAAACCTTCCTCTTGATGCCGGAGCTCCTCTCCTTTGTGCTGGAATCACAGTTTACAGTCCCTTGAAGTATTATGGGCTTGACAAGCCCGGTTTGCATATTGGCGTTGTGGGCCTCGGTGGGCTAGGCCATGTTGCTGTCAAGTTTGCCAAGGCCTTTGGTGTCAAAGTGACTGTCATTAGCACTTCACCTGCCAAGATGAGTGAAGCTATTCAGCATCTTGGTGCTGATGCATTTTTGGTCAGCCGTGACCCGGAACAGTTGCAGGTAAAATTAATTAGAATTACTTTAATTTACTGCTCTCTCTCTCTCTCTCTCTCTCAATCAATTTTGTGATGTGGGGTAATGTTGAATTTGGTGTATAAATTAGGGAGCAATGGGAACAATGGATGGTATAATAGATACTGTGTCAGCATTTCATCCTCTGATGCCACTCATTGGTCTGTTGAAGAGTGACGGAAAGCTTGTAATGGTAGGTGCCCCGGAAAAGCCGCTCGAGCTCGCAGTCTTTCCTCTGCTTGCGGGTAAGTCTAACGATAGATCCTTTTATTTAGTGTTAGCTTAATTCACTTTTGCAGAGCATAAGGTCCCAATTAATGCTACCCAAAAAATAATCATCCAAAACATTTTACAGGGAGGAAAACGGTAGCAGGGAGCATGATTGGAGGATTGAAAGAGACACAAGAAATGATTGATTTTGCCGGAAAGCACAACATAACAGCGGATGTTGAAGTGATCCCGATGGACTACGTGAACACTGCCATGGAAAGACTAGTGAAAGCAGATGTGAGATATAGGTTTGTCATTGACATTGCCAACACGTTAAGAGCTGATTAAAAATCGTCAGTGTCTTTAGAACTTTTTGATATGCTTCTTACTATGAAAATGTTGTCATTTGTCATATTGGTGAATTTGTATCAACTCAGTAAAAGTTGGTTATGAATAAATATAAATCATTTTTTTTTTTTTGGTATTAATGTGTATCAACTCAAATTAATTCGAGTCCTAAAAAAATATATATATTTTTAATAATTATAATGTTCAAAATTTTATTTTATTTTGATTTTTTGAAATAATTTTTAGAACCACATCATGTAATTTGTTTTATTTCTTCACTATAACTTTTAATTTTCAACATCAACCCCTTATCCATATTTTCCCTATGGCTCTCTCTGATCTAAGTGCTCTTTCTCTTCGTTTAGCCGGAAAAAAGTCATCTTTGCTCGAAGCAACAACATCATCAACGTACTCTGAAAACAAGAACATCGCAAACCCAAATTTTCTTTATTTTTTAGAAAAAAAAATTGTGAATTGAAAATCTCATAATCGAAAAAGGGTAGTTTTGGATTGGTTTGATTGGGCAGAACAATACGAAAGAAGATGAAAGAGCTAGAGGAATTGTGTTGTGCCCGTTGGTGAGAAAGAGAGAGAGAATGACAAAATTGACTTTTTTTTTTTTTTTTTTTTTTTTTTTTAATTTGAGAAAATTATAGTAAAAAAGCTATTAATTATATTTTTAAATTTCCTATATATTTATATCAAATATAATAAGAAATCGCTCTCTTGAATTTCTCAACTTAATTTTTTTGACTCTCCCGTCTTACTTCTGCCACCATGTCAGCCTCCTTGGCCTCCCCCAACCCACAGTATAAATTTCCAACACCTCCCAGGCTTACTGTCACCAGACATCCCACCACTCTCTCTCTCTCTCTTTCGTTCATTCACTGAAAATTCTTGGGTTCAAAAATGAACAAATGGCTAGCTATACTAAGAAATCATCAGAGGAACACCCACAGATGGCGTTTGGATGGGCCGCAAGAAACACCTATGGTGTTCTTTCTCCCTTTAAATTTTCCAGGAGGTTCGTTTTTATTCTCTAAAATTTCTTACCCATGAGTGGTTTTAAAAATTTTATGTATGTTTGCATTTTGTATGTGACTGGGCAGTAGGGGAGGAAGACAAAACGTTTGAGGTGTTGTATTATGGGATTTGCCACTTTGACCTCAGCAACATCGCAAGTGAGTGGGGCATCTGTAGCTTCTCCAATTATCCATTCTGAAGGTAGTTATATCGATAAAGGCATTTTAATTTAAAATTTAAAATTTAAATAATGAAAGAAATTAGAGCGAATAGTTAAGAGGAGGTTACATGATGGTACATGATCTAACAGCTCATAACCATAAAGCCCGGAGGTTATCAGGTCCATCTGGCCAATCTGGCCACAATCACATGGTCCACAAACCATCGAGGTAACTCTCAACAAACATCCAAAATGACCGAATACGCTCTCAGTCGAACAGCCTCCCAGTTGAACTCTCTCGGTTACTGCCAAATGATCTCCCCATGAGTAATGTTCCTCTCAAGCAAATCAAGATCATGAACACTCGAGATTTGAACCTTCTCTAACCTTAGGAGACCCGATAAGAAAGAAAATCTTTATAATTTTGCTCGATGAGATAGAGAATTTTTGTGACAACTTGAATTTTCCTTAATCTGTAGAATACTAGATCTCCTAAAGATTCTCGACTATACTCCTTGTAATCTCGGAAGTTCTCTAACTGTCTCTCAATAAGAAAACTAGAGTTTCTACAACTTTAAACAAGAGACTTGTTACACATGCGTATGCTATATATACTAAGCACAGATGACCTACCGGTACATCCCTTACACTTCACATACACACATTATACAGAGACTACAAAGGGTTAATCTAAGACTCTACTCAGTCTGTTCCTTCTTTCGTCATCGATTTAACTGACTTGAGTATCGAAATTTCCTTCATCAGACGACCTTCGATGAGTATTTGCAGGTTATTCTATCCACAATATAACACCGGAAAAGTCTGGATTGTGATGTAAACTCTAAATGAACTAGTTGAAAATTTTTATATTTTGTGGAAATGAGAATTTGGCCCTTTGGATTGTCCAGGAATCCCTTAAGCATATGGAAGTATTAAATTTTTAAGTTTCTCATCACTGGGGTCATCGGTTACTTGAGTTCTTAGTGTTCGGTACTCAATAGAATTTAACTGTTCGACATTTAACAGAATTTGATTTTTCAATAAGAATTTATTTATTTGGTGGAGTTTAGTGTTCAGTGAACATTTTCTTTAAATTTTGATTTTTTGGTCAGTAGTCGGTGGTGACTATCTCTTGGTGATTTACTATCTCCTCGGTGCATTATGAAGTTATGGTTTGTCGGTATATTGTGGAGTTAATGGGTGGACTGTGTATGGTGGGACTTATAGTCATTTGATAGATCCAATATTTTACAATTTTTATATACCTATTGGCATATTCAAATTTCCATATGTCATTTGGTATATTACACTCTACTTACATTTCTAGACAGTGAACGTTTGAACCTATCGGTAGATGTTCAATTTTGAAGCCGATAGTGAATACTTGGACCTGTCGGTAGATATCCAATTTTGAAGCTATGTCGGCATACTTTTCCCTACCTTGTCGGTATATCTATTGTGAACCTCTTCGTCAATACATTGTGAGGTTCATAGGCGGTTGGTATATATTTTGAGACAACTCGTCCGTCGATATATTATGTTAGTGGACATTTGAACTTTGTCCCTCGGTAGCAAACCTTTATGTTACAATTTTTTCTACCTTATCGGTGTATTCACTCCTACTTGGTCACACTTTTATTGAACAAATCCAATTGCCTATCGGTCTTCAGTTGTACTTGTTGGTTCTTGCCTTACCAATGTTTCCGTGTGATTTCATTTGCACCTCTCGGCAATTGTGAGACTTGTAGCCATGTGGATTTGAACGAACCATGGTCCACCATGTCCCAAAAAGACTTATTACCACTATAGTATTCAATCTCTTTAATTATATATTACAAAATTAATATAATATCCCATATTTTGAAATATTCCAAAATTTCTATAACTCAGATTTACTTTCTATAAATTTGTATTGATTATTTCAACCTTTCCTGTCCGTTATCGAACACATTTTCATAGCAGACCAAAGGTTCAAGTGTTTTAATCTATTGGGTTGATCTTTCCAAAACCCAAGAGAACATGTTGGAGCATTTGTGTAATTTAGGAGTACAAGAGAACCCTTAGGCAAATATTAGAAATGGGCATGATGATAAAAAGGAGGATGGAGATTTCAGAACACATGAAGCCAAAGAACCTCACTTCTCACACACACTTTCTCTCTCTCTCTAGACTATTCCTTTCTCTTCTCTTCTAAAACCCAATCGATTTAGCCCCAAAACTCAAATCCAAAGGTTCCAAACTATCTAGCTAACACCTCAAAATTAGATCTTATTCTTGATTTTGGAAAAGTTTGAGGATCTAGAGCTGTCACAAGGAAGGGAAAAATCCAAGGGTTTGGTATAATTTAAATGGGAAAGATTTTTTGGAGACAAAAATCAAAGTATTATTATCTTTATATTCCATCCTTTAATTTACTTACATAGTTCTTTATTGAGATTTAGAGACTAATAAGTCACAGTAAATGACAGAGAAACTAGGTTTGAATGTTAGGGTTTTTAGGTTCAGTTAAAAATTAATATTGACGATTTTGGTTACCTGATAATATTTTTTAGGAGTCGAACGGGTGTGGTAAGACTCTTGCTGTTGAGGAATCTAGGAGTGAGTATTCTCCCTGTCACTGTAAGTAGACGGACTGTTATATTTTGAATGAGAAAATGATTTTATAAATTCTTTTATAAATGATTTTTATGTAATTATTTGTGATTATGAGATGTCTCAAAAATGGGATTCTAAAACATGTATGCATCCACTATATTTGTGAATGAATATGTGCTATTTGTTACTGGGAATTGCATTCATGAATATTGTGTTCTGCGTTGGTAACCATTTATTGAATTTATGACATATTGAAAAATATTTGAATATTTGTGAAAATGATGGTGCTAATAATAGTAAATGACTATAATCATTTTCTCTATGGAACGACCTGACGGGTTGATGTGAATGAAGGCTTATTGGCAAGGGATAATAGACATGGTCTCCTACGCCCCCATTGTATTATCCGGATTGCACCCCGGTGAGATGAAAGTTAACGCAAAGGAAGGGGGAAAGTAGTGTTATGAAATAAATGGATTGAAAATCTCTTGGTGGGCTTCCACCCAGATTTGGCCAAACTTTAGGCTGAAGTGTTTTATTTAGGGAGTGTCCACGATTTTTGAAAAAATATAAATTATGGATGTATCTATCTTTGTAATTATCTGAATTGTTTGATACTACCTATGAATGATGATCGGCTCGAAATTACGATTTTAACATTTTCATGCTCACCACTTATTTGCTATCATAATCATGCAATTGTACTCTACTTACTAAGTATCTTATACTCATCCTTCATTTCTATTATTTTCAGAGAAAGTGTAAACATAATAGCAACCTCCCTATAGTTAATTAGATCCAGCTGATGAGAAACTGTTCAGGACCAATGGTTGGTAATGGTTCTATCTAGTTGTGGATTTTTTAGGCTTATAGGTAGACCCATTGGAAGGTATTTTGGAAGTGAAATTTATATTTTGGGAATTATATTTTGAAAACTCTTCTTGTAGTATGTTTTATATATATTTTCCGTAAAGTTGGATACATATTTCGAAATGTTAAATATTTGATGTGTTGATTTTCTTTGATTTGGAAAGGTATTCTCATAGCCTTGTGGGATCTTGAGATGCATTTTAGTGTCTGTACATACTTTTAGATCTCACGATGGTTGTCGCGTGCTCGGACTTGTAGGGTGGGGCATGACAATTCTATTGGTATCAAAGCAAAGGTTTTAGAATTATTAAATGTTTTCAAATATTCACAAATGATTTTAAAAGATTTCTATATTTTCAAATGTTTTTGGAAGATTTAAAAACCTTCTATGGGTCTTAGGAAATTGACATATCTCTAGATATATGTGTCTAGTGCTATCTTAGTGTAGCAAGCTAAAGGTAGCTTTTCTTTCGTAGATTATCATGCCTTTTCGTCGAAGCATGAGGAATTTAAATAAGATTCCTCTCCAAGAGCACGAGGATGAGTCATCCTCGCATGCTCCTCCTCCTCCGGCACCTACTCACCCGATTCCTCCAACCGAGATTCCTCCACCACTACTTGATGCTCTTCGGCAATGGACCGAGTGGTAGAATGCCTATGGTGTGCATCTTCAAGTATCACCTCAAGTCCAAGTTCCTCCTCTACCTTCTAATCCAGTGGTTCCACTGGTCCCTCTTATAATGCCGGTAGCACCCCCTATATCATTAGCTACATCATTCACCCAACTACCCATTGAATTATCTAAGTTGTTGAAAGAGGCTAGACAACTTGGGTGTGTGACCTTCTTGGGTCCAATGACCCTATACTGGCCAAGAAATGGATCAAGAGGGTCTAAGAAGCGATAACAGGTATGAGAATTGACAATGAGATGAAACTTATGATGGTCGTAAGATTGTTGGATGAGGATACTAGTATTTAGTGGGATGGTGTAAAGGAGAGATCAACCGTACCCCTTACTTGGAATGACTTCTTTAGAAAATTCGATAAACAATTCAATACACGATTTGATCGGAACTTAAAAAAGAGAGAGTTCCTCCACCTCCGTTAAGAAAATAAATCGGTAGTGGAATATGAAGTAGAGTTTAGGAGTTTGTCTTCATTTGTTCTAGAGATAGTAGCCTCTAAGGAGTATAGCCATTTCAAGTTTGAGGATGGTTTCAATTGAACATCCAAGAGAGGATGTCGGTTATGGAGAATCACACCTACCAAAATATTTTGTAGTTTGCTTTAAGGGCTGAGCAAATGGTGATACAGAGAGGCGAGATTAGGGAGCACCATGGGTAGAAGAAAAGGTCCGACGGGTTCACTCCGGGCCAAAACTCTAAGAAGAGCAAGGGCATAGGCTCATACAGTAGTGGTTCTATTTCAGGGCCAGTTGGCACTTTCTAAAGCCAATCGTTCCTCAAGTTGAATGCTCTAAGCTATAGTGTTGGATTAACAGTAAGGATAGGAAGAAGAAAAGGGGATCCTTGCACAAATTGCAGGGGATATCACACGGATTCGTGTACGGGACCTAGAAGATATTATAATTATAGGAAGGAGAGTTACTTTCGACACTTTTGTCCCGATTTGAATATGGAAGGGCAAGGGAATCAACCAATTCAGGGTCCTTCTGGTGGCTTCAAAGGTGGTTTGGCTACTACTTCAGCAGCTCCCATCAGTGCCACTCCAAAAACAAGGACTGACAACAACACTGTGGCTACTAATCCCTAATATCCTCAACCTCGAATCCAAACTAGGATCTATGCAATGACTAACGAAGAGGCACAAAACAATCTAGATGTTGTCATAGGTAAATTTGCTTAAGTATAAATTATTGATATTAAAAAAATGGACATGTTATTGGTGTTGCATGACATTGGAAGTGTTACTAGGTGATGTATATATGAGTTTTGTTGAACATGTTGTATGATATTGAGGTATTGATGATCTGTTTAGGAGAATACCTTGAATGATTAATGTTTATACATATGAATTCAAGCAAATTCATAGGAGTTGCATGTGAAATGTGTGTTATAAACTTTGACTGATAAATACTTTATGGTTTATACTAATAGGTGTAATGAAAATCTTATACTTTATGGTTTATACTAATAGGTGTAATAAAAATCTTTGGTATTGATACCCACATACTTATTGATGTGGAGTCTAATAATTCTTTCATTAGTGCAAACTTACTTGAAGAGTTGTTAATGATTATTCTTTTGGGTGAGAAGTTGGCTAGAAACATAATTTACAAAGACTGTAATGTTTTGGAAGGTGAAATGATTCTTGAGATAGATTTGATTCCCTTAGAAATGAAGGATTTTGATGCTATTATGGGGATAGATTCGTTACATCTCTATCGAGCATTTGTGAACTGTTTTACTAAGGAAGTAGAGTTTAAAAAACCAGGATACTTAGCATTTGTCTTTACTGGTGAACGCCGAGTGGTAACGACATGTGTAATATTAACATTAGAATCTCGTAGGCTGTTGCACAAAGGATGTGAAACATATTTAGTCCATATCATCGATGCAACCATAGAGAGCCCTATCTTAGACAATATTCCTATAGTAAATGAGTTTCTGAATGTTTTCCTGAAAATGTTATCTAGTTTACCTCTAGACCGGGAATTTGATTTCACTATTGATTTACTCCCTGGAACCATACCCATCTCCATTCTACCCTATAGAATGATACCCGTAGAGTTGAAGGAATTGAAAGTGCAACTCCAAAAGTTGTTAGATAAGAGATTTATTTGGCCAAACTCTTCTCATTGGGGTGCGCCAGTCCTGTTTGTGAAGAAAAAAGATGGTACTTTTAGGTTATGTATTAACTATCGACAACAAAATAGAGTTATCATTAAAAATAAATACTCACTTCCTAGAATTGATGATTTTTTTGACTAGCTTCAAGGTGCATATGTATTTTCAGAGATTGATTTGAGGTCAGGTTATCATCAATTAAAGATTAAGGAGAGTGATGTGCATAAGACAACATTTAGAACTCGGTAAGGACACTACAAGTTTTTGGTTATGCTGTTTGGGTTAACAAATGCCCCTCCTGCTTTCATAGACTTGATGAATAAGGTATTCCACTCATATCTTGATAAGTTTGTGATTGTGTTTATTGATAATATGTTAGTGTATTCAAAAGATGATGAGGAACATTTGAAACATCTCAGAATTGTTTTACTGACTCTTCGGGAGAAGCAATTGGATGCTAGGTTTTCAAAGTGTGAATTCTAGCTAAGAGAAATTAGGTTATTGGGGCATATAGTACCCGATAAAGGAATATTTGTGGATTCAAAGAAGAATGAAGCTATTTTAAAGTGAGAACGACTGAAAAATATGATAGAGGTGAGAAGTTTTCTTGGACTAATAGGATATTATATAAGATTTATTGAGAGATTTTCTAGAATTACAATTCCATTGTCTAGTCTAATAAGAAAGGGAATTAAATTCCAGTGAGATAATAGGTATTAAGCTAGCTTCCAAGAGCTCAAAAAGAGGTTAATGTTTGCTCCGATCCTTACTCTTCCATCTAGTGGAGGTGGATATATGGTCTATAATGATGTAAGTAAATAAGGATTGGGATGTGTATTGATGCAGTGTGATAAGGTGATAGTTTATGCCTCCCGTTAACTAAAGAAACATAAAGAGAATTACCCTACTCATAATCTAGAGTTAGCAACAATTGTGCGTGTTTTAAAGATATTAAGACATTTTATGGGGAGACTTGTAGAATTTTCACCAATTACAAAAGTTTGGAATATTTTCTCACACAAACAGAGTTGAACCTGAGACAAATAAAGTGGCTTGAACTGATTAAGAACTATGATTTGGTGATAGATTATCATCCAAATAAGACCAACGTAGTTACGGATATCTTGAATAGGAAATCTTTATCTAATGTAGAATTTTATGGGAATTCATATCTTTCTTATTTGGTTGGAATCTAAACCCTTGGGGTGAGATTAGCAAGTGACGAGTAAGGTGTATTACTGGCTAGTTTTGAGATAAGACCAACCTTAGTCGATCAAATTCGAGAGCTCCAAGCTACCGATGATGAATTAAAGATGATAGTTGAGAAAGTCCACAAGGGAGAAGGAGGTGAGTTTAGGATCTGTGATGATGGCATGCTTGTGTTTAAGGACAGGATTTGTATTCTTAGGGACATTGATCTCCATAGAGCTATTCTTGAGGAAGCACACTCATCGATATATGCTATTCACCTGGAAAGTACTAAGATGTATCGAATGATCAAGGAGACTTATGGTGGCCTGGAATAAAAATGGAGATTGCTAAATTTGTGTATAAGTATTTAGTATGCCAGCAAGTGAAAGTAGAATACCAAAGGCCTGCCGGTACTCTCCAACTATTATCGATTCCCAAATGAAAATGGGAACATGTGACCATGGATTTTTTAGTTAGTTTGCCTCGTACAACGAATAGATACGATATCATTTGGGTGATTGTAGACCGACTCATCAAATCAACCCACTTCTTGCTGATCCAAAACACATACCCTCCGGAAAAGTTAGCCAAGTTATATGATGATGAATTTGTTAGACTCTATGGGGTTCCTGTAACGATCGTGTCTAATCGCGACCCCTGATTCACCTCTCAATTCTAGCCAAAACTATAAGAATCCTTAGGCACTCAACTAAAGTTTAGCATTGCCTTCCACCCACAAACCGATGAATAATCTGAATGTACAATCCAAACATTAAAAGACATGCTTAGAGTTTGTGAAATTGATTTTCAAGATAGTTGGGATAAACATCTTTCTTTGATAGAGTTTGTCTACAACAATAGTTATCAAGATAGTATTGGAATTCCATTTTATGAAGCCCTATATGGATGAAAGTGTAGAACCCCATTGTGTTGGGATGAAGTTGGGAAAAAAAAGATTTAGAGTGTAGAGTTGATCAAAACCACTATTGAGAAGGTGAAATTGATCCGGGAAAGGATAAAGACAATCCAAGATCGACAAAAGAGTTATGCCGCTAAGAGGAGAAGGCCATAGGAGTTTGAGATTGGTGATATGGTGTTCTTGAAAGTATCTTCTTGGAAAGATGTAATACGATTTTGGAGATGGGAAAAGTTAAATTCTCGTTACATCGGTCCTTATAAGGTTATTGGAAAAGTAGAAAGGGCGGCTAGACCTACCCCCAAAATTAGAAAGAATTTATAATATTTTCCATGTCTCTATATTAAAGAAGTAGGTGACAGATCCCTCCCATGTCCTTGGAACCTTGGTAGAACACAAGGAAATGTTTGCAAAAAAATAATATTGGTGTTTGGCCGAAAATGGAATGCATTCTATGTAATATTGTATGCTAAATTTTAATGCAATATTTATGAAAATATGTTTGTGTGTGTGTGTGTGTGTGTTGGTTGAAATGGGGATGAAAGATATGCAGAAAGTTGTTTGTGTTTGGCCAAGAATTGGAGAAATGAGAGGTTGCTTTAAACATAGAACTTAAAGATTTTTGTAAAACAGGAAAGTCTGATCTAGTACAATCTTTTTTTCATAACTTTTTCTTCACAAATGCAAATTATGTGAGACTTTCTGCATATGAAACTATACTTTATGAGCTTTAAAATAACATATAATTCATCGAATTCTGATGAGCATCAAAATTTTAATGATTTTTCAAAATGAGGAGTTCTACAAAAACATGCTCTATTTTACCCTATTCTTTCCATGATTTTATTGTGATTTTGAGGTGTCTTCTGATCTGATCCAACCTAAACCCTAGTTAAGAAATTTGTAGATCTATGTCTTATCTTTAATTTGAGATAAGAATCGTGTGACTTAGATATGTGTGGTGGAAGTTACAGCTAGTTTTCCAAGACTGCATAGGTTAGAAATTATGCAATCAAGATCACCTAGAATAAAGTTCCATGTCCTTGTGTAATTAAAGTAGAATTCAAGTGTTTTATGGTTAGGTTTAAGTGAAAACCTGAGGTTATAAAATCTAAGAATGTTAGTTCAAGAGCAATGATTTACTTAAGACCATGTCGGGTTTTAAATTGCCAATGTATGTGATATATAATGTGCATTTGCGGACTGCATTATGTAGTTTTAGAAATGGAGCATTTGGTGTGTTGGTGTGAAGAAGTGGACAGCGTTTGTCTATATTAGGTGTCGAACTAGGATGCCCTAGAATTTGATCTTAGATGAAGATTGATTTTATAACATGTATTTTGCATTGCCATTGTAGTGTCACGATTGAACGAGGGGAGCACATTTCTACGTATTGCAGGAGTGAATACCCTCCCTTCTACTGTGAGTAGGACTAAGACACTGTGTTATTGATTGATAAAAACTTCATGTTTTACTGCTCTTCAATTGCATACCTTATAAATGTGATATTTGAACTATGTTTTATAAATGTTTTCTTTGTGATCGTTGGAGTATCCTAAATGTTTGATTTATATGCTATGCATCCATGATTTATGTGAAATGATATTATGCCATTCTTTGAAAACCTGATGTGATTTTTATGCTTCTATGGTGTTGGCACGTGATTTGAAATGAATTGATAAAATATGTGTGTCGGATGGTTACTTGTGATATTGATGTCCTTGATAAACTACCGTAGCTATGAAGGGCTTTGGTAGAGACACCCATTGTGTTCGGATACATTTCTGTAGGAGATATCCCCCAAATGCCATGTGTATAGTTGTGGTCGGATGAACCATATCGGGGAGGAAGTGTGTTACGCCACTGTCTAGTTCCGGACAGATTTTATACACGATTAATTATATACGTGTATGTAGACATGGACTAGCCATTTTGTACCCTCAAGGGGAGGGAATGTGCTTTGCTATTATCCAGCACTTGGTGAAATCCATGGCCAACGTTGGGGTAGAGAGCTACATATTTTTTACATATACTTGCATACCAAAACCCCCAATGTGCCCGCCATTAGTCATGGTAGACCATTGCTGGAGAATGTTTTATTGGTAAACTCTAATTGATTTTGAAATATTAATGGATACATATTGATATTATGATTGCATGATATACGATCACATGTTTCATGGAAATGCCATGCTTGATTTGTAATGATATTAAGTTTCAAACTGTGCTTTGACACTCCGTGTTCACCCCTACGATTGATAACATAATGTCGATCCCCTCACTCATTGAGTATTTTTTCCATAAATACTTACCCCTCACTTTTCCATGATTATAGAGATAGATTGACTGGGAGACGTGTCGAGAGACGTTCGACCCCACTTGGCATTTATTTGGAGGCATCGAACTTAGGTATGGTACTAACCACTATTCCATGAGGAAGTTGGATGAATGTGTATGTTTGAGGTTTATGAAATGACCATTGTACATTTATGGGATGACTGTAATAATGAATGTAATAATGTAATTTGAAACTCTTGGATATATTGATATTATGCATTGAGGCAAAGCATTACATTTTTATAATCATTTACTTGAGAAATTATATTTATAAGAGAAATAGGTTTTAAACAGGTTTGCATAGGTGATGATGATAGCCTTATGGTGTCCCAGTATGTGGGAGGTTCTGCCCGTATGCTGAGATATCGCAGCAGTTATCGCGTGCTCAATCCGAGAGTCAGGGCGTGACAATTCAGTTGGTATCAGAGCCAGGTTGAGTGCTATTTTTTTATGAAAATAGTCTTAAAAATATTCCCAAGTACACTTTTAAAAGTCCTCAATGCATATGAGAATTTCTTTATAGTCATAATATCCCAGTATATGGTCTTAGGCATATGAGTTCTTTTATTGTTAAGGGTTTAGATACGGTTTGTATTTAACCTAGTATATCATTCCTATTAGTTCTTAAACTGATAACTTCATCATTTTAGGGGGGGTTAGTTACAAACTAACCCTAAATCTTGAAACTTGACTAATAAAATTTATTCCTTGCAGACCATGACGACTAAGCAGGACACTTGGTTCTTACCCTCTGAGTTACCTCCTGAGCCACATAGAGTGCCCAAGGATACATCTTCATCACATGCACCCCCTCCAGTGCTTTCTCAGCCGGCTACTACAGTCACGGTACCACCACCACCATTTGAAACTTTTAGGCAGATGTATGAGTGGTACACTTCACACGGGGTTCAGATGTCACCCCCCACCACCGATGGCCGCGCTGACTCCTGCGACAGTGTCTACTCCTATGGCACCGGATCCTTCACCGGTGACCGTTCCTTCTTCGATATCCAGTCCGAGTGATGCCACTTCTTCCATACTTAGGCACATCCACGAGATGACTCAGTTGGTCAAGAAAGCTCATCAATTAGGTTGCACAGACTTTTCGGGACTCGGTGATGCCATAGCAGCAAAGTACTGGGTCAACCGGACACACCGGATCTTGACTAACTTAGGGTTGAGCGAGGAATACTGGCTTCGGGTAGCAGAGAGGTTATTAGATGGTGATGCCCTCATGTGGTTGGAGGTTATTTGTGATGATGCTATAGAGCTACCATGGTGGGATGACTTCCTGAGGCAGTTTGACTGTGGATACTTCTCCGAGTTTTAGCAGGACCGCAAGAGGATAGAGTTCCTTCACTTGCGGCAGGGGACGAGATCAGCTACTGAATATGAGGCTGAATTGAGGAGATTAACAGCCTTTGTCACCGACTTAGCGACGCTGAAGCAGATAAGATTCAAGTTTAAGGATGGTCTCAACTTGAACATTCGGAGATACATGATGATTATACCCAGCTTCTCCCTTGCAGAGATAGTTGATTCGGCTTACCGTGCAGAGGAGATTGTCTGCACTGAGGGTAAGCAGAGGGAGAGTACTATACAGAGGAAGAAGAGGGCTAGGTCACAGATGAGTCAGAGTTCAAAGTGGGGTAGGACTTCCAATTTTCAACGAGGCCCCTCTCACTTTAGATTAACACAGTTGGACAGGAACCATGTCCCTAGGGGTTTGGAGCACCTGCCCTTAGTGCTACTAGTCAGAGTACAGTTCAGCAACCCCCTCCTTGCCGTAGATGTAGCCGGTACCATGCTCCAAGAGTTTGCAGGGTACCTATCACGTGCTTCCAGTGTGGGAAGCCATGGCATATCAAGAGTTCGTGCCCTGATTTAGGACTTGAAGATCAGGAACTTCAAGTTGACTGAGTGGTCCGATTGTAGGACAGCAGGGAGGATTTACACACTCGAGCCACACTGCTCCACAGACGGCAGCCGAGAGTAACACCGTACCTGGTCCTTCTTAGCAGTAGCCAAGAGCACAGGCCCGTGTATTTGCTATGAGCCAGGAGGATGCGCAGGCGAACCTGGATGTGATCATAGGTAATCCTCCCATAGATCCCCCTACTTAGGATTTCTTATGTACTTTTCTTTTCGGAACTCATGTATACCATGATGATCATGTACCGTCAAGACTAGTTAGAGCCTTAGAGGCTTAACTATTTTGATATATATATGTACATATATCTTTTGCGCACCCTAAATTGACTTCTCTTTCAATTTCTCGCATCTAGGTACCATGAAAATATACAGAGTCGATGCTTGTATCCTTATAGACACCAACTCGAATTATTCTTATGTGAGCACTTCTTTTGCTCAATTATCAGGCAGGCCGTTATCACTACTAAATGAGGAGCTATTGGTTATCACTCCTCTTAGTGAGAGTTGACCAGGAATTCCGTATATAGAGAGAGCAATGTCATGATTGGGGAGACGGTTTAAAAGTAGATTTGATTCCTCTTGACATGACATACTTCGATGCCATCCTAGGGATGGACTGGCTGAGCACCCATTGGGTTTTCATGGACTGTTTCACTAAGGAAGTAGAGTTCTGGAAGTCTGAAGGGACCACACTGATGTTTGTGGGTGAGAGACGGGTATTACCCCGTTGTGTAGTGTTAGTGATGAAGGCCAGACAGATGATACGTCGAGGATGCACGGCATATCTGGCCCACATGATAGATTTCATCAGAGAGGATTCGAGGCTTGATGAGGTCTCGGTAGCACAGGAGTTTCCAGACATTTTCCCCGAGGAGCTACCCGGATTAACACCAGTTCGAAATTGGATTTTGAGATTAATTTGGTTCCAGAGACTACTCCTGTTCTATCATATAGGATGACACCAGCAGAGCTGAAAGAGCTCGAGGTTCAACTGCAGGAATTACTGGACAAGGGATTTATCTGTCCGAGCACTTCACCTTGGGGTGCCCCAGTGTTATTTGTGAAGAAGAAGGACGGTACCCTAAAACTTTACGTGGATTATCGACAATTAAACAAAGTCACTATCAAGAATCGATATCCATTGCCTTGCATTGATATTTTATTTGATCAGTTTCAGGGTGCCAAGGTTTTTTTGAAGATAGATCTCCGATCGGGTTATCACCAGTTGCGGATTAGAACCGAGGATATGCCCAAGACCGCATTCCACACCCGATACGGGTATTTTGAGTTCTTGGTTATGCCGTTTGGGCTGACCAATGCACCAGTCGTATGTATAGATCTGATGAATCAGGTCTTCCATGATTACTTAGATTGGTTTGTCATTGTGTTTATTGATGATATCTTGATCTACTCGTGAAGTGATGAAGATCATGCTCAGCACCTTTGGGATGTTTTACAAATCCTTCACGAGAGACAACTATATGCCAAATTCACCAAGTGTGAATTTTGGCTGCTGCAGATTGGTTTTCTAGGGCACATAGTCTCTGCAGAAGGCATTTTTGTTGATCCGCAGAAGGTCGAGGCTATATTGAGGTGGGAGCAGCCGTAAACCGTGATTGAGGTCCGGAGTTTCCTTGGTCTTGCAGGGTATTATCGGTAGTTTGTACAGGGATTCTCTCGGATCACTGCTCTGTTATCTAGGTTGACATGGAAGGACGTCAAATTCCTCTGGGATGATCGTTGTCAGGCGAGCTTTCAAGAGCTCAAAAAATGATTGACATCTGCATCGATTTTAGCCCTTCTCACTAGCAGTTAGGAGTATATAGTATATAGTGATGCTAGCCGACAAGGATTGGGTTGTGTGCTGATGCAGGATAGTCGAGTTATTGCATATGCTTTTCGACAGTTGAAAAAGCACAAGTTGAACTACCCGACACATGATCTTGAGTTGGCCGCTATAGTCTTTGTTTTGAAGATTTGGCGTCATTACTTATACGAAGTGACCTGTAGGGTATTCACAGATCATAAAAGTTTGAAGTATTTGTTTACCCAACGGGTGTTGAATCTTAGACAGAGGAGATGGTTGGAGTTATTAAAAAACTATGATCTTATCATCGATTGTCATCTAGAAAAGGCAAACATTGTGGCAGATGCCTTGAGCCGAAAATCATCATTCCCTTCCCAGACGACAGAGAGTGCTTATCTCCCTTGTTTGGTAGGACTCCGTACTTTGGGAGTTAGTTTGACTAGTCATGATCGAGGAGCAATACTAGCCCGATTTGAGGTGAGGCCGACCTTACTCGACCGTATTAGGGAGCTTCAGGGATCAGATGAAGAGATCCGAGGTATTCTTTATAGGATCCGCATAGATGATGACAGAGATTTCTGAGTCCGTGATGACGGACTAGTGGTATTTTGAGAGCGGATTTGTATTCCTATCGACAACAATCTTCGGAGAGCTATTCTTGAGGAAGCTCATTCCTCCGCTTATGTTATCCATCTAGGCAGTACGAAGATATATCGGACTATCTGAGGGAGTTATTGGTGGCCCGGTATGAAGAGAGAGATCGTAGAGTTTGTTGCTAGATGCCTGATCTGTCAGCAAGTGAAGGCCGAGTATCAGTGACCTGCTGGCACTTTACAGCCTCTTCCCATTCCCAAATAGAAGTGAGAACATGTCATGATGGATTTTGTGATGGGGCTACCGCGGACTTCAGCATGGCATGATACTATATGGGTGATTGTTGATAGACTCAGCAAGTCTTCGCATTTATTCCTATCTATGGTCATCATTCCTTGGAGGTGTTGGCACGCCTCTATAGTGACACTATTGTCAGACTTCACGGGATACCAGTGTCGATTGTATCAGACAGAGATCCTAGATTTACGTCTAGTTTTTGGCCCAGATTACAGGAGACATTGGGCACTAGACTGAGATTTAGCACAACATACCACCCCCAGACCGATGGTCAGTCAGAGAGGACCATTCAGACTCTTGAATACATGCTGAGACCATGTGCTATGGATTTTCGGGGTAGTTAGGATCGAAATCTTCCACTGGTAGAGTTCGCATTTAATAATAGCTATCAGGCCAACATTGGGATGCCTCCATATGAGGCATTGTATGGGAGGAAATGTTGTACTCCGTTGTGTTGGGATGAGGTAAAAGAGAGGCGACTTAGTAGTGTGGAGATTGTTGAAAAGACTAGAAAAAAAAGTAAGGATTATCCATGAACGGATGAAGGCCGCCCAAGATCGACAGAAGGTTTATGCTGATAAGAGGCGGCGACCACTTGAGTTTGAGGAGGGAGACATGGTTTTTCTACTGATATTACCCTGGAAAGGGGTGATTCGATTCAGGCAGCAGGGTAAGTTGAGCTCCAAGTATATTGGGTCTTTCCGTATCCTTGAGAGGGTCAGAAGTATGGCATATAGGCTAGAGCTGCTAGATGAGCTTTTACGTATTCACGATGTCTTTCACGTTTCAGTACTTAGGAAGTACCTACCTGATCCATTATATGTTCTGGAGCCTCCGCCAGTTGAGTTGCATGAGGACTTGAGTCTACCAGTACAGCCCGTGGCTATCCTTGATCGGCAGACTAGGAAGCTGCGGAGCAAGGAAGTTCTTTTAGTCTGAATCTTATGGAGAAGTGAAAAGGTCGAGGAGGAAACCTGGGAGCCCGAAGATGCCATGAGGAGACAGTACCTCAAAATCTTCTCTGTATAGTCTTCCTGTAGTTTCGAGGTCAAAACTTATTTTTAGGGAATTAGGAAAAATCTAACACCGATACCTCAGTGTGTTTACTATTGTATTTATCTTCGTTCTATGTATGATATTACTCATGTTCTTATATATATATATATATATATATAAGCCGCTCCTGAAAAATTTCGGCTAAATCGTCAGAAATTAAAAATTTTCAAAATGACCACCGATGGTCCAAGAGTAATGAAAATGACTCTAGAGTGTATAAAAACCTCAAATTAGGGTAAATCTTGTTTCGTAGAGCCAAATCGCAGATTTCTGAAAAATCGCCCGAAAAACCCTAGTCGGATGGTAATGAGACTTGGCAAGGCTAAACGACTATGTTTTGACGTGGGATAAATTAAATTAAGCCTAATACGAGGTTTTGGGGCTAATGTAAATATATAAAAATTTTTGGGTTCAAAATTAAATTTTCATAAGTCAAGGGACTTATTTGCAATTAATAAGGACTGGGGGAAATTTGACAACCAATTAGATTTGTGGTAAAAATGGATGGTTAGGATCTTTAAATTAGTTGGTAATTTAATTGTAGCCATTAGAATAGAAATGTGAGGGGAAAATGCTTATTAGTGATCCAATGGTGGAAAATGGGTCCTAAATTGATCAAGGGAGAAAAATGGTGCAAATTCACAAAGTTTTCTCCCCCAAACCACGAAAAATGAAGGAGTTGTGATAGTGGATCATGTGCTGGCCGAATTTGATGAGGGAGAAGGAGATGAAGTGGCTTAATGCATGAGGAAAGAGAGGAAAACTTTGTTTTGTTCAGGTAAAATCCAAGGGCATAGAATTAAGTTAGGGAAAGGATCAATGGCTTGGATTAAATGAACCCATTAACAAAGCCTTACACTTAGTTTTTTTACTCTCATTGTGTGGAATGTTCAAGCACCTCCTTTCTTCTCCAACAACTGTGAAGAACTAAAGAGAGAACACAAAAACACCTCTTTTGTTTCCTCTCAAAACCATGGGTTTCTAGGGAGAGAACTCAAAAAAAAAAAAAAACAAATTTCTCACAACAACACCCAATTTTTCTTACATAGAATTCTTCCTCACAAGTCCTCATACAACATATCCAAAAATTAAGCCAAGAGGAGAAGTTATGCCTAGTGAACAAAGGGGAACCGGAAACTGAAATGGAAGGGACTCTCTCCAAAATTTCAGCAGCACATTTTTAGGTAAGGACCCTCTCATATACTAGTGTATCATATTATGTTTTGGAGTCAAGAAGGGCAACTTTCCTTAATGAATGTTGTGTTTGGCCGAGAGTTAGGTAAGAAGGAAGGGAGAAAATCCAGCTTGAAGGAGTAAAAGTGTGAGCTGCACTTAGGTTGTGGTTATGCAGAAATTACAGCAAGCAGCTGTGAGTTTGGAGTAAGGAAAAAACCAAGGATTGAAGGAGGTATGCGTATCAAACTTTGCTGGAAAGTTTCTGCAGGCATAGTATAATGTTTGGCATGATTCGGTAACTTGGAACCTAGGTAGAACACAAGGAAATGTGTGCAGAAAAATAAGATTGGTGTTTGGCCGAAAATGGAATGCATTCTATGTAATATTGTGTGCTAAATTTTAATGCAATATTTATGAAAATATGTGTGTGTGCGTGTGTGTTGGTTGAAATGAGGATAAAAGATGTGCAGAAAGTTGTTTGTGTTTGGCCAAGAATGGGGGAAATGAAAGGTTGCTTTAAACATAGAACTTAAAGATTTTAGTAAAACAGGACCTAGTTGCAATCTTTTTATCATAACTTTTTCTGCACAAATGCAAATTAAGTGATGCTTTCTGCATATGAAACTAGACTTCAAGGGCTTTAAAATGACATATAATTCATGGAATTCAGATGAGCATCGAAATTTTAATGATTTTTCAAAATGAGTTCTGCAGAAACATGCTCTATTTTGCCCGGTTCTGTCCGTGACTTCATTGTGATTTTGAGGTGTCTTCTGATCTAACCCAACCTAAACCCTATATATGAAATTTGTAGATCTATGTCTTATCTTTAATTTGAGATAAGAATCGTGTGACTTGGATATGTGTGGCGGAAGTTACAGCCAGTTTTCCAAGACTGCGCATGTTAGAAATTATGCAGTCAAGATCACCTAGAATAAAGTTCCATGTCCTTGTGTAATTGAAGTAGAATTCAGTTGTTTTATGGTTAGCTTTAAGTGAAAACCTGAGGTTTTAAAATCTAAGAATGTTAGTTCAAGAGCAATGATTTACTTAAGACCATGTTAGGTTTTAAATTGCCAATGTTTATGATATATAATGTGTATTCGCAGACTACATTACGTAGTTTTGGAAAGGGAGCATTTGGTGTGTTGTTGTGAAGAAGTGGACAACGTATGTCTATATTAGGTGTCCAACTAGGATGCCCTAGACTTTGATCGTAGATGAAGATCGATTTTATAACATGTATTATGTATTGCCATTGTTATGTCATGATTGAACGAGGGAAGCACATTTCTATGCATTGCGGTGCATTGAGGGAGTGACATACCTTCCCGTATGCTGTGAATAGGACTAAGATGCTGTGTTATTGATTGATAAAAACTTCATGTTTTATCGCTTTTCAATTTGCATACCTTATAAATGTGATATTTAAACTATGTTTTACAAATGTTTTTTTTGTGATCATTGGAGTGTCTTAAATGTTTGATTTATATGATATGCATCCATAATTTATGTGAAATGATATTGTGTCATTCTTTGAGAACCTGATGTGATTTTTATGCTTCTATGGCATTGGCACGTGATTTAAAATGAATTGATGAAATATGTGTGCCAGATGGTTACTTGTGATATTGATGTCCTTGATAAACTACCGTAGCTATGAAGGGCTTTGGTAGAGGCACCCATTGTGTCCGGATATGCTTCTGCTGGAGATGTCCCCCAAATACCATGCGTATAGTTGCGGCCGGATGAACCATATCGGGAAGGACGTGTGTTACGCCACTGTCTAGTTCCGGAAAGATTCTATATATGATTAATTATATACGTGCATGTAGACATGGACTAACCATTTTGTACCCTCAAGGGGAGGGAATGTGCTTTGCTATTATCTATCACTTGGTGAAATTCATGGCCAACGTTGGGGTAGAGAGCTACATATTTTTTTACATATACTTACATACGAAAACCCCCAATGCGCCCACCATTGGTCACGGTAGACCATTGCTAGGGAATGTTTTATTGGCAAGCTCTAATTAATTTCGAAATATTAATGGATGCATATTGATATTATGATTGCATGATATACGATCACGTGTTTCATGGAAATGCCATGCTTGATTTGTAATGATATTAAGTTTCAAACTGTGCTTTGACACTCCGTGTTGACCCCTGTGATTGATAACATAATGTCGATCCTCTCACTCACTGAGTATTTTTCTCATAAATATTTACCCCTCACTTTTTCATTATTATAGAGATAGATAGACTGTGAGACATGTCGAGAGACATTCGACACCACTTGGCATTTATTTAGATGTATCGGACTTAGGTATGGTACTAACCACTGTTCCGTGAGGAAGTTGGATAAATGTGTATGTTTGAGGTTTATGAAATGACCATTTTACATTTATAGGATGACTGCAATAATGAATGTAATAATGTAATTTGAAAAACTCGGATATGTTGTATATTATGCATTGAGGCAAAACATTGCATTTTTATAATCATTTACTTAGGAAATTATATTTATAAGAGAAATAGGTTTTAAACATGTTTGCATAGGTGATGATGATAGCCTTGTGGTGTCCCGGTATGTGGAGAGGTTTTCCTGTATGTCGAGATATTGCAGCAGTTGTCGCGTGCTTGATCTGAGAGTCGGGGCATGACAAGTTTTGGGGGCTTTCTTCTTGGGATTTAAAGTGCTATATATAGAGATTATACAACATATTTTACAAAGAAATTTTGAGGTGTTGGGAGTCAGATATTAGATCTCAAAGTATACTGAAAATTAGAATCTGGAACTGTGATTTTCCTTTGTTGACTGGTTCTGAAGGGGTTTTGAGAGCCATATATCAACTCGATACAAAAGAGCTTTAGATGCAACTTGAAGTGGACTTTAAAGAGCTATAATCAATATTTGTTCTTATTCTTTTACAGAGTTTAATGGAGTTTTGAGTTGAGAGAAAACAAAATCCAAAAACGCCTACTTGATCACAAAGTTCTAACAACTTATTTTGCATTCCTACTGTCAGATCAGTTTTTTCACTTTTGTAACCTCTGTTTGAATTTTTGTATAGACTCACAAGTCTAAGGGGAGTGTGAGAAACATTCTCTTGGGTTGATAGGCTAGACGTAAGAGAGTTTAAATTAAGTGAGTGTAGGATTAAGTCATCTTCAAGGGAGAAGGTGCAGATTGTCTACAACTTGGCATTGTACTGATTTTGTAACTCTCATCGCATAATGGAAACTAGTTATCACTGGACCTTGGCTTGCTGAGCTGGAAGAGTGGAAGTAGGCACAAGATCAAATCACTATAAATCGGGCTTGATACCTCTATCATTTCTCTTTATTTTTCTGCATTTGTATATACTTGCATTTACATATTCCATCTAATTTGGTCTTAGGTTTTAAGTTAGATTTTAAGTGGAGTAAAATCTACAAATTGAAGCCAACCAATTCAACCCCCCTTCTTGGTTGCATAGGGACCAACAAAGACATTGATTCCTTCATAATTGTTAGAAAGTTAATCATAAGTTGGAAAAATTGCCAAAATGAATGTGGAAAGCCTATCGTTAAAAAAAGCTTGCTTGGCAAATGAAACTAAGCTTAAATGATGAAAAATTTGGGGAAAAGGTGAAAAGAACATGGCTAATAAATAATTGTTGGGTTTTTACCTATAAATAGGCTAGCAGAATTGAGGAGGTCGAAAACCAAAAATACAATTCACTAGCATTATCTTTTATTTCAGTTTTATTTCTTTGTTCAGTTTATCTTAAGTTCTAACCTATCTTTTCTCTAATCCTTGCATTTCGATTAATGCATTTTCATATACCTTTATTGCTTTTTTTCAATCATTTTACATGCTGCTTTATCTTCTTGTCGTGTTATTCCCTTAATCAATCCTTCAGCCGACTTATTTATTAGAAGTGGCTTTCTTTGGTTATCCTCGGAACCCACTTGCCAATAAACAAAGTCTCTTATGGTTCCGATCGTTTGAGCGAAGGGAGTCAAAGGTTGGATGATTTAGTACTCGTTTATTTTTGGGTACTTATGCTAGAGAATAGAAGAAGGGTGACTTCAATCTCTAATTTAATTGAAGGAAAATAAAATATCACTAAGAGAGTGTTTGTTACAATAGTTAGAAGTGATTTTAATTGTTGGCTTTTTCAATGATTAAAAATGGAATTTGGTGACCCAGCTGATAGCTAATAAAATCCCAACTAATAATCCAAAAAAATGCAAAAGGTTATCAATTATTCAAAATAAATTTTGACTCTTCAAAAGTTATTTTTATATGCTAGAGAAAATTTCTTAGTTTAAGAACTTTATCCTCAGTTCACAAATTAGTCCCTAAATTTCAAAATGCTTCAAGGGAGTCCTTAAACTTTCAAAAGTGCCATTGATTGGTCTCTCCATTAGCGATCGAGCCTGATTGTCTATTAACTACTGATGTGAACTGACATGACAAATGAGTTAGATGTACAGATACTGATGTGGCAGTGCCAAGTCATCACCTCAAAATACCTTATACTACCAAATCACCAATGTATTGAGATAGCACTGCCATGTCATCAAGTAAGGGGCATTATGGTCTTTTAATGTTCATGTTTTTATTTTGCTTCCAACACAATTTTTGTTATCGAAGATATGATAAAAAATTTAATTATGCATAATTTTTTATATTGAAAATATATATCAATTATAATTTTTGTTTTTTAAATTTTTTTAATGTAAAAACAATTTTTTATTTGAGTGATTTTGTTTTTGAAAACAATAATTGAAATTTAAAAAAAAATTAGGATTAGGTTGTAGGTTTGATGAAACTCTAGAATTCTGGAAAAGGTCCTTTACCGTGAGGTGGTTGTTGGAAGGTTGCTTCGCTACAGGAATGTCTCCACTATTTGCCAGCTAGCTTGCAAATGGAATGAGATGATTCCTCCTTGGGTTCAAGAAAAATCAGAGAAGCAACAGCAGAGTCGTTGAGGTCTATCAAACTGATTATTTTTTTGCTTCAATCTCCTTTTTTCGCATATTTAGATTTTGAATCACGAATTAACCAATGCTAGAGAAAATGTCAATCTTCAAAAGATCAAGATTGAGAAAGAGAGAGAGTACCCCGACTATTGGGGGCATCCTTTGATTTCTGGCAGTGGATCGACAAGGATAACAGTGGCTGATGATGAAAGAGGATGCAGCTTGGGATTTGCAAGAGAGGGGAGAGAGAGCAAATAGAGATAGAGAGAGAGAGAGAGATCGTGACGGGAAAACGGGAATGGCCTTCGACCAGCTAATGGTTGGTCTACTCCCAATGGAGGCTTGCTGATGGAGATGGCAACGGAGGGTGGTGATGTCACGTCATTTCCTAGAAAGGGGAGGAAGAGAGCGATGAGAAAGAGAAAGAAAGAGAAATGGGGAGGGGAGAGGTGACATTATTCACAACCTAGCGCCACTTTCCTTCAAAACCCAAGGTCTGCACTTTTTTTACTGGAATCACTTCCTGAAGTCGCAAGTGCCACGTCAGCACATTGATGATGTGGTAGTATTAAGTGTTTTGGCATGATGACTTGATACTGCTACGTTAGCATCCGTACATTCAGTTTATTTGCACGTTAATCTATGTGAACAGTTAACAGATAATTTGCCTCTGTCACTAATGGAGAGATTAATCAATGGCACTTTTGGAAGTTTGAAAACTTTTCTAAAATATTTTAAAATCCAGAGATTAATTTATGAACTGATGGTAAAATTCAGGAACTAAGTAATTAACTTCCTCTTGAATGTTATTGTATTGGGTACTTTGATTATGGCGTTAAAAGAGTGTCATGATAGCTTTGATTTATTTTGGGCCAATATAATTGCATAACGGTTTTGTGTTCGATCGAATGCATCTCTCGAAAGGGTTTTATTTTAATTTATATAATTAATGACCGACTAGTAGTCTCCGTAAAAAAACTGATCTTTTTCCAATATTACTTCAAGTCAGAACAAAAAAGCAAATCAAAGTATCACATAAATCTGCAAAGATGCCCTCATCTCTCACTTCTGTCCCCCCTGCAATACCGAAAGTTTTTAACGGTCACGATCATCTACTTGGCTTCCCAACCAAATTTAAGGGAGATAGAGTGAGAGAGAGTAAGGGGGTTTGGAGTAGGGGGTGACCAAGGCCCAGGAACCGTCAGTTTTGATTCATCATCCATCAAAACTGACACTGAATCCCTTATTGATGGTTCCGATTTTAGTTTCTCATGATTCGATTCTAGTTCTAGAACTGAAGACTTCAATTCATTATCCACTGGAGTCAAAATTAAACCACTTATCGACAGTTTCAATTCTGATTCCAGTTTCTCACTAGGTTCTAGTTCGAACCATTTGAAACCAAAATTTAAATTTTTTAATTTCAATTCTCTTATCCCTTTAATAGGTTGATTTGACTATTTTATTTTTCAATTCATTACCCAATCGACTTATATTAATTTAGATTATTTTGTGTTTAAATTTTGTTTAAAATCAAGTTTTGCATATGTACTTTGGTTTAACTCGATTTATTTGTTCTATATAACTCTTTAAATCAAACATTTATCGTAAAAATATGTTTATCAAAATATATTTGGTCAACAAATTCATATTACCAAATGAAAAATATATATATATATATATATTATTCTTATAAGTACAATATATCATATATTTAATTTTTTATTTTTACAATTAAAAAAAGAAAAAAAAAGTGTTTGAACTTAATTTATATAAATTAAGTTATTTACATATTCTTTTGGGGTTTAAAGAAATCAAAGATTTGGTTCCGATTTTAACCCCAAAAAAAAAGGATTCGGTTCTGATTTAGGTTCAGATTTTGGTCCGGTTCTGGTTCGATTTTGGTATTGATTTTTTAAAATCAGGAACCAGAACCGAATCATAAGTTTCCAGTTTTGATTCTACTTTGATTTTTGGATAAGTGATTCCGGTTCGGCTCACAATTCGAGCCAAAATGTGGTCACCCCTTGGTTGGAGCACCTAGAGGGAAACGTATTTTTTTTTTTTTTGGGAAAATTTTCCAGGTCTTTATGAAGTTTTCTCTTACAAACACAATTTAAAAATGTTAAAGTTAGTTCAATTGAGATTATATGTAATTTTATAATATCAGAAATTATTCTTATAATTTCAATTTCAATTGAGATAAAAAATGTTAAAGTTAGTTCAATTTACAAAATTTTATAATTTCTATAAAAATTTTAACTCAATTTAAAAGATATTATACATTAAATAATACAAATTACTTAATAGATATTTTTTAGATATAAACCACCGGTATGAGGTAACAATGTTAGGAGTGACTAAATTCGGCTCGAACAAATTTCTCAAACACTGCTAAATGATTTCTCAAACACTATTAAAAGGGTTTATTAATTTATGTCTATTAGTGTTTTAAAATAAGTGCTACCATTGTTACCTCACCGATTTGAAGAGGTTTTCCAAGAGAAAAAGTGTGGTGATAGGACTAGGGGTGAGCATTAGGTTAAATCGTAAGTGCAATAATCAAAATTAGAATAATTAATTTAATTAATTTATATAATTTTTAAAACCATAATCTAACCAAATAAATTAAAAATCGACAATTCATTTGACCAAATTAAACAGTTAATTCGGTTCGCTTATCTAAATTAACCGAATTTTTGAAATTTTTTACTATAAAAGATTTTTAAGTAAGATTGTTTTTTATTCATATCTATATAAACGTAATATATATCATTCATATCAACATCTGATTTTAAGCAGTAATTTTAAAATTCAAAATTCATTTTTAACTTTAATTCACCAAATATAACAATAATAACAATCTGTATTTTGATCCCAAACTCTGGGATCAGCCATTGAAGAGACAAATATAAGTTAGAAAGAAAAAATAAAATAATAAAATAAAATAAAAAATTTTATAAACTTAATTCACCAAATGTCAGTTTAAAATTTAAAATTTAAAATTCAAATAAACTATATTTTAGGAGCAGAAAAGAAGTGAAATAGGAGGAGAGAGAGAGATCTGAGTGATAGTCTTAAATTTGAGAGTAAAAAAGTCATAAAATGTACTGGACATTAAAAATTTGAAACTAGAAAAGTGGAAACTAAAAGTTTTCCATTAATTGTGTATTTTTTACTATATTAGTTTTAATTTTTTTGGTTTTTCTTTTAATTTTTAATTATATTATTATAATAATGTTTATATAAATAAAAATTATCCAAATATATATATAATATTTTTAATTTGTTCGATTAATTCGATTTGGCCGAAATAAAAGTTGTTAAAACTGATAATTGTTCAAATAAACCAAATTAAAATTCGATTTTACCGAAAATCAAACTAAATACATAATAAACCACCCAAAATGTAAATATACGGTTTAGTGAAAACGGTTTATTTTTTTATTTTTTTATTTTAACTGAATAGTGTTCACCCCTACACGGAATCTATTAGGAAAGAGAGGGGAGGTAATAGTTAATTAATAGAATTATCTTGAATTTAAATATTTTAAGTTGATGATTTGTATGTATCCTTTATTTTTTTTTTGTTACAATAAAAATTTGCTTATTTGTGTGTCCGTAAATTATTTAACATAAAAAGAAAAATCATTGATGATGTTTTTGGAATATAGAAGTCAATAATGGTTTTGTTATGAGACAATTTTGTTTGCTTAAAATGAATTTTCAGTTCTACATGGCACATTAACATTTTCAAATATCTTCCTTATTGAAATGCAAGTTCAAAGTTATGTAAACAATTAAGCTTTTCCTTCCCTTTTGCATAGAAACTTAATTTGGTTTTTTTTAAAAAAAAAAAAAAATCGATATATGTGCAAATAGATGATCTATAAATTTTGCTAAGACATGATCCAAACATCAGTCAATGCGGTATCCGGATGCCTGAAACCCGACAAGCCACCCATAGTCCCGAAGGGTCTAGCCCCTTCGAACCACGAACATATTGATTCGGATAGAGTGATTGATCCGCAGAGGTATTCAGTAAGACTGAATGCCTACCTCTTATATCTAATCAATGACTACCGAATATTAAAGGAATTGAGCACCTGTATTCCCAATCGGTAACACTTAATTGAATCTCACCTTGACTAAACTTTCTATTTTAGTATGAAACGTATCCCCTGGATAAGGAAGGGAATCCTTGATAATCTAATCAATACAGAAAAAAATCTCCCAGTATAATTGAATTTCCTAAATTATAACGAATTCGAATCTTTGATGTTTGGGATCAGAAATCCTCGGATCACCCTATAAGGAAATTAGGATTACAACGCCCCGAGATCATACGACTCTAGAGGGATATCGTATAAAAGCTATCAATACATCAACCCAAATAAGTTCTCTAGACTCAACACAAAACACAAAAAAGTTACAAGGAGATCCATCCTCCCTTTTTCTCTATCTGTTTATCCATTCGAAAACCGTTCTTTCTAACTTGAGCGTTGGAATCTCCCCCATTAGAGTACCCTTCGGCAGTCTTTTACAAATTTCAAACCTCTTTATTAAGCCCATTTGAATCACAAGAAACTGGATCTGTGAAGCCAAGACCCATTTTCAACAGATTAGCACCGTCTGTGGGAAATAGACTAATCATCAGTCTTTCTCACCAACTTTCTATCACTAAACGAAACATGACTATAGTCAAGAGAATGTGGCCAATCATCGGATTCGACGACGATGATTTGATCAGAGTCAACCCTAGTCATAATGATCCTCTAGTCATTACTATCAAAATGGAGTCTCATACGGTAAAAAGGGTCCTTGTCGACTAAGACGTAGATTGTGACATCCTTACTTGAGACGCTTTCCATCGAATGGGTTTCAATTCCTCACACCTTCAACCCCTAACCGGATCCCTCAAGGGATTATTTGACGAATTCATCTATCCAGAGGGAACCATTTACTTCACTGTGACTTTAGGGACCCCTTTAACCACGCAACTGTCAAAGCCACCTTCCATGTGGTGAAACTATTCTCTTCGTATAACGCCATCCTCGGTCGATTGAGTCTGGACGAATTTTAAGCACTACCTAATAGTAGACACATGAAGATGAAGTTTAGAATATCGGAAGGGATCGTTACTATCTGTAATGATCCTGATCCCTACACTTTCTTCATTTACATAGACGTGCTGTAAAACTTTCCAATCGATACCCTAGAACTTAGAGGCTACATCGAACCAACGAACAAACCAGAACAAAGAGAAGAGATAATTGAGATTCCTCTGACTGATGATTCCAATCAAACTATTCAGATTGGGGTTGGGTTATTTGTGCCCTTACGAAAAGCTATTATCAACTGCTTACAATGGTACTCCAAAGTTTTCGATTGGTCCTTTGAGGACATGCTTGGCATCAATCCGTCAGTCGTCGTTCATAAATTAACCGTAAACTTCGACTACAAGCCAGTTAAATAGAAGAAGAGGGTGTTTACCCTCGAATGCTAGTGAGCCATTCAAGAAGAGGTTCAAAAGTTACTAACCATCGAGTTCATTCGTGAAGTCAAGTATCCCGAATGGCTAGCCAATATAGTCCTGGTAAAGAAGGCTAACGGTCAATGGAAGATGTGTGTAGACTTCACAGATCTCAACAAAGTATATCCAAAAAATTAGTTATCCTCTCCCGAACATCGACAAACTGGTGGATAATTATTCAGATCATCAACTCTTAAGTTTCATGGATACTTACTTAGGGTATAATCAGATATGAATGATGCCTAAAGACGAAAAGAAGACGAGTTTCATCACTAAGTTCGGTATATGTTGTTACTGAGTCAAGCCTTTCGGTCTGAAAATGCGAGAGCAACCTTCTAACGGTTGAATAATGAAATCTTTAAAAGTCCGCTTGGCTGAAATATAGAAGCGTACGTAGTTGCATACTTGTAAAAAGAACTAATGTTGAAACTCATATTGCTGACCTTGAGGAGACCTTTTAGATGTTAAAACGCTATAACATGTGACTGAATCCAGTTAAGTCTACTTTCAGTATCGCGTTGGACAAATTTTTGGGCTTTATAATCACCAATCGCAGGATTGAGACAAATCTCGAGAAGATACAAGCTATCTTGGACATGTTGCCGTCTCAAACATAGAAGGAGGTACAGCGGCTTACCGGTTAGATAGCAGCTCTAAATCGATTTATGTCAAAAGTTGGGAAAAAGTACAACTCTATGTTCGACGCTCTAAAGAGAACTTAACGGTTTGCATGGACCCCTGAGTGTCCAACAGTCTTCGAACAGCTTAAAGAATATCTTATAACTCCTTTGTTGCTCTCTTGACTGATTTCTGGTGAGAAACTTTACCTTTATCTCTCTATTTTCGATCAGGCATTTTACTCTGTCTTTGTAAGATAGGACTCAACTGTTCAGAAGCCGATCTATTACATCAGCCGAATACTCAAAAAAATCGAAATTAATTATTGACCGATCGAGGAGATAGCATATGCACTAGTCATTTTGGTAGACGACTTCGGCCATACGTTCAAGTTCATACCATCGTGGTGCATACCGACCAGCTATTGAAACAAATCTTTTAAAAGAGAGACATCTCTGGCCATTTAATCAAATGGAGTATTGAATTGGGTGAATTTGACATCTAATATCAATCTTGACCAGTGATCAAAGGCCAAGCCTTAGCCAACTTCTTTCTTGAATGCACCCTCCTGGTTATAGGTATACCCAAGTTCACTGACAGTCCTAAGAAATGGTTATCACTAGACTGGACTATACATATTGATGGATCCTCAAACTCTTCGAGTAGTGATGCTGAGCTCATACTAATGGGTTCGGAAAACTTTAAATTGGAATATGCCCTCCATTTCGACTTTAAAGCCACCAACAACCAAGCTGAGTATGAAACCTTGTTGACGGGACTCCTAATCATAGCCAATATGAGAGCCCAAGGTGTTCGGGTATTTACCGATAGCCAACTGGTAGTCAAGTAGATTGAAGGGGTCTATGAGACTAAAGACTCGACTATAGCCAAATATATAAATAAGTTGCGCGAGACGATAGCAAGGCTGGATAGAGTCAACATTCAACTAATCAAGCTTTCTAAGTTGGCCAACTTAATTTCAGTTGCTTTTAGCCAAACGGTCTACATCGAAATTTTGTCATACCCTAGTATCGATGAGCCTAAAAGGGTCCTAGTAACGGACCAGCCCCCTAGTTGGAAAGACCCAATCGAAATATATTTGAGAGATGACCAACTACTCGACTTGTCGCTGGATGCAGCTAAACTAAAGCGAAAGGCCATCCATTATGCAATCATTGATGGAAGACTGTACTAAAAGTCTTTCACTCATCCCTATTTGAGATGCCTGACTCTGAAAGAGGGAAACTATGTTCTTAGGGAGATCCATAAAGGGATATGTGGTTGCCACCTAGAGGCTCGAAGCCTAGTCCTCAAAACTTTACAATAAGGGTACTATTAATTGACCATGAAGATCGATTCGAATGATTATGTCAAAAAGTACGACAAGTGCCAATGATTCTCTTCGGTTCCATGAATGCTTTCCGTCGAGCTTAGCCCCATAACGGGACCATGGCCAATCGCCCAATAGGGAATGGATATCCTCAGACTGTTCCTACCAACTACCGGACAGAGAAAATTTCTCATAATGGATATAGATTATTTTACTAAGTGGGTAAACCTCTAGCCCAGATAACAGTAACTAAGGCCCAGTCATTCGCATGGACTCACATAATCACTTGGTTCGACAAACCTCATGTTTTTATCACAGACAATGGAAAACAATTTGATAATGCTAACTTCTAAGAGTTCTGTATAAAGCTAGAGATCGACCATCGATTTTCATTGGTAGCTCATCCATAGACTAATGGACTCATAAAGATAACCAACAGAATGATCCTCCAAGAACTAAAGACCATGATAGATGAAGTTAAAGGATGATAGGTAGATGAACTCTATACCATCCTTTAGTTATACTGTACCACACCCAGATGGGCAACTGGAGAGACTCCATTCAGCTTAACGTATGGAAGTGAAGCTATCATACCAGTGGAGATCAGGATCCACTTACTCTGGGTGACCCAGTATGATTTCGAACAAGATGAATCTGTCTTGCATGAATGCCTAGACCTATTCCCCGAACTACGGGAATCCATATCCACTCGAATGGTTGCATATCAGCAAAAAATGTCACAATATTACAATCAGCGAGTCAGAAGTTTAAACCAGATGATCTGGTGCTAAGGAAAGCGGAAGCTACTGGCCAACTCTAACCCGAGGGCAAACTAGCCCCCAACTTGGAAGGCTCATATCAGATATGCTCTATGGTTTATCCGAGGGCTTATCCCTTTAATAACCTAGACGAATCGACTATGCTCTAGACTTAGAATGTAGAGAACCTGTAGATCTACTATCAGTAAGTCGTACCGTTTCTTCTTTGACAAAGGTATCTCCTATCGAGTAAACCCCTCATGATTTTCCTACCAATAGTTCTATCATTTGATTCTTAACGAGTTGTTACCTACTGAAGGGATCTATCTCCCCAAACGGGCCTTAGCCACCTTATTCTATCGAAGGGATTTATCTCCCTGAATGGGCCTTAGCTGCCTTGTCTTACTGAAGGGATCTATCTCTCCGATTAGGCCTAAACCACCATATCCTACCGAATGGATCTATCTCCCCGAATGGGTCTCAGTCGTCCTATCCTACCGAAAGGATCTACCCCATGAATAGGTCTCTGTCACTTTGTCCAAACAAAAGAATCTAATTCCTTGAGTAGACCTTGGTCGAAAGAACTTGTACTATCATTTGAGTCCATATCAATAGATAGACAACATATTCCATCAATCAGGAGTGCCTGAGTATAACACCCAACTTCTTCCACACAAATGGGTCGATCACATAAGTAGCTCGACATACGAAAGAAATTCCGATAGACACAACAAATGACAAGTAAGTGGAGTAAATCTCTTTTATTTCCATATGACAAATTCATATTCGATTACATGAGTAAATACATTTTACAATTCTCTTAGTCAGACCGATTACATCAAAAGAAACATATAAATGGCTATATCATCTTAATTGTTCGACAACATTAGAGAGCACAAAAATTGTAAAAAGAGAAATAATGAAAAATAATATGCAGCCCTACTGATATGATAGGACTGCCAAAAGGGGGATAAACCGATCGGGAAGGAGTTCAGAGGATGCATTAGAATATCATCACACTTTCTTCTATCTCCTAGCACCCAACACACAATCGGTACGCCTAGCCACCCTGTCACATCCCGATCCTCGATCTGAGGCCGTGAACAGCCGTCCGTTACCCCGTATGCTGTCCATCACAGGACACTCATACCAAGGCAATGAAGGCTAAAACAATCACCTGCTCAAAACTGTTTAAATCCTGTTTTTCCTTAAAAACATCATTTCCCAAGCAAAAAATGTAAAAACGCAAGAAAATGCCTCAATGCATAATTATACAACACTGGTGAGAGTTTCGATAATATTACATAACCAAATTACAGTCATTCCAATATAAGTATACAATGGTCATTCTATAGACCTCAAATGTGCATCATTATCATCAAATGCATCACTGCGGAAGTATAACTGGTTCCATACCCAAATCCCAATGTTACCAAATAAAGTCAAGTGTGTCGAGCTCTCTCGACACGTCTTCCTGCCAATTTTATAACTGTAATCAAGGAAAAGTGAGGGCTGAATATTATGAGAAAATACTTAGTGAGTGAGGGAATCGATAATATGTTCTCAATAATAAATGTGAACAAGGAGTGTCAAAGTGCATTGCAAAATCCATAATGATATCAAAACCAAACATGTCATTTCCAAAAATCAAGTGATCACATATCACACATTATAGTATCAAAATATGCATCCATTTACATTTTCGAAATCATTTAGAACTACCAAGAAAACAACCCCGATAAAGGTCTATCTCGACCAATGACGGGCGCATTGGGATTTTTTCATATGCAAGTATATAAAATTAGCTCTCTATCCCAACGTTGGCATATACAAGCAACTCCCAATACTAGACTGCTTATTAATGACGGACCTCCCCATTACAATGGTTCAACTGGGCCCATACAGATATCACAATCATATCATCAACCATGTATAGAATCCTGCCCGGTGCTAGACAGTGGCATCACATATGTCCTCCCCGATATGGTTTAACCAGCCACAACTATACAACACTGACGTTTGGGGATGCCTTCTATAGAAACGTATCCGAACACAATAGATGCTTCTACAAAAGTCCTTCGTAGCTACAGAAATCCATCAAGGATATATCATCATATCATCATATCTCAAAGTAGGCATCCGGCCCACATATATCATTAAATCATATCAAATCCGTGTGCCAATATATTTTATCAAATCATTTTAAATCAGTGTGCCAATGCAATGGTAGCATATAAAACAGATCAAGTTCCCAAATAGTGGCACAATGTTATTTCAACACAAACCATGGATGTATAATATTCGAATCAACTTATTTGAAACACTCCAATGAATCACAAAAGAATAATTATAAAACGTAGCCCAAATCATATACTTCCACACATACCATCAAAACATATCATTTGAAAAGCCATAAAATATGAATTTGTTCAATCAAAAACATAGTATCAAAATCCTACTCACAATATACGGGAGGGTATGTCACTCCTTGAAAATACCACAATGTATTGAAAATGTGTTCCCCTCGATCGATCAAAAAATGTATCACCACAATGGCAAATACATATATATATATATACATATAAGTGTCATTACCATTGATAAGTTCAATGTTATATTTTATTTTATCTAACCCATCATCTAGGATCAAAGCCTATGCTATCACAAATAGGCTCCAAATGTACACATACACCGTCTCCTTTTCAATCACCAACCCGACAACTTCAATTACACACTTTCAAAGGTTCACAGTGTTCATATCCATCCTTTATACTCCAAACCACTTACCAACTAACACATAATTTTGTCACCATACTTAGTACACCTATGCTAACTATAAAACAACAATTATTAACATTTTTAGCCTATGTCTACTTCAATTACACAAAGACATAAGGATTCATTCTAAGAAATTTTGACTGCAAAATTTCAAATCTGCGCAGTCATCGAAAACAAGCTGTAATTTTCACCACACATATCCAAATCACATGATTTTTATCTCAAATTAAAGATAAGACATAGTTTACAAATTTCAAAACTAGGGCTCAGGTTGATTCAGACCAGAAGATACCTCAAAATTGAGAACAATTCCACGGCCAAAATAGGACAAAATAGGGTATTTCTCTGCAAAACATCTAATTTTGAAAAATCATTAAAAATCCAATTCTCTTCAGAATTCAACGAATCATATCTCATTTTAAAGATATAGAAGTATAGTTTCATATGCAGAAAGCTTCACTAAATTTTCATTTGTGTAGGAAAAGTTATGACAGAAAGATCATAGCTAGGTTAGAATTCCCTATTTTGTAGAAATTTAGAGTTTCAATGTTTAAATCAAATCTTTCCTTCCTCTTTTAAATTTAGACCACCAGACCTAGTGTTCAACATGATTTCTATGATGATTAAGATCTTAAAACCATGGACTTATGACTTACCTTGAACTAGATTCAAGGGTTTCTTAAAAATAACTAACCAAATCATCACAAGTCCTTAACCAAACACAAGATCTAAAAATTTCAGCAAGGTGTAGGGTTTGTTTTACCTTAGATCTTGTTGTCTCAAGTCCAAACAAGACTTCTCATCAAAGATCTTTCTCCCTTCCTTCCTCCAAAGTTTCGGCCTCCCTAGATCCAATAAGAAATCCTTCTTATTTTGGCTTCAAATCAACATATGTTAGAGTAGAGACAATGAGGAAATTTTTTTACCTAAATAGGTTGAAGGAGACTTGAAGAAATCTTTGGATTTCTTCACTTGAAGGTCATGGTTCCCCTCTAGATTCACCAAGCTAGACTTCTCCTTTGATTCTTGTTTTTGGATATGTTGTTCTAGGGGGTGAGAGTGTTGGATTTATGTAAAAATATTGAGTGTTGTTTGGAGAAATCAATTTCTCCGTTAAGCTAGGCTTCACGGTTTTGAGAGAAATGGAGAGGCTTTTCTTGTTTTCCTTCTTGGCTTCTAATGGTTTGAAGAATAGTGGAGGCTAGGGTTTTCAAGTCTCATTTATTTTACTCAAATCAATCTCAACCATCTAATGTTTAAAAATTAATTTTATCCCTTGGATTACATTTAATAAAACAAGACTATTCTCTGTTTCTCTCCCCCTTCTCTCCCACGGTTTTCCCTCTCTCATTCTCTAGAGCACTTGTTTAATTTTTAGGTTTAGAGAAATCAATTGTTACTTTGCTTCCTTTTTAGCCCTTGATTTATTCATCAACAATTTCTCACCATTGGATCATTTTACCAATAAATTTTTATTTTTTTCTTTTTACTTCCTAATTTTCTCTATAAGGTTCCTTCACTCTCTACAACTCACACTCTAATTTAATGTGTGGGTTCTACCATCAAGATCCTAAGGCTCTCATTGGTCCATCATGACACAAGCACCTCACCACCTTAGGATTAAAATCTCCCAAAGTCAAACATTTCAACCACCTTATGTTCACACTTGTTCACACTTGTTTCACCATTGGGCCAATCACATTTCTTCCTCTCTCTACACTTGTTCAATTAGAGTTTTAGGAGAATAGAATTAGTAGATTAATTCTAGATTATTAAAAATTGTAAACAAGCCCCTTAACCTTTGAAAATTCCATTTTGATCCCAAAATTTATCATAATTGCACACTGACCCTTGACCTCATATTAGGTCTAACTAAAGTCATCTCACATCGAAATATAGTCATTTAGTCTTTCGGGTGCCCTCTATCCCAAATTAGGGTTTTCGGGTCTTTTTTTCAAAAATTTGCGGATTTAGCTTCCTGAAGCAAGTTTTACTCTGATTTACCTTAATTTGAGGTTCTTATACACTCTAGAGTTATTTTGATTATCTTTGGACCATGGATGGGTTATTTTGAAAAATTTTTGTTTCCGACGATTTGAACTGAAATCTTTCCTGGAGTGGCTTTAACGGAAAAATTTCTTAGTGGATTTTCTATATAAAAGCATGTGAGATCTCATATATGAAATGAAGAGTAGTACAAGAATGAGTACACCGAGATATCGATGTTACACACCCAACTCGGAAGGAAATTCTTTTCTTAAATCCGAGTCAGGGACCCTGACGGGAACCTGGATAAAACCCATCTCGACATTCAGATACCGAATGGCATGACGAGCCTTCATACCAACAGAAGTAACTCATGCTACCATGCTTTGCAAATCCATAGCGTCCTTTTGAAGACCCTACATGGAAGACAACTCTCATAAGGAGAAAATCCTCAGGCTTGAAGAAACTCGCTGAAGTAATGCAAAGTCCCATTGTCCCTCTTTATAGACATAAAGAAATCTCTTCAAAAATTTTGCGCAGTTGAAATGTTTCTCTGAAAAGCATGCGAATGAAGTAAAAGGGTTTATATCACCTCACCTTCTTGCACCACACTAATTTTGAGTTGAATCAAGTAGAAGGTGGGATGCATTAATATCGGTGAGAGACAGAATGGTTGAGGCAAAATGGGGACTTATATCCCATCCATTTTAATTTCTTATCAGTTGCAGATGATTCATATGATCTCAAGAGACACATGTCGCAAGCTTTTAGGCCTTTCTAATTTCTCGAGAAGCGAACTTCACTTATGGCTCCTCTTCTATAAATTGACATCATGAGTTGGGGGCAAATAATGAGACATGATCCAAATACTAGTTAGTGCAGTATCCGGGTGCCCAAAACCCGACAAGATACCCATGGTCCCGAAGGGCCTAGCCCCTTCGAACCATGAACATATTGATTCAGATAGCATGACTGATCCACAGAGGCATTCGGTCTACCCCTTCTATCCGAATAATGATTACCGAATACTAAAGGAATCGAGCACTTTTATTCCCAATCGGTAATACTCAACTGAATCTCATCTTGATTAAACTTCCTATTTTAGTACGAAACGTATCCCCCTTGAGGATCTAATCGATAAGGGAAAGAATCTCCCAATATGATTGAATTTCCTAAATGATAACGATTTCGAATTTTTGACATTTGAGATCTGAAATTTTTGAATCGCTCCATAAGAAAATTAAGGTTGCAATGCCCCGATATCATACGACTCTAAGGGACATCATATAAAAGCTCTTAATACATCAAGTCAGGTAAGTTCTCTGGACTCAATACAAAACACACAAAAAGTTACAAGGAGATCCATCCCCCTTCCTTTTTCTCTGTTTATCCATTCAATAGTCGCTCTTTCTAATTTGAGCGTCGGAGCCTTCCTCGTCAGAGCATCCTCCGATAGTCTTTTGCAGGTTTCAAGTCTCTTCATTGAGCACCCGTTTGAGTCACAAGGAGCCAAATCTGTGGAGTCAAGACCCTCCTCTAACAAATTTTACTTGCAATATATATATTTTTATATATATTATATATTTCAAGATAATTCTCTAATCTATAATCACTAAATAAATCAGAACCACTATTGTAATTTGAATTTGCTTTCTTCAAATAAAAAAAAAATCAAGAATACTAATGATCAAACTCGCCGTAATATTTTTCAAAAAATGACACTAGTTTTTCTATCTGGACTCCTTTCGTATTTTCAGAAGTATAATTGTAGCATTAGATAGAGGATAGTAGGGGCCCGGAGAATTATACTGTTGGCATTTCTTGTTGTCAATAACACTTACAAGAATCTTAAGAATATTCACTTGTATAACTCTAAAATATAGCTTCTTATATATGTATCCTGATTTGTATAGTGTTAAGAAAAATGACATGAAGATAAGGAAGAAATTAGGGAAATGTTGATATATGTTGGTGTTTTGTAGAGCTATGGAGGACGTGACTCGAAGAAATGATGGTATGGTGAGAAACGTGAAGGGGACCTTAAAGGTTACCAGATCATTCTACCTTTCCTTGTGTTGGAGGTGGGTTATAGTTCTACAGATACCGGCTCCTTGTTGACTCGAACAGTTGGCTTCAATGAAGTGTGAGACCTATAAAAACCACCAGAAGGTACTCCGACGGGGAAGACTCCGACGCTTAAGTCAGAAAGAGCGGTTTTCAAAGGTAAATGAATAGGCTGAGAGCTTAAAGAGAGTGAGGCTCCCTGTGATTAGAGTGCTTCAATGTAAGGCCAAGAGAGCGTACCTGGTTTGGAGGGTCTTAGGATATCTTATATTTGTGAGAGTCATATGCCATTAGGGTGCTTCAACCTTATTTTCCTTATCGAACCGATTCGTAAATCTCAAGAGTTCAATATTACGAATTGATCATGATCTTCATCATATGAGAACTTTCATTTCCTAGAGAGACCCTTTTCTTAACTGAAGGATCCTAAAGATGCTACTCTTAAATAGGAAATCGAAGTTATTAGAATATTTTGACCTTCCCTTAGGAGATCTAGGTGATTGAGGCTCTATCGATAGGTAGTCACAATCTGGGCGACTAAGACCCTTCAGTAGATAGTCATAGGAAACATTAAACATCGGTCGATAGCTGTCCTTTGTGGGCCTTGTATGTGGGCTTTTTAAATGCTATCCATTCAAATTGGGCCTAGGGCTACACCCCATCACTTGCTCCCTACTCAGGGTGTTATTTCGTGAGAAGCATCGCATGCCAGCATTGGGGGCATACGGATTGCTTCTTGACGTTTTTATAAAATCATTTGTTCGTGCGTACCTGGCACATTCATTCTTCTTCCTTCTTTGAGATCTGTTTGAAAAGTCATTACTAGAAACAATGGCAAAAACGCCCGCTACTTAGGCTTTTTCAGGTATTAGTGACATCGCGAGCACTGTGTCCCTAAAAAAACTCTAGGAAGTCCGAACTGATATGCTTATGGGAGATGAATATACCTTGGTGTCTGTCATGGATGCCGATAAGGCTAATACAGCACCAGAGGGTTGCGTACAGATGTACCTTTAATGGGTTAAGTATGGATTAAAAGTTCCATACACAAATCCTTTCGCGAAGGTACTATACTATTGGAATATATTTCCAACTCTTCTGATCCTAAGTGCCTGGCATCTGATAGTTGCTATTGCTTCCCTGTTAGGGTTTTGTCATCTTCGCTTTGATTTCGACATCTTGTCATCCATCTTTATTTTGATGAGATATAAAAATAGTGGCTCGACCAGGGGTTGGTACAAACTACAGACTCGGCTCGAGTCTGACTGGAAGTTTTGCTACAAGGAGTCCATTGATAAGAACTGGATACACAAGTTCTTTTTTGTAAAGTTTTCAGATAAGAATCATATCCCTCTTATGCCCGATACCAATGAGGGGCCTTCTTTAGGACTGAAGCCTCCAGCCACATCTTAGCACGGTCATTTTGTTCAGTCGGTCGGTGGTTATTATAAGTCTACCAGTCAAAGTATATGGGTCGAGTCCCTACTAGATGATCAAATGTTGTCCTTGGCTGGCCTACTAATTGGGGAGAAGAGGAAGATCGATAAGCCTCTCTTATTGGAAAAAAGAAAGGTTGCGTTGGTCGATTCTATGGACACTTTCAATGATTCCATGCTAGAGAAAGTTACCATTGATAGGTAGGTCCGGTTGGGTGCGAGGGAATCTCCTCAGGAGTCCGTCGGGGCTTCTATTGCCCTCCAAAAGTCTTTTTCTCCCTTGTCGAAGAGAAGAAAGATTTCATCGCCCTTGCCTTTGTTAAGGCGTGAGCTGATTGTTCTATTAGTGCGATCGGATTCATCAGGAGCCATTCCAATTGAGACTCTTGCCTTGAAAAATAGTGAGTTATCGGGGAAAGGAAGTATTGGTGTGGGTGAACCAGGGAGATTGGGAGATGCTTCCTTACCTAGTGCTAAGGTAGGGTCGCATGCTTCCATAGCTATGATGGAGGAAATGGCATGACCTTCATCTGTTGTTCCAATTTGGCCTTTACGCAAAGGAAAGTGTAAGGTTCCTGATAGTACTGTTTTTCCACTTGTCATTCCTGTTCGATCCTTTAATGGGAAGAAGGGCTCAAAAGAATAGGGAACCGTTGCCATTTGTGCTAGGGATATGCAATACAGCTACATAGACTAGCTAAGACGGATCGTATTACCAATCGGCTAGACTTTCATCGGTGCGAGCTCGACTTCTGTAGGATGTTTTACAAGCAAGTCGGGGGGCTCTAAGTCCCTGGGCTTAATGGTATCATTCTCTCTATACTCGTTGGGTTCTTTCTCATTTTTGTCTTTGTTGACTCAGTTTCCCTTTCAGACAATATCTCTTGCTGAATTTCAAGGACAACAGGGGAGGTAGGTGATAAATCACTTAGGGGGCGTGTCTCTGAGTTAAGCCGTCCGGTTCAAGCACAGGAAGAAATTCCTGTTCGAGAGAAAGAGGGCGTAAAGACCGAGAGCACATCCGGTGCGTTGCTTAATAAGAAGGAATAAGAGCTTAGAAACCTTTGATTAGAGTTGGCCTAGTGTCAAGGGCAATGTGAGAGGTTGACATCGATGGCTAAGGTGCGTAAGGCACGTCTTTAATCGGTCGAGAAGTTAGCCCAACTTCGTGAAGAGTCTCTTTGGGTGGCAGAATGCAGAATAGCTAACCTTGAGGAATCTTGTATGAAGGATGTCATCATTTTTAAAGATTCTCAACATAAATTGTCCGAAAGGTTAAAGTGCGTCGAAGAAATAATCTACCGTATGGGTCTAAGTGATGCTCTACCCCTAGTTAAGGAGGCGGCAAAGACTCAGTGTCCGACTATCCCCCTTCTTGATTTTATGTAACCTTCATTCGAAATTTTGTATCTAGTGCCTTTCGCTTGTTCAATAAGAAATCCTAACTTTTTCGTTGATAGAAGTCATCTTGTTATTATCAGTTGCAATTCTTACTATGTCAGTCCGGTAGAATCAGGGTGACTTGGGCCCACTTTTCAATAAAAAATAAGTAATAATAGGACCTGTCCACCCGTTCGGGGAGTCCTATCCCTTTTTGACAACACGTTCAAATAATAGGATCTGGGTGACTTAGACCCACCGTTTGGTAGGAAGATTTTAGATAGAGGAGCCATATCCACTAATTCGGGAAGTTCTATCCCTTATTGATGACACATAAGAACAATTGGATTTGGGCCACTTAAACTCGCTATTTAGTAGAAACGTTAGATAGAGAGGCCGTGTCCACCCATTTGGTGAGTTCCATCCCTTATTGACAACACATACGAATGATAGGATCTGAGTGATTTAGACCCGTCGTTTGGTAGAAACATTAGATAGAGGGGCCATGTCCACCTGTTCGGGGAGTTCTATCCCTTATTGATGACACGTACAAACGATAGGATCTGGGTGACTTAGACCCTCTGTTTGGTAGAAACGTTAGATAGAGGAGCCCTGTCCAGTTCGGGGAGTTGCATCTCTTATTGACGAAACGTACGAATGATAGGATCTGGGTAAATTAGACCCGTCATTTGGTAGAAACGTTAGATAGAGAGGCCGTGTTCACCCGTTCGGGGAGTTCTATTCCTTATTGACGAGACGTGCGAATGATAAGATCTGGGTGATTTAGGTGACCACTCGCCATCCAAGCGTCATACCCACTAGCAGAAAGGGACAAATATACAAATGCAGAAGTGTTCAATACAATTAAAAATGTGACGTATGGACTTGTGACAATCGTACTTCCCGTGTGTGACAACACTGAAGGAGATTAAAAATAAAAGAAAACCTAATAATTACTCTTTCCAAAAGAAAAATTAGTAGAGTCTCCCCTATTTAGTGACTATTTAACCACCAAAATCCTGATAAAACTAACATAATACTTCTACGATCAATTCAGCTAGCACCAATGGCCCTCTCGACCGCCTAGCACAACACACCATGATATATGAACATCATATCCACAAAATTATGCATAAAAGGTTTTCATGTGTCAAACTATGCATCTGTACAGGAACATAATTCAATTACTAACAAGGAAAGCAAATAGCTACATGCCTCAAACAGAATAAAATAAAAGGCCCAAGATAAGTGGAGATCCAAATCCCTCAGCTCAAGTGTGTCTACCCCTGGGCTTCCCTCTCGTCTCTCAGATCACTTAAAAACAAGGATATCAGGGTCAGCATAAACTGAGCAAGTACCTAGGGAACCAATAGCATGCATAGTAGGCAAGCAGATACCAAGATATCATTATCATTATACCATAATGTAAACGCAACAAACTGTACAAGAGATGTATATCAACTTTAGCATTCTTGAGGAAACAAATATAATTGTCACTTGTGAAGCCATCAACTTTACATGTATTCATTGTTTCCATTAACTTAATAATTGTAGATGTCCCTGGTTCGAGTCCAGGCTCAAACATTTTCTGATGTCCCCTATGCTCTTTGTCCTAGTCATGGAGGTCTTCTCGGGTTCGATGCAGTGGATTTCTGAGGGGCCTATCTTTGAGTTCCATTGGAGATGCCAGGAGGTTAGTCTTTCTCATCTTTGTTTTGTAGATGACTTGATGCTTTTCTCTTGAGGATGTTCATCTTCGGTCCAGATTATCTTGGATGGGTTAGCTCAGTTTGGGATGCTTTCTGGTCTTCGGATGAACCCGCAGAAAAGTGAGATCTTTTTAGAAGCTATGGATTAGGGGGTTAGGGAGGAGATCTTGAGGATTTCAAGATTTCGGTAAGGCCTCTTGCTGTCCGGTATCTGGGGATTCCTCTTTTGTTTACACGACTTTCTGTATCAGATTGCACTCAGTTGGTTCAGCATATAATAGCTCGGATTCAGCATTGGATAAGCAGACGTCTATCTTATGCAGGTCGGTTACAGCAGGTTAGCTCTATTCTATTTTCGATCCAGACTTTCTGGTTTTCTATTTTCCTCCTTCCGAAGGCGGTTTGTAAGGAAATTAAGCAGTTGATATCGAGGTTCTTGTGGTCGGGTCCGACGTTAGATTGCCATAAGGCCAAAGTTGCTTGGTCGTTTGTGTGTCGTCCTAAGGAGGAGGGGGTCTTGGGTTAAAGCGGGTCACTGATTGGAACAAAGCGGCCATGCTAAAGCATATTTGGCACATCCTTTCTGATCTAGAGGATAATGTTTGGACTTGTTGGGTTCGGAGATATTTTTTTCGGGGTCACAGCCTATGGTGTGTCAGAGTTCTGGATAGATGTTCGTGGATTTGGAGAAAGCTTCTTTCATTACGTCAACTGGTCAGGGAGCTTGTTGTTTGGCGGATGGGTGATGGGAGTCGTATATCTTTCTAGTATGATATCTGGTCCCTTGTAAGTCCTTTGATAGAGGTCTTGGGGAGACATTCCATGGAGAGGTCAGGATTTCCTACTGTGTCTTCTGTTCGGGATGTGTTTTCAAGTGCTACTTAGATTGATTATATTCAGAGTGGTGAGCAGTGGTTTTCGAGACTTCAGTGAGCTTTTTGTGACTGTTTTCGGGATCTTATTCTAGAGACTTATTAGCCGTCTTCCTCTGGTTGTGATAGACTTGAGTGGACGATCAGATCTAGTGGTGAGTTTCTATTGCGTCGGCCTGGGAGCAGTTCAGAAGTTCTTATCCTCAGGTCTAATGGGTGGACATGGTCTGGTTCTCGGGGGCGATTCCTCGGTTTACATTCTTTGTCTGGCTAGTGTTCTTGGAGCGGCTTCAGACGAATGACTTCTTTTTTAGGCTTCGACTTTCGTCTTCCTCGACTTGCCATCTCTGTGGTAGTCAGAGAGAGACTATTGATCACCTCTTCTTTCATTGTTCCTTCTCGAAAGAAGTTTGGAGATTAACTATTGCGCATCATGTTCTGTTATCTTTTCCTATTTCTTGGTCGGGCATTCGAGATACTCTTTTGTCTCCTACGAGACATTCGCTTCTTAGGAACAAGGGTTTCAAATGCCTTTTTAGTGCTTGTATTTATTATATTTCGATGGAGAGGAACAAGAGAAGGAGAGGCAAGCTTCAGTTACCCCCTCGGGTCGTTGCGGCTTTTGTTAGAGTAGTTTTACCTTCAGTTGAGAGAAGGTATTAGTTCTCTCTTTATAGATTGTTGATCTTTCAGATTCCTTGGGATTTGTCTGAGATCCTGTTTTCCCTTTCTTTTTGATATAATATTCTTTTATATCCAAAAAAAAGAAAGGAATAGAACGTCAAATCAAGCTAGTGTATGAGGGTCTGAAAGAGCAAGCCGAACTTTGGTATTCCTAAATGAAATCTAGGTTTCTTTTGGGTCAAACGACTCAAACACTTCACTTGATTTTGTTTCTAACCTCATAGAGAGAATAGATATAGCCATAGTTTCCTAAGCTTTGCCCGCAGGCTTTGCACAAGCTTTGGAACTCAATATGCCATCCATATTCCTTAAGTTTCGCCCGCAAGCTTCGCACAAGTTTTCAAAGGAATTTCTATATCATAACTTTCTTATTACATTTCATTATATTCCTCATAAGGTAATCACTACCATTTATCAGAGGATTTTCACAAAATCCATTTTCAAACATCACAATTACATAGTTTGTATAGTTAGCCAACTCATAGCGCAACTATGAGTTATTTCCATGCATTTCCAATACATAACAAGCATCAATAACACTATCATATTTCAAACTGTAATGCCTGAATTAAGATGAATTAAATTACCACACAAACTTAAGACAATTTAAACATTCACAACTGGATTCGTTTCCAACAACACAGAGAAAGCCAAATCAAACCAAGCTGTAGTTCATAGTTTAAAATACTACTTGCGCAGTCATAGAAAAATGATCATAACATCTCCTGCACCAATCAGATTGAGGTGATTCTAGTGGCCATTTAAATATAAAACATAGGGCTACAATGTTCATGTTTAGAGTTTAGCCTAATTCAGTTTGGAGAGTAGCTCAAAATCATAGTGAAGTTTAGAACAGAAACAGGACAGAAAACAGGGTAACTTTTTGTACTGAACATGCCAGTTTAAAAATTTGTTAAAAATTCATTTCTTCATGAAATGCTTCAAATTCTATCTCATCTCAAAGCCATGGAAGTCTACTTTCACCTAGAGAAAACATCACACCATTTTCAATTGTGCAGAAAAAGATATGTAAGGAATAATAGAGCATGATGTTGGAAAACAGAGCAGTATTCTGCAGTCATGAAGCCATTTTGAAAATTCACCAAAAATTCAATACTCAACAAAACTATAGAAATTCTATGCCATTTTAAAGATATGGAAGTCTACTTTCATTAGAAGAAAACCTCACTTGATTTGCTATTGTAAATTAAAAGTTATAAACTAAAAATAGAAGCATGGTCAGATTATCCAGCATACAAGATGTCTAGGATTTTATTCAAGGACTTGATTCTTTCTTCTCAATTCGTTCCAGCTTTGCTCCAACAATACAATCACATCCAAAAACATGTTCTATAGAAGTATTAGATATCAATTTAACAAACACATGCATGGTACTTGCCTTTCCAAGCTTCAAAATCAACTTTGCTCTCCTATATGCCTCCTTCCCCAACTCCCTAGCTTTCCATGTGATTTCAGCTTGTTTTAACCTTGATTTTCAGTTTTTCTGTACTTCTTTGTATTATGGACTGTATGTATATAGATGAAGGTAGGTTAGTTCAAGCTCAAGTGGTTGTTTTCATGGAGTTTGGGAGTAGTTTTTGGGAGAGATGAAAGAAATTCGAAAATTGCATTTGTGAAGGAGAAGGGGTGTGTTTTCTAATTTCTTCCACTCTCTCTCTATCTATCTCTCTCACTTTTCTAAAGTGAGATGTGGCCCTCTCCAAATACAAGTGGTGGTAATGTGGGGCCCACATCAATACAAGTGGTGGCAATGAAAATAAACCATATGTATTACTCTTTATCAATGGTAGGGCCCACACCAATACAAGTGGTGGCAATGAAAATAAACCATTTGTATTACTCTTTATCAATGGTGGGCCCCACATCAATACAAGTGGTGGCAATGAAAATAAACCATATGTGTTACTCTTTATCAGTGGTGTGGCCCACACCAAACCCTACTTTGATTTTCTTAAATCTATCTATTCTAATTTTCAATACACACAATTTATAATTAAGACCGAAACAAGTGAGACATAAATCACACATAAAAATTCATGAATTTTTTATCTAGTGCAATACAAACAATTTAAATGTATGCAGCAAAATAAAGAAAATGCACATGCAAATACATGACTTAGTGACTTCTCAAAAATGGGACCTTACATTCTTCCCTTAAAAGATCCGATCCTCCGGATCACCGATCAAGCTTAAAGAGATATGGATACTTTTCCCTCATTTCTGACTCCAGCTCCCAAGATACCTCTTTAGATGTGTGGTGTGTCCACAGAACTTTGACCAATTTTATAACCTTATTCCTTAAAATCTGCTCTCGGGAATCTAATATCCGGATTTGTTGCTGAACATAGGTTAAATTTTCTGCAATTCGAAGTGGCTCATAGCTGATCACATGCAAAGGATCATAAATGTACTTTCTCAACATAGAAACATGGAATGTAGGGTGAACTCCGTCAAATTCTGTGGGTAGAGCCAACTCATAAGCTGCTGATCCGACTTTGGCTAGAATTTCAAAAGGACCAACAAATCTGGGACTGAGCTTTCCCTTCTTATTCCCAAATCTCATTATACCTTTGATTGGAGAAACTTTAAGGAAAACTTTGTCTCCTACCTCAAACTCCAATTCTCTGTATCTCTGATCAACATAACTCTTCTGACAGGATTGAGCTATTTTAAGCTTTTATCGAATGATCCGAACTTTTTTTTTTGTTTCTTATAGATAAACAGGCCCTGTTTCTGATCCAAGTATCTGTTTCTCTCCAACTTCTTCCCAACAAAGTGGAGTTTTATATTTTCTGCCATATAATGCTTCAAATGGTTCCATGCCAATATTGGAATGGTAGCTATTGTTATAAGCAAATTCTACTAGTATCAAATACTCAGCCCAACTCCATGGAGCTTTAAAACATAAGCCCTTAACATATCATCCAAAGTCTGTATAGTCCTTTCTGACTGATCATCTGTCTGAGGATGATATGTTGTACAAAGGTTAAGCTTAGTTCCCAATCTAGTCTGAAAACTCTGCCAAAATCGGGAAACAAATCTCAGGTCTCTATCAGAAATAATAGATACTGGTATGCCGTGCAATCTCACAATCTCATCGATATAGAGTTTAGCTAATTTTTTCATAAAGTAAGTCATTGCGATCGATAAAAAGTGAACTGATTTCGTGAGGCGATCCACTATCACCCATATAGCATCATAACCCCTTGTAGTTCTGGGCAACCCCGAGAAAAAATCCATAGTAATATGCTCCCATTTCCATTTAGGAATTAGAAGTGGCTTAGGCAATCCATCAGGCTTTTGATGTTTAGCCTTTACTTCTGACATGTCAAATATCGGTAAACAAATTTTGCAATATCTCTCTTTATACCAGGCCACCAAAAGTGATCCCTATTTGAAAACCTCGGCATCAATCCTTTAAGAACATCTTCCTTGAGCTTAAAAGTCATATCATCAGTTTGTTGAGCCACCCTAATGTGATCAGATAAGTTTGGTTTGAACATAAATCATGCCAAAAGTGATCCCTATTTGAAAACCTCGGCATCAATCCTTAGCTACTCAAATTCGGCTATCATTTGATACTCCCTTACTCGAAGAGATGCTACGGATACTGTGGATTTGCGGCTGAGTGCGTCTGCAACAACATTTGCTTTACTGGGTTGATACTGAATGGTAATATTATAATCTTTCAATAGCTCAAACCATCTACGTTATCTCAAATTCAAGTCTTTTTGAGTAAATAAATACTTGAGGCTCTGATGATGATCAGTGAAGATTTCACAATGCTCAACGTAAAGGTAATGTTTCCAAATTTTCAAGGCAAAGATAATGGATGTAAGCTCCAGATCATGTGTAGGATAATTTTTTTCATGAGGTTTCAATTGTTTAGAGGCATAAGCTATTACATTCTGTCCTTACATCAGTACATATCTCAAACCGGTCCTGGATGCATCACTAAAGATCACATATCACTGCCCATTGACCGGTAATGTTAACACTGGAGCCGATACAAGTTTATCATTTAGAGATTGAAGACTAGTCTCACATTGTTCATCCCACCTAAAGGGTGCATTCTTCCGAGTCAACCTTATAAGTTGAGTAGCTATCGAAGAGAAGTCCTTGACAAATCTGTGATAATAACCAGCCAAACCCAGAAAACTACGTACCTCCGTGACTGTAGTAGGTGTAGACTAGTTAACAACAGCTTCAACTTTCTTTGGATCTACAGAAAGTCCTTTGCCCAAGATAATATGACCCAAGAAAGTTATTTCACTGAGCCAAAACTCACATTTACTTAGTTTAGCATATAATTTCTCGGTTCTCAAAGTCTGTAGGGCGATACGAAGATGTTACTCATACTGGGCTTTATCTTTTGAGTAAACCAAGACATCATCAATGAATACCATAGTGGAATCGTCTAAATAGGGTCTGAAAATACGGTTCATCAAATCCATGAAGACTGCTAGGGCATTGGTTAACCCAAATGGTATCACCAGAAACTCATAATAACCATAGCGGGTGCGAAAAGCCGTCTTAGGTATATTTTCCTCTCTAATCCTAATCTGATGGTAGCCCGATCTAAGATCAAGTTTAGAGAAAACTGTCGCACCTCTCAACTGATCAAACAAATCATCGATTCTCGGTAGGGGATATTTGTTCATGATAGTTACTTGATTCAACCTGTGATAATCAATACACAATCTCAAAGATCTATTATTCTTTTTCACAAACAAAACTGATGCTCCCCAAGGAGAAACACTCAGACGAATAAATCCCTTATCCACCAGTTCTTGTGACTGAGTTTTCAACTCTTTCAATTTAGCTGGTGCCATAGAAATGGGTAGGGTATTTGGCATCACATCAATAGTAAACTCTATCTCTCTAATTGGTGGTAACCTTGGCAAATCATCTGGGAATACGTCCGAGAAATCTCGAACTACTGGTATGTCAAGCAACTGAAGCTGCTCTTTCTTGTTCTCGGTGACATAAGCGAAATATCCCTGACAACATTTGGATAACATCCTAGTTGCCCGAATAAAAGATACAACTGGAGTTCTGATAAATCTATCACCAACAAATAAAATTTGTGGCTATCTTGGTGGTGAAAAACAGACAATCTTTCGATGACAATCCACTAGTGCATGATTAGCTGACAACTAATCCATACCCAAAATCATATCCAAATCTGTCAACTCCAATGGTAGCAAATCAATATTGAAATCATGCCCCTGGAAACTCACAATGCAGTCTCTATAAACCTCAGTAACAAAAACCTCATCACCAAGTGGTGTAGTAACCCATAACCCATGTATTAGAGGTTCAGACCCATATGGCAAATGTCTAATAATTGCTAATGAAATGAATGAATGTGTGGCACCAGGATCAATCAATACACGCACATTATGAGAAAATAGTTTCATCATACCTATAATTATATTAGGTAAGGCACGAGCCTCCTAAGCAGTCATCGCATGAATCCTAGTCTGATCTCCTGGGCTTGCTGGCATACCCTGAGGTTGTCTCTACTATGGCCATAGCGGTAGAGCTGGTCTCAATGGTTCCGGCCTCAATGGAACTGGAGGGGCTACTGTCAGTTGAGCTGGTAAGTGTCTTTGTGGTAGAACATGTTGTAAGGGAACAAACTGTGACTGTCCAGACCTAAGTGGACAACGTGAAGCGTAATGACCAGGCTGAAAACAAGTGAAACAAAGCCTCGTTCCTCCTTCACATGGACCTCTATGAAGATTTCCACACATGGGACATGCTGGTCTCTTACGGAAGCTTTCACCGTGCTCAAAATTCCTCTTCTTCTCCTTTTTCCTCTTTATATTTGAAGCTTAAATTTGCATCGGTCTCTTTCCTCATAACCTTTCTTGTCGGTCCTCAGTAACCAACTCCAAAGCCTTGGCATTATTCACAAGATCTCTATATGTGGTAAAAGGTTGAGCTACCAAATACTTCTGAAAGAAGGAGCGTAATCCTTGTCTAAATCTCTTTGCTCTCTTTTCATCTATATCGACCAAATCAGGAGCATAAACTGACAATCTAGCAAAGCGGTCCTCATACTGGTTGATTGTCTGACTTCCCTATCTCAAATTCAGAAACTCTGACATCTTTTGATCTCTAATAAAAGTAGGCACATACCTCTCATGAAAGATCTACATAAAGTCACCCCATGTGACATGCTGAAGATCACTTCCATATCAGAGTTTTAACTCCGAACTCCACCAATCATAGGCAGCTTCTTTTAAGTAATGAGTGGCAAATCTAACTTTGTATTCCTCGACAACCATAAACTCAGAAAAAAAGTCTCTGCATCTCAACAACCTATGTCTTTGCAACTTGAGGGTCATCACTTCCTGAAAAGGTCATCGACTCCATTTTCTGAACTCAGTCATTAGTTTCTGGAATCTCCGGTCCTCTCAAGGTACACATATGTTTCCTCCATCTTCCTACCCTACTCCATACTCAATGGCTCGATCTCTGCCTGATCTAATCTGACCTGTCTTTGAACCGACTGACACCACTGGAGTTGCTGAAACTGACATAGATGATGTAGGTGTGGCATGAGCAGCTAGAGAGATATCTGTAGTCTCACTCCCTATCACTAGCTAAGGCAGTCTACGTATGTCCCCAGACATAGTGCTCACCATAACCATCAAAGTAGGTAAAGCCTGCCACAAATCTGGCTGCCTTGGCCTCTGATTATCTGGTAGTTGAAATGGAGGCTCCTGCCTCTACTCATCGTTTCTTGGTTCCTGCCTGCTCTCCTCATCTCTCAGTTCTTGCCTATGCTCATCATTTCTCGGTTCCCCTTCAAGAGGTATCTCCTCTCGTCTTCTCCTAACCATTCTACGTGCTAATAACCTAATGACTGCCAATGACAAATAATGTCACTCATAAAATAAACCACCAACTATCTAATAATCTATTCCTATGGTCTCAAATCCTAGGTGTAGATTACCCAAAACATTGGGCTCTGATACCAACTGTGACGACCCGCTATCTAGGGCATCGCACCCCCTAGCAGAAAGGGACAAATACGCAAATGCGGAAGTGTTCAATACAATTAAAAATGTGATGTCTGGACTCACAATAGTCGCACTCCCCGTGTGTGATAATACGGAAGGAGATTAAAAATAAAAGAAAACCTAATAATTACTCTTTCCAAAAGAAAATTTGACAGAGTCTCTCATATTTAGTGACCATTTAGCCACCTAGGGTCAAGAGAAATCTTGATAAAACTAACATAACACTTCTACGATCAATTCAGCTGGCACCAATGGCCCTCTTGGCAGCCCAACACAACATACTATGATATATGAACATCATATCCATAAAATTATGCATAAAAGGTTTTCATGCGTCAAACTATGCATCTGTACAGGAACATAATCCAACTACAAACAAGAAAAGCAAATAGCTACATGCCTCAAACCAAATAAAATAAAAGGCCCAAGATGAGTAGGGATCTAAATCCCTCAACTCAAGTGTGTCTACCCATGGACTTCCCTCTCGTCTCTCGGATCACCTGAAAATAAGGATATCGGGGTTAGTATAAACTGAACAAGTACCTAGGGAACCAATAACATGCATAGTAGGCAAGCAGATACCAAGATATTATCATCATTATACCATAATGTAAACGTAACAAACTGCACAAGAGATGTATATCAACTTTAGCATTCTTGTGGAAACAAATATAATTGTCACTTATAAAGCCATCAACTTTACCTGTATTCATTGTTTCTATTAACTTAATAATTAAAGAAAGGAAAAGAATGTCAAATCAAGCTACTGTATAAGGGTCTAAAACAGCAAGCTGAACTTTGGTATTCCTAAATGAAATCTAGGTTTCTTTTGGGTTATACGCTTCAAACACTTTACTTGATTCTGATTCTACCCTCGTAGGGAGAAGAGATATAGCCATAGTTTTCCAAACTTCACCCACAGGTTTAGCACAAGTTTCGAAACTCAATATGACATCCATATTCTTCAAACTTTGCCCGTAGGTTTCGCACAAGTTTTCAGAGGAATTTCTATATCATCACTTTCTTATTACATGTCATTATGTTCTTCATAAGGTAACCGCTACCATTTATCATAGGATTTTCACAAAATCCATTTTCAAACATCACAATTATATAGTTCGTATAGTTAGCCAACTCGTAGCACACCTATGAGTTATTTCCATGCATTTCCAATACACAACAAGCATCAATAACACTATCATATTTCGAGTATCCACATCGTGGAGCACAAAATGACTGAATGGCTATGCGACCAATGCAAGAAGTGATGCCATCAATTCTGTTACCCATTTTAGTGTATTACATTTGCGTGATGTGGATGTTTCCATACACAAATAGGGAGGAAGAGATTCATAGGCGAGGCCATGCCTTTGTTGAAGTTATAAATCTTTTTCCATAACAAATTTGTATCTCCCATTTACATCATTTAGAACTTGGTTCTTCCAAGTCTCTGCAAATACATCAAATATGGTTCTCTGTATTTTGTAAATCTTTTCCTTTGAATGTTACCCACCAGTTGTGATTCACACCCTTTGATGTGGTTAGTAATCCTATTAGCTCTCTCCCAATAATTTTATTGCTTGAGTTTTAATGGAAGGAACCATAACTGTGACCAATACATTCCAGCATTATGCCTTTTTTTTAATTAATTATTTTTTTTTTGAGCTTTAGAGTATTTTGGCGGGGCTTACCTGTACCTAGAACTCTTGGTGCTTGATCAATTCAGTTTTGATTCCTTCCTTTTTTGAGCTCCGTTGTTTTAATGTTGTCTGCAGATGCCTGTAATTTTGGAAGCTACAACATTTTCCATCAAGGTACAAAAGCGTAGGTACTTGACATTAGAATGTCTAAATCAAGCTCCAGTGGATGGTGCAAGTAGGACTTCATATGCCACAACAGGTAGTTGTTCTGGGTCATCAAAAACAGGGATTTTTAGGTCATTGCGGACCGAGTTCTCGTGATTGCACAATTCAGTTTGTTTAATTCCCAAAACGCTCTGACCAAAAAAAAAAAAAAAAAAATTCCAAAATGCTCTGAAGTTACAAGAAGTCGAATGCAGTTCGATTCAGAAGTTTTAGTGATCCCTTGCCACATCGGATATTCATTCATCTGAAATGGGTAACATGGTTTGCTTGTCTGAGGTATCTCAGTGCAGGAATTGATTCGATTATAACACCCCATCACTGTGATATGATATATTCATCTGAAATGGGTAACGAAGTAAACATTTTGAAAAATATTTTCATGTAAATAAATGCAGTCTTAGCATTTAAAATTATTAGTTTGATTAGTTTAATCTTATACTTTATATGATTTAATATAAAATAATGGTTCAATCTTGGTAGGCGTTTAACCTCAAATTGTTTTTAAATTTTTATTGCTTTTTGTGAGTTTTTACGATCTTTTAATTAAATTATCATATTATTATTCAATGACTATTAATTAATTTATTATATTATTTTTTAAAAAATAATGACCGTTAAAATATTTACGAGTGATGATAAAAAATTCCTTGCTTCGTATTATGGGCAGGAGGCCAAGTGTCGCTTACTGCGCAGACTTTTCCTTCTTTTGAATTTGAAAGGCTCGGCAGACCCGTCTCTCTCTCTCTCTGACCTCACTTCCTATGTCACTCCAGAAATACTACACCTAACGGCACCCCACTAAACATACACATGTAACGTATTCTCTCTCTTACCTCAGACAACATGTCAGCCTGCTTCCCCTACCACACTATAAATGCAAATTTCACCGAGACTCGCAAACACAGAGCCTCAGGAGATACAAAAAACACACTCCCTCTTAATCTGTTGCTCTAGCATCTACATCCAAAGCGAAGAAAAAAAATGGCAAGTATAATCAAGAAATCACCAGAAGAGCAACACCGGCAAAAGGCCTTTGGCTGGGCTGCCAGAGACGCCTCTGGTGTTCTCTCCCCCTTCAAATTTTCCAGAAGGTTTCCAACTTTCTCTTCTTGAGTTACCCTTCTACTTTCTTCCCTTATTGTTCGGAATGTTTACTTGGCGTTCTATTTCCAATGCTTATGTATCTCTCATTATATGTGTGGCAGAGCAACTGGCGATGAGGACGTAGCGTTTAAGGTGTTGTATTGTGGGATTTGCCACTCTGATCTTCACAACATAAAAAATGAATGGGGCAGCTCCACTTACCCTCTTGTTCCTGGGTACGTCCTAGTACTAATTTCCCATCAAACATCTCTCTCTCTCTCTCTCTTTATCGTTTTACAAATTGACAAACAAAATACTGATGCAGGCACGAGATTGTGGGAATAGTGACAGAGGTGGGAAGCAAAGTTCAAAAATTCAAAGTGGGGGACAGAGTAGGTGTGGGATGCTTAGTTGGAGCATGCCGCTCTTGTGACAGCTGCTCCCAACATCTCGAAAATTACTGCCCCAAAATGGTTCTAACCTACAAGTCTATCGACTATGATGGAAACACCACTTACGGAGGCTACTCAGACATCATGGTTGTCAATGAGCACTACGCTATTCACTTCCCTGAAAACCTTCCTCTTGATGCCGGAGCTCCTCTCCTTTGTGCTGGAATCACAGTTTACAGTCCCTTGAAGTATTATGGGCTTGACAAGCCCGGTTTGCATATTGGCGTTGTGGGCCTCGGTGGGCTAGGCCATGTTGCTGTCAAGTTTGCCAAGGCCTTTGGTGTCAAAGTGACTGTCATTAGCACTTCACCTGCCAAGATGAGTGAAGCTATTCAGCATCTTGGTGCTGATGCATTTTTGGTCAGCCGTGACCCGGAACAGATGCGGGTAAAATTAATTAGAATTACTTTAATTTACTGCTCTCTCTCTCTCTCTCTCAATCAATTTTGTGATGTGGGGTAATGTTGAATTTGGTGTATAAATTAGGGAGCAATGGGAACAATGGATGGTATAATAGATACAGTGTCAGCATTTCATCCTCTGATGCCACTCATTGGTCTGTTGAAGAGTGACGGAAAGCTTGTAATGGTAGGTGCCCCGGAAAAGCCGCTCGAGCTCGCAGTCTTTCCTTTGCTTGCGGGTAAGTCTAACGATAGATCCTTTTATTTAGTGTTAAGCTTAATTCACTTTTGCAGAGCATAAGGTCCCAATTAATGCTACCCAAAAAATAATCATCCAAAAAATTTTACAGGGAGGAAAACGGTAGCAGGGAGCATGATTGGAGGATTGAAAGAGACACAAGAAATGATTGATTTTGCCGGAAAGCACAACATAACAGCGGATGTTGAAGTGATCCCGATGGACTACGTGAACACTGCCATGGAAAGACTAGTGAAAGCAGATGTGAGATATAGGTTTGTCATTGACATTGCCAACACATTAAGAGCTAATTAAAAATCGTCAGTGTCTTTAGAACTTTTTGATATGCTTGATATGAAAATGTTGTCAAATTAGTTCGAGTCCTTAAATCCTTGTTTGTCATATTGGTGAATTTGTATCAACTCAGTAAAAGTTGGTTATGAATAAATATAAATCAATTTTTTTTTTTTTTTTTTTGGTATTAAAACAATTGGTTTGCTATAGACATTTATGTCCTTTACACTAGTAGAACAGGAATGAATGTATTGCAAGCAATTTAATTACTCGGAAAAAACTGAATACACAAGATGGACCGATCTCAACTCAACAACCTGAGTAACACATACTTGGAAAGGGTATACAAACGGTATCATAAGACTCTATTCGCAGATTAATGGAAAATATTGGAAGAAAAAATAAATAAATGGAAAATTGAAGGATATTTATCAAGAAATGGTTGAGGCGTGTAATGTCATGCCCCGAGCCTCGAGTCGAGCATGTGACAACAGCCGCGTCATCTAGTTGTGAGTGCAAAACCTCCCTATATACCGAAACAGCGCAAGGTATTTAATCTGTTAAATTCTGTTTTCAAAACAATTTTAAAATCATACAAGGACCAACCCGGTCCATCCAGTCTCAAATGGCATGCACAAGGCCAACACGGCTAACAAATATTTCTCAAATAAAATCCAAAGAAAATCAAATGGGTGATCCTCAATCTTTAAATATACAAACCACATTTAAATCACAAAACAAATAATTAAAATTACAAAATGAGTTTTCAAAGTAATTACAAAATTTGCCTTCCATTTAGGTCGACTAAGAACCCCAAGCCATATAAGAGTCATTACCCGGTGATATCCAACAAAATAGGTTCTTCCAATCACCTTAAATGTCTTCAAATCTCATCTAAGCTTTCTCAATAAAATAGAAGGGGAGGGTGAGTATAAAATATACCCGGTGAGTATAAAATATACCCAGTGAGTGATATGCAAATTGTACAAAGATAAGAATTTGTGTGATGGATATATCTAATTCATAAATATTTCAAATCATCGAATCATTCTTAAATTCATTCAATGAAAATAACTTTTGATCATTAATTCCAAATCCATCATAAATCAAAATCATGATAATTCGACTCATATGCATCCAAATATTTTTACATTTTCAAACCATAGGGCAACCCAAAATCATTTTCCCAACAAAGGTCTATCATGACCTAGGGTGGAACCGTTAAGGATTTAAGCAATTCATGTTCTAAAAATGCCCCCTACCTTGGCGTTGTCTGTGGGCTCCCATTGGTGGTGCAACCAACTATCCCACGCCCATGGACACTATATCCAACTATAATGTACCGCAAGTGCTTGGCTACATACCATAGTCTATCAACCCCACTATGTCACCCCGTCGGGTCGCATCGTAGAGTGAAATGACTAGTCATTTTTATGAAAATCAGGCTTTTCCTCCCTAAGCCAATTAATGCACTATTTCATAAATCACAAACTTATTTCATATGCCATCTCAATAGTTTCTCAATCATTGCCAACATGCCGGTATAATCAAAATTAAAAATTTCACAAGGCACATGTATTCATTCCAAACATGTAGGATTCATAAAGATTCAAATTTCATTCCTTGGGATATTTCACACACACTAAAACATAACAATCCAAGAATTCAAAAGTCATTTAAAAAATTCAATGAAACTGTCATGCCCCGATCCTTGGATCGACCACGTGATAGTCGCTGCGAAATCTCGGTATACGGGCAGAACCTCCCCATATACCGGAACTCCGCAAGGCTACAAAGACAGCACGACAGTTCTTTCCATACATCAATCATTAAAAATAGAAAACATCACATAACAAAACACATGCAAGGACTCATCTGGTCCATCCCTGTACACATGAGTACACATCGGGGAGAGGGAACCTGTACATGCGCATTTACACATCAACACACAATCGAGGAGAGGGAACCTGTGCATGCACGGCACACAATATGGCCATCCAAGCCATTTCAAAGTTTACAATATAAGGAAAGCACTTAACAAACAAGAAGTCCCAAAACATAGTCGTAGGATTTTTCTAACACTTGCCTGAAACAATCAAGCTAATGTCAGTAAGATCCAAACGATATGAGTTGTCCAAGACTTCGTGAAATTGAAAGAAAATAACCATTCTCAATATTACAAACCAAATGTCCCACTCAAAAAAATGGGTTTTTACCAAAAATGAGAGAAGAGAAAATAAACAACAAACCACGTAAGAATTCCATCAATACTTGTTCCTATACAGGAAACAAGTATCAATTAAATCCATACCAAAAGAATTGTACAAGTCTTCCTTTCCATGGAATTCAGTTCAGATCCAAAATGACTATATATCACGATGTATACCTACAAAAGTCAGCTGGTAGGCCCTCCCCAAGCTCCAATCTCTGTCACAAGTCTAATCTTCCTCTGAAAAATGTTAAAGAGGGGGGTGAGTATTATAAATACTCAGTGAGTGGAGTGCAATGGCATGATTGTGTAATAAATAAGAGTGAAAGTGGGGAATGTCAAAGCATACTTCAAACATCATTTTCCATATCTAAACATTTCAGTAATTCAACACCATTTATAAAATATGCATCCATATCAAACATTTTCTCAGAAAATCACAAGGGTCCCATCGAAAACACTTCCGCCTTGCGTTTGGCCGAACCAAGACGGAAGCCCGCCAAGGGGTTTTCCATTTCAGTTTTTCAAAACTACCCCCTTCCTTGGCGTTGGCTCGAACCTCACCGGGGTGCAATCCGGATAGTCCGACGTGGCAGAGCAGAGGCCGCATACCTCTCTCGCATATAACCCAAACCCACGTCACCCCGTCGGGTCGCTCCGTGGGGGGTATGACTATAGTCATCTATGGCACCTTTCATTTCACAATCATCAATTCACCATACCATAATTTCGCAATCATTCAAACTTCAATCCATGTGCCATATTTTATCAATTTAATCCGAAATTCATGCTACAAGCATTTACCATTCAAGAAGTCAAAACAAACGGCACAAGTTCATGTAAAATCACATAGGATGCATTCATACTTCAAATTCTCATTTTAGACATCTCACAATCACAAATAATTGCATAAAATCATATGAAAATCATTTCAAATCATTTATCAAAGAATTTAAAGATATTTTGCTTATTTACTACACAACGATCCGTCCACTCACCTCTAGGGAGGGTATCCACTCCCTATTTCCGAAATCAACTCAAAAAGACTCCCCTCGAGTCTCCAAAGGTCAACCTAGACTAATCAACACGAATAATCAATAATTAAAGCTCTATTAAAGGGTTTTCAAATTCTCCTTTTATTTACAATAGCCTTAACTACACAATTATATTCCTAAACTTTCGTTTCATCAATCTAGAATCATTTCAAATCACTAACGACTTTAATTTTTTTCAATATTCCTCGATTTACCGATTTTCTCCCGAATTACATAATCTTAATTTATTTCACACCAATTTCAATTCAAATCCCAAGGAAAACTGCGCAATTCAATCAAACAAAACTCTATTATTATCTAAGACATCCTATCACAACCCAATTTATATCGAATTCTAGATTTAACCTAAATAATCACATATAAAATCTCAGAAAACGCATTCTATTCAGATTTAGCATACTTTCAACACATATACAGGTCTTCTCACCCTAAATTAACCCTAAATTTATTCACTTGTCAAGGGGTTGGAAATTCCCTCACCTAGGGTTTTCGCAGTTCATAACCCTAACTTCAGTGTATGCTCTGCTCAGTCCAAGAACTGTTCCAAATTCGAAGTATAGTTCAGTAAATTAGCTCAATTACTATGAACAATCGAAACCCTAGAATTACAATTAGGGTTCAGCCTTTACCTGAGAGAGGAAGAAATCGTAGTCTAACTAGGGTCCTCGAATGTCCATTTACTGCTGGTCTAAGGCGGGTTGCCGAAGAGGGATGGTCGCACAGAGCATCACGCGAGCGAGAGGGAGAACGCGAGGTCTCTGTCGCGCAAGGGTGAGAGTCAGAGACACTGAAGACTGAGGGACTGCGAGGGAGAGATAGATAGAGAGTGATGGTGCGGGACGAAAAGGTGACGACCGCGGTGGTTCGCGGTGGCCGCGGTGGTTGCGATCGTTGGAGGGTGAGATCGAGATGGCGAACGGGGAATCGCAAAGGGAGAGAGAGTGCAGAGACTGGAAATAGAGAGAGAAATGGAGAGTGAGTAGAGGGAGAGAGACGACGGTGGTGGTGGCTAGCGGTAGTTGACGATCGAGCGAAGAGGGGGAGAGATTGCGGGAGGGAGAAAGCGCAGAGAGCGTGAGAGACGAAAGAGTGAAGGAAGAAACCGGGATTAGGGCTTTTAGCACTAATCCTCATTTGGGGCAAAACGCAGCGTTTTGTTGCGTTTTGTCCCCCCCTTTTTTTCTCTTTTTTTTTCTTTTTATTATAAATACCAACATATATATATATATATATTTTATACTCTCACTATAATAAAGTTCTAAATTTATCAAAAATAGAATGCACTACGAATTTGCGACTCGGCATTTTAATTATACCAAAAATTTTAAAATTTATACCCCAAAATCGAAAATCAATGCAAAATTTAAAATTTTTCACCATATTTCACAGAACATTTCTAACACCGAATTTTCGGTGTTACAACACTTAACCCCCTAAAAACAAATTTCGTCCTCGAAATTTAAAATACGATTTATACACCGAAGAGCTACAGGTGCTATTTTCGCAATGCTTCTTTAGTCTCCCAAATCTGTTTGATACTGTTGATCTAGTGTTAACACAGGCTGCACTTTGAAACTCAGATCTAGATTCCATTCTATAAGAGGAGCTTCAATCATATGAAATGGATCCGGCAAACACTTCTTAAAATATGTTAGGACTGGCATATTTTAACTTCATAATCAACAACCAAACTATCAAGACTCCAACACAAAATTCCTTAAATTATTTTTCAAAAGAGACCTTAAATAAGAAATGTCCACTACCATGTCATGTCCATATCAATTGCAGATCCCAAGATAGAGAAAAATCCTTATATCCTCAAGTTTGTGTATAACGAAATGTAAATCAACCTCAATATGGCCTAGACTAAGTGAGGAAATTTACTCCACTGATAATATTTGTATGCTTCTAAGTTTTAAATCTCCAATCCTTAATTAGATAACTTTTTAATCAAGGTATTTCTATCACGATCATTCTCTATCACTTTTTTTATCATGCAATATCACCAATATTCTATCCAAATCTAGTACATACATCTGCATATTATCCGGTGTTTGCATTAATATCCCAAAATTCTCAAAGTAATAACCACTTCTAGTGTCTGTTATATTTATCACTTCTATACTCTAGACATTACAATCTTCTCATTTACATACAGTACTTTCAATACAACTTTCATATTCTCTAAAACCCCGAATTGATCGGCTTAACAAATATACAAGTTTCCCTGCATTTGAAACCATATTATTTCTTTTCAAAGAAATATTTTCAAAAATACCTAGTCTCTCACATCAATTCTATAATTATAGTTTCTGTTTATTCTATAACAACTCAAAAATCTCTATTAGAACCAATGGCCCTTATGAGCCAACTTACAACTACGATTTATCTAATCACAAAAGATACATCACAAGAATTCGCTTTGCATTCACTTAATCTACTACTGATCTTATCCACCCTGGTCAAAATTCCTTATAACTCTCACGTATATTTAGCACATTGAGGATATCCTCTCCACCCTCTTAAGCTATGGAAAAAAAATCCCAAGTCGAATAATTTAGTTCCAATTTCATCACCAAGTTTGCAAACTAGTAAACAATTTAAAACAATCTTTCGTCAAATAAAACTTGTCTTTCTTGGATGATCATCAAAACAAAAATAACAATATAACTAATCTCAAACTATAAATAAAAGTACCAGAAATATAATTGGAAGCTCTAGGACCAACCCATTGGATTCACTTGTGGTGAAACTCACTACATAATCTCTTTGCATGACAGAACACAGCCGGTCTAATGATGTCGTGACTGTTTTGGCTAAGTTGCAATATTATTAGGATTCCTTCCGTGGCTTTAATTACACTATATTCAGGTCTAGATTGTCAGCAAGTATGAGTTTATATATATGTATCATGGTCACAACTTGCCCCTTTACTAAGACTAAGATTTCATAAGTTAGTCTTTGACCACTGTAGGGATTGATTGATCCAATATATATATAGGATAATCCGTATTAGTAATATTCTATAGATTGTATTAAAAAACTAAATGGTACGCATCACACAAATCATCTTTCCCAAGTCTCTATCATATCACGTTATCAAATATTTCCTCCAACATGACGTTTGAGTGATAATTAGCTCAAATAGAGGGATTTGCATGTCTATATCTCAATACATGAGTCTCTTCCCACATTTCCTCAATATGCCCCAAATTTAGTGAGAAAACTCAATTTGTTGGAAATATTTAAACCACTGAAATACCTTATGACCCTTTAAAAGCACACAAAATGGGATGGTGTGTCCGGAATAACACAAAAGCTTATATGCAAAATCGGTGGCCATGAAAATGCACCAATAATAACCAAAATTTATAGTCTTCAATGTCATCGTAACTATCACAAGACATCTACAATCATTCTTAATTACCTCAGTATCAAGACGTATCACTAATATATCCCAAATTCAAAATCACACACCCAAAATTTCATTGTATCTGTATTCAAATTTCTGAATCATCAAATTCAAAAGAATTTACCCGACTACATTTGGGTTGCCTTACCACACCAAAGTCCCTACTTAGTGATTGATTCACTAGCTCATACAAATCAGAAGATAATGTGAGGGCGATCTTACAGTTGATTTCTCTAAAATTCCTCATTTACCTTCTATTAGCCGAACTACTAAAAGTTCAAGTAAATACCATCATTGAACACATGATATACACCTCTATGAGTTTCCGAAGACTCCACATTTTCCAAGAATCTACTTAGCATTAATCCAAACCACTTACCATCTTTAGCGAACGGGGAATCGCGAAGGGAGAGAGAGTGCAGAGACTGGAAATAAAAAGAGAAATGGAGAGTGAGTAGAGGGAGAGAGACGACGGTGGTGGTGGCTAGCGGTGGTTGACGATCGAGCGGAGAGGGGGAGAGATTGCGGGAGGGAGAAAGCGCAGAGAGTCTGAGAGACGAAAGAGTGAACGAAGAAACTTGGATTAGGGCTTTTAGCCCTAATCCTCATTTGGGGCAAAACGCAGCGTTTTGCTGCGTTTTGTCCCCCCCCCTTTTTTTTCTTTTTATTATAAATACCAATATATATATATATATATATTTTTATACTCTCACTATAATAAAGTTCTAAATTTATCAAAAATATAATGCACTACGAATTTGCGACTCGGCATTTTAATTATACCAAAAATTTTAAAATTTATACCCCAAAATCGAAAATCAATGCAAAATTTAAAATTTTCCACCATATTTCACAGAACATTTCTAACACCGAATTTTCAGTGTTACAGAAACATTTTTAATAAGAATAGTTTTTCTTATTTAAATACAATAAGAAATCACTCACCTCTTGGGAGGGTGATCACTCCCAATTTAATCTTCAACGTTGTTCAATCCTTATTTGAATCCAAATACTTTGTGCCTAAGAAAATAAATACCGAATAATCATTCAATTTCTTAGGACACTGGGGTTATTCGATTATTCTCTAATTTACCTCAAACCCTAACTCTCCAAAAATTCACAATTAATTCTAGGGAAATCTTTTAATTCCTTTCCAAATTCTAATTATTTTACTTTAAGGTAATAAACATGAATTCAACATTGAATTACCTCAATTTCTAGGGTTTATAAATTTTTCCTAATTTTGCACAAACCCTAATTTCTTTCCAAATTTAAGTATCTATAATCATGGCTCCATTTCCACCATTTGCACCTCATTTGGATGTATATAAAATCTTCATTATCATTTTCCCCCAAATTCCACTCTATGTCAACCTAGGGTTTTGATTTCAAATTGAAATCGGATCAAATCTTAACAATACGATTAAATCTAATGTTGAAGAAGTTAAACCCAAGATTAGGAGTAAGAAATTACCTTTATTTCATGATTGATTCGAGCTATATGTGTTGGATTGCAAAAATCCCAAAATCTCCTCTTCGCGTAGGAAACCCTAGATCTTTCCCCCAAATTTCACCCTTCCCTAAGTTTGATTGGGGTTTTGGGTATTTAATAGAGTGACTTAATGATGGTATTAATTTTTCTAGAGAGTGAAATAAAGAGAGTGAAAGATTGAATGTAGAGAGAGAGAAGGTCAAGAGAGTGTCCGGAGAGAGTTAGAGAGTCGAAGAACAGGACTAGAATAAATAAAGAAATTTGGGATAAATTTGTTAGTGGAAAGGCAAAATTACCAATTTGCCCTTCATGGTTTTCAAATGTTTATTTGTGTTTGAGGGCAATTTCGTCATTTCACAATTCCACTGAAAGTGTAAGTTGATTTGTGCTTCCACAAGTTGATTCATGTGAGTGTGTCATGAGGGGACAAATCGACTTATCACTTGAGGGAATCGACTCACAAATTTGTAAGTGAATCGATTTCCCTCATATTGTAAATCGACTCATGTTCTCCATGGCTCAGAAATATGGACTACAGAGTGAATAAATCGATTTACTCCTAAGGAAATCAACTCAGCCTAGCCTATCTAAATCGACTCAAGTTCTGCCCCATTCGATTCATGGCCTTCAAGCCTCAGAAATTGTTTCTGAAAACAAATCCAAATCAATTCACAGTTGGCATTCGATTTCCTATTCCTCAGAAATTGACTCATGACCTCATGAATCTATTTGCACACTTCAATTCACAAAACACTTTCCTGCACACTTGGAAATCGTCGATTTCTCTCTATTCTTTGTTTTTTTTACAAATTAAATCACTCACTCTCTCTTCTCAAATCAACTTACACATTCCATTTGCAATTGCTTGAATCGACTTCTCCTTTCTTCCATTTGCTTTGGCTTGGATTTGATCCCATGTGTAATACCAGAAATTCAATGTTAAATGTTTTGCAAACATTTCTATAATAAAGTAGAAAATTTTGAATTTATATTGATTTTCAATTTTAGGGTCTTATTTTTTTATTTTGGATATATTTTAAATTTCCATGTCCGCGAACCGTAATAAATCCAATTTTTATGAAAAATTTAAATTTTAGTAAAAAGGGGTGTGAATATATATATACATATATATAATTTTTTTATATATTTAAATATATATATTGTTAAAAAAAGGGGGGATGAAACGCAGCAAAACGCTGCGTTTCCCCCAAATGAAGATTAGGGCTAAAGCCCTAATCTTTTCTCCCTCCTCCCTCCGTCTCTCTCACTCTCAGCCTCCCGTCTCTCTCTCCCTTTGCGATTCTCTCTTTCGCCATCTCTCCCTCAGCTTCAATCGATTGCCACCACCACGGCCATCGCGAATCCATCGCGGGTCGCCACCTCTCAGTCTTGCACCATCTCTCTGTCTCTCTCTCCCTCACAATCTCTCGGTCTCTCTCTCTTTTATCAGAGTCTCTCTCGGTCTCTCTCTCTCCCTATCCCGATCTCTCCATCTCTCGCTCTCTTTCACAATCATCTCTCAGTCCCTCTCTTCCGCGCATGAACGGACGGTTCTTCCTCCCTCTCCCGCGTGCGAAGAGCTCGCCCTCCTCCCTACTCACGCGGTCTCCTACGAGCAGCTTCTTCTACCACCTTGTAGAAGTCCCAATTGGAAGCCCTAGGCCGACTGTGACTCTTCCCCTGCAAAGGTAAAGATCGATCCTAACCCTAGCTCTAGGGTTTCAAAGTTCTTTAGTAATAAGTCTGGATTACTAAACTAAATTTTGAAATCGGAAGCTTTGCAGGTTTGAGAATGGACTGAGGAGACTTCTGAGCAAGAATTGCGAACCGCGAAAAACCCTAGGTGAGGGATTTTCAATCCCTTAAAGAATTTGAATTAATTTTTATTGAATTTAGGTAGAAATTATATTTATATATATTCTAAAATGTGTTAGACTCATAAGAAATATCTTTTCCTAAGAGTTGTATGAAATTATTGAGATTAGGTTTAGAATTCAATACAAATTTGACTGTGAAGCATGATAGAATATCGTAGATAGTATTAGAGTTTTGTTTGATTGATTTGCATAGTTTTCCTTAAGATTTGAATTGAAATTGGAATGAATTAAATTAGGATTATGTAATTCGGGAGAAAATTGGTAAAATTGAGGAATATTGTAAATTTAAAGTCGTTGGTGATTTGAAATGATCCTAAATTGATGAAATAAAAGTGTAAGAATGTGGTTGTGCAAATTTAAGCTATTTTAAATAAAATGGAAATTTGAAAACCCTTTTATAGAGCCTTAATTGATGATTATTCGTGTTGATTGGTCTAGGTTGACCTTTGGAGAGTCGAGGGGAGTCTTTTTGATTTGATTTCAGAAATAGGGAGTGGATACCCTCCCTAGAGGTGAGTGGACGGACCGTTGTGTAATAAATGAGCAAAACGTCTTTAAATTATTTGATAAATGGTTTGAATGATTTTCACATGATTTATATGAAATGATTTGTGAATGTGGGATGTCTGAAATGAGAATTTGAATTATGAATGCATCCTATGTGATTTTAAATGAATTTGTGCCATTTGTCTTGATTACTTGATTGGTAAATGCTTGTAGCATGATTTTCGGATTGAATTGATAAAATATGGCACATTGATTGAAATGGAATGATTGTGAAATGATGGTGCACGAGAGAAATGGCTATAGTCATTCCCCCCACGGAGCGATCCGACGGGGTGACATGGATTGGGGTTTATTTGCGAGAGGGGTATGCAGCCTCTGCTCTGCCACGTCGGACTATCCGGATTGCACCGTGATAAGGTTCGAGCTAATGCCAAGGAAGGGGGTAGTTTTGAAAAACTGAAATGGAAAACCCCTTGGCGAGCTTCCGTCTTGGTTTGGCCAAACGCATAACGGAAGTATTTTCGATGGGACCCTTGTGATTTTCTGAGAAAATGTTTGATATGGATGCATATTTTGTAAATGATATTGAATTACTGAAAATGTTTGGATATGGAAAATGATGTTTGAATGCTTTGACATTCCCCACTTTCACCCCTTATTTATTACACAATCATGTCATTGCACTCCACTCACTGAGTATTTATAATACTCACCCCTCTCTTTAACATTTTTCAGAGGAAGATTAGACTTGTGACGGAGATTGGAGCTTGGGGAGGGCCTACCAACTGACTTTTGTAGGTATATAAGTGATGTGTAGTCATTTTAGTCTGAACTGAATTCCATAGAAAGGAAGACTTGTATAATTCTTTTGTTATGGATTTAATCCATACTTGTTTCCAGTATAGGAACAAGTATTGATAGAATTCTTACGTGGTTTGTCGTTTATTTTCTTTTCTCTCCTATTTTTGGTAACAGCTTATTGTTGGAGTGGGACATTTGGTTGGTAATATTGAGAATGGTTATTTTCTTTCAATTTTATGAAATTCTGTACATCTCATATCGTTTGGATCTTACTGACGTTAGTTTGATTACTTCAGGCAAGTGTTAGTAATATCCTAGACTATGTTTTGGGACTTCTTGTTTGTTAAGTGCTTTCCTTATACTGTGAACTTTGAAATGGCTAGGATAGCCATATTGTGTGCTCGTGCATGTACAGGTTCCTTCTCCCTGATTGTGTGCTGATGTGTACTCGCGCATGTACAGGTTCCCTCTCCCCGATTGTGTGTTGATGTGTACTCGCGCATGTACAGGTCCCCTCTCCCCGATGTGTGCTCGTGTGTACAAGGATGGACCGGATGGGTCCTTGCATGTGTATTGTTATGTGATGTTTCCTGTTTTTGATGATTGGTGTATGGAAAGAATTGTTGGTTTGTTTTTTGTAGCCTTGCGGAGTCCCGATATATGGGGAGGTTCTGCCTGTGTACCGAGATTACGTGGCGGCTATTGCGTGGTCGATCCGAGGATCGGGGTGTGACACCATGACCCTAGGTTTTGGCTTGGATTTGACCTCATGACCCTAGGTTTGTCCAAAAAATAATGCACCACTAAACCACTTAACACTTACAGTCTATATATATCAAATAAATTATAATGTTGGGAAATTGATGATATAATTGTGATCGTGTTTTAGGAAAAATCGATTGAGGATTGAGTAAGACTTCATTGCACTAAATTGTAGTGCTAAAGTGGTGTTATATATGTGTGTTTGTTGGTTGAGATGAAGATGAAATATTTGCGGAATGTTAGTATGAGAATGATGTATAAATATATATGTCTATTGATTGAAATGGAAACGAAGCAAGGATATGTGTGGGTGCATGTATGGATAATATATGTATGTTAGACTAATATGATAAGATGTGTATTAGTTTGGTGAGTAATCTAAAATGTAAGAAATGCATATGAGTATGTGTATGTGCAAGGATTGTTGAATGTGGAATTTTATAAAGGAGTGGTGAATTTAATTTGGTGTGTTGCATGCTGAATTTTAAAGGTTGAATGTTACAAAAAGTGCAATGCAAATGTGGACTATTTTATGCATAAAGGAAGTGAGATTTTAGCATATAAAGTTCTGAAAATTGTGGACTGTTTTGGGGTATACAAAGAGATAGGGTGTGAAAGTGATGGTTTTGGGTGATTTAAAGTGGTATTGTTTGTTAGGAAGGTATGGGAAACCTTAGAGCTTTTGGGTTGAATTGTGTGCCTTCGGAAATGAGGAATTGAAATTTACATTTGGTGATGAAAAGGGGGTAGCACATGTGCACATTTGAAGCCTAGCTATGAGACCCTAAGTCTTGATCCTAGACATAGGATTAATTAAAGGTATAAATTTAACATAGTGGCTTTTGAAATGTGTGGCACAAATCTTATATATACATATTGTGTTTTGTCATTGTAGTGACACTTGGTGATCGAACGAGGGGAGTACATTGCTTATAAAGTGTGGTACATTTTGGGGAGTGACATACTCTTCCATATACTGTAGGTGGGGCCCTAATCTCTTGCATAAAATAGTGAAACTATTTTCTGTCGTATTTTTAATAAAACATGCTTTTGATATGCATTGACTCAACGTATGATATTAAATTTCAAATTTGTTTTGTGACTTTTGGAGTATCGTAAATTTATGTTTCCTATGACTATGTATCCATGGTTTGAAATGAATTAATATTATGTCATTATTTGAGAACTAGAATGTTTTCTATGCTATCATTGCATTGGTATATTGATTTGAAATGATTTTGATGAAATGTATTGGCACGCGAATTTGAAATGTTTTGATGAACTATGTGGGTTGGATGCCTACTAGTTATGAGATGATATTATGATATGATATTATTTGATGGATTCCGTAGCTACGAATGGCGTTTATAGTGGCACCGGGATGTCCGGATACGCTTTTGCAGGAGGTATCTGCAAACGTCACATATGCATGCGATAGGCACGGCCGGTTGAACCCGCATCGGGAGAAGACGTGTGTGACGCCACCGTCTAGCACCGGGCGGGGTCCTATTGACGAGTCTGAGTAAGCAAGGACTAAGCTCACGGCCAACGTCGGGGTAGAGAGCGACTTTTAAACATTTGTATAATAAAAACCTCTGATACGCCTGTCATTGGTCATGGTTGACCTTTGCCAGGATTCTTTCAGCTTGCTCTATAATATACTTGATTTTTAAATGGATGTATAAACGTATGATGTTGTGTGATTGATTAAATGATTTCATTTTACTAAACATACTATGATTTACTGCAAAACTGGAATTATTGTTCACGAATGATCTTGTTTGACACTCCAATGGTTCACCCACACTATTTGTGCTTGATATTAATCCCCTCACTCACTGGGTATCTTCCTTGATACTCACCCCTCTCCTTTCCTTCCTCAAATAGGGTTATTATGCTAGAGCGACGCATTCGGCTCTAGAGGGTTTGGTGGCTCATTAGTGGATTTGGTTATTCACGACGGTGAGAATTTAATTTAAGTTGAAATTTGAAATCCTTATTTTATATCAACCCTGCAAGGTCTTGATATTGAGGTTCGTAGTTGGCCGTATACATTTTTATGAGATGATTGTATAAATTATGGACATTTTTTTGAAACTCTCATATTATACTTGCATTGAGGCATTTGTAAGCATTTAAAATGTAACTTGGGAATTTGTTGTACAATTTGTATTAAATTTAGGCCCGCTCGGTGTGGCGGCTGCTCATTCTCTAGTTGGGCATGACAGTAGAGGTCTGTGGCTAGGACTGCTAGTACTTATATTAGTCTTGCGTTGTTCTGGTTGTCCGTTGTGGAATGGTTGACAGGATTTGAATGTGGTGATTGTTGTGAGGCCGAGATGACCATTTATTTATTTGACAGGATAGATGTCCATTATACAGGTTTATTTGTACAAGGGAGACCTCCGAAATATGGGGAGATTCTGTCCGATTTTCTGTAAAAATGTAGCCGGCATCCAGGGCAACGGGCGACTGCTCACGACCTCAGTTTGGGGCGTGACAGTTCGATTGGTATCAGAGCTCTAGGTTAAGAACTGTGTTTGATAAAATAGTTTTGAAAATATTCCCATGTATGATTTAAAAGTCCTCAATGCATATGAGAGTTTCATTACAGTCATGGGATCCCAGTACATGGTCTTAGGCATATGAGTTATTCTTTTTATGGGGTTAGATACGGTACGTATCTAATCTAGCATATTAGTTCTATCAGTTCTTAAACTTATAATTTTATTTATTTTAGGGGGTTAGTTACTTCGCAACTAGTCCTAATCCTTGAATCATACCTAATTAAAGTTCTTCCTTTGTAAGGCTATGACTACTAAACAAGGTACTAGATTTGTACCTGAGACACCTAGAATATCCGAGGATGTTTCCTCGTCATGTGTACCCTTCTAGTACTTTCTTAACTAGCTATTATAGTCATAGTTCCATCACCATCATTAGATGCATTTAGGCAGGTTTATGAGTGGTACACCTCTCATTGGATTCAGATGCCACCCCCACTACCATTGATGGCAGCGCCGACACTTACGGCCGTGTTTGTTCCTACCTACAGGACCTACTCATGTGGTGTCGGATGCTACACTGGTAGCCGTTCCTTTTATAGTGTCTGGTTTGAATAATACTACCTCCTCTATACTTAGGCACATACACGAGCTGACTTAGCTAGTCAAAGAAGCTCGTCAGTTAGGTCGCACAAATTTCTCCGGACTCGGTGATGCCACAACGGCTAAGCATTGGGTCAATCGGACCCGTTAGATCTTGACAGATCTAGGGTTGAGTGAGAAGTATAGGCTGAGGGTAATAGAGAGATTACTAGATGATGATACCCTCACTTGGTGGGAGGCTATCTGTGATGATGCTACTGAGTCACCATGGTGGGAGGATTTCCTGAGGGAGTTTGACTGCAAATACTTCTCAGAGTTTAGTAGGACCGTAAGAGGGCAGAGTTTGAAGAGGAGTAGGAGCTTTAGTTCCCACAAAGGTCGCTCTGATTTTAGACCGGCCGTGTATGCGATAATTCATTTTTGTTGATCGGTTAATTTTTCATTTTTACTGTTCGGTACAATGTAAATTCATTTACATCTTCGGTGCTCTTTTTCTTATTTTTATTTCCTTGTTCGGTCATACTTTGACAATTGCTTTCTATCAATTCACCACCGTTCGGCAAATGGATATTTGTTGTCTTCGGATATTTGCCTTCGGTCATTATACAACAAATACACTATTTGTCTTCAAATTCCAATTTGCTTGGCCGACAAAACATGTCTTCATTGTGATTTGAACCCATGACTCGGCTTAGTTCAAAAAGATATATTACCACTATGCCATTCAATGACTTCAATAATATGCTACAAAATTTATATCATATTTCTTATTTTAAAATATACCAAAAGTTCCATAACTTTAGTTTGTTTCCTATAAATTCGTGCTACTCATTTCCATTCCCATATCAATCACCGAACGTGCTTTTTCACCCGGACAACACTACAAAAATATTTAACTTATTGTGTTGACTTTCCTAATAACTCTAGTAACCATGTTGGGTATTCGTGCAAATGGAAAGTAGATGAGGGCTATTAGGAAAATATTAAAAATGAGTTATAAATGAAGAGCAGTGGTGGGCATTAGAACCCACAAAGGCCAAACGCCATTTTTTTTCTTTTTCCTTTTCTTTCTCGATTCACACCTTCTCTCTCTCTCTTTCTTCTTGTTTCTTCCAATGATCAATCAAAATACCTCTAGACCCATACTCTAAAAGTTCCAAAAAAAAACTCATGACCTAACCTCTAGCAAGTTAAAACTAGTAAGAGAGTTGAGGTTTCTAATGAGAGAAAATCTAGAGTTTGATCGTGATTCGACTTGAGACAAATCAGAGACTAAAATTTAGGGAATATTTTTAATTTTAGTTTGGGTTTATTTTTCCTCTTTTATGACTTTGGAGTTATGTTGAAATTTGGTGAAAAAGAATTGGTGAGTTTTGAGTCACCGTAAGTGAGAGAAAGATTGGTTATTCAATGTTAGGGTTTTGGGTTTTCTTAAAAGAATTGATATTGACGATGATGGATACTTGGTTATATCCCTTAGGAGTTGCAAAAAACTGAATAAGGCAAGACATTCACTACAGAGACATCTCGAAGTGACTATCGTCTCTAGTACGATGAGTGGGACTTTGATGTTATGTTTTCGATTGAACAAATTCATATTTTAAAACTTTTCAAATGACATGTTTTAAGACATGTGTGAAAGCATATGATTTTGAATATATATTATAAATGATGGCTTTTGTGATTTATTGGAGTGTCCCAAATGATTGATTCGAATATTATGCATCCTCGGTTTGTAATGAAATGATATCGTGCCACTCTTTGAAACCTTGACATGACTTATATGCTACCATTGCATTGGTGCATTGATTTGAAAATATTTGATAAAATATATTGGCATGCAGATTTGATATGATTTGATGATATATATGGGCCGGATACCTACCTGTGTTATGATAATGTGATGATATTCTTGATGGATTTCTATATCTACGAAGGGTTTTGGCAGTGGTACCCATTGTGTCCAGATACGCTTCAGCTAGAGGTATCCCCCAAACGCCATATGTATAGTTGTGGCCGGACGAACCCAATCGGGGAGGACATGTGTGATACCACTGTCTAGCTCCGGGCAGGACTCTATACATGGTTGATTATTTATATGCGTATAGACATGGGCTACTCAAGTTGAACCGAAAGGGGAGGACATTTGTGAGCCACTGTCTGATACTTGGTGAGGCCTGTGGCCAATATTGGGGTAGAGAGTTAAATTTTATACACTTGCATATGAAAAACCACCAACGCGCCCATCATTGGTCAAGGTAGACTTTGCCGGGGTTATTCTCTTGACAAGCTCAAAATGATTTCGAAAATGTAAATGGATACATACTTTGATACTATAATGTGTGATATATGATCACCTAATTTTTGGAACTAACATACTTGGTTTTGATATCATTATGGTTTTGAAATGTACTTTAATACTCCATTTTCACACTTATTATTAAGAACATATTATCGATCCCCTCAATCATTGAGTATTTTCCCATAATACTCATCCCTTACTTTCCCTAATTTCAGATATAGATTGACAGGAAGACGTGACAAGAGAGTTCGACATGCTTAATTTGTATTGGAGACCTTGGACTTTGGGTATGATATCGACCATTCTTCCGCAGTGATGTATTTGATAATGCTGGATGATATATATATATTTGAAGTTTATAGAATGACCATTGTATACCTTTTAGGATGACTGAAATTATGTTGTGTGATGAAATTAAAACTCTCAGATATGTTGTATACTTATGCATTGAGGCAAATGTCTTGCATTTTACATTTTTTACTTGGAAAAAATGATATTTTAAGAATACAGATTTTATACGGGTATTGGTGTAGCCTTCGTTGCCTCTGTATACGTGTTGAGTGGTGGCAACATACGGGCTAACGGGCAGCTGTTCATGGCCTCGAATCGAGAATCGGGACATGACAAGTGTTGTTTAGGCTGGTTAAAAATTTTTCTTGGTGATAGGCGAGTTGGAGAATCTCCTAAGTCATTTCCGTGATAAAATGGTAGTACCCTACAGAACTCTGGGCCAACATCAAGGTGAAGGGAATTTTATGGAAAATTATGAAAAACCCCTTGGCGGAATCTTACGAACGGCCATTGATAAGAAAATGGTTTTGGCAATCCTCAAGAATATTGAAAAAAAAAATTCAATTTGTTTATTGAGCTAGAAATCATGAGTCATGGTGAATTTTATCTGAATTATATTTGTGTATACAAGTTTATTTTCAGTATTGAAATGAATTTTTGTCATACATGTTTGACACCACCACCCATACTTCGCATTCATGTTCATCATGCCATTACACTCCATTCGCTGAGTATTTTTAATGCTCACTCATCTCTTCTAAATTTTTTAGAGAAAGCTTAGAATGGAGACTTAGACGTTGTCTAGTGCCAGTTGAAGAAGTTATTTTGTTGAACATCAATAGGTAATTGTCGTGAGATTATTTTTAGGATTTATGTCATATAAACCATGGAATGAAAGATTTTATACATCTCATGATGTTTAGATTTAATTGATATTTGCTTGATTCTTCCTTACTATTCCAATGTGGAACTTTATTTATTTTGTTTAAAATCTTTTGTAAGGTATTTTACTTTCATTGGGACATTTAGACTATTTTATGAATTTTGATACATATTTTGAAGTTGGAAAGTTATTTCAATTACTTGGGATCGTTTGGACGGCCGGGATAGCCTATGAATGATTTTGTATTAATTTTTATTCATGAAATGAGTTGAATATCGAAATGTCTTGTGGTACCATGGGACACGGAGTAAGATTCATACGTGTTTTGAGGTGACATGGTGGTTGTTATGTGCACGATGGGAGAGTCGAGGCGTGACAATTCTATTGGTACAGATTTATACTCGTGATTTCAAATGTTTAAAGGTTTGAAATGTTTTCAAATGTCCTTAAAAGTTCTTCAAAAGTTTTTAAAACATTTTTCTTTTTGAAATTTCAGATTTTAAAAGATTTTTCAAAAGATATACAAATATCTTCCATGGATTCTTAAGGACTAGGATCAATTTTATTTTTAATGGGTTAAATACCTAATCCAATACCTAATTTAAAGAGCTAAGGTTAATTCCTCTCTCCTTATAGGAATCATGCCTCCTAGGCCAATAATGAGGAATTTTAGTGACATTCCTTCTTTCAAGCATGATGATGACTCGTCCTCACATGCTCCAACTTCTCCTCCAGTTACAACTAGCACTCACCCGGTACCTGCAATCGGGATTCCCCCACCGCCACTCGATGCTCTCCGATAATGGACCGAGTGGTGGAATACCTATGGCACTCATCTTCAAGCTCCTCCTCAAGTGTCAATACCTCCTCTACCGAGCCCAACAATTCCTCCTACTCCTCCAGTAGCACCATTTGCTTATCCCACTTTAGTACCTACTCCCATCAACCATCTAACCATCGAATTATCCAAGTTGGTCAAAGAAGTCCAACAACTTAGATATGTCATCTTTACGGGGATAAGTGATACGATGGTGGAAAAGAACTACATTAACTGGGTTCAGAGACCGTGACCGATATGAGGCTTGACGATGAGTTGAAGCTCATGGTGGCCATGAAATTGCTAGACGAAGATGATCTAGCATGGTGGGATACTCTTAAAGAGATGTTCACAACACCTATCTCTTGGAATGAATTCTTTAGGGAATTCGACAAAAAGTATTATACTCAGTTTTACTGAGATCTAAAGAGGAAGGAATTCCTTCACCTCCGCCAAGGCAACAAGTCAGTGGCAAAATACTAGACGGAGTTGAGGAGACTGTCCTCATTTGTTCCAAGGTTGGTGACTTCAAAGGAATACTTGTGCTTCAAGTTGGAAGAAGGCTTAAACCTGTCAATCCGAGAGAAAATGTCTATGACCTCAGCTAACACCTACAAAGATGTATTGGAATTGACATTGAGAGTCAAGAAAATAGTTGAGGAAAGAGGAAGGACAAGAGATGGACCAAAGAAGAAAAGGAGGTCCAAACATGCATTGAGCCAGGGTTCAAAGTAGAGTAAAAGCACAAGCTCCTATGATGGAGCATCTATCACTGTATCCGTTGGCACTCCTCAAGGACAACGTATGTCCCACTTTGAGGCCCCCACATCTAATGCCATTTCTGGAAGCAAAATAGTGGGAGATAAGAAAGAGAAGTGTATGAACTATGGGAAGTTCCATTATGGGGTTTGTCTTGTACCCAAGAGTGCTATCAATGCAAAAAGGAGGGTTATTTCTGTAACGTTTGCCCAAAGTTGGGACAAGGACATCAATTGAGTCGAGATCGCCCTAGTGGATTTATGGGCAGCCAAGCAAATGTCTCTACTTCATCACCTTATGTCATACTACAGATGGGAATTGGGAGCAACACAATAGCTGCTCAACCCAACGCTCATAAACAAGGGCACAAACCAAAATTTATGCAATGACTAATGAGGATGCACAGAATAACTCGGACATAGTTACAAGTATATTTCTTAGAACTTGAACTTGATAACTTAGAAATTTGAATATAAACATTATAGGATCATGAATGCACGTTTTGAATTTGAGACATATTAGAGATATTACATGATACTGAAGTGATTGGGAATGACCTTGATGTCTAATGATAACTTTGGTGGTATTGAGGATTATAAATTTTGATTGAGTTTGGTTAAATTGAAAGTTAATTCTTATTCTTCACATATAGATATGATAAAATTTTTAAAGTTGACACCCATGTACTGATTGATATGTGGTCAATAATTCTTTTGTGAGCACAAAGTTTGTTAAACATTTAAATATGGTTTTGGCCCTACTTGAAGAGAAGTTATTGGTTATCACTCCTTTAGAGGAATGGTTGAATAGAGATGTCATGCTCAAGGTATGCGAAATAATTGTAGAGGGTGAAATTCTCGAAGTAGACTTGATTCCATTGGAGTGAGGGACTTCAACGCCATATTGGATATGGATTGGTTACACTTTTGCCAAGCTTCTATGAATTGCTTCACTAAGGATGTGGAATTCCATAGACCGGGATGTCCTCTACTTGTATTCCCTGGTAAATGGTGGGTCTTACCAAGCTGTGTAACCTTGGTATTGGAAGTATGAAGGTTAGTATATAAGGGTTGTGAGGCATATCTATCCTATGTAATCGATACTGCAATGGGAAGCCTAAAATTAATGAATGTTCCAGTGGTGAATGAGTTTCCATATGTCTTCCCAGATGAGTTGCCTGGTTTATCTCTAGTTTGAGAGTGACTCCCAGCATTGCACCTATTTCAATCCCTCAGTATAGGATGGCGCTTGCTGAGTTCAAAGAATTGAAGGTCTAACAACAAGAATTGTTGGACAAGAGATTTATCCGACCTAGTACCTCACCTTAGGGCATTCCAATTCTATTTGTAAAGAAGAAAGATGGCACACTTTGATTGTGTATCGACTACCGGTAGTTAAATAAGGTGACTATCAAGAATAAATATCCTTTGTCGAGAATTCATGACTTATTCAATCAACTCCAAAGGGCTAATGTCATCTCAAAAATTGATTTGAGGTCAGGCTATCACCAATTGGGAATAAAGGATAATGATGTCTACAAGATTGTGTTTAGGACACGGTATAGGCACTACGAGTTCCTAGTGATGCCCTTTGAATTGGCAAATGCTCCTACGGCTTTCATGGACCTCATGAATCGAGTTTTCCATCCCTATCTCGACAAGTTTGTCGTAGTTTTTCATTGACTACATCTTGGTATATTTCAAGAACGATGAGGAACACTTGGAACATTTTTGGATTGTGTTGTAAACTCTTCAAGAGAAGCAATTGTATACCAAGTTCTCCAAGTGTGAGTTTTGGCTAAAGGAGATTGGCTTTTTAGAGCACATTGTATCTGGGATGGGATATTTGTTGACCTAAAGAAGGTAAAGGCAATTCTAAAGTGGGAGCAACCTACGAATGTCACCAAGATAAGAAGTTTCCTTAGATTTGCAGGGTATTATCGGAGATTTATAGAAGAGTTCTCCAAAATTACAGCTTCATTATCTAGTCTAACGCGGAAGAGAGTTAAATTTAAATGGAGTAATAAGTGTGAGCAGAGTTTTCAAAAACTCAAGAAAAGATTTACATCCACTCCAATACTTGATCTTCCTATAGACGATGGTAACTATGTGGTTCATAGTGATGCTAGCAAATAAGGGTTGGGATGTGTTTAATGCAAGGTGATAGAGTGATCGTCTATGCTTCTCGACAGTTAAAGAAATATGAGATGAATTACCCCACATATGAGCTAGAGCTAGCTACTATTGTTTTTACCTTGAAGAATTGGTGACATTACTTATATGGAGCCACATGCAGAATCTTTATCGATCACAAGAGTTTCAAGTATTTGTTCACTCAAAAGGAGCTCAATCTAAGGCGACGGAGATGGGTGGAGCTGATCAATAACTATGACCTAGTGCCCGAGAAAAGCGAATGTGGTTGTGGATGTTTTAAGTGACAAATCTTCTTCTTCTTTATCCTGTGGGGGTTCATATCTCTCATACCTTATGGGACTCCATACACTTGGAGTCAATTTGGCTAGTGATAAGCATGGTGCACTTTCGGCCAAATTCGATGTATGGCTGACTTTGGTGGACCGGATAAAGGAGCTCCAAGCAATCGATGAGGAGCTAGGGAGCCTAGTGGAGAAGATCCACAGAGGTAAAGGTGGTGATTTACATATTTAGAATGATGGCATGGTGGTATATGAGAAATGGGTATGTGTTCCCAAGAATGATGAATTTCGGAGAGCCATACTTTAACAAGCATACTCTTCGACCTATGTAATACATCTTAGAAGCACAAAGATATACCAAACACTCAAAAAACCTATTGGTGGTTGGGATTGAAGTAGGAGATAGCCGAATTTGTGGTAAGGTGTCTTGTGTGCCAACAAATCAAGACCGAACATTAGAAACTAGCCAGAACACTTCAACAATTGCTTACACCCGAGTGGAAATAGGTGTACATCACCATGGATTTCGTGGTGGGATTGCCATGTACCCCAAGCTGTCATGAAGCTACATGGATGATAGTAGATTGGGTTACCAAATCAACAAGCTTTCTCCCGATTCTGAACACTTATTCTTTGGAAAGGCTGGCCAAACTATATATTGATGAGAACGTGAGCTTTCACGGAGCTTCGGTGTCTAAAGTCTCAGACCGTGATCCCCAATTTAGTTCGTGATTTTGGCCTAAGATACAAGAATCCTTAGGGACTAAGTTGAAATTTAGTATAACTTTCTATCCTCAAACCGATGAATAATCGAAGTGAACTATTTAGATATTGGAAGACATGCTTAGGGCATGTGTAATGAACTTCCAAGAGAATTGGGATAGACATCTTGATAGCAATATTTTTATAAACTTGAATTATATCATTTTTAGTATTTATTTATGTATTTTAGAATTAATTTTAACCATATTTTATAATTTTATATTGATTTATTTTCGTGGTCATTGATTTAGGAAAAATGGAGCAAATTTGCTATTTTCATACTAGACAGACAGTATTCAGTATTTTGAACATAACATTTTATATCGATATCCGATTGAGGTGATTTTTATGGCATTAGAAAGAAGACTTCGAGCCCTACAACTCTTATGAAGACCTCAAAGGCTGCGTCAGACAGGACGACATCCAAAAATTGAGTTGAATTTACTGCAATGCTAGAAAATAGAAACTGAGAATCAAAAAGGAAACAAGGTGCTACAATTTTGGAATTACCATCCTAATAATTTTAGAAATTATCCAAATTGAAGAAAAGAGAATTTTCAAACATTTGGAAAGTTAATGATCATCGTCAAGTAGCAAAATAAAGTTTCCAAATCAAATTCAAAGTCCAAACTTCCAAAATAGTCCAAGTTACTAAATTTTTCTTAGGGTTTTCACTCCTATATATATGTGGCAATCGGGCAGCTCCTGATACATTAATTTTTCTTTTATTTTTCTCATTCTTCCACCACTTTACAAACCCTAGTAGCCTCCTCCATCCCAAGTGACTTTGACTTCCATGTTCATGCAAATAAGGGTTGTAATGTTCTCTTTTATTTTTTTATTTTTCTTTTCAATATTTAATTAATTTTATTTTTCTTAGGACCCAATGGATTTTATTTTTTGATTAATACATGGTTTGATTTGATTCTTTCCGTTAAATTTTATTCGCATTATTATTATTTTGATGATATTTTATTATTGTTCATAATGCTTCAAACATTTTTGGACCCGACGTTTTGATGATTTGAGAATGATTGCATGTATGACCAATATAATTACACAAAATTAGTCCAAATAATAAAATCTATATGAAATTATGAGTATGACCATTGGATTAATTTCATGTGTGGATTAATTTCATGTGTGGGGATTAAGGGAAACCTTAATTTACAGATTTTTACAAAACTTAATGCAGTTTGATTTAATCAAAATTGCATGGCCATTAGGTTTTGGTTAGTCGAATTAGAGATTCATTGCATGACCTTTAGGTGAATCTAATAAATCATTAGCCAATAAACTTAAGGATTAAAGAAAATCGGCCGTATAGAAAGTTAAAAATAAATGAAATTGATGTCCTAGGTTTTTCATTACATTAAGGTTTCATATTTTAGATCTTATTTTTAATAGTTTTTAAAATTTTCACAATTTGATTCGATTTGTTCAATTTAGATTAGGCTTATTCATACTTAGTAGTATAAAATATTCTCATGGGATCGACACTAGTTTTGCACTATACACAACACTTAACTAGCATATATATGTCCGAAATTGTGATATACCTAAATCACGTAATAAGTTTTTGGCACCGTTGTCGGAGATATCTTTATATATGAACCAGGATAATCTTATTTGAGATTAGATTTTGTTATTTCTTGTTTATATTAGGATTTAGGTTACACAATTACTATTTTAGATTTTGGTTTTAGCATAATTTTTGGGGAATTTTCGGATTTTGGGTAAACAATTTGATTTGGGATAAAACGACCACTTATTTCAAAGGATTTCGGGCCACTGAGCAAAACTCATAGTAAGACTATGAGTACTACTCTATCTCGGTAAAATTCTATTATTTTTATAGGTTTTTCTATTTTTCTTTGATCTTTTAGTGACTTTTTAAATTTTCAGTTTACTGTTTAGATATTTTTTGTGTATTCGTTTGCTGTATTTTGGTGACTTTCATTCATACATAGATAATCTAGATTTATTAGAGTGCTTTTTATAATTTATTTTGGAAATTTAATTTTGTACTATTTTTGTGTCAGTACAGAATTTATGCTAAGATCAACAAATTCTGACATAGTCAAATTCGATCATAAAATAGAGAAGACTCTCCGAACTATTCGTAGACAAGTTATGAAAGAAAAGAAGTGTGAGGTTGCAATGGATCAAGAGAATAGAGTCATAAGGGAGTTTTCTATGCCTAGACTTTATGATATTCAAACTAGTATTACATGTCCTACTATTGAGGCAAATAATTTTGATCTAAAACTGAGTTTCATTGGTATGGTACAGGCTGATCAATTTGGTGGATTGACCTTTGAAGATCTAAACAGTCACTTGAAGAATTTTTTAGAAATCAACGATACTATCAAACTAAATGGGGTGAGTCCAAACGCCATAAGGTTGCACTTATTTCCTTTCTCTCTTAAGGGAAAGGCAAAGGTATGGTTTAACTCTTTCCTTCCTAATCATTTCACAAATTGGAAAAATCTATCTCAAACATTTTTAAGCAAATACTTTCCATCAGGTAAAACTACTAAGTTAGGCAATGATACCACTAGTTTTAGGCAATTTGGCAATGAATCTTTATATTGTATTTGGGAACATTTTAAGAATTTGATTAGAAAGTGTCTATATCATGGTATAACTGATTGGTTAGTCTTGCAAACATTTTATGAAGGTCTTTTACAATCTGTTAAGATTACCATTGATGCTGCAGATGGGGGTGCATTCATGAGTAAGTCATATAATGAGGCATGTGCATTATTAGATGATATAGTTTCGAATCATTACGATTGGTCTAATGAACGTGAAAACCCTAGACAGGGAGTTGGTGTGTATGAGGTTAATAGTTTTACCATACTGAATACGAAAATCAACTCTTTAATTAATTGTATGAAACTAATCAACTTAATGCTGTGAGTAACCAAACCTTATATTATGATTCTTGCGGTGAATCTACTCATGTGTCTTCTGAGTTCCGCAAGTACAGCAAGTGAATTATGCTTCTAACTTTTGTAGGTCTCAGAATAACACCTACTCAAACATATACAATCCTGGCTGGAGAAACTATCCAAATTTTTCATAGAGTCAAGGGACACCGCAAAGAGTAAATCATCCATCGGGATTTAGCTCAAAAAATCAATAGCTAAGGGAAATCAAGTAATCTTGGGAAATGGCAATCGAACGCTTGACAACTGTGACAAGTAAAAGAATTAAGAGTTTGGTAACAACGACCAATGAAAGATTTGAACGCTTAGAAGGAGTGATCAATGAAAGGTATGAGAGGTTTGAAAATAAAATTGATTAATTAGCTAACGCGTTTCATTCTCGCGTGTCAAATCGACTGCCGAGTGATACTGAGAAAAATCCAAGAGTGCAGATAAATGAAATCTCATTAAAAATGAAAAGGAATTGTAGCAATTTTCGGATCCATCCCAAGAAAAAGAGGAAAAACAAGAAGTCAATGAAGAAATCCATTAACCTACCGATGAAAAGGTTAAGGCATCGGATTCTAAATAGGGAAGTACTTTATGTTTGAGTCAATATAAACTCCCTCTTCCTTTTCCTTTTCCTGGACATCTTTTACAAGCAAAAGTAGAATTTAAAAAATTTTTAGAAATTTTTTAGAAACTGCATGTTAACATTCCTCTTTTGGATGTCATCAGACAAGTACTAGGTTATTGGGGATTCTTTGAGGATGTGATTAGAAAAAAGAAGAGGTTGGATGAAGTTTCGAAAGTTAAGTTAAAGGAGGAATGCTCAGCAATCTTGCAAAAGAAGCCACCACCAAAACTTACTGATCCAGAGAGATTTTCTATCCCTTGTACAATTGGTTTTTTAGATTTTTCTGATATTTTGTGTGATTTGGGTGCCGGTGTTAATGTCATGTCATATTCTGTATTCTTAAAATTAGAGTTAAAGAATTATCGACCTACCAATATTTTTTTGCAATTAGCTGACAAAAGTATAATACATCCAAGAGGCATTATAGAGGATATTTTGGTTAAAATTGATAAATTTATTTTTCCTATTGATTTTGTCATTTTGTATATGGATGATGCAGAGAGTACTTCATTGATTTTAGGTCGACCTTTCTTAAATACTACACGTGCTTTAATTGATATTTCTGCTGAAAAATTAATTTTAAGAATGGATGACAAAAAAATTGAGTTCAATGTTTTCCATCGCATGAAAAATTTTTCTAAACAAGAGGTTTCTAGGATTGAGTGCACTAAAAAGATTTCTGAACAAGATATTAATATCTCACATTCTAGTGATCATATTGAAAATTGCATTATCAATTCAAACATGAATTTCTGGATAATGAATATGTTGATGCGTATGCTGCTTTAGGCATGAATTTCAATAAATTTAAATCAAAGAAAAGGTTGCTTGCAAGAAAAGAAAGGAAGCTACAATGTAATGCATTGGTGGAAAAACAAAAGACATTTGAAAATGTTCAAATTAACAAGGGAAGGACAAAAGCATGGTAAGACACCACGAATGGTCACAATGTGAAAATCCATGAGCCGGGTTGAAATAACGAGATAATGTCTGGCTAAAGACAATAAAGAAAGGCATTTATTGGGAGGCAACCCAGTACTTTTATGATTTTTTTTATTTATTTTTGTTGATTTAATTTAGTTTTAATTTTTTATTACACTTTATAGGTGAATAAGAAACCCTTCGCATGAGAGGAAAGAAGTCGAAAGGAAGACTATATTTTAGGGGAGTCCTCTGTTTTCTTTATTTTTATTTTACTTATTTTTCACATTTAGCACAATACTTGACTTAAGTGTGGGGAAATATGCATACATAGACTGCTAATTATATATATATATATATATAGGAATTTGAGTGCTAAATTTCTGCTTCGTTCTCAAAATTTTTGTTGAATTTTTTCATGCCAACGAAATTTTTTTTTGAGTTTTCTAGTCCTTGCGTGTTATTTGTGTTGAATTGGGTTACATAAAAGATAATTGATATTAGTAGCTATTTGGTATATGATTAACTATTCATTTTCTTATGGTTAATTTGAAAGACAGACAATGCAAGATTTGACACAAACTTACCTTAGTGAGGATTTGAACCTTAAAGAGTAATTTCTTGCTCTCATTCTTTTTCTTATTGAGCGTATACCACGCATGAGTTGATCATTCTAGAACTTGCTCTATTATACATTTTGAAACTATATTCTTGATTTTTAGATACCAAAATGATTAAAACACCTAAGTTTACACAAATTTAGTTTTCGAAAAATGTCATCCCTATCATATTATCCCTTAGTTAACCCATTTAAATCTAAACCTTTTTTTCTTCTTTAATGACCTACATAATCTACCCCATGACCCTCATTCTTTCTAACCCTTGAGTTTGAACCCCAATTCACTAAAGTACTTATAGTTGATAGCATGGCATTCTAGTTTTTTTTGGCACTATGATTTTTTTTTTATATATTATCAAGTCGATGTTGTCACGCCCCGACCCGCGGATCCGAGCACATGACAATCGCCGCGTGATCTAGAAGTACGTGCTATCACCAACACGCACCCTAAGATCTCACAAGGCTTTGATAATACCTTTTTAAAAGAGAAAAACCAGCTTGCACAATATTTTAAAACCAAAGATATAATAAACAAAAAGTTGTTTGGTGTCTCAAGATACATCTTTTAAGACATAAAGTTTTACTTTAGAAAAACATGAAAAAAATATATTACATGAAGAGTTTTCAAAAGTGTCCTCCAATGGGTCCGACTACGTGTCACAAAATCGTCATCGAGAGGGACCAATACCACCGTCGGTCCCGGACAGCTCTCCTCTTCGGCTGGATCTAGCTACCGACAAGATAATCTTGTCTCTATACTTTCTCTGAAAAAGGGATAAGAGGAGGGGTGAGTATAGGAATACTCAATGAGTGGAGTGCAATGGTATAGCTGTATAAGTGAATGAGCGGTGAGTGTGGAAGTGTCAAATAATAATCTCAAAACAGATTTATGTTTCAACAAAAACATCAAGTAGTCATTCAAACAATCATAACAAGAGCCATGACTATTTTCAAAACATAATATACACTTTTTCTAATATCATGGGGTTTGCCACAAAATCTTTCCATCGACGACTTGGCCTGGACCATCCAGTGGAACCGCTAAGGGGTTTTCATTTCCATCGGCCATCAAACATTAACCCCAACCTTGGCGTTGGCTCGCGGACTCTTCGGAGTTGTAACCGAATAGCCTCAAAATGGACTTGGGGGCATCTCTTTACCGCTACCTACACCATTAAGTCTACCAAACTCTCCAGGCCCCCCTCGAACCGGTTCGTGAAAGCTTAAACTCGACTGGTCATGTTATAACTGGGTAGTCACACCCCACACATGCACTATGGGGGCTCAGGCTCATACCCCAAAGTTAATACATAAATCATTTTGCAAATATCATAACATGTGTCATAAAATTAGCAAGTTTCATAGATCGTAAATCCAACAAACATTATCCGCAGAAAAATTTATCATGCCTCAAAAAATATATTAACAAGTGCACAAATCTCATGGCTCAACAAAACACACTTTTAGGGACACTTCACAATTATAAAAAATTTTATAAAATCAAGTTAAGAAAATCATTTTAGAAAATCATGAAAAATCATTTCTCATTCACAAACACAATAAACCGTTCACTCACAGTTCTTAAGGAGGGTAGTCACTCCCAGATCTGTCCATGGCAAAGGTCCTATCCTGATCAGCTTGTCCAGACTCTATGGGATATTATTTATAATCAAGATCATCACTATCGATCATCTCACATTAACCCAAAAACCCTAACATTCAAAACCAAATTTTTATCTCACTTCCGTTGGCTCCAAATCCTCCAGATCCAAATGATTAGAGAGCTAAATAAAGTAAAACTTGAGTTGAAAAAATTATATTACCTTGATTTGATCTTAAGTAAAATTTGAGTTGAAAAAATTATATTACCTTGATTTGTCTCTAAAGATCCTTCCAACTTGGGTCACACCAAAACCCTTGATTTTTCTCTCTTTGTGGCAGCACTAAACCCTTGGACTTTCTTCAAGATTCAAAACTAAGATTAATCTTTGAAGTGTTCATGTGTAGTTTGGAACCTTTATTCTAGAGATTCGATATTGATCGATTGGGTTTTAAAAGAGAAGAGAAAAGAGAGAAAAAAAAGAGAGGAAAATACTCTAGAGAGAAATAAGAAGTGCCTTTTCGTAGATTCTGGAGTCTCAATTTTTCTTTGTATCATCAACCTATTTTTTAATAATTGCTTAGTGGTTCTTATCAACTTCCAATTTGCACATATAACCGATATATTATTTTAATTTATTGGGTTGATCCACCCAATGGGTTTAAGTACTTGAACTTCTATTCTGTGAAGTAAGTATGTTCAGTAACAAGCAGAGAAGATTGAGAGAATGAGAATATAAATTTATAGGAAGTAAATTAGAAGTATTAAAAATTTAGGATATTCAAAATGTAAGGGATATAGTATAATTGTACAATATATAATTAAAGGGATTAAGTGGCACAATGGTTAAGTTCCTTTTTGGAAAATCTTTGGACCAAGTTCAGACCTCAAGAATAACATGCTCATTTGAAATTTGCAAATCAATAAGTTGCTGATTGTTGGTCAACCGATAGGAACTTGTAATAAATGGGTGTGTATACCGAAACAGAATTTGGGAGTGGTGAAAAATAGTAGGGAAGTGTCGAATGGGTGTGTGGGGTCAAACAGATGAGAACCGAAGGGAATATGTATGGAAGGAAAATAATAAATTCAAAAATTAAACTCTCATGCATCTACCAATGGGGAATGACCAACAAAGTACATAAAAAGCAATATGACCGAACAACAAAATGGTAGTCTAAATTTGGATGCTCAATGACCTAACACCATATGAAGACTGATGACTAAACAGGCATATGATGACTGATGCCTGAACTGTCATGTGATGACCAAACAAGAAAATGAAAATAGAAAATAAGCACCGAATAGGAAAAAAAAATGGAAATTTGACAAGTACTGACAATTATTAAAAATTTGAAAAGATTGTACCGAACAACCAAGAGGTGGTAAAGAAAATCTCACATTAACGACGGATGGTGGAAATGAAATTCACAAGTCTCACATTACCTTATGGAGGTGGGTTATGGCTCCACAGATACCACCACCTTCTTGACTCGAACAGTAGCCGTCGATGGGTGGATACACCTACAAAAACCGTCAAAGGGTGCTCCGACGGGGAGGCTCCGACGCTCAAATCAGTAAAGAGCAGTTTTCATTTGAAAAAGAAACAGACTAAGAGTTGAGGGAAGGTTGTTCCCTGTATTCTGTATGCCCAGAATGTTAGGCCTAGAGAGCATACCTAATGTTGAGGGTTTTTGAGATCTTTTATACATGTGAGAGTTGTGCACCGCTGAGGGACTTCTACCCTACCTTCCTTATCGAATTGATCCGGGAATCTCGGAAGTTAATATTATGAATTGATCACGATCCTCATATATCGGGAAAACTTCCTCTTCGGGAGGGATACTTTCCTTATCTGAAAGATCTTGGAGTTGCTGTTATGAAATAAGATGCTAAAATTAAGGAAGTTCTGACCTTCCTTTTTTAATCAATAGGGGTGCTGCACATTGTTTGATTGCTCGACCAATAAGGGGTCAATCGGGACTCATCCGATTGGTATGCGGCCATTTGCTTGCCCGATTGGGACGACTATCTATCGCTCGGAGAGCATTGTTCGAGTGGCCCAAGTGACTGAGGCCCTTCAGTAGATTGGACCGGGTGACTGAGGCCTTTCAGTATATTGATTTGTGAGCGCCCTTCATGGGATCTTTTGGAACTTAACTCTTTTGGTTTGCACTTTTGGGCCACGTCCCATCATTTGCCCCCGACTTATGGTCTTCTCGGAAGAAGAAGTGCTATGAGTGACAATCATCGAAAAAGGAACGTCCCTTTTTACTTTGACATTCGCCGCTTCGATTTCCATGAACCATCTTCTATACGCTTTGTAAGAGTCTTTGTTTCTTAGAAGATACCTCTTTTACTTTTTTCTCCGAAAAGCTTTTTCTTTCAGTAAAGAATGTCGACAAACGTCTCCTTTTTACGTAGCATAGATAACATTTAGAGCATTACGACCAAAGGTGATAGAAGTTCAGAAGGAAATGTTGCTCGGAAGTGACTTCGAATTTGTATTGCCTAGCGAAGGGGATAGAGCGAGTCTTGCCCCCGAGGATTGTGTCCCAATGTATAAACAGTGCGTGAAATATGGTTTGAAGATTCCATATACGGGCCCACTGATGGAGGTCTTGAGGTATTGGAACAATCACCCTTCACTGCTCATCCCAAGTGCTTGGCGATTTGTGATTGCCCTAATTTCCTTGTTAGGGTTTTTCCGTATTCGTTTCGACTTCGAGATTCTAGGGGCTCTATTTTCCTTGGGGTGATGTAGCTCCAAAGAATCCACTCACGGTTGGTATAAACTCCAAACTCACCGAGAGTCTTGCTGGAATTTTTCTATAGTAAATCTCAAGATAAACACTGGATGTAGAAGTTCTTCTTCATCAGATTTTTGAACAGGGATCTCCTTTCTACATTTTCGAATGCTAACTAGGTACCCTTTTTGAACGAGAAAATCAGATCTCTTCTTCGCCACTCCCGTTTTCAATGCGCGGTTATGGTTCCACAGATACCAGCTCCTTCTTGACTCGAATAGTAGTCGTTGATGGGTGGATACACATATAAAAATCGCCGGAGGGTGCTCCGACGGGGAGGCTCCGATGCTCAAGTCAGTAGAGAGCGGTTTTCGTTTGAAAAAGAAACAGACTAAGAGTTGAGGGAAGGCTGTTCCCTGTGTTCTGTGTGCCCAGAGTGTTAGGCCTAGAGAGCGTACCTCACGTCGAGGGTTTTTGAGATCTTTTAATCTGTGAGAGTTGTACGCCGCTGAGAGACTTTCATCCTACCTTCCTTATAAAACTAATCCGGGAATCTCAGAAGTTAATGTTAAGAATTGATCACGATCCTCATATATCGAGAAAACTTTCTCTTTGGGAGGGATGCTTTTCTTATCTGAAAGATCTTGAAATTGTTGTTATGAAATAAGAAACTGAAATTTAAGAAGTTCTGACCTTCCTTTTTTAATCGATAGGGGTGCTGCCCATAGTTTGGTTGCTCGATCGATAAGGGGTCAATCGGGACTCATCCGATTGGTATGCAGCCATTCGCTTGCTCGATCAGGACGACTATATATTACTCGGAGAGCATTGTTCGAGTGGCCCAGGCAACTGAGGCCCTTCGGTACATTAACCCAGGTGACTGAGACCTTTCAGTAGATTGATCTGTGAGCGCCCTTCGTGGGGTCTTTTTGAAATTGACTCTTTTGGTTTGGACTTTTGAGCCACGTCCCATCATTACCAATAGTGCACATTACTGATCATGGATTCGTATTACCAATCGGTGGTAAAATAACCAATAGGAATTTCATGGGTATCTCATAATAAAAATAAAATGGAAATTCAAGATTGGATGTCATTGACCGTGTGAGGTAGTACCATCAGATAATATGAATGGAATGCATTATATCGATGGAAGTCCCAATACCAACCAGTGGCTAGATAACCAACAGGAATTTATGAACTTAATGCCAACAGACTATCACTTAAATAATACACCGATAGAATTTTCACTTAATAAGTTATAGATGGTCACCTCCAACTACCAATGAGGAAATCAAAATCCAAAAAACTATTCAACCGAGCACTAAAATTCTACTGAGTACCGAACGATTAAAATCCACCAAGTACCGGTAGTTCTGGTGATCAGGATTCTAACGATCGGTAACTTAGAAATTTTAAAATCCATAAACTAAGTATTCTAAGAATTCATGACCATTCTAAATGACAAAAATTTATATTTTTATTCTAAATAATTATTCTCCTACATTTTTACATACATAAAAATTTTTTAATAGTCCATTTAAAATAAACATCGCAATCCGGACTTGTCCAGCTTTATAGATGTACTCAAAAAAAAAAAAAAACCAGCCCAAAAAAAGGAAGAAAAAAATTTGCTGGATGAAAAAAAAAAAAGAAAAAAATCGAGAAAAAATGGATATTTTTCTTTCTTGATGTTATTTACTCTTACAGTGAAAGCTCTTTGCATTATTCTTTGCTTTGAATAAGTAATATTTCACATTATATATTCGTAGTTAAAGTCAGTATTCTCTTATCTTAATAAAAATGATGTCATGTTCTGATACTTAATTATTTTTAGTGTATTATTTTAATCCTATATTTTATCCATTGTCCTATCCTTTACCCTAACCCCGTTACAACGAAATAAAAGACTTTTTGATTGATATTTGGATTTTATATTTAAGTGGTGGAGATTTGATATACGAGCAAACTTATCGTAATGTTATCTTATCGTATTGATTTGAGTGATACACACACCCTTATATATATTGAGTGTTTTGAATAGTTGAATAGTATCATTCTTCATTTTATTGATCGAATCGACTGTGAGAGTGTTTGAATCTTGCATTATTCTTGATTTTGAGGAGACTATAGAAGGTGTAATGGCTTTTCTAGTATTAAATGTATTAAATGCTACAAAATATTGATTGTCTTGATTGTAATTCCGGTTTGAACTTGTCGTATGCATAGTGAGGAACTTGACAAAAATTAAATTGGTTTTGGAAAATAATTATTCTTGCTTGAGGACAAACGAACATTCAAATATAAGGGTATTTAATAGTAATATTTTTATACACTTCAATTATATCATTTTTAGCATTTATTTCTGTGTTTTAGAATTGATTTGAACCATATTTTATGATTTTATATTGATTTATTTTCGTGGTCATTGATTTAGAAAAAATTGAGCAAATTTGCTATTTTTGGACTGGACAGATAGCATTCAGTATTTTAACTATAAATTTTTGTTTCGATATTAGATTGAGGTGATTTTTATGGTATTGAAAAGAAGACTTTGAACCCTACAACTCTTGTGAAGACCTCAAAGGTTGGATCAGACTAGAAGACATCCGAAAATTGAGTCGAATGTACTGTAGTGCTGGAAAATAAAAACTGGGAATGGTACTACAATTTTGGAATTACCTTACTAATAATCTCAGAAATTATCCAAATTGGAAAAAAGAAAATTTTCAAGTATTTGGAAAGTTAAATATCATCATCAAGCAGCAAAAAAAAGTTTTCAAATCAATTTCAAAGTCCAAACTTTTAAAATAGTCCAATTTACTAAATTTTTTCTGGGGTTTTCACTCCTATATATATGTGACAATAGGATAGCTCCTGATACATGAATTTTTTTTTTATTTTTCTCATTCTTCTACCACTTTACAAACCCTAGTGGCCTCCTCCATCTCAAGAGATTTCGACCTCCATGTTCGTGTAAAGAAGGATTGTAATGTTCTTTTTTATTTTCTTATTTTTCTTTTCAATGTCTAATTAATTTTATTTTTCCTAGGACTCGATGGATTTTATTTTTTGATTAATACATGATTTGATTTGATTCTTTCCCTTAAATTTTATTGGTATGATTATTATTTTGATGAAATTTTATTATTATTCTTAATGCTTCAAACATTTTTGGACCCAATGTTTTGATAATTTGAGATTGAGTGCATCATGACCAATATAATTATACAAGATTAGTCCAATAATAAAATTCATATGAAATTATGAGTATGACCATCGGATTAATTTCATGTGTGGGGATTAAGGGAAACCTTAATTCATAAATTTTTACAAAACTTAATGCGATTTGATTTAATCGAAATTGCATGACCATTGGGTTTCAGTTAGTCAAATTAGAGATTTATTGTGTGACCATCGAATGAATTTAATTTAGAAAAATCTGGCATCATCAATAATAAATCATTAGCCAAAAAACTTAAGGATTAAAGAAATTCGATCGTGTAGAAAGATCAAAGTAAATGAAATCAATGTTCTAGAGTTTTCATTATATTAGGTTTTCGTATTTTAGATCTTATTTTTAATAGTTTCTAAAATTTTCATAAATTGATTCATTTTGTTCAACTTAGATTAGGGTTATTCATATTTAGTAGTACAAAATACTTTCGTGAGATCGACACTTGTTCTGCACTATACACAATACTCGATTAGGATATATTTATCCGAAATCGTGATATACCTAAATCGTGTAATACACCTCCTATTAATTAAATTTGCATATAACAATAACTGTCAAACTAGTATAGGGATGCCTTCGTATGGAGCTCTCTATAGGAGAAAATGCCGATCACCTTAATATTGGGATGAAGTTGGAGAGTGAAAGATTGAAAGTATGGAGCTAATTGAGACAACTATAGAAAAAGTAAAGATGCTTCGAGCAAGAATAAAGGTAACTCAGGATAAACAGAAGAGCTATGCTGACAAACGAAAAAGATCTTTAGAATTTGAGGTCAGAGACATGGTTTACTTGAAGATATCACCCTGAATGGATATAATTCGATTTCAAAAGTGCGAAAAATTGAATTCTCAATACATTAGGCCATTCAAGATCCTTAAGAGGATTGGAAATGTGGCATGTCGACTAGAATTACCCCCAAATTTGGAGAAAATTCACAATATATTCTATGTCTCCATGCTAAAGAAATATTTACCGGATTCCTCACGTGCTAGAAGATCCTCCGATAGAATTGAATCTAGACTTGAATTTCAAGGTGCTGCCAGTATAAATCCTTGATCGACAATTCAAGCAATTGAGAAGTAAGCAAATCCCAATGGTCAAGATGTTGTGGAGAAGCAACCAAGTTGAAGAAAAAACTTGGGAGGCCAAAGAGTTGATGCGGAAACAGTATATGCACCTTTTTGATGTAAAATTTTTTTAAAAAAATTTTGATGATGAAATTTATTTTTAGAGGGGTTAAATATTGTAACACCGAAAATTCAGTGTTTGAAATTTTCAATTTTTATTCTTTTGTATAATTCCAAAATGATTTATAAATAAATATATAAATTATTGTTTCATACAATTAACAAGGAATGGTGTAAATCTTTTTGGGAAAATGAAAGGTCTTAGGTTCAAACCACTATGTGTGTACACGTGTGGTGATTTCTAGAATTTATGACGTGTGGAGTAAGGGGCCTTGTGACTTGGTGAGGGGCCTTGTGTGTGTGAAACAAGAGAGTGATAAGTAGCCTTGAAGATGGACATGTAGATTTGTGGATATAGGAATTGTGAGTGGGAAGGGCCTTGTTAGAGATTGGGTTGACTTGTGGATAGGAATTTGGAAGGGGTGAGGCGCCTCATGGGTTGATTGGGTCATCTGATGTATGAAAAATGGAAGGGACAATGCCACTTGTGAAGGGTAGGATGTGACTTGCGTCTAAATTTAGGAGGGTGAGTCGCGTTGTGCATAGGGGAAGGTGACTCTAAAGGTGTGCAGGTCATGGATCTGAGAGTGGAATGTATTGGATCGCCTTGTGCCTTGGGATGAGGCACCTTGTGAGTGGTTTTGAAAGAGCAAATCGCCTTACACAAGGTGAGGCGGTGACTTGGGTGTCTGCAAGGTAAAGTTTTTTGAGGCGTGGTGTCGCCAAGTAGCCTTGTATCACTCATGAGGCAACTTGGTAAAGCAGCAGAATAAGGGTTCTGAGGCAATGCATAGGTAAGGCGCCTTACTCCCTTGTTTGAGTCAACCTAATGCTTTGAAATCATAAACTGTAAGTCGCTTCGCTCAACAACAAGTTGCCTTACCCATGCAAAAATTTAACCTGTAGGTCATATTATTCCCAATCGAGTTGCCTTACCCAGTCGAGTTTTCACCAATTAAGATGTAAAATGACCAAAAATGCCCTCCAAATCCAAATATAACTTAAAACTTATGAGGGGCAAGATGGTAATTTCATAATCTATTATAACAAAGCTTGAACAATGTTTTCAATTCTCATTTTTCCTCCTTGCATTTCACAAACACTCTCTTCTCTCTCTACGCTCTCACTCTCTTTTCCTCACTTTTGATTTCTCTCTCTAGAAATTAAATACCCCTTCATTAAATCACTCCATCATATCCAAAACTTTAATCAAACTCACGAAAAGGAGGATTGAAGAAAAAAAGGATTTTGGGTTTGCTCTACGTGAAGGAAAAATTATGGTTTTGAAACTCAACTTCTAAAACTCAATTCAATCTCAAAATTGATGTAATTTCTTACTTTTAATCTTGGGTTTAGTTTTCTCATGAGTGGATTGACATTTATTATGGAAATTTGAGAATTTCATTTGGAGGCAAAACCTAGAAATTGTGAATGATAAAATTTGGAGAAAAATGGAATGAAAATAGTATTTAGATGGAAATGACATGTAAATGGTGAATTTTGGACATAGGTTTTTGAATTGGAGAAAATTAGGATTTGTACTAATTTAGAGAAAATTCATAAACCCTAGAATTGGAAGTGAATTAATATTAAAATTTTGGTTATTGATTTAGGATAATTGAATTGGAATCCAATGAGGGATTTCATTGGATTGGATTGTGGAATTGGGAGTAAATACTCTCTCAAAAGATGAGTGGATGGCTATGTTACATATGAATGGGTAAAATGATTTTAAAATTGAATTATGAAATAAATTTTTAAAATGAGTTTTAAAATGAATTTGAAATGTTTTGCGATTGTGGTATGTTCAAATTGAGTTATTGTCAAGTCAATGACTCTTTTATTGATTTGATGAATTATTTACACTATGTTATAATAAGATATTGATATGTGAATTGTGAACTGCTCTTGTTTGTATATGAGCATAAATCTTGATTGATGAATTGAATTTTTATAATATGATGCAAGGATAGGAAAAATGACTTAGTCTAAGTCTTGTCACAGATCGGGGCTATCAGGTTGGCATGGTTAAGACTAGTTAAAAATTTTGCTTGGTGATAGGCGAGTTGAAGAGCCTCTCAAAACTGTTTCCATGATAACGTGATGGTACCCTATGAAACTCCAAGCCAACGCCAAGGTAAAGAGGATTTTATGAAAAATTGTAAAAAACCGCTTAGCGAAATCTTACCAACGGCCATTGATAGGAAAATGTTTTTAGCAAACTCCAAGGATATTAAAAGAAAAATTCAATTTGTTTATTGAATTGGAAATCATGAGTCATGGTGAATCTTATCTGAATTATATTTATGTATATGGGTTTATTTTTCGTATTAAAATAAATTTTTGTCAAACATGTTTGGCACTACCACCTTTACTGCTCATTCATGTTTATCATGCCATTATACTTCATTCTCTAAATATTTTTAATACTCACTTCTCTTTTTTAAATTTTTCAGGGGAAACTTAGATTGGAGACGTCGACGTCGTCTAGTGCCGGTTGAAAAAGTTATTTTTGTTGAATCTCGATAGGTAATTGTCGTGATATTATTTTTGGGATATATGTCATATAAGCCATGGAATGAAAGATTTTGTAATCTCATGATGTTTGGATTTAATTGATACTTGTTTGATACTCCTTAGACAAGCATTGGTGAAATCTTTACTATTATAATGTGGAACTTTATTTATTTTGTTTGAAATTATCTTTTGTAAGGTATTTTTTTTATTGGGACATTTAGACTATTATAAATTTTGATGCACATTTTGAAGTTGGAAAGTTATTTCAATTATGGGATTGTTTGGACGATTGGGATAACTTATGAATAATTTGGTATTGATTTTTATTCATGAAATGAGTTGGACAATGAAATGCCTTGTGATACCATAGGACATGAAGTGGAGTTTACTTGTTTTTGGGGATAACGCGACAGTTATTACGTGTTCACACGTGTTTACAGTTATTATGTGCTTGATAGGAGAGTCGGAGCATGACAATTTTAATTTTGTAGTGCAAAATAGAAGAATTGAAATTAAGATCGGGCAAACAACAAATGATGGAGTATAATTGCTGAACGGGGAAGATTGGATGGGAGAGAGATTTTAAATAGCTATTCATTTAATCAGACTCCGGTGTTGCTACTAACTTCACTAACTCAGATGTGCAACATCATAAGTTTACCTCCATTTTGAATGATTACAGGTTTGGCGATTGATGGTGGAAATCAAACTTGACTACATTTATTGGGAAGCAAATTCTTGTACCCATAATCTTGCAAATCTAGGAGATTTCCCTCTATTAGTGAGATTTCTGATTAGTGAAGCTAACTTTTGTTGGAAAGAAAGGGGACTTTAGATGCTAAACATATTGATATAAGCAATCAAAACATCTCCATTTGTTTGCTCGATAAAAGAGTACTTCAATAATATCTCAATCCAACAGAACTTGAAAACAAAGGGGAGAAAAGTTACCAAAAGAAGAAGAAAATTAAGACTATTTTCTTAAACAAATTGTTTAATGCAAGGAAATGAAAATAACAATTTTAGGCAGCCTTCAAGGTGTTTGCAATGTCGATGACAAAACGATATCTGACATCGGCTTTGAGAAGACGTTCCATGGCAGTATTCACATAATCTATTGGTATAACCTCAATCTCTGCTTTTATGTTGTGTTTCGCTGCAAAATCAATCATCTCTTGCGTCTCTTTAATTCCTCCAATCATGCTCCCACCAATCGTTTTCCTCCCTGCCATTTCATATATAAATAAAAGTTTTTTTGTTAGATTAGACCTCTCTTAATTAATTACACAAATTTGTTCAAATTTAATTTGCTCCTTACCCATGAGAAGAGGAAACGCAGGCAGTTCTAGTGGCTTATCCGGTGCACCAACCATAACAAGCTTTCCATTAGTTGTGAGCAAACCAAGCAATGGTAACAAAGGATGCACAGCAGATACAGTATCAATAATACCATCCATTGTGCCTAACGCAGCCTGCCAACAAAAGGTCCCAACTAAATTAGTAAATAAAAGTAACTTTCACAGAGCAAGTATGCTGATATTGGACTTTTTTTCCCCCTTTTTTCATTGTTTTACTAATAATTGGGGTGAATAAAAAGCATATAAGCCCACGTTCCTTTCTACACTCCCCCCCACCCCCCCCCCTCCCTTAATAAGAAAAAATTGCACTCTGAATGGACCTGTCCTTGATGGTTTCAAACCAAGTCCAATTACATTCAGATAAACAGTCACCATGCCCATGCCCAGCCACACAGCCGAATTTCTGGCCCACTTCTGATGCCCAAGTTCTAATAACAATAGGGTTAAGTCAAGTTGTTAACACATAAACATCAGGGCAGACTGATCCTCTTTGAATGACAAATCCGTAATAGAACCTTTCAAAGTTTGAACTTTGAACCACATCAACCTGGGTCCTATTAAGCCTATGGACTTAGAGAAAATGACCAGCAAACACCAAAAATATTGGGACATTCCCATGGTAATCATAGCCATGGGAGTGGTGACAATGGATTGTTATCAAATAATCAGCATTCATTCTACCATCACCACCTACGGAGGGTAGATAGCTGTAGAGTGACGATTCAAAGTCCACCAACAACCGTGTCTAAATTAGCTGCGAAACTCTTGGTCAGGCCTAATGTCAACTTAAAAAACAAAAAATCCATTGCCAAACTAACCGAAACAAGAAGCATTTTTCATTAACTAACCTTCATTTGATCTTGGTCATGGCTGACCAAGAAAGAGTCGGCCCCAAGATGTTGAATTGCCTCATCCTTCTTGTTAGGAGAAGTACTAATGACAGTGACTTTGGCACCAAAAGCCTTGGCAAATTTCACAGCAACATGGCCTAGCCCACCAAGTCCTACCACACCAACATGCATCCCAGGCTTGTCAAGGCCATAGTATTTGAGAGGACTATACACAGTGATGCCTGCACAAAGCAGTGGAGCGCCAGCATCAAGAGGAAGGTTATCGGGCATGCGGATTACAAAGCTCTCATTAGCAACCATGAGATCGGAGTAGCCTCCATGGGTGGTGGTTCCGTCATAGTAGGTCGAGCCATAGGTCAATTTCACCTGGGGACAGTAGTTCTCCAGATTGTTGGTGCAGTTGTCACAGGAGTGACATGATCCTACCATGCATCCAACTCCAACTTTGTCTCCAATTTTAAAATTTTTCACCTTGCTTCCTACCTCTGTCACTACCCCCACAATTTCATGCCTGCATATTAATAACGTTAATGACTTTTAGTGTCAATCATGACGATATTTATAGATTTATTGATGTATGTCAGTGTCATACAATCTAATGTTGTCACTGATGCAAGGAAAATCCATTGTCTCCAAATAGAATATCTGTGAGATTTTATCTTTGCCAAGTAGAAGGGTGGCGAGAACAATAAGCATTACCACTCCCTTTACACGTTATTGTGAGATTATCCACTTATTATGAATGGTTGAATTTGAGTTCTTTCGGACAAGACCAGACACCACAGCTTCGCAAAAAGCGTGAAGGCATAAAAGTCGTCTGGTGTTTATTTAGATAACTACCACGGTGTTAGAACCTTCATGATTTTATAGGTTTATAATAAAGTTTCTTTCTTCATAGCAAAGGTATGTCTCGGTTGTAAAAACTTCTTGCTTTTTAAATTGATTAGATGCTAAAGCAACTAGTGGGCCCATCTTGACCTAATCCTGGTCGTGGATTTATCTGGGCCGCGCACAATCACAATTACAGATTGAGAGAGAGAGAGAGAGTACCCAGGGACGAGAGGGTAGGTAGAGAAGCCCCACTCATTTTTTATACTATGCAGGTCAGAGTGGCAAATCCCGCAGAATAACACCTTGAACATTACGTCTTCGTCTCCTGTTGCTCTGCATAAAAATAAACTTACAAAATATGATTCTTGTCATACATTATATCCAAAGAGAAATTTTAGATGTCTTAAGGGAATTTTTATGTCATCCGCTTTTCAATAACCTTAGATAACAAAGCAATCGTATGATATAAGATTTTATCATGTGAAATGAAATTGATAGGATGAACTAGTCAAGAAAAATAAAATAAGGAGAAGAAAATAATATACACATATAAATGTACAATAGAAACACAAAATTCCCTAGTTCCCTTAGTAAAGGGCGCACTAGTAAAAAGCAAAAGAACAAACAGGTAATTCCCTAGTTCCCTTAGTAAAGGGCGCATTAGGAAAAAGCAAAGAACAAAATTTGCTATTAAGGTTATATTGATTAAGAGAGTAACAATTTATGAGTATAATTTACTCCCATTAAAATTATCCTCACCCCTTCTTATGAGAATGAATGGAGATATTTCACAATTTCACAATTGTTTTTGTAATGATTTGTGGTTAAGAAAGAGAGACTTTCACGTTTTACATAATTCACTGTTTTTTAAACTTTTCCCCCTTCCCTTACCTTTTCCCAAATAGAGTATCATTTACCATCACTTTGAAGAAAAATATTACCTCAACTTTTAATCTCAAGAGAGAGAGAGAGAGAATATTTCGCCTTTTAATTCTTCCTTCTATACATGTCCTAAAAGGGCAACAATAAGAATGAGGGATGCATCCCTCTCTGAACACATTAGGGATTTTCCTACCATCTCAGTAGTGTGGCCATGTATCAATATTCATCAACCGCCTAATATTTTATTTATGCCAAATGAAATGATAATCATGAATAATTATCCAAAAACTATCAACCCACAAATACTAACACATAAATGATTGTCCTAAAGGATACATGTCCTTTTCCTTGGCTCCTTCAACATACATGTTCTAAAGGGCTGAGAGTGGAGGCTCCTTCCACATACATGTCCTAAAAGGCTCCTTCCAGAATAAATGTTCACCGTCGGATTACAATCCAACAGTGAAAACCCTATGAGGATCGATGCACACCGAGATTGTGGAATGACAAAAGAAACGCCCCTCCCCCCAACCTTTTTCCCCAAACATCCCCAGCATATATCAAAACTCACCAAGAACGGAATTTAAGGCACGGCCATAATAAGATTGCCTCCCAACTCAACCCCAAAATCCAATTAAAAAAAGAAAAAGAGACAAGAGTAACGTGAGCATTCATCGAAAATATCGAATCACGGGAGTGCTACCCAAACGCCATGCTTGACATAACAATAAACATTTTCATCAGATCGCGCATAATGATAAAACTAATAATTATCTCTCTCTCTCTCTAAAAACAAATTACAAGATCAAGGTTGGAGTTTGATGAAAATGGAAGAGGAAACGACACGAACCTTCGGGAGAAGTTGAAGGGAGAGAGAACCCCAGAAGAATCCCTTGCTGCCCATCCAACTGCCGTCACTGGGTGTTCTGTTTCCGGTGATTTCCTTGCCATTTCAGAGCGAGAGAGAGAACTATTCAAATTGTATCGTCTGATGGAGTGATGGCATGAGAATGAGATGCGGTTCTTTATATAGGAGTGAACTTAGGTAGGATGACGTGGATGGTGAAGCGAGAGAGAGAGAGAGAGAGAGAGAGAGAGAGAGAGTGAGTAGCCCTTTGGGCTGGCATGTCGCTGACGTAAGAGAGAGAGCAGGCAGATGATAAGGAGCGAGATACTAGCAGGGCATGCGTAGGCGAGGACCGCATACAGCCAGTGTACAAATAATTAGCCGGTTTGGTGGGCCCAAAATTAGTATTGTCATTTTCATAATCTTCCAATATGAACTGAACTTGGGGTCGCTCCATCTTATACCATTTTCACTTTCCAAGTTTATTTCAAAATTTTGACTTGTTTTAATTTGCTTTATTTTATTTTATTTTATAAAAAAATTTAATATAAAAGGAAAAAAATTAAATTCTTATAACAAATTTAAATTTATTACTATATCAGTAATCTTTGCATGAATAATTTATTTAATTTATTCAATTTCCAATGAGCACGCAATTTTCTCAAAAAATTGGATCCACTCCTCGCATCTACTTTTAATGCCTTTTATATCTCTTACGTTATATTGTTCATATCTGTTTTTTTTTTATTTCTTAAGAAAGTAAAAAGAATGAAAAATAATATTATATTATTTGATATGTTGTTAGCTGTACGTGAATGCTGTATATTTGTTGGCGATTATGCTATTCTTTAATTATGGTATTACCAAAGATGAAAAATATTGATAAAATATTTCCTTATTTAAAATATACTGATAAAATATTAACATATAACTAAATTGTACCGATAGAATATTATTCATACCTAAATTATATTGAATCACTATTAAAAAGTATATATTTTTTTATATTTCTTTAATCATTCCTGATATTTTTTTGTTTTGTGGCTAAATTATTAGCCAACCAAATAAAAAATGTTGAAAAAGATTTCCACGGGGAAAATCTTGTTGTTAACGGGAAAAATATTAGAAAATGTTTAAAGCGTTTGGTAACGTTTAATAACTTTTTAGTTAGAGGTAGGATCGGTTCGATTTAGTTCAGTTTCAGGATGGGCCCAGGAACTATGGTCCAATTCGGCTGCGGTTTCAAAGCCTTTCCAAGTCGGTTTCCAAACAAATTTTCTTAGAACTGAATTAGGCCTCCTGAGCCAGGCCGTGCAAGGCTGGTTCAACGGTTTTGTGTTTTGTGTGTGCATGTGTGTGTGCGCGTGCGTGTGTGTGTGTTTGTGTGTGGTTTTTTTTTTTTTTTTAAAGTTTGGTGAGGCAAGCCGACACCGACAATGTCCCAATATGTAACACCGACACTGCGGTGTCCGTACTGTTATATTTTATTTAAGAATTAAATAAAATATTTCTCCGACTATATATATATTAGAGAAATTTTATTATAATTATTATTTATTTATTTTTTTTTTTTCAAAAAAAAAAAAAGAAGGGGGGAGGAAGCGCTGCGTTTTGGCCCAAAACGCAGCACTTCCCCCAATTGAGAATTAGGGCTCTTAGCCCTAATTCCCTCTCACTTCTCTCTCTCTCTCCCTCTCTCTCCCCCGATTTTCTCTCCCGCCTCCCTCCGCCGCGTACAGTTGCCGTACTCCACCACCACTGCCTTCCTCCACCGCTAGCCATCGATCATCATTCCCAATCTCTCTTTCTTTCTCTCTACCTCTATTTCTCTCTCAGTTTCTCTCGATCTCTCTCACCCGAGACCTCCATTTTTCTCTCACCCGAGATCGCCTTCCTCCGCCCTTTGTCACCGCCGCCGCTGCTCTCATTTCCGCCACCACCAACCATCACCACAGCCACCTCTCTATCTCTATTCTCTCTCTCAGTTTCTCTCGGTTCTCTCTCTCACTCGCTGTCTCTATCTCCCGCGACTGTCTTTCTCTGTCTTCTCCTTCTGTTTCGCCCTCACTCTCAGTCTTTTCTCTCTATCTCACCCTCTCTCACGGTATTCTCTCTCTCTCGCGCAAGAAGGACAGAGCCCCTTCCTCTGTCCCTCGCATGCTCGTGCGATTAGACTCTGTTCTTTCACTGTCAAGGGTTCTTCTCCAACCTTGGCAGAAACCCTAAACAGATAGGAGTATGGGGCCTTCAGAAACCCTTGGCTTAATTCGCAGTCATTCACTGCCTAGGTAAAGGTCAAATTCTGATTTTCAGTTTTAGGTTTCGATTTTCTTGGTAAGTTAGTCTAATTACTAAGCTTTACTTTGGTTTGGAGATATTGCAGGATTCCGGGCTGAGTTGTAAGCGCACAGACGTTTGGGTTGCGAACCAAGAAACCCTAGGTGAGATAAATTGCAAATTCTTTCAATAAATTGGATGAATTTAGGGTAACTTAGAGTAAGAATGCATTGTGTATATTTAGGAATGTATTAGATTTGATTGGAATTGCATTAATGAAATTCTACGTTAAATATTAAGGTTGAGTCTAGTGTCTGAAATGGAAAGAGAACGTCCTGGATGATAAAATCATGTTGAGTTAATTAAAATAGTTATCTTGAGTTTAATTTAAGGTATGCATGAGAATAGTTGGAAATCTGGGATTTAGACTTAAGGGTTGATGTATTCTTTTACACTATAGGTTATTTTGCATATAGGTAAATCAAATATCATCCCTGTATTATGAAAATAGACTTCCTTACGTTAAAAATGACATATACTTTGAAACATTCGGAGGAGAATCGGAAAGTTTATGATTTTTCAAAAAATTTCTATTTTGGGAGAAGATTTATCATTTTATGATAAATTCCGATATTAAATGAATTTTTAGGATTTCATTAGACTTGATTTTCAATGTGTTACTTATTTATAAATGAAATGCAATTGGTGACATTTATTAGAATGTATTCATGAATTGCAGAATTGAGGTTTGTACAAAAAATTAGAGAAAATAGAAATTTGATGACATAATTATGATTTGTATTAGGAAAGGTCAATCGAGGATCGAGTAAGATTTCATTTGATTGAATTGTGTGAGTATATGTAAGTGTATATGGACTGAACAGTGTGATGTCGTAAATGTATATAGATAAAATTGAGGTTGAGGTGTGAGAAATATGTGATGTGTTATAATTGTAGCGACTTGATTGGAGATCGATCGAGGGGAGCACGGTTTCGACAGTTGTGCATTTTAGGGAGTGATTGACTCTCCCGTATACGGTGAGTGGGATTTATTTCAATGTTTTCGTTTAATATGTAAACCTTACTTTACAACAGTTTGATAAATGAGCATGATTTATCGTGTGCTTAAAATATTTTGACTGGTTTTGGAAATGATTTTTCTGAACCGATGGAGTGTCCAAAAATTTGGTTGAATTATGAAATATGCATCCATGTGGTTGAAATATAAAAGGTGCCATTTTATGATATATATTGCATTTGGTTTGCGAACCTGATTTACGGCACATGTTTGATATGATATTGATATTGGCCTTGAGGGCTGTGATATGTATTGTTCCGTAGCTACGAAGGACACCGTGAGAGGCACTTGGGTGGCGTCCGGATATGCCTAAGGCCTGGGGTATCCCACGAGTTGTCGAGATGAGATTTACGACACGGTACTAGCCAGGTTGAACCCGAAAGGGGGAGGATTTGGATACACTCTCCAAGTCTAGCACCTGGACGAGGTTCGTCGCCAACGCCGGGGTAGAGAGCACTTTAAATAAAAATCGCATAAAACACCCCCGGTGCGCCTGTCATAGGTCGTGGTAGACCTCTGCCGGGACATTTTCGGCTGGTAGCTCTATGATTTTGATGACAGTGTTTTGGATGCATATTTGACTTGATATTGCGTGCAAATGATATATTGTTGAAATGAAAAGCATGATGATTTGAAATATGATTTGTATACTTATGCTTTGACACTCCAGTTTCACACCCCATATTACACGATTGCATTGACCCACTCACTCACTGAGTATTCTTCCCTGAGTACTCACCCCTCCTCTTTGCCCTCCCCAGATAGGATTTTGGTGCTAGAGTGACGCATTTGGCTCTAGATGTATGATAGCTTTTTGGTGGATTGGTGTTTACGACGGTGAGATTAAATGTTAATTGAAAATATGAATTTTTGTACTTTATGTCGACCCTGCGTGGTCTTGATATTGAGGTCCGTAGTTGACCGTGTACGCATTATGGGATGACTGTATAATTTTTAGATTTTTGTTTGCGAAACTCTCATATTTCACTTGCATTGAGGCATTTGTAATCATTTAAAGTGTTGACTTGGGAATTTGTAATATAATTGTATAAATTTAGGCCCGCTCGGTGCGGCGGCTATTCATGCTCTAGTTGGGCATGATAGTAGAGGTCTGTGGCTAGGACTGTTGTGATTTGTTAGCCTTACGTTGTCTGGATGGCGGTTGTGAGATTTGGTGGATTGTTTTGGAGAAGCCGGGATGGCTATTGGTTTAATTTACATGATGATTTTAATGTATACAGGTTTAAATTATACATGGGAGACCTCCGATTTATGGGGAGGTTCTACCCGAATTTTTGTAGAAATACAGCCGGTATCCAGGGTAACGGGCGACTGTTCACGATTCCCGGTACGGGGCGTGACAGTTCGGTTGGTATCAGAGCTCTAGGTTGAGAGCTATGTAGGAAGAGAGTCTTGAAAACATTCCCAAGTGTGTTGTGCTTAAAGTCCTCATTGCGTGAGAGTTTCATACAGTCATGAAGTCCTAGTACATAGTCATAGGTATATGAGTTCATCTATTTTTAGGGGGTTAGATACGTTTGTATCTAACCTAACATGTTATTTTTCACCCTTTATTGAACTACGGATTTCATTCTTTTGTGAGGGTAGTCATGCTGCGATTAGTCCAAATTTCTTGAACCATGCCTATTCTTTGATTGAGACCTAATAAGGATCTTTCTTTTGCAGAAGTATGACGACTCGACGGAGCACCCGTTCTGCCTCACCAGAGGACTTAGGCGAGCCGGAGGATCTTTCCTCGACTCGCATACCACCACAGGCACCTACCCAACCAGCTGCTCAGGCTGAGACTCTCGTACCCACACTTGACGCCTTTCGGCAGGTGTACGAGTGGTACACTTGACATGGGGTTCAGATTCCGCCCCCACCACCTCCTACAGCGCCAGTTCCTTCGGCACCGGTTCCATCGCCGGTGGCCGGTCCTTCTACTTTGTCAGAGCCGAGTGAGACCACATCGGCTACTCTTAGACGGGTACATGAGTTGACTCAGTTGATTAAAGAGGCCCGTCAGCTGGGGTGTACTGATTTCACAGGGCTTGGTGATGCTACGGCAGCCAAGCATTGGATCAACCGCACCTGCAAGATTTTGACCAATCTGGGGATTGGAGAGGAGCTCTGCTTGAAAGTAGCGGAGCGATTATTAGAGGGAGAGGCCCTCTTATGGTGGGAGGCTCTCACTGAAGAGGCGACAGAGCCACTGCGGTGGGACGACTTCCTTCGAGAGTTTGACCGCAGATTTTTCCCACTTTACCAGCAGGACAGGATGAGGTCAGAGTTGGGACGGCTTACACAGGGGTTCAGATCTGTCTCAGAGTATGAGGCAGAAATGCGGAGACTTGCCGCATTTGTACCGGATATGGCTACACCTCAGTATTTACGCTTCAAGTTCGAGGACGGTCTTAACCTCAGCATAAAGAGGTATATGACTGTTACTCCACAGTTTACACTGGTTGAGGTGATAGACTCTGCTCATCGCGCGGAGGCTTTGGTCCGCGCCGAGGCTAGGCAGAGAGAGAGCAGAGAGCAGAAGAAGAAGAAAGAGAAGTCTCATTTTGCATAGAGCTCCAAGAGGGGCAGGGGATCCAGTTCGTATAGAGGCAGATTTGGATCTAAATTTTCTGAGCTGGGATGGAGACAGTACTCCCAGGGGTTCAGACAGCCCGCTCCGACTCACCCTGCACAGTATACTACTCAGCGGCATTCTTATTGCCACAGGTACAATAGGTCCCATTCGATAGGAGCATGTTCAGTGTCAGTCACTTGCTTTCACTGTAGGAAGCCAGGACATATCAGGAGCTCCTGCCCTAAGTTGGGACTCGGAGGATAGAGTTCATAGAGCCGCACTAGTACTCCTCATTTGGGTCAGCAGGGGCAGTCTACTCGGCCAGCATCTTCTACTCCCAGGGTGACCACCGGGAGTAACACAGTGCAAACCCAGGCACGACAGTAGCCTAGGGATCAGGCACGGGTTTATGCCATGACACAGGAGGACGCTCAGGCGAACCCCGACATCATCACGGGTACTCCTCCTTCTGATCCTATAGAATAGGATCTCTATTCGTTTGTCCACTTCTTTTGGGGATGTCAGCATTGTATCATGATAGTTGTATAGATAGTTTATGTTGTGTACCTTTTGTCGACATGATACTACTCTGACATCTTTACACACCAAAGTTGTAAAAGCCTTAGAGGCTCCACTATTTTGGCATATATATATATATATCAGATGTGATTTTTTTCTAATTTTATGTGCATTGTGTTCAATGATAGGTACCCTACCTATTTTCGGAATAGATGCCCGTATCCTTATTGACACGGGGTCTAACTATTCGTATGTGAGCGATCAATTCTCCCGACATTCTGATAGGCCACATCGATAGTCCATTCTGGGGCTGACCACTCTTCTTGATGGTCAAAAGGTTGTTCTTCAGGTATCGTGGGCAAAATGCATTTGAGGATAAAATCAACTAGTGCTTGGCCCTTTATTACTGGTCACGGTCGATAATGGATATCAAACTTGCCCAGTTCCACACTCCATTTGATAAGCCACTTGGACGTGTCCCTCTTTTGGAAGATTTGTTTCAACGGTTGGTCAATGAGCACCACAATGGTATGGGCCTGGAAATACGGTCGAAGGCGCCTCGCTGAAATGACCAAGGCGTAGGCTATCTTTTCAATCGGTCAATAGTTAATCTTAGATTCTTTCAATATCCTGCTGATGTAATAGACTGGCTTCTGAGTAGTGGATTCCTGTCTCACCATCACAGAGCAGAGTGCTCGCTCTGAAACAGCCAAATACAGGCAGAGTTCCTCCCCGAGGAAAGGTCGCGAAGTAGCAACGGTTGCATCAGATATTCTTTTAGTCATTCGAAGGCTGTTTAGCATTCGGGAGTCCATTCAAACTGTCGGGATCTCTTCAGCATGTCGAATATGAGCTTGTACTTCTCGCCAACTCTGGACATGAATCGGCTTAGGGCCACTACTCGACCGTCCAGACATTGCACTTCCTTGAGTGTCCGAGGAGGTGTCATGTTTAATATTGCTTGTATCTTTTCGGGGTTGGCCTCTATCCCTCAGTCAGTGATCATGAACCCCAAGAATTTTCTCGAGGTGATTCTAAAGGTACACTTCGCCGGGTTCAAATGCATGTTGTACTGTTCTAGAGTCTGGAAGGTCACTTCAAGATCTGCAACATGGGCTTTGACTGTAACGCTCTTCATGAGTATGTCGTCAACATAAGCTTCAACATTCCTATCTAACTGGTTTTTGAAGACCGTATTGACCAGCCATTAGAAAGTTACTCCAGCATTCTTTAGGCCAAAAGGTATGACCTGGTAACAATATATGTCAAACTCGGTGATAAAGCTGGTCTTTTCTTCATCTTCAGGCGCCATTCTAATCTAATTATAGCCAGAGTAAGCGTCCATAAAACTCAAAAGCTGGTGCCCAAGGAGTTGTCCACAAGCTTGTCAATATTGGGAAGCAGATAACTATCCTTTTGTACATGCTTTGTTGAGATCAGTGATGTCCACACATATTCTCCACTTGCCATTGCCCTTTTTTACCAAAACTATGTTAGCCAGCCATTCGGGGTACTTGACTTCCCGGATGAACCCAGCCATCAACAACTTCTGAACTTCTTCCTGGATGGCGCGTTAGCGTTCGAGGGAGAACACCCTCTTCCTCTACCTAACTAGTTTGAAATCGGGATTGACGGTTAGCTTATGAGCTATGACAGACGAAACTATGCCGGCATATCTTCTGAAGTCCAGGCAAAGACTTTTGAGTGTCACTGCAAATAGGCAACTAAGGCCTCTCATAAGGAAGGTAATAAGTTGGTTCATATCTGGACATTTTGACTAGGGTCGCTTGTCAAGGGGACCTCGATTGTTTCTTTGCCTGGTTTAGGCTTGGCTTTTGGCTCGGTGCCTTCTCTAAGTTCCAGAGCATCAATCGGGAAAACTTCTTGCGCACCTTATACCGCAAAGAGGATATAGGGATCAGGATCGCTACATATTGTGGCGACCCCTAATGGTGTTCTAAACTTCACCTTTATGTGTATCGTGCTCAGTAGTGCCTCTAGGTCGTCCAAGCCGGGCCTACTGAGAATGGCGTTATAGGGAGAATAGACTTTCACCACATGGAATAGGACCGGGACAGTCGCATGATGAGGAGGTTTTCCAAGAGTCACAGGAAGGTAGATGATACCTTCGGGATAAATGGGTTCGTCCAAAAGTCCTCTGAGGGACCCGGTGGGTGGCAGAAGTCGAGACAGATTAAAGCTCATCCTGCAGAAGGCGCCCCATGTGAGGAGATCACAGTCGGCCCCCTGATCGACGAGAACCCTTTTCACTGTGAAAGATTCTATTTTGAGGGTTAGGACGATGGGGTCGTCGTGGCAGGGATCTACCCCATGCTGATCACCATCATCAAAACCTATGACTTGCCTTCTCCTTTGAACGGGTGCTGTGTTGGGGGCTGTCATGGTAGACATCGTTGTGAGTTTTTAGAGAATCAGTTTGTTTCCAACGGACGGCGCCAATCTGTTGGGGGTGGGTTATAACTCCATAATACCAGCTCCTTATAGACCCGAACGGTCTCCGTTAGTGGGGAGGAAAATACATACAAAAATTGTCGGAGGGTGCTCCGACGGGGAGACTCCGGCACTCAAGTCAGTAAAGAGTAGTTTTCAAATGAAAAAATAGACTCAGACTTTGAGGGAATGATTCCCTATGATTGGTGTACCCAATGTGTTTTGGCCTCCAGAGCATACCTAGCTTAGAGAGTTTTGATAGATCTTATACCTTTCAGAGTCATGCGCTGCTTGGGGGCTTCAACCCTACCTTCCTTATCGGGCTGATCCGAAGATCTTAAAAACTCAATATTCTGCGTTGGTTGTGATTCTCATCCTTTGGGAAAGTTTCGTCTTCAAGAGCGATACTTTCCTTGGCTGAAAGATCCCAGAGATGACATTCTGAAATAGGAAAGTAGGGTTATTAGGATATTCTGGCCTTCCCTTAGAATCGTTAGAGGTGTTGGCTATCGATCAGTCACTCGATCGTTGAGGAGTCTTTAGGTCTTGTTCGGTTGAAGAATTGATGCTTGATTGCCCGATCGGGACGATCACCCTTGCTAGGTGCACTATATCTACTTGATGATAACAGAGGTTAACTTGATGATGACACAAGTCAACTTGATGAGAATACAAGTCAAACTATTTAGCTTGTTTGATAAAGACGTCAACTTCATAATCAAATGTATTGAACCCAAGTTTAAGTTGACCCACAAAAAGGTTCAAGTTGACCAATAGATGAAAATTTTAAGAAGTATTGAAGCTAGGTCACAAGAAGTCAACCTGAAGCTAGTTCAAGTTGACCTTAAAAAGAAATGAGTTGACCTAAAACATAAAGAAAACTTGGAAGAGTTGATAAGACATTTACACAATGAGATCTTCATGTTTGTTCAACCTCGGGGGCAAACAAGTCGACTCATATAAACTCAGAGTCGACTTACATAAATTTAGAGTTTTGAAAAATAAACTAGCCTATCATGTGCAAAACCAAAGAAGTCGACCTGCGAAGGTAATGAGTTGACCTACATGTACTCAAGACATTGAAAGGCTTAAGTGTCATTAAACACAAGTTGACCTGATACAAACACGAGTTGACCTACACTAGCCTAGAATTTCACTACCAGAAAATACGGTTTCAGTGACGGATTTTTCCGTCGCTAATACCCAAATTTTCGTCGCTGAAAGTATTAGTGATGGAAAATCAACGACGAATTTTTTTGTCTTTTTCCGTCACTGAAAGTCACCTCGTTAATTTTAGCGAACGATCAGTGATGGACTTTTGAGCGATGAAATTTTTCCGTCGCTAATTACCGACTGAAAATTCTATCGCTAAATCCGTCACTAATTTTATTTTAGATTTTTCAAATTACCGACGGATTTTTAGCGACGGAAAATTTCCGTTGCTAATCCATCGGTGAAGTTAGTAAGACCAAACCCAAATGCCGGAAGCTGAACGTCCGACCCACCTACCCGCCCGACCCGCTTCCATCAGCATTCGGAACCCGGCCCGCCGCCTGCTCGTCCGCGCGTAAAAGTGCTGAAAATGTTTTGAAAATATGCTCTCCCCCAGGTTCGAACTCGGGTGTGAGAGAGAGAACTTGAGAGTCTTAACCACCATGCTACCATTACATTTGTATTATTGGTTTATATGTTTTCTATTTCTATAATTTATTTGTAACTCTCAATATTAAAAATACAATACTCTTATTTAATAAAAATATAAAATTATATTTAAAAAACAAAATATTATATCTAATAAAAATGTAAAATTATATTTAATAAAAATACAAAATTATATTTAATAAAAATAAAAATTATATTTAATAAAAACACATAATTATATTGAATAAAAATACAAAATTATATTTAATAAAAAAAATTGTATTTAATAAAAATAAAAAATTATATTTAATAAAAAAAATTCTATTTAATAAAAAAAATAAAATTATATTTAATAAAAATACGAAATTATATTTAATAAAAAAATAAAATTATATTTAATAAAAATAAAAATTATATTTAATAAAAGCAAAAATTATATTTAATAAAAACAAAAAATTATATTTAATAAAAATACAAAATTATATTTAATAAAAATAAAAAGTTATATTTAATAAAAAATAAAATTATATTTAATAAAAAATAAAATTATATTTAATAAAAATACAAAATTATATTTAATAAAAAATAAAATTATATTTAATAAAAATACAAAATTATGTTTAATAAAAATAAAAAGTTATATTTAATAAAAAATAAAATTATATTTAATAAAAATACAAAATTATATTTAATAAAAATAGAAATTATATTTAATAAAAATTAAAAATATATTTAATAAAAATAAAAAAAAATATATTTAATAAAAATAAAAAATTTTATTTAATAAAAATATAAAATTATATTTAATAAAAACCAAAAATTATATTCAATAAAAAAAATTCGGACCTATTAGCGACAGATTTTTTCCGTTGCTAATCCGTCTCTAATAAGTCCGAATTTTTTTTTTCAGCGACGAATTAGCGACGGAATTTTTCCGTCACTAATAGGTCCGATTTTTTTTTTTTTTGTTTCAGCGACGGAATTTTTTCCGACGGAATTTTCGGTCACTAATTCCGTTGCTAATTTTTCCATCGTTGTTCCATTATAATTTTGTTATTAATTAGCGACGGATAACTATCCGTTACTAATTTCCGTCGCTGAAGCCGTGTTTTCTGGTAATGTTTATAGAACACCCGTACAAGTTGACCTGAGCATAATAAGAGTCGGCCTACATGAATGCATAACAGTGAAAGGTTTAAGCACAAGTCAACCTGATACAAATATGAATCAACCTACATGAGCACTAAAGTTAAAATATTTAAGTCAAATGGAGCACTAGTCGACCTGAAAAGAAGAAGTCAATTTAATGTGAGTAACAAAAAAGATATTAAGTATTAAATTAATATTAAATGAGCTAACCACTTGCAACGACTCTTTCAATAGCTCTATAAATACAACATCTCTGAACTGAATGCAATAGATCAATGAAGAAAAAGAAAAAGAAGAAGCGATTAATGATTCATTAAGCTTACTTTGTTGTAATTTTCTTTTTGTACTTTAATAATCCATCTGAAATTAAGGGTTCATTATTGTACATTTGTTTCATTTGTTAATCACTATAAAAGACCAGAAAAAATGATTCTTTTAGTTTGGGCATTAAGCGTTTGAGAGAGACACACAAGATATAGTAGCACTTGTATAAAACTAGTGGGTGGTGTTTAAGAGAAATACAATAAAGTTCAATTAGCACCTGTGTAAGTTAGTTAGTTATTCTATTTAAAAAAAAAAAATAGTGAATTTGAAAATCTAGATGAAGTCTGGAAGTAGACATATGCCATGGAGTGTGGAACCACTATAAATCTTGACTGTGCATTTTCTCAATCTTTAGTCGGTCTTTTCTTAAAATCTAGAAAAATCTAAAAGTATTGAAAACAATCTATTCACCCCTCGACATTATCCATATTATGTTCTTCATACCTATATATATATACACCACACACATAAAACAAAATTAGTCTACATAACTATTTTAAAAAATTGTTTTGCAAGTAAATATTATCTTTTATTAATAAAAGTAAGTATTATCTTTAAATTCTAAACCGTAAAGATAATACATACATAACATATATATATATATAATTAATAAATGTATACATGATATTTACTTAAGTCTATAGCATATTTATATAATTTATTAACAATAATTATTAATATTATCTTTTATATGTATTTTTTTTAAATTTTTTTAATAATTTATATGCATTACTTATAAAAAGTAATATATGTTAATCAAATAATTATAAACAAAAAATAATACATATATATCATATATACATACACATATATATATTATTAATAAAAGTACATATGGGATTTGTTTTTGTATATAGCATATTTATATAATTTATTAACAATAATTGTTAATATTATTAATTGTTAATAATTTTTAGTTGGTAGATATGTGATTTACCTTTACATAAATATTAACTTTTATTAATAAAAGTAAATAAATCCTAAATCCTAAACTCTAATTTTACCCTAATTGTAACATGATAATATGAACAATTCGTAATTTAACCTTAATTTAAACTAATTTATCCTAAATTTTCTTTGATTTTATTCTAATTTCGCTCTAATTTTAATTTAATTATATCATGAAAATAGAATAGTCCCTAAGTTAATTTTAGATCAACCTAATTTTTCCCTAATTTTATTCTAATCTTTTTCTATCCTAAATTCTAATCATGTATGGGTATCCAAAAATAGTAATAAATCCATCAATTGTTGCAAAAAATGGAGAAATTTACCTATGCTCGCGGTGAGGAGAGAAAGCAGAATTTTCCTTTGACAGTAGATGGTATTCGTGACAGAATGTACCTCTAGCAGCTTCCTTCGATGGCGGGGCAAAATGGCGGCATCCGGTTGGGCAGGGATTTTCTGATTTGATGAGATTCAGTAGTGATGACGAATGGAGAGAGCGATAGAGGAAAACAAGAAAATGAGAGAAGTGAGGTTTAAGGTTTTAAAGTATCCTCTCAATGATTCTCTCAAAAAATATTAGGGAATTCTCTACATCTGCCAACATTTTTAAATAAAAATATCAGCATTGCAGTTTAGCAAACTAAAACATTGAGAAAGGATCCCGCCAGTGCTATTTTTTTATAGTAATTACTTTTTTCAATTTTCAGTGGTGATGACGAATGGAGAGAGGGATAGAGGAAAACGAGAAAATGAGAGAAGTAAGGTTTAGGGTTTTAAAGTATACTCTCAATGATTGTCTCAAAAAATATTAGGGAATTCTCTACATCCGCCAATATTTTTAAATAAAAATATCAGCATTGTAGTTTAGCAATCAATGAAATTTCTACTAAAACATCGAGAAAGGATCCCGCCAGTGCTATTTTTTATAGTAATTACTTTTTTCAATTTTTTCTCTTAAACATTTTGGAAATTTGATTTTTTTGACATTTTTATCAGTAAACGTCGGGGAAACAAATATTGACGATGAAATGGTTAAAAGTCGGGAAAAAATATTTTTTTTTTTTAGTGTTGATAGACTATAAATACTCATTATTTTTGGGTTTGTAAGATATTTTTGACATATTATTAATAATAAATTTTGGTTTGTCTCTCAATTTCCTTGGGTTGGGGGATCTGTAGTCTTGGAATTTGATATTTTTGACATATTATTAATAATAAATTTTGGTTTGTCTCTCAATTTCCTTGGGTTGGGGGATCTGTAGTCTTGGAATTTGATATTTTTGACATATTATCAACACCGCTCCACACTTCATAACAAAGAGGAAGTATAAAATGAGGAGAGGGAATAGACATAGATTTTAATATAAGGGGTTTTAAAGAATTACTTGTGTCTAGTCCAAAGAGGCACTCGTGCTTACCAAATATGACTCTCTTAAAAAATTTGTAAGGGTGTGTAATATTCGATTATAACTGAATATTCGATTAAATTGAATTAAATTTGAATTCGATTTCGGATTATAAATCGGTTTTTGATTAGAATCGAATTCCAAATTTAATTTTTTGTTCGAGTTTTGAATTAAAGTTTTTAATATGAATTCGAACCAAAAACTAAATTGAGGTTTTTAATTATTTCCTTTTATTTATTTGGATTATTTATTATTTATTTTCTTTTCTCTTTATACAAATTTTGATTAGTAAATTTTTGCTTTTTAAGCAAACAATAAAATAGTAGTTAAAAAAATTCATATGAATTTGATTTTATCAATCCGAATTCAATTAAACCAAATTCATGTGATAATTTAGATCTTAAAAATCAATTTCGGTTTATTAGATTCAATTCGAATTCAAACTGAAATCAAATTTCGAATTTAATCGAATTCGTTTTGATTTAGAGTTCCAAAAATGTCAAACTGAATAAAGCGAATCAAATTAATCGAAAAACTCAAAAATCGAACCGATGAACACCCCTGCTTTCTAAAAGAATTTATTGAAAAAAAAATGTGTTCTTGGAAGTTTATTAGTGACTAACCTAAAGCGAATTTTGTTGTAAAAATGTACTAGAAGACCCAAAGATTTAAATTGGATGGTGAGATAGAATTCAAGTGAAGGCACCAACATCAGAGAAAGAAGTATTAATACAACTGATAACCAGTGGCGATCTATTCCATAATAACGTATACAAATTGAGCAAAGTTAAACTAGAAAAAGTAAAGGGTTGCGTAATACAAACAGCTAGCACCCTTCTTTTCACACACTAGAGAAGGGATTCTGTAGGCCAAGATTAGACATTAGTCAATGTGTTGCCAACGTCGATAACAAATCGATATTTAACATCGCCCTTTTGAAGCCGCTCCATTGCGGTGTTCACATAATCCATTGCAATGACTTCAATGTCAGGAACAATGTTGTGTTTTGCCGCGAATTCCATCATCTCTTGTGTCTCTCTCAATCCACCAAAGCAGCTTCCGGCCACCATTTTTCTCCCTGTCATAGTGAATATGCCCTCATATAAATTTGTAACCAAATTATGACTAGAACTTGGTGGGGCGTGAGAGGATGTCAATAATGTGAATCTTTATTATCTCATAGTATTGATACTTATGTGGTTAATCATTCTTAAATCACTATTCAACGTCTACCATTTTTCATTGAATTAGATGATAAAATAATCAATAATTTTGCATTACAAAAAATATTTATCATAATTTATGCCGATTTTTTTAAAAAGTTTTTTATGAAAAATATTTAGATCAAGCCGATTTCTTTATTATAATGCATGCCAAAGTCCGACTTGTATTCACAAAATTGGTTGATATGTTTGAGATGGTCTTGCTCTTACCAAAAATCAGTGACAAGGATGGCACTTCAAATGGCCGGTCTGGTGCCCCCACCAATACAATCTTTCCATTAGACTTCAACAGGCCTATCAATGGCAGAAGGGAGTGTTCGGCCGAGACTGTGTCAATTACACCGTCCATTGTGCCCATAGCAGCCTACATACGAAACACATAAAAAATGCATATACACCATTATTTCAGAATTTTAACCAAAATTATATGCAATGTACAAAATTTATAGATCAATTATGATATAATTTGGTGTGTTAATCTAGTATTCTATAGGTATCGATAGTTATGAAATTGATAACTTTTAAACTACCATCCAACAGTCACAAACCATTATCATATTTCAGCCCACGAGAATTATTATACCATGAGAATCCTTAAACACTATATATATATGGACTAGGAGTACACCGTGTGTGCACGGTGTGAAGTTTAAATTTTGTATGAAATATTGAGATCATATGTCTGTTGAAAATAAGTATAAAAAAATAATTGAAATGTTCTTGTTATGAAGTGTATTGAATTTTTAATTTATGTAAAGTTAAATTAACATAAATTAGAAGATTAGAATTGATTAGAAAAATGACGAGTACTTTATTAATTAGTACAATTAACAACAAAGGTTTGAATTGGGGAGTAAAATTGCGTTAATTTTAAAATTTCATATGAGATGTCCTAATCTCAACAAAATATAATATCAATACATTTTCTTCACATTTAAATGAATTCAAACTAATAACAATAGGCTTATTTTAGTCCAGTAAACAGAGCCTATCTAACAAGATAATTTGTCCAGATTTGCTTTGGACTATACTCGAATCCAAATGAATTTCTCATTTTTTATGGAGCTCATTTCAAAATCCAGATTTTTGTTCTTGGAACCAGTTCATTTCTTACTCCACAAAAAGCATAGATCTCTATATCTCCAAAGAAAAGAAAAGAAAAGAAAAAAGGTTGAATTTGCAAATAAATTCCATTAGAGTCGGTGGGGTTCTAACTTTATTTTTAAAAACTCTTTTATCCAAATTACTCCTAACATCGAGAAATTTAAGGGAAATTAAATAAATAAAAATATTTATAAATAAATTTTACATTTTATTTTTATTATTCCAAACATAGATCTATTGAACTTTATATTTTAATTTTTTGATCCTAAGCACAAAAGTTCATCTATAAATGAACTTCAAAATCAAGTTCATTTTAAATGATTTGAACTTATTTTCATTTAGTTCTAAATCAGTGATTAGAGGTGAATATGCCTCTCTCATGCCAATGTCAAAACTATTTAACTTTAATAAAGAGGAGTGCTGGAGGAGAAACCTTACACATTGGTACTAAAATTTTAACTATGCTTATACCTGCATTTGATCTGGATCACGACTAATTAGGAAAGCATCTGCACCGAGATGCTCTATGGCTTCCAATTTTTTCTCCGGAGACGTACTAATGACAGTCACCTTGGCACCAAAAGCCTTGGCAAATTTCACAGCAACATGACCAACCCCACCTAGTCCGACGACACCCAAATGCATGCCAGGCTTGTCAAGTTGGAAATATTTAAGGGGGCTATAGACCGTGATTCCGGCACAAAGCAAAGGTGCGGCAGCATCGAGGGCGAGCCCATCGGGAATGCGAACGATGAAGTGTTCATCTGCAACCATGAAGTCTGAGTAGCCTCCGTAAGTCATTGTTCCATCATGGCCAATTCCATTGTAGGTGAAGACCATTTTGGGACAATAGTTTTCTTGGCCATCTTTGCAACTATCGCAGGCGCGACATGCCCCAACAAGGCACCCAACTCCAACTTTGTCCCCCACTTTGCATTTTTCTACTTTGGGTCCCACCTCAGTCACTACACCAACAATTTCATGCCTGCCGGAGTCAATTGTAAAATTAAGTGTTGTCGAGAATAATGATAAAAGAATAACAATTTAAAAGCAAATTATATTCGGCGGTATAATAGCTAGTAAAAAGATTGATTTTGAAAAAGGAAATTAACGATATTATATATATGTATATATATATATATTAAATTATATAATTATACGACAGTGCTTCTGTACTGTAACAATACAAATGTATAGAGAGAACGTGGGTGCTCGCTGTTTTCCTTTGTGGATCTAGTATTTTTTGGTATAATCAAACAGTATATTCCATTTAATTCGATTTGAGTATTATTATTCGATTTGAGTATTATTAGAGCTGAACTCTCCTAACTAATTTTTTCTATTCTTAATTTTAAAATTAAAAGTTAATTAAAAAACTTAATATCATTACTTACTAAATCGATTGTCCCTTGCTTGCACATCTTTTGTTCCATTTTATTTGTAGTATTCCTGATTTAAAAAAACATTATGGATGGGACTGGGAGCGCTATACAAGATCATCTTGTTTTAGAAGTATAAATTATATCTTATTCAGATCGAGAAAATAAATTACTCGAATCTAACTTCTGATAACAAGGAGATGGAATGTTCAACTAGAAAGAGAGAGAGAGTACCCGGGTACAACGGGGTAAGTGGTGAAGCCCCATTCATTTTTTATGAAATGAAGGTCGGAGTGACAAATTCCACAATACAATACCATGAAGGTCACATCTTTGACTCCCGTGGCCCTATAAGCAAAACAACCATCTTGTTTTAGTATATTTGTTCTCGCTTCTGAATTTGTCGATTCCCTTCATGCCTTGCTTTGGACATCTCATTTAACTGGCTAAACTAATGGCCATAAAATATTCAAGCTCACCTTGATTTGAACTTATAAATAGCTCATTCCTAATGCTATATTTTATATTTTGAAGAGTAAAAACAGAATGCAATAAACTTGAAAGACCTTCGAGAAAATTTGAAGGGGGAGAGAGTCCCAGATGTGTCTCTGGCTGCGTATCCTATAGCCTTGCGTGGATGTTCTTCTTCAGGTGACTTCGTCATCTCTCTCTTGGGCAATAAAATTAGATTGTATTCGTATGAACTATAATTCTGGCCACATGCGCTTTATATGAAAGTAATCCTTGGGGCCCTAAGCAGAGAATCCTTTTCCTGTGAAATTATTAGCGTTTAAAAACAAAACATTTAAAAAAAAAAAAAAAAAAAAAAAAGGGTGGTGGGTGTGCCCGTGATAAAGGCGGTAAGTGTGTTGCAGGAGGCACCGTGCTGGAGAGGACTCTAATGCAGATCAGTGAGAATTTATCCAATCAAACTATAATACTCTCTTCGTAATAAATTATGAATTCAAGAGAAATAAAGAAATAAAATTTTAAATAATCAATATATCAATAAATTTTATAATATTTAAATTAAAATAATCGGATAAAATATGAATTCCAATTAATAATACGATTCCACAAAAAATAAAAAATAAAAAACAATGAATTAATACTGGCCAGAAGATGGGTCACAAGAACGTGGAACAATCAAAACCATCCAAAGCTTATCGCTCTAATTTCGGACAACGATAGTGTAGATATGACTTTCCACGGTTAAATTAGCGGTCGATTGTTTGCTTACTGTATTATTCTGGGTTGTACGGAAATAAAGATAAGAAAATGACAAGTTATAAAATTATAAAAAATGAAAACATGAGAAATAGATAAATATAAAAATATTTAATAATTTTACTTAAATATTAATTATTTTATAAAAGTAATAAAATAACTATTTTTTATGATAAAAAATTAAAATAATCAAATATATAATTATTAGTTATAAAATAAATAAAATTAAAATTAAATTAAATAACAAAATAAGTAAAAAATTATTAAATATAAAAAATATATAAATATAAAAATATATAAAAATTTTATATAAATATTAATTAATATAATATATTGAAATATTTCAAAAACAGAATTATTATCGGAAGCTTCTGTGCATCAGAGATATTATTAATGAGGAAAAAGTGTAAAATTAGGCGTGAACTTTGATCAGTTATTAAACTCACTTTAATTTTTGAACATTTTATTTTATTCTTTTAAATTCTTTTCTCCACTATTTTGTTAAATTCTATTGCTCAAGTTATGTGCAAGTCAAGTGACTAAAAACAATATGTCGTGCTTCTCACATTCTCTCTCTAGCCTTACTTTATCTCTTTATTATCTCACATTCGATTTATTACCAAATTATGGCCTTGTCCCAGGGAAAACCCTAATTCACCTCGGCTGATCTCAATCGCAATTTGAGAAACAGGAACCAGGATTCCCATATTGCTCTTTCGGGATGCCCAATTGGAAATTTATGTTCTTTTCACGGTCAGATGACGATGACGATGATGTTGTGTTGAAATTGAAATTCTTCTAAGGAATGATAACAACCACAAAAGAGTATCTCTATGGATTATTTCCGAAAATATAGTTAAAATTGTATAAAATAAAAAAAATATATATGACTTTTTTAGTTTTTCTTTTTAAGTTGACGTCGATATCAATTTTAAAATCGATTTCTCTGAAATCAATTATAAACGGCATCCGATTCGTTCCCTTCTCTCTCTCTCACTCTCCTCTCCATTAAATGCCCCATCTCTCTCTCTCTTTCCCCCCTCATTTGTTTAATATTTAATATTAAATTTTTTTTTAACTCTCTCTTCTCCCCCTTCTCTCTTTCACTATATTTAGATGAAGTGCAAATAAAAAAAAAGAGCGGTTCATTTTTGAGTTTTAGAACGAGAGAAATGGAGAGAAATGATAAGAGTTTTAATAACAAAAGTTTTTTTTTCAAAAGTGGGGAAAAAAAAAAGAAAGGGAGATAAAAAAAGAATTCTCACCAATATATTAAATTTATCCTTAAAAAAATAATAAAAAAATTTTTAATTTTAAATAAATCTCACATCGTTTTCTTTCATTTTCAAAATTTTCAAATAAAATTAAAAGAAAAATTCATGGTCTCTTTTTTTTTTTTTTTTTTTTTTCTTAAACTTCCAAGTTATGCGTTCTTCTCTCTCTCTCTCTCTCATTTATTATACATATGAAAAAGATGGGAAAATCGGCTTATGCACTGCGCAATGCGCGAGGGCTGTGGTGCAGGCTTTTGTGGGCTGTGTGTGGATGGTGGGAAGATGTTCAGTCCAGGTAGTATGAGTTTGGGGAGTTGTGGGTTAATAGTTAATTGTGTTTTCAAGATTTTAAAAAAATTTAAATATTAAATATTAAACCAATATTAATTTTTCTAAAATCAATTAAAATTTTAAAATTTGAATATTAACTATTTAAATATTTAAGTATTAATATATTAAATATTTAAATTAAATGTTCAAATATTAAATATTAAACAAATATTAAATATTAAATTTAATATTTTAAATGTTAAACAAATGAGAGAAAGAAAGAGAGTTGAAAAAAATTTGAATATTAAATATTAAACAAATGAGGGGGAGGAGGGAGGGTTGGAAAAAATTTAAATATTAAATATTAAACAAAGGGGAGGAGAGAGAGAGAGAGAGAGAGAGAGAGAGAGAGGGGCGGATAGGGTATTTAAGGAGAGTGGGAAGGAAGGGCGGGAAGTCGATTTCAACGTCATTGACTTCTACTTTTTTCTTCTTTCTCATGGATAATTAATCAGACATTATTTAAAATCGATTTTAAAAAAATTAATTTTAAAATCAATTTCTCTAAAATCGATATCTTTAATTTGGAAAAAAATAAAAAAGTCATAGTTTTTAGATTTTGTATAATCTTAACAACATTTTCGAAAATAACCCATCTCTCGTAGTTGGAGGTTATTACAATGGCAGAATCTGGTTAGTGAATGATAATTAATTTTTTTCTTAATATGTTTAATATTAATTTTCGATAATAATTAAATGGTTTAAATATTATATGAGAGTTCACAATTATAAAAGCCCCTTTCCAAAGTAGAGGATCTCTAAATTTAAAATTCATGATTTTATATCATCTATTGAGTGAATTTGATATTAGAAGCATATATTAAAATTATCATACATTCTAACATATGATATTATAGTCAATTTTGTCTTTACTTATATATTTTTTAATAAATTTTTTAAAATTTTCCTCTTAAATTTTTCTCAAATTTGTCTAAAATAATCATTTTTTTGGAAAATGAAAATTGGAAATAGTTTGAGCATAAAGTTTGGATAATTCGGTGTTTTTAAAACTTCATTTTTGTTGCTTCGAATGAGTTTTAGCGTTAGAGCCCAGTCGCGTCGGGTTGGGATCCGTGGGGTCCCCACGGGTGAAGAAGACCTCACCCGAATTGGTTGTGTCACAACCATGTATCAATAGCAACCTCCTGTAGAATATTCAACATTGTTTTAAAAATAAATAAATAAATAAATAAAACACAACCTAAAGTCAACAATGCACGTGACCCGATTAATGTTTTGTCTCCCTGTGAAACACAACATTTTTGCCACTTTGTGTGAAACACGGCATTTTTGGCTTTTCAAAATGTTGCATTTTAGAAATTCCAAAAAAGGAAAAAAATTCAAAATAAATTTCTTAATTTATATATAAGGTATTTATATAAATTTTACATTTTCTAAACACATAAAATACTTTTCATACATAATTTCAATATAAATTTTTTATTGCATAATGTACAATGGACATAGAAATTCATATGAGTCATGAAAAATATTTATATTATGCATGAAATTAATTTTGAAAATTTAGCCCACGAACAATTTCTATATCATAAATTTGTGTATAATATGTTTGTATTGATAAACATATTTAAAAGTCTCATATAAAGTTAGTAATATATTTTATTTATTTTGGAGTCATCCAAACTGTAGATATCAAATTTGATTTTTCCAAATTTAATGGAAGGAACTATAAAGAGTAGAGGGAAATGGTCCTTATCCATCTAGGCTATCTAAACATTGACTATGCTATCTGGAAAATGAACCACCTCCGATAACTGATACCAGTTCTGTGGCAAAAAAACTCTTGATGAATTGTAGGAGCAATCTAATTGCCTAAATACTATATTCATAAAAAGTAAAATTTTGCCTGGTATCCATGACTCGGTTAATCAGCATACTAATATCCATGCTCTTTTTAAGATTATAGATGAGCAATTCTAGGTATTCAAGAAGTTTTTAGCTAACACCTCATCATGTAGTTTTCATCCCTAAGGCTCACTATTATCCAAGATGTGTGTGAGCATATCATGTAGATGCGGGAGATTGCGACTCAACTAAAGAACCTAGATGTTTGAGATGTCCGAATCTTTCATTGTGCACTTTATTTTGAACAATTTTTCGTAGCCTTGCGGTACCTTTAAAATCTGTTACAACACTGATAAGAGAAATGGTCCATCAACCATGTGTGTACAAGAGGAGGGAAGGCTGCTTACGGAAATGAAGGAGGGATCCGCAAGTGCACATGTTGTAGTTTGATGGGATTTAAATTTGTACTATTTTGTGGTAAATTTTATTACATTTTTAAATGAATATTACACTAATTGGATGTTTTATAATAAATTATTCAATTAGATTGTTGAAAGAGTTAAAAAAGGAAACACAAAGAAAAATAGAGGAAATTTGCAACAATCTGAAAGACAAAACTATGAAGTGCTAAAAATTGAATATTGTATAAGAAGGTCTTGAAGTTGTTGATATTTGGTCAAGATTTTCACATATTGGGAATTTACCTTATCATCTCTTGTACCATCTTAATTTTAAGATTTTTGTTTTTTTTTTTTGTTTTTTTGTTTTTTTGTTTTTTTACTCTCTCACGTTAGTTGATATTTTTACCATTAGTAACTATTTGAATTTTGGAAATTCTTTTTTTTTCGAAACTTTATTTTTAGACTAAATTATCTTCTGTCCATATAAAAGAGAGATTTTTAGGGTGCACATCTAGGAACTTTTCTAAGGAAAAAGGAGCCAGCTGCTAGGTTTTGGAGGTGGTGCTAGGTTTTGCTTTTCTTCCAAGAACAAACCCTATTTTCTCTATTTTACTAAAAAACTTAGGAGACCATATTTTTTTGCATGAGTGGCTAAGTTTTTCTTTCTGATTCAAGGAGGATTTTATTTCGATTGTCTTCACTATGAGGTTATGTGTTTCATTTAATTTCTTGTCTACTAATTTTATAATTCATTGATTCTTGGTTTATTTTATATGAAGGATTGGTAGTGATTAATGTGACAAATTAATTGAATATTGATTCTTCTATAACTATCCATGATTTCAGTTATTCGTAATTATCATGAATAAGTGAATCAAATAGAAATTAGGTTATTTATGTCTATAGATTTTTAGCCAATATTTATGTTTAACCTATAGGAATCGATGGAATATAATTTAATAATTGTGGCTATCCTAATTATTTGGATTTTGGTTTAACTGTTTTCACAGAATTTAGTGTTATCATTACATTGATATAAAACGTTATCATGTCCAGTTGATTAATGATAAATTTGAGCTGTAAGTTGGGTTTGATCAATTAATTTGAAAAAACACAAGATTTATTATGGTTATTCTAATAAATTTAAAATTAAATACTTGAATTGCAAGTTAACCATTTTGACCCGTGATTAGTGAATCATTCTTGGATCAGAGTTTGGTAAATTGATTTTCTTTCAATTTTTGTTATTTTGTATTGTCAATTTATTTCTTATTTTTAGGTTGTTAATTTTAATTTAGGAATTTAATTATTAAACCCTCCTCTTTTTTATTTTTATTATTTAATTAAGAAATTAAATTAATTTAGTTCCCTTATTATTCGACCTGGTACCACTATTGGTACAAAAATTGTTCGCATTGAGGAATCAGTATTGATATTGAGGGATTCAACAACCTGTTAAAATTTTGGCGTTGTTGTTAGAGAACTATTTTTAATTTCTTGGTTTATACTTTTCATTTGTGTTACTATTTTCTTTTATTTTATAATCCATTCTTCTCAAGAAGGTGAATTGGAATATGTTCCAAAGATTGAGAAAACTACTCTTCCTTTAAGAAAGAAGGCTAAGCAAAGGAAAGGTATTTCATCCAAAAGGGTGAATTCTGAATTTGATCTGACAATTTGTGGTAAGTCTATTTTTGAAGAGGAAGAAAAGATAGAAAACAACGAGAGGACCTTGAAGGATCTAGCTACACCAGATCTGAACTAACAACCTTTGTGCATAAAGTACCTAGCTCTTGAAGTAGTATTCAAACTCAAATATAGTTTAATTCATTTATTTCCTATTTTTCGTGGTCTTCTAGGTGAGGATCCACATATGCACTTGAAGGGGTTCCATATTATCTGCTTGAGCATGAAGCACCAAGGTGTGATCGAGGAACAAATAAAACTAAGGGCCTTCCCTTTTTCTCTAAATGATAAGGCAAAAGATTTGTTATACTACTTATCCTTGGTTCGAAAAATATATGGAATGGAATGCAAACGCTTTTTTTGGGGAAATTTTTTTCTACATCTAGAACTGCCAATCAGAAAAGAAATATGTTGGATCAGAAAAATTAGTGAAGAGATATTGTATGAATATTAGGAGAGGTTCAAACAACTTTGTGTTAGTTGCTTATATCATCAAATTTTGAATCAGCTCTTGATTTAATAGTTTTATGAAGAACTTCTACCAATAGATAGAAGTATGATAGATGCAGCTAATGGTGGAGTTTTGGTTAATAAAACACCTAAAGCATCCAGACAGCTGATTTCTAATATGGCAAACAATTCTCAACAATTTGGGTCAAGGATGGATGGAGCCACTAATCGGGTTTATGAAGCAAGCCATTCGAATCTTGAAACTTAGAGTTTTGATCTAACTACTTTGGTTTGTCAGCTAACTATAAGGCAATTATAGGCAGCTAAAGTTTGTGGTATATGTTCAATTTTGAGACATCCTATAGATATATGCCCATCGTTGCGAGATGATCTTACTCAACAAGCAAATACCATAGGAGGATTTATTAGTCAACCTCAAAGAAAGTATGATCTCTACTCCAATCATTATAATCCTAGGAGGAGAGATAATCCAAATTTTAGTTATGGGAATCAAGGAGGGCAGTAGAGATTTTCACCTCAACCCTACAATAAACCACTATCACCTGCCCATTTATAATTCTCAAATTTAAGTATGTATCTAAAAGACATAGTAAAAGCTCTCACGAATAATACTTAATAATTTCAATAGGAAACAAGAACCAGCATTCAAGAAACGAGACCTAGTATTCAGAATTTGGGAAATCAGATCGCTCAAATAGCAACCTCATCAACAAGTTTAAGGCTCAAAATTCGGGAAAGCTACCTTCATAAATGGTGGTGAATCCCAAGGAGAATGTTATTGCAATAGTGTTGAGGAGTAGAAAGAAACTACAATCAAGCCCAACATCAACTAAAAAGGTGGATACAAAAAGGGATGTAGAAAAGGAAATGAAGGCACATATAAAAATTCAAGCAGGGTAATATCCAAGTCCTTTTTACCTAATCTTGCTAATATGGTTGTACTGCATTTTCCTAGCAGGTTGGAGAAATACAAAAACAAAGAATACGAGAAGGAAGTTTGGGGAACCTTCAAGAAGGTAAAAATAAACATACCACTGTTGGATGACATTAAGCAAATTCTGAAATATGCTAAATTTTTAAAGAAATTATGCATAAATAAAACGAAATTGAGAGGTGATGAGAAAATAAGGGTGGGGAAGAATGTCTCTACTGTCATTAAAAGAACTCTACCCAAAAAAATGTGCGTGTCCAAGTTTGTTTATTTTACATTGTGTTATTGGTACAAAAAAAATTTGAACGTGCCATATTAGATTTAGGAGCATTAATTAATGTCATGCCATATTCAATTTACACTGCTCTAAATTTAGGTTCTTTGAAAGAAACTAGATTGGTTATTCAGCTAACTGACCATTCTATTACTTACTTAGAAGGGATTGTTGAAGATGTTTTGGTACATGTTAACGAATTAATCTTTCTAACATATTTTTACATCTTGAAAATGGAGGAAGACACCATGACAATATCTTCACCTCTATTACGAAAACCATTCATAAAAACAACAAAAAATAAAATAGATATAGATAAGGGTATCCTCTCCGTTGAGTTCGAAGAGTAGATTATTAAATTTAAAATTTTTGAAGCCATGAAGTACCTAAATGAGTGTCAATAGATTTGTTATGCTAACCTTGTTGATTCAATTGTGTACGAAATGCACAATTGAATACAAAGAAGGAATTAACCTATACTTGTGAATTTTCAGAGCCAATATTGGAATCACAAATAAGGTTAACAAATTGGAGTATATCATTGCCTTTTCCCATAAGAAATTGTTACCTTTTGTTTTACAGGCTTCCAAGTAGGACTTGAAGACCTTGCTAGATCATCTTAAATATGTTTATTTAGGTGATAAAGAAATTTTACCTGTGATCATTGCAAAGGAGTTGATAGATGACTAAGAAAATCAGCTGCTCCAAAGTCCTAAAGGAACACAAGACAACAATTGGTTGGACTTTAGCTGATATAATATGTGTTAGTCCATCAATTTGTATGCATTGAATTCTCTTAGAGGATGATGCCAAACTGGTGAGGGAATCACAAAGAAAACTTAATCCAACAACGAAAGAAGTGACAATAAAGGAGATTTTCAAACTTTTGGATAAAAGAATAATCTACCCAATTTTGAATAGTAAGTGGGAAAGTCCAATCCATGTGGTACTAAAGAAAACGAGGATCACAGTGGTGAGAAATCAAGACAATGAGTTGGTACCCATGAGAATGCAAAATGGCTGAAGTATGGTTATTGATTTTCAGAAACTCAATTTAGACACCAGAAATGATCATTTTCTCTTGCCCTTTATTGATCAAATGTTAGAGAGATTGGCTGAAAAATCATTTTTTTGGTTTTCTTGATGGCTTTTTAGGTTACTATCATATTGTGATCGTGTAAAAGGATCAAGAGAATAAAACATTCACATGTCCATTTAGGACATTTGCCTATAGACGGATGCCTTTTGATCTATACAATGCTCCAAATACATTTCAAAGGTACATGTTGAGCATCTTTTCTGAATATATTGAGAAATGCATTGAAATGTTCATGGATAATTTCATTGTTTATAGAGATTTATTTGATAATTGTTTAGGTCAGTTGATCAAAATCTTGAAAAGGTGCATGGAAACAAATTTGGTTTTGAATTATGAAAAATGTTATTTTATGGTGAGGTAATGCATTGTGTTAAGGTTTGTGATTTCCTCTAGGGGCATAGAAGTGGATAAGACAAAGGTCGATTTGATCAAGGGCTTACCTTACCCTAAAATGTTAGGGAAATACATGCTTTCTTGGACATGTAGGTTTTTATTGTAGGTTTATCAAGAATTTTTCAAAAATTGTTCTACCATTGTCCAAATTGTTTTAAAAGGATGTGCCTTTTGATTTTGGAGAAGAATACCAGGAAGCTTTTAATAAACTCAAGAACCTATTGACTATTCCACCCATCATTCAACCACCAAATTGGAATTTGTCATTCGAAATTATGTGCGATGCGAACAATTATGCCGTAGGAGTCGTCCTAGGCCAACGGGTTGATAGGAAGAGTCATGTCATTTACTATGCATCAAGGACATTGAACTTAGCACTACACAATTACATAACCACTGAGAAGGGGCATTTAACAATTGTTTTTTTTAAGATAAATTTTGCTTGTACTTGCTTGGCTCTAAAGTGATTGGGTTTTCTGACCATGCAGCCTTAAAATATCTCTCGAAAAAGAAAGAGTCAAAACTCAGATTGATAAGATGGATACTCCTGCTCGAAGAGTTTGATTTGGAAATCAAGGATCAGAAGGGAGCTGAGAATTCGGTGGTAGATCACTTGAGTAGGTTAGTAAAAGAAAAAAAGTCACTACTCATTTTTGAAGTTTTTCCTAATGAGCAATTGTTCCAATTAAAAGGTATAACCTGTTGGTTTTCAGATATTGTGAATTATTTGGTTCCTGGTATTTCACCTAATCATCTTAGTAAGTCAAGGAAAGAAAAGATTCAACATGAGACAAAATATTATGTGTAGGATGAACCTTACTTGTGAAAATTTTGTTTTGATCAAAAAATTAGAAGATGTGTACTTGAAAATGAACATAAATCTGTTTTGGCTTACTGTCATAAATATGTTTATGGTAGACAAACTACTAGGAAAATTATGGATAGTGGGTTGTACTGGGAATCCTTGTTCAAGGATGTATACTTGTTTTCTAAACATTGTGATAAATGTAAAAGAATTTGTACCTTATCCCATAGAAATGAGATGCCTCAAACTCCTATTCTTGTTTGTGAAATATTTGATGTATGGGGTATAAAATTTATGGGACTCTTCCTCTCATCTTCTGGTTATGTTTACATACTCTTGGCGATTGATTATATGTCAAAATGGGTGGAAGCAAAGGTCACTGAGACTATTGATTCTAAGTTTGTTGTAAGTTTTATCAAGTCTAACATTTTCAGCTGGTTTGGAATCCCTAGAGCCATCATAAGTGATCAAGGAAGCCACTTTTGCAATTGAGTAGTCAAGGCTTTGATGAAGAAGTATGGGGTACATCATCGGGTTGTCACGGCTTATCGTCCTCAAACAAATGGAGAAGCCAAAGTTTCCAATTGGGAGGTTAAGTCCATTTTAGAGAAAACGGTCAACCTGGGATAGAAGGATTAGAGTTTACATCTGGATGATATACTATAGGCTTATCGGACTGCATATAAGACACTAATAGAGATGTCTCCTTATAAATCTTGTCACTTACCAATAGAAATTGAGTTCAAGGCATATTGGGCAATCAAATATTGTAATATGGATATGGAGGAGGTCGGTGAGTCAAGGAAGTTGCAATTACAAGAACCGGAAGAATTAAGACTGGAGGCCAATAAGAATTCAAAAATTTACGAGGAGAAAACCAAGTTGTTTCATAATAATTTAATTCTAAGGAAAAAATTTAGGGTTGGGAAAAAAGTGATTATGTACAACTCTTGACTCAAACTCATACCATGTAAGTTACATTCTCATTGGATTGGTCCATATGTTGTCACTAATGTATTTCTTCATGGTACAGTGGAGATTAAGAGTCTTGACACGGACAAGGTCTTTAAGGTGAATGGACACAGGTTGAAGTTATTTTATGAAGATACCGAGATTTCTACAGTGCTAGACATTGAGTTAAAGCCTCCATATTATTTATCAAATTGAAGTCAAACTATTGAAGAACGTTGGGCATAACGATGTAAAACAAAGGCGCTTGTTGGAAGGTAACCTAATATTATTTTTTTTCTTCAGTTGATTAGTTTGATATTTGATTTGTTGTTTCAATTTAGGGGTGTTTGATTAGTACCATTAGTTTTTTCTTTTAGTTTTCATAGGTATACAAAGATGGTAGATAGAAAAGATGCACCCAACCAATGTTCAAGCCATATAATAGTGAATTCCAAGGTTTAGTAGAAGCGCTCAAAGAAATAAGGCATGATCACACGGTTGCTTGAAACGAGATTTTCATAGTTGGCAGAAGCACTCAAAGAAATAAGGTGTAATCACGAAGCTGCTTGAAAACAGATTTTCATAGTTAGCAGAAGCACTCAAAGAAATAGGGCACGATTCGTGACTGTCACCTTGGGGGAGTTCCCTCTATTCTCTCCCTCTTTCTACTGCTCTACTTTTATATGTTGAGTATCTATCAATAAATCTGGTTTCAGTTCTTATTCTGCATGGTTGGTTGGTTCTGGTTATTTTCTAGTTTGAGTTTTTCATTGCTTTGAGTTTTGGAGACAATTTTATCGACTGATTTACTGGGTTGTTAGGATGATTTAATGAGACTTGCTGCCCATTTTAGAATTTGTGCTAGATTTTTTTAGATTTTAGTTATTTCGAGTTACGTGTTGGGTTTCTCTTCTTTCTTACCCTTTACATACATTGGGCATATATTGGGGACAATGTATATTTTAGGTATGGGGGAGTTGAGAATATTTAGTTGCTATATGTATATATATAAATTGGTCTAAAGTTAGTGAGATATACTCAAGGTTTACTACTCATTGTGTATGCTAGATTTGGACTAAATTATATGATAGACAATTAATATTAGTTATCATTGTGGTGTATGTTTAGCTATTTGTCTCTTAATGGTTGAATTGAGGGACAGAATGAGAATTGGGCCTTATAGAGCAACACATCTGTTATGCTTTCCTTTTTTTTTCTTTATGACTGTATGTCACCTTGGAGTGGTTATTTTAGAACTTGCTTTGTTATACATGTCAAGATCACAATTTTGATTTTTATGCATTGAAATAATTAAGACATTTAGCTTTACCCCCTTTTAGCTCTAAAAAAAAATAGTTTCCCGCGCATATTATTCCCTCTATTGAGCCTATACTCATTTTCTTTTGTTTATAACATCATAAATTGACACATGACCATTTTTTTTTTTTTTACACTTAACATTCTTTTTTGTCCTTATAAAAAAGAAACATGTGATTGGAATATGAATTGGGTGGTTATTTGATAAAGGGAAATGTGGTAATTTTAATTTTGGGGTTGGTTTATATGATAAAATGGTGGAATATGCACCATATCCTCATTCATTGTTGAGCATATTTTACTTTAGAAACAAAAAAGAAAAAAGTAGAAAAAGAAAAAAAAATTCCAAAAATGTGATCGAGGAATAAGATGGAATGGAAAAAGGAAGGGGGATTACCTTTGGGTTGAATTGATATTCCATGTTATGGGATGTGGTTGATAGTGGAAAATGGGGTTTGTGTTTTTTGGCATACTTCTTTTGATATATGCATTATACATCACATTTACCCTCTTATCCTACCTTGTCTCTAACATGTTACAACAAAATAAAAGACCTTTTAATTAATGCATAAAATTCATTTGTTTAAGTGGTGGAGATGTAATATATTAGCAAACATAAAGTAATGCCATTTTGTTGTGTTGGCTTTAGTATCATATATATACCCTTTCTCTAAATGAGTGCATTGAGTGAATTTCTTGAGAGGGTGGTTAAATCTTGCATATTCTTGATTTTAAGGAAACCGTTAGATATATTATAGTTAATCTAACATTGAATGCCATGAAATATTGATTCCCTTGATCACAATTTTGGTTTGGACTCGTTATACACAATAGTAAAAACTTGAGGAAGTTTAGCTGACTTGAGAAATGTTTTTGTTTTGTTTTTTTTTTTTTTTAAATTGTGATTTGAATGCTTAGGTACAAGTGTTGGTTTAGATGTGAGACAGTTTGATGGAATTTAAATTAGTACTATTTTGTGATCAATTTTATTAATTTTATTACATTTTTTGAATATAATACTAATTGGATATTTTATAATAAATTATTCAATTAACGGAAGAGTTAAAAAAGGAAATACAAAGAAAAATAGAGGAAATTTGCAATAATCCAAAATTGGGAGGTGCTTAAAATGGAATGTTTTACAGTAAGAAGGTCTTGAAGTTGTTGATATTTGGTCAAGATTTCCACATATTGAGAATTTATTTTATCATTTCTTGTACTATCTTAATTTTAGGATCATTTTTTTACTCTCTCAAATTTGCTGATATTTTTACCATTAGTAACTATTTGAATTTTGGAAATTCTTTTTTTTTTTTGAGAACTTTATTTTTAAACTAGGTTATTTTCTCTCAATATAAAAAAGAGATTTTTAGGGCGCATGTAAGGAGGTGACTGCTAGGTTTTACTTTTCTTGCAAGAGCAAATCCTATTTTCTTTATTTTATTGAAAAACTCAAGAGATCATATTTTTCACTATGGGTAGCAAAGTTTTTCTTTTTGATTTAAGGGGGATTTTATTTCGATAGTCTTTGCTATAAGATTATGTGTTTTATTTAATTTCTTATTTATTAATTCAAGTATTCTTTAATTCTGGATTTATTTAATATGAAGAATTGATAGTAGTTAATCTAATAAATTGATTCAATATTGATTATTCTACAACTATTCATGATTTCAGTAATCCGTAATTGTCATGATGAATGGTTTAAGTAGCAATTAGATTATTTATGTTTATAAGTCTTTAGCCAATATTCATGTTTAACTTAAGGAAATCAATAGAGTAGAATTTAATAATTGTGGTCATCCTAATTATTTGTATTTTGATATAACCGTTTTCACAAAATTTAGTGCTATCATTACAATGATATGGAATGTTATCCTGCCCCGTTGATTAATGATAAGTTTTGACAAAATATTGGATTTGATCAATTAATTTAGGAAAATACAAATTTTATTATGGTTATCCTAATAAATCTAAATTTAAATGCTTAAATTACAAGTTTATCATTTTTGACCCGTGACTAGTGAACCAATAGAATGTGGTGAACCGTTGGATCAGAGTTTAGTAGATTGATTTTCTTTCAATTTCTGTTATTTTGCATTGTCAATTTGTTTTTTACTTTTAAATTATTAATTTTAATTTAGGAATTTAATTGTTAAACCCCTTTTTTTTATTTTGTCATTTAGAAATTAAATTAAATTAGTTCGCTTAGGATTCGATCTGATACCACTATTGCCATAAAAATTATTCGTATTGGGGAATCAGTATTAATTTTAAAGGTTTTGACAACCCATCATTGTCCAAGAAAAGAGGAAAGGCAAGTCCAAACTGGCACAAAAGGGCACAAAACCAAATCTGGACATCAGGAAAGAGTCTAAGTGTTTTTTCTATAAAAGGAAGGGATATGTAAAGACGAATTGTGTCAAGTATCATCGGTGACTTGAGACAAAAGGTACAGAAATATACTTGTATGTTATGGGTTTTGTATAATTGAGATTTTTCATAACACATGATGAATTGATTTTGTTTGTACCATCTATATTATGAATGCGTTGCAAGGTTTGCAAAAGCTAAAGAACCCAGTGAATCATGAACAACTCATATATTCGGTAACAAAATGATGCACAAGTAAAAGCCATTGAAGATTGTGAGCTTATATTGACAAGTGGGCATGTTTTAAAGTTGGAGAGAGTTTTTTATATATCTAATTTCTATTTTAAAATTTGTACAATTTGAATATTCTTTCCAATTTGATAATAAAATGATGTTATTTTTGTATACAAATATCGTTGATTTTGGTTCATTGTTAGATAGATTTATAATATTTTATTACAAAACAATGCCTATTTAAATACAACATATATAGGAACTAAAAGAGATGTCATTGAGGATAATTATTCTATGTTGTGGTATAGAAAATTGGGACATATATTCATAAAGAGATTAGAAAAGTTGGAAAGGATGAGGTACTTGATGCCATTGATTTCAGTGATTTGAGACTTGTATGGATTGCATTAAAGGTAAGTAGATCAATAAATCTCAAAAGGGTACCAAGAGGAGATCAGATATACTTGAGATCATACATATGGATATTTGTACTCCAGGTAGAGACTTGTTTGACCAAAGGTATTTCATCTCATTTATAGATGACTACTTATAATATATGTATCTTTATCTAGTTCGATTTAAGAACAAAACATTAAGTGCTTTTAAGGTTTTCAAGACAGAGGTAGAAAAACAATACGGCAATCAAATAAAAATTATGAGGTCAAATAGAGGTGAAGAATACTTTGAAAGTTATATGGAGAATAGCAAAATACCAAGTCCATTTGCAAGGTTTTTTCAAAAGAATGAGATTGTTGTCTAATACACCATGTCTGGTTTACCAGACTAAAATAGGGTAGTTGAATAAGGAATAAGACCTTACTTGATATGGTTCAAAGCATGATAGCTAACTCTAAGATGTCTAAATGCTTGTGGACTGAGACCCTTAAAATGACAGTGTACATATTAAATAAGGTTCTAATAAAAACTGTAGCCAAAACTCCATTTAAATTATTCATGGGTAGGAAATCTAGTTTTTCACATGTATGTATATGAGGATGCCTTATGGAAATAAGGGTTTACAATCCATAAGAAAAGAAATTGGAACCAAGGACCATAATTGGATATTTTGTCGACTATGCCAATAAGTCTAACGGGTACTAGTTTTATTATCCATCTTACTATACTAGATTTGTAGAATCTAGAAATGGTGATCATTTTCAGGACTTAGTTTCCGAAAGTAATCCATTAAGTGTGTCATCCAGCTCAAATACCAAGTTGGTTGTTATACAAAATGTCCCTCAAGAATCAATGGACATTAATTAAGATATGAATGACAATGAATAAATTCCATAAAGTGCTGACCTAGATCAAGTTCAGTAGCCTTCTATTATAGAAAATGTTAAAGTAGCATTAAGAAAATCTAATTGAATTATAAGATTTTCTATACTTAGTGACTACGTAGTATACCTTAAAGATTCTGACTATAATGTTGGAGCCATAAATAGCCCGAAAATATTTTTACAAGTCATGAGCTCTAAGAATTCAAGTTTATTGCTAGACACTATGAAAGATGAGATGAATTTCATAAGGAGCAACAGAATTTGAGATTTTGTAAAATTGCCTAATGGGACTAAATCTATTGGTTGTAAGTGGATTTTCAAGACAAAATCTGACTCATTGGGTAACATAGAGAAATATAAGACCAAACTCGCTGCTAAGGGGTTCACTAAAAGAGAAATAATCGACTACTCGAAGACATTCTCTCCAATTTCTAAAAAAGATTCATTTCATATCATACTAGCACTTGTTGCATATATGGACTTAGTTGTAACAAATGGATATGAAAATAACATTTCTTAATGGTGAACTCGAGAAAGAGATTTATATGCTATAACCAGAAAGATTATACTCTAGTGGTAGTGAGCATTTGGTATGCAAACTCAAAAAATTTATATATGGATTGAAACAAACTTTCCGCTAGTGGTATTTGGTTTTGAAAAAATTATTATGGAACAATGTATATACCTTAACGTTAGTGAGAGCAAGTTTTGTTTTCTTGTCTTATATGTGGATGATATATTACTTGCTACCATAAAAGGATGTTATACAAGGTGAAACAATTCTTATTTAAGAACTTTGAAATAAAAGATTTAGGTGATATATCTTATGTTATTGGCATAAAAATACATTGAGAAAAATCCCATAAAGTTTTGATACCATCTTAAGAAACCTATATCAAGAAGATTCTTAAGAGATACAGAATGAAGAACTGTTTATTGAGTGTAGCTCCAATTGTCAAAAGAGATAGGTTTAGTGTAGACCATTATCCCCAAAATGGATCTGGAAAGAGAATAGATAGCTAGCATCCCATATGCTTCCGTGATTAGAAACCTTATGGGTGCACAGATTGTACAAAGCTTGATATAGCGCATGCAGTATGAATGTTAGGGAGATATCAAAGGAAACTAGATTTAGAATATTAGAAGAGTGAAAAGAAGATATTGAGGTATCTATAAAGCACCAATGACTATATGCTTACACATAGAAGAGCCGATAGTTTGAAAGTGGTTCGGTAACCAGATTTGGACTTTACTAGCTGTGTTGACTCTCAGAAATCAATATTGGGTTACATCTTTATGATGGCCGATAGAGTTGTGTCGTAGAGGGATACTAAGCAAATATTGACTACGACCTCCATGATGGAAGTCAAGTTCATGGCATGTTTTGAGGTTACATCACAAGCAGTGTGGTAAATGAGTTTTATATTTGGGTTTAGAATTTTGGCCCATGTACCTAAGCCATTATGTGTATATTGTGATAATTCAACCACAGTATATTTAGTTAAGAATAATAAGAATGATAGTTGAAGTAATCATATCGATATATAGTATTTAACCATTAGGGAACTTGTATTATAAAATGAGATTGTAATACAATACATTAGCATTAATTATATGCTAACTGATCCCTTTACTAAAGGCATGCCTCCAAATAAATTCAGGAATCATGTTGTAAATATAAACTTAAAACCCTATATGAATGAAACTTTGATTTGAATTTTTATCAATAAAGTTATGTGCATATTTGGTTTTGAAATAAATTCATAAGATTGGATCTTGAATAAACATAGAATTTATATAGGGTACTGACAACTGACTTTATTGTGATATCACGAGACTCGATCTTAGTAATAGTGCCATCTATATACTCACCCAAGAACACGTATCATTTGGAGTGTTCTGAATATGTTATAAAGTTACATTTCTTTTCTTATGGGATTAACTTGCCATGTGGATACGAGAAATCATGAACATATGTAGCGCAACCCTATGCTCTCAAGTGGCTAAGATCAAGCTGCCTTTCTATCCAAAACTTGTATAGGGTACTGACAACAGAATTTGTTGGAACATGGTTAATGACGTAAGCAGTAGTCAATAATGCTTCTCTCCAATAGGAGACAGATAAATTGGCCTGCATCATTATAGACCTTACCGTCTCGAACTAGGTCCTATTCCTTCTCTCAATTACTCTATTCTGCTAGGGAGTAACAAGAATAGTTAGTTGTCTCATAATATCCTTCTCAAAATAGAGCCTTTTGAACTATTTAGACAAATACTCATGCCCCAATCCAAGTCTAATTGATTCCCTGCCTTGCTAATGAACCTCGTGAAGCATTCTAATGCCTTAGACTTTTACGAGATCAGATAGATATACCCAAAACGTGTGTAATCGTCTATAAACATAGTAAAGTATGTAACTCCATTTCAAGCTCTCACATTCATAAGCTCACAAATATCGAAGTGGACTAATTATAATGGAGTCTCAACTCTCATTGCCTTTCCAAAGGGTTTCGTTGTGGCTTCTCCAGTTAGGTAAACTCACATAAGGGCAACTCGACTTTAATTGGCAGGCCCAAAAAGCCACTTAGTTAACCTGTTCATTCTTTCTTACCCTATTTGGGCAACTCTATTATGCCATAGAGTAACATTATCAACTACGCTACCAGATGTAAAGGCAATAGAAGATAAATAAGGAATACCACCAAAAGGAATCATATCCAGTGCATACAGTCCATCATAGACTAAACCAAAACAATCCAAAGAATTATCATATAAAATAGGAACACCAGAGTTTCCTAAAGAAACAGAATATTCTAAATGATCTAGACAAAGTACAAATCGAGAATCCACCGAATCTCGAGAGCATACAGAATATCATGTAAGTACAAGATTTGGTTACTTCACAGCACCAACTTGCATGTACCAATCCCTCTGATAGCTACAAATGCTTCGTTCCCCACATATAGCCTCCTTGTCTGCACACTCAATTGACGAAACTTCACATACGTGCTCCTGTCGCGAGCTATATGGTCGATGGCTCCTGAGTCTACAATCCACAAAGGAGAAGAGTCATTGAGTATCACAATAGATGATGCAAAGCTTAAACCGTGTAAAGAAGAATGACATATCTTTCACTAATCACACATGCTAGCAAAATGCCCAAGTTTGCCACATATGTAGAACTTAACCTTGCTCTTGTCAAACTCCTTCTTCTTGTGCTTTTGTCTTTTGTTATCGGTCTTAATAGATGGTTTCTTCTTGCCATGGCCTCTAGTCTTCTTGTCATACTTGCACTATTTATGCTTAGTATCTCAGGAAACCTTACTCGACTCCATCACAAAAACATGACCCGAAATAGACCTTGCCTCCTCCTGGCGCTCCTCCTCGAGCTCATAGTTCCTACTCACATCGATGAAAGTACAAATGTCATGATAGTATGTGAGTCTTAACAACCTCCTAGGAGTATAGTAGGGACTGGATCACTCTCAGTACTTGAAACTCATCTGATATTTGCTGCCCCATATTCTTTAGAGAAGTAATTATATTCGACATGTGCATTAGATGCTACTTCATATTTTGATTCTGCCTCTTCTTATAAGTAATAAACCTATAGGTAATCATCTTCAACTTATGAGCTGATTGGGAGTCAAAATGCTTTTTAAAAGCAAGCCAAACTGATAGCACAGTAGAATACTACTCATAAACCAGGATCATATCGTCATGCATGCTACTTAGAGGGATTGCCCTAATTTAGCTATCCTTCTTCTTCCATACACAAAACACCTCTTGATTTCGTCTCACTTGAGGGGTGGTACCCTCCTCGAGGTCCTTCATCTTGTACTGTAGAACCTCAATTAGTTCCTATTCCTGAAAAGCTAACTGAACCTTTCGATACCAAATCTTATAGTTGTCACCATTCAATTTGTCTCCCTTCACAAGATCAAGTACAACAGTCTTTGTTGTAACTAAAAGAGAGACACGTTAGCGACATATGATATTTATTATCATAATTTTGTGCATCTTATAAATCAACAAGTCATAAATGATTCGAGTATAGATCCCAAAGTGAGCGTATGAGCTAGCAGACAGCATACACCATGACCTGGGATCATATCTTACCATCTGGGTTGGATTCGGCACACAAAAACTTACAAAAGTCACATTTAATGGCATAAGACCTTCAAAAAAATGAAAAATTTCATTCTAGCAAAGCCTGACGCTCCATAGGAGGCCCCACGCACCACCACACCTTGGTGAAGGTGCCGCTGCATGCCTGCAAGCACCAGCAACATGTTGCTACAGTGCCAAATGCACAGCGCATCTGGCATGCGCACCTTGAGTCGTGTCTCAGGTCAGGGCACAGGTCGGACACGGATCCAGGTCAGAACTGACCCAGATCCCCAAATAGGTCTTCACGTGCTTCATCACACATGAAGCCCACGTGCTTCATCACACATGAAGCCCACGTGCTTAATGCCTGCATTATCACCTGCCTTCTCGCTCATGACATGCACAGGCCCACGGACCCAAGTCTGGCCTTCTTCGCCCAACGGGTCTACAATCGGGTCATCTTGAGCCGGTTTCCAAAAAACCCTCTCTGGCTAGATTTTTGTGCCATTTCGACTGCAAATCAAAATTAAATCTCTTCTATTCATCTTAAACTCGATTTTATGAGATTCAAACCCTAATCTCAGCAAATCAATCATCTTCTGTTGCGCTCTTCGCCGCCAAGTTGGAAAACTCAATTTTCGTCAACGGAAACACACAAATAATATATTAAACATGCGTATTAGATCATTAGGAACATGTTTGAACCATTTTCATAGATCAATTCATTGTTAAAGTTGACCGATCTAAGTTTAAAAGTGGTCGGTCATTGTTTTTGGCTGAAAATTTCAACCATGATTTTGAAAGCACTAGCGTGCTCAAAAAATTATGAAAAAATCTCATTCGGGATCTACGAGTCATGGGTAACATCGTAGTATAGTCGGATTTACGAAATTCATCCGTAATCTGAACCCTAAATTTTACCTTACACATTTTAATTTTCCAAAAAAATTCTGAAAATAATTTTTTCAAATAAATCTAAAAATGCTCTGATATTGATTTCATACTAGTGAGGCATGGTAATTTTCAAAAAAATCAAAAGATTAAATTTCGGATATATTTCGATGAATAAATGTAAAAAATTTTGGAAACTATTAAACTTTTCTTGATCAATCTCACAGTTGGAATGATAACCATGCAAATCGAGTCATCACCACATTATCATCACATCACAAACCAAAACCCGATGACGAAAAATGATATGAAATTTTCTTCTCGAAATTTTTTGTCACCCTCTCAGTTTCTTTTTCTCGCAGAAAAATGATATATGCACTCCGTTTTTCTCAAATAAGATCTCGCTGTCTTTTCTAAACAGAATGAACCTCTTTTGTTCCTTACGTTGGGTCATCTCCTAGCAACCACACCTAGGAAGTTGCCTCAATATTAGGAGATATACATAGAAGAGGGAGTGAGAAAAAAATTATAGCCACTCTACTTAATTCAAATTTTAAACTATTAAAATGTGATATTTTACCATAATGCCCACATGGGCATAACTAACCAATAAAAAGAAATAAAAGAAACAGATTTCATGATCTGATTACATTTGATGGGGGAGGTGGAAGGAGTTCGTGGCAAAAAAATGAAATGCACACTTGAATTTGAGATCACTTAGACTCAATTTCAAGACCAAAGGTTGTAATTAAGCTAAACAGCTTGTCGATTTCAAGCTTCAATTTTGAGGTCGAAACCTTATTAATGGCGGATCCTGGCATTGGTATAGTGGTGATGTCAATTCCGGAAATTGATGAAGTAAAGTGATTTTACACCGAGATTGTTGAAAGGACCCTACCTCTTCAAAAGATTTGTAAAACCGAATTTCGCTTTCCATTGTCTGAATTTTTTTTTTTTCAAAATTTTTGGTATTTTCTTTTTAAGAATTAAATTCGTTATTGCATTTTAGATTAAAATCATAATTTTTGATAGTGGACTTTCAATATATTTATCCGTTTAATTTTTAAAAATAAAAATAATTAATTTTCTTAATTTAAAATAATATTTTGTAGCTAAAAAATTATTGAGTTAATTATTAAAATATTATAATTTATTGGGAACTTTAAAAAAAAATTATTTGGGAATATTGAAGAAACAATTTCTTTTTATATTAAAATAAGATTTCTATTTCTTAAATTTGCATAATAAATTTGGAACTTTGATTTTTAGAATGACCCTCTTAGCCTTTGATCCGTAAATCAATCCTAGCCATACCTTTAAGATTGGAATGAAGTCTAACGTTTGAATACACACACACATATATATATACACACGCACACACACACGCGCGCGCACATACACACACGCTACATACACACATATCTCTATATCTGTGTTGTGTTACCCTGTTGCCTCCCCATCATCTCTTTTTCCCACACATTTCCTCCTTTTCCTCTCTTCTATGCTCACTCCTTTTCCCATGCAAATACACTGAACAAGTTATGCTGGAATTGAAAGAAAGATCAAGAAGTCATTAATGGAGGACTTTGAGTTTCAGAGAAACATAAGAGATACAGAGAAAGTTATTTCTCTCTCTTACTCTCTACTGTCATATACAACCATACATCTAAAAGCTTAACTTGCAACTAATTGAACTAACTAAAACTAACTAAGATTATTTACTAACTAACTAATTGTACTAGCATCTTAACTGACTGAACCAACTAACTAATGTTTGAACTGACTAACTAGCGGTCATTACATCCCCCCTCAAGTTGGAGATTGTTGTGGATCAATTAAGCCAAACTTGGAAACTAAAGATGAAAATGCTGGTATTGCTATAGACTTAGTAAAAAGATTAGTAAGTTGTTCTCGGGAGGAAACATGAATTGGTTTGATGAAACCTTGCTTATACTTATCTTGGATTACATGGCAATCAATTTCAAGATGTTTTGTTTGCTCATGAAAGACAGGATTGACAGTTATATGCAGGGCTGCTTGATTATCACATAATAGCGGGATAGGAAGAGAGAGGAATATTAAAATCATGTAAAATATAGGTTATCCACTGGAGTTCACAAACAGTGTTGGCCATGCTTCTGTATTCAGCTTCAGTAGATGAATGTGACATAGTTGCTTGCTTTTTGGTCTTACAGGAGATGAGTGAAGAGCCAAAAAATACAATAACCCGTAAGTGATCTGAATGTGTTAGGACATGAACCCCAATCAGCATCACAATATACTTTGAGGTGGAAATTATTCTGGGCAGGAAGGAATAATCCCAAAGAAGGTGAACCCTTAAGTAGCATAGGATGTTTAATGCAACTGTCCAATGGCTTTGAGTAGGATTCTGCATAAATTGACTAAGTTATTGTACTGTATAGCTGATATCAGGTCGAATGAATCCCAGATATAATAAGTGACCAATGACTCTTCTAAATTGATTTGGTTTAAAAACCAATGGGCTTGAATCAATATCAAACTTGTAAGGGAGTGGCAGCAGTTTCGCAATCTAGTAATCCAACATCTCTCAATATATCAAAGTTGTATTTTTATTGGCTCAAGTAAATCCCACCAATGGAAAGAGCTATTTCAATTCCCAGAAAGTATTTGGTATTACCTAAGTTCTTGATAGTGAATTTGGCATGAAGAAAATCCTTAACTTGTTGTATTTCAGTTGTGGATGAGCCAGTAATAATAACATCATCAACATATACCAATAGAGTCAAAAAAGCTATGGATATGCCTTGCAACATCTCATAAGGAGTTTTCTATTTCAAAATAGGAGTAGGTGTTCTATTTATTAGATAAGTGGCTATTAAAATGGAGTCCCCCCAAAAATGTTTAGGATTTAAACATTAAAGCTCTTGCAACTTATAAAATGTGCTTATGTTTATGCTTTACTATGCCATTTTGCTGTGGGGTATGAATGCAGATTTTCTGATGAAGAATTCCTGACTTAGACAATAAGTTTTGGCAATTAGCACCAACAAACCCCAGTCCATTATCTGTTCTTATAGCTTTGACATACTGTTGGTACTGATTTTTAACCATTCTAAAAAAGGAATCAAGAATGGAGATAGTTTGAGATTTGAATTTCATCAAAAAATTCCAAGTGCATCTAGAAAAGTCATCAACAATTGTAAGAAAGTAATTTGCACCTATAATTGTATGATGATTATAAGGACCCCAAATGTCTACATGAATCAAGTCAAAACATGCGAGAGACTTAGAAGTGCTTAGCTGAAAAGGTAACCTACATTGTTTTGTTAGATGACAAATGTCACAAATGTGTTTGTCATTTATTTCAGGCTGAAATTTCAGGTTTAAATGAAACATCACAGAGGTAGAAGGGTGACCCAATCTATTGTGCCATAAGGCTACAGTAGATTGAGTCACATTATTAACAAAACTAGGATTCAATGCAAAAGGATTATGCACTTTATTAGACATAAAAGACTGAATAGTTCTAGAATCAAATGAACTTTCATCCAAAATGTAGAGTTTTCAAACTACTTTTCCCACAACTAATATCTTTTTAGTCACCTGGTCCTATAAGACACAAAATTGAGCACAAAAAAGAAGTGAATCATGCTGGTTTTTGATAATCTCTGAACTAAAAAAAGATTGAACTTAAAGGCTGGAACATAGAGACAAACAGTAAGAATGATATTCCTTTGAGATGTGCATTTCCAATGTTATAAACTGATTTAATAGATCCATCTGGTAGGTATATGGGAGTAAAACAGGTCATAGGTTTAGATTTTGTGAGAAGGTTTAGGTTTGTGCATATATGATTATTAGTTCCCGTGTCAATAATCCAAGAACCGGGCATTAATTGATCAATAGAGGCAGAAAAACATTTTAAGTTCATACCTGCAAAGTCATCAAAATGAGCAAAGTTGATGACTTCCTTATTATGATTTGGTTGCTTTCCCTTCATATATTTCTCAAGTTCTTTCTGAATAAGCTCTATCATAGCAGATTGTCAGTCCTTTTCCGTTGCCTCTTCTTCCTCGAATAGAGTAACAATTGTATTTGCTACATTCCTTACTTGATTTTTTCCTCTTTGCTCCTTAAGTTTTTTCCATCAATCTGGATATCCATGGAGCTTAAAACATGTGTCTCTGGTATGTCCTCATGAGTTACAATAATCACATTTCAGATTAGATTTTTTTTTTTCTTTTCAGCAATACTTCCTTTTGAGATACCTCTCCCCATTCCTGATTTCTTTTGAACAAATATAGCCTTAGCCATCATTACTTCATTATCAACAACATCTATAAAGATTATTTGGACCTATTTTTGTCTTTCAACTCGCAGCACCATAGAGTATGCCTTATTGATTGTAGGCAAAGGTTCTATGACTAGAATTTGATTTTTAATTGTGTCATAACATTTATTCAATCCCATCATAAACTGCATTAGATTAGTATTTGCATTTATCTCCTGTATAATCTTAGTAGCTCCACAACGACATTCTGGTGTTGGTTGCAAGTGATTCAGCTCATCCCATAGTCTCTTGAGCTTGGTAAAATACTTGACAACAGACAAATTGCCTTAACTAATCGAGACTACTTCTCTTTGCAGCTGATATAACAGAGGACCATTACAAGTTACATACCACTCAGCCAACTCTTCCCATAATTTCCTTGTATTTGTTGTGAAAGGAAAGGTATCCACAATTTCTTTCGAAATTGAGTTCAGGATCCATGAAACCACCATACAATCCATTCTTCTCCACTGTTCGAAGAAAGGAGAGTCTTCGTCTAGCATTGGACATATTCCATCAATAAATCCAAGCTTAACCTTAGCTCCTAAGACTATCTTCATGGAGTGACTCCAAAACAAGTAGTTATTTTCAGTCAAAGGAGTTGAGACTAACAGCATCCCTGAGTGATAAGCTCCTTAAAGAAATAGAGGATCATCACTCACGGGCTACATCCCATGTGTCACGCCCCGATCCTCGGATCGACCATGCGATAGCCGCCGCGTAGTCTCGGTACACGGGCAGAACCTCCCCATATACCGAGACTTCGCAAGGCTATCAAATTTACAATAAATCATAAAAAAAAAAAACATAAAACCCTTCAAGACACGAAATCATATAAACAATACACATGTAAGGAGTCCATTTGGCTCATCCCTGAATGTACAAACACACATCGGCACACATCGAGAAGTGGGAACCTATACATGCATGAGTACACATCAGCACACAACGGGGAGTGGGAACCTGTACATGTACGCATGCGATGTAGCCATCCTAGCCACCCAAAATTTTCAACAAAAATAATCAAAGGACGCACCGGTCCATTTAACTCAAATCAGCACACACACAAGGCCAACCCGGCCAACCCAAATCACATGCACGCATCCAGCCATCCCGGCCTTTCAAAAATTGAATAAAGTCCAAATGTCCCATTTATACTATAAGTTTTTACCAAAATGAAATTTTAAAGAAAATGAACAAATCTCCCTTCCATGGATTTCAAATCAAACTAAAATAATCTTACATCGCTCATATACCTAACAAGTCAGCAGATGAATCTTCACAAGCTCCAACTATTGTCACAGACCTAAACTTTCTCTGAAATGTTTGAAAGAGAGGGGTGACTATTGGGAAATACTCAGTGAGTGTATAGCATGTTATGATAATAAATGAGTGATGATTGTGGACATATCAAATATCATTCTCCAAATCATACGATCACATCAATAAATCTCAATGTAAACAAGATCTCAACAAATCATGATAATTAAATCATACGCATCCAGTTATCACATTTTTGTTTTTCAAAATCACGGGATTGCCAAAATCTTTCCACCAAAGGCTTGGCCCAGACTAATGGTGAAATCGCCAAGGAATTCCTCATCAATGTCAATAAATCATACACAATACCCCCTTCCTTGGCTTTGGCTCGGGCCTCCCCTGGGGTGCAACCAGGTTAGTCCGAAGGGAGGGATTCAGAGGCACCACTCGAGCGCAGCTACCTCGTCATTCAATATAACAGCCCAACCACGTCACCCCATCGGGTTGCACCGTGGAGGGAATGACTATAGCCATTATCCATGCACACAACACCATTTCATAATCATCAAATCATATACAACAGTGTGCCAACAGCACCATTTCACAGTCATCAAATCACATATCAAAATGTGCTAACAGTTATTCAGATTCTCAATACACAAGTTCAAATCAATCGCTTTCAACGCAAGTCAATCAACATGGCATATCATTTTTTTCAAATAACACATGGATGCATTCGGTAATTCAAATCTCCTTTTGGGACATTCCACAATCATAAAACAATTTTTAAAACATTCGTAAACTTATTTGAAACATTTATAAAATCAGTATAAAGCATTTTCTCACTTAAAATCATAAGCATGTATCCACTCACCTCTTGGGAGGGTATTCACTCCCAATTCCGCAATTTAATCCAAGATAACCCTTCCCAACATTCGAATGGCTTATCCTATACCAATAATTACAATTTCATCAAATAAAATTCAAAATTCTAGGTTTTATGAAGTTTCCTATATTTAGCACAAACCAATTTCTTCAATTTCATGAAACAAGATTCTCATTTCATTATTTCAAGCTCATTAGTATCACTAATGACCTAAATTTCCCAATATACCGCAATTCTTCCTAATTTCTAGCAATTTTCCCAATTTCTTCTAAATTTACATAACCGTAATAGTTTTCATGCACATTTCGAATTGACTCTAAGAAGAGCTATTCTAATTAACTCAACAAAGTTCTAATTTCATCAAACACGTTTCTTTCGTATTAATCAGCCTAAATTCATATAGAATTTAGATGTAACCCTAGAAATCACATATCAATTTTCAGGAAAATACATTCTCTTCAAATTCCACACATTTTCAGAACATATACAAAGCCCTCATACTAAATTCGGCCTAAACTCATTCAATTATCAAAGGAACTAAAATTTCTCTCACCTAGGGTTTCACTATTCGCAGCTGTAGCATCCGTGCGCCATTCAATTCATTGTATGACCTGCAATGCTTCCAAATTGAAGCAAATTTTAGCAATTAAACCTAATTACCAAGGAAATTCGAAACCCTAGAGCTATAATCAAAACTCAGCCCTTACCTGCATATAGAAGGAATCGTAGCTCAGTCTAGGGTTTCTGACAGAGTGCTGTCATGGCAGAGAGCAAGGAAGGTTACAGAGAGGCTCTCGGCAGAGAGAGCAACGCCGCATGCGAGCAAGGAAGAGGGAGACAGGGGGCTATCACGCACGGGAGTGAGCAGAGAGTAAGAGACAGAGGGCGAGAGTGATGAGTGAGAAGGAGAGAGAACTCGATCGAGAGAGAGAGACAGTAGAGATTCAAGAGAGAGAGAGAGATGTCAAAGGAGGGAGACAGAGAGGGAAACAAAATAGAGAGAGAAATCAGAGAGAGAAACGGAGAGAGAGAGTGATGGAGAGAGAAAGAGAAAGCGACCGAAGGCGGCGAGTGGCGGAGATGGCGGATCGCGACCGTTTGCGGTGGAGGGAGATCAAGAGGGAGAGAGAGAGAGCAGCAGGAGAGAGAAAGAGAGAGACGATGGGATGGGAGATCGATTAGGGCTAAAAGCCCTAATCGAATTAGGGAAATGGGGACGCGGCTTTTCAAGTTGAAACGCTGCGTCTCCCCCCTTCTTTCTTTTTTTTTTTTTACAAATTAATTAATTAATTAATAAACAATTATCAATATATATATATTTATACCCTCATTTTATTTAAAACTCTAAATTTATCATCAACACAGAATGTATCTCAAATGGGAACACAGATATATATATTTTTTTATTTATTTTTTAAATATATCAAAAATTCCAATTTAAAACCCAAAATCAAAAATCAATAAAATTTAAAATTTAAAATTTTCTTTTGTAATTATCTAGACATTTACAAAATAACTTTAATACCGAATTTTCGGTGTTACAACTCTTAATCCCCTAAAAACAAATTTCGTACTCGAAATTTAAAAGAATACTATATATTAAGAAGATGTGTTTATTACTTTCTCATAGAATCTTCGGGTTCTCAAATCTCTTCGTCCACCTAATCGTTTTCGTATTAGACCTTAACAATAGGGTATTGCCCGTTCCGCAATCTCTTACGCCTAGGCCCAAAATCAAGATATGAATCGAGAGTCACAATCGTATACAATTGACACCGAAATCCTATGGTGCCTTACAATCTCTGCCATATACATTTTGGCTAACCTCTCTAGAGAGTAAGTTCAATGAAATCATGTTATTTGAAATTTTTGCTCTATCTAAACTTAAACCTCTACTTGAGTTCAAATTCCTTTTGATTTGAACTATCTTCAATATTACCCCTAAACCTCACCTTGCTTATGGATCTATCTTGTAACAATTTCCTATATTCAATCCCTTCAACTTTACTCACTCAATCAACCACATCCACTTGTCACTCGACTTTAATCGACTCAAAGACTCCATTTCGGTAGAAATTAGAGAAATAAAATCCTAATTACTTGGATCTCTCCTATAACAACTTGATGGTCTCAATTCCTTTGGTTCATTTACCCTAACTGATTGAGCTATTACGAAACTAAAGAGTCTATGCTTACAAAATAACAAAATCGAGGCTTTATTTCTCCATGTTTGAGTATCAATTTACTAAAATAAAGAATCACAAATAATGATAAACTTCTGAATCTACCCCTTTCAATTCTTTCTAAAAATCCAGCTACTTATTATTATATGAAAGGAGCTCCCAACATGAGCAACAATAAGTCTTTCCTATGATTACAAACAAACCTTTCATTAGACAAAGCCATGTCACCAAAATGATTAAATCAACAAAACACATCCTAGATACATATAGATCTTCTCAAGGCATTATCGTACAAATTCTCTCTACTATCAATCATTCTATCTAAAGTAACATTAACTCAACAAACAAAATAAAAGACCGATTGAAGCGAATCATTTTCATCACAGGTACCAACCTTTTTAAGTCTCATTTATAATAATACTATCATGTTTTCCTTGTTATGCATATATGTGTTTTTCAAGATTTGACCTTAGCCGTTGCTAGAATTCAAGGTTCAAGTTTCGAATCTAACATTCTTCTAAAGAATATTAGGAAGACTGGAGTGAGTATAGAAATTTCTTAGTGAATAGATGGCATGACACATTGAGCATGAATAAGGGTGAAAGTGGTTGTGCCAAACACATATATCAAAATTCATTCCCATAAAATGTCGAAATCATTGGTAATAACATAAATTCATATCAAATTTTTCATGACTCATACTCTCCAATTCAATAAACAAATTTTTTATATTTTCCTTTCAATATCTTTAGGGTTTGCCCAAAATCTTCTCCTACCCAGCCTTAGCCACGCTACCTCCATGGCCTCGATCCGTGACATGACTTAGTCTACATTGGTTTTCCAGCATCATGTTTCCAAGCTTAAGTTATCAATCGATTCATACTCTCAAATATAAGATATAGCCATTCTTCAAAATTCACATGAGTATCCAAATATAACAAGTGCAAATAGTTCAATATTCAAAGTCATGAGTCATGGATATTTTACAATTTCATTTCAAGCACACTACAGTCACAAAATATTTTAAACCTCTTTCAAAATTTATTTCACAAATCAATTTCGAATCCATTTGCAAAGTCATTTCAAAACTCAATTTATAATTCCTAATTGAAAACAATTAACCCATTCATATGCAACATAGTCGTCCATTCACATCTCCTATAAGGGAGTTAACCAAATTATCAACGAGTTGACCCAAACATCTCTAAATTTGGAAACAACTCAACTCAAAACCTCAATGAGTTGACCACCAATAAGTAATACTATACATCCAAGGAAAAAGAATCAAATGACAAATTCTACCAATTTCAATCAAGATATATAATCATCACTAACACCATGAATATCTCAAGACATCAAAATCATCTCTCCTTAAATTCATTATCATGTAATCATGATCACTTAATATTTATATCCAAATCTCTAAATTATCAAGTTCAAGTTCTAAGGAATTTACCTGTGGTTATGTCAGGGTCGTTTTGAGTTTCCTTGTTCGTCATGGCATAAAGACATTCGATGGACCTTTATATCCACTTAAACCCAATTCAAGGCAAAATTTTCTGAAATGTCCCACTTTCCCACAATGAAAACATTTCAAACGCTCAAGGCATGGTCCAAGGTGGTGTTTCTTACAATTCCAGCAGGGTTCTCTCTTTGGCTTCGCTGACTGGCTCCTGGACTTTGCACTAGAGGTGGGAGTGTCAAATCTTGGCATTTGTTGGCCTTGTGGAGAGCCAACGAACTCTGAAACTGTAACTCCACTAGAGAAGTTTATGCTCCTATTCTTCTTGGACCCTTGGCTCGCCGAGAATTTAGACTTCCTTTTCTTCCCATGGTCTTCTCTAACCTTTCCTCTTTCAATAACCATCTTTTCAGCTCTTAACGCCAACTCCAAAATATCCTCGAAGGTATGCCCCTTAGTAATAGGTATTTTCTCACTTATACTCAAATTGAGTCCCGACTCAAACTTTGAACACAAGGACTCCTCGGAATTCATAAACTCTGGAACATAAGTCGCAAGTTCTCTCAGCTCTGTCTCATACTCAAATACCATCTTGTTTCCTTGAGCTAATTTGAAGAATTCCTCTCTTTTTTGATCTCGATAGAATCGGGTGTGATATTTCTCGTCGAAGGCCCTAAGGAATTCTGTCCAAGTAGGAGGAACAAGAGTTCTACCCTTCACATTCTCCCTCCATGTCCTTGCACCTTTATCCAATAGTTTTACCGCCAACCATAATTTCATCTCATCACTTAATCTTATGTCAGAGACAATCTCTTTAATTCGGCTAATCCATTCATTGGCCACTGAAGCATCACAAGTACCTGCAAATGTTTCACACCCTAGTTGTCTTTCCTCTTTTATCAATTTAGATAACTCCACAGTAGGACGATCGGTTGTTGTAGCAATCGGAGGAGGAGGAGCTAGTGGTGTAATAGATACAGCAGCCGATACTGAAGGAGCCGGTGGAGGGGTTAAATATTCAAACGGAGCTTGGTACTGTGCTTCAAACGTACTCCACCACTCCATTACTTGCTGGAGTGCGGCAATAGGAGGAGCTGGAATCCCGGTGGAAGGAGTCGGGTGTGTGGACGTAGAAGGAGGAAGAGTGTGCAAAGATGACTCATCCTCGTGCTCCGGTGGAGGAATCTTATTCACATTCCTTATTCTCCTTCGTGGAGGCATAGTAGTCTACAAAACAAAAGGCTATGATTAAGTCAAAGGGTTTAGTTAAGACTAATACTTAACCCCCTAAAAAGAATATTTCAAATTTTCTAAGAAATCCATGGAACTTTCTGTACATGCTCCAAAGATCTTTAAAAGATCTACACATTTTTCAAAAATAAATCATTTCAAAGTTTTTAGAAAACGTTCGGGACATTTGGAAACATCTGAAAACATTTCAAAACCATCAAACTATTAAAATCGTAAACCTGGCTCTGATACCACTAAAGCTGTCACGCCCCGATCCTCGGATCGACCACGCGACAGCCACCGCGTAGTCTCGGTACACGGGCAAAACCTCCCTATATACTGAGACTCCGCAAGGCTATTAAATTTACAATAAATCATCAAAAAAAAAACATAAAACCCTTCAAGATACGAAATCATATAAATAATACACATGTAACGAGTCCATCCGGCTCATCCCTGAATGTACAAACACACATCGGCACACATCGGAAAGTGAGAATCTATACATGCACGAGTACACATCAGCACACAACCGGGAGTGGGAACCTGTACATGCACGCATACGATGTGGCCATCCTAGCCACCCAAAATTCTCAACAAAAACAATCAAAGGACGCACCGGTCTATTTAACTCAAATCAGCACACACACAAGGCCAACCCGGCCAACCCAAATCACATGCACGCATTCGGCCATCCCGGCCTTTCAAAAATCGAATAAAGTCCAAGTGTCCCATTAATACAATAAGTTTTTACCAAAATGAAATTTCAAAGAAAATGAACAAATCTCCCTTCCATGGATTTCAAATCAAATTAAAATAACCTTATATCGCTCATATACCTAACAAGTCAGCGGATGAATCTTCACAAGCTCCAACTATTGTCACAGACCTAAACTTTCTCTAAAAGGTTTGAAAGAGAGGGGTGAGTATTGGGAAATACTCAGTGAGTGTATAGCATGTTATGATAATAAATGAGTGATGATTGTGGACATGTCAAATATCATTCTCCAAATCATACGGTCACATCAATAAATCTCAATGTAAACAAGATCTCAACAAATCATGATAATTAAATCATACGCATCCAGTTATCACATTTTTGTTTTTCAAAATCACGGGATTGCCAAAATCTTTCTACCAAAGGTTTGGCCCAGACCAATGGTGAAATCGCCAAGGGATTCCTCATCAATGTCAATAAATCATACATAATACTCCCTTCCTTGGCTTTGGCTCGGGCCTCCCCTAGGGTGCAACCAGGCTAGTCCGAAGGGAGGGATTCAGAGGCACCTCTCGAGCGCAGCTACCTCGTCATTCAATATAACAGCCCAACCACGTCACCCCGTCGGGTCGCTCCGTGGAGGGAATGACTATAACCATTATCCATGCACACAACACCATTTCACAATCATCAAATCATATACAACAGTATGCCAACAGCACCATTTCACAATCATCAAATCACATACCAAAATGTGCCAACAGTTATTCAGATTCTCAATACACGAGTTCAAATCAATCGCTTTCAACGCAAGTCAATAAACATGGCACATCATTTTTTTCAAATAACACATGGATGCATTCGGTAATTCAAATCTCCTTTTGGGACATTCCACAATCATAAAATAATTTTTAAAACATTCGTAAACTCATTTGAAACATTTATAAAATCAGTATAAAGCATTTTCTCACTTAAAATCATAAGCATGTATCCACTCACCTCTTGAGAGAGTATTCACTCCCAATTCCGCAATTTAATCCAAGGTAACCCTTCCCAACATTCGAATGGCTTATCCTATACCAATAATTACAATTTCATCAAATAAAATTCCAAATTCTAGGTTTTATGAAGTTTCCTATATTTAGCACAAACCAATTTCTTCAATTTCATGAATCAAGATTCTCATTTCATTATTTCAAGCTCATTAGTATCACTAATGACCTAAATTTCCCAATATATCGCAATTTTTCCTAATTTCTAGCAATTTTTCCAATTTCTTCCAAATTTACATCACCTTAATATTTTTCACGCACATTTCGAATCGACTCTAAAAGAGCTATTCTAATTAACTCAATAAAGTTCTAATTTCATCTCCCGATCGGCCATCTCCGTCGTAGTGGCCGCAGAGATAGGGATCAATCATCTCCCGATCGGCCTGACAAGGGGAAGAACCCATTTGTGATTTCACAGATTAAGAATCTTATGAATCTGATACTATGTACAAACAAAAGCAAAATAATTATGGAGAATCGAAAATTTTTATTAAACTTAAATTGTGTTACATACTCGATACAAAGGGTTTGTATAAAGGGGATTTTATTCGATGAGTATTCTAAATTGACGTAGGACCTTACTGAACAAACATTTGACTCCACAACGTGGTTCATATATCTCAAGTTCTTTTCGGAGTCGGAGGCCCTTCGAGGCGAAGGTAGTCATACATGACTCCAGAGAATTTGCTCTGGTTTCTATTTTGGAGCAAGTAAATTGTATTGTTTCCCTCTAGGAGTAGAGTGCTTGGCACCTCAAAGCTAAACAGCCAATACAATCCATGAATCCCATGTCTAGCAATTGCATTATCCTTCCCTACGAATTTTGTTGTGTGATGGGGAAGCTTTGCAAAAGGATCATTAACCCTAATCTTTGAAACCCAAAAAAAAAAAAATGTAACAACGTTAGTAAATTTTATTCGCGGGGGGGGGGGGGGAAGAAAAAAAAGAGAAACTAATGATAAAATAGGATGGAGTTGTACTTGGACTTCGGCCCTGCTTGCAGATGCTAAGGCCATTTGGAGAGTATAAGTTCCAGGTAACAGATCTGGGATTTCAAATTTAATTTGCCAAGTGGTTGCTCGATATGTGCCATTCCCGACGTTCCTGCAATCCCAATTTATGACTGTTTTAAGATAAATTAAGATCTTATATTATTGTATAAATCATACTAGGAAAATAGCAAAGCACTATCAAACTATGGGACAAATTAAAATTAAAAATCAAAAACAAAAACAAAATAGCAGAAATACCAAATTTTAATCAAAGAAAATCTGTCAGAATGGCTTTCACAATTTCTCTCTTTGTTTACCTGTTAACATGAGCAAAGAACCAGTCTTTTCTGTAATCACTAGCTCCAACTGTGTAAATGAGATCTTCATTAGGATACAGAACTGTGTATCTATCCCATAGACCATATTGTCTGAACCTGTCACCCCATTTTTTTTAAATCATCTTCTCTGTTGAACATATAAGCAGGGATCAACCCAGAAAAATGGAGCTTTACCTATCTTTTGTAAGGTAAAGATGGTTGACGAAACAAGGATCTGGGTCTGGAACGTAAAATTCTGCAGCACTGCGGTCGGGAAGGCCCATCTCCCATAGTGTTGGACCATTTCTTGGTGGAGTGAATACTATCGATCCCAAATCGATCTCGCATCCTGCATTCCAACCAGAAAATTTTAGCAAATTCAATCCTAGAATGCAAATGAGTCCAAATCTTTTGGCTCCTTGGACATACAAAGCTAATACAAAGCATAATGTTTTTTATAAACAATATTTAATATATATATATTTTAGAATTAACGTTCAAAATAAGATTCAAATGAATGTTATTTTTTGCTTTCACGCCCTCAATAGATGAAATTATATCATAATTAAGTAAAGCAAAAACTTAAATTCTTACATTTACCACAACCACAACAGTAAACAAGCAAATTTCGTTAATGTTCGACTCAAACCAACATTAGATTAATCTGCGACACTAAATCTATCGTCGATGGTGAGAATTCGACTATAATAGGCACAGATGGAACACTTTTCAATATCATAAAATTGAAAAGGAAAAAAAATAGAGAGAGAATGGCACCTGGGGTGATGGTGACATCCGATTCATATTTGTAATCACCAAGAACTCCGGGCACAGATGCATATAAACTGTATATCCCAGGTGTGATTCCTGTTATCAGAAAAAGCCCCTCCTCGTCTGCATTAATCCAAAACTGGTATCCCTGCATATATTGGTACACAAAAATAACATATTTATTAGGAAAAAAATTACAATAAACTTAGAATTCACTGCCATAAAAGTGCGGTTAGTACCTTGGTTTCTCTTTGCCAGGATCCAGCTGGTCCAGGAGCAGCCAGTCCAACATAAGCAAAACTCGCAAACATAGGATCTTCTCTTACATAACTAAATATATAGAGGAAAAAAAAATATTCATTTAACTTTTAAAATTGTAGTATCATCTAAATACAAGATAATTAGCATGTCCTATGATTTTACCCTTAGAACTTGTGAGAGAGAATCTCGATATTGATAATTTTGAAAATTTGAATAATGTAATTTGTATACAAATGTCGTTATTTTAAGGGTCTACAAGGTACCTGTCGTTAACGAGTAATTGTCCCGTAATTGTTCCACGATGATTGTTGGAGATGTAGTCCGGTGAGCATGGGAAATTATAAGGCCAACTTTGAACTTCAGATAACATCTGATAAACAAAAATTGTTAAAGTGATAAAAAAAAAGAAAGAAAAACCTCTAAAAAAATGGTTGAGGCACTATATTTACCTGTCGTTTGGCATCTTGCCAAAGAGGATGGCCATGGCCTAAGGTGGTATTTGAAGTAGAGTCATTTATAGAAAAATTAGAGTTGAGATAGAGAAAAACAGGTCCAAAAACCTTCTTCCAGGGCTCTCCATCTTTAAACTCCATTCGCACGTCCACACCCCCGTAGTGGTCACTCTCAAACATCTAAACATATCATTTAATATAAATCAGGTCCAATACATGAGAGAATGTATATTTGTAGCATTTAATATAAATCAACAATATACATATATATGTATAATATTGGTAAGAGAAATATGAGAAGCACAGTTTAAAATTTTAACGAAATCTGTGTAGTTCAAATTGTGTGATTTCTTTTTTGATTACACAAGGATTCAAATTTGGAATGTTCGGGTTGGGAGAGGGGTTGTGACCATTGAGTTGTCCCTCTGGGGACGTGTGATTTCAATAATTTATTCCTTTGGTTGAAAGAAGTGGATTTTTATAATCTTTGTTTTTCTAATAGTAGAGACAGTATGATTTGCTCTCATAGTTCCCTTTATTCAATTTTGGTTGCAAATTGACATTGAAGTTGTAATCTAATAATTCCTAATAGATAAAAATAATTGCCACAGTTATAATTAAAATAATTAATACAAAATATAAATAAATATGTGGTAGGTGGTATATAGTGACAGGTGCTTTCGAGTATTAGTAAGCAATCTTGTTAGACATATTTAGATAAAATAATTTTTATTTCTGCTATATTTGTATAAGGAATAAAATACATGTAAAATGTTTGATTATTATTATGTTGTTGTTAAGAATCATTTATGAGTAAAATTGGTAAAGGAGTCATTAAGAAAATAGAACTTTATTATCAGGAAATGAGGAAAAGAAAACATACGGAGAGGGCAGTTGGGCCAACGTGGGCGGCAAGTTCCTGTTTGAAGGGCCCACCAGGACGGAACTCGTAGCTGGGAGTGATAATCCAAAATCCAACTGGAGGGTCGAAGCTTATCCAACCATGGACCTTGTCATCTTTGTATTCATTTGAATATTGATACTTGTCATCTACCTGCATATCAATCACACACCATTTTAGTTTGAATGCATTTCAATTCTCTCTCTCTCTCTTTCTCTCTCACTCTCTCTCTCTCTCTCTCTCTCTCTACCTGCATATCATTTAGGAATTTAAGAATTCACCTCTCCAGTGAGATCAGGATTGGTCGGATTAGTCAGAAGAACGGCCTCTGGGTAGTCAAGAGGTTGACCTGTCGCCCTATCCTGTGCTTCTGGCATGATCCTCTGCCTATTGTCCGATACAGCCATATAATGAAACCTAAACAATTTCATAACAACATTTTTTAGTCAAGGCCCGACTTTCGCCCTTTTCACAATTTTAAGGGGGGAAGAGAGAGAGAGAGAGAGAGAGAGAGAGAGAGCGAGAGAGAGAAAATCATCACTCACTTACTTCTTCATCGCAAGCTTGAATACAATCCTTATTTGATCAACATACAATGCAGGCCATTTTTCTTCTCTCTCGAATATTGCATATGCGTAGAATCCAGAGCTACCAGACAACATAATATACCTGCACAGTAGGAAAAGAATTACTCATACATTGATAGTATCAACACAATATACTTGCACAGTATCGACATAAACATTGACGACTACATCTACCATTTATAGTCCCATCTTAGATACCAAGGAAAAGAATTACTCATACATGCATGCATGCATGCACTCTCTCTCTCACAATTACAATAAAGAAATAATTAAGCACCTTATGTCAATCTTAAGTGGAACTGATTTGGAGTAATAGTCTTCAGAATTTGGATCCCACGTGGTACAGAAAGAAAGCTCCACTTGGGTCTCATTTTGCATTACAACCGAAAAATTAAGTGCCTCAATCCTACATAAATAAGAAAATTTATCAGTAATTCCGCTTTTACTAAAAAGGGTTTGGGAAAGAGAAACTTACCTGAAAAAGCTATTTTTGAGATCAGGCTGATTGCCAACAATATCCCAATACCTGCCCAAAGTTTAAGGCTAATAATAGGAGATAAAAATATTTAACAAAAAAAAATAGTAAATATTTTGTTGATTCAGTGATAAGAGTACTAGATTCTCTTAAATTTCTCTAACTCACAAGATTCATAAATGTTCTAAAAAGTAATACTTTATATTCAAGAAAATTCTTAATTACTTCTTATTTTTGAAAAATAATACTATTTTCCCACACATTGAATTTGAAGTCAAGAGTAGATTATTGAGAGAGTAAAAAAGAATCAACAGTCTTTTTTTTAGGGTAAATTAAAACAAATATAATATCTCCATACTTAAAAATAAATATTTAAGTAACGTCAACATTTAAGACACGACCTAGAAATAATATTTATATTATCAACAATAATAATTTAAAAGTTTAATTATTCTGTATTTTAAAATTTAATTATTTGAATATAATTAAATAAAGTTTAAGGTGTAATTCAAATTAACCGAAAATCCCTTGTCATTATTCATAAACTATGCTCGTGAACTTGCTCGCAAATTAAAAAAAAAAAAAATATATATTCTATGCTCGTGAACTTCGCTATGTTGACTGAAGGGGAGGGGAGAGAGGGAGTAACAAAATCCAAGAAATGGATTGTTGGGTCCGGCCTTGGACAAATGTCAACCTCAGAACCCAACAAAGATTGCATGTGAACTTTTTTTTTTTTTTTTTTTTTTTTTTTTTTTTTTTAGAAGGAAGGTCTGAATTTGAAATTTTTAAACAAAAAAATTAGTGTCAATCAAGATTCATTTACATTGCAGTAAATTTTGTGACCGAATCAACTAAACTTTATTTTATATTATATATAATATTTTTATCATAATTATGATACTATGATTCAATATGGGTCTACTATTGCGTGCAGGTCTAGCATCACCAGCACCTCGACCCCAAGCCTACTCTAAATTCAAAAAGACATCAACATGCTATACCAAATCCAAGAACGTGGAAATGACGACAAAGCAGAAGGAACATGCTAGATCATCGAAGAAAGGAAAAAGGGCCTACCAAGGACAAGAGAGAAAGAAGACACGTGAATGTATTATAATTCAATTAATTTTTTATTTTTTAAAATTTTGAATTTAAATTTTTTTATTTAAAAAGAAACAAAGAGAGAGAAAGAAAGAAGAGCTTCCATGATCCCATACCCTATAACTAATGCTAATTTTCGTTATGAAGGAAAATGTAGAATCGACAATCTTTATTAAGAGTAAAAGCAAATGTTGGGTACCCTCTATCATGTTCTCGATTATTGTTGAGTACATTTTCAATCCCCTGGTACTCTATGTCCGTGATATAGCCCTCTGGCCTTGCCAAAGTCACCTTCACAATCTCATTGTCCATCACCACCTGCAGTAACTCATCAATTTCTTCCAAAAATTAGTTCATTAATATTTGATAAATACCTAATAAATATTATATTAATAATTTTAATACAACTACTAATAATGATAAACCCAAAAATGTGAAATTTGGTGAGATTTTAAAATCTTGATTTATTGTTTATAATTTTCTGCGGAAATTACAAAAATAATATAGAAGAAACAATTTCTATTTCATATATATATATATATATTGCATATTTGAGAAAGACAAAAAGCAGCCTTAAAATTTGCGAGAAAGAGAGTGACAAAAAGAAAAAAATAAATAAATAAAGCGGAGACAAATGCAGTCTTACTTGTTCGTCCATTACTTGCAATTTGACTGGTGTGGCCTCATCACAGTCCCCACGAGAAATCCTGCTTATTCCAATCAAAATAATGAAATAATATCAATTACAAGATTCAGTATATAAATATATGGAAAACAGTGGACAAACATAATCCTATAAACATATATTAAAGAGATTATTCATTTTTGCTTCTCTCATTTCATTAATTTTCCATGCAAGAGAGCAAAAGATGAGAGGCGAAGCTTACCCATTGATCTTCCTAAAGCCTTCTGTGAGAAACACCAATTGAACAACAATCCCCAAAAGTATCATAGCCAAGCCAGATTTTCTCCAAAACATCTTCTTCATTGCCATTCTGTATTTTAATAGCAAAAAATTAAAAAAAAAAAAAGATCAAAAACAACATACCCACAATAAATCTTAATGTTTAGTATTTAGTACCTTTTTTCTGACTTTAAGAAAGCCAAAAGCTATAGCAATGTCAAGAAGGAAGGCCTCCAGAAGTGAAGTTTGAAGCTCTGAGATACCTTTAAAGGGTTTTTAAAGAAGCAAAAAGGGTATAATTCGTACATTTCAATATGCATGCATGTATAATAATGGCGCATGGTATATGAAAAATTAGTAACATTTTCCAAAAAAGAAATTGAATGATCTAAGAATTATGATTGAAATGGAGACAGGATATTCCTATGAATAACTGTATGCATTTTTCTTTTCTCTTGTTAGCTTATTGGATTTGGTTAATCAGACGTATAATGACTAGTTCATATTGTCTACATTACAAGTATTCCTCATCTTTAAAACGAAAGGTTGGAGAAATTATGATGAATAATTGAGGTGACAAATGTAACATTAAATCATGAAAAAAAAAAATCAATACCAGATCATCAAAAGTATTTGCTTTTTTTTTTGGGAAATTAATTATCATGTTTTAGCTTCCCAATACTTTTAAAGAAAGAAGAATTTTGAAAGAGGCAAGTAAATTAATAAATACTGTAAATCTCTATATTTATAATTGATCTAAATAAAAATTGATTTGATTTGATTATATCTCCAACTAAATGTACAATTCAAAATCTCTGATGTCTAATTTTCACAATTACTGCCCAAGGGGAGGATTAATCCTCCTTTCACTCCAATGGGATATTAAAGAGATGTTTAGATAAAAGTGAATTGAAATTAAAAATCAGATTGAAAGATATATAATTTATTTAGATTAAAGAAATGAAAATGAGGTCTAGAAACGAAAATCCAAATTATAGGATTTTGAAAATCAAGTGAAAACATGAGTTTCTAGTCTTTCATTTTAAATCCAATTTTAATTTTTGAGTACAAACCAAAGACTCCCTAATACTCAAAATCCCTTGTTTCCCTCATTTTGGAACACTTGATATAGTATAGGAATTAGGTAACTATTTTTTATATTTTTTTAGAAATGAATTCTAAACTTGTAAGATTTTTAATGTAAATGGATAGAATTTTTTATCGGTTTATGTGCTGTTAGCGAGCTTGAGGAAGAAGCAAAGAAGGGTTTATATTATAAGTTATAAAAGAAGGAAAGGGCAGGAAATATCCCCTCTTGTTTAAATGTAAAAAGAAAAAAAAAAAACAACTAATGAAAAGAAAAAGAAGTTAAATTTGGTATACTTTTAATTTTTTAACAAAATCTTTGAACGCACCCAAAAGCAGAGGAGAGAGACAGCACGAGTTTTCAAGAGTCAGAAAAAATAATGAAGATTTATTTGAAACCCTTCGGTTCCTTCGCCTCGTGAAAAGAAAACTTTCAAACATAAGAAAAGTATTATGTTGTTATTAAGTCCGCTTTCCGCGGATTCTCTCTCGGTGTTTCTTGTGGTTTACCATTTTGCTTTTTCTCTGCTTATTTTCTTCGATTTTCAGTAGTTTTTTAAACCACCCCCCCAAAATAAAACTTGTATTTGATAAATGAATCACGATGCATCATAGTGGACATTAACAGTATATTTTAGAATTTTGAAAAAAAAAAAGTTAATTAAAAGAGAAGAAAAAAGAAAAAAAATTTATAATTTTATCTTGAATCTTGTTTGAGAGATTTATTGAAAAAAAATGAGTTTCTTTTTTATAATACCCAGTTTAAATAGTTTCCAATTCTCTTGTAATCATCCAGTATGAAAGGAGATTTCCATGATATTAGATACTTTTCTTGTTTCTGTAAGATTTTAATTCTTTTGGACTCTCAATAAGAAAGGAAATTTTCCTAAAATCCTAAATTTTCCTTAATTTCAAAAAATTTTAAATCTTTTATAAATCTTTCACCATAAGTACCTGCTATTTCGATAGATTTCAAATATAAAAGAAATTATAGTTTTCTAAACCCTTTGAAATATTATAAATACAGAGTATAGACAACTAACAAAAGCGACACAGTTTTGACACACGAGTGAGAGGCAATTCTATACATCATTCAAAAATGGCTTTATACCTAATTCTAAACACCATTCAGAGGAGTTTTCATACATAAGTTTATATATCATCAGAGATACAATTTTATAACCAAGTCTATATCACCACAGAGGTATGGTTCCCTTCGATTTTATACATATGGGTATAACTTCATACTCGATCATACACGCGTAGTATGTTTATTATCTCTCTACATGCATATATCATATCGAGATCATACAGGGTTCTATCCGAGACCCTTCGGTCATTCTATTATCATTCTTATTGACTTGAGCGTCGGAGTATCCCTATCGGACAACCCCCAGTGGGGTCTTCTGTAGGTTTCTCTATCGATGATAATCCAGCCGACTCACTGGCACTAGTTAGACTATACACATATACATAGAGACAACACAAAGTTATATCCTCTCGGCTCTCTCAGTTTTTTTCTTATTTCACTATCATATGTTTGACTTGAGCATTGAAATTCCCTCGCTAGGCCAGCCCCAATGGGGTCTTTTGCAGGTTTCATTCAAGAAGACCCGACGGGCACATCACCATCAGGTTTCTCGTTCGAGTCAGAAGAATGATCATCTGTGGAGCAAAAATTCATCCCAACAGATTGGCACCGTTTGTGGAAACCGACTAACTGATAAACTGAAAAAACTTCAAACTCTGTTTCGTTTCGTCTCTCCTATTGCCATGACTCCACCATCCATACATGTGATATCAAGTAGAGCTGCTCCCACAGTGAGATCCTCAACTGCTTATTGCGCATCTTCGGGATGTCTCTCGGTGCGATGATCGGGTAAAACCTTTACGGTCTTCAATCTTGTTCCATTGTTCTATTTGCTGACAAAATTATCTTTTTAAATGTACATATCTGATCGGAATAAAATGAGTGTGATATTCATGATTTATTTTGTATTATTTTTGAATGAATATTATATTAAATTATGGTATTTAATATGTAAAATTGATGAAGGGTGTTTATGAAAAAAATGGAGAAAAAGAGCCAAATTGGCGGTTTTGCATACAAGAATGAAGACTGAACAACAACACTCATTCAATAGCATGTGCGCATGTTGATTTCAAAGGGATAATGCAAGAAATTGTTAACAATTTACTGTAGTACAATTTTCTTTCCAATTATACATTCAAAGAGGAGTTAAGATAGATTTGAAACATTGAAGGCTTGGAAAATATTTTATTCCATTTAGAAGTAGAAATTTTAGAAACTTTAAATTTTGTAATTCTTATTTTAGCTAGTTTATGATTTCTAGAGATATTTAGAAATTTCCCTTCCTTTTTATTTTAGCAACTTAGGGTTAAAAATGGTTTCATCTTTACTAAAAAAAGAAAATATTACAAATGCCTTAATGCAAGCATAATAGGAGAGTTTCACAACAATGCCCATAAATATTACAGTCATCCCATAAAAATGTACACGGTCAACTACGGACCTAAATATCTAGACCACGCAGGGTCAAAATAAAGTGCGAAATTCGTATTTTAAATTAAACTTAAACTTTACCATCGAGAAGAACCAAACCCGCCAAGGATCAACTGAAATCTCTAGACTCTAAAACGTCGCTTTAACACAACGATCTTGTCTGAGGGAGGAAAGAAAAGGGGTGAGTATCTATGGGAGGATACTCAACAAGTGAGGGGAAGGACATCGTGCTATCAATATCAAGTGTGAACTTGGAGTGTCAAAGCATGTAATACAATATCAGGTATATGAAAATAGCGTGCAGTTTTAACATATCTCAAAGCACACATCACAAAATAACATATGCATCCATCTATGTATCAAATTACATGAGAAGAGCGGCTGAATAAACAATCCCCGACAATGGTCTACCTCGACCAAGAACGGTCGCATTGGGGGTTTTCATAATGCAAATATCAAATAATGGCTCTCTACCCCAATGTTGGCCACAGGCTACTCCAACATGCCTGTAAATAATAATAATAATAATATATATATAAATAGTCAGCCGTGTATGATGCCTCCGCCCAGTGCTAGACAGAGGTACAACTCACGTCCTCCCCTGATGAGGATTCAACCTTGGACAACCATACACACGACAATCTGGCGGATACCTCCGGCCGAAGAGTATCCGGGCACAAGGGGTGCCGCTACCAAATGTCCTTCGTAGCTACGGAACAATATCAAATCAGTCGGGCACGTGGCCCCATGCATCCCAACACCATATCAGTCGGGCATATAGTCCCATGCATCGTATCATAATATCAGCCGGGCATACAGCCCCATGCATCGTATCATAATATCAGCCGGGCATACAGCCCAAAAGGTACGTGTAAATCCATTCAAATCATGTGCCAATGCAAGTGGAAGCATTAAAACATTTTAATATATCAGAAAGGTGGCACAATATTCAGTTATCAAACTCATGGATGCATATCAATAAAATCAGTAATTGGGACACTCCAATGGTCACAAAAATATGTATATAAATATTTATCAAAATCCAAAAGTTTAATTTTCATACGTATAGAAATCATGTCATTTGAAAATCGATAAAACATGATTTATCAATCAATAGTAGATGTCGTAGTCCCACTCACAGTTCAGGGAGGGTGTGCACTCCCAATTCCAACCAAACTCGACTCCTCGAGTCTCTAAGAAGTCAACCTAATCAAATAATCACGAATTTTATCAATTTTCCAACTAATTTCAGGGTTTATCATTTTCCTTAACTTCGTGTAAACCCTAAACTCTTTAATTTATAAATGTACTCTAATGTAATCAATTTCATTCCATTTACAAATAAATAATGAAATCAAAACCAATCTAAATTCAAATCTAAATCCGCTCAAAATCGAAAACCAATCTAAAATAACTAAATTTCCTACAAGATGGAAAAATTTTTGAAAAATCATACACTTTTAAATTTCTATCCGATTTCTTCAAACCATAAGTCATTTTAAAGGTATTGAAGCCTATTTTCATAATACGGAAATTGTATTTTGATTTTCTATATGCAAGACAACTTATAATGGAAAAGACTACATATATCCTTAAACTTGAATCTCAATTTTCAACTGTTTTCATGCATACGTCAAATTAAACTCTAAAAGAAATCATTCAAATCAATTTAACATAATTCTATCATTCAGAACAGCCCAATTCGTGTAAAATCCTATATTTAACCTCACTAATTACATATAAACACTTCAAAAAAATGCATTCTCCTTAAATTCAACATATTTGCAAGACATATACAAGAATCCCATCTTAAATTTCACCTCGATCGAAGGAACTAGGATCTTACCTTACTTAGGGTTTCCATAGCTCAGTACCCTAACGTCCGTGCGCAAACCAATTCGAAATCCTACAATATCTCCAAATTGAAGCATGTCTGAGTAATAAAACCTAATTACCAAGGAAATTCGAAATCCTAAAGCAAAATCGAGACTCAGTCCTTACCTACGCAGTGGAAGGATCGCAAGAAACCATCGCGACCTAGGGTTCTTTTTCTAAAGATTGCTGGGGCCTCTCGAAGGAGAGAGCAGAGCACTCGAGCGTGCGAGCAAGGAGGAGAAGGTGCTTGCAGCCGCGTGCACTAGGAGCTGTCGCACGCGGGAAAGGAGAGTCATGTTGCAATCGCGTGCACGTAGGGGCAATCTCGCGTGGGGTCACGCGCGCGTAGGGGCTGTCTCGCGAACGCTGGGGCATGGGCTGTCGCGCGAGCAGTAGTGCGCTATTGCGTGCGCAGGGAGTAAGGCAGGGAGAGTAGACCGTGAGAGAGCCGAGGGTAGAGAGAGAAATAGAGAGAGAGAGAGAGAGAGTGAGAGAGAAAACGATAGTGAGGGATAGAGAGGGAGAGAGAGAAGGAAAGAGATAGAGAGGAGACCGAGAGAGAGAGAACCGAGGGTGGAAACAGAGATAGAGGTGAAGAGAGAGTAGGGGTGGCCGACCGTGGCGGATGGCGGAGCCGAGTGGGCGGCGGAGCAGGCGGTGCAGCGGCGGCGATGGCACGGGTGGGGGAGAAGAAGAGGAGGCGGATGAGGGAGAGAGGAAAGGGGAAGAGGGAAGGAAATTAGGGCTTTAAGCCCAAATTTTGATTTTTTTTTTTATAAAACAATTTATAAATGAATAAATAAATAATTGTTAAATTAATAATTAAATGAATATTCATATATATATATTTATATCCACTTTAAAATTAAAGTTCTAATTTTAATTTAGATAAATAGATTTATAAATAAATAATTGAGTAAATAATTAAATTAATAAGTGAAAAATATATTCTTCACATCACGAATTGGAATACGGATACTTTTGATTATAACAAAAATTAAATTTTAATACCCCGAAATCGAAATCAATAAAATTAAATATTTCACTCTATATATATCTATAAATTGAGAATTATTTTATTTAAATCTAGGAACAGAAGTACAACCGTACTAATACCGTAGTGTCGTCGTTACATGGGGATTGCTCGGCTGAAATAAAGGGGGTGGATGTTCTCGTGCAGTTCGCGAATCGACTGGAAGGGAGGTTGAATGAGGGTGCGAAGGTAACTTTATAGCATGCAGATTTGGGGATGGTTCTCAATTGTGATCTATAGCTGGTCGAGCATGTAAAGGCAAAACAGAACTAGGGTTTGGGCCTTGTGAACAAACACTTGAAAAAGTGGAGGAATCGGCCTTGAGGTCACTGGCCGTGGAGGAGTTAATGAAGACGATGGTGATTGAGAGGACTAAGAAGAAGAAGTGTTCTCACTATTGTCCAACGAGAGCAAGATGTGAGAGGGTTGTGGTTTGGAGGATGAAGGTGTGATGGCTATCAAATCAGATTCAAGCACTCGTGAAGGCCATACCGGTGGTGAGGTGTGTGTTTTCTTCCCATTGTTGTTAACGAATGAAGGAGTCTCATCGATTGAAGGCTCTGTGATTTGTGGAGGTAACTCTTGAAGTTGAAGTGCGAAGACGAGAAACAAAATCCCTAGAACAAAGGAAGACCGAAGGGTTAGAAGTAATTCCCAATTTGTTTCCCTTTTTTATGAATGTTGGCAGAAGTGGACTTAGTTTGGGGTGTGGGCACACCCTAAACATCATTTGTTTCTGTCCAAAACAGCTCGGTTCTATCTACTTTGGGTTGTGATGAAGGTAATTTATGGCGTGGGCACGCCCTAACCCCTGAGCATTTTGTCCATTTATTAAAAAGTGGGCCGAATTGGGTAGAAAGGAAAGGTTGTTAAGGCATGGGCATACTTCAACAACAAAGCCCTTCTGTCAACCATTTTTTTTAAATCAAGTCTAAATCAAACCAACAAAAAAAAAATAAAAAGAAATAAATCATAAAAAAAATTGGTTTGCCTCATAATAAGCGCCTTTATTTAATGTTTTTGACTCGACATTGTCTCCTTGTCTCAACCTAGTTTATAGCTCAATCCAGTCCATCTAAACTTCAACTTGTTTGGCATAAACTTCAATATTAAATGGAAGTGAGGGACTTTTTGGTTGACTATGGATTGCTTTCTGCATAGGGGTTTGTGATGGAGAAATTTGTTTAACTATGTATCATCATTCGTCAAACTCTCTTGCAGTACAAAATCAAATTTATCATGCATAAATTTATTTCTAAAATTATCTTGCATGATGGAGTCAACCATAACAACATGAAAATAGATTTAGAATTATTTAGATATTTCATGGGGTCAAAAATATTGAAAGTAACAATTTCACCATTAAATTCAAAAGATAAAGCACTTGAATCTACACAATTTTTGTCTTCATTGTTTTCATGAATGGTCTACCCAACAAGATAAGAGCAAAATTAGGAGAATATGTATCATCCATATCAATCATATAAAAATTAACAGGAAAAATAAGATCATCCAGTTTTACTAAAACATCTTTAATCACACCCTCAGAATATGAATATGACCTATCAACTAATTGAATTATCACTTTTGTCTCTTTCAAAGATCTTAGATTCAAATCCTTGTAAACAAACAAATGCATAACATTTATCGTTGCTCCCAAATCAAGCGTAGCTTTTTCTAATAATTTATTGTCAATCATACAAGGTACAGTAAACATACCAAGATCTTTATAGTTTGATGGCAACTTTCTTCGGATGATTATTGAAACATTATCACTTACTACAACTCTATTATCATTTTTCAACCTTAATTTCTTAGTACACAATTACTTAAGAATCTTGGCATACTTTGGCACTCGTCCTATTGTTTCCAAGAGTGGGATATTGATCTCTATCTTTTGGAGAGTTTTTAAGTTCTCTTTCTCTTTCTCCTCTTTCTTTAATTAGGCCATCCTGCCATAAAAAGATGGTGAAATCATTATTTGAGATTTTGAATTAAATTCACTTCTTACCTTTTTAGTTGAAACATCTAAAGTTGTTGATGTTTCTTCACTTTTGGATGTCGTTTTTGCTTCAACCTTTGATGTAGTACCTTGCACCTCTCTTACACTTCTACGGATCATAGCACTAACATTTTCCCTTGGATTGGTATCAACTCGAGAAGATAGTTTACCTTTATTTTTCTCCAATTTACTCACAGTTATAGCCAATTGTGATACCTGATTCTTTAAAATCTGGATCCTAGCCCTTATTTCCTATTGAAACAACTGAGTGCTGTTAACTAAACTTTTAACAATTTCTTTCAAAGATGTACCTTGATTCAAAGAAGATTATTGAGGTTGAAATTGTGGTTGGTTTTGTGGTTGTTGTTGGAATCCTTGTTGCCGATTCCCATAACTGAAGTTTAGGTGATCCCTACATCCTTAGTTGCACATGTTTAAATAGGGATCATACTTTCGTTGTGGCTGTCTCGGGAATCCCCCTATCGCATTGATTTGTTTGTTGGAATTTTCTTAATGGGTAGAGCACATATATGTAAGGTAACCAACATTAGAACAAATTCAACATACCCTGACCTATTGTGTTTTCCCTACAACAAAATTACACATAAGAGAAATTAGTTCTCTCAATTCTTGACCAAGAGAAAAATCACTTATCTCGTTGACTTTCTTTGAAACCTCTTGTCCCCAAATTGCTGGGCATTGGCTGCCATGTTTGAGATCAGTTTTCTTACTTTATCGGGTGTTTTGTTCACCAATATTCCTCCACTTGCAACATCAGTCATGTTCCTCTCCTTTAGTGATAGACTTTTATAAAAATATTGGATCAATAAGTGTTCAAGAATTTGAAGTTGGAGACAGCTTGCACATAGTTGTTTGAATCTTTTCAAATATTCATATAAGGTCTCTCCATTGTATAACCTTATTTCACAAATTTTTTTTCGAATGGTAGCTGCACGAGAAGCTAAAAAAAATTTCTCTAAAAACACTCTTTCTGAGTTAGACCAAGTCGTAATAGAACCAAAGGGCAAATAAAAAATCCAATCTTTAGCTTTATTTACCAAAGAAAAAGGAAAAACCACTAATTTAAGTTGTTCTTCTATTACCCCATATGGTCTCATGGTGGAACAAATGATATAGAACTCGTTAAGATGTTTGTGAGGATCTTCCCCTGCAAGACCATGAGATCTAGGCAATAAATGAATCAATTCAGATCTCAATTGAAATAGAGTCGTAATATTAGAAAAATTAATGCATAAAGATTGTTGATTAAATTCAGGAGTTGCCAACCCCCTCAAGGTCCTTTGGCCTATCATGTTTTTGTCTTTGACGTCCTTTTCTTCAACTTCAATGTTTGAGTCTAGCAGATGGTTGGCTAGTTTGCTTTCAAGTGATGAACTCGCTACCTTCTTTGCTTCTTAAGTTTCTTTTATCAATTTTTCGGCTGTTTTCTCAATTTCTGAATCAAACTCTAGTTCACCTGTACGAATAAAATGAGACATAAACCAGAAATAAGAAGACAAAAATTAAAAGAAATAAATCTCTTGACACCTTCTTCCCTGACAACAGAGCCAAAATTTGGTAGGTGTCAAATCAACAAAAATAAAAATACCTATTTCACAAAAGATGAATCTAGAGTGAGTATGATTGTATCCATAAGAAATAGGAGGATTTATCTCTTTAAAAAAAAATAAAAATAAAAATGGGGGTTTTAGTTTTAACTAAACTAATGAATCAATCTAACAAAAAAAAAAAAAAAAAACCAAGAGCAAATAATCAAACAATTCAAAAAATAAAATTCAATTGGAAATCAACTTTTGGCCAACAGAATTATTTTCACCTTAATGTACTTGATTGATCATTGATATAAAAATTACTCAATATTATGCAAATAGATTAGTTATAACCGTTAAGTATCATAAAATGACTAATCTCTTCTTATTTCATCGGTAATTAAAATATTATCATTAATTACTTCCCTAATCGAAAGACAACCTGAGAACGTTCGTTGGATTTAGTGTTTTGACAGTCTTAAAATCAAGAGAAACCCAATTTTAATCAACAAATTTCAGTCTAGATTTATTTAAATTAGATAATCTAATTTCTTAGCATAATTTAAATTGCTTGCAAGGCTATAAAACTATGTCAATTACCTCTTTATTAAAAACAAACAAATCTTACTATTTTTAAATGGTTGTAAACTATTCTAGAGTTATCAAATATAGACTTTTATTTAATAAATCTAAAACAATTATGAATATTAGATATAGAGATTAAATAAATACTTACAAAATATTGAACTAATGACCTTATTTAGATCTCACAATTTTCATTCATCAAGACTTCAATAATCTTTTGACTAGAAAATTAATTTAGAATAAAATCATAAAAGAAAAAAAGTCACAAATAAAAAGAATGTGTTACTGTTGGAAAAAGTGCTAGAGTAAGAACAAAGGGTAGCTGTCTAAGAAGAGAAGAGACTCTACAATAATGTGCTGAATACCATTCCTGTGTAAACTAGGTTGCTAGGGTAGAAAATGTGCTTCCAAAAGTCAATAAAATTCCTATTTGCCAACTGCCTCCTCAAAATAAGGGATCGCTTCCTATCTTTTTCCCTTCTTTTCTTTTTTTAGTAAAGATGAAACCATTTTTAACCCTAAGTTGCTAAAATAAAAAGAAAGGGAAATTTCTAAATATCTCTAGAAATCATAAACTAGCTAAAATAAGAATTACAAAATTTAAAGTTTCTAAAATTTCTACTTCTAAATGGAATAAAATATTTTCCAAGCCTTCAATGTTTCAAATCTATCTTAACTCCTCTTTGAATGTATAATTGGAAAGAAAATTGTACTACAGTAAATTGTTAACAATTTCTTGCATTATCCCTTTGAAATGTTTTAATGCTTCCACTTGCATTGGCACATGATTTGAATGGATTTACACGTACCTTTTGGGCTGTATGCCCGGCTGATATTATGATACGATGCATGGGGCTGTATGCCCGGCTGATATTATGATACGATGCATGGGACTATATGCCCGACTGATATGGTGTTGGGATGCATGGGGCCACGTGCCCGACTGATTTGATATTGTTCCGTAGCTACGAAGGACATTTGGTAGCGGCACCCCTTGTGCCCGGATACTCTTCGGCCGGAGGTATCCGCCAGATTGTCGTGTGTATGGTTGTCCAAGGTTGAATCCTCATCAGGGGAGGACGTGAGTTGTACCTCTGTCTAGCACTGGGCGGAGGCATCATACACGGCTGACTATTTATATATATATTATTATTATTATTATTTACAGGCATGTTGGAGTAGCCTGTGGCCAACATTGGGGTAGAGAGCCATTATTTGATATTTGCATTATGAAAACCCCCAATGCGACCGTTCTTGGTCGAGGTAGACCATTGTCGGGGATTGTTTATTCAGCCGCTCTTCTCATGTAATTTGATACATAGATGGATGCATATGTTATTTTGTGATGTGTGCTTTGAGATATGTTAAAACTGCACGCTATTTTCATATACCTGATATTGTATTACATGCTTTGACACTCCAAGTTCACACTTGATATTGATAGCACGATGTCCTTCCCCTCACTTGTTGAGTATCCTCCCATAGATACTCACCCCTTTTCTTTCCTCCCTCAGACAGGATCGTTGTGTTAAAGCGACGTTTTAGAGTCTAGAGATTTCAGTTGATCCTTGGCGGGTTTGGTTCTTCTCGATGGTAAAGTTTAAGTTTAATTTAAAATACGAATTTCGCACTTTATTTTGACCCTGCGTGGTCTAGATATTTAGGTCCGTAGTTGACCGTGTACATTTTTATGGGATGACTGTAATATTTATGGGCATTGTTGTGAAACTCTCCTATTATGCTTGCATTAAGGCATTTGTAAACATTTAAACTCTTTACTTGGGAAATTATTGTATATTATATAAAATTTAGGTCCGCTCGGTGTGGCAGCTACTCATGCTCTAGTTAGGCATGACCGTAGAGGTCTGTGGCTAGGACTGTTGGTCATTTGTTAGCCTTGCATTGTCTGGATATCGGTTGTGAGATTTGGTGGATTGTTTTGAGACCGGGATGACCATTTTATTTTATTTATAGGATGATTTTAAATTATACAGGTTTAAACAGATTAAATTGTACATGGGAGATCTCCGATTTATGGGGAGGTTCTGCCCGATTTTTTGTAGAAATACAGCCGGCATCCTGGGCAACGGGCGACTGTTCATGATCCCGGTTCAGGGCGTGACACCCCATCCAGTCCTCGTGGAGATGATGCAACCATTAACCCAGAACATGAAAGAGCTATAGGGTACTCCTCACATAGGATATGAAGCTGTGTTCGCTCAAGGTCACAAAAAGGAATATCTATCCTACCTTCTTTACAGGCTCAACTCTGCAACACATTGAAATTCAATACTGTTGAGGTGCGAAAGAGGTATTTTGAAATCTTTGTTTGCCCAATTATCTCTTGTAAATGCTTTCACTTACAGTCCCTGTAATTACTTGGATTTCATGATCATGTTGTGCGATATTTGTCTGCTATTGGCTAGGAATCTTATATAAATCTCAATTGTCCTGCATTTTCAGAATTAACTATGAGTTTTACACCACTTTCCAATTTCAGACACCCAAGGATTTTAATGCATACACTCCTAGGTTAATTTCATTTTGGCTTTTGAATCATTCATTTCACTTGTCATTAATCGAATTCAACATTGCATTAGGGTTTCTGAATAAGAGTCAAGCACAGTCCTCTTTTTATCAGAATAGCATTTGTGATTTCATGTCCCAATTTAATTCAAATTATGTTACCATCTGGTCTAAGATGTCTGTTGATTTTGCTAGTTACCATCCTAGTCATTCTAAGGGTAGTAACTTAAAGGACCCTGCATTGCAAATCATTCATAGGTTCCTAATTTTTAGTTTCTTGAGATGCAAAGATTGTTCAGTCATTTGTACAAATCCTGAACTATTCTTTTTATAGTGCATGACAACAATCAGAGGGCTAACTTTGGGCATTGGGTAGCGTCTCAATTTTAGTCTTGTGTGAATAAGCAGAGGAGATCATTAATTTTAGGCTCCCTTATAACCCAATTGACTGTAACTTTAGACGTCTTGAATTTGAATGATCACAATTTACATGTTGCATGTCCCATTGACCCCTTGGATTTGGATTGTTTGGTACGTATGGGTGTTGTTTCTGTGTTGTATGGCAATTACTCCTTTAATCCCCCATGTGAGCTCTGGGAAAAAGTCCTCTTTCTAGTATGCAGGGACCTTCGAGCATAGAGATGCTCCTCCTCCTCCATCAAACCAGCCTTCTATGGATGATTGATGAGCGTTTATCTCACTTGGAGCAAAACTTGATGGCATATTTCGAGTTTGTTAGATTTCGCTCTCTTTTCTCACCTCCACCCTAGGGGAGTGTCTTTCTACCTTACCTTTTTATTTCGTTTCTTTATTCTTTATTTTGTGTATATGTTTCTTGCATTCTTTTAACTCTCTCTTAATTTGAGCATACATTGGGGACAATGTATGATTTAGGTGTTAGGGAGATGTTAGGTAATTTCTACATGCATTCATTAGATTTACTTTACAGATTTTTCTTTATTCTGAGATTGTTTAGGTTTTACTTTCATTTTTAAAAAATGAATGAAAAATAAAAAAATTTTGAGCTTTCTTAATTAATGTGTGCTATTTGGTTGGCTGAAAACTTATGAGGAATAGCATATATCAATGGTCTTTTATGCTTGGAATGCTTATACATATCTTAGATAGTTTTCTTTGAAAGTGAAATATGCAAAATTTGACATAAACCCTACTTAAAAATGAGGTTTTGAGCAAAAAATGAGTAATTTCATTCTTTGTGCTTGAAATTGCTTTTCTTGATTAGTGATTATTGCATTTGGATTGGAAATTTTAGAATTTACTCTGTTATACATTTCGAGATCACATCTTAGTGTTTCATATATTGAAGTGACAAAGATACCTAGGTTTTACCCCTTTTAGCTTTCATAAAAATCCCTACCTTGATTTAATGATCCCCTTAGTTAATTAAGTTGAGACTGGACCTTTTCTTCTTTCACAACCATTTGAATACAACACCTAAACCCTTATTTTTAGCTTTTGTTTCAAACTCTTATCCCAAAGGTATATGCAATTAATTGCACGATTTGGATATATGTTTGCCTCGAAGGAAATGTGCTGATTGGAATGTTGATTTTGATGTCTTTATTGATATGAAATAAGATTGGGGTTTGTGATTGTGCGAGAAAGAAAGAGTTTGAGTTTGTCCATTCTTTGTTGAAAATTCTTGTTCAAAAGAAAAAAAAAGGAAAGGAAGTGCAAAAAAAATCAAAAAAAAAAAAAGAGAAGAAGAAAGATGTTGTATCTTGATGAATTTCTATTCATTTCAATCTTGGAACTTAGAGAAGTTTGTTTACATTTTTTTGTAAAAATTTTGCTGATTGGCTATTTGTTCACATGTGGATAGCAAAAGAAGTCCATCTTTGTTTACTATTTGTGTGGGGCAAAAGTGTTCATTATGGAAAAATTGTATAGTTAGTTACATGTTACTTTTGGTATGTTTTAACCCTTAATAGTCCCTTTATTCTACCTCTAACTCTAGCCCCATTACAACCAAAATAAAGACCTTTTGATTGATGCATGAAATTTAAATTTTTTAATAGTGGAGATTTGATATATTTGCAAACATAAAGTAATGCTAATTCCAATGTGTTTATTTGAGTGATATATATATATTATTCACCTCTTTCGAGTGCATTTGAGTAAACCTTAGAGAGGATTGCTGAATCTTGCTATTTTAACTTCATAAGGAGTTGTTGGGATGTGTAATTACTGTTTGAGTACAAAGCGTTATGAAGTAATTGTTGTTTCGATTTTGTTTTTGGTTTGACTCTTATGGCACATATTAACTTTGGAGTTTGGAGAAAAAAAATAGTTTGGTTAGTTTTAGTTCAATGTGTGTTAGGGATATTTAAGGACAAATATTGTTTAGGTGTGCGAGAATTTGATAGGGATAAAATGGGTGAGATATTCGTGATTTATTTTGTATTATTTTTAAATGAATATTACACAAAATTGTGATATTCAATATGTAGAATTGATGGGGGATTTTCATTAAGAAAAATGGAGAAAAAGAGCCAAATTGATGGTTTTGCATGTAAGAATGAAAACTAGACAATGACACTTATATGATAGCACATGGGCACGTTGATTTTAAAGGGATAATGCAAAAAATTGTTGAAGATTTACTTCAGCACAATTTTCCTTCTAATTGTACATTCAAAGATGAGTTGGGATAGATTTGGAAGCACTGATGGCTTAGAAGATCTTTTATTCCATTTAGAAGTAGGAATTTTGGAAACATTGAATTTTGTAATTCTTATTTTAGCCGGTTCATGATGTGTAGAGATATTTAGAAATTTCCATTCCTTTTTACTTTAGCAACTTAGGATTAAAAAAGGTTTTACCTTTAGTGAAAAAAGAAAAGAAGGGAAAAAGATAGGAAGCAATCCCTCATTGGAAGTTGGCAAGTAGGAATTTTATTAACTTTTGGAAACACATTTTCTAGCCTAACAGCCTTGGTTACACAAGAATGGTATTCAACACATTATAGTAGAGTTTCTGCTCTTCTTAGACGGCTGCTCCTTTGTTCTTGTTCCAATACTTTTTCCAACAGCAATACATTCCTTTTATTTGTGAGTTTTCTTCTTCCATGAGTTCATTTTAAATTAATTTTCTAGTCAAAGGGTTGTTGAAGGTTTGATGAATGAGGATTGTGAAATCTAAATGAGGTTATTGGCTCAAAATTTTGTAAGTATTTATTTAATCTCTATACCCTAATATTCATGATTATTTTAGGTTTATTAAATTGAGGCCTATATTTGATAATTCTAGAATAGTCTACAACCATTTAAAAACAGTAAAGTTGGTTTGTTTTTAATAAAATGATAATTGACATAGTTTTATAGTCTCGCAAGTGATTAAATTTATATAAAGAGATTAGACAATCTAATTTAAATAAATCTAGACTAAAATTTGTTAATTAGAATTGGATTTCTCTAGATCTTGAGGCTATAAAAACACTAAATCCAATGAAGGTCTCTTGGGTTATCTTTTGATTAGAGAAGTAATTAATGATGGTATCTTAATTATCAATAAAATAAGAAAAGATTATTCATTTTGTGATATTTAATGACTATAACCAAATGGGCAAACAAATCTCATTCTCTTGAATGAACGAATCCTCCCAAACGAAATCTATCGTTAGGGATATATCTCCCCAAACGAGCAAACATAGCCCATTTTATCAAATGAATGAGTCCTCCCGAATAGAGTTTATCATTAGAGATATATCTTCCCAAGTGGGTAAACATCACCTACTATATCGAACGAATGAATTCTCCTGAACAGAGTCTATCGTTAGAGATATATCTTCCCGAATGGGTAAATATCACCTAATTTATCGAATGAACGAATCCTCCTAAACAGAGTCTATTGTTAGGGATGTAACTCCCTGAACTGGCAAACTTCACCTAGTCTATTGAACGAATGAGTCCTCTCGAACATAATTTATCATTAAGAATATATCTCCTTGAACAGATAAAGAAAGCCCATTCTCTTGAATGAAATTTCTCGATTGAATTCTACAAACATAGCTTGCTGTTAATAAGGGATGTATCTCTCTGATGGGTGGACATGATCCATTCTCTCACTTGAACTCTCTCAGATATAACTCCCAATTGAATATATATGATTTACGCCTGTATACATTATGTGGGTTCTGTACTTACCTTCTCTGGATTTCTATAGGCTCCAACGCTCCAGATGGGATTCAACTCCCTTTCTAACTCTTCTATAATATATGAGGACTTGACACTCGGATGAGATCTAACTCCCTTTCTTATTTTTCTATATGGGCTTCAGCCCCCAAATGGGATTCAATTCCCTTTCTTTTGGTTGTCTATTTAAAATGGCTACTACTGTACCAGACGGGATTCAGCTCTCTCTCTTTCAACATCACATCATATCAGTTGAAACATTGCTCTAGTATATTCTTTCAACTTTAATGCCTAATGTTCTCTCAGCTACAATGCCTTTGACAAATAAATGCTCATGAATGCAGAGTCTGATCCCATTCTCTACATCGGTCTCTAACATCTCATACTTATCGAGAGCTATAACTCCAAGTCAGTCTTTAGGTCTTTTACTATTGCTTTTCATAACACATGCACTCTACACTCTTGGCTACTGCTCAGTCAGACACTTTTGTTTAAGTCTCTCAACCTCCCGATCATTCAAATTGTTCGACTTGTCAATCTCTCCATCGTTTTACCTATTGGTCTCTCAATCTTTTGTCCATCTCTCATCTTTCTGACCAATTGAATTGTTTAACCTATCAGTCTTTTGAACTGTTGGCCTCTCCATCATTCAACCTGTTGGTCTCTTAGTCTGTTGTTGGTCGCTCGTCCTCTCAATCATTCGATTCGTTTAACCTGTCAGTCACTTGACTTGTCGGCCTCTCCATCGTTCGACCTGTTGGCGTTTCAATCTCTTACCAGTCTCTTATCCTCCAAATTATTTGAATCGTTTGACCTATTAATCTCTTGACCTGTCGGTCTCTCCATTGCTTGACTTATCAATCTCTTAATCTCTTGTTGGTCTCTTGACCTCTCGATCATTCTAATTGTTTTACCTATCTGTCTCTCAATCTCTTGTTAGTCTCTTGACCTCTCGATCATTCGACCTATCAGTCTCTCGACCTCATGGTCTCCCGACCTCTCAGTCTTTTAGCCTCTTGGTAACAAATCAAAATTTTCCTCAAGGAATTCTAATAGTTTGTCACTGGTACCTTGATTCTTGGAATCATTCTACTCCTAATACCATTTTTTCAAAATGCTATTAAGAGTGGGGGCAAATGATAGTATTTAGTTTAAACAGTTTTCAATTCTCTTATAATCATCCGATTAAGAAGGAGATCTCCATGATACTATAAATTTTACTTATTCTTGTAGGATTCTAATTCTCTTGGACTCTCGATGAGGAAAGAAATCTTCTTAAAATCCTAAACTTTCCCTATTCCCAAGAAAGTCTAAATCTTTTAGAAGTCTTTCACCACAAATACTTGTAATTTTGGAAGATTTCAAATAAAAAGGAAGTTAAGGTTTTCTACACTCCTTAGAAAGCTATAAATATGGAGCATAGACAACCCACAGAGTGGACTCAATTTTGATACACAAGAGAGAGACAATTCTATATACCATTTAAAGGAGACTTTATACCCAATTCTATATACTATTCAGAAGGGGTTTCATACAGAATTCTATATATCGTTAGAGGTATGACTTCACAGCCAAATCTATGACACCATAGAGGTATGGCTTTATTCGATTTTATAAATATGGTTACAACTTCATACTCGATTATACACGCATGGTATATTTATTATCTCTCTATATATGCATATATCACATTAAGGTTATACAGGGTCATATCCGAGACCCTTCGGTCGTTCTATTATCATTCTCTACCATCTGGCGATCCTTGTTGGGGTCTTTTGTAGGTTTCTCTATCGATGATGATTCGGTCCACTTACCGGTACCGTTCAAACTGTACACATACACACATGGACAACATAGGGTTACATCCTTTCAACACTCTTAATCTTTTCCTTATTTCATTATCACTCTGTTTACTTTGAGCATCAGGGTCCCCTTGCCGGGCCAGCCCTGGTGAGGTCTTTTGTTGATTTTTCTTCAACAAAGACCCAACAAACATATCGCCATCAGGTTTCCCACTCGAGTCAAAAAAACAATCATCTGTGGAGCAAAAATTGACTCCAACACTCTTATTTGGGAGTTGGAGAGAAATGGAGAGAAAAGTTTGACTTATACCAAATAGATGAAACTCATTGAAAATAAAAAGTTTTGGTTTTAATTTTTGAATAATATTTTTTAAATATAAAAAATGTTTAATATTAACATTTTCTCTCCTCTCTGTTTTTTTTTTCCTTTCACTTTTGAGAGGGAAAAAATTTCAGATTTAGAGAGATTTCAAATCCGTTTAAATCTCTATTTTTCTATTGTATCTAAACTCTCAAAGGTAATAAAAACTATAAATTTTTTTCTCAATTCTTTTTTTTTTTTTCCTCTCATAATCTTCTCATCCAAATGAGCTATAAAAGATTTAGGCAATGGCATTTGAAAAATAATACTCAAATGTTTATTATTTGGAGTCCATTCATTGTTTGGAATTTAGGTCATTATTTAGAGTGTAACGATCTTAATGAGAAATCGAAGTTTATTTGAAATAGCTCTACCAAAAATAAGAAAACTGTTAGTTCAAATTGTTAATATTTTATATCATACAATCTTATTGTTATTATAAAATAATTTTTTTTTAAAAAAAATGGTATAATGGAACAAAAGAATTGTGCCATTATGCATTTTATACTCTTAGACATTAAAATTCCCTAAAGACTATTAAAAATTAAAAAAACTAATAAAGGCTTTTGGTAAATCCCTTACGATTTAAGAGAAAAGTTTATTAATAGTGTGAACTTTGAATTTTCCAAATGATAACAATAATAAATGGGCTTAGTGATTATCATATGAAAATACACTTTAGTTGAGGTTTCCAAACTTGAGATAGAATAGAACAAAGAGCTGTTAAATTCATTAGCCAAATTGTCAATTCAAAGAACCAAATTCAAAAACTAAGAAGGAGCTCAAAGTGTCAATGCATGGAATAAATTGTAGGAGCAAAGGAGGCACTAAAGTAGTACGTCCCTCAGCTCTAAAAGCACACTGATGCCACTTTCGGATAGTCGATGTAATGGATAAGAGTACTAAATACTTTAATCAAATCTCATATTTAAAATTGGAGAATAAAAAGACTATGTTAGAAGAGTTTCTTCTTCAATTGGGCTCAGCAATGCTCGTTTTTCTCTAAATTATGTTTGACAATACTTATATCAAATTAATTGAAATATGTTTTTGGATAACAGTTGATTAAAAAAAAAAGGAAAGAAAGGAGCACACAGATATCTTGGGCGTATCTGCACCAAATTTGTTACAAAATGTAACAACTACAATTAATAGTTAATCATGGTTAGAAATATTAGTTAGTGGTTAATACATTAGTTAATAATTAATAGATGTGGTTAAGTGGTTAGTAAAAATAGTAATATCAAGACATATATTGGGTATTGAATTGTATGAAATTATATTAGAATTTCTCTTTCTCCCTCTTTGTATTCTCTCTCTAGCTCTTTCGCTCTCTTCTCTTTCTATCTCTCTCTCTATACATTTTTCCTCTCTCTAGAGTGGATTGTGATAAATTAGTATCAAAGCATACGATTTTTGACATAATCAATGGTGGAAGATGATTGGTTTGAAGAATATTAAAAAAAAAGAGAGAGCTTTATAGACAAGAATGGAAGAAAAAATGGGAAAAGCATGATAAAAGGATGGACGCTCTCATGGCAACTATGAGAATATCAAAATTTTGGCGAAAAAAGAACAAGAAAATGAAAAAAAATTGGAAAGCAATGAAACAAATCAAGTGGCAAATGAAACAATATCAAAACCCATGGAAGAACAAGATATTGATAGATATTTTAAGTTTTTCATTCTATCTACTTCTAATGAAAAAATGTTGAGATCTACTCTTAGTGAAGAAATGTTAAGTGTGGAAGAAGGGTCACAAATAACTAAGAAAGAATTTATTAATGGTGATTTCTTATCAGACCTTTCAAAAATTAAAATTTTGGGATTCAATGAGAAATTTTTTTTACTAGAAATAAGATTTCAATTGTCCAAAAAAGAAATTGTTGATGGTGGATTTTTGCCAAACTCTTCAAAGATTGAACTTCCATTGTTCGTTGGGAAAAATTCTTCACCGAAAGGAAGTTCAAGAAATATCTCTTTCAAGCTCTCTTGTCTCTATTTTTCTCTCACTACTCTTGATGCAACTCAAGTCACATCGATTGTTCATTTTCATCACCTTATCTTTCAACACAAATACGAACCTTGATTCAAGATTCATGAATTCAAATCTCAATTCTTGGTTTTTCATCATTGACGACAAGATGTTTTCAAGGGGGAAGTATTGTAACAACTATGATTAGTAGTTAATCATAGTTAGAAATATTAGTTAGTGGTTAATACATTAGTTAGTAATTAATAGATGTGGTTAAGTGGTTAGTAAAAATAGTAATATCAAGACATATATTGGGTATTAAATTGTATGGAATTGTATTAAAATTTTTCTTTCTCCCTCTTTGTATTCTCTCTCTAGCTCTTTCACTCTCTCCTCTTTCTATCACTCTCTCTATACATTTTTCCCTCTCTCTAGAGTGGATTATGACACAAAACCACCACTTGGGCGCACCTGCACCCCTTGAGGCCAACTGCGTCTGAGCCTACATTCACCATTTTTCTTTGTGAAAAATATAAAAAAATGCTCTCTCAATTATAGTTAAAATATAAAAATCTCTAAAACTTTAAAAAATAATAAAAATCTTTGCTCAATTACGAAAGTATATAATCGATGCAATGTAAATTGGGCCAAAAAACTTGTTCTGGATTTTCTAAAATCATGATTAAAAACCGTTAGACTATTGAATTCATGCAATGGTTTGATAAAAGTAAGTAATTTGAAACTTTTTTAGGGGCATCAATAGCACACACGAAGTTCATGGTGGTGAATGAGAGATGAATTCAAAATCTCTTTGCATGAAAAGCCTCCTCAGAGGTTGGGAAAGCTATTGGGTAGCAAAAAGGAGAACCTTCGTGCTTATAGGGTCTGATTTCAAAGTTCTTGATGCATTTATCATTGGTGGAGAGAGGGGTAACAGACGGTTGAGCCTCCAAAATTTAAGTTTTTTGTTGAAATATACTCACTCAGATCCAAAATGACCATTGGGAACAAAAAGAAGAGATGTTAGTGCTTAAATAGCCAATAACCTGAAGTATTGAAGCTTCAGCAATGGCAAACGCTATCGCCACCATCTCCATCTTTTATTCTGCTGGGGTCTTCAACTCATCAGCACCTTTGTTCGATTTTGTTGCAGTTGCCATCAAGCTTCATCTTCTCTATCCAAATACAACACCAGTTGCCTTTGATTTTGTTGTTGTTTCACCCTTTTTCTTTCTTTTTTTATTCGGTTTGTTATTTCTTTAAATCTATTGGTTTATTTGACTTTCCTATTTTAATTAGGTTAACCCAAGGCTATTTAAAAACTTTATTTAACATTGGTTTTCTCGCAAATGAAATGTAAGTTTGTTTATCATTTGTGGGTGGATCCCATTACAAAAATTTGAGTATTTTTATTTTGACCGTCGAAGTCAAAAATTAATTTACCTTTTCCTCCCTAACAATAACAAGTGCAAAAGATTGATTAGATTGGATAGGGTTGAGTTTTTGGTAGTCCTTTCTTCAGTTCTAGTTGTTAGATTAGGAGTACGCCACACGAGTGCATAGTGTGAAGTTTGAATTTTGCCCGACATATTAAAATTATGTTCCCATTGAAAATAAGTGTAAAAAAAAATTACAAAGTTGTAATGAAAAAATTTATGGAGAGTTAAATTATCATAAATCAAAAGATTGAAATTTTTTAGAAATATAACAAATACTTCACCATTTAGACAATTTATGGAAAACAAAGTATTGGTATTTTGTGATGGTAAAAGTTCGGTTGCCTCAGTCACAAAGTAGTACTTTGTGACCGCAAAAACTTTGAGGATTGGTTGGTTGCTCGTCACCTCAATTACAAAGTACTGATACTTTGCGATGGCAAGAGCTTTGAGGATTGGTCGATGTCTAGTCGCCTCAGTCACAAAGTACTGGTACTTTGGTCAGTGGTCGATTGCCTCACTCACAATGTACTGATACTTTGGTCGGTGGTTGGTGTTAGGTGTTTGGTCACCGTAGTCATAAGTAAGGTAAGAGTTTTGAGAATTGGTTGGTATTCGGTCACCTCAGTCACAAAATACTTGTACTTTGTGACTGCAAGAGTTTTAAGGATTAGTCGGTGGTTCGTCGGTTGAGTCACAAAGTATTGATACTTTGTCATAAGAGCTTTGACTATTGGTCAGTGGTCGATTGTCTCAGTCACAAAGTACTGGAACTTTGGTTAGTGGTCGGTGTTTGGTCGCCTCAGTCACAAAGTATTCGTACTTTGCGACAGCAAGAGCTTTGAGAATTGGTCGGTGTTCGGTGTTCGCTTGCTTTAGTCATAAAGTATTGGTACTTTGGTCGGTGGTTATTGGTCGGTCACCTTGGTTACAAAATACTTGTACTTTGGTTAGTGGTTGGTATTCGGTGTTTGGTTGGCTCGGTCACAAAATACTAGTACTTTGCAATAGCAAGAGTTTTGAGGATTGATTAGTGGTCGGCATTTGATGTCCGGTTGCCTCATTCACTAGTGTGTCGTCAAACTACGAAAAATAAATTAACCCACTTCACTAAATACTAGTATAAAGTAAGTAAAGCTATTTCCTCAGAAAATGGTAGATTCACTTATTTTAAGGAATTACAAATAAAAATATAGGGGTTTGAAAATTAACTAAACTATTAAAAAATAATTAACCAAAAATAAATAACTCGAAATTAAAAGTATAAAAACTAATGAAAAATCAAATTTCTAACCAAAGGAGTTTTATCCACCTTGATTCAGGTTGATTGATCATTGATCTATTTAATTAATTTAACAGATCATAAATAAATCGGTTATAGTCATTCAATAAATGTCAAAAAATCAATCTCTCTCCTTACTTCTTCAATAATTAAGTGAAGATATTTAATTATTTCCTTAATAGAAAGATAACTTTAGAGAAGCTTTTATAATTTAATGTTCCGATAATATTAAAATCTAAAGAGATCTAATTATAATTAACAAACACAACAAATTTTTTTAAATTAGATTATTTAATTTCATGACATAGATTACACTATTAACAAATCTAAGAATTTATGTCATTTACCATTATATTAAAATAAACAAACAATTATGAATATCTCATTTTAATTGATTGTAAACTATTTTAAGATTATTAAATATTAGACTTTTATTCAATAAACCCAAAATAAATCATAAACAATAATGTGTATGATTAAATAAATGTCAATGATGTGTCGATGCAATATACTCAATTAGACTTTATAATCATGTGGAATTGAAACTTCAATAAACCTCAATAACCATTCAACTAGAAAATAAACTTAAAAGGAAAGAAAAACTCATAAAAGAAATAAAATTGCTACTAGAAATAAATGTGGTGGAGACAAAATGTGCTGTAAAAAGCTACAGGACGTGATTCTTGCTCTCCCCCTATATATAGGCAACTACTAAATAAATAAAAAGAAAGACTTGCTTGCCTAAATAATTTAATTGACTTGCAAAAAAAACTAAACTAATTAAAATAGAAGATTACAAAAATTGGAATATCTAAAATTTCTATTCCTACATGTTAGGAATAAATCAATATATTTTGTGAATCTTCCATGCTTCCAAAGCCATCTCACTTTACTTTGACTTCACGTGCAACTAGAAAAAGAAACTTGCTAATTCGACCTTTGAGAAAATCTTGCAATATTTTCGAGATCCGCGTGTCCAAGCGCTAATAAAAGAGCATTGCTTTTCATTTTTTTTTCCATTTATTACATAAATGCTATAAATTAGTTTATTTTTCTTCACTTTCCTTCATAAGCTTCTTTCATCAATTTTAACATATCAAATACCATAAAACATAAATATAAGTATAATATTTATTTAAAAATAAAGAAAAATCAATAATAAATATTACACCAATTTATACTCTATCAAATTCTCTCATAGATAGATAATGTTTGTTCTCAAACATTCCTCACTTAAATAAATGTAAAACTATATTGTATACCAACCTATTTTTCTTCCAAACTCCAAAGCCAACATGTGTCATAAAAATCAAATCGGAAACGTAATCAAAATAACAAGTATTTTATAGTATTTTACACTAAAACAACCATTACATAACCTAACAGTTCATTCAAAATCAAAACTACAAGATTCAATAATTCTCTCCAAGGATTTGCTCATAGTTACTCATAATAGAATATAGAATATATATCACTCAAATCAATACAATGGAATAGTATTACCATAATCTTGCAAATATATCAAATCTCCACCACTCAAAAGTTTGAATTTCATGCATCAATCAAAAGGTATTTAATTTAGTTGTAATAGAGTTAGGGTTAGGGTAGGATAAAAGTGATATTTAAGGTTAAAAACTTATCAAACGAAATATATAATTAACTACATAATTTTTTCAGCAATGGGCACTTTTGCCTCAAGCAAACATCATCAAATTTGTTTTCTTTCATTGTCTTCTTGTTCTTTTTCAAGCTTATCCTTTTTCCTTGTACAATCACAATGTTCATTTTCATCTCATATCCATGAAAGCATTGAAACCAGGATTCCAATCATCTTTTCTTTGAGACAAACAAATAACCAAACCATACAATTAACTACATATACCTTTAATATAAGGGTTTGAAAAGAAAGCCAAATTAATAAATAAAAGGATAGGTGTTATATTGAGGTGGTTATAAAAGAAGAAAATAGTCATAGGCTCAACTTGGTTAACTAAGGATTTTAATAAGTCAAGGTGAGCATTTTAACAAAAATCAAAAGGGGATAAAACCTAAGTACCTTTGTCACTTCAATGCATGAAATTCTAAAATGTGGTCTCGATATACATAATAGAGCAAGTTCTAAACTATCCAATTCAACTATGTTATCCACTCAACAAGAAAAACAAATTCAAGCATATATAATGAAATTATTAGTTTTAGGCTCAAAATCTCGTTTTTAAGTAAGGTTTGTGCAAATCTTGCATATTTATCCTTCAAAGAAAATCATTAAAGAAATTGACGGCCATTACAAGCACAAAAATCATTAATATGAGGGTTTTTTTTTTCATAGATTCCAACCAACCAAATAACACTAGTTAACTAGAAAAATCAATTTTTTTTGTTCATTTTAATTAATGAAGTAAAACTTAACCTATTGTAGAAAAATAAACATACTACTAAAAACAAAAGTATGAAACATCCCTCTATACCTAAATTATATATTGTCCCCAATGTATGTTAAGTGAGTGAGAAGAAGAAAAAAAAATAACAACTAACTCAAATAAAAGTAAAAACAAAAAGATAAAGTAAGAACAAGACGTAGGTTAGAGTGGGGATGGAGGGTCAGAATCAACGAATTTCGAAGAAAGAGTTAAGACATGGGCACGCCTTAACTGTGACCCTGTCTGTCCAATTTTGAAGATACTCCTTGAATTCCCTTTATAGCGACAGTAATGAAACTTTAGCAAGGTATGGACACGTCTTACCGCTAGACTACTTATGTCCCCTCTTTAATACACTCCGTATTGTGGGCAGTAACAAAACTCAGTTAAAGCATGGGCACGCCTTAACATCTAGAACACTTCTGTTTCCTCTAAAATCAACTTTTTACATTTTTCAACTTTCATGTGGGCACGCATTAAATTTTGTGCATATCTAATCATCAAAATTCTCCAACTTTTAGTCACCTATAAAATACTATCAAAACTTAAACTCAAATCAAATCAATAAAAATAAATATTAAATAAAAATCATAAAAATATTAGGTTGCCTCCTAATAAACGTCTTTATTTAGTGTCTTTGGTTTGACACGGTCTTCTTACTTCATCCCCATTTAAAGATTGGTTCGATCCATTTAGACTTCAACTTGTTTGGCATAAATTTCAATTTTGAATTGAAGTGAAGGACTTTTTAGCCTACTATGATTTACTTTCAGTGTAGAGGTTTGTTTTGGAAAAACTTATCCTATTGTGCAATATTAATTGTCAAACTCTCCTTGAACATAAAATCTAATTTATCTTATATAAAATTATTTTCAAAATTATCATGTACCATGAAGTCCACCATGTAGGGTTTTTGCATTTTTGTAGCAATATCTTTTGGACAACTTGGCACTTGTTATACTACTTTCAAAAGTAGAACATTGATCTCTACCTTTCGAAATATTTCCAAAATCTCTTTCTTTTCCTCCTCTTTCTTTAGTTGTTCCAACCGATTAAGAAAAGGTGGTGAAATCACTATCTTAAACATTAAATTAAATTCATTACTTACTTCTTTAGTAGAAGCTTTCAAGGTTGTTGACTTCTCTTCAAATTTGATTTCTATTTTTGCTTCTACTTTTGATGTAGTATCTTGCACCTCCTTTTCACTTTTAAGGATCATGACACTAACATTTTCCTTTGAATTGATTTTTACTTGAGAGGGCAATTTTTCATGATTAGTTTCAAATTTACTCATAGTTATTGCTAATTGTGATATTTGAATTTCCAAATTTTGAAAGTTCTGTAGCACCGGATAAATCTGGATGGTGATGTTAACTCTAAATAGTCTATCTGAAAATTTTTACATTTTGTGAAAATATGAGAGAAATAATTAATTTGATATAAACGTGAACTTCTATTCATTGGGTTGTCCAAGAATCCCTTGGACACTTGGTTAGTAGATCCTTATTTTTAAGTGACCGGTTATTAGAGTGTTGGTGCTTAGTAAAATTTGATTTGTGTTTAGTAGAAATTGACCTTTCTATGAGAAATTAAGTTATTCGGTAGAGTTTTAACATAGATTGGACTGTTTGTTTTAATTTTGATTTCCTCAGTAGTGACCGCACCAGGGAGATTGCTATCTCCTGACCACTACTTTATTTCTACCATTTAGTAGTCGATGACAATTGAACCTCCTGTCGATGCTTATCTATCGGTGATTGTCATATGCCTCACAGTTTATTGGTGCTGGAAAACTTCCATAATCACATCAGCATTTTGCCACATTTACTATATATATATATATATATATAACAACAATAATCAGAGTTTTAGTCCCAATAATTGTGGTCGACTTTGAAATAGACGTATATGTACGCAGCATTCCCCTTGTATTTTTACAAAAAAGTTGTTTCCACATATTATACATACATATATATATTTCCCATTGGTATATTGATCGGACACTTAACATTTCCAATTTTCTTTAGTATATGGTCTAATCCATGAATTTGTGGGACTTGGTTGGCACTCCCTCCAATTTCACCACTTCTTTCACTCTTCTCCCTCTTGGTTCACACAATCTCTCTCTCCCTCTCTTCTTACTTCTATCAAAGATCAATCAAAATACCATAAAACCTACACTCTAAAGACTCCAAAACTATTACCCCAATCTTTAGAAAGTTAGAGCTAGTGGGAGGTTTGAGATTTTCTAGTGGAAGAAATCCTAGAATTTGGTCGTGACTTAGCTTAAGACAAAATTGGTGACAAAAATTGAGATAATCTTCTTATTCTTAATTTGGGTTTGCTTTCCTTTTTCATGACTTTGGAGTCTTATGTTGAATGGGATGAAATAAATTTGGAGGATTTTAAGTCACCGCAAATGAGAGAAAAATTGGGTACTGGATGTTAGGGTTTTGGGTTTATTTGGATACATTAACCTTGATAATGGTGGTTATTTGATAATGTCCCTTAGAGGTTGGCAAAAACTAAATGAGGTAGGACATTCATTGCAGAAAAGTCTGGCAGTAACTATTATCTCTAGTTCTATGAGTGGCTGCATGTTTGTATTTAAATAATAAAAATGTTTTCATAGGATTTTCTAAATGATTTCAAAACTTGATTTTTATATATTTTAGTGTGTGTAGAATATCCCAAAAGTTGAGTTTGAAATTCCTATGCATCCTAATGTTTTGAATGAATATATGTGCCATGTTGATTTTTTGATGATGAACACATTGTGATGATGGTTATTGACGAACAATTATTATATTGATGGCAAATGGAATGGATTATTAATTTTTATGAAATGGTGCATGGTGTGGTTACTAGAGGAAGTGCCTAAACCCAAAAAAAATAACTAGTCATTTCCCTCCACGGAGTGACCTGAAGGGGTGATGTGGTGGGCTTACTAGACATGGTATGTAGCCGAGTGTGATGACACATTTATGGTTGAATAACACGCCGCTTGAAGCACATGGAATTGTTGGTTGCACTACCAACGAAACACCATAGCCAATGCAAAGGAATGGGGTACTTGTAAACTGAAATTACTAAAATCATTGGCGGTCCCACCCTAGCTTATGGTAGTCTTTTATTGAGAATTATGATTTTGGCTACCCCTTATTTGAATATACGAAATGGTTGGATGCATATGAGATTGAAATATGATGATTGTAAAATCTATTTATTATTAAATGATCTTGACATTGATACGATGATTTAAAATATGTATTTGATATGTCCACCACATAAATCTTATTTTTGTACAACATGTACAACACTCACTGGGTATTTTATAATCACTCCTCCATTTCCTATTTTCTTTAGAGGAAACCTAGCTCGAAGACTTGGACATCATCTAGTGTTGGTTTGAAGAAAATCTCTCTTGTTGATCTTCATTAGGTATTTGAAATGAGGATACTTTTTGGGGAAACCATGTAGTCTGGACCATGGAGGAAAAATTTTATGAATTTTTAAAAAGTTTGGATTTGTTAAATATTTACTATTTATTTGTGGTAAGTATTGTAGAATCTTTACTTACTAATATATTTCAAACTCTCTGTGCTTGGTACAAATTCCTTTTGTAAGATTTATTGGTTTCAACATGAAATTTGGATTGTTTCATAGATAATAAATTTGTTGGTATTGAATTTTCCTTTGGTAGTGACCTATGTTGATTCTGTGAATATATTTTAAAATGGTTGGAATATTAGAATGTCTTGCGGTATCTCAAGATACGAAGTGGATTCACACATGTTTAGAGGTAATGCGATGATTGTTGCGTACTCGACTAAGGGGTCGGGCGTGGTAATTCTATTGGTATCAGAGTTAGGCTTACGATTTTAAATATTTTAAGTGTTTAAACTATTTCCAAATATCCCCAAGAGTTTTTCTAATATTTTAAAATATTCTTCTTTTTGAAAAGTTTGGAGTTTAAAGGATTTTTCAAAATATTTTCAAAAACCTCCTATAGGTCCTAGGGACTAGTGGTTTCTTATTTAGACGGTTAAGCACGTAGTTAGATTCCTAACTTAGCGAGCTAATAATAGCATTCCTCTTTTATAGGACAATGCCTCCTAAACAAAGGGTGAGTAATGTAAATGAAATTCCTCATTCCGAGCATAAGGATGGATCGTTCTCATATGCTTCATCTCCTTCTCTGTCTGTTACCCACCCGACTGCACCAACAGGGATTCCTACACCACCACTTGACCCCCTTGGGCAATGGACAGAGTGGTGGAATGCCTATGTGTTCACCTTTAAGCCCCAACTCAAGCACCAATATCTCCTCCACCAAATATGATCGTGCCACCAACCTCTCCAACAGCACCGATTGCTTCTCCTATTTCAATGACCACACCTATAACTCGCACTACCATTGAGTTGTCCAAGTTGATCAAAGAAGCCTAACAACTTGGATGTGTTACCTTTTCGGGGACCAGTGATGCGATGGTAGCAAAGAATTAGACAAATTTGGTTCAGGAAACCGTAACCGACATGTAGCTTAATGATAAGTTAAAGCTATTGGTGGTCATAAAGTTGTTGGATGAAGATACCCGATTGTGGTGGGATAACCTAAAGGAGAGGTCTATGGTACTCATATCTTGGAACGAATTCCTTAGCAAATCCGATGAAAAATATTATACTCAATTCTATCAAAACTTAAAGAGGAAGGAGTTCCTCCACCACCAACAAGGCAATAAGTTGGTGCCAGAATATGAGATGGAGTTGAGGAGGTTGTCCTCATCCATTCTGAAATTGGTGATATCTAAAGAGTACTTACATTTCAAATTTGAGAAAGGTCTAAATTTTTCAATCCAGGAGAAGATATTTGTGACCTCAGCGCACACTTATAAAGATGTCTTAGAGTTAGCCCTGACAGCTAAGAAAATGGTAGAGGAAAGAAGAAGAACTAAAAAAGGATAGAAAAATAAGAGAAGGTCCAAACTTAGATGGTGGTTGTTTGGATAATGTCCTTTAGGGGTTGGCAAAAACTGAATGAGGTAGGACATTCCTTGCAGAAAAGTCTCACAGTGACTATTATCTCTAGCACTGTGAGTGGCTACATGCTTGTATTTAAATAACAAAAATGTTTTCATAGGATTTTCTAAATGATTTCAAAACTTGATTTTTATATGTTTTAGTGTGTGTAAAATAACCAAAAAGTTCAGTTTGAAATTCCTATGCATCCTAATGTTTTGAATGAACATATATACCATGTTGATTTTTTTTATGATGAGCATATTGTAATGTTGGTTATTGATGAACAATTATTATATTGATGGCACATGGAATGGATTATTAATTTTTATAAAATGGTGCATGGTGTGGTTACTGGGGGAAGCGTCTGAACCCAAAAAAAAAAATAACTAGTCATTTCCCTCTATGGAGCAACCCGATGGGGTGACGTGGTGGGCTTACTAGACATGGTTTGTAGCCGAGTATGACGGCACATCTATGGTCGAATAACATGCCGCTTGAAAGACACGGAATAGTTGGTTGAACTACCAACGAAACACCATAGCCAAGGCAAAGGAATGAGGTATTTGTAAACTGAAATTACTAAAATCATTGGCGGTCCCACCCTAGGTCATGGTAGACTTTTACTGAGAATTATGATTTTGGCTACCCCATATTTGAATATATGAAATGGTTAGATTCATATGAGATTGAAACATGATGATTAGAAAATCTATTTATTATTAAATAATCTTGACATTGATATGATGATTTAAAATATGTATTTGATATGTCCACCACATAAATCTTATTTTTGTACAATATGTACAACATTCACTGAATATTTTATAATCACTCATCCCTTTCCTATTTTCTTTAGAGGAAACCTAGCTCGAAATCTAGTGCTGGTCTGAAGAAAATCTCTCTTGTTGATCTTAATTAGGTACTTGAAATGAGGATACTTTTTGGGGAAACCATGTAGTCTGGACCATGGAGGAAAATTTTTATGAATTTTTAAAAAGTTTGGATTTGTTAAATACTTACTATTTATTTGTGGTAAGTATTGAAGAATCTTTACTTACTAATATATTTTGAATTCTCTGTGTTTGGTACAAATTCCTTTTGCAAGATTTATTGGTTTCAACAGGAAATTTAGATTGTTTGATGGATATTAAATTTGCTGGTATTGAATTTTCCCTTGGTAGGGACCTATGTTTATTCTATGAATATATTTTAAAATGGTTGGAATATTGGAATGTCTTGCAGTATCTCAAGACACGGAGTGGGTTCACACGTGTTTAGAGGTAATGCGACGATTGTCTTGTGCTCGACTAAGGGGCTGAAGCGTGACAATTCTATTGGTATCAGAGTTTAGGTTTATGATTTTAAAATATTTCCAAATGTCCCCAAGAGTTTTCCAAAGATTTTAAAATATTCTTCTTTTTGAAAAGTTTGGAGTTTAAAGGATTTTTCTAAATATTTTCAAAAACCTCCTATGGGTCCTAGGGACTGGTGGTTTCTTATTTAGAGGGTTAAGCACGTAGTTAGAAACTTAGCGAGCTAATAATAGCATTCCTCTTTTATAGGACAATACCTCCTAAACGAAGGGTGAGTAATATAAATGAAATTCATCATTCCGAGCATAAGGATGGATTGTTCTCACATGCTTCATCTCCTCATCTGTCTGTTACCCACCCGACTGCTCCAATTGGGATTCCTCCACTACCACTCGACCCCCTTCAATAATGGACAAAGTGGTAGAATGCCTATGGTGTTCATCATCAAGCCCCAACTCAAGAACCAATATCTCCTCCACCGAATACGATCGTCCCACCAACCTCTCCGACAACACCAATTACTCCTCCTACTTTAATGACCACACCTATAACTCGCCTTACCATTGAGTTGTCCAAGTTGATCAAAGAAGCCTGACAATTTGGATGTGTTACCTTTTCGGGGACTAGTGATGCGATGGTGGCAAAGAATTAAATAAATTGGGTTCGGGAAACCGTAACCGACTTGTAGCTTAATGATAAGTTAAATCTATTGGCAGTTGTAAAGTTGTTGGATGAAGATACCTGAGTGTGGTGGGATATCCTAAAGGAGAGGTCTGTGGCACCCATATCTTGGAACGAATTCCTTAGCGAATTCGATGAAAAATATTATACTCGATTCTACCAAAACTTGAAGAGGAAAGAGTTCCTCCACCACCAATAAGGCAATAAGCTGGTGCCAGAATATGTGATGGAGTTGAGGAGGTTGTCCTCATTCATTCTGAAATCGATGACATCTGAAGAGTACTTACGTTTCAAATTTGAGGAAGGTCTAAATTTTTTAATCTGGGAGAAAATGTTTATAACCTCAGTGCACACTTATAAAGATGTCTTAGAGTTAGCCCTGATAGCTGAGAAAATGGTAGAAGAAAGGAGATGAACTAAAAAAGGACAGAAAAAGAAGAGAAGGTCTGAACTTGCACCAGGCCAGAGTTCAAAGCAAAGTAGGAGCATGGGCTCCTATGGTGGGGTCGCGATTATTGAGTCTATTGGCTGTCCACAAAACCAATGACCATCCAACTTTGAGGCTACTATATCTAATGCTACTTCTAGGAGTAGATCGGTGGAAAACAAGAAGTAGTGCAATAAATGTGGGAAATACCATCGTGGGATTTGTCATGCACCCAAGAGGTGTTATCAATATGGGGAAGAGGGCTATCTTCGAAATGCTTGTCCCGAACTGTGATTGAGTGGGCAAAGGGGTCAACAAAATCACTTTCCTAGTGGCTCTAGGGGTGGATCGACCAACACATTTACACCTCCCTCTAACACCACTCTAAGGACGGGGATTGGCGGCTACATTGTGGCTGCCAATCCCTAGTGTTCTCACACTCGAGTCCAAACTAGAATATATGGGATGAATAGTGAGGAAGAATAGAGCAACCCCAATATTGTTACAGGTAAATTTGGTTAAGTATGAATTTATTAATTTGAAAAGCATGTTATTGGTAGTACATGATGTTTGAGATTTACTAATAGCCTTGAATCATTGTGTGGTAGCGATATATTGATGAACCAATCTTGATTATTAGCTTATATAATGAATTGTAGTGATTGTTGGAGTTACAAAGTGATGAATATGTGGGTATTGTTGAGTAAGTTGTATGATATTAGAGGTATTGATGATTACTCTAGGAGAATATTTAAATTGGTTGATATCCATGATTTGATGTAGTGTTGTTGGAAATATATATGGAACATGTATTATAAGGTATGGCTAAGAATCTTTTAATGACTTATATTAATAAGTATAATGAAAACCTCTGGTGTCAATACCCGCATATTCATCGATAGAGGGTTCAATGAATTCTTTTATTAGTACAAACTTTGCTAGGCATGTCGATAGCTCGTTAACCCCACTTGAAGAAGATTTATTAATGATTACACTTTTGGGTGAGCTGTTAGTTAGAAGTACAGTTTACAGAGATTGTGATGTATAGGTAGGCGAAATGATTTATTAAAATTGAAAGGGCATGGTTGGCTTTATAAAAAAAAAGTTATCATTTTAAGGACTAAATTCATGGAGATAAATTTGTGTGGGAAAGTATTATGTCAAGATAATTCCTATAAGACAAAAAATTTTAGGTCGTAAGGAGCGTTAGAATAAATAAAGTGCAAAGAAGTTTTGAAACAAGATAAAGATAGAAAGGATTACGTATCATATGTGATTTGAAGTTTGTGAGCATTTAGGTGATTAATTTGGGTATATGGTTAGTAAATCCACATATTATAATAACTATGAGTTGCAAAATACCTCATGGCTGGAGCTGTATACATGTTACTATAATTTTTTAGATGACCACCTTTTTTAATGGGTCTAATTGATTGACAACCAAATAGGGATAATTTAAAAAATGTGAGAACTGAATGAATAATTAAGAGAAATGTTTTTTTGGTTAATGGTCTGAACATATTTTAGCCACTCCAGAGTCCTTGATATTATAGAAAAGCTTTGGGAATTTGGAAAATATTATACTATATAAGATACAAAGTTGAGATAGTTTGATCCTTGGAGATAATCTATGTGATTTATTTTCAATTATCATAGCTTAGCCTCCATTCGTGGAAATAAAAGAAAATACTTGTTGTATCTCTACTATGTTTATGAATTTCCTCCAATTGAGTTGAGGGAAAATTTAAATTTTAGAGTCTAACCGATAGCCATCCAAGGGTGACAAGTTAGGAAGTTGAGAAATAAACAAATTCCAATTGTTAAAGTTCTATGGAAGAATAACTATGTAGAAGAAATGACTTAGGAGTCTGAAATGGTCATTAGTAAGCAAAATCCCCAGCTATTTGAGGAATGATTTTGTAACAAAATTTTGAGGACAAAATTTTCTTTTAGGAGATAAAAATTGTAACACTGGACAAATCTAGATGGTGATGTTAACTCTAAATAAGCTATTTGAAAATTTTTACATTTTTGTGAAAATATGGGAGAAATAATTAATTTGATATAAATGTAAATTTCTGTTCATTGGGTTGTCCTAGAATCCATTGGACACTTGGTCAGTAGATCCTTAATTTTAAGTAACCGGTTATTAGAGTATTGGTACTTGGTAGAATTTGGTTTGTGTTCATTAGAAATTGACCTTTCTATGAGAAATTAAGTTATTTGATAGAGTTTTAACATTGATTGGACTATTCGTTTAAATTTTGATTTCCTCAGTTGTGACGCACTTGGGAGATTGCTATCTCTTGACCCCTACTTTATTTTAACCATTTGGTAATCGGTGACAATTGAACCTCCTGTCGATGCTTATCTATTAGTGATCATCATATGCCTCTCATCTATTAGTGATTGTCATATGCCTCTTAGTTTTTTTGGTGCTGGAACATTTACATAAACCCATCGGCATTTTGCCATATTTATATACATATTTCTTATCGGTATATTGATCGGACGCTTAACATTTCCAATTTTCCTCAGTATATGGTGTAATCCATGAATTTGTAAGACTTGGTTGGCACTCCCTCCAATTTCACTTCTTTTTTCACTCTTCTCCCTCTTGGTTCACATAATCTCTCTCTCCCTTTCTTCTTACTTCTATCAAAGATCAATCAAAATACCATAAAATCTACACTCTAAAGACTCCAAAACTCTTAACCCAATCTCTAGAAAGTTAGAGCTAGTGGCAGGTTTGAGGTTTTCTAATAGGAGAAAACCTAGGGTTTGGTCGTGACTCGACTTAAGGTAAAATTGGTGACAAAAATTGGGGTAATCTTCTTATTCTTAATTTGGTTTTACTTTCCTTTTTCATAACATTGGGGTCTTATGTTGAATGGGATAAAATAAATTTGGAGGATTTTAAGTCACCATAAATCAAAGAAAAACTGGATATTGGATGTTAGGGTTTTGAGTTTACTTGGATAGATTAACAATGATGATGGTGGTTGTTTGATAATGTCCCTTAGTGGTTGGTGAAAACTGAATCAGGTAGGACATTCATTGCAGAAAAATCTAGGAGTGACTATCATCTCTAGTATAAAATGAGTGTGAAATTCCTTCACAACCTAATGTTTTGAATGGATATATGTGTTATGGTTTTTTCATTTTCTTTTTCTAGTTTATTACATCCTATTCTCTCTCTCTCACAGATGCTCCCTGCGACCGCTAGCTTCACCCAAAGCTTCTCGGCCAATTGTTTGAGCTGCTTTCTTACGCTGCTCGACCAGGTAAGTACTCTTTTCCCCTTCCTCTCTCTCTCTCTCTCTCTCTCTCTTTCTCTCTCCATCTCTCTCTCTCCCCCCTCCAAAAATCTACCCTCCTATACCATCTCTTGTGCTGATCACTCTTGTGATATCACCATTCCTCCCCCTCATGAGCTCAATCTCTCTTTTACTCTCTTGTGAGCTCAATCTTCCCTGACCATAGCCTAAATGATCAGATCTGTCCCTTCGACCAAGATCTATCTCACTTCTTTTGCGATTTGAGATCCCTCTCTTTCCTTGAACGTGACCTCCCTTCCCTTTGAATCTGGCCAGATTTATACCTCGCAAGCTTCAAACTATTCCTTAAATCCAGATCTGACCTCGAAGCACCCAAATCTATCGATCTGTATATCTCTCGGCCTATTATTCTACCCTGATCAATCTCTCCCACAATCTGCTAGCATAGCCCTCAATCTGCCACTTCCAACGCCTCGACCACCCTGTCTCTAATCCCACCGCATCTGCTTCTCCTCTAAGGCATTTGCATCCATATTCGCCTCATCCGCCTCTCCTATGAGGTATCTATCTCTAATTCCAGCTCCACCCAAACATCCGCATCCACCGCATTCATCTTCGCCTCCTCTGCCTCTTCACTCTATCTCTCAGTTCAACTTCTGTAATTACATTGTTAAAAATAACAATAACTATAATATTATTATTATTAGTTTTATTATTATTATTATTATTTAATCGTTTTATATTATTTTCTGAAGAATTATGTCACGGTCAGTCCCAAATCTAGATAAAGAAATAGGGTTATGATAGGCTAACAGTTAGTATAAAACCTTTTGTCAAAATAAAAATGAGAGACAAATAAAATGAAACATTTGGGGCGTTTCCCTCTCAGCGATGCACTACATAGGATTACGGGTGTAGTGGTAAGTTACCAAGAGACATTAGGGTGCGGGTAAATAAGATAATTCATGAGGATAAAATTCGCTTAACAACTTGGAACATAGGATCCCTGATCTAAAAGTTAGGGGAGATAGGAGAAGTAATGAATAGAAGAAAAATTAATATTATGTGTTTTCAAAAAACCAAGTGGGTGGGAGAGAAGACCAAAGTAATAGAGACTTATGGGCATAAACCTTGGTATATAGATAAGAATAGAGCTAAGAATGAGGTAGAAATAATCGTACATAAAGATCTACTAGGGGATATAGTACAGATAAAAAGAAATTGAAATAGAATTATACTCGTCAAGTTAGTAAATAGAGAAAACGTAATTAATATAGTTAGTATATATACGCCCCAAATAGGTATAGACGCAATTAGTAAAAACCAATTTTGAAAAGATTTAGATGAATTTATACAATCTATACCAAGAGTAGAGAAGTTATATATTGGATGAGGCCTAAATGGACATATGGGAGAGAATAATGAGAGATTTGAAAGCGTACATGAAAATTTTGGCTTTGGCAGTAGAAATGAGTCAGGAAATACTATTTTAGAGTTTGTCATAGCATTCAATTTAGCACTCGTAAACACTTTCTTCAAGAAAAAAGAGTCGCACATAGTTACCTATAGAGGTGGATCAAATGCTAGTCAAATAGATTTCTTTCTTACCAGGAGAGGTGATAAAATGAACTGTAAGGATTGCAAAGTTATACCAAGTAATAGTGTAGTTACTCAACACAGACTTTTAGTTTTGGACGTATGAGTGCCTAAATGATAAAAACAATGTTGACCTTATATGGAGACAAGAATTAAGTGGTAAAACTTAAAAGGGGAACGAGTGATGACTTTTAGGGACAAAGTAATTAAAGTAATAGATTGGTCTACTAATGATGATTCAAAAATAATGTAAAAAGAAATGTCTAATAATATTAAGAACATAGGTAGGGAGGTCCTTAGAGTATCTAAGGGTGGGGTTTCAGTAGGCAAGGAGTCATAGTGTGGAACAAGAAAATACAAACTGCTATCCGAATCAAAAGAGAGTGCTATAGGAACCTTAAAAGTGATAGTAGTAACGAAACCTATAACAAATATAAAAATACAAAATAAGATGTAAAAATGATTATCCATGAATCAAAAAGAAAGGTGTATAACGAATTATACAAGAGGCTGAAAACTCGAGGCGCGAAAAGAGAGATGTATAGAATTGCCAAATTAAGGGAAAGGGAGGGAAAATATCTAATTGAGGTTAGATATATTAAAGGTAAAACCAATAGTATACTAGTAAAGAACGAAGACATAAGTAAGCTGTGGAGAGAATATTTTGAAAATTTGTTTAATGTTGAAAATACAATAGGTATAGAAAATATCAAGATACCTATAGAAGAGATTAATAGAGACTTTAAATATATAATTCATTTCCATGAAATAAAAAAGGCCCTAAAAAGAATGAAAAATAACAAAACCATAGAACCTGATGGCATCCCTATTGAGGCGTAAAAATATTTGGGCAAATTCGGTATAGTAATGTTAATGATTCTTTAAACATATACTGATGGCATCCCTATAGAAGAGATTAATGGAGACTTTAAACATAAGATTCATCCCCATGAAATAAAATAGGCCCTAAAAGGAATAAAAAATAACAAAGCCGTAAGATTTGATGGCATCCCTATTGAGGCGTGGAAATATTCTGACAAATTCAGTATAATAATGTTAACGGTTCCTTTTAATAAAATTTGACAAACAAAGAAAATGCCCCAAATATGGAGAGAGTATACTTGTTCTACTTTATAAGAATAAGAGGGACATATAAGATTGTTCTAACTACAAAGGAATTAAACTTATAAACCATATAATGAAGTTATGGGAAAGAGTGATAGAGTATAGATTGAGACGAGAGCTGAGTGTGTATCAGAACTAATTAAGATTTATTTTAGGACGATCCACCATCGAAATAATTTACTTATTAAGACAGTTGATGGAGACATTTAGAACGTAAAAGAGAGACCTGCATATAGTATTCATTGATCTAGAAAAAACATATGATAGAGTCCTTAGGGACGTGTTGTGGTGGGCGCTAATGAGGAAAGAGATCTTGTTAAAATACATTAATCTTATTAGTGATATATATGAGTTATGACTAATGTAAGAACTTGCAAGGTTCTGAGCGATAACTTCTCTATTAACATTGGACTCCATCAATATTCGGCACTGAATTCCATACTATTTGTAATAGTGATAGATAAAATCACAAAAAAATATGTAAGATGAAATACCACAGTGTAAACTCTTTATAGATGATATAGTTTTAGTTAATAAAACTAGGGAGGATATCAATACTAAATTAGAGTTATGGAGAACCACATTGAAATCCAGAGAATTTAGATTAAGTAGATCCAAAACTGAGTATATAAAATATAAGTTCAGCGGCAACCATCAAGCTAATGAATAAATGATTAGATTAGAAAGAAAAGAAGTCCCAAAACGTAAACAATTTAGATATTTTAGCTCCATCATTCAAAACGATGGCAGTATCAATGAAGATGTGAATAATAGAATTCAAGCATGTTGGAAGAAATGGCAAAAGATATCCGAAGTCCTCTGTGATCACACGATATCATTACATTTAAAGGGAAAATTCTATAAAATTGCAGTAAGATTTGCGCTATTGTACGGCACTGAGTATTAGACTATTAAATAGCAACAATAGCAAAAAATGACTGTTGTTGAGATGAAAATGTTTAGATAGATGCGTGACAAAACTGAAAAAGATAGAGTTAGAAATGATTAGATACGCAATAAGTTGGGAGTTAGTTCAATTGTAAATAAGATGAGAGAGTATCGCCTAAGGTGGTTTGAATATGTGCAACGAAATTCTAAGAACATACCTATTAGGAAGATCAAAAACTTAAAAATATGAAATTTAATAAAACGTAGATGTAGGCTATTAAAAATTTGGATGCAATGTATTCGTAAAGATATGATAAATATGGATTTTGTTAAGGAGATAGCATTAGACAGGAGTGAATGACATAGGAAAATCCACACAAATTAAATCACTTTTTTTCACTTCGATTTTCAATATTTGTCTCTCATATGGTAGAACCCAAATTTTGGGACAGAAGGTCTAGCTTGTTGTTATTGTATATGTGTCATGTTGTTTTTTATATGTTGAACACATTGCAATGCTGGTTATTGACGAACAATTATTATATTGATAACACATGGAATGGATTATTAATTTTTATGAAATGGTGTATGGTGTGGTTATTGGGGGAAGAGCCTGAACCCTAAAGAAAATGATTAGTCATTTCCCACAACGGAACGACCCGACGGGGTGACGTGGTGGGCTTACTAAACATGGTATGTAACCGAGCGTGACGACACATTCATTGTCAAATAACACACCGCTTAAAGGGCATGAGATAGTTGGTTGTACCACCAATAAAACACCATAGCCAATGCCAAGTAATAGGGTATTAGTAAACTGAAATTACTAAAATCATTGGTGGTCCCCCTTAGGTCGTGATAGACTTGTGTTGACAATTATGATTTTGGCTGCCTTATATTTGAATATATGAAATGATTGGATGCATATGAGATTGAAACATGATAATTAGAAAATTTATTTATTATTGAATGATCTTGACATTGATACAATAATTTGAAATATGTATTTGATATGTTCACAAAACAAATCTTATTTTTGTACATGTACATCACTCACCAAGTATTTTGTACTCACCCCTTCCTTACTTATTTTCTTCAGAGGAAGCCTAGCTCAAAAACTTGGACATCATCTAGTGCTGGTATGAATAAAATTTCTCTTGTTGATCTTCATTGGGTACTTGAAATATGGATACTTTTGGAGAAACTATGTAGTCTGGACCATGGAGGACAATTTTCATGAATTTGTAAAAAGTATGGATTTGTCAAATACTTACTGTTTATTGTGTGAGTATTGTAGAATCTTTACTTACTAATATATTTGGAACTCTCTGTTTTTGGTACAGATTCCTTTTGTAAGATTTTTGGTTTCAACAAGAAATTTGGATTGTTTGATGGATTTTAAAATTTGTTGGTATTGAATTTTCCCTTTGTGGGGACCTATGTTGATTCTGTGAATATATTTTAAAATGGTTGGAATATTAGAATGTCTTGTGGTATCTCAAGATACGGATTGGGTTCACACGTGTTTAGAGGTAAGACGACAGTTGTCGTGTGCTCGACTAAGCGGTCGGGACGTGACATGTTCGCTTTTGTCTCTTGCTAGAGTACTATTGGCAAAACCTTTAAAAATATCTTCGAAAGAGGTACCAGAATTTAAAGATACTCATGGGGGTTGGAATGATAGTCTGGCTTGAGGTTGCTATTGAAACTTTTGTGATTGATTTCCGTAGCTAAGATTGAGATAATCCCTTCATCCTTGATTGCAAATATTTGAATAGAGATTATCTTAAAGAGTAGAACACATATCGGTTGCATGATCCACCTTTCAATAAATTCCACAAGTCTTTGCCTGTTACATTTGCCCTTTAACCAATTTTTCCACAAGAAATGTTAGAGCATCTAATCTTTGATCGATAGGAGAAATATTTGCCTCATTGACCTTTCTTGGAATATTTTGCCACACTCCAAATTGTTGTGCACAATTGTTTGAATCTCTCCCAATACTCATTTAATGTCTCTCCACTATTTTACCTTATACCCATATCTCTTTCCTAATCATGGCTACACAAGATACTAGAAAAAATTCTTCTAGAAACAACTATTTCATGTCATTCTGAGTAATGATAGAATCAGATGGTAAATAATAAAGCCAATTTTTTGCTTTATTGGTTAAAAAAGAGGGAAAAACTCTTAATTTAAATTGTTTTTCAGTTACCCCTTGTAGTTTCATTATCGAATATATATCATGGAACTTCTTTAGATACTTGTAAGGATCATCTCCTGTAACACCATGAAAAATAGGTAATAAATATATCAATCCATAATGTAATTCAAAATATTAGAAAAATCAGTACAAAAAGATAATTTATCATTAGAGAAAGCTAACTCTCTTAAAGTCTTTTGGATAGCTATATTATCAACGACTTTCATTCTATGTTATTGATAAATTCTAACAAATTCACTATAAGCGTTAGTCTCAAAAATAAAGAGAAAACAAAACTTAAAAGAAATAAATCACTTAACACTATTCCATAACAATGACACCAAAATTTGGGATGTCGTTAAATTAACCTATTTCACTGAATATTTGTATAGAGTGAATAAGATAGTATCCTCAAGGAATGATAGATTTTCATTTTTTAAGAAATTAAGAATAAAAATATGGGAGTTTAAAAATCAACTAAACTAATAAAGAAATAATTAATCAAAACTAAATAACTCGAAATTAAAAGAATAAAAACTAATAGAAAATTGATTTTTTAGCCAAAGAAATTTTATCCACCTTGATTTGAGTTGATTGATCATCGATCAACCTAATTAATTCAAAAAATCATAAATAAATTGGTTATAGTTATTCAATAAATATCAAAAAAACAATCTCTCTTTATTTCGTTGATAATTAAGAGAAACTCTTTTCCCTAATCGAAAGAAAACCTTAGAGAAGCTCTTATAATTTAATATTCCGACAATATTAAAATTTAGAGAGATTCAATTCTAATTAATAAATACATAACTAGTTTATTTAAATTAGATTATTTAATTTCATATCATAGATTAGACTATTAACAAATCTAAAAATTTATATCATTTGCCACTATATTAAAACAAACAAACAATTACGCATTCCCTATTTTAATTCGTTGTAGATAAATTTTAAATTATTAAATATTGACATTTTATTCAATAAATCCAAAATAAATTATAAACAATAAAGTGTAAAAATTAAATAAATACCTACTATGTGTTGATACCATATGTTCAATTAGACCTAAAATCAAAATTTTAATAATCTTTCGACTAGAAAATAAACTTTTTAAAAAAGAAAAAACTCACAAACCAAATAAAATTGCTATCGGAAATAAATGTGATGGAAACAAAATGTGCTCGAGAAAGCTACAGGATGCGACTCTTGCTCTTCCCACTATATATAGGAATGAATTTTCAATTTTTTAAAAGGAAAATATTTCTAAACCTAGACAACTACTAAAGAAATAAAAAGAAAGTTTTGTTTGCCTAAATAATCTAATTGACTTGATAAAAAAATAAACTAACTAAAATAGCAGTATGGAATTTCCAAAATTTCTTTTCCTACAATCGGCATCTGGCCCTCGATTACCAATCGGCATCTGGCCCTCGATTACCATGCGATTTATTTTAGTGATTGACGGCGTTCATGGTTGAGAATTTGACTTTGCTGACATGGATGGTGACGCGAGAGAGAGTGATACAGAGAGAGACAGTGACTCACCATCTATGTCAGCAAAGGCAGAGAGACTCTCTCTCTCGCCTCACCATATATGTCAGCAAAGCCAAATTCTCTGCTATATAAACTAGCAAGCCCCCATGCGACACATATCAAACAACTCTCCGTACCCTTTCCTCATAAATTTTCTCCCGAACATACGTACTCTCTCTCTCTCTCTCCACGAAGTAACAATCACGACAGAACAAAAGGAAATGGAGAAGAATTCACCGGAAACAGAACACCCAGTGAAGGCATTCGGTTGGGCAGCCAGAGACACCTCCGGTGTTCTCTCTCCCTTCTTCTTCTCCCGAAGGTTCTCTCTCTCTCTCTCTCTCTCACACACACAGATACAAAAGACTTTTAGACATAACCAAATAAAAAATCATCGATCTATCAAGCAGGGGATGTCAGAAGGATTAATTTGTGAAATTTATGCAGGGTCGCCGGTGAGAACGATGTAATGTTTAGGGTGCTGTATTGTGGGATTTGCCACTCAGACCTTCACAGCATTAAGAATGAATGGGGCTTCTCCACCTACCCTCTTGTCCCCGGGTATCTCACCCCTCTCTCTGAAACATATACCTTCAGTTGCGTAGCTTTAAAAGTTTTTATTTGAATTTTTGTCTTATGCAATGTCAACTGAATCACAGAAAAAAAAAAGGTTACTTCTAGATTCCCCTCGACTTAGTAACCCTTGTTGGGCAATGCGACACTTCCAATGTCTTTTCCCATCTCTAACTTAAATAATATTATGCAGACACGAAATTGTGGGAGTAGTAACAGAGGTGGGAAGCAAGGTGAAAAAGTTCAAGGTTGGAGACAGAGTTGGTGTTGGAGGCTTAGTAGGATCATGCCTCTCCTGTGACAACTGCATTAACAATCTAGAAAGCTACTGCCCCACTTATGTACTCACCTACGGTGCCACATACTATGACGGAACCACTACCTACGGAGGCTACTCCGACATCATGGTTGCCAGTGAGCACTTTGTGGTCCGCATGCCCGATAACCTCCCACTTGATGCAGCCGCTCCTCTGCTGTGTGCAGGCATCACTGTGTATAGTCCTCTCAAATACTTCGGCCTTGACAAGCCTGGTGTGCACGTTGGTGTTGTTGGGCTCGGTGGATTAGGCCATGTTGCCGTGAAATTTGCCAAGGCCTTTGGAGCCAAAGTCACTGTGATTAGCACTTCACCTAACAAAAAGGATGAGGCGATTCAACGTCTTGGGGCCGACTCCTTTTTGGTCAGCCATGATCCTGATCAAATGCAGGTTAGCTAACGGAAATGTTCCACTTCTGATTTTAGCTGAAGGGCTTACGCAATTTTAACTTTGATGTATGTAGTAGTTTTGATTTGTTTGCGGTTTTACAATTAGGCAGCCATGGGCACAATGGATGGTATCATAGATACGGTGTCTGCATTTCATCCTCTGCAACCATTGCTTGGTTTGGTCAAAACCAATGGAAAGCTTGTTATGGTTGGTGCACCAGATAAACCACTAGAGCTACCCGTATTTTCTATTATTATGGGTAAGAGAGCATACTGATTTATACTATGCATGGCTTTGTGTGCTAATAAGCTAACCTGAAATATGGACAAATGGCAGGAAGGAAAATGGTTGCTGGGAGTGGGGGAGGAGGGATGAAGGAGATGCAAGAGATGATTGATTTTGCAGCAGAACACAATATAACAGCGGACATTGAGGTTATACCAATGGACTATGTAAACACTGCAATGGAGCGTCTTGTCAAGGCCGATATTAGGTATCGGTTTGTCATTGACATTGCAAACACTTTGAAGGCTGCCCAAAATTGAGGACATTGTCAAAGAAGAAACAAATTTATGAGTGGTTTCAAGAAGGGTTGCTAATATATAAATTTTTGATTGTTTCTTTGAGATTTTCACTTTCTTGTTCTAGAGTGAGGACATTGTTGTGGTTTGTTATTTTGAAGAAACAGATAAATAAAAGATTGCCTTATGAACAATACTCTCAGTTTATTAACTTCAAATAGAAAGAACGCACTCATCTCCAAGAATACATTTTCAACTTTACACATTTTATTAAGATACATAAAAAATAGAACTGAACTTATAACAAATATGGAAAAAATTAATAATAATGCATGAATGAATGAGAAACAAAATCATAGCCCACTTCCAGCAGAACTTATCTCAACAATACCTGGAGGACTGCCCACAAAAGAATTGCAGATACTAGCAATGAAAGAGGTGCTAGTGCAAGAACATCCGCAAATGTCTCGTTCAGGTGTATAATAAATAGCCATAGGCATATTCCAAGGTAAATTTGGCTATGGTGCATCAAAATTCAGTACTTTAATAGCTTGTCTCATTGTTGGCCTAAGTTTGTAGTCAGGATGTGCACACCTTAGTCCCACAATCATCAAATGCTCTATCTGTTTGAAATCAAATTTCTTGCCAAGTTTTTCATCAACTGCTTCCAAAATCCTTCCTTGCCTATAAAGTTCCCACACCCATTCTACCAAAATCACCTTTGATTCTTCTGCCTTGGAGTCAACTGGTCTTCTTCCATAAGTGATTTCCAATGCCACGATTCCATAGCTGTGCACATCTGACTCCTTGCTAGCTTTGCACTTATTGAAGCACTCTGGTGCTAAATACAGGGTTGTGCCAGCTATGGTAGTTGTTTGGTATTGTTGCTCATGATCAATCAACCTAGCAAGGCCAAAATCACAAAGCTTGGCATTGAATCCCAGAGTCCAACATCACATTGCTTGATTTGATGTCTCTATGGGCTACACATTGCTCCCATTCTTCATGCAAGTACAGCAAATCGGAGGCCAAACCAAGAGCAATTTTGTCCCCAACTCCCCATGGAAGTGACTCTCTCTTACCGAATAAGTATGAGTCAAGGCTTCCATCAGGCATGTACTCATAAACTAGGAGTAACTCGTTCTATTGGTGACACCAACTGATAATACATGGTTCGACAGCCCATTATCATAAAATCTCAATAGCCCCATAATCATAAAGCCCGTAAGTTACTAAGTGACCTATTGGTCAATCTTGAAGGAATGCAATCTTGGGTAATGCATTCCTCTCGACTTCAGCCTCTCGGCCAGACATTTTTTGTTCTCACATTGCTCCCAACACATTCAGCTCATTGGGCCCTTTAACCTTTCGGCCCTTTGATCTCTTAACTTCCATTACGCAACAGGTCCTAAATCGTAATTATTCGATAAAGAAATAAATAGTCAACAAGTCAAAACCTTCCTTAATCCGATATGACTTTATTGCGATCTCTTCCAATAAGGAAGCAAATCTCTATGTGACGGATACCTTGTCAACAGCTAGAACTTTCATACTCCAGAGGATTTCGAATCTACAGAAAGTCCACGACAACGATTATTGCAATATCTGAAGATCTCTAGGGATCTCTCCACAAGATAAGTAGGATTTTTACACCTTTAAAAACGTACAAAACTCATGGCTTATGACTATATATACTATGCAGCATAACCTACCATGCACACACACTTCTACTTTACATACTATATATAGAGAGTTTACACAGGATTCAGACTCTGGTGGGTTTTTGCAAATTTAATTATCAATTGTAACCCAGCAGACATGACATCTCTAGCTCTCCATTTGAGCTAGAAGATCGATTAATTGTGGAGTCAATTTTTATTTCAATAGATTGGCACCAACTATAGGAATCGACAAACTGCTCAGCTTATAAAGTTTACGCCCCATTTCTGTCTCTACCTCTCACGTTATCATGCCGTCAAAAAGAAAGAATAGGAGCAACACCTCCAAGATGACATCCAAGGGAGGAGAACAAACATCCAATCCAGCTGACTTACCTCCAACAACACCCTTGGCTATACAGCCAGCCACCTTAATTGTCCACTCACGAAAATAAAAAATCGCCCCCACGAGGAGATCCCCAACCCCCTGCCATCCGACCTCAAACTTGTCCAACTCTTCCCCCTTCTCCGGCTTCTCCTGACATGGCTCACCATTCTCAAGTGGAAAAACTAGAGTCTCGAATACAAGGATAAGCAAACAATTAGAAGACATAAGTCATGGTTTTCGACATGGGGCTTCATCTTCTCCTGGGAAGACGGCGCACTCACGTTCACATAGACTACAGCCTCGCTTATGTCCCGAGACTTCGGTGATGTCCTGATGGGAATCGAGGGATTTAAAGAAGCAAATTGAAGAGTTGGTGGCCACCGAGCTCAGTGAGCCAATGCTAGACAAGAGGATCCTAACCATTGTATCCTTCACACTTCACCATTATATCCTAAAATCATCGCCAAACCTATGCCTTGGAACATTATCCTTCCTCCCATGGAGATATACAATGTGTAACACGATACTACGGTGTCCGTATTGTACCCTTGTATTTGAAATTAATATAAATATTTCCTCCGTTTATCTATATATATAGATATAGAAAAATTTTAACCTTTAAATTGATTTTTGATTTTTGGGATATTAAATCAAATTTTTTTTTGTATATTTTAAATCACCATGTTCGCGAATAGTAATAAATCCTGTTTGATGGAAAAAAATTTAAATTTAGGAAAAAAGGGGGGGTGCATTTGTATATATATAAAATTGTTTAATTATTTAAATATATATATATATATATATATAAAACAAAAATCGAAATTAGGGCTTAAAGCCCTAATTTCTCTTTTTCTCCCCTTTCCCCTTTCAGTCTCTCACCGCCTCTCCATCTCCCTTCCCGCACTGCCGCCTCCACAGCGAACGGTTGCTTCCTCCTCTGCCGCTGCTGATCGCGGCTGCCGCAGACGGCCAGCAAGACCCAACCATCGGTCTATCTCTCTCCTTCTCTCTCTCGGTTGCTCTCTCACTCCCTCCCGCTCGCGATTTCTTTCGCGATCTCTTCTCCGCCGCTGCTCGGTTCCGCCACCCCACGGTGGTTCGACCACCCGCGGCTAAAACCTTTCCCTCCGGCTGCCTATTTTCTCCCCCGCATGACGGCCTCGTGCGACGCGTGCTAGGCCGCCGCGCGAGACAGCCCCTCGATTGCTGCCCGTGCGAGACTGCCCAGCACGCCGACTGCAGCGTGCGACAACCTCTTCCCCAGCGCGCTGCTGCTGTGCTGCTTTGCCCTTGCTCGCTCACTCGAGCAGTCTGCACTCCTTCGAGAGCCCACTGTGACCCTTTCACTGCATATGTAAGGGTTGAGTTAAATCATAGTTCTAGGGTTTTGATTTCCATAGTGATTAAGTCTAATTGCAAAAATTTACTTCATTTTGGAGACATTGCAGGTCTTAGAATGAATCGAATGGCGCACGGACGCTAGAGGTGCAAATTGTCAAACCCTAGGTAAGAGAAATACTAGTCTCTTAAATAATTGAATGTGTTAGATAATGATAGAGGCTTGTTTGACTCGTTTGTATAACTTTAGATGAAAATTGATTGGAATATGCCTGAATGTGAGGGTTAAGTTTAAAAATTTACACGAATTAGACTGTTTAGTATAAAAGAAGCATGCTAGAAGATGAGGGATTCATGTTTGCTTGAATGGAATGGTTTCCTTGAAAGTTTATTTGAAATATGCATGAAAGCATTTGGGATCAGAGTTGGAATGAGATGTGCCGTGCAATGAAGCATACTGTAGCATTTTGTGTCTTTCTCAGGTTATATTAAGTTGTTAAATTTGCAAAATGGTATGTATATGAAGAATAGATTAAAAGTTGTGGTTATAGTTTAAGAATTGTCGTGGTATTTTACATTATAAGTCGTTCTGCATATAGGCAATCAAAATGCACTCTCTATATTATGAAAATAGGTTTCAATACCTTGGAAATGACATATGGGTTGAAGAAATCGGATGAGAATCGAAAAGTGTATGATTTTTCAAAGATTTTCTATTTTGTAAGAAATTTATTCATTTTAAGCGTATTTTTGACTTCAAGTGGTTTTAGAGTTGAATTAGGCTTGATTTCGATTTTGTTATTTATTTATAAATAGAATGGAAATTGATGACATTGGAGTTTATTCATAAATTGAAGAATTAAGGTTTGTACAAACTTAGGGAAAATGATAAACCCTAAGATTAATTGGGAATTTGATGATTATTGTGATAATTTGATTAGGTTGATCTTGTTAGAGACTCGAGAACTTGAGTTTGGTTTGATTGTGGAAATAGGGAGTGACCACCCTCCCTGGAAAGTGAGTGAGACCCTAATCTCTTGCATGAAATGGTGAAAATCTGATTTTACTATGTTTTAAACAAAACATGCTTTGATATGTATTGATTCGACGTGTGATATTGAATCTCAAATCTGTTTTGTGATTATTGGAGTGTCTTAAACTTATGTTTTCTACGATTATGCATCCATGTTTGAAAAGAAATGAAATTATGCCATGATTTGAGAAACGGAATGTTTGCTATTCGACCATTGCATTGGTTTGTTGAATTTGAAATGATTTTGATGAAATTGTATTGGCACATGAATTTGAAATGTTTTGATAAACTGTGAGGGCACCGGGATGCCCACTTGTGATGAGATACTATGATGATGACATTGATGATTCTGTAGCTACGAAGGGACTTTGTAGAGGCACGAGTTGCCCGGATACGCTTTTGTAGGAGGTATCCGCAAACGTCCAGTGATTGATTCATAGGCGCGACCGGTTGAACCCTCATCGGGGGAGGACGTGTGTCCATCACCGTCTAGCACCGCACGTGGTCCTATTGACGAGCATATATATATTCATAGGCGCGGCCGGTTGAACCCATATTTGGGGGAGGACGTGTGTCTATCACCGTCTAGCACCGCACGTGGTCCTATATGACGAGTCTGGGTAAGCTAGGGCTAAACCCACGGCCAATGTCGGGGTAGAGAACTACTTTTGAAACACTTTGCATATTAAAACCCCCGATGCGCCTGTCCCAGGTCATGGTTGACCTTTGTCAGGATTCTTTTGGCCTTCTCTATGATATACTTGATTTTAAATGGATGCATATATGTGTGATATCTTGTGATTGAATAAATGAGTTTATTTTATTGAACATATCATGATTTATTGCGAAACTTGAGCTTTTGTTTACGAATGATATTATTTGACACTCCAATGTTCATCTACACTATTAGTACTTGAGATTAATCCCCTCACTCACTGAGTATCCTCCCATAGATACTCACCCTCTTCTTTCCTCCCTCAGACAGGATCATTGTGCTAGAGCGACATTTCAGACTCTAGAGGCTTCGGTTGATCATTGGCGGATTTGGTTATTCTGGACGGTAAGGTTTTAAGTTTAAGTTGAAACTTGAATTACATATTTTATATCGACCCTGCGAGGTCTTATTGAGGTCCGTAATTGGCCGTGTACTTGATTTGGGATGACTGTATAATTTATGTATATTTATTTGCGAAACTCTCGTATTTCATTTGCATTGAGGCGATTGTATGTATTTAAATGTTACTTGGGAAATTTGTTATACATTTGTATAAACTTAGACCCGCTCGGTGTAACGGCTGCTCATGCTCTAGTTGGGCATGACAGTAGAGGTCTGTGGCTAGATTTGTTGATAGATTTTATAGTCTTGCGTTGTTCTGGATGTCGGCTTTGGGAGTTGTTGGTTTTGGAGAGGCCGGGATGGCCATTTGATTATTTTCAGGATGATTTTGAATTATACAGGTTTATACAGGTTATTTGTACATTGGGAGACCTCTGATTTATGGGGAGGTTCTGCCCGATTTTCTGTAGAAATACAGCCGACATCCAGGGCAACGGGCGGCTGTTCGCGATTCCCGGTTCAGGGCGTGACACAATGGCACCACAACCCTACGGACCACACAACCCTTTTGTCATGGTCATGATTTTGAGAGAAATGTCAGACGTAGCTATGTGTAAGCACATCCCCATGACTCTAAAGGGGAATATACTAACATGGTTCAACTCACTTCTACTATTCAGCATCAGAGATTTCTTTTAGCTTAGACAACAGATTAAAACTCACTTTGTGATCAGCTGTGGGCAAAAAGGAAAACGATACTTATCCTCTCCCTTCGATAGAAAGACAGTGAGCCCTTAAGGGATTTTCTCGACAGATTCAAGACCAAGATAATGAAAGTTTCAGGCCTAGATCACTCTATCGCCTTAGTGGCATTGCTCACAGGATTGAGGCCCTCAAGGATGAAGACCTCGATCACCAAGAATGCCCCCGCTACTATTTAAGGATTTTACTCTTGGGTTGAGAAGTGCGTTGCTATTGAAGAAGTCAAAGTATTCGACAAACGTGGAAGTGGGTAAAAAGGAACAAGCATAATCAACCTCTGTCATGCTAACCCTCACCGAAAAGGGCCCAAGCAGGACCTCCGCCTGCTTGTCAATTCACTAATTACACCCCTTTGAATGTCACTTCTAGTCAGATCTTGATGCAGATCAGAAACAGATCTTATATCAGCTAGCCTCGTCCTTCAAGGGGGGACAACTCTGAACGAGATAAGACTTGGTATTACAACTTTTATCGAGAACATGGCCACATGACGGGATGAGGTTGAAGCTTTAGTTAGGGAAGGAAGATTGCAGAGATTCATCTACGCAAGACCAGAGGATAATCACACGTAGAGACAAAGAGAAAGGATCAACCAGAAACCAGACATATTGAATTGGCAGAGCCCCCTGTCACGGGTGCTATCTAGAACTAACCCCATGGGGTCATCCACCAAGTGCAAAGAGAAAATCTTTTACGATGTTTTGTTGATTATTGCGTTACTTTGGTATTTCAGAGAATAGAGACACCCCCTTGAAGGAAGTCCTCACCACTAGTGTCAAGAAGGGGCATAAAAGGAAACAACCCATGAATGACTTTGATAATAAAGTGCTAGTGGGAGTTGGCTCGAGACAACATGACCCTTTGGTAGTGTCACGTCCCGACTCTCCCGTCGAGCACATAACAACCGCCGCGCTATCCCGACATACAGGCATGACCTCCCCATATACTGGAATAGCGCAAGGTATTTAAATTTTTCAATATATCTTCCAAAACAATAAATTCATCAAACCAATAAATCATATAACAATTTATATGCAAAGGACCCATCTGGTCCATCCCTGTATACACAAACATGCATCGGCACACATTTAGGGAGGGGATCCTGTACATACATTGCAATGTGGCCCTCCCAGCCATTCCAGAATTTCACAAAATTCACGATCACAAAATATTTCAATAATCCCAATGAAAGTCCAAATGTCCCAAATAAGTACAATAAGTTTTGCAAAAATAAGTTTTAAACAAATATAAATATTTTCCACACAAACCAAGTTTGGATTCCATCAATACTTGTCCCAAGAGATACGACAAGTATCAATTAAATCCAAATTTCAAAAGAATAGTACAATAACTTCACTTCCACAGATGAAATAACATCAAATCTCAAGAAAATAGCCTCCACTACCAATACTTATTGTGGATTACCAAAATATCTCTGAATCACCCAATACTCGCCACCGTCTACATTTCCTCTGAAAAGGATTTGAACGGAGGGGGTGAGTATTTTAAAATACATATATCAACTATCATTGAATGCAATAATAAAATTCATTCTCATAAAATCATTCGTATCAATCCACCATGACTCATATAATCAATTCAATCAGTCAAATCTCATTTTTCCACCATTTTGGGGTTTACCGAAAACATTATACAGTCAATGGCCGTTGGCAGGACCCACCGAGGGGTTTTCCATAATTTTCATAAAATCTCCTCCACCTTGGCATTGGCCCAAAATTTCGTGGGGTGTTACCACGTTATCTGGCAGCTTGAGAAGGCTCTTCATCTCGCCTACCACCAAGCTAAATATATAAAACAGTCTTAGCCGTGCCGCCCCAATGGACCGATCCGTGGCAAGACTCAGACTGCAGTCATTTTTCCCAACACCATGTTATCAAACTCATTTTATAAATCAATGTATGCTCAAATATGAGGTAGAACAATATTTCACAATTCACATGAGTATCCCAAAGTAACATGGTGCAACTAATTCAATAATCATGTACAAGAGTCATGAACATTTCACAATTTCATTTTAAGCATACCACATTCACAAAACAATTTCAATTCCATTTGCAAATTTATTTCAAAACTCAATTTATAAATCATATTTAAAATCATTTACTTGTTCATATGATACACAATCCATCCACTCACCTCTTGGGAGGGTGTCCACTCCCAATTTCCAATTCAAGTCCAATGTAATTCCTTTTTCAATTTCTAATTGGCATTCCTAACCAATAATCACAATGACAATGTCAATTTATCAATATTTCTAGGGTTTATAAATTTTTCCAAATTTTTACACAAACCCTAAATTTTTTCCAATTCCAAAAATCTCTATCCATGGTTCCATTTCTACCATTTACATCTCATTTACATGTATATAAAATCTCCATTTTTATTTTACTCCAAATTTCACTCTACGTCAATTCTAGGGTTTCGATTCTCTACAAAAATCTCTAATATTTCAATAATAATCACAATATAGCATTAAAGAAGCTAAACCCAAGTTTAGGAAGGAAAAATTAACTCGATTTTGAAGTCAGATTGAGTTTTAGAGTTTGGGTTTCAAAAACCCTAATTTCTCCCTTCGTGAGATCCGAAATTTCCACCATTTAATCTTCCATTTCTTGAGTTTAATTGAAGCTTTGGAAGTCTATAGAGTGATTTAATGAGGGCATAAATTTTTCTAAAGAGAGAATGAAGATTTGGTGGGAGAGATTAAATGTAAAGGGAGAGAGAGAGTCGAGAGAGAGAGCAGGAAGAGTCGGGAGAGGAAATGAACGAAATGGAGCTCTCCTATGAGTTTAATTCACTTTTAGAGGTAAAATTACCTTTTTGCCCTCAAGCCTTGAAATGTTAATTCAGTTTTAGAGGGGTATTTTAGTCTTTTCGGGTGTATGAATTGATTTGTAGCCTTACGGAAATCGATTTACTCCTTTTTTCAACCCACCAAATCGATTTCCCTCTTCTGGGAATTAGACTTCCCTCTTTGAAGCCGTAGAAGTCATGTCTGCACAACAGGGAATCGACTTGCTTTCATTTGCAATTCGATTTCCATATCTTCTTTTTTTTATTTTTTGTTCTCTCACATAAATCGATTTCTCTTCCTTCCCATTCGATTTGCCATTTCTCCTTTCCTCTCACATGAATTGATTTACTTCATTTGTGAATCAATTCACTCTTTCACATTCCCATTCAATTTGCCAACACATGAATCATTCATTCCTCCACCAATTTGCACTTGATTGGGTTTGATCTCATGTCCTCCGATTTGTCCAAAAAGATTAATACCACTAAACCAATTCATTCTTTGTTAAATATATGGACTATAATATATTTACCCACTTACCAATTATTTCATGTTTGTAATAATACAAATAATCAAAATTGGAAAATTTTCAGAAATTAGTGAGATGGAAAAATCAAAGAATTGAATTTTTCGGTATTATGTCCAAATTTTTCTCAAAATAGAAGGTACTTTGAACCGGAACACGGATATTTTAAATATACCAAAAATTCCAATTTAATACTCCAAAATCAAAAATCAATAAAATTTAGAAATTTTCCTTTATATTACAAAAATATTTACAAAATTCTAACACCGGATTTTTCGGTGTTACAGGTAGTCACCACTATGATAGGGCAGTTCACAGTTAAAAGGATCTTCGTTGACCAAGGGGTGGCTTGCAACATCCTTTATTGGGATGCATTCTGATAGATGCGCCTTATCGCACCAACCGCCAACCTTACGTCGGGCCTTTGAAAGGACTCTTCGATGAATTAGTATATCCCAAAGGTACCACCCAGCTTCTAGTAACTTTAGGAACACCACCTAATCACGCTACTATAATGGTCACATTCAATGTGGTAAAACTGACATCTCCATACAATGTCATATTAGGTTACCCCAGCCTTGATGACTTGGAAGCATTGCTGAGTACGAGACACATAAAAATTAAGTTTAGGACACCTCTCGATATTGGAACACTTGAATGCAACTCCGATCCCTCGAAGGCCTTAGCTTTGTGATCCCTACTCACTGCTTATTATAATAACTACTTTTTATTGTTGCTATTATGCTATTCTGATTTTGGACTTATACTTGAAATAATATTCCGATTTCATTATTTCTTTACAACATCTCTACTAATAGCAAAGGCCAAGGCCTTTGGGCCCCTATACGCTGAATCACTATCTCTTGACTCTATGCCTAACATGGGTTCTGCACCCATCCTAGCCAACATAAAAGATCGAACTTTCGAGTAAGTGGCTCTCACTATCTCTCAACTCTGTGCCTCATATGGGTTTTGTATCAATCCTAGCCAACATACGAGATCAACCTCCCGAACAGGTAGCTCCACTATCTCTCGACTCCATGTTGAACATAGATTCTATACCTATCCTAACCAACATACGAGATCAAACTCTTGAGTGGGTGGCTCCCACTATCTATTAACTCCTCACCTCACATGGGTTTCGTGTAACTCTGAAAATTCGATATTAGAAAATTTTATTTAATTTTTCATTTTTCATTGAAAATATTGGGAGAAACCAGTAGTAATCAATTTTGGGTTTTGGGTAAAACATTAAAAAATTCAATATTTGAATTTCTCAATTTAGTTTTCCATATAATTACCAAGTGTTGGGATTTTTAATTTATTTAACCATATAATTCACAAGGTATTAAGTGGCACGATGGTGTAAGTTCTTTTTGGAAGCTTTGGAGTTCATGAGTTCGAAACGCATTAGATGCAATACGTAGGAATTATTTGAAGAATTATAGAGTCTTGGGTTAGCTTGTACATTCCTTGGGTTGACTTAAGGATATGGAGATTGTAAGAGAGAGGGTAACTCATATGAAGTTTGGGTTGACTCATAACTATGAAGATTGTAAGAGGGAGGACATCTCATGCCTTGCTTGGGTTGGCTTATGAGTGAATTGTAAAGGAAATGGGTCACCCTATGAAGAGAGAGGATGACCCAAAGAAGTATAAGACTAAGGATTCTAAGAGCTTGAGGACATGGGTCGCCTTGTGTAAGGGATTGAGTAGCCTTGTGTGGGTGTGAAGGTGTGTGAGGTACCTTGTAAGCATAGCCAAGATGCCTTGGGGTAAGGGGTGAGAGCATAAGACGCCTTCTGCAAGAAATGAGGTGCCTTGGTGGATTCTAGAGTAGGGGTTTAGAGTCTTCATAGTGATGGGTCGCCTTGTACCAAGTGATAGGATGACCCAAGGAGTGAAAATGTGGGAAATTCTGAGGTGGTGTGATCATGGGTCGACCAATGCCTTGATTTGGGCCGCCCTGGGAGTGTGTATTGAGGGAGCAAGACGCCTCATGCTGGTGTTGGGTCGCCTTATGCCTGGAAAGGGTTGTCCTGGACAACCAACAAAATGGAAAATCTGAGACTTCACCTTATTGGGTCACCCTATCCAATCCCCTGGTTGACCCAAGGTTTAGAAAATTTTGAGCATGGTTTGTGTCATCCTTTGTTTAAGTCATCTTGAGCCCTAGAAAAGCAAAAATAGGTCACCTTTCTTATAATCAGGATGACCTGTCCACATAAAAATTTAACTCATGGGTTATCCTGGTTATTTTGTAGGTCACCCTATCCATTCGAGATCCAATAAATTAAGATGCAAAATGACCAAATTGGACAACTATCCCCAACCCAAACCCTTGAATCATCAAGGGTAAGATGAAAATTAATAAATCCATTAATATTAGGCATTAATGGAGCCTTAATTCATTTCTCTCCTCCCTCATTCATTTCTCTCGATAGCTCTATCCACTCTCTGCATTCATTTTCCCTTCTTCACACCTCTGTTGATTTCTCTCGTACCAATCAGCTACCCTCCATTTAAATCCACTCAATGGACCTCTGAAATCCTCAAGCAACCTATAAGACAGAGGATTTAAGGGAAGATTAGGGTTTGCTCTACGAGACAAAACTAGGGTGTTGTTACCTCACAGTCAAAACTCAAATCCAACCCCAAATTTGAGGTAATATCTTGCTCTTAATCTTTGGCTTAGTTTTCTCATTAGTGGATTGACATTTATTATAGAAATTTGAGAAATTTCATTGGGCAATCAAAACCCTAGAAATTGTGAATAATAAAATGTCACGCCCCAATCCTAGAGTCGAGCATGTAACAACCGTCACATTATATCGGCATACGGAAACAACCTCCCCATATACCAGGATAGCACAAGGTATTCCAATTTTTTTATAATAAATCTTTCAAAACATAAAATCCATCAAAATAAGAAAATCATATAACAACTCGTATGCAAATGACCCATCCGATCCATCCCAGTGCACAAAAGCATGCGTCGGCACACAATCGGGGGAGGGGTTCCTATACATGCAATGCATGCAGTGTAGCCATCCCAGCTATTCCAGAGTTTCATATAATTTACAATCTCAAAATATATCAATAATCTCAATAAAAGTCCAAATGTCCCAGATGAGAACAATAAGTTTTGCAAAGATAATTTTTAAATAAAATTAAACACTTTCCACATAAACCAAGCTTGGATTCCACCAATACTTGTCCTAAAAGATATGACAAGTATCAATTAAATACAAACCTAAAAAGAATAGTATAATAGTTTTCCTTCCACGGATGAAACTACATCAAGTCTCAAGAAAATAAAATCCACTACCGATACCTATTGTGGATCACCAAAAAATCTTTGAATCAGCCAATACTTGCCAAAGTCTATACTTCCTCTGAAAGGTTAAAAGAGATGGGTAAATACTTAAAATACCCAGTAAGTGAAGTGTAGTGGCATGTAACATATAAATGAGGAGTGAGGGTGGTAATTCTAAATACATGTATCAAATATCATTTAATGAATAACGAAATTCATTCTCATGAAATCATTCATATCAATCCACCATGACTCATTTAAGCAGTCCAACAACTTAAGTTTTTATTTTTACAATTTTGGGGTTTACCGAAAACAATCTCCTACCAATAACCGTTGGTAAGATTCACCAAGGGGTTTTTCATAATTTTCATAAAATCTCATTCACCTTGGCATTGGCCCAGAGTTTCATGGGGTGCTACCATGTTATCCGACAATCTGTGGAGGCTCTCCAACCCACCTCCCACAAGCAAAATCAACCAGCCTTAACCACGCCGCCTCGATGGTCCAGTCCATGGCAAGACTTAGACTATAGTCATTTTTCCCAACACCATGTTACCAAACTCAATTTATCAATCAATTCATGCTTAAATATAAGGTAGACAATATTTCACAATTCACATGAGTATTCCAAAATAACATGGTGCAAATAATTCAATAATCAAGTTCAAGAGTCATGGACATTTCACAATTTCATTTTAGGTATACCACAATCACAAAACAATTTCAAATCTATTTGCAAATTCATTTCAGAACTCAATTTATAAATCATAACTGAAAACAGTTTACTCATGCATATGCACATAACCATCCACTCACCTCTTGAGAGGGTATCCACTCCCAAATTTCCAACTCAAACCCAATGTAATTCCTTTTTCAATTTCCAATTGGCCTTCCTAACCAATACCACAATTGAAATGTCAATTTGCCATCATTTTTAGGGTTTATAAATTTTTCTCAATTTTTACACAAACCCTAAATTTTGTCCCAAATCATTAATGTATGCTTTAGTTTCACTAATTGCACCTCATTTAGAGGTATATAAAATTTCTATTTTCTTTTTCCCCCAAATTTTACTCTACGTCAACCTAGGGTTTCGATTCTCTAGCAAAAATCTCCAACATTTCAATAATAAATCACAATATAGTACTAAAGAAGCTTAACCTAAGTTTAGGAGGAGAAATTACCTTAATTTTGGAATCGGATTGAGTTTTGGAGTTTGGGTTTCAAAAACCTTAATTTTTCCTTCGTAGAGAAAACTCTAACTCTTCCCATTTAATCCTCCATTCCTTGAGTTTAGTTGAAGTTTGGGAGTCCATTTAGTACATTTAAGTGGAAAGAAATTAATTTGCTGGAAAGAAAATTTAATTGAGGTGGGTGAAAGAAAATGAATGTAGAGAGGAGGAGAGAACTGAGTCTTCGAAGAAGGAAATGAAAAGTGTTTCATCCCTTTTTTATTAATTTTGGGGGTGAAATTACTGTTTTGCCTATAGGAATTTTGGATTTTTATTGTATTTGGAGGGTAATTTAGTCATTTCTCAATTCCACTGAAAATGTAAGTCGATTCCCCTTTTCTCAAGTCGATTCATATGTCTGTGTGTTGAAGAGATCAAATCGATTCATCATCTAGGGAAATCGACTCACAAATACTTAATGAATCGATTCACACCCCTAGGCAAATCGATTCATCCCATTCATGACTCAGAACCCATGTCTACAGCATAAGGAAATCGACTCCTTTTCACTGATGAATCGACTTCCGTTCTTTTATCTTCACCTCACAAATCGACTCATGACCCTTGTGAGTTGATTTACTCTATTCAAGTCATAGAACCAATCTCTGCTCACTTAGGAAATCGATTCCTCACCTTCCCATTCGATTTCCTTCATTTTTCCTGTTCCTCACAAATCGATTAACGCTCCTATATAAATTGATTTCCTCCCTCAAGGTCTCAGATCTTGCTCTGCACACAATGCAAATTGACTCACATTCAATTTGTGAGTCGATTTATCTGTTTTTTTTTAAGGATCAATTTCCTCTCTCTCTCCAACTCACCCATTCGGCTTCTCTTCCATGAATCGACTTGTGTTTCTGCTCCTTCACCCATTCAACTTGGCACTCACACACACAGACACAAAATTCAAATCTTAATTCCAACAATTCAATTTAATTCATGCCTTCACCTGAGTGTCTACAATGGGATTTGATCTCTTGCACAAAATTTCTTCCAAAAGTTAATATACCATCAAGCCACTTAACTCTTTTGTTAATTATATAACCTACAATATATTTACCCACTTACCAAATAATTTGGTATTATGCAAATGATCAAAATTGGAAAAATTTTCAACACTTGACAAATTAAAGTGGGATGAAAAAAATCAAAACATTAAATTTCTGGGTATTATGTCCAAATTTCGGATTCGATTATAAAATTTCAATTTCTCCCAATATTTACAAAGAAAAAATAATTAATTAAAATGCATATTTTTCTAACGCCGAATTTTTTGGTGTTACATAAAATTTGGGTAAAAATGGAATGAAAATGGTATCTAGATATAAATGGTATGCAAATGGTGGGATTAAGACATACATTCTTGAATTCGAGGAAATTAGGGTTTGTACTAAATTAAGAAAAATTTATAAACCCTAGAATTAAACATAATTTAACGCTAAATTCGTAATTATTGGTTTAGGATAACCAATGGGAACTTGAAAAGGGGTTGCATTGGATTAAATTGTGGAATTGGGAGTGAACATCTTGCCAAGAGGTGAGTGGATAGTTATGATGCATTTGAATGAGAAAATGATTTAAATGATGATTTGTGAAATGAATTTTGAAATGTATTTTGAAATGAATATACAATATTTTGTGATTGTGATATGCCCAAATTGAATTGTTGCCAAGTCCATCACCCTTATATTGAATTGATGAATTATTTACACTATATTATAATGAGTCATTGATATGTGAATTGTGAATTGCTCTTGTTTGTATATGAGTACAAATCTTGATTGATGATCTAAATTTTTATAACACATTGTATGGATAAGAAAAAAGACAACAGTCTAAGTCTTGCCATGAACTAGGGCCATCGGGACACCGTGGTTAAGGCTGGTTAAAATTTTGATTGGTGGTAGGTGGGTTAGAGAGCCTCAAACCATTCCCATGATAATGTGGTGGCACCCCCACAGAACTCTGGGCCAATGACAAGGTGAAGGGGATTTTATAAAAAAAAATTGTGAAAAACCCTTTGACGGAATCCTACCAACGGCCACTGGTAGGAAAATGGTTTTGGCAAACCCCAAAAATATTCAAAGAAAAATTCAATTGTTTTTTGAATTGGGATTTTGAGTCATGGAAGATTTGATCTGAATTTATTTTATAAATTAGCATGGTTTATTACTTTAGAATGTATATTTGACATGCATGTTTGGCACCACCACCCTCACCCCTTATTCATGTTCATCATGTTATTGCACTCCATTCACTGAGTATTTTTAATACTCACTCCTCTCTTCTAAATTTTTCAGGGGAAGCTTAGATTGGAGATGTCATTTAGTGCTAGAAAAAGACAATATTTTTGTTGAATTTCGGTAGGTAATAGTTGTGAGATTATTTTTGGGTTTTATGTTACGTGAATCATGGAAGGAATTATTTTTGAACATCTCATTATGTTTGGATTTAATTGATACTTACTTGATTTCTTCTTAGATAAGTATTGGTAAAATTCTTACTTTTAAAATGTAGAACTTTCTTTTGATGTATATATATATATATATATATATATATATTGGTTTTATTGAGACATTTGGTAAATCTTGTGAATTTTGAAATACAATTTGAGTTTGTAAATTTATGAAATGATTTGGATATCGGAAAACCTTGCAGTACCATGGGACACAGAATAGGGTTCACACGTGTTTCGCGGTAACGCGACGGTTGTTACGTACTCGATGAGAGAGTCGGGGCGTGACATTTCGCATTCATCATAGTCGACATATGGGATCAAACTCCTAAGCGAGTGGCTGCCACTATCTCTCAACTTTGTGCCTAACATGGGTTTTGCACCCATCCTAGCCAATATATATGATTGAACTCCTGAGTGGGTGGCTCCCACTATATCTTGGCTACGCACCTTACATGGGTTCCACACCCATCCTAACCAATATATAGGATAGAACACCCGAATGGATCACTCCTACTATCTCTCAGCTCTACACCTCACATGGGTTCCACACCTATCATAGCCAACATACGAGATCGAGCTTCTGAGTGGGTGGCTCCCACTATTTCTTGGCTACGCACCTTACATGGGTTCTGCACCCATCTTAACCTACATATAGGATTGAACTCCCAAATGGGTGGCTTTCACTACCTCTCGGCTACACACCTCACATGGATCCGTTCCCTTATGGACAATCTACGGGACCCAACTCCCAAAGTTCTAAATTCACTCCATTAGTTTAACATCTTCGTTGCCTGCTTGTAGGTACAGTGTGATTTCTAGGCACCACGTCACATGCAAGGTGTTCTTTTGGTACACTTTCAATTATGCACCCCCTATGGGAATTTCTCCAGTCATAAAGTCACTAAGAATTCTCACCACCACTATATAATCACAAAGGAACAGTCTTATCCTCTCCTTTTTATCATTATCTTTTACTAACTAGTCATCTATCTCCATAAGGCCCTTTCGGCTAAAGTAAAAGGACAAGTCTAGAAAACCTAATGTAACATTCATTTTCCTTAACCTCTGAACTTACAAAAATATTTAGGAGAGAAGCATACCTAAAGACGAAGGGCAATTACAGCTTCATTGCCATGTTCCATGGTTAAACAGTTTGGCACCAGCTCAAAGCGGTGTAAGTCTAGCTTGTCGGCAAAACTCCTCGCCTCAAAAATATCTATATAACTAAAATAATTACCACCATAGCTAATTTTCATGCTCGCGCTCTCCTTCAGATCCTTTGACTGATCAAAAGCCTTTGCAAAAATGGGGAGAAGGGGAGCCGTTTGACTGGGCATATCCCCCTCACCCTTTCGGACATACATGTGCTTCGAAAGGGCATTCGTTGATCCAGTTTCGGTTGCCAGCCCGGTCTCTCCCTCACCACTCTTGGAGCACTAAGGGAGGTATCTCCTCCTTTAGCATTGACATGTCTAACCCCAAGCCCCGATCTCTCGGCACCATCGATACCTAAAATTGGCGCTGGAGACTCCACTTTCTCTGTGGTCACTAACTCTTCACCACTAACGCTAGAGACCACTAACCTTCTTTTCTTTTTTTCAGGAACCAAAGTAGCAATAGGGCATGCATTATGGCCTCTTCTCCCGACACATTTTCCCTATCATTGATACTATTCTGACTTTGGATTCTCATAACCTTGTCGATAGTAATCACCTGGAGATTACTTCCATCAATAATACTTAGAGTTCTAAACAACCTGCTCGCTTCTTTCTTCGTCAGGAGAGGCCTTTCAATCCTCACCTTCTCATTAATCAGCAAGAAAGCCATCTTCAACACCTGATCATCAAGAGGGACGTCCACTTGAATTGACATGTCATTCTTTCGACAAAAATTCCTGACTAAATAAACAAAATCGGAATGCCGAGAGTGGGTTTAGGCCTTTAGCACTACTGTAGGCCTCCCAGAAGCTCTCAGCAAGGCTGACATAAGTTCTTTCTTCTCAAATTCTACAAAGAAGATCTTCTTCATCCAATGCTTGTCTATGCTCTCCTTATAGAAAAATCTCCAGCTAGAATCCGATCTTATCTAACACAAAACTAGCCCTGGTAGAACCGTTAACGGAACAACCCCAAAGACAACAAATAGAGGATAGAATTTCGAAATTGAAATCTAAACGACAAAAATTCAAGAGGTTTACTATTATGAAAATTAATCGCCAAACACTTGGGATTAACATAGTTAGAAAGATGTTTCAAACTCTCAAAATCTCAGCCAAAATGTCTAAATAGGGCACCTTTAAACCATACTTGATGTACTCCTTATACATTGGCAAAGAAATCTCGTGGGCCAAGTTTGCCCTTTCATCTTTTGAGGGCAGCCATAAATAAAAACCATCCCCCAGTCCCATTGCTCACACGGCGTCTTGTAACTCCTCATTCGTTATTACACTCTTGATTTCATTGATTCCGGACATGGGAATTATGTCAAAAGTGTTAAAAATCGTAAATTGCAGAAGCCTCTTTCTCTCAACAATGTAAACCACTAAAAGCACTACAATGCCTATAACCAACCACAAATGGAACAATAAAAGGCATGTTGGGGAAGATTGGCGAAAACCAAAGCAACATGTTTCACATTTAATGCTCACTATTGTACCCCTCCACTTATCCAAAAGCACTTCGCTTTCGCCCCCATTCGGCCTCCCAAATTCTTATCCTCTTGAATCTACTCCTAATGCCGTTTTAACAAAATGACATAAAAAATGGGGGGCCAACAATCCATTACCATAAAATCTCAACAGGCCCATAATCATAAAGCCTATAAGTTACTAAGTGACATCTCGGTAGTTGAACCCACTCTTGGGCAGTGCCTTCCTTTTGACCTAAGCCTCTCCGCTAGACCTTTTTGTTCTCACTATCATAGATTTTGAATTAAATTCATTACTTACCTCCTCAGTTGATGTATCCAAAGTTGTTGACTTTTCTTCACTTTTGATTTTCTTTTTTGCTTTCACTTTTGGTGTAGTACCTTGCACATCCTTTTCACTTCTAAGGATCATGGTACAAACATTTTCTCTTGGATTGATTTCAACTTGAGAGGGTAATTTTCCATGATTAATTTCATGTTTACTCATAGTTGTCGCCAATTGCGATACTTGGTGCCAAGATTTTAACACTAACTCTTGTTTCTTACTTGAATTTTTGCATCTCCTGCATAAAGCTTTTTACAAGATCTTATAGGGATTGTCCATGGTTTTGTGGGGGCGGGTCATGACTATAATGGTGGTTATCTATAACATTGTTGCAAAAATCTTTGTGGTTGATTCCTGTAGTGAAGATTGGGATAATCTCTCCATCTTTAAGTATTTGAATAGAGATCATATTCCCTTTGTGGCTAGCCTAGAAATTCTCCCACAACACTAACTTGTTCATAGGGATTATCTTAAAGAGTGAGATACACCTCGGTTGGATGACCCACCTTTGGATAAATTCCACAAGTCTTTACCTATTGCATTTGCCTTCCAACCAATTTCTCCACAAGAGATGTTAGTGCATCTAATCTTTGATTGATGGGAGAAATACTTATCTCATTGACCTTCCTTGAAACATCTTGTGTTATTCCAAATTGTTGTGCATTGGTTGTCATGCTAGATATTAAATTCCTTATTTTCTCAGGGTTTTAATTACCAATGCATCTCCACTAGCAACACAATCAATTTCTATCCATAGATGAGAGCCCTTTGCAAAAAATTAAATAAGCAATTATTCTGGAATTTGGTGTTGGGGATAACTTGCACACAATTGTTTGAATCTCTCTCAATACTAATATAAAATCCCCCCACCATATTACCTTATACCACATATCTCCTTCTTAATCATGGCTACATGAGATGTTAGGAAAAAGTTTTCTAAAAACAGTTTTTTCATATCATTCCAAGTTATGATAGAACTAGAGGTCAAATAGTAAAGGCAATTTTTTGCTCCATCAGTAAAAAAAAATAAATAAATAAATAAGGAAAACTCTTTATTTAAGTTGCTTTTCTATTACCTCTTGTGGCCTCATTGTCGAACACACAACATGGAACTCCTTTAAATGCTTGTAACGATCCTCTCCTATAAGATCATGAAAATTAGGTAATAAACGTATCAATCCAAATTTTAATTTAAAAGGAGTCTCAATATTAAGAAAATCAATGCAAAAAAGATTGTTAATTAATATCAAGTTACCTAACTTCCTTAAAATCCTTTGGGCAGCCATATCTTCATCTTTAATGTCCCTCTCTTCTCTATCTTTTTTAAATTCCAGCAAGTTCATTGTTAAGTTTAGTCTCTGAAACAAGGAGAAAATAAAACTTAAAAGAAATAAATCACTTAACACCGTTCCAAGCAACGACGCCAAAATTTGGAGTGTCATTAATATATTATAAATAAATTAACCTACTTCACTAAATACTATTATAGAGTGAGTTGGGTCATCTTTTTAGGAAATAGTGGATTCACTTCTTTTATGTAATAAAAATAAGGGGGGCTGATGGTTAACTAAACTAAAAATTAAAGGAAACAAAAAAGTGACTAATGGAAAATAAATAACAAAAAATTTAAAAGAATAAAATGTAAGAGAAAATAAGATTATTATCACACCTTGACCCTCAAGTGGGGCACATAACAACCACCACGTCACCCCAGAATACGAATAAGTCCAACCCATACACTAGGATAATGCAAGGACACTAGGATAATGCAAGGCTTTCATAAAAAATCCATCCATTTCCAAATCAACTCAACAAAAATCCAAATGACCATCTCGGTCCATCCCTGTCTCAAAAAGCATGCCTAAAGCCGACTCGGCCATTCTAAATCCAATAGATACATAAGGCCAACCCGACTAATAAAATATTTTCAATAAAATCTCCATAAGTTCAACAGAAAGTCCAGTAAAAGAGAACGTAAAATGTTTGAGAATACTTTAAAGTTAAAAATCCAAAAGGATTGACAAAATGAAATTCAAACACAATTTTGAAAAAAATATCCTCCATATAGGCCTAACTAGTCTTCTCAAAATCTCAACCACAACAAAAACTAATACCGATAGTAGGAAACTCCACAAAAACTAACTCAAGCTTGGCAAAATCCAACACTAAGATCAACTAGATCTCCAAACCTCAGCTTCCTCTGAAAAATGAAAAAAAGAAGGGTGAGTATAAAAATACTTGATGAGTAGAATTTAATGGCATGGTTGTGATAATAAATGAGGGGAGAATGTGGGAATGTCAAAATCATCATTCTCAAACAACTCGGCAATTATAAATAATTTCACATAATATTGATAATTAAAGAGAATACATCCACAAGTTTCATGTTTTCCAAAGATCATGAAGTCTTCCTAACGAAAGCTCTCCCACCCAAGGTTTGGTTGAACGCCACTGGAAGCTCACCAAAGGGTTTTTAATTCGTTCATTTCATAACTCTACTTTCCTTTTCGTTGGCCTTAACTTATACCTCACCGATGGTGCAACCGGATAGTAAAACATGGGCGTAGGAGACCACGTATACCATCCTTTATCAAATAACCCCAACCACATCACTCCGTCGGGTCACTCCGTAGAGGAAATGACTATAGTCATTTACATCACATGTATCATCATTTCTCAAATATACGAATCTCATTCAATCTGCCATAAATCCAACCAATACATTATCATATTACCGTATCCATGAATACAATTTCAAATAAAATATGGCACAAATTCATTTATAAATATAATGGATGCATACGCATTTCAAATTCTCAACTCAGGACATCCCAAAATCACAATACTTATACAAAATTATATAAAATCATTTAAAAACCATTTATAAAAGAAATTTGAAATGATTTTTCTCATTTATAGACATAATAGTCAGTCCAATCATCTCTTAAGAGGGTAATCACTCTCGAATTCCAAATCAAACAAAATCTAGCCTCTCCTTTGATTTCAAATGCCTTAACCTAAGATATTAGTCACAAATTAATCATTAAATCATATACCAACACAAGAACAAATTGGTTACTTTTCAATATGTCATAATCCTAGTTTTCTAATAATTTCCAACACAACATGTCATAAAAAGATAACTATATCTTGATCTATACTTCTCGGATTATGGAAATTCCAACTTTCTCTTAAGGATTAGATATAAAACTATAACTTTTATATTTATGTCCAAAGCCCATTCAAATCATAAAAAAGTATCTAAGTCCATAAATATTATAGTCCAGAATCCAGGACTCATATTTGCGTAATCACTGAAAAATCATCATAACTTTCATCATATATATCAGATTTAAGTGATTCATATTCAGAACTTAGCCTAATTCAGCCTAAAAGGTACCTCAAAATTAAAGTAAAGCATTTGGCCAAAACAAGGTAGAATAGAGTCTTTTTTTGCAGAATGCATCTCTTTGAAAAATCAACAAAAATCCAATTCTTATCCAAATGTTTCAAATCATATGTCATTTTTAAGGTATAGAAGTGTAGTTTAATGATAAGAAAACCTTACTTAATTGTCCTAAATGCAGAAGAAATTATGATTAAAAGATCACAGCAAACACAAACCATCCATGATGCAGAAAAATCAAGGATTTCAGCCCTAACACCATGCTTCTAATCTATGAAAAATTCTTCAAGACTATCAACAAGAAATAAAGGAAGAAAAGGCAAGAATCAAGCAAACAAATTTTGGGGCTAATTGAAGAGGGTGTGTAATTTGTTTGTGCATTTCAGGCTATGGACAAATTCACGATGACTAATTGTATTGAGTGAGACGAATGATTTCAAAGGCTTACCTTATTCTAATTCGTGGTTTAGAACCCTAGACCTTCCTCAACCTAAAAACCCTAAAAGGAGACAAAGAGATTAGTAAAATAATGGACATGAGTTTGAAATTGATGTTTAAAACTTAGGAAGACTGCAAAGCTTGGAAAAAATGCGAGATTTATCTATTGATTGAAGGATTCTTCTTCTTACCATTGGCAACCATGGCGGATGATGGTGATGTTCGAATTTTCTTGAAGACACTTAAATTTGAAGATTTATATGCATTTCTAGAAGTGTTAGAACCAATTTCATGGGAGATTGAGGGAGAGAGAGGGGGCAAGAGTGAGAGAGTTGTGAGAGTGAGTTTGGATGAGTGAGGTGAGAATGAGGGAGAGAAAGAAAGTGAGGTCGAGAGTGAGTGGTGGTGGAGAGAGGAGAGAGATTGAGGAGAGAGGGGGCAAGTTTTAAAGGGTGTTACTTGTGACCATGTTTGGATTGGCTTGAGCCTCTTTATTGGTCATGGCATAAATTCTTACCTAGGCCCTTGGTTGAGAGCGTTGAGTAGAGGTAGCTATGGTATTGCTTCTCGTTCCCGTTCTCAGAGTGGCACTAGTGGAAGGTGCTGAAGTGGTAGCCAAGCCACTTTTAGAGCCACTAGGGGGACCCCAAACTTGTCGTTTCCCTTACTCTTCCACATTCAACTCCAAACAAAAGTGTCAAAAGTGACCCTCCTTCCCATAATGGTAATATCTTCTAGGTCCCCTACACGAACTCAAGTGGTATCCCTTGTAATTTGGGTAAGGTTCTCCTTTACTTCCTCTCGAACTTACTCTTGATCCAACATTTTCACTAGGAGTATTTGGCTCAAAAGATGATTGGCCTTGGGGAGAGCTAACCAATCTTGAGATGGAATCGCCAGTATAGAAGCCCGTGTTTTTTCTCTTCTTGGAGCTTTAGCCAGGTGTGAACCCGCCAAACCTCTTGTTCTTCCCATGGTACTCTCTAACCTTGCCTCTCTCATGTACCATTTTCTTGGCCCTCAAGATCGATTTCAGGACATCTTAGAGTATATACCCCTTAGTTATCGATAATTTCTCCCTTATATTCAAATTCAATCCCAATTCAAACTTTGTACATAGGGACTCCTCATAGTTCACAAACTCCGAAACATAAGTAGCAAGCTCCCTAAGTTCTGTCACATATTCCGTACTACCCTTGAGCTAGTTTGAAAATTTCCTCTCTCTTTTGGTCCTTATAGAACCGTGTGTAGTATTTTTTTTTTTCAAAAGCTCTAAGAAATTCTCTCTAAATAAAAGTGAAAGTTCTACCCTTCACATTCTCCTACCAAGTTTGTGTACCCTTGTCTAACAACTTTACATCCACCTATAACTTCATCTCATCATCTCACCTCATATCAGTGATAGTCTCCTGAATTTGGTCAATCCATTCCTTGGCTACTGAGATATCACACGTGCCAGAGAAAGTCTCACATCTGAGTTGTCCCGTCTCTTTGAACAGCTTTGACAAGCAAATGGTGGGGCGATCGAGTGATCTAACAACCTGGGGAGGAGGTGCCACTGGAATACTTCGTGCAACAGCTGGCATTGGAGAAGCAATAGGCGAAGGAGCTGGGCGCGGAGTTTGAAATTGTGCTCCATAGGTGCTCCACCACTCCATCACTTGCTTGAGGGTGGCTATTGGAGGAGCGAGAATTCTGGTTGGAGGAGTTGGGTGTGTAAATACCAAAAGAGGTAGAGCATATGAGGATAACTCATCCTCATGCTCTTGAAGGGGAATCATGCTTACATTCCTCATTCTTCTATGTCGAGGCATGATAATCTCTAAAAGAAAAGCCGTCTTTAGTTTACTACATTAAGATGACACTAGACACCTATATCTAGAGATATGTCAATACCCTAGGACTCATAAGAGGTTTTCAAAACCATTTGAAGGTAATTTGAACATCCAAACTTTCGAAAATCTTTGAAAATCTTTTGAATTGTTTGGAAAAATCCTTTGAAATTCCTCGAAACTTTCAAAACATTTAAAATCGAATCTAAACAATGATACTAATAAAGTTGTCACGCCCCGACCCTCAAGTAGGGTACACAACAACCACCATGTTACCCCAGAATATGGGTAAGTCCAACTGGTGCACCGGGATAACGTAAGACTTTCATCAAAAATCCATCCATTTCCAAATCAACTCAATAAATGTAACACCGAAAATTCGGTGTTAGAAATGTTCTGTGAAATATAGTGAAAAATTTTAAATTTTGCATTGATTTTTGATTTTGGGGTATAAATTTTAAATTTTTGGTATAATTAAAATGCCGAGTCGTAAATTCGTAGTGGATTCTATTTTAGGTAAATTTAAAATTTCATTATAGTAAGAATATAAAAAGAAATATATATATTTGGAAAAAAAAAAAAAAGAGTGGGGAGACGCAGCGTTTCAGCCTGAAACGCCGCGTTCCCCTTTTTCCCAAATCGATTAGGGCTGAAAGCCCTAATCGCTCACTCCCTCACCCCCTGCTCCCTCTCCCTCTCGCGTAGTCGCCGCACTCCTCCGCCTCTCTCCCTCACCGCAAACCACCACTAGCCACCACCACCGTCGTCTCTCTCCCTCTACTCACCTCTCTATTTCCAGCCTTTGCATTCTTCTCCTCCCTCTTTCGAACAGAGTCTTCGCTCTCTCTCTCGCGACTCCCTTCCCATGATCGATCGCTCCACCGCGCGCAACCCAACTTCGACCATCGCGAGCCCCTGTTTCACTCTATCTCAGTTTCTCTTCCAGTCTCTCTCTCTCTTCGAACGTATCTCTCTCTTTCTCAGTTTCACACCATCTCTCTCTACCACAGCCTCTCTCGCGGTTTCTCTATCACAGTCGCTCGCGGTCTCCTGCGAGCAACTTCTGCCACCTGCGGAAGCCCCAACTGAAAACCCTAGCTACGATTATGGTCTGCTCTGCATAGGTGAGGTTCAGTCCCTAACCCTAATTTTAGGGTTTCAAACTTTCTTAGAAATTAGCTTTAAATTACTGAAATTTACTTTAAAATGGGAGCTTTGTAGGTTTGAGAACGGACTGAGAAGACATCTGAGCGAGGATTGCGAACTGCAAGAAAACCCTAGGTGAGGGATTTTTAATCCCTTCAATATTCAGACTATTCTGTTGGATTTAGCTTGAGAATAAGTGTAGATATATTCTGAAAATATGCTATATCCGTAGAAAATGCTTTATTCTTGAGAGTTTGTATGAAATTATTGAGGTTAGGTCTAGAAATTGATGTAAATTGGACTGCAAAGCATGATTGAATGTCTTAGAGAGTATTAGAGTTTTGTTTGAATGGTCTGTGTAGTTTTCCTTGAGATTTGAATTGAAATTGGCATGAATTAAATTTAGATTATGTAAATTCGGGAGGAAATTGCTAAAATTGAGGAATATTAAAAATTTAAAGTCGTCGGTGATGGAAATGATCCTAGATTGATGAAACGAAAGTTTAGAAATGTGATTGTGCAAATTAAGGCTATTTTAAATAAAAGGGAAATTTGAAAACCCTTTAATAGAGCCTTAATTGATGATTATTTGTGTTGATTGGTTTAGGTTGACATTTGGAGACTCGAAATGAGTCATTTTGGATTAATTGTAGAAATAGGGAGTGGGTACCCTCCCTAGAGGTGAGTGAGATTTACGATATCGTATTATTAATATCAAACCATGTTTTACCGTTTTCAAAAATGACATGATTTATCCATGTGAAAAATGATATTGCTAAAGGTTTTGATAAATGTTTTGTGATAAATGGAGTGTCTAAAAATGAGTTGATAATATGCATCCATGTGAATTGTTAAAAATGATATCGTGCCATGTTTTGAAATTTTGAAACATGATTTCTGTTATATCTATGCATCTTGGCACGTTCGATTGATAATGATTTGGTACTTGGATTGAGAGTCCATGGGAATTGACGGATATGATATAGTCCCTAGGGGACAACCGTAGCTACGAAGGGCGTTTGTTGAGGCACTCATTGTGTCCGGATACGCTTCTGCAGGAGGTATCCCCAAACGTCATGTTTTTATAGATCACGGACTAGCCCAGTTGAACCGAAAGGGGCGGGCGTCAGAATAGGCGGTCTAGCACTGGGGGAGGCCCGTGGCCCAGATTACGGACTAGCCCAGTTGAACCGAAAGGGGAGGGCCGTCAGAATAGGTGGTCTAGCACTGGGGGAGGCCCGTGGCCCAGATTATGGACTAGCCCAGTTGAACCGAAAGGGGAGGGCCGTCAGAATAGGCGGTCTAGCACTGGGGGAGGCCCGTGGCCAACGTCGGGGTAAAGAGCTAAATTTGAACTTCACATGCATTTGAAAAACCCCTGATGCGCCTGTCATTGGTCGTGGTTGACCCTTGCTGGGAACGATTTTATGGCCAGCTCTATTGATTTCTAAAAGTGATCTGGATGTATATGAATGGTTTGATATGTATGCTTGAAATATAATACGTTGTTTGAAAAATTTAATGTAAATTTGAGAAATGTATTTATTATACTGATTTTGACACTCCATGTTCACCACATATTAATTTCATGATATCAACCCCCCCCACTCACTGAGTATTTCCCAATACTCACCCCTCTTTAACATCTTTCAGAGGAAGTTTAGGCTTGCGACAGAGATTGGAGCTTGGGGAGGGCCTACCAGCTGGCTTTGTAGGTATACATCGTGATGTATAGTCATTTTGGTATGAATTGAAATCCGAAGAAAGGAAGACTTGTACAATTCTTTTGGTATGGATTTAATTAATACTTGTTTCCTATATAGGAACAAGTATCGATGGAATCCTTACGTGGTTTGTTGTTTATTTTCTCTTCTCCCATTTTTGGTAAAAACTCATTGTTTGAGTGGGACATTTGGTTTGTAATATTGAGAATGATTATTTTCTTTTGATTTCACGAAGTCTTGGACAATTCATATCGTTTGGATCTTACTGACATTAGCTTGATTGCTTCAGGCCAGTGTTAAAAAAATCCTACGACTATGTTTTGGGACTTCTTGTTGTTAAGTGCTTTCCTTATACTGTGAACTTTGAAATGGCTTAGATGACCATATTGTGTGCCGTGCATGCACAGGTTCCCTCTTCCCGATTGTGTGTTGATGTGTAAATGCGCATGTACAGGTTCCCTCTCCCCGATGTGTGCTCGTGTGTACAGGGATGGACCGGATGAGTCCTTGCATGTGTATTGTTATGTGATGTTTTCTGTTTTTGATGATTGGTGTAGAAAGAATTGTTGTGTTGTTTTTTTTATAGCCTTGCGGAGTCCCGGTATATGGGGAGGTTCTGCTCGTGTGCCGAGACTACGCGGCGGCTGTCGCGTGGTCGATCCGAGGATCGGGGCGTGACAATAAAATTCTAAATGCCCATCTTGGTCTGTTCCTGTCTCAAAAGGCATGCATAAGGTTGACCCGATCATTCTAAATCTAATACATGCATAAGGCTAACTCAACCAATAAAATATTTTCAATAAAATCTCTACAAGTTCAATAGAAAGTCCAACAAAAGAAAACATAAAATGTTTGAGAACACTTTAAAGTTAAAAATCCAAAAAGATCGACAAAATGAAGTTCAAATATAATTTCAAAAAAATATCCTCGTTATGGGTCCAGCTAGTCTCCTCAAAATCTCAACCACAGCAAAAACTAGTATCGATAGTAAGAAACTCCACAAAAACTAACTCGAACTCGCAAAATACAACATGAGGATCAACTAAATCTCCAAACCTAAACTTCCTCTGAAAAATAAAAGAAAGAAGGGTGAGTATAAAACTACTCAGTGAGTGGAGTATAATGGCATGGTTGTGATAATAAATGAGGGTGAATGTGGGAATGTCAAAATCATCATTCTCAAATAACTCATCAATTATAAATAATTTCAAATAATACTGATAATTAAAGAGAATGTATCTACAAGTTTCATATTTTCCAAAAATCAAAGGTTCTCCCTAACAAAAGCTCTCCCACCCAAGATTTGGCCGAACTTTGGTGGAAGCCTGTGAAGAGATTTTTAATTTGTTTATTTCATAACTCTAGTTTCCCCTTCCTTGACGTTGACTCATACCTCACTGGCGATGTGATCGGATAGTACAACGAGGGCACAGAAGGCCGCGTCTGCCTTCCTATAACAAATAACCCCAACTACGTCATCCCCTCGAGTCGTTACATGGAGGGAATGACTATAGTCATTTACATCACATACATCATCATTTCACAAATATCTCAATCTCATTCAATGTGCCATAAATCCAACAAATAGATTATCAAATCATATCACCATATCCATGAATTCAATTTTAAATAAAAATATGGCACAAGTTTATTCATAAATACAATGGATGTATACGTATTACAAATTCTTATTTCAGGACATCCCATAATCACAATATTTATACAAAATCATTTAAAAACCATTTATAAAAGAAATTTGAAATGATTTTTCTCATGTATAGACACAACGGTTTATCCATTCACCTCTTGGGAGGGTAATCACTCTCAAATTTCAAATCAAACAAAATCTAACCCTTCTTTTGATTCTAAATGCCTTAACTTAAGATATTTGTCACAAATTAATCATTGAATCATATACCAACACTAGAGCAAATTGGTTACTTTTTAATATATCACATCTTAGTTTTTCAATAAATTTTCAGCACAATATATCATAGAAAGATGAACGTGTCTTGATCTATATATTTCGGATTGTGGAAATTCCAATTTTTACTTAAAGATTAGGCATAAAACTATAACTTTTATATTTATGTCCCAAGCCCATTCAAATCATATAAAATTATTTAAGTCCATGAATATTATAGTCTAGAATTAATGACTCAAATTTGCACAGTCACCGAAAAATCATCATAACTTTTTCTAGACATATCAGATTTAAGTGATTCTAATCTCAAATTAAGATAAGACATAGATCTACAAGGCAGAATATAGTGTTTTTCTACAAAATGTATCTCTTTGAAAAGTCATTAAAAATCCAATTCTCATCCAAAGATTTTGAATCATATGTCATTTTTAAGGTATGAAAGTCTAGTTTCATGAGAAAAAAAACTTCACTTAATTTGCCTATACGCAGAAGAAGTTATGACTAAAAGATCAAGCAAACACAAACCATCCATGATACAGAAAAGTCATGAATTTCAGCACAAACACCATGTTTCTAATCTATGAAAATTTCTTCAAGATTTTGAACAAGAAACAGAAGAAGAAAAGGTAGGAATCAAGCAAACAAATTTCGGGGCTAGTTGAAGAGGGTGTGTAATTTGTTTGTGCATTTCAAGCTACGGACAAATTCATAATGACTGATTGTATTGAGTGAGATCAATAATATCAAAGGCTTACCTGATTCTAATTCGAGACTTGGAACCCTAGACCTTCCTTAACTTACAAACCCTAAAAGGAGAGAGGGAGAGATTAGTAAAACAAGAGACATGAGTTTGAAATTAATGTTTAAAGTTTAGGAAGATTGAAAAGCTTGAAAAAAAATGCGAGATTTATCCATTGATTGAAGGGTTCTTCTTCTTACCATCAGAACCATGGCGGATGATGGTGATGTTCGATTTTTCTTGAAGATACTCAAATTTGAAGATTTGTATGCATTTCTGGAAATGTTAGAACCGAATTCATGGGAGATTGAGAGAGAGAGAGGGGGCAAGAGGGAGAGAGCTATAAGAGTGAGTTTGGATGAGTGAGGCAAAAATGAGAGAGAGAAATAAAGTGAGGTCGAGAGTGAGTGGTGGTGGAGAGAGGAGAGAGATTGTGTGGTGTTTGTTGACTTTTCTTTTCATTTTTCATTCCCTCTTTTTTTTTTTTTTTTGTCTTACAATTATAGTCAAAAGAATTATATCTATCTTAATTCGAGTTGATTGATCATCGATCAACCTAATAAACTTAACAAATCATAAATAAATTGATTATAGTCACTCAACAATCGTGAAACAACCAATCTCTTATTATTTCGTCGAGAATTAAGATAAATTCATTAATTATTTTCCTAATCTAAAAAGAACTGTAGAGAAGCTTGTGTGATTTAGTATTTCGACAGTATAAAAACTAGAAAAACTCAATTCTAATTGAAAAATGCATAAGCGATTTCAGATTTATCATTTTAATCGATTTTAAATTATTTTAAGATTATTAAATATTGACCATCTATTCAATAAACTCTAAAATACAATAACCACTAGAGTATTGGAACATATGAAGTATTGATGGAATGTGTTCAATTAGATCTCAAAATTATTAAGGATCAAGATTTCAATAAACTTTCAACTAGAAAAGAAAAAATAGAAACAAAACATGAAAGAAAAATAAAACAAGAAAATAAATAAAAATATGTAGAAAATAATATAAACGTATTTCTTCTCTTGATGGAGTTTAATGCCTCTTCTTATAGGAGTGGATCTCTAATTTTAAAAAATAGTTTTCTTAAATCTTAATAACTATTAAAAATAATATTCTTATTAAAAGAAAATAACCTAATTGGTATGAAAAAGAGAAATTTCCTAAAAGATAAAATATTTTGAAAGTTGGACTTTCTAAAATATTATCTCAAAATATTAGGAATAGATTAACAATTCCAATTTTAGTCTTATTAAAAGAAAATAATCTAATTAGTTTGAAAAAGAAAAATTTCCTAAAAATAAAATATTTTGAAAGTTGGACTTTTTAAAATATTATCCCTAAATATTAGGAATAGATTAACAATTCCAATTTTCATGTGTCCGTGTACAGCGTACAAAGAAAAGAATGCTGCTGATTTGGTCTCTTCAAATTAATACATTTTTCTTCGGTTTTCTTTACAACTTTTTTCCATTGTTTCTAAAATATCAAATATCATAAAATATAGCTATAAAATATAACTATTAGTATAATATTTATTTACAAATCAAACAAAATCAATTATAATTATTACATTAATTTATGACCTATCAATCGGCGTAGTTGCTGTAGAGATAGGGATCAATCATCTCCTGATCGGCCAGACAAGGAAGGGGAAGAACCCATTTGTGATTTCACAGATCAAATCTTATGAATCTGATACTATGTCCAAACAAAAGCAAAATAACTACGGAGAATTGAAAATTTTTATTAAACTTAGATTGTATTACATACTCGATAAAGGGGTTTGTATAGAGAGGATTTTATTCAATGAGTATTCTAAAACATTCCATTTTTGTTGACGTAAGACCTTATTGAACAAACATTTGACTCCACAGCGTGGTTCATATATCTCAAGTTCTTTTCGGAGTAGGAGGCCCTTCAAGGCGAAGGTAGACATACATGACTCCCGAGAATTTGCTCTGGCCTCTATTTTGGAGCAAGTAAATTGTATTGTTTCCCTTTAGGAATAGAGTGCTTGGCACCTCAAAGCTAAACAGCCAATACAATCCATGAATCCCATGTCTAGCAATTGCATTATCTTTCCCTATGAATTTTGTTGTGTGATGGGGAAGCTTGGCAAGAGGATCATTAACCCTAATCTTTGAAACCCAAAAAAAAAAAAAAAAATTGTATCAATGTTAGTAAATTTTATTTGAGGGGAAACACAGAGAGAGAGAGAGAGAGAGAGAGAGAGAGAGAGAGAGAGAGAGAGAGAGAGAGAGAGAGAGAGAGAGAGAGACTAATGATAAAATAGGATGGAGTTGTACTTGGACTTCGGCACTTCGGCCCTGCTTGCAGATGCTAAGGCCATCAGGAGAGTATAAGCTCCAGGTAACAGATCTGGGATTTCAAATTTTATTTGCCAAGTGGTTGCTCGATATGTGCCATTCCCGACGTTCCTGCAATCCCAATATATGAATGTTTTAAGATAAATTAAGATCATATATTATTGTATAAAGTATACTAAGAAAATAGCAAAGTACTATCAAACCATGGGAAAAATTAAAATTAAAAATCAAAAACAAAAAAAAAAAAACGCAGAAATACCAAATTTTAATCGAAGAAAAACGGTCATAATGGCTTTCACAATTTCTCTCTTTGTTTACCTGTTAACATGAGCAAAGAACCAGTCTTTTCTGTAATCACTTGCTCCAACTGTGTAAATGAGATCTTCCTTTGGATACAGAACTGTGTATCTATCCCACCCATATTGTCTGAACCAGTCACCCCATTTTTTTTTAAATCATCTTCTCTGTTGCACATATAAGCAGGGATCGACCCAAAAAAAATGGAGCTTTACCTATCTTTTGTAAGGTAAAGACGGTTGATGAAACAAGGATCTGGGTCTGGAACGTAAAATTCTGCAGCACTGCGGTCGGGAATGCCTATCTCCCGTAGTGTTGGACCATTTCTTGGTGGAGTGAATACTATCGATCCCAAATCGATGTCGCATCCTGCATTCCAACCAGAAAATTTTAGTAAATTCGGTCTGAGGATGCAAATAAGTCCAGCTGTTCGCCTAATTGGACATACAAAGCTAAGATCTAAATGAGTCAAAACTCTATTTTCAAATTTAATTTGTGTAGGTTTATGTTTGAATCAAATTCATTGAATTTAGAATATTTTTGGGACCAAGTGAATTCTATAAAAAAAATTTGTGAAATTCTAGCTTTTGTTGTTTGAATTCATAAACCATGAAGATTTGTAAATTCAACCAAAAAAAAAAAAATCTAAATAAAATCTACAAAAGAGTCTAGCATAATATTTCAATAAAACCAACGTTGGTTGGCTCAACTAAAAGAGAGTTGAATTTCCTTAATCATGGCCGTGAGTTCGACTTCCCATAGGTACCGAAAAAATCACGTTAGGAGATCTCCCCTGAAAAAAGCTCAACAGTAGATTGATTCGAATTAGTTGGAGTCAAAACTCCAGAGCCCCAAGTTGCGGGCACCCCGTGCACATAGGGGCTGGTGCACACCCCCAAGGCATGGGCGCCCGTGCACCTGAGGGCTAGCCCCAGCCCCCAGTGCGAACGTCCGCCCATGCGACGGTTTACTATATATATATTTTTGTATTATATATATTATAATATTAGTATTATAATACTAATATATATATATAATACTAATATATAATACTAATATATATATATATAGTAATATATATGTTGTATTATTATTATATTACTACAAATTACTATAATTTTTTTAATTACTTATTAAATTATAATATATCTTTTATATTGTTATTAAATTATGACTATATAGCACATCACTATATATTATTATATACTACTATATTATATATATATATATTACTATATATTACAATAATTACTATATATTACTATATATTATTGTATTGTACATCATTAAATTATATTATAATATGCATTAGTATTATATTATATTCTATTATATATCAATATTATATATTATTCTATTTTATACTATTATATAATTACATTAGTATTGTTATTATATATATTGATATATCAGTATATATATTATAGTAGTATTATATTATTACAAATTAAAATGGAATTAAATTAGTCGTATATATTTTTATAATTATTTATTAAATTATAGCTATATAGTACTCTATATATATATATTACTTTGATCATTATATATTATTATATGTTACAATATATTACAATATACTATTATATATTATATATATGATATTTTATATTACAAATATATTAATTACAATATATTTTTTTAATTACTTGTTGAATTATAATATATTTTTATAATTATTTATTAAATTATAACTATATAGTACTATACATATGTATATATTTCTATAAATCACTATATATTATTATATATTACTATATATTACTATATACTACTATATTTTATATTTATATGATATTTTCTATTACTAATATATTATTATAATTACTATATATTATATATTGTTATATTATATATCCTTATATTATATACTATATTAGGTATTAGTATTATATTATATAGTACTATATATTAATATTATATATTACTTATATTACTGTTATTCATACTATTATATTATTATATTAATATTATTACTGTATATTATTATATATAATTTTTTAATTACTTAATCAATTATAGTTGATTTTTTTAATAATTAATTAAATTATAACTATATATATTAATACATTTCACTGTACATCACTATATATTATTATGTATTACTATATATTACTATATACTAGTATCTATTAATATATATTACTATATAACGCTAATATATTAAAATAATTACTGTATATTATTACATATCACTATATATCATTATAAATTACTGTATACCACTATATATTAATATATATTACTATAAATTATTAATATAACTTGTTGTATTATATATTAATATATTATATTATAACAAATATTATTATGCATTAATGTTATATTATATACTATTATAATTAATATTATATACAATATAATATTTTATTTTATATTATTGTAATATATATTATCATATTATATTATAACGCATTAGTATTATATTATACACTACTATATATTAATATTATATATTATATATTATATTAGTATATATATTGTATTAGTATTATATTATTACAAATTACAACATAATTTTTTTAATTATTTATTAAATTATAATATATTTTTTAATTATTTGAAAAAAAGGAAATAAAAAAAAAATTTTTGAAATGTCGGACCCCAGCACCCACGCAAGGGGGGCTTGGTGCCTGCCACCAATGCGAGCGCCTGCGCACGGGGTCCAGGCACCCACCCCAACGCGGGTGTCCGCGCACGGGGGCTCTAGCACCCGCCCCCAACGCGGGCACCCACCCATGCACTATATATATTTTTTTATTATATATATTATAATATTATATATATAATTAATATATAATTCTAAAATATATTATTATATTATATATTGTTGTATTATATGTTAGTATAATATTTAAAATAGGCATGATTATTAATATTATGTAGTTTATATGAAAAGAAAAAATCTAACTCCAAAATTAATTATCATTATTATTTTATTTTGTACAAATTCTAAAAAATAACTAACAATAATAATTTAAATTAATAATTTTTTGACATAAAAATTGGAGTCAAAAATATATTTTACTTCTTTAATTTTAATTTATTTGCTACTAATTTTTGGGCACCAAGAATGGCGGGTGAAATAAAAATAAGCGGGAGACAAAATTTTTAAAAATAGCGGGTTTGGAAATTATTTATGAAAATAAGGCGGTCAACATCACTTAAAACTATCAAATCTTTCTCATTCCCTCGAAAGCTCTCCCTTCCTCCCTAAACTCTCAAAATCCATAAAAACAAATTATCACATAATCAAATATAGTTTCAACAAAAACTCTCACCCAACCAAAATCTATACTATATTTTTAATATCCAGATCTATCAAAACTCTCACTCTATAAATAGATCCGATCTCATAAGAAAATTAGATTTTGATTATAAAATTTTAATTTGAAAATAATCTAATAATAACTTTTAAATTAAGTGGCTGCTATGACTATATTTTATATTTTAAGTTACTTAATCTAGTTAAAATTGTAAAAATTGCAAGAAATTACATGACAACAATTTGTAAAAATTATATAAAATGTTGTACAATCTAAAGGGAAGACATGTGACCGACTAAAAGTATGAAAAATATGAGGCATGGGGTAAAGCTAAAATAGGTAAAGATTGTAATGAAAAAAATGCGGGTAAAGAGGTATGAAAAAAATATGGGTAATGAAGAAAGTGAGGATTAAAAGTGTAAAAACAATTGTGGAAGAAAAAGACGGGTTTTGAAATTTTCTCTGAAAATCTAATTTTAAATATATTATATTAATTTTAAAATTTTTCTTTCCCTCAAAACTCTCAAAATCAATAGAAATTTTAACTCAACCAATAAATTTTCAAAACTCATTTTTAACTCAATTTTCACTACACTTTAAATACCATCTACTGTGCAAATGGGTATTTTAAATATTTTAAATATTTTTTGTAACTATTTTTAACAAAATGTGTAGTCCTTTTGAATATTACATAAAATTATAAATATTAATCTTGAAAATGGAGATGGAGGAGATGTATTAATACACTTGAATGAAGCTGATTACGTTGATAGAGTAGGATGAGATGTGTATACAAATGAAATGTAATGTAATGTAATGATGAGATTGATAGAGTAGGATGAGATACATATATGTATGACATTTCATTTATGTGATCACTAATTTATTTTCTCTATTTTTATTTTACTTCATAATAATATAATATAATGCAGAAGTGATAATAATTCATGACATGATATGATAACAAGTGGTAATAAGTGATAACAAGAGGTAATAATGAATGATATAAAGTGATATTATTTTATTGATATGGTTATAATACATGTATGATAACAAGTGGTAATACGATAAATGATATGTAGTGATGATGGTAACAAGTGATAATAATATGATAACAAATAATAATAGAGCGATATGTCTATAATGGATAGTAACAAGTGATAAAATATGACAATAAGTGATAAATTATGATAATAAGTGATAATAACAAATTACATTATCCAATAGTTTAGATAATCATGATTTTATATAAATAATTATGAATATTATATAATATAATGTTAATTAATATTAATTATCAATGAAAATAAAAAAATAAAGAATTAATATTAATTATCGCATATGGAACTGGTGTCCGCTTCCATTCGCGGGTGCCCACATCCATCCGCGGGCTCCAACGTACGCAGGAGCCTAGTGGCCACCCCCATGCGTGAGCGCCCATGCAAGTGGGGGGGTTGGCGCCCGTCCCCTGCACTCGTGGCCGCCATGTAGGGAGCTGGCGCTACACACTTGTGCGGCGCCCGTGAATGGGGCATCGACCTATATGTACATTACTATATATTACAATCTATTATTATATTATATTATATTATATTATATATTATTGTATTATATATTATTATATAACTATTAGCATATATATTAGCATACAGTACAATATATTTTTTAATTACAATTAGTATATACATTAGTATTAAAACTACTACATGTTATTATATATTAATACTATATATTATTATTATATATTATTATATATTACTATCCATTACTATTATTACTATATACGATTGGACAGACAATATAATGTATTACTTTATATTACTATATTACTATATATTACGCTATATATATATTAATATTATATTTATTTTGTTATATTGTACACAGAAGAATAAGAAAACAAAAAAAAATAAAAGCACAAAAAATTAAAAAAAAAAACAAACAAAGAAAAAAAATAACTAAATACAGGAGGGACGTTTCCACCGCCGGTGGAACCACCCTCCTATCTTGAACTTTTTTTTTATTTTATTTTTTTATTCTTTTTCTTTATTTTGTTTTTTTTAATTCTTTTTTATTTTTCTTTCTTTATTTTTTATTTTTATTCTTTTTTTATTATTTTATTTTTTGCTCCTTCTTTTCTTTTTTTTATTCTTTTGTTTTTCATTTTTGTTGTTTTTTATTTGTTTTTTTTTTCTCCCGCACAAATAAGGAACTAAGAATAACGCGGGCAATGAAAAAAGAGGTGAGAAAAAAGTATGCGGGCAATGAAAAAAACAGCGGGAAGAAAGTGTAAAGTGGGCTGCTTTTCAAAATTGTTTTGTTAAAATAATACATTATAAAGCATTCGCATGGAAAATTTCACCATTAAAACTTCAACTTCTCCTTCCCTCGAAAGCTCTCCTCCCCTGACTCATTTAAACCTCTAACTCACTTTGTAAAATTTTATCAAAAGTTAATCAAATTTTTTTTGATAAAAAATCACTTTGGAGTTTTTGTTGAGTGTTTGAAAGATTCGGATAAGTATTGTAGTTGATCATGAAGAATCAAAACCATTTTAAGAACAAGTTCAGTCTGCAATCGTCCCAAGATGTTATCCAGGTTCAAAAACAAGCATATCATTTTAATTTGGGAAAGAAATTTTTTAATTATTTGTATTTAAATTTTTATTTTGAGCAGTTCTCAAGAAATGCAGAGGCCATGTGCTGTCAAGATATTTTGGGAATTAGAAACAAGAAAGTGCATAATTTTACTAATTTCACTTTTCTCTGATTTCTTTGGTTTTTAAGATAATCTTACTAATTTTACTTTTATCTTTGAATAATAATAAAAAATATTTGTATTGTACCAGATGCTGGGAGTGCAGAACCCAACCATCATCATCACCACTTCACTACACTCCATAGATAATATTTTCATTTATAACCATTCATTCTTTACAATGTCAGTTTGTAATTATATTTATTTTACTACTATGCAATGATATTAATTTTGATTTTTTTGAATAGATTGAAATAAAATATCATATGATCACTATATATTTAATTTTGGAATTATCTGATTTCGATACTGAGATCGTGTCTTCAATTGATGATAATAATTTTTATGATCAAAGTTAATATTTTTGGTTTGAGATAGTAACTTTTTTGCGCTTGCAATAATATTATGGTAACAAACAATAAAATTGTGTTAATCGATAATATAAAGTAGTAATTTATATTAATACAAGTGGTAATCCAACAGTGAAAGATAATAACTTGTTTCAACATTTGTAATAACCGATGATAAAAGATAATAATATTTCGTAACACTTATAATAATCGATGATACAAGATAGTAATTTAATCTAACACATGTGAACCAGTAGTAAATTATACTACGATGATGCTAATAGTAATATTATGTAAGTTACATGAGATAATACATGATAATATATAGTAACCGAAGATATGTAATATGTAACATATGAAGACTGGTGCTTGTCCCCAATATGCGAGCGCCTGCGCAAAGGGGGGTCGGTGCCTGCTCCCATGTGCAAGCCCCCACGCAAGCGAGGGCTTGGCGCCTGCCCCCATACGCGGGCACCCGCCCCCATACAAGCGGGAGCCCGCCACATAGATCACTAATACCCGTATCTTAGTAACCCATAATAAAATAATAACATCTCATATTACATAGTAACCGATGATAAAATCAGCATTTCCTAATTCAATGGTAATCATGTCGTAATTCAATGGTAACCATATCGTAACACATGGTAATCGATGATAAAATTAATAACATTTTCTAACTCAATGGTAATCGATGATAAATCAGAAACATTTTCTAACTAAATAGTAACCGATAATGAAAATAATAACATCTCGTAACATATGGTAACTGATAATAAAATTAATAACATTTCTTAACTCAATGGTAACCGATGATAAAAGTAATAAATCTCGTAACATATGGTAATCGATAATAAAATCAGTAATTTTTCTTAACTCAATAGTAATCGATGATAAAAGTAGTAACATCTCGTAACACATGATAACCGATGATAAAATTAGTAACATTTCTCAATTGAATGGTAATCGATGATGAAAGTAGTAACATCTCATAACACATAATAACCGATCATAAAATCAGGGACTTTTCCTCACATAATAGTAACAGACAATAAAAGTAGTAATATCTTGTAATATATGGTAACCGATAATAATAATCATAATATTTCATAATATCCTATTAACTGACGATAAAACCACTAATTTTACCAACACTTTTTTACCATCACAATACATATATGATATGCTGCAACGGTTACATAAACCATCAGGATACACCTATCCCGACTGATGGTCCATCCGTTGGAGAAAGTGTTACTGGCGGTTTTAGTGTATTTTATTGACGTATTTTGACCATCTGAATATTACGTTTATTTTGTAGTGTTAAGTTGTTAGCTATTAATTTGGAGTTACTTTCAAATAATATTTAATTCCTTATTTTTCTGATTCTAGTTATTTGTAAGCCTATTAATAAGCACTTTTGTTAGCATCATAAATTCTCCTCTTAAACCGACAAGGTCAGAATTGGTAGCAATCGTCAGAAGAATGGCTTCTAGGTAGTCAAGAGGTCGACCTGTCACCCTATCTTGCGCTTCTGGCATGATGTAACGGAACCACCGAAAGCCATGAGCAGTACACAAGAAGTTTGCACGAAAGGACACGAGCAAAAGGTGCAAACAAAAGGCCACGAGCAAAAGATACCAATTTGGTAGTCCCTTGAGTATCCAGCAAAGTGCTCAAGCAAAGGTAAGCATTGCATGAGCAAACTCACATGGTACCCAAACAACCATTCACCAAAGGACGCGACCGTTCACCCAAGAGTCACGACCTTTTCGGGCAGCACCATGTAATAAGCAAGGAAAGGACTCTAAGGAAGGTAACAAGACTATTGTGCACAAGAGGAAGCAAGCAAGAAGACTTCCACACAAAAGGGTGCCATGCGAAGAGGCACCAATGCATGAGCAGCCAGCACATGTCCTAGCACCATGTCACGAGCAGCCCGTACATGTATATGTGCAGGAGACAAGGAATGCCAAGGCACAAAGTGTCACCAAGTAGGCCACCTGAAGAGACACAATTACACGAAGGGATATGAGCAATGATGGACCAGCAAGAGCCTCGACACAATGGAAACCATGCAGCACACAATCCAGCCTTAGTTCACACCAAACAAGCCATCACGACATAGACTTTAGCCACGAAAAAAATTCGTCGCTATTTACCCAAGAATTTAATGACAAAAATAGAATTCGTTACAAATTAGTCACAAATCCATTTTCGTTGCTATTTTAGCGACGAAAATAATTATCCATCGCTAATTTAGCAACGAAATTCATAATCCGTCGCTAAAATAGCCACGAATTTCCCATTCGTGACAAAATTTAGCCACGAATATATTTGTGGCTAAATTCGTCGCTAATTTGAAATTCTGTTAAATATAATTTTATATTTTTATTAAATATAAATTTATATTTTATATGTTTATTAAATTAGGGTATTGATTTTTATTAAATATATTTTTGTATTTTTTAAAATATAATTTTGTATTTTTGTTAAAGATAATTTTTTAATTTTATTAAATATAATTTTGTATTTTTATTAAATATAATTTTATATTTTATATTTTTATTAAATTAGTAAATTGTATTTTTAATGGTAAAAGTTAGAAAGAAAGTAATGAAGTTAAAAAAAAAAAAAAAAAAAAAAAAAAGTATATCAGATAAGTTAATATGACATAGTAGTTGAGAACGCTCCAAATATCCTCTTAGTCTTAGGTTCGAATATGGATAAATGTACATTTTCTACAAAAATATAAAACAGCAAGAAGTTGGTTCATACACGAACGGGGGCCAACTAGTGGGCCAGCGGCTTTTAAAATTAAAAATAAAAAATAAAAAATTTAGTTACGGATTTAGCCACGAATTAATAAATTCTTGGCTAAATTTAGTCACGAATTTTTGAATCCGTGGCTAAAGTTAGCTATGAATTAGAATCCGTGACTAAATTTTGAATTCGTGGCTAAATTTAGCCACTAATTTAGCCACGGATACGAATGCGTGACTAAATTTAGTCACGAATTTCTGAATCCGTGGCTAAATTTTTGCAACGCGCTATTAGCCACGGATATGAGTTCATGGCTAAATCCGTTGTTAAACAATTTAGTCACGAATTTTTCTGATATTTTCATAGCTAAATCCGTCGCTAATTCGGTATTTTTTTGTAGTGTAAGGAATCAAGTGACAAGGGTCCAGCACCTCAGGAGGCACGAACTCATATTCGTGGCTAAAGTTAGCCATGAATTAGAATTCGTGACTAAATTTTGAATTCGTGGCTAAATTTAGCCGCAGATTCAGAAATTCGTGGCTTTGCCACTAATTTAGTCACGGATACGAATGCGTGGCTAAATTTAGCCACGAATTTCTGAATCCGTGGCTAAATTTTTGCGACGCGCTATTAACCACGGATATGAGTTCGTGGCTAAATCCGTTGCTAAACAATTTAGTCACGAATTTTTCTGATATTTTCATAACTAAATCCGTCGTTAATTCGGTATTTTTTTGTAGTGCATGACAAGGGTCCAGCACCTAAGGAGGCACGACCAAAAGCAATATGGCTCGAGAAATCAAGGCTATGGCTTGCTGGAAATGGTCCTTGCACGAGCCAGCATGCAGCTAGGCCCGAACCAGCATGCACCAGCCTAGGCAACCCGCACCAGCACATCGCAGCAGTGTGTAGTCCGCATCCAAGCAGTGTGCAGCAACGATAGGCCATCAGTCCACTCCAGAAATAACTGCTTTTCTGAAATAATTCCATGTATTTTCTAAGTGTTCTAAGTATGTAATAAAGGCAAGAAACTGCCTGGTAGTTATTAGGTTAATTATTCTGATTTAAGAACCCTTTAGCATGAAAGGTCTTCTGTAGTGAGATGTTTAACTTCCCTAGCCTTCATCAATAAATAGGCAGGGCATTTCTTATTTGTAACAAACAATTTTTATCAAAAATACAAATCATTTTCGTCCCTTTATGTCTCCATGAGAGAATGTGAGAATTAGAGCATAGGATCCCAAAATTTGGCTGCTGTCTTTGCGCCCTAATCATCCTTTGTTCGACGCAACTCAAGTGATCCTTAGGTGTAGAGTTGTAAGGCCATACGAGTGATCCTTGTGGTGCAGTGTGGCAAGACTTCCAATCATTGAAGAGCAGTCCTTTGTCCAAGAGATTCCTGTGGTGCAGGACAAGAACTCTCCCAAAGATTGTAAGTCATATCCCTTTAATTTTCTAAGTCTATCCTTTCCAAAAAAAACACCAAAAACATTCTGTTATCTTTTCTTTACCATCATTCCCTTAGTTTCTTAGTATTCTTTTCATTCTCTTCTACTTCCATTAACGAGCCATCCCTTGTGCATAGGACATAGATGCCATGCAGCAAGGTTACTCCACCTTCATAGGTTCTCTAGCCTCCCTTGGTCAAAAAATCATAGAATCCATTGGACATCTTTGGGTCCCTTCCACATGATCCTCTGCATTTTGTCCGATACAGCCATATAATGAAACCTAAACAATTTCACAAACACATTTTTTAGTCAAGGCCCGACTTTGGCCCTTTTCAATTTTTAGAGAGGAAAAAAAAATAAATAAATAAAACGGAGTAAATCATCATCACTCACTTCTTCATCGCAAGCTTGAATACAATCCTTATTTGACCAACATACAATGCTGGCCATTTTTCTTCTCTCTCGAATATTGCATAAGCATAGAATCCCGAACTACCAGACAACATAATGTACCTGCACAGTAGGAAAATAATTACGCATACATGCATGCATTCTCTCCCTCTCTCTCTCTCAATTACAACAATTAAGAAATATTTAAGAACCTTTTGTCAATCTTAACTGGAACTGATTTGGCGCAATAGTCTTCAGAATTTGGATCCCACGTAGTAGAGAAAGAAAGCTCCACTTGGGTCTCTTTTTGCAGTACAACCGAAAAATTAAGTGCCTTTGTCCTACATAAAAAAAAAAAAAGAAAAGAAAATTATCAGTAATTCCGCTTTTACTGATAAGCGCTTGGGCAAGAGAAATTAACATGAAAAAGCTATTTTGCGCTATGTTTTGAAATTTGGATCGGAGAATAAATCGGTCGTATCAAGAAATTAATGAATCACTGAATCAAATCGATCAAATCGGATAAAAAAGCAGATGATATCATAATAACGTAACAAATAAATTTAAATTATAATATATTTATAATTTAAAAATTTATATATCTAATCATATATATTTATCGTATTATTTTTAAAATACAAAATATTAATAAAATATAATTCATTTATTTAAATATCACACATCATTTAATATAAAATATTATTTAAACAAATATAAATGTAATTCAAATTAGGTTAAATTTCAATTAAAAAATAAAGTAGGATTAAAAAAGAAAAAAAAAACAAAAGAAGGGAAGGCGACAACACAAGGTGGCTTCGTGGTCTGTGCTTGCCAAATGTTATCATCGCTCCTGGGTTCGCGTCCCATCTTCAACGTTTTTGCACAAAATAATGGAAAAAGTTGAAAATCGGGTCAGTCGGTTCCTAGTTCAACCCAGATCTTAACTGGTTTTGTCTCAAACTAGTTTTATTTGGTATTCCAGACAGGCAGTCGGTGCGGTTTTCGATCCGACCGGTTGATCCGGTCCAAATTTCTGAGAGCAGGCTGATTGCCAATAATAAGAAAGAAAAATAGTAATGTTTTGTTCATTCGATGGGAAGAGTGCTCGATTCTCTTAGATTACTATTTTTTAATTTTTAAAAATTTTAATTTATTGGGTTACTAACCCAAAAGATTTTTTTGGCCAGAAAACATTAAAATAAAATAAAATAAAGTTTCTAATGATCATATCTCTCTCCTAATTTAGAGATCTCAGATTTAAATCTCTGTATAAACAAAAATAAAATAAAATACCAAACAGTTGAATTGGCTCAATGATATAAATTGTTTTATAACAAAAAGATTTTTTGAGTTTTTCTTATTAAATTGAAAATATTTCATATTAAAATATGACCCAATCATTCCTAAAGGGACAGTTTAATAATCACAATCATTTTTCTCCGATTTTATGATCCAAAATTCAAATCTCTATAAAAAACAAAAAAAGACACAACAATTTCCTCTTATCCTTGTGAATGTTCATATTCCATCAACTAAGGAGTTTTATTGAAAATATAACCGGACCATATCAACCCCTTCCTCTTACCTTCCAAGTATGTTCATATGTCAACTCAGGAATTTTTCCTAGGAACCTCTTAGAATTGCCCAAATCGATAAAGTTCATAAATGTTCTTAAAAAATAATACTGTATATTTTTGAAAAATAATACTATTTTCCGACACATTGAATTTGAAGTCAAGAGTAGCATTATTGAGAGAGTAAAATATAGAATGGACAATCTTTATTTATTAAGAGTAAAGTATGGAATCATGGAGTCTCAAAATGCTAATTTTCATGATGAAGGAAAATATAGAATCGACAATTTAAAAAAAAAAATTAAAACAAATATAATATCTCCATATTTAAAATAAATATTTAAGTAACATAATTCATAATCTATGCTCGTTAACCTTACACATAATTGACCGAAAATCCCTTGTCATAATTCATAATTTGGGGTGTGCAGTATTTGGTGATAACCGAATATCTGACCGAATCGAATTAAATTTGAATTTAATTTTTGGATTTGAATCGATTTTTTGTTAGAACCGAATTTCAAATTTGGTTTTCGGTTCAAGTTTCGAATTAAGATTTTTAATACGAATTCGAACCGAAAATCGAATTAGGGTTTTTAATTATGTCATTTTTTATTTATTTTGATTATTTATTATTTATTTTCTTTTCTTTTTATGCAAACTTTGATCGGTAATTTCTCTTTTTTAAACAATCAATAAAATAGTAGTTAAAAAATTTATTATTTTATCAATTTAAATTTTATTAAATTTGATTTATGTGAAAATTTAGATCTCAAAAATCAAAATCGATTTATTTGATATATTCGATTCAATTCAAATTAAAACCGAAAATCAAATTTTAAATTTAAATAAATTTGATTTAATTATTGATTTAAAATTAAAAATTATTAAACTGAATTAATCGAATTAATCGAATCAATTTAATCAAAAATTCGATAAACACTCCTATTCATAATCATGCTCGTGAACTTCGCAATGTGGACGGAAGGGGGGAAGAGGGAGTAACAAAATCCAAGAATTGGAATGGTGGGTCCACCTTGGACAAAAGTTATCCTCAAAATCCAAGAAAACATTGCATGGGAATATCGTGACCGAAGCAACTTCCACAAAGTTACAACCCATTTATCAATGGACGGATCTCGAACTACTGTAGTGAAAACAATAAATAATTTTTTAAAAAATAAAATAAGAATTCAGGTATAAAGTAAATATCTCATATATAAAGCTCCAAAATCGATCGAACCATCCGACATATCCCTCGATCAGATTTTACGATCAAGATGGTGATCACGATATTAATCGAACCACCACCACAGTGTCACGACGTCGTAACTCTCAGTTCGATGATCCGAATAAAATGAAAAATTTTCTCTCAAACTATTCTCACTCATGGCTATTCCAAAGATCTCACACAAAGAGAGTGTTAGTCTCAATTAGAATCCTTCTCTAATTAGGAGAGAGATCATAGGGGAGAATATTGGAAGTTATGGGTAAGTGGGAGTTACCTCACTAATCCCATCTAATTGTCCAAAATGCCCCTCGTGGGCATACTAAACTAATATCTCCCACTTGCACGCGATGGTATTTAACGTCCGTCACAAGATCACAACTCATGTGGTCTTTCTCATCACCCTATTGGAGTTTCATACAGGATTGGACGTCATGCCATCGGCGAGTACACCTGCAAGCAAAGACCTCTCGATGTACCTATTAGGATGATCGAAAAGTCATCGTTAGTATCAAAACAACTCACTGCATCCCAGATGCAAGAATAATTACATCTATCGAGTTATTTTCCTAATCGAAAGTAATCCCCAATAAACGTTCGACTTTGTATCCACTATTATGCTTACATCCAAACATGGATAGGTATAATAGGCATGCCGGTAAATACAACACAATGATGTAATGTCAATTGATTTTCCTTTTCCCAAACTCGAATCTATTAGCCTCAATTCAACTGCTTTTCTAGACCTGTCCCTCAGATCTCAATTTATCTTCCGGATTATCGGGAAACATACTAAAGTAGCAACACTGAACCAAGATTTCTAAAAACAGTCGAAAGTGATAAAGGTACAAGAGATCCCACCCAATGGATCTCGGGTCTCATACAGTGGGAACGTGGATCTAAATTATGTCAATGTCTCAAATAATACTCCCACTATCCCTGGTCGACATATCACACGCGGTATGAAACGCATGCCACAGTGTTATTCCCCCATCTCTTAAAGGGAATATGTCAGATTTTTCTAATACTGTGCAGGTATGAAACTCAGTCTACACATAAAACTTTACACAGAGATCTCAGGGAGAGTGCCTGAGAGACAATATCATTAGTCGCATGTGATATCTGTGATCTCAAACCTAGCTACTTATAGGTAACATAGATGTGTATACGTCCATACCGGTCATATCGCATATGACCTCATTCTGAACACGAATCAGGGCGACTTCTGTTCTAGTAGGGCCAATCTCAGTGCCTCTTACAACTAGAAACCATCTCATCTTCACTCACTCAGAACTGGAGGTGATAACTCGTGTGAGAAAGTCGACCACGCCTACCTGACATATCATTTATCACAATAAATCATAAAATATATGATAATTAAAATAATGCAATAAATAAACTCGTGACTCAATCATGCATACATGTCATATATATACAACATAATAAGCATCAGTAAAAGGTGAGAAATGTTAATAAACATGCAAACCCTATGATTCCTATATCTCATACACGAAACTCTCACAATGAATTTGTAGAAGGGATCAATCAACACGCTATATAGTAGTGTACTTAATTTATCATTTCACCCTTCTCGATAATATCTCTCATAACGTGATATTAGGTATCAATATGTTTGGTCTTACTATGATACTTAAGGTCTCAGGTGTGGTCAATGATAACCTGATTTTCTCAATAAATCATCTACTAGCTTCCCACTGTCTGACACAATCCTTAAGTGATCTGAAAATTTTCAAAACAAACACTCTCCTGAACTGCTGCTGAGCGTACCACAAGCTTAATCTCTATCGTAGATAGAGATATATAGGTTTGCTTCTTGTTACTCCAAGACAACAAAACTTGATATCGATTTGCATACATTTAGATCATCAACCCAGTTGATATCTGAATACCCAACAAAATGCAAATCACCTCCCCCGTAACACAAGGAGAGGTTCGCAGTTCTCTCGAGATATCTCAAAATCCTTTCACTACTTTCCAGTGATCCCCTCTAGGATTCGATCGATACCTAATTACCATACTGACTACTAAGCGTCTGATCGTGTACGCAACACTGCGTACATTAGAGTACTCAATGCACTGGTATAAGGGACTCTACTCATTTCCCTTGTCCTTTCCTGAGTCTTAAGGCATATGTCAAGAATTAGGGATTAACCTTTCAGCAATAAAAGTATCTTTAACATTGCAATCGTTCTTCTCGAAGCGCTTAGGAACTCCATTGATGTTGGACTCCTGTGAAAGAGTCAACTCCTATATCAAGCAATCCCTCTAGATCTTAATTTCGAGGAAGAATTAAGCCTCACCCATGTCCTTCATATCAAGACTCGACAATGTCTACGTCATCGTAGTCATCAGATACTCTCTGTTATTCCTAGTCAACAGAGTATCATTCAAACACAAGGACATGATCATAAAAAGTCAAGAGAAAGTATAAAGTATACGCGATGATCCTCCTCGATCATCACGAAACCATGAGGTATCACCTCTTCGTGAAATCTCAAGCGCCACTGCCTGGATTAATGACTAAAGTCTTATATTGACTTTCGAAGTCAACAGACCTTATCATCCTGATCTATAGGAATAAAGCCAGATGGCTGTTCCTTGTAGATCTCCTCATCCAAAACTCATACTCAGGATGACAGTCTCAACGTCCATTTGGTCTCACTCCAGATCCATATCATGTCCACGACAATCGCTAAAAGTAAACGAATCAAGGTAATCTCGCCCTCAATCTGAGTAACCTCTAGTTATCAAACAGGCCTTATACCTCTCCACCGATTCGTCGACCTTTCTCTTGATCTTGAGAATCTACTTGTTCTCAACGGCCTTACTACCCTTAGGTAAATCAACTAGATCTCAGATCTTATTGATTTTCATCAACTCCTTCTGTCATCCATGGCCTTCATCAATGGTCTCTCACAGAACCCTTAAGAGCCTCTGGACCGTTTAAGCTTTCTCGCAATCTTCAAGAGTCACACTGAGAGCCTCTCCCTCAATCAGGAAGCGATGATTAGGTACCCGTCCTCGACTACTCTTATGAGGAGTTGAAACCTTTTCACCTCTAGATGTATCGCTCCCACTAGAACCCAGATCCGTAATGGATACTTAGGTCCCGCCACTGAGATCAGCTAAACTACTACGCTCATCCATTTCATAGAAGATAAAGTCCCAATCGATTTCACCTCTCATAGGGAAATCATTTTCAAGTAACTCGGTATCATGAGACTCAATCTTAATAAGAGTGTCGTCCATATGTTCACGTAGAATACATTCCCCTCGGAGTGTTCTGAGTATCTCATAGAGATACATCTATTTTCTCACAGGCCTAACTCACCGTGTAGATGTGAGAAATAGTGAACATATACGGCACATCCCTATAATCTCAAATGACTAAGGTCAGGCTGCCTCCTTGTCCAAATCTCATTTGGAGTACTGATTGTGGACTTCAATAGAATACAATTGAGGACATAATCTACAGCCAATAACGTATCTCCCAATGGGAAAGTAGCAAATTGGCTTACGCCATCATCAACCTCACCGTCTCAAACGAAGTCCTATTTCTCCTCACAGCTACTCTACTCTACTGAATAATAAGGAATAGTTAGTTGTCTCATAATACCCTTCTTGAAATAGAGCTCATCAGACAAATACTCGCGCCCTCGTTCGGTTCTGAGAGTCTCTACTCTCAAGTCTAACTGATTTTCAACCTTGCTAATAATCTCCTGAGATACCTCAATGCCTCAGACTTGCGCGAGATCAGATAGACATAACCGAAACGCGGATAATTGTTTATGAACGAAATAGAGTACCCAACCGTATTTCGGGTTCTCAAGTTCATAAAGGCCATAGATGTCAGAGTGAACCGACTACAATGAAGTCCCAGCTCTCATTGTAATGTCGAATGGTTTTCTTGTAACTTTGCTATCTAGGCAAGACTGGTTAGCGGGTTTTACAAACCACTCACTGCTAACCGGTTCATCCTCTCTCACACTAAGAGGATATCAAGAAATACCATTAAAAGGAATCACTTCCAGTGCATATAGCCCCTCACGGACCAAAGCAGAACCAATCAATGAACTATCGTAATAAATGAAAACTATAAAATTTTCAAATTAACAGAGCATATCTTAGGTTGAGATTAAGTTCCATCAAATGTCCAGAGCGTAAATGACGTATAGAGTTTAGCAACTTTGAAACTCCAACTTGCAAGTGCAATTCTCTTTGATGGCAATAAAACACTCCGTTCCCCACGTAAATCCTCCTACTTGAGGATTCACTCGGCGAAACTTTATATGCGCACTCCTGTCTCGAGCTTCGTGGTCGGTAGCTTATGAGTTTACAATCCACGAAGGAGAGAAATCAGCGAGCATCTTAAACCATGTAAAGAAGAAAGAGTTAATTTCTGCTCATCACACTTATGAGCGAAATGACCAAGTCTATAACGAATGTAGCATTATACCTTGGTCCCATCCAACTCCTTCTTTTTGTGCTTTAATATTTTGTTACCGGTTTTCTCAAATAGTTTCTTCTTACCTGACCTCGAGTCTATTACACATGCTTATGCCTTTTGTATTTGGTGTCATGGAAGTTCTTGGTCGACTCCATTGCATAAGAATAACCCGAGTATTGCCTACTCACCGCCAAATGCTCCTATTCGAGCTCACTGTGTCTATTCATATTAGTGAAAGTACGAATACTTTCGTCGTATGTGAAATAGAATTTCTTGATTTCTCATGCATCAGGTAAAGAACTGGATTGCACCCAGCACTAGAAAACATATCCAAAATAGGCTCGTTCACATTTCCAACTCGACGATCATACTCGACATTTTCGTCAAATGTTGTATCATCATATGATCAACCCTTTCTTTATTTATAAGTCAGTATTCGTCTCAGGATTTGTAAGACTAGCACAATGCTCTTTGTAGGGCGAGCCAAACCGATAAATCCATAGGATATAGGTCATAGACTGGGATCACATGATCGCATATCATACTCATGAGGAATTCCCTAACTCGGCCATCATTCCTCTTCCATGCACGTAATGTCCCCTAATCCCATCTTTCTGAGGTGTGATACCCTCCCTGGAGCTCACCATCTCATGCCTCAGAATTTCAGTTAGATCTTGCTTCTCGAGAACAAACTGAATCTACTAGTTAAAAATCTCGTAATTATCATCATTCAGTTTTATCCTCCATGCAAAGATCAAATACAATAATTTTTTTAAGCAGTTTTTGAGACTTTAGTGACTTATCGATGCTTATTCTCACATTTTGTGCACCCTACGAATCAATAAGACCCAAATGATTCGAATATAGACCCCAAGACGAGCGTATGAATCAACAGACACCATACACCACAATCCGGGACTACATCTCACCATTTGAACTAGGATTCGGTATACAAAAACCAATAAAAAGTCACTTTTATGGATGTGGAACCCTAAAAAATTGGAAACATTCCAATTCCGGATGACCTGACGCAACGCTGGTGATCCCACGCACCTCCACGAGCTGGCGGCGTGTGCCTACATGCCTGCACGCATCAGGGAGAGCTTGGGTTGCGTGCCAGACGCGTAGCGCGTCCGGCATGCACCCGCACGAGCCCTGTGCGCTTCGGCGCACGTGCCTGACGCCCAGGGGCACGGGTCACGTGCCCACACGCACGCGAGCTGCGTGCATGGGTTGGTCCGGATCCGGACGCGGGTCAGATACCGGATCCAGTTCGCAGTTCGGTAACCCAGGTCGGTGACGCGGGTCGGTGACATGTGTCCGGGTCGAAACCGACCTGGACAACCCAGACCAGTTCATTAACCTTACGCGCACGTGAACCTATCGCGCCCTATGCCCTTGCTTCACGCTCCACCCGCGCGTGTGCAGTGCACATGCCTGCGGGTTGGAGCCTTTCTTCTATGGCTGAATTCTCTGCAACGGGTTTTTTCGACCCGGTTGCTGGAAAACTCCATTTTCGCTCCCGATTTCGTCGGATTTTTTTATGAAATCTCTAATTCTATTTATTCCAAGCATCTTTGACTCAATTTTTGAGATAATCATGCCCTAATCTCGGCGTATTTTGAGTCCAAATTTCGGCCCTTCGTGACCAATTTTGAAACCCCATTTTTCGGTAATAATAATATGAAATATATATCTCAAAACTTAGAGCATGAAGAAAAGAACACAGATCTACTATTTTCATGCATTGATTTGCCATAAAACTCAACAAATCTGGGGTTGAAAGATTCGATCACTATTCACGACTGAAAAACTTCAATCGGAATTTTCTTCGCCTAAACGTGCTCAGAAAATTACGAAAAAAATTATTTTCATAATCTACGTGACATGGGTAACATAGTGGTATAATCGGATTCATGAATTTCATCCGCGATTCGTACCCCAAATTTTATACCCTATATTTTTATACCCAAAAATAAATTCTAAAAATTATTTTTGATAATCTAACAATTGCTCTGATACCAATGTTGGAATTAATAGATTCATATGCGCAGCGGAAGCAATAAATAATTTTCAAAAAAATAAAATAGGACTTTATGTATAGGGTAAATACCTCATATGTAGAGCTCCAAAATCGATTGAACCGTCTAACATATTCCTCGATCGGATCTCGCGGTCAGGATGATGATCACGATATTAATCAACCACCACCACAGTGTCACGACGCCGTAACCCTCAGTCCGGTGATCTGAATGATACGAAAAATTTTCTCTCAAACGATTCTCACTCATGGCTATTCCAAAGATCTCACGCGAAGGAAAGTGTTAGTCTCCATTAGAATCCTTCTCTAATTAGGAGAGGGATCATACGAGAGAATATTGAGAGTTATGGGAAAGTGGGAGTTACTCCACTAACCTCATGCTAATTGTCCAAAATGCCTCTTGTGGGCATCCTAAACTAATAACTACAATACAAATTTTTTTAATTAAAATTAAAATTTTAATCTTAAAAATAATAATAAAAAAATTATATTAAGATAGCTTCTCCTATAAAACGTTTGATAATAACTCGAGTCAAATTAATCAAAATATGATTTCGAATATAGAATGATTAAGTATATAAAAAAATATTAATACCGATTTATGTGTTTTTAAGCTTTCCATTTTTTGAAGGGAAAATCTCAATTAAATTTTATTTTATTTTATATATAATATTTTATCATAATTATGAAAGGGTTTAGCACAGGTCCAGCGTCAACAACATCTCAACCCTAAGCCTACCCTAAATTCATAAAAGACATTAACAACAAGCTATACTAAATCCATGAACGGGGCCGACAAAGCATAAAGAACATGCTAGATCATGAAAGGGGAAAAAAAAAAGAGAAAGAAAAAGGAGCCTACCGAGTACAAAAGAGAAAGAAGAGAGATAAATGGTACTATTTTTTATCCTTTAAGATCTCAAATTCAATTTTTCTTATGTAAAAAAAAAAAGAGAGAAAGAAGAGACTCCACGATTCCATACTCTATAATTAATGTTATTTTTTTATAAGAAAATATAATCAAACGAAATCGAATTGGAGAAGAAGAAATAGAAATGAGAGACTCCATTATTTGAGTTGTTCCTGAGGAACCAACTAATGCTAATTTTCGTTACGAAGGAAAATACTGAATCGACAATCTTTATTAAGAGAGTAAAAGCAAATGTTGGTACCCACTATCATGTTCTCGATTATTGTTGAGTACATTTTCCACCCCCTTGTACTCTATATCCGTGATATAGCCCTCTGGCTTTGCCAAAGTCACCTTCACGATCTCATTGTCCATTACCACTGGCAATAACTTCTCAATTTCTTCCAATCATTAGTATATAAATATTTGATAAATACCTAATAAATATTATATTAATAATTTTAATGCAACCACTAAAAATGATAATGTAACATTAAAAATTTTGGTATTAAAAAATTTTTATTTAATTCCATTTTCATTATAAAATACCAGAACAATCAATTGTAATTAACCTTGGATTTTGGATGTAATACCAAAAAATTTGATATTTAAATTTTTCAATTTATTTTCTATATAATTATCAAGTGTAGGATTTTTCAATTTGTTTTGCTTTATAATTCACAAGGTGTTAAGTAGCTTGGTGGTAAATGTCTTTTCGGAGAAATGGTAGTTCTTAGGTTTAAAACTCATGGGATGCATTATGTGGGATTTTTGTAGAATTATGGGAAGTTGGGTTGGCTTGTGAGATGCTTGGGTTGGCTTGTGTGTGTGGAAGTTACGAGTAGTGGGTTGGCTTTGAGTTGGCTTGTAGGTAAGTATTGCGAAGGGGGAAGATGCCTCAAGTCTTGTTGGGTTGGCTTGCATAGGTGTAAATGAGAGGATAGGTCATGTTATGAAGGGAGTGAGATGCCTTGGGAATGAAGGAGAGGTCACAGGTCACCTTGTAGAAGGATGGAGACTCCTTGTGAAAGACTTGGAACGACTTGTGAGTGCTTCTTGGTGTCTTGGGTTGTCTCATGTCATGGTTGAGTTGCCTCATGCTTGAGAAAGGGAGGAACAAGGTGCCTCATGCTGGTGTTGGGCCGCCTTGTGCCTTTGGGGAGACAACTCAGTGAGAGTGCAGGTTGTAAATTCTAGGGGATGAAAGCCTTGGATCGCCTTGTACCATCGATTGGGTCGACCAGGGGCTTAGTGAAGGATAAGATGCCTTGTGTAAGTGATGGGTCACCTTGTGCTACATGAGAGGATGACCCAAGTGTGTGGGGAAAGGGTTTTGAGCCTTGTAATGGTTGGGCCAACCAGCACAAGTGTTTGTGTCGACCCAGGAGGCCAATAGAGTGAGGCACTGAGGTGGTGATATATTGGGTCGTCCTGCTCTTTAGCTTAGGTCGACCCAAAACTTAGATATTGTAAAAGTTGGGTTGTCATGCTCACTATTGGGTTGGCCTATCAATACAAAAGTTGAACTATTGGGTTGCCTTGTTCACTAATGGGTCGTTCTGTGTATGTGAAATTTGTGTTATGGGATACCTTGGCCAAATTTTGAGTCGCCCTACCTATATAAATTCAACACTTGCAAGTCACCATGTCCAAAGGGTGGGTCACCTTGTCCATTCGAATTTCAACAAACTGAGATGTAAAATGACAAAAAAGGATGACCTTGATTTAATTCATCTCCCATTTAACTAAGCTTGATTCAAGCCTTGATTTAACTCCTCTTTCCCCTCTTCTTTGCATAGAACTCTCTCGACTCTCGCTCCACCCTCTCAGTATTCTTCTCTCCTCACACTCTCTCTATATCCCTCACACAAAATCACTCACATTATCACAAAACCCACTCAATTAAACTCCTAAATCCTCAATTAAACTTATCGAAGGGAAGATTTAAAGAAAAATCTAGGATTTGCTCAACATGAAGGAGAAATTAGGATTTTTAAAACCCAATCTTCAAACTTCAATCTAACCCCAAAATTGAAATAATTTCTTACTCTTAAACTTAGGTTTAATTTCTTTATTGATGGATTGGGATTTATTGTTGTGATTTGAGGAATTTAAATTGAAATTGTAGAGTTAAGGCTTGTAATTGATAGAAATTGGAGAAAATTGGGAATGAGAACTTCATGTAGATGTAAAAGACATGTAAATGGTGGAATTAGAATACATGTTCTTGGATTGGAGAAAATTAGGGTTTGATATATGTTGAAAAAAATTGAATAACCCTCCATAAGTGTATGAATGATTATTTGGTATTTATTATTTTAGGGGTAAGGTATTTGGATTCAAGTAGAATTGAACATCATTGTGGATTAAATTGTGAGTATTCACCATTCCAAAAGGTGAGTGATTTCATACTTATATTTAAATAAAAAAAAAATCGCTTTTATCAAGAATACTTTTATTAAATTTTCAAAATGATTTTCGAATTTTTGGATTTATATACTTTAGTGTGTGTGAAATATCTTAAAAATAAAGTTTGAAATTTTTATGTGTCTTAATGTTTTGAAAGATTATATGTCATGTTGATTTATTGATGTTGAACACGCTGTGATGCTGGTTGATGATGAACAACTATTGAATTGAACACACTGTGATGTTAGTTATTGATGAATGGTTATTGAATTAATAACATATGGAAAGGGAATGGTGCCATGCATTGGTTTGGAGTAAGAGCCTAAACCCCTAAAAATGACTAGTCATTTTCCACCACAGTGCGACTCGATGGCGTGACATGGTAGGGTTAATGTTAATAGACATGGTATGTAGCCGAGCGTGACAGTACATCCATGATCGAATAACATGCCGTCTAAAGGGTATGGAATAGTTGGTTGCACCACCAATGAAACTATAACTAATGCCAAGGATAGGGGCACTTTTAAACAAAAATTTCTAAAACCTCTTGACGGTCTCAGCCTAAATTGTGAAAGACTTTTGTTGGGAAAAATGATTTTGGGTTGCCCAGTGTTTGAAAATGTGAAATAACTAGATGCATATGAGATTAAATTATGTTGATTGTGAATTTGATAATTTTGAAAACAATGGTTTAGTTGTATTTACTGAATGAATTTAAGAACGCTTTGATGGTTTGAACAACGATGCATTTGATATATCTACCACACAAATTTTTATTTTTTTTATAACTTGTATATCACTCGCTGGATATATTTTATACTCACCTCTCCCCTTCCATCATACAAAGAAAGTATAGTTGAGATTTGTGGATACTTAAAGTGATTTGAAGAAATTTGTATTGTTAGATGTCATCGGGTAATGAGCCATCTTTTGGTTTAAGATACTTAGTGGATCCAAACGGGAGATAATTTTTGTTATCATTTTTGAAGATAAATTTTATACTATGTTTAATTATTCTATGAACTAAATATGGTTTTATAAATTAAAAATGAGGACCTCCCTTTTTATTTTTCTTGAATTTTCATTGGGAATTGTCTTGGTGGAAATTTGATATGGATCCTTTAAGTAGGGATTCGTTTTAAAATATGTGGATTGTTTGGATTTGAATGGCCGAGTTGGCGAAATTGCATGCTTGCTTGAATAGGCACGGATCGGGTTGATCCTTAATTGTGAGATAAATGCATTCTAGTTTATTTTTTTATGATTAAATTATTTTGGAAAATGAATCGATATTGATGAATGCCTTGGGTACTTTGATGTACGGGTTTGGTTTACCTATACTTCAAGGTATCACGGCGGTTGTCACATACTCGACTTGAGGGTTGGGATGTGACAAATTTTATTGGTATTAGAGTCTAGGTTTTTTATTTAAAAATATGTTAAAATGTTTGAAAAGTTTTCCAAGTATTTTAAAACTTAAAGGTCCTTAATTATTTCCAAATTATTTTCAAATGAGTTTGATATTCAAAGTATTACAAATGATTTTGAAAGCCTCCCACGGGTTATAGGGAAATTAAAAATATTATTTTTATGGGGTTAAATATCTATTTAATTTATATAGCATTCATTAAATCTAGATTTTCTTTTATAAAACTATACACTCAAAATAAAGAATGAGGAATTCGAATGAAATTCCTCCAAGTCTTCCTTCTCAACTTGACGTCGCATCATCTTCGCATGTGCCTCTTCCGACAACAATGAACATAGCTCTTCCAAACAAGATCCCTGCTCCTCCCTAGCCACTCTTCAGCAGGTGATGGAGTGGTGGAACACTCATGGAGCTCAGTTACAAGCTCCACAACAAATCTCAATTCCCTCACTGGATCCTTCTTCTAGGTCTTCTTGGGATGAATCCCTTAGGGAATCCAACAAGAAATATTAACCCACTCCGATAGAGACCAAAAGAGGGAGGAATTTTATAGGTTAGTACAAGGAAAAAAAACAATGGGCGAATATGAAGCATAATTTAGGGAGTTATCTAGATATGTCTCATTGTTCCTCATCTCTAAAGAAATCCTATATGCTAAGTTCAAAGCGGATCTAAATATAAATATAAGGGAGAAAATGCCCATGACTTTGGCCCACACTTATAAGGATATTTTAGAATTGGTATTGAGAGCCTCGAAAATGATGGTTGAACAGGAGGAAAGTTAGAGAGAAACATGGCAAGAAAAGGAATCCGAATTCACTTCCAGCCAAGGTTTCAAGAAGAATAGGAGTATAGGTCTCTATAGGGGTGTTTCCATTTCCAGATCTGTTGGCGTCTCACAAGGCCAACAAACACCTCAATTTGGTATTCCCACATCTAGTGTTGCTTCCGGTAGTAGATCGGCGGGAAATAAGAAAGTGTAATGGAAGCACTGTAGAAAGTACCATTCTGGATTCTGTCAAGCACTCAGGAGATGTTATCGATGCGGAAAGGATGGATATTTTCTCAATACTTGCCCTAAGTTGGGTTTAGGCCAACAAGGAGGCCGATCGAACCGAGGCCACTCAAGTGGCTCACCGAGTGGTCCATCAAGCATACCTATACCGTTTCCGAGTATTCTCCACGGATGGAGGCCGAGAACATAGTGACTACTCCAAGCCAACATCCCCAAACAAGAGTTCAAACAAGAATTCGTGCTATGATGAATAATGATACTCAAGGTAAACCAGAGATAATCACTGGTAAATTCTTTTGGATTTTGATTTGATGACTTAGAGATTTTTAATGCAAATATTTTTTGATTAAGTATATATGATTGAATTGCCAGACACATTGATGACTCTGCATGATATCAAAGATTAGGGGGGACAACTTTGATGTTTGTGATAGTTTAGGGTATTAGTGATAACTATATACTTTGATCTAGATTGATTGAATTTGTCATTTGATCTCCTATTTTTGGATATATAGAATTACTCATATTGGGTGGACTTGATCTTGAATTTGGAGATATTTGGGTTAAATTGCTGAGAGTTAGGTTGATTCCCCTCTAGGAGAATGTGAGTGAATGACTATGTTGCATATGAATGACTAAATGATTTCAAAATTGATTTATGAAATGAATTTTGAAATGAGTTTTGAAATGAATTTGGAATATTTTGTGATTGTGGTATGCCACAAATTGAATTATTACTGAATCTATGACTCTTTTATTAATTTTATGAATTGTTTGCATTGTATTACAATAGAATACTGATATGTGAATGGTAAATTGCTCTTGTCTGTATATGAGCACAAATCTTAAATGATGAATTGAATTTTGAATCCCGTAATATGAAATGAAGTAAATGACTATAGTCTAATTTTCTACGGATTGGGCCATCGGGGTGGCATAGCTAAGGCTGGTTAAAATTTTGTTTGGTAGTAGGCAGGTTGGAGAGCCTCCTCAAGCCGTTCCCGTGATAACATGGTAGTATCCCATGGAACTTTGGACCAACTCCAAGGAGAATGAGATTTTATGAAAATTATGAAAACCCTTTGGTGGATTCTACTAATAACCATTGGTAAAAAAATGGTTTTGACAAACTTCAAGAATATTGAAAAGAAAATTCAATTTGTTTACTGAATTGAAAATTTTATGAGTTATAGTGAAATTGATCTAAATTCCATTTTATGAAATTGGTTTTATTTATGGCATTGAAATGAATTTTGATATACATGTTTGGCACTATCACCCTCACCCCCTCATTCATGTTCATCATGCCATCGCACTCCATTCACTAACCATTTTCAATACTCACTCCTCTCTCTCTAATTTTCAGAGGAAGTTTAGATTTGATGTATAGATTTGGACTAGTGTTGGCTAGAAGAAGTCTTTTGTTGACATTCAATAGGTATTAGTGATGTAAATATTATTTTTGGAAATTATTGTATATAAACCGTGGAAAGAAATTTTGTACATCTTATATGTTTTAATTTGCTTTACGGGACATTTGGAATTATTTGATAAATTGTGAATCGGTGTGGGTTAGTGTTACTTTAACTAGATTGATTTATGATAGAGAGTGATTTTGTATGGTAATACCTTGAGGAAACCTATGGTTGTTCAGGACTTATTTGTTGATTATATTATTTTGGTGTTACATTTATATGGTCTTATCTCATGGAGGGTTTGTTTTTTACCATTGGAGTTTCTACAATTTTATTGTTCAAATGTAGATTGATCAATACTACTTTAGTTCTAAATATTGACAGTAGTGAAATCGTGGGAATATTGCCCTTGTCTTGTTTGGTTCTTTCACCTCTTTGTTGTGCAGAAAGTTTTATTTTTCTTTTTGCTAGAGTATTGAGGATTTCATTCTATGCTATCCTGGTTTTATCTCATTTGTTCTGAATATCGATGCTTTCATATTTAATTTAATTAAGTTTTTACTAAGATCATATGCCTTGGGTGGAGTGTTGGTCTTGATGGAATGTTTGTCGAGAAACTACATTGAGATATTTTGCTAGCTTTCGTTCAAATCCTGTTATAACATACGATATTATGGATAGTTGGATTTAAGATTATAAATAGATTTGAATGGTTTTTGACTGAAAATACAAATGGTCGAACTAAAGCAATCATATATAGATATCACAATAACCACCTAAGGAGGAATATGGAAATTAGGATGAATTTGATGGTTTCTGTTTATTGTTTCCATCAATGGTTTGGTGGAGTTTGAGCTGGATCTAACCTTGGAAATGAACGGAAAAAAGCAAAATGGAAATAGTCAAATTGGTACAATAGTTCAAAGAATATTAGAATACAAGTAGGTAAGAGCGTAGACCACCTACAAAAGGGAAATTCATATGTAGTGTACTTCTATGAAGTTCTTATGTATAGCAGGTCAAAATAACCAAGACAACTCAAATAAACTACAAGCATTCTTTTTAAAGTCTTTGTGCCTATGGGTGATGCCTTTGGCATTGGTAAAGGTAGTGTTATCAATCGAGGAGTCATTGAGAAAACCATACCCCTCTCATTTGATATATAATTGATATTTAAATTTCGAGAATAAAATTTCTTTTTAGGGGGTTAAGTATTGTAACACTGAAAATTTAGGTGATAGAAAATTTTTATTTAATTTCTATTTTCATTGTAAAATACCGAGAAAAACAATTGTAATTAACCTTGGGTCTTAGATGCAACACCGAAAAATTTAATATTGAAATTTTTCAATTTTTTTTTTTTTTATATAATAGTGTAGGATTTTTCAGTTTGTTTTCCCATATAATTCATAAGGTGTTAAGTAGCATGGTGGTAAATGTCTTTTTGGAGAAATGGTAGTTCTTAGGCTGAAAACTCATGGAATGCATTATGTGGGTTTTTTGTAGAATTCTGGGAAGTTGGGTTGGCTTGTGAGATGCTTGGGTTGGCTTGTGTGTGTGGAAGTTGTGAGTAGTGGGTTGGCTTCTCTTGGTATTGAGTTGGCTTGTATGTATGAATTGTGAAGGGGGAAGACACCTCAAGTCTTGTTGGGTTGGCTTGCATAGGTGTAAATGAAAGGATAGATCTCGTTATGAAGGGAGTGAGATGTCTTGGGAATGAAGGAGAGGTCATAGGTCACCTTGTATAAGGATGGAGATGCCTTGTGAAAAACTTGGGATGACTTGTGATTCTTGGTGTCTTGGGTCGTCTCGTGTCCTGGTTGAATTGCCTCATGCTTGAGAAAGGGAGGAACAAGGTGCCTCATGCTGGTGTTGGGTCGCCTTGTGCCTTTGGGGAGACAACTTAGTGAGAGTGCAGGCTATAAATTCTAAGGGACAAAAGCCTTGGGTCACCTTGTATCTTCGATTGGGTCAACCTGTGGCTTAGAGAAGTAAGGATAGGAAGCCTTGTGTAGGTGATGGGTCATCTGTACAACATGAGAGGATGACCCAAGTGTACGGGGAAAGGGTTCTGAGTCTTGTAATGGTTGGGTCAATCTGCACAAGTGTTTGGGTCGACCTAGGAGGCCAATAGAGTGAGGTTTTGAGGTGGTGACATATTGGGTTGCCTTGCACTTTAGCTTGGATCAACCCAAGGTTTAGAAATTGTAAAAACTGGGTCGCCTTGCTCACAATTAGATCACCCTATCAATGCAAAAATTGAACTATTGGGTCATTTTGTTCACTAGTGGGTCGTCTTGCCAATGTGAAATTTGTGCTATGGGACACTATGGCCAAATTTTGGGTCACGCTACTTATATAAATTCAACATTTGTGAGTCACCTTATCCAAAGGGTGGGTCGCGTTGTCCATTCGAAGTTCAACAAATTAAGATGTAAAATGATCAAAAAAGACAACCAAACCCAACCCAAACTCTTGAATTTTGAAGGGCAAAATGGTAACTTCATCTCCTATTTTAACTAAGGCTTGATTCAAGCCTTGATTTAATTCCTTTTTCCCCTTCACACAGAACTCTCTTGACCCTCTCTCCACTCTCTCAGTGTTCTTTTCTCCTCACACTCTCTCTATATCCCTCATACAAAATCACTCACATTATCACAAAACCCACTCAATTAAACTCCCAAATCCTCAATTAAACTCATTGAAGGGAAGATTTAAAGGAAAATCTAGGGTTTACTCTACGTGAAGGAGAAATTAGGATTTTTGAAACTCAAATTTCAAACTTCAATCTAACCTCAAAATTGAGGTAATTTCTTACTTTTAAATTTGGGTTTAATTTTTTTATTGATGGATTGGGATTTATTGTTGTGATTTGGGGAATTTAAATTAGGATTGTAGAGTTAGGGTTTGTAATTAATAGAAATTAGGAAAAATTAGGAATGAGAACTTCATGATGTAAAAGACATATAAATTGTAGAATTAGAATACATGTTTTTGGATTGGAGGAAATTAGGGTTTGATATAGTTTGGAGAAAACTGAATAACCCTCCACAAGTGTATGAATGATTTTTTGATATTTATTGTTTTAGGTGTAAGGTATTTGGATTCAAGTAGAATTTAACATCACTGTGAATTAAATTGGGAGTGTTCACCCTTACAAAAGATAAGTGATTTCATGCTTGTATTTAAATAAGAAAAATCACTTTTATCAAGAATGTTTTCATTGAATTTTCTAAATGATTTTCAAATTATTGGATTTATATGACTTAGTGTATGTGGAATATCCTAAAAATAAAGTTTGAAAATTTTATGCATCCTAATATTTTGAAAGATTACAAGTACAATGTTGATTTATTGATATTAAGCACACTGTGATGCTGGTTAATAATGAACAACTATTAAACTGAGTACACTATGATACTGGTTATTGATAAATGGTTATTGAATTAATGGCATATGGAAAGGAAATAGTGCATGTATTAGCTTTGGGTGAGAGCCTGAACTCCTAAAAAAGACTAGTCATTTCCCATCACGGGACAACTCGACGGAGTGACGTGGTGCGACTAATGTTAATATACATGGCATGTTACCGAACACGCCGGTACATCCATGATTGAATAACATTCTATCTAAAAGGCATGGCATAGTTGGTTATACCACCAACGAAGAACATGGGCACTTTTAAACAAAAATTTCTAAAACATTTGGTGGTCTCACCTTAGATCATGATAGACCTTTGTTAGAAAAAATGATTTTGGGTTGCTCCGTGTTTAAAAATGTGAAATAATTGGATGTATGTGAAATTAAATTATGATGATTGTGAATTTGATGATTTTGGAAACAATGGTTAAGTTGTGTTTACTGAATGAATTTAAGAACGCTTTGATGGTTTGAAATAATTATGCATTTGATATATCCATCACATAAATTCTTATTTTTGTATAACTTATATATCACTCATTGGATATATTTTATACTCCCTCCTCCCCTCCATCTTACAAAAAATGTTTAGTTGAAACTTGAGGATGATTAAAGTGAGTCGAAGAAATTTGTATTGTTGGATGTCATCAGGCAATGAGCCAACTTTTGGTTTAAGGTATTTAATGGATTCAAATGGAAGATAATTTTTGTAATTATTTTTCAAGACAAATTTTGTACTATGTTTAATTATTCTGTGAACTAAATATGGTTTTGTAAATTAAAAATGAGGACCTTTCTTTTTATTTTTCTTGAATTTTCTTTAGGAATTGTGTTGGTAGAAATTTGATATAGATCCCTTGAGTAGGGATTCATTTTAAAATATGTGGATTATTTGGATTTGAATGGTCGGGTTGGCCAAATTGCATGTTTGATTGAATAGGGATAGATTGAGTTGATCCTTGATTATGCATGCTAGTTTATTTTTTTATGGTTAAATTATTTTAGAAAACGAATAGATATTGATGAATGTCTTGCGCTATTCTGGTATACGGGTTTGGTTTACTTATACTTCAGGTATCGCGACTGTTCTCATGTGCTCGACTCGAGGGCTGGGTCATAACAGATAAACCCAAAAATGTGCAATTTGGTAAGATTTTAAAATCTTGATTTATTGTTTATAATTTTTCTGCGGAAATAATAAAGAAGAAATAATTTCAATTTCATAAATATACAAATATATATTTCATATTTGAGAAAGACAAAAAGCAGCCTCAAAATTTGTAAAATGTTGTAATACATATTAAAGGAAGAGAGAGAGAGAGAGAGAGAGAGAACAATAAATAAATAAAGAAGAGACAAATGCAGTCTTACTTGTTCGTCCATTACTTGCAATTTGACTGGTCTGGCCTCATCACAGTCCCCACGAGAAATCCTGCTTATTCCAATCAAAATAATGAAATAATATCAATTACTAGATTCAGTATACAAATATATGGAAAACAATGGACAAACATAATCCTATAAACATATATTAAAGAAGATTATTCATTTTTGCTTCTTTCATTTCATTAATTTTCCATGCCAGAGAGCAAAAGATGAGAGGCGAAGCTTACCCATGGGTCTTCCTATGGCCTTCCGTGAGAAACACCAATTGAACAACAATCCCCAAAAGTATCATAGCCAAGCCAGATTTTCTCCAAAACATCTTCTTCATTGCCATTCTGTATTTTAATAGAAAAAAATATTAAAAAAAAAAAGGATCAAAAACAACATACCCACAATAAATCTTAGTGTTTAGTATTTAGTACCTTTTTTCTGACTTTAAGAAAGCCAAAAGCTATAGCAATGGCAAGAAGGAAGGTCTCCAGAAGTGAAGTTTAAAGCTATGAGATACCTCTGAAGGGGTTTTAAAGAAGCAAAAAGGGTTTAATTCATACATTTCAACATGCATGCATGCATAATAATGGCGCAATCTATATGAAAAATTAGTAACATTTTCCTCAAAAAAAAAAATAAAATTGAATGGTCTAAGAATTATGATTGAAATGGAGACAGGATATTCCTATGAATATCTGTACATATTGTTCTTTTCTCTTGTTATTAGCCTATTGGATTGGGTTATAATGACCAGTTCATATTGTCTACATTACAAGTATCCCTCATTTTTTAAACGAAAGATCGGAGAAATTATGATGAATAAGTGAGGTGACAAATGTAACACAAATTCAGAGCATTAAATCATGAAAAGAAATATAAAATTAATACCAGATCATCCATCACTAGAATACAACCTTTTAGCGATGGAAATTAATAACAGATAAATATCCGTTGTTAATAGGAACAGTTTACCGACCGACTAATGATAGAACTGTCCAAAAAAAAAATATAAAGATTAACGAGTGCTTAACGACAGATTCAGCGATCGATTTAGTGACGGAAAAAATCAGTCGATAAATTTGTTGGTAAATAGTCGCCTAAAAATGTTTAAATTTTCTCCGTTTAATTACTCACATTTTTGTTACGGATTATCCACGGATTTACGATAGAAATATTCCGTTTGTAATCTATCGTTGTTTGTACTAGTGTTAAAAAAAATTAGCCCTTTACGCGAAATGGCTCTTTCTCGTTCATTCCTCCACTGCGCCACTCTCCATTCATCCCCGCCAGTCGTCAATAGCCCGATCGACGAATAGCATCGGCGTGGCCGCCAACCCGTGCCCAGGTTAGTCTCTCTCTCTCTCTGTCACTCATGGTGTTCTATTGAACACTTGAAGCGTAGGGCAGAAGAAGACTTAGTCGACCGAATCCTATTCAGTCGTCCCTCGCTTGTGTCAGCCTCACTTTCGGTCTATGATGGAGTAGAGACCCGCATCAGAAGTTGTAGGCTCAGATTCAATTCTTCAGGTATCATCCTCCTGTCTCTCTCCCTCTTTCTCTGTTAATCTGTCTTTGTTGCTCTGTCGTCTCGCTTTGCCCCTCTTTGTTCATCCGTCTGTCTGTAGATATAGGCTATATAGGCATTCTATTAAAGGCACAGTGTCAGAAAATCCTTTTAAAACTCTTGAACAGATCTTCTTCTCCTTTATTCTTCTTCTCTCTTCTTACTTTTCTGCTTTCTCCACTTGCTGTTGCCATCAACCATAGCTCTCCCTTGAACCAGACATTGCTGTTGCTAACCTGCCATTGAAGAAAGGTGCTAGAGGTCGTTGTTTGCTAGAGGTTGCTCTTTCTCTCTCTCTCCACGCCGTGTGCTCTGTGGTGCTCTGTTTTCTCTCATCTCCTCACCACGATGTGAACTCCACTTTCAGTGAAAGTGAGTTCCTCCATTTTCTACAACTCTGAACACACTGATGTATTAGTTAATGCTTTTTTGGTACACATACATGATGAGGACAAGATAAAAAAAAAGGGATTAAGGCAAAATTATGACAAAATTAGAGCAAATTAAGGTTAAATTAGAGTGTGTTTATATTGTCATGCTAGAATTAGGTCATAATTATGACAATTAGGTAAAATTTATTGATAATTAGGCAACATATTAGGAAAATTTTTCAATCATATGATCATTTCTAGATTGTCTTTTCATTGTTTAGTAACTAGTTTTGTTTAGGCAAAATTTTAGGTAATAGATTATGACCCCTCACATTTATTAACTTTCTCATGATCTACCAAAAAAAAAAAAAGGAAAACATTATGATCCCCTCAAAACCGTGTAGCCACTTTATGTCTTGTCATGTACTTCTGTATTTGTAAATGCTTCAACATGGTTTTTCTAGTCATGTTGTCATTCGCAATCTTTTTCCCTAGTTGTTGCTTTACTCTTATGTTTCTCCAAAAAATCTTTTTTTTTTAATTATCACTCATGAATTATATACATACATATATAATATTTTTACATGTAGTACTTTCTATATCTTCCCTTGCAATATCATTTATCTTCTTCAACATCTTTATCCAGCATGATTTTTTTTTTAATTTTCTGTTTTGTTTTTATAAATTTTAATGTGGATAATTCTTTATAATGGTTAGTAAGTTGATCTTGTAGCTCCTGCTGGCTTCTGCTTTTGTCCAGAATATTGTTCTCTCAAATGAAAATGTGAATAAATCATGATAAATATAACCATCAAGATTGCCTTAAATAGAGTGCAAAAAAGAAAAGGGATTCGTACAACCAAGTTCATCTAGACTGTTACATGAGGCCTGGTCTAGTTGTGCTGAGTGCTACTTCAATGTTGATTGTGTTCTGTGTTCAGCCATGGCCTTCTCTCCATTACTTACATGCTCCCTAAACTTTTTTGGCTCATCTTTCCTGCTCCATTGCGTTTTAGGTCATGGACAACAGGTTTCCCTTTTTGATAAGCAACAGCTTGTGTAATTTATGTGATAGATGAACTGGTATCCTAATTTTTTTGTAGAGTTGAAAGCTCACTATCTTTTTTTGGTGTATAAGAAGGCTCGAATTCGAAATCAAGGGGGAGGGGAAACGGTACCAGTTGAGTTATTGCTCATTGGCAGATCACTGTCCTTTCTATAGTTTTCATTTCTTGCTTTTATCATTTTTCAGCATGGTATAAAAGTTAGTGTTCTCTGCATGATATAAAATTAATTGATAATTAGGCAACATATTAAGCAAAATTAAGTTCTCTTTGCATATTTATAATACTTATATATTGATTTTTTTTTATTTTAATTAACATACATATGTATAGAAAATGAATGTTAAAATGTTTATTGTTCATTTCATTTATTGTTGACTATGATACATTCCTTTTGATGATATTCCATGTTTATTATATTGGATATTTACTTATGTCATTCTAAAATTTTTCATTTATTGTTAAAATGTTACTGCTGTATTAGGTTTGGGAACTTAAGAAAAGACTCTACATCATATATTTTATTTTAAAAAGAAAAACAGAGTTTGACATCATATCATTCCCCCAGCAACTCATCACCCAGAACATAAGAGTTCAGCTTCATAAAAATTTTTCCTTTCTAACAGGTCATAGAATATTACAAAACTGGTTGAATATCAGCATACCAGCCCCTCTCTCGTTCTGCCTGCTTCTTCTAGTTCTGTCTCCTACTCCTTCCCATAGTTCATCTCTCTCTCTCTCTCTCTCTCTCTCTCTCTCTCTCTCTGTGTTATTCGCCCCTCATTGATGAATGTTGAATTCTATAAATTTCAGGTTGTTGATACTTGCCTACATTTTTTTGGATCCGATTCTATTTGTCTGATTTATCAATATACCGTTTTCTGGTAAGTTACACATTTCTTCTCATTGCTCTTCAATTTTATTCATTTAATTAGCGAAATCATTTAATTTCACATCATACCCTTGTGTATCTTTTCTGATTTGTATTTCTTGATCTTAAATTCAACAATTCTTGATTACATTTTACCTGTACATCATTCAAAAATATACAGAGAATCTGTGCAAAAGATTTATCCCTTTTGTCCCCTTTTTCCCATTATTGGAATTTCGATTTGATTATTCTCTGTTTATTTTTTTGGGGGATTCAATGGATATGGACGGTGGGAATGTTGATTGATAGCGGAAATCTTTTATTCGTATATATATTTTCTCATTTTTTTGTTATTAAATTCTTGCTCTGTTGTGTGTGTTGGATCGTGTTGTTTAATGTTTATTGTTTAAAAGCGTCGCAAATTGTGGTTGTAGTTATTACAAAACAAGCTTTCTTGCATAAACTTAAATTTGAAATTATATTTATTATTTATATACAGTATGTCATTCGAAATGGGGTCCAGTGATCGTAGTCAGATGTATTGTTGCTTAAGTAATGGTTACTTGTGTCACGCCTCGACCCGCAAATCTGAGCACGTGACAACTACCACGTGATCTTTGAACATGTATAGTCACCAGCACATACCCTAGGACCCCGCAAAACTATAGAAATATTCTCATTCAATCTAAAGAAACCAACACATCAAACATTTCACATATTTAACAAAAATTCTATTTGAGGAAATATAAATATGTAAGATATGTAACAAATAAGTTTTCAAACATCATTTCCAAAATAAAAGTTTTCACTTTCAAAAACTACGTCCTCCGATGGGTCCACCTACAAGTCTCAAAACTTCACTTCTAGGGAGAGTCAATACCAATAAATGATCCTAGTAGCTTTTCCTCGACTGGATTTATCTAATTGAAGGGAGGCTACTATTATATTTACACTTCCTCTGAAAAATGATAAAAGTGGAGAGGTGAGTATGAAATACTCAGTGAGTGGAGTACAATGACATATTGTGACAGTAAATGAGTGGTGAGTGTGAGAATATCAAAGTCACAATTTCCAACAAATCATCAATTCATAGGTGACATTAAATAATTCCGATCATTATAATAATAGATGCATCCACAAATTTCATACTTTTCAAAAATCCTGAAGTCACCATAAAGAAAACACTCCCGCCCAATGTTTGGTCGAACGTAGATGGAATCCCGCCAAGGGATTTTCAATCATTTTTTTTCAAAACGCTAATTCCCCTTCCTTGGCGTTGTTTGTACCTCACCTGGGTGCTATCTGGATAGTACGATGGACCTCACCTGGGTGCTATCTGGATAGTACGATGGGGACACAGGAGGCCGTATCTACCTCCCTTACCAAACAAACCCTCAACTATATCACCCCATCGAGTCGCTCCATGAGAGGAATGACTATAGTCATTTACCATCACCAACACCTTCATTTCACAATATCTAAATATTTTTCAATGTGCCATAATCTCAGCAAATGGTTACTAAACCATATCACAATATTGATAAATGTAATTCACAACAACAATTTGCACATATTTATTCACAAATACAGTGGATACATGTGTATTCAAATTCACATTTTGGGATATCCCACAAATACAAATAGTTGTAACAAATCATTTAAAAATCATTTATAAAAAAATTTATAAAAATCATTTTCTCATCCAAAGCACAACAGTCCGTCCTCTCACAGTGTTTGGGAGGGTAGTCACTCTCAAATTCCTCAACAACAATAGTCTTGCCACTATCAATCCGTCAAGCTCCTAAAAGTCATTATCAAGTAATAAAAATCATCAATATTTATCTTCGAGTCAAACCCAGAGACCCTAATATTCAGTCCCTTATTTCTTCTCACTTCCGGTGACTAAATATTCTCCAAAGCCAAGTGAACCTCTAGATAAGTAAACCAAATGATGGAATGGGAAAATGATAAAACCTTAATTCCTATCTCCAAAAATACTTTCCCGTTATACCAAACTCTAGAATTTTTCTCTTCTTTGTGACAACATCTAGATCTTCAAGATTTTTCCAATATCAAGACTAGAATCTGATTTTGAAGTGTTAGTTGAAAGTTTTGAAACTTCAAATTTGGGATCTGCTAGTGGTTCGATTGAGTTTAGGGAGAGAAGAAAAAATGGTTTAGAGAAAAAAATGATGTTGGGTTACGTGAATCTTTTAGAATCTCACCAACTTCTACTCTCTTATTCTCAACCAATTTTCTCATAATTGCTAAATAGTTCTATTTACTTCTAAATTACAAAAATGCCCAACATGCCCCCCTTCTTGGGCTATTAAGAAACTTCATGGGTTCAAACATTTAGACTTTTATTCGGTGGTGCAATTGTACTGAGTAACTAATAGGTTGGTCTACAGAGACAATACAAATTTCGTAGGAAGGAAAGGGAGTATTAGAGATTTCAAAATATTTCAAAGCATAAGCATATAGTATGAATTTTATATAATATAACTAAGAAGATTGAGTGGTTTAGTGGATAATATTTTATTTTGAGGAGGTGTTGGTCATGGGTTCAAAACTCTATGGAGACATGTTCGGCTAAGCAAAAATGGAATTTGGAAGACAAACATGCATTTGCTGAAGGGCCACAAGTAGAATGTGATTACCAAAGGCAGTAGGACCGATGACTAGAAGTAAATGTCATAAAGCGATAGCCGATGAGTAATTGAAAAGGGGTGTCGAACAACAAAGAATAAAAATTTAACCGATCAATAAAATAAAGGGTTAAATATAATTATCGATGGGTATTACCGATGGGAAGGGTCAAATATCCAAATGGAGGAGTTTCACAGTGTTGTTACCAATCAGCTATTTCAAATTTAATACCAAAAAATATTGCTAAGGCGAGACCAATAACGAAACTAAAAATAAAAGTAAAAATAATAAATTTATTAAATTTAAGGATGACCGAACAGGAGTAGAACAAATTACACTAGTTAGAAAATTACAAATATTGTTTAAGGTAACCGACCGGGATTGGAAAAATGGAGAAAATGGAACTATCGTTCGGTATTGATGGAACATGTGATAATTTTAGTAAGACGTTTACCGATAGCCTAAGTTAAATGAATAGTAACATACTGAGAGGTAAGCTTAAATGTTCATCGGTAAACTAATACAGTATCTAACAACTATCTTAAAGTGATGAGATTTCTAAAACACCTATTGTAGCAACTATTTAGTATCAAATGTAAGTGAATAGTAATATACCGAATGGTATATGAAAATCAAGTGTACCAATGAGTAAATATAAAATTATAAAAATTATAGAAAATGATCTGTCCACTCAACTCTACAGTATTGAACAAATTGTAACTTCACTTTACACAAAGGAGAGAGTAAACTACTAAAAAATAGTCACTATCGGCTACCGATCAGAAAAATCAAAATTTGAAGAATTTGTTTACTACACATTAGAACCTCACCGAACGGATAAATTCACTTACAAGAGTCAAATCTTACCAAATACTGATCACCAAATACTCAATTAATCGATTGATTTGCTAATCAGAAACTTTAAAATTTAAAGATTATCGGTCAAGTATCTACAAAGCTTTTTCGGATGACTCAAAAAACAGAAATTTACACTTAGGTTTTAGTGACAGAATAGTCTGTCGCTGAAGATCAGTTTTCTTGTAGTGATCCAAAGTTTTTCCTTTTTTTTTGGAAAATTAATTATCATGTTTTAGCTTCCCAATAATTTTAAAGAAAGAAGAATTTTGAAAGAGGCAAGTAAATTAATAAAAAAAAAGTAAATTTCCCTATTTATAATTGATCCAAATAAAAATTGATTTGATTTGATTTTATCTCCAACTAAATGTACAATTCTAAATCTCTTACGTCTGATTTTCACAATTACTGCTCAAGGGAGGATTAATCCTCCTTTCACTCCTATAGGTTATTAAAGGAATGTTTGATTAGAAGTGAATCAAAATTAAAAATCGGATTGAAACTTGAAACTTGTATGTTTTGTTTGGATTAATAAAATAGAATAGGATTTAGAAAAAAAAAAAATCCAAATTATGGGGCATTTGAAACTCAAGTGAAGACATGAGTTTTTGAAACCCATTCCCAAAATCTTTCATTTTAAATCTAATTTTAATTTTTGAGTACGAACCAAACACTCTCTGATACTCAAAATCCCTCATTTCCCTCATTTTGGAACACTTGTTATATTATAGGAATTTGGTATTTATTTTTTTATATTTTTTTAGAAATAATTTCTAAACCTGTAAGATTTTTAATATAAATGAACAGAATTTCAACAGTTTATGTGTTGTTTGCGAATTTTGAGGAAGAGGGAAAGAAGGGTTTATAACACTAGGGAAGGGCAGGAAATATCCCCTCTTGTTTAAATGTGAAAAAAAAAAGAATTAATGAAAAGAAAAAGAAGTTAAATTTTGGTATACTTCTAATCTTTTATTAAAATCTTTGAATACACCCAAAAGCAGACGATGGAAACACGACGAGTCTTCAAGAGTCGGAAAAAATAATGAAGATTATTTGAAACCCTTGGATTCCTTCGCCTTGTGAAAAGAGAACTTCCAAACATAAAAAGAGTATTATGTTATTGTTAAGTCCCCTTTCCACTGATTCTCTCATTCCAAACATAACACTAAGGTAACAGTACAAATGGTAATTTGCAAGCACAGTCACTGTATAATTATCTCCAAACAATTCCCAAGGAAACAATCTAATTATCATTCCCGGGTTCAAATTGTAGTATAAAAAATAATAATAATAAAGATCTCCAAACAGGCTAAAAAAATCGGTGTTTCTTATGGTTTACCTTTTTGCTTTTTCTCTGCTTATTTTCTTCGATTATTAGTATTTTTTACACTACCCAACTTGTATTTGATGAATGAATCATTATGCATCATAGTGGACATTAAAAGATTTAGACAATAACATTTGAAAAATAATACAAGACGTTTATTATTTGGAGTCTATATATTATTTGGAGTTTAGTGTTTAGGATTTATTATGATTTTTATTATTTGGAGTGTAACAATTTTACTTAGAAATCGAAATTTATTAAAAATAATTTCGTACAAGAAAAGAAAATTATAAGATCAAATTGTTAATATTTTATATTGTACGATCTTATTGTTATTATAAAATAAAATAATTTTTGTTTTAAAAAAAATATTGTTATTATGGAACAAAAGAATTGTGCCATTATACATTTTATTCTTTTCGACATCAAAATTCCCCAAAGGCTATTTAAATTAAAAAACTAATAAAGGCTCTTGATAGATCTCTTGCGATTTGAGATAAAATTTTATTTATTTTTAATAAATGTCTTTCTAACAAAACATTCTCGGCGCACCTGCACCCCTCGAGGGTGACTGCGTCCCACCCTATATTCACCATTTTTCTTTGTGAAAAAATATAAAAAAACTCTCTCAATTATAGATAAAATATAAAAATCTCTTAAACTTTCAAAAATAATAAAAATTGTTACTCAACATCAACAATAATCTAAACCTTCTATCGCAAAATTCAGGATCATTCATATAAGAGACAAATATCAAAAATCGAAAAAAAATAAATAAATAGAGGGTTGATTTAGTTTGTACAAATTCTGTTACGCTATTCATTCCTATTTAAAATCATCTCTTCAACTAAATCTATAACTATCATATCTTTACGAATGCATTGCATCTAAGTTTTCAATACTCTACCTCTACGTTTTATTAAATCTTTCTCTACCTTCCTAATAGGTACGTCCTTAGACCTTTGCTGCACATATCCAAACCGTCTCAGATGGTACTCTCGCATCTTATCTACAATTGAACTAACTGTCAATTTATTACGTATCTCATCATTTCTAATCTATCATTTCTAGTTTTGTCACACATCTACCTAAATATTCCCCTTTCAATTACAGTCATTTTTCACTCTTATTACTGTTTAATGGCCCCAACACTCAGTACCATATAATAGAGCAGGTTTTACTGTGATTCTATAAAATTTTTCTTTTAAATGTAACGGAATCGTGCGATCACAGAAAACTCTGAATATCTTTCTCAATTTCATCCAACCCGCTTGAATTCTATTATTTACATCTATATCTATATTGTCATCATTCTGGTTGATGAAATCAAGATATCTAAATCGTTCGCCCTTTAAAACTTCTCTTCTTTCTAAACTAATCGTTTCTTCATTATCCTGACAATTGTCACTAAACTTATATCTCATATATTTAGTTTTAGATTTAGTCAATCTAAATCCTTTAGATTCTAACGTGTCACTCTATAACTTTAATTTAGTACAATCCACTCTTTAGTTTTATCAACAAAAACTATATAATCCGCAAAGAGCATATATTATGGTATTTCATCTTCAATATTTTTTTATGATTTTATCTATCACTTAGCCCCCCGCAAGTCTTACATTGGTCACTACTTCTTAATAAAGAGATCCATTCTTTATCAACGTCCACCACAACACTTCTCTTAGAACCTTATCATATGCTTTCTCGAGTTCAATAAATACCATATGTAGGTCTCTCTTTTGCACTGTAAATATCTCTATCAACTGTTTTAGCAAGTAAATTGCTTTAGTGGTGGATTATCCTAGCATAAATCTGAATTGATTCTGAATCACACTTATCTCCCATCTCAATCTATGTTCGATCAGTCTTTTCCATAACTTCATTGTATGGTACATGAATTTAATTCCTCTATAGTTGAAACAATCTTATATTTCCCATTTATTCTTATATAGTGGGACAAGTGTGCTTTCTCGTCATGTATTGGACATTTTCTTTGTTTGTCAAATTTTGTTAAAAAGAGTCGTTAATATTGTTATTCCGAATTCATCCAAATATTTCCATACCTTAATAGAGATATCATCAGATTCTATGGTTTTATCATTTTTCATTCTCTTTAAGGCCTCCTTTATTTCATGAAGACGAATTTTACGTTTAAAATCTCCATTAATCTCTTCTATATGTATCTCTATATTTTCTATATTTATTGTACTCTCAATATTAAATAGGTTATTAAAATATTCCTTCCACCACTTTCTTATATCTTTGTTTCTTATAAGTGTACTATTTATTTCACTTTTAATACATCTAATTTCATTTAGATCTTTTCCCTTCTTCTCCCTTAGTCTGGTAAATCTATAGATCTCTCTTTCCTTGTCTTGATTCTCTAATATTTTGTACAATTCGTTATACACTTTACTTTTTGACTCATGAATAATTTTTTTATGTCTTTTTTTTTTGCATTTTTGTATTTTTTATACGTTTTGCTACTACTATCACTTTTAAGGTTCCTATAACACTCTCTTTTGATTCGAATGACAGTTTGTATTTTTTCATTCCACCACCATGACTCTTTGCCTCTTGGAGCCCCACCCTTAGATACTCCAAGAATCTCTCTACCTATGCTTTTAATATTATTAAACATATCTTTCCACATTATTTCTGAATTATCATTAACAGACTAACTTGTTACTCCAATTAATTTGTCCTTAAAAGTTATCACATTTTTTTCTTTTAGATTCCACCACTTAATTCTTGGCTCCATATATGGTTGACATAGTTTTTGTCGTTTAGACACTCGTACGTATAAAACTAAAAGTCTGTGTTGAGTCATTACACTCTCCCACGATATGACCTTACAATCCTTACAGTCATTCTATCACCTCTTATAGTGAGAAAGAAATCTATCTAACTAGCATTTGACCCACTTCTATAGGTAACTATGTGCGACTCTTTTTTCTTGAAGAACGTATTTACTAGTGTCAAATCAAACGCTACTGTAAACTCTAGAATGGTACTTCCCACCTCGTTTCTATAGCCGAAACTAAAGTTTCTATGTACGGTTTCAAATCTTTAATTTTTCTCTCCCATATGTCCATTTAGATCTCCTCTAATTAATAACTTCTCTCTACTTGATATGATTTGTATAAATTCAATTAGATTATCTCAAAATTGTTTTTTACTAATTGCATCTATACCTATTTGGGACGCATACACACTAACAATATTAATTACGTTTTATCTATTTACTAACTTGACGATTATAATTCTATCTCTCTTCTTTTTTATCTCTATTACATCTCTTAATAGATATTTATGTACAATTACTCATACCTCATTTTTAATTCTATCTTTACCTGAGTATCAAAGTTTATGACCATAAAACTCTATTATTCTAACATTCTCTCCCACCCATTTGGTTTCTTGAAAACACATGATCTTAATTTTTCTTCTATTCATTAATTCACTTATTTCTCATAACTTTCCGGTTAGAGATCCTATATTCCAAGTGGCTAAACGAATCCTATACTCATGGACCATTTTATTTTCCCGCACTCTAAAGTCTCTTGGTAACTTACTACTATATCCGGGATCCAATATAGCGCGTCACTAAAAAAGAAATGCCCTATACGTTTTTCTATATTTGTCTTTCATTTTTAATTTGACAAAAGATTTTTATACCGACTGTCAGCCTACCGCAATCCTACTCCTTTATTTAGGGTTGGAACCGGTCGTGGCAGAGTTCTTCAAATAATAATATAAAACGATAAAATAAATAAATAAATTATTTTTTTTAAAAAAAAAACCTATATGTATATCTATAATAATAAAGTAATAGGTTTTATATTGTAACTATACCGTTATGAGTTAAAAATATTTTAAATTTTAATAATTTTAAATTCATAATAATATATATTATATTAATACAAATCGGAATAATAATGATAGGAAAATTACTAATAGTAGCAATAATACTAATATTAAGACTAATAATGTTATTAATATTACTAATGTCGACAGGCACGGTGGAAGTTACTAATAAAACCAAATCAAATAAATAAGTATATAATTAATTACATAAATCATAATTAAATAGAGAATAATGACAAGTAATAACAAACAAAATTAATATGTAATAATGATATTATTAAATAATGACAATATAAATTAATAGAAATTAAATTAATGGAGACAGAGGTTGATGAAGGCAGAGGGGTAAAGGCAGAGGGGTGAAGGCATAGGCAGAGAGGGGGACGGGGACAACTGAGACACAAGGCGGTGAAGATAGAATGGCGACGAAGACTGTGGGTTAGGGTTATCGCTGGATGTGAGATGGGAATAGAGGTATGTCGACTTCAAAGGGTTGGAGTTAATGCTGTGAGGGGGGAATAGAGTTGTCGTCAGAGCCGAGAGAGAGGATTAGGGTTGCTGTCGAGATTGGGGATGCAATCAGAGTCGATCAAGATTGGGGTTATAGGCAGAGAGAGGTATCTTTAAGTCTACCGGAGAAGTTTAGAGTAGAGAGAGTCGGCCAAGGAGGTTTAGAACAGAAAGAGAGTATATAGTAGATCAGAGTAGATCTCGAGCGAGCGATGTGGGTTTTTGAGTCGATGAGAGAGTTTTAGATCTGGGTATTTGATGTTATGATCTAATATTTGAGAGGGGTAGATCTGGGTATCAGAGATTAGATCTAGTGTTTGAATGAGTAGATCTGGGTGTTTGAGGCTCCAAAGTGGGTTTTATTGAGGGGTATATTTGAAGCGAGCAACGGAGCGAAGAAGGGAAAGGGAGGGAGGGTCGCTTGCTAGTGAGGTCTGGTTGAAGCTGAGGTCGTAAAAGGGAGTGAGGGTGAGAAGAGAGAGAGATGAAGCAAGAAGAAGAGAGATAGAGAATAGAGAGAAAGAGAGAGATTACTTACCTGATCGAGCAACGTATGAGAGTTGCTCGAGCAATGGAAGTGAAAGAGAGCTTGTTGCAGCAAGCGAGAGGGGAGAGAGAGAGAGAGAGAGAGTAACTCGAATCTTTAAAAAAAGATATAATTGATGCAATATAAATTGGGCCAAAAAAACTTGTTCTGGATTTTCCAAATCATGATTAAAAACCATTAGACTCTAGATTTCATGTAATGGTTTGATAAAAGTAACTCGAATCTTTTTCGGGGGCATCAATGGCGGAAGTGAAATTCACAGTGGTGAATGAGAGATGAATTCGAATTCTCTTTGCATGAATTGCACCCAAAAAAAAAAAAAAATCTCTTTGCATGAAAATCCTTCTCGGAGGTTGGGGAAGCTATTGGGAAGCAAAAAGGAGAACTTTGGTGCTTATGGGGTCTAATTTTGATCTTCTTGATACATTCATCATTGGTGGATAAAGAAGGGAAAATGGAAGGTCGAGCCTCCAAAATTTAAGTTTTTTGTTTAAAAGTACTTACTCAGATCCAAAGTAAACTTTGGGAACAAAAAGGGGAGATGTCGGTGCATAAATAGCCAATAACTCGAACCTTTGAAACTCCAAAAATGACGGACATAGTCACTACCATCTCCATCTTTTACTCCGCTGGGTTCTTCCGTTAGGAATTTTCAAAAAATTCAAATTCTAAATATTCAACACATTCAAAATTAACTTAATGAAAAAAAATATAACCTAAAGAAATTAAATATGATAAAAAATAAAAAAAAAAATATTTGGGGTTGTATTTGGCTAGATTTTGATGGCTCATTCAAACTTCCATATAATTAATCATTATTTTCAATTTTAAATATTTAATTGTCTTCCCATAATGTATAGCAATAATTTAGAATAATAATTATAGGATTTTTAATGACTTTTTTATGGTTAAAAATCTATATAAATTCTCTCTTAGTATATTGGGTCCCTAAATTCAAATTCGTGACTCTATACCATCTATATTGAGTGAAATTGAAAATTTAGAGAACTTGTGCATGTCTTAAGGAACATTTTGGAACTTTTACGGTCGCCACAAAAGTAAAGGAGAAAAGCACGGTCAAAGATGACCCTAGATCTTTTTTTTCACTTCAACTTTATTTTGATTTAATTTTTATATTAAAAGTATACATTCGAACTGATATGCATTCTAATATTTGGTATCAAAATATATTTCATCTTTTCTTGTATGTTTTTTGATAAATTTTCAAAAATTTTCTCGTCTTGAATTTTTTTAAATTGTCTCAAAATATTTATTTATTTTTTTGAAAAATAGAGATCGAAAAAGGATTGAGCGTGAGATTTCTGCTTTCAAAATTTAAAATCGGGTTTTCTGAAATTTTTCAATACATTTATGACATTTAGATCCGTCAAAATCAACTCTATCCAGGTAAACACCCTCGTGCTTTCTCCTGGGTGAAGAAGACTTAAAATAAAATGTCTAAAGGGTCATTGTTAGGGTTGTTCACCGTTTGAATCCATTTATTCCAAATTAAATTTAAGTTATTCGATTCGGATAAATAAAAATCGGATTAAGTAAATAGTTTCACCCGATTAAAAAATTGGATGAATATTCGGGTATAAAAATAAAGATTTTTATTTGAAATCCATCTGAAACCCGAATAACATATTTTCACGTAATATATCATATCCAATCTAATTAAAATCCAAATCATTAAAAGAATTTTTTATGTTATATGATTATCTGGATAAATAAAAATCAAATAATTTAAATCAAATAATTCGAATTTAATTTAAAAAAATTGATTCAGATTTTATTTTTTTCGATTTAATTTTTAATTAGATTAAACATCTCTCAGAATCTAAATAATCCAAATCTAATAATTCGAAAAACATTAACATTTTACGCAGTGTGTATAAAGATAATGAATGGGCTGACAACACACACGTGGCACACTCTTTTTCCATTAATTGTTGAACACACACGTGGCACCTTTTCTTTCTTTTTTTTTTTAATAAACATTTGAGGCCTTGCTTATTTGTGCCCATTTGTATTTATGTGCACGTGTCCACGTGACTCTTCCTTAATTTTGACCAAGCTATCACTATACTTCTCTATTTTGTCAAATCAATTTTATATTTATGCATTAAATATATATATGCATATATATATATAAAGATAAGTATATAAATATATATATATATGCATGTGAATTTTCAATACATATTTTTTTTTCTAATTTTGTATATAAAGGCAATTTACATAATTTTTTTTCTAATTTTGTATATAAAGGCAATTATAAAATTGGCAAGCTTTGTTTTTTCTTAATACATGAGATTTTTAGAATAAATTTTTGTATATAAGGGAGTATCCAAAATTATGAAAATATTTTTTGAGTTGAAAAATTTTCTAAAACATTTTCAAAAATATTTTCAAAATATCTTTTAAACTCAAATTTTAAAAAATCATACATAAAATTAATTTTAGATATAATATTATACGAGGTACAAAATTAATAAAATATATTAACTAATTTGGTTGTATTTTTATATTAAAATTTTAAGCACTTTGATATAACAAAACTAAATAATATTATTATTTTGGTAATTAATTTAATTTCTAAAATTAATTAGACTTTAGTCACAAAAACAATAATTAAATAAGAAATTATGTATACAGAGATAATCATATTAGAAAAAGTGTCATGAAAATTATTTTTATATAATGAATTTTATCCCACAGGAATTTTTGTTATATAAAATAATAAAATTGGAGATATAGCATCAAAATAACTATTTTCAATAGTAGTTTACTTAGTTAAAATCCCTTTTTTATGCAATAATTAAATAGATTATATGAGTTGTATGTTTTTTGTAGCCTGCCGTTATGATTGAGTTTCAGAGGTTAAGGAAGAATTAGCTGGTGGGTCACCTGAAGGACCTAGCGAACCATAGAGGAGAGGAGGTCACACAACTCCGAGTCGCTCTATCTCAGAAGGAGAAAGAATGGGAAGAGGGTAGGACAACTAATGTCATCTTGCTTGAAAAAGAGAAAGAGATAAAGTGGTTGAAAATTTATTGACACTCAATGTTTGAGCAATGTGATGATGCCCTTGTGGAATGTCAGAGACTGGGGACTTTGCTCTACAGAACTGAGGTAGAATGCCTGTCTATTGGAAAGTTAGTATCATTCACTTCTTTTCTTGGAGAATAAGGTGGCATATCTGAATGGAGAATTGCCGAGCTTCAAGAAGGCTACTGGCGTGATCTTCGAGAGCTTGCTGAGAAGGTGCATCGTTCTAATAAATCATTTGCAAAGCAGGACAAGTAGAGAGTTTGGCAATTAACGCTGATGGAATTGACATTGAAATGCTAGGTCTGAGTCTAGCCAGTGATTCTGGGGTGGGCTTTATGTGAATGCCCGTATTGCTACTCTGTGGGCTGGTTTTAAGGGGCTATGATAGAGATCTACTTCTCCTCCATCCCCTGATCACAACGCATAAACTTATACTTGGTTTCTTTTCCTAATGTTCCTTGTTTCTGAGTCTTGTACGCACCTCCTTTCCTTGCGTGATTTTATAACAAAACGAATGTTACATTAGGTTTTCTAAACTTGTCCTTTTACTTTTAGTCGAAAGGGCTTGTATGGAGATAGAGGAGTAGTTGGCAAAAGATAATAATGAAAAGGAGAGGATTAGACTGTTCCTCTGTGATTATATAGTGGTGACGAGAATTCTTAGTGAACTTTACGACTAGTGAAATGCCTGTATGGGGTGAGTAATTGAAAGTGTACCAAAATAACACCCTGCGTGTGACATGGAGCTGAGAAATCACATTGTACCTTCAAGCAGGTAGCGTAAGTGTTAAACTGATGGAATGAATTCAGAACTTTTGGAGTTGAGTCCTGTACATTATCTAGGATGGGTGTGGGACCCATGTGCGGTGTGGAGCCAAAAGTTAGTGGAAACCACCCATTCAGGAGTTCGATCCCGTATGTAGACTAGGATGGATGTAGAATCCATATAAGGCGCGGAGCCGAGAGATAGTAGGAGCCACCAGCTCGGGAGTTCGATCCCATATATTGGTTAAGTTGGGTGCAAAATCCATATAAGATGTGGAACCAAGAAATAGTGGGAGCCATCCGCTCATGTATTCGATCCCATATGTTACCTAGGATGGACGCAGAACTCATGTGAGGCGCAGAGTCAAGTGATAGTAGGAGCCACTAGCTCAGGAGTTCGACCCCATATGTTAGCTAGGATAGGTGCAAAACCCATGTTAGGCATAGAGTTGAGAGATAGTGGGAGCCACTCACTCAGGAGTTCGATCCCATATGTCGGTTAGGATGAGTATGGAACCCATATGAAGTGTAGAGTCAAGAGATAGTGAGAGCCACCACCTTGGGAGTTCGATCCCATATGTTGGCTAAGATAGGTGCAGAACCCATGTTAGATATAGAGTTGAGAGATAATAGAAACTACTTGTTCGGGAGTTTGAACCCATATGTCAGTTAGGATGGATACGAAACCCATGTGAGGCGCAGAGTCGAGAGATAATGGGAGCCACCCACTCAAGAGTTCGATCCCATATGCTGGCTAGGATGGGTGCAGAACCCATGTTAGGCATGGACTCAAGAGATAGTGATTCAGCATAAAGGGGCTCAGGGGCCTTGGCCTTTGCTATTAGTGGAGATGTTGTAAAGAAATAATGAAATCAGGATATCATTACAAGTATATGTCTAAAATCAAAATAGAATAATAGTAACAATAAAAAGTAGTTATTATAATAAGCAGTGAGTAGAGATCACTAAGTTAAGGCATTCGAGGGATCCGGGTCGCATTCAAGTGTTCCAATGCCAAGATGTGTCTTGAACTTAATTTTTTTGTGTCCTGTACTCGGCAATGCTTCCAAGTCATCAAGATCGAGGCGACCCAATATGGTAGTGTAAAAAGATGTAGTTTAACCATATTGAACATGACCATTACAATGGCGTGATTAGGTGGCACTCCTAAAGTTCTCGAAAACTGGATGGTACCTTCGGGATATACCATTTCGCTGGAGAGTCCTTTCAAAGGCCCGGTATGAGGTTGAAGGTCGGTGTGGCTAAGACACATCTGTCAGAATGCATCTCAATAAAGGATGTCGCAGGCCTCCTCTTGGTCGACGAAGATCCTTTTGACTGTGAACTGCCCTACCTTAGCGGTGATTACCAGAGGGTCATTTTGTCCCACGCTAACTCTCGCTAGCTCTTCATCATCAAAGTTGATCAATGGTCATTTCCTTTTACGCCCCCTCTTGCGAGTGGTGAGGACTTCCTTGGAGGGGGTGTCTCTATTCTCTAAAATTTCAGAGTGACCAAATAATTGGTAGGGCTTTGTGAAGAATTTTCTCTTTGCAGGATGACCCCATGGGGTTAGTTCTAGATAGCACCCATGAAAGGGGGCTCTGCCGGTTCAATATCTTTGGTTTCTAGTTGATCCATTTTTCTTTGTCTCTGCAGGTGATTATCCTCTTGTCTCACGTTGATGAATCTCTATAGTCTTCCTTCCTAGACTAAAGCTTCAACCTCATCCTTTAACCTTCGACACTCATCCATCGTGTGGCAATATTCTCGGTAAAATATGTAATACCTAGTCTTATGTCGTTTGGAGTCATCCCCCCTCAAGGGAGGAGGCCAGTTTATGTAAGATCAGCTTCTAATCTACATCAAGATCTAACTAGAAGTGTTATTCAAAGGGGTGTAATTAATGAATCAGCGAGGGTCTGGAGGTCCTACCTAGGTCCTTTTCGGTGAAGGTTGGCATGACAGAGGTTGATTACACTCATTCCTTTTTTGCCCCCTTCGATGTTTTTTGAATGTTTCGATTTCTTAAGCAGTAATGTACTTCTCAACCTAAGTACTGAATTCTTGAATAGTAGCAAGGGGATTCTTGGTGATCGAGGTCTTCATCCCCGAGGGCCTCAATCCTATAAGCAATGCCACTAAGGCGATAGAGTGATCTAAGTCTGAGACTTTAATCATCTTGGTCTAAATTTGTCGAAAAAATCCCTTAAGGCCTCACCTGCCAGAGTGAGAGGAGGGATATCGACTTCCTCTTTGCCCCGTAGTTGATTATGAGGTGAGTTTCGAATTGCTATCTAAGCTAAGAGAAATCTTTGGTGCTAAATGACGAGAGTGAGTTGAACCATGTTAGTGCATTCTTTTTCAGAGTCGTGGGAAAGTGCTTACACATGATCGCGTCCGACATATTTCTTGAAATCATGACTATGACAAAGCGGGTTGCATGGTCGTGGTGCCATCATATATCTCGATGGGAGGAAGGAGACTGTTCCAAGGCATAGGTTCAGCGATGATTTTAGAATAGAATGGTAAAGTATGAAGGATATAACGTTTAGGATCCTCTTGTCTAGCATTGGCTCGCTGGAGCTCGGTGGCCGCCAACTCTTCAATTTGCTTCCTTAGATCCCTCGATTCCTATCAAGACATCATCAAGTCTCAGGACATAAGTGGGACTATAGTCTATGTGAACGTAAATGCACCGTCTTCCCAGAAGAAGACGAAGACTCATGTTAAAAAACATGACTTATGTCTTCCAATTGTTTGCTCATCCTTGTATTCGGGACTCCTGTTTTTCCACATGAGAATGGCAAGCCAAGTTGGGAGAGGCAAGAGTAGGGGGAGGAGCTGGACAAGTTTGAGGTTGGATGGCAGAGGGTTGGGGATCTTTGCATGGGGGTGATTCTATCAACAAGTGGACAACTGAGGTGTCTGTCTGTATAACCAGGGGTGTTGCAGGAGGTAAGTCGGCTAGATTGGACATTTATTCTCCTACCTTGGATGTCATCTTGGAGGTGTTGTCCCGTTCTTTCTTTTCGGTAGCATGATAACGTGAGAGATAGAGACAAAAATAGGGCATAAACTTTATTAGCTAAATAGTCAATCAATTCCCTTGGACGACGTCAATCTATTAAAACCAAAATTGACTCCATAGTTAATCATCTTTTTAGCTCAGACGGGGAATTGAAGATGTGTCTGCTAGGTTACCTTTAATAATTAAACTTGCGAAAACCCATCGAAGGTGGCTCCAGCGGAGAAAACTCCAACTCTTAAATCAGAAAGAACGGTAAAGAGAAAGGAAAGATTGAAAGAGTTTGAACCATATGTAATCTCTATGTATGATATGTAAAGTAGAAGTATGCATACCTGGCAGGTTATTTCTATGTAGTATATATAATCATGAGCTGTGAGTTTTGTATGTTTTTAAAGGTGCAAAAACTCTAGTTACCATGGGGAGAGATCCCTAGAGATCTTTAGAGATTGCAAGAATCATTGTCATGGACTTTCTGTGGATTCAGAATCCTCTAGAGTAAAAAGTTCTAGCTGTTGCCAAGAAGGTCTCTGTCACTAGGAGATTTGCTTCCTTATTAGAAGAGATCGCAATAAACTCGTATCTAATTAAGGAATGTTTTGACTTATTGACTATTTCTTTCCTTATTAGCTAGTTAGATTAGGACCCATTGCATAATGGAAGTTGAGAAATCGAAGGGTCAAGAGGTTAAAGGGCCCAGTGAGTAGAATGTGTCGGGAGCAATGCGAGAATAGACAAGGTCTAGCTGAAAGGCTTTGGTCGAAAGGAAGGCATTGCCCAAGAGTGTGTTCATTCAGGATTGACCGAGAGATCACTTAGTAACTTACGGGCTTTACGATTATAGGCTTGTTGAGATTTTACAACAATGGGTTGTTGAACCATGTACTATTAGTTGGTATCACCAATACAACGAGTTACTCCTAGTTTATGAGTACATGCCTAATGGAAGCCTCAACTCACACCCATTCGGTAAGAGAGAGTCATTTCCATGGAGAGTTAGGAACAAAATTGCTCTTGGTTTGGCCTCCACTTTGCTGTGCTTCCACGAAGAATGGGAGCAATGTGTAGTCCATTGAGACATCAAATCAAGCAATGTGATGTTGGACTTGGGATTTAATGCCAAGCTTGGCGATTTATGCGACACCCCGATCCTCGGATCGAGCACGCGACAGTTGCCGCGTTGTCTCGATACACGGGCAGAATCTCCCCATATACCGGGACTCCGCAAGGCTATACAACTGAGCATTCAAAACCTCCAGTACACAATTCATCAAAAATAGGGAAAGCATTTAACAATACACATGCAAAGGACTCATTCGGTCCATCCCTGTACATGCACAAGCACACATCAGGCCACAATCGGGGAAAGGGAACCTATACATGCACGACTTCACATCAGCACACAATTGGAAAGAGGAAACCTGTACATGCACGAGTACACATCAACACACATCGGAAAGTGGAATTCTGTACATGCACGCATGCGATGTGACCATCCTAGCCACCCAGAATTCTCAACACAATAAAGCATTTAACAAACAAGAAGTCCCAAAACATAGTCGTCGGATTTTACCAACACTTATCCGAAGAAAATAAGTCAATATCGGTAAAATCTTAACGATATGAGATGTACAAAACTTCACAAAATCAAAAGAAAGTATCGAAATTTAGATTTACAATCCAAATGTCTCAGTACAGATAAAAACAGTTTTTTTTTTTCTAAAGATAGAGCAATTAAAATAATAAAGTACAAATCAAAAATCGTCAGATTTTATTAATACTTGTCAAAAACTCGGCCAATATCCATAAAATCTGCACGATAGGGGATGTACAGATTTCCCTTTCCATGGTTTGAGAATTACGAATCTCCAAAATCCTACATTTGCCAAATACCTATACAAAACAGTAAAAATACTTCGCAAGCTCCGACGTCCAATCCTCGAACTAAGAATTCTCTGAAAAAGGTGGAGAGAGGGGGGGTGAGTATTGGGGAATATTCAGTGAGTGGAGTGCAATGGTGTGATTGTATTCATAAACAAGGGGTGAATGTGGGGCAGTCAAAGCATTACTTATAAACAGCAGTTCATATGCATAAAACATTTCAATAAATCACAATTTACAAAATATGCATCCATATCAATTATCTTTTCAGAAAATCCTGAAGTCCCATCGAAATAACTTCCGTCTTAGGGCGGCCAAACCCAGACGAAAGCTCGCCAAGGGGTTTTTCCATCCAATGTTTCAAAACATACCTCTTTCCTTGGCGTTGGCTCGTACCTCACTGGGGTGCATCAAATATAGCACGACTTTGACAAAGGGAGGGACGTCTAACTCCCCCGCACATCCAAACCCCAAACCACACCACCCCGTCGGGTCGCTCCATAGTGGGAATGACTATAGCCATTTACAATCCAGCACCCTTTCATTTCTCAATCCATTTCACAACAATGTGCCATAATTTTTCATCAAATAATCAATAATCTCATGCCAAATCAATTCATAGAGCAATATCAAATAACATATGACACATAAACATTCTTAAACACAATGGATACATTTATATCTCACAATCCAATTCAGACAGCCCACAGTCACAAAACAATTTACATAAATCATGTAAAATCTTTAAAAAATCATTTATAAAGCAATTTTAAAACATGTTTCTCATTCATGAACACAATGAACCATCCACTCACCTCTAGAGAGGGTATTCACTCTCTATTTTTCAATTAAATTCGAATTGATCTCTTTCAAGTCCCCAAAAGATTAACCTAATCAAACATCATAATTTATCATCAAATAAGATCTCATATAGTCATAATTTGCACATCTACAAATTCTAGACTCTCATTTCATCAACCTAAGACCATTGACTTCACCAATGAACTTTAATTCCCAATATTTCAAATTTTTTCCAATTTTCTTCCAAATTTACATAATTATAGTACTTTTCATGCATATTTCAATTTAAACTCTGAGGAAACTACTCTATTCAACCCAACATGATTCTATCATCCCTTAGCATGCTTCTTCCATATCAAACAGTCTAATTCATATAAAATCCAATACTTAACCTTAATAATCGCATATAAAATTTCAGAAAACACAATCTATTTGAATCTAATATACATTCTAACATATACCAGACTTCTTACTCTAAATTTACCCTAAATTCAGTCAATTAATCGAATGGATCAGAAATCCCTTCACCTAGGGTTTTCACAGTTCGCAGATCTAACTTCCATGCGCCATTCAATTCAGTCTCGGACCTACAGTGTTTCTAGATCGAAGTAAAGTTCAATAATCAGGCTCAAGTACTATGAAAAATCGAAACCCTAGACTAAGAAGTCAGAAATCCGCCCTTACCTACGCAGGAACCAGCCTAGGGCTTTCGAAGGTCTGCAGGTCGACGATTACCAGTATGTGGCTTCAGTAGAGGTCGTAGAAGAGAGGTGCTCGCAGAGAGCACCGCGCGAGCGAACATGGGAGAGAGGCAGAAGTCGTCACGTGCGAGAGAGAGAGAGAGAGAGATGAGCAACCTTCTTCGGCTAGGGTTTGACGATGGCGGTCGGAGGAACCGTGAGGGCGTCGCCGGTGAGAGGTAAAGAGAGGCACGGGAGAGTGGAAGAGAGCGAGAGCCAGAGAGAGTATTCAAAAGAGAGAGAGAGTACGAATCGAGAGAGAGAGAGAGACGCGGGAGAGACGAGAGTGGCTAGGTAGTGGCGGAGGTTGGTGGAGTCACCGATGAGCGGCAGAGACTGGCGGAAGAGGAAGAGAGCACGGCTATTCGCGGCGGAGGGAGAGAGACAGAGTCGGGAAAGAGAGATGAAGGAGAGAGGGAATGAGAAAAGGGATTAGGGTTTCTAATCCTAATCCAAATTTTGGGGACACAGCGTTTTGCCCCAAAACGCTGCGTCTCCACTTTTCCCCCTTTTTTTATTTTTATTTCTTTATTTTATTTTATTATTTTTTTTTCACTTTATATTTAAAGTTTCAATTTCATCAAAGCAGGATATTTTTCGAATCGGAAATACGGATATTTTTAAATATACATAAAATTCAAATTTAATATCCCAAAATTGAAAATCAATAAAATTTAAAATTTTCTTTTTTATAATTATTTAAAAATTCATAGATTATCTCTAACACCGAATTTTCGGTGTTACAATTTTGGCCTTGCTAGGTTGATTGATCATGAGCAACAATACCAAACAACTACTGTAGCTGGCACAACCGGGTATTTAGCGCTAGAGTGCTTCAATAAGTACAAAGCAACCAAGGAGTCAAATGAGTACAGCTATGGAATCGTGGCATTGGAAATCGCTCGTGGAAGAAGACCAGTTGATTCCAAGGCAGAAGAATCAAAGGTGATTTTGGTAGAATGGGTGTGGGAAATTTATGGGCAAGGAAGGATCTTGGAAGCAGTTGATGAGAGACATGGCAACAAATTTGATACCAAACAGATAGAGCATTTGATGATTGTGGGACTATGGTGTGCACATCCTGACCACAAACTTAGGCCTACTATGAGACAAGCTATTAAGGTACCGAATTTTGATACACAATTGCCAAATTTACCTAGGAATATGCCTGTGGCTATTTATTATACACCTGAACAAGACATTTGCGGATATTCTTGCACTAGCACCTCTTTCACTGCTTCTAGTATCTGCAATTCTTTTGTGGGCAATCCTTCAGGTTTTAGTTCTGCCTGAAATAGGCTATGATTTTGTTTCTCATTCATTCAATTTTTCTTCTATATTTGTTTTAAGTTGAGTTCTATTTTTTTATGTATCTTAATAAAATGTGCGAAGTTGAAAATATGTTCTTGGAGGTGAGTGCGTTCTTTCTGCTTGAAGTTAATAAACTGAGAGTATTGTTCATAAGGAAATTTTTTACTTATTTGTTTTTCTCAAAATAACAAATAACAACAATGTCCTCACCCTAGAACAAGAAAATGACAATCTCAAAGAAACAATCCAAAATTTATATATTAGCAGCCTTCTTGAAACCACTTATATATTTGTTTCTTCTTTGACAATGTCCTCAATTGTAGGCAGCCTTCAATGTGTTGGCAATGTCAATGACAAACCGATATCTAACATCGGCCTTGACAAGACGCTCCATTGCAGTGTTTGCATAGTCCATTGGTATAACCTCAATGTCCGCTGTTATATTGTGTTCCGCTGCAAAATCAATCATCTCTTGCGTCTCTTTCATCCCTCCTCCCCCACTCCCAGCAACCATTTTCCTTCCTGCCATTTTTCCATATTTCATGTTAGCTTATTATCACACAAAGCCATGTATGGTATAAATCAGTATGCTTTCTCACCGTTAATAACAGAAAATGCGGGTAGCTCTAGTGGTTTATCCGGTGCACCAACCATAACAAGCTTTCCATTGGTTTTGACCAAACCAAGCAATGGATGCAGAGGATGAAATGCAGACACCGTATCTATGATACCACCCATTGTGCCCATGGCAGCCTAATTGTAAAACCGCAAGCAAATCAAAACTACTACGTACATCAAAGTTAAAATTGCATAAGCCCTTCAGCTAAAATCAGAAGAGGAACATTTCCAATAGCTAACCTGCATTTGATCAGGGTCACGGCTGACCAAAAAGGAGTCGGCCCCAAGACGTTGATCAATGTAAAGTAGAAGTATGCGTGCATGGTAGGTTATGTTGCATAGTATATATAGTCATAAGCCGTGAGTTTTGTATGTTTTTAAAGGTGTAAAAATCCTACTTATCTTGTGGAGAGATCCCTAGAAATCTTCAGAGATTGCAAGAATCGTTGTCATAGACTTTCTGTAGATTTGAAATCCTTTGGAGTATGAAAGTTCTAGCCGTTGACAAGGTCTCCGTCACTTAGAGATTTGCTTCCTTATTGGAAGAGATCGCAATAAAGTCATATCGGATTAAGGAAGGTTTTGACTTGTTGACTATTTCTTTCTTTATCGAATAATTACGATTAGGACCTGTTGCGTAATGGAAGTTAAGAGATCAAAGGGCCGAAAGGTTAAAGGGCCCAATGAGCTGAATGTGTTGGGAGCAATGTGAGAACAGAAAATGTCTGGCCGAGAGGCTGAAGTCGAGAGGAAGGCATTACCCAAGATTGCATTCATTCAAGATTGACCAAGAGGTCACTTAGTAACTTATGGGCTTTATGATTATGGGGCTATTGAGATTTTATGATAATGGGCTGTCGAACCATGTATTATCAGTTGGTGTCACCAATAGAACGAGTTACTCCTAGTTTATGAGTACATGCCTAATGGAAGCCTTGACTCATACCTATTCGGTAAGAGAGAGTCACTTCCATGGGGAGTTGGGGACAAAATTGCTCTTGGTTTGGCCTCCGATTTGCTGTACTTGCATGAAGAATGGGAGCAATGTGTAGCCCATAGAGACATCAAATCAAGCAATGTGATGTTGGACTCTGGGATTCAATGCCAAGCTATGTGATTTTGGCCTTGCTAGGTTGATTGATCATGAGCAACAATACCAAACAACTACCCTAGTTGGCACAACCCTGTATTTAGCACCAGAGTGCTTCAATAAGTGCAAAGCTAGCAAGGAGTCAGATGTGTACAGCTATGGAATCGTGGCATTGGAAATCACTTGTGGAAGAAGACCAGTTGACTCCAAGGCAGAAGAATCAAAGGTGATTTTGGTAGAATGGGTGTGGGAACTTTATGGGCAAGGAAGGATTTTGGAAGCAGTTGATGAAAAACTTGGCAAGAAATTTGATTTCAAACAGATAGAGCATTTGATGATTGTGGGACTAAGGTGTGCACATCCTGACTACAAACTTAGGCCTACAATGAGACAAGCTATTAAGGTACTGAATTTTGATGCACCATAGCCAAATTTACCTTGGAATATGCCTATGGCTATTTATTATACGCCTAAACGAGACATTTGCGGATGTTCTTGCACTAGCACCTTTTTCATTGCTAGTATCTGCAATTCTTTTGTGGGCAGTCCTCCAGGTATTGTTGAGATAAGTTCTGCTGGAAGTGGGCTATGATTTTGTTTCTCATTCATTTAGGCATTATTATTAATTTTTTCTATATTTGTTCTAAGTTCAGTTCTATTTCTTTATGTATCTTAATAAAATGTGTAAAGTTGAAAATGTATTCTTGGAGATGAGTGCGTTCTTTCTATTTGAAGTTAATAAACTGAGAGTATTGTTCATAAGGCAATCTTTTATTTATCTGTTTATTCAAAATAACAAACCACAACAATGTCCTCACTCTAGAACAAGAAAGTGAAAATCTCAAAGAAGCAATCAAAAATTTATATATTAGCAACCCTTCTTGAAACCACTCGTATATTTGTTTCTTCCTTGACAATGTCCTCAATTTTTGGCAGCCTTCAAAGTGTTTGCAATGTCTATGACAAACCGATACCTAACATCGGCCTTGACAAGACGCTCCATTGCAGTGTTTACATAGTCCATTGGTATAACCTCAATGTCCGCTGTTATATTGTGTTCTGCTGCAAAATCAATCATCTCTTGCATCTCTTTCATCCCTCCTCCCCCACTCCCAGCAATCATTTTCCTTCCTGCCATTTGTCCATATTTCAGGTTAGCTTATTAGCACACAAAGCCATGCATGGTATAAATCAGTATGCTCTCTTACCCATAATAATAGAAAATACGGGTAGCTCTAGTGGTTTATCTGGTGCACCAACCATAATAAGCTTTCCATTGGTTTTGACCAAACCAAGCAATGGTTGCAGAGGATGAAATGCAGACACCGTATCTATGATACCATCCATTGTGCCCATGGCTGCCTGATTGTAAAACCGCAAACAAATCAAAACTACTACATACATCAAAGTTAAAATTGCGTAAGCCCCTCAGCTAAAATCAGAAGTGGAACATTTCCATTAGCTAACCTGCATTTGATCAGGATCATGGCTGACCAAAAAGGAGTCGGCCCCAAGACGTTGAATCGCCTCATCCTTTTTGTTAGGTGAAGTGCTAATCACAGTGACTTTAGCTCCAAAGGCCTTGGCAAATTTCACGGCAACATGGCCTAATCCACCGAGCCCAACAACACCAACGTGCACACCAGGCTTGTCAAGGCCGAAGTATTTGAGAGGACTATACACAGTGATGCCTGCACACAGCAGAGGAGCGGCTGCATCAAGTGGGAGGTTATCGGGCATGCGGACCACAAAGTGCTCACTGGCAACCATGATGTCGGAGTAGCCTCCGTAGGTAGTGGTTCCGTCATAGTATGTGGCACCGTAGGTGAGTACATAAGTGGGGCAGTAGCTTTCTAGATTGTTAATGCAGTTGTCACAGGAGTGGCATGATCCTACTAAGCCTCCAACACCAACTCTGTCTCCAACCTTGAACTTTTTCACCTTGCTTCCCACCTCTGTTACTACTCCCACAATTTCGTGTCTGCATAATATTATTTAAGTTAGAGATGGGAAAAGACATTGGAAGTGTCGCATTGCCCAACAAGGGTTACTAAGTCGAGGGGAATCTAGAAGTAACCTTTTTTTTTTCTGTGATTCAGTTGACATTGCATAAGACAAAAATTCAAAGAAAAACTTTTAAAGCTACGCAACTGAAGGTATATGTTTCAGAGAGAGGGGTTAGATACCCGGGGACAAGAGGGTAGGTGGAGAAGCCCCATTCATTCTTAATGCTGTGAAGGTCGGAGTGGCAAATCCCACAGTACAGCACCCTAAACATTACATCGTTATCACCGGCGGCCCTGCATAAATTTCACAAATTAATCCTTCTGACATCCCCTGCTTGATAGATCGATGATTTTTTATTTGGTTATGTCTAAAAGTCTTTTGTATTTGTGAGAGAGAGAGAGAGAGAGAGAGAGAGAGAGAGAGAGAGAGAGAGAACCTTCGGGAGAAGATGAAGGGAGAGAGAACACCGGAGGTGTCTCTGGCTGCCCAACCGAATGCCTTCACTGGGTGTTCTGTTTCCGGTGAATTCTTCTCCATTTCCTTTTATTCTGTCGAGATTGTTACTTCGTGGAGAGAGAGAGAGAGAGAGAGAGTACGTATATTCGGGAGAAAATTTATGAGGAAAGGGTACAGAGAGTTGTTTGATATGTGTCGCATGTGGGTTTGCATGTTTATATAACTGAGAATTTGGCTTTGCTGACATATATGGTGAGGCGAGAGAGAGAGTCTCTCTGCCTTTGCTGACATAGTTGGTGAGTCACCTCTCTCTCACACACTCTCTCTCCCGTCACCATCCATGTCAGCAAAGTCAAATTCTCAACCATGAACACCGTCAATCAGTAAAATAAATCCCATGGTAATCGAGGGCCAGATGCCGATTGGTCTAATATTTACAAAAATACAAAATGAAAACAAGCGCTGTCATGCAACACATGTCAAACAACTCTCTGTACCATTTCCTCATAAATTTACACATTTTATTGCCTGATGAAAAATGCTCACAAACTTCAAGTAGAAAGAACACATTAATCTCCAAAAATACATTTTCAACTTTACACATTTTATTAAGAAATATATATATATATAGAACTGAAATATAGAAAAAAAAATAATGCATGAATGAATGAGAAACAAAATCTTTCTGGCTTTTGTTAAACCACCAAAAGTTGAAAACTTGTCTTATTTGGAGCAAATATTTCACTAATTAAACTATAAGTGATGATTCAAGATTTTCAGGTATGCAATTTTTATTCCAATATAAAACATATATTATATTGATCTGTGATTTGTATTTGCAAATGAGATTTTTCTTATTTTTATAGACATTATTTGCATCAACCCCTATAATAATCATGTTGGATACGTATAACCTTTTTTTTTAATCCACTAAGAGGTAATTGCATTTATAAGGAGAGGAGGAGCTGGGGGGGCTAGAATCCTCGTCGCTGAGAGAACACCCTTTCACAACCTAGTCGAGTGGGAAACTTGGGTAGTCGATTGGGAAGCTTGATAGTCAACTGGTTTTTCACAACCGGTCGATTGTGGAGCTTTTTGAAGGTATAACCGAGAAGGAATTAGAGGGAGAGAGAGACTAGAGAGAGAGAAAGGAGTTACAAAGACATAGAAAGAAGTAGAGAGAGACTAGATTAGAAAGAGAGAAAGATAAGAGAGAAAACTCAATTCATTGTCTCCTTATTTCCAATTACAACAGGCTATTTGTACCAATGGGTTGTTCAACTAATCTAACCAACTCCTTTATTCTATTATTATAGGTTGAGTTAACAACAGTTGGTTATAGTTGTTAATGAAATAGCTGTCACATTTGAATTTCTGAAATTTGCTTTGCATTCTGAGACCTAACCCATCCCCTTTGTACTAGTGGAAAAGAACGCAGGTAAAATAACCCTCATTTAACAATTTTAATGGGCAAAGAATGACAAATTTTAGGAAAACTATTCTTAAAATACTAAACCTCATATTGCAAAATAAAATATATAAACTGGTGTTTTTTTTTTTTTTTTTTGGTTTCAATAAGAGGGCCAAGGGCTCACTACAAAAAAATAATAGAATTGGGGACGAGATTTAAGGGACGACCATAAAAGTTCATCCCCAAAGATATTAAAAATATAATATAGGGATAATTCGTCCCCATAATTGGTCCCTAATTGAGCTCAAAGCCCAGATGAAAGAGAAAAAAGAGCGCCAGTTTAGCCCGCTCTTTTTTTCATTCCTAATTATTTTTGTATTGGATTTTTTTCTCCCTTCTTCAACTTCCACGTCCACTATCCCCCATACCCTTCTCCTCTCTTCCTCTCCCTAGTATACAATTGGAAAACCCTTCACCCATTATCATTGCTACTATTTTTCAAACTCTCCACCAAAGCAAGTATATGAAAATGGGTACGTACTTGTTCTTTAGAAATTCTATCATTTTTTTTTCATTACTTATGGATTGGTATCCATTTGATGTGTTGGTTGTATTTTGATGCTGTGTGACTTGCAAATGTTTGTTAAAATGTCTCACCCAAAGAGAAGAAGGATAAACTTATTGTGTTCGACCCTTCTTCCTTTGATTTGTAGTACTTTGTTGTTTACATTATTATTATCATTTTTTTAGAGATTGGTTGGTTTTATTAGTTCATAGGAGAGGGGATATTTTAGGAGTGATTGGAATCATGTCAACCTTGGGTTTCAAGTTGATCAAGATCTACAATTAAAAAAGATTGTAATATATTGTGAATTTATGATCTTAATTTTTAGATAATTTTGCAATTCTCATTCCAATTAATAGACTCTCTTTTTGTGTGAAGGTTAATCATTTTTCAACTCTCTTTTTGGCAATCAATAGATTGTTGCTGTTCACCCGCTGTTATTTGTTTAATTAGGTTTCTGAATTTGATGAGTTTATCTTTCAGGAGTGATTTGGTTAATATTTCGCTTGCTTTAACCGAGACTGCTGGTGCTATTGTTGATGTAAGTTCTTTTTTCATTCTGGTTTTTTTTTTTTTAGTTGTAATTTTGGATGAATATTTTTTAATTTTAGATAATTAACAAATTGAAACATATAGATTTGTTTTAAATGTAATTTATCATGGATTTATTTAATTCAAGATCTGTTTATGCAAATTTAACTTCAAGTTAAACTTATAAAATTGTACTATTTAAAGTATAATTCATCTTTGTGACACAATTAGTCTTTAAAATATTTTAACCCTAAAGATTATATTAAAACATATTTTCTTTTTGAAAAATATTCATTTATGTGTATAATTAAAGTATAATTTGATTCATTTATGTGTTTTCCTACTCACAATCTTTTTACTATTTTGTCACTCATAACCATATCTATTTTAGACACAATCGAATTAAAAAAAAAAAAGAGGCAGATAAATGATCAGTTGAAAAAAAGTGTTTGTAGTAATATCTCAAATATAGGATTCAGAGGTCAATTCACACAATCATGAGCCCTTTTTGATGATGGTGCAAAACAAATAATTTTACTTGAAGAATTTTAGTTGATGAGCTGCAGTTCACATACACGAAGTCCTCAACTACGGCCATTGCCAACATGTTAGATCCTTCCCAGCTGCCATATTGATTTTGGATACGCCATCTTCTCTCTATTCTTATATTATTTATCTTAATTTTTATGAGTCCTAGAAGGTCATTTATGATAGAATTTTTGTAGTTAATGTTGTTTTACCTTAATACTTTAACCCTCAACATTTGCACTTGTACTATACTAGCAATCTCTATACACAACAAATGAGTTCATAGGCTTATATGTTGAATGTTTTCTACTAAAATAATTAGAGCTTGAATCTTATTGCTCACATAATTTAAAAGAGCTATTTGAATGTAAAATCTAATGTGGGGGAGAGGAAGGGGTATATTCCTAATTAAATCTCTGCATACAATTTGCATATATGAGATGAGATCATAAAGCATGTTTTGCATTTATATGAGCACATTGGTAATAACAACTCTATTGTTTAGATTTGAACAAGAGATGAGTTTATATTAAAATAATGTTGAATGCTTTCCTTTTTATTTGTTATTAAAAGATGCTTTTAGTTTTCTTATGCTTATATATTCATTTATTTTAAATGTTTAATAGGAGATGAATTTAGATAAACATTGGATTGAAATTGAAGATAGGACAAAACCAGAATATATAAAAGGAATTGATAGTTTCCTTGATTTTGCATTCACTCATTCAAAAGGAAAGAATATTATCCAGTGTCCTTGTAAGAAGTGCAGAAATATTGGTTACAAAGTGCGGTCTGATGTTCAATATCATTTGTTAAAGAATGGCTTTCTTAAGAGTTATAGAGTATGACATTTTCATGGGGAAGTTGAAGATCAGCATAGAGATTGTCAAAATGAAGACTCTAATGAGAATAATTTCGATGATATTGTCAGATTAGTAGATGATATTTGTAATGCCTCAAATATTGTTAGCGATTGTCAGTCACATGATTTAAATTTGGATGAAGAAAATATAGAAGAGCAACCAAACAATGAAGCTATTCAATTTTATAACTTGTTACGAGAAGCTAAGGAAAAGTTACATCCAGATTGTGAGCACTCCAAATTAGAAGCCATTGTTAAGTTACTTCACCATAAGAGCATTAGTCATTGGACTAATAATTCCTTTGATGGTTTGCTTAGTAGCTTACAGGAACTTATTCCTAATGGGAAGCAAACTTTGCCCGACTCATATGATGATGCTTTAAAATATATAAATTGCATTAGGACTTGATTATGTGAAGTACGATATTTGTAAAAATAATTGCACACTTTATTGGGGACCCAATGTCGAGGCAACATCTTGCCTTATTTGTGGTTTATGTAGGTGGAAGTCAGTCAAAAGACCAGAAAAGCATAAAAATATACCATAAAAAGTGTTGAGGTATTTTCCCTTAAAACCTAGATTGCAAAGGTTGTTTATTTCTAAAGAGTTAGCAGCTGATATGAGATGGCATAAAGAGAAGCGAGTTGATGATGGGATAATAAGGCATCCTACTGATACCCCTACATGGAAATTATTTGACAGTCAACATGTATCATTTGCTAGTGACCCTAGAAATGTTCAGCTTGGCTTAGCAACTGATGGCTTCCAATCTTTTGGAAACATGAGCTCTCAACATAGCATATGGCCAATTGTCCTCATTCCGTACAACTTACCACCTTGGTTATGTATGAAGTAGCCTTATTTGATGTTGTCAATGATTATTCCAAGTGAACATAGTTCAGGAATGGATATTGATATTTTTTTACAGCCATTGGTGGAGGAGTTAAAAGAACTTTGGGAAGTTGGAGTTAAAACATATGATGCTTACGTGAAAAGAAATTTAAGATTGCATGCAGCTATAATTTGGACTATAAATGATTTTCTAGCCAATGCAGGCTTGTTAGGATGGTCAACAAAAGGTTATAAAGCATGTCTCTCTTGTCATGAAAATACTCAGTCTATATACTTACATTACTCTAAAAAGATACGTTACATGGGACATCGGCGAATTTTACCCGTTAATCATAGATGGAGAAAGAACACAAAGTCTTTTTATGGGAGTAGAGAGATGGGTGAAAGACCTAAACCATTATCTAGCCTTGAAGTGTTAATAAAACATGCTCAATTCAGTCAAAGACCATTTGGGAGAGGTGTGAAGATAAAATATAATAGTTTAAATAGTATTAATAATTGGTGAAAGAAGAGTATACTATTTGAGCTCCATTATTCGAAAACTCTCATTAGCCGACATAATATAGATGTTATACATGCTGAGAAAAATGTCTGTGATAATATAATAGGGACTATTTTCGGTATTCCAGGCGAGACAAAAGATACATTGAATAGTCGATATGATTTGGTTAGTTTGGGAATAAAGCCAGAACTTCATCCATTTAAACAAGGAGAAAAGGTGGTTGTTCCTGTTCCACAGTATACTTGGTCTAACAAAGAAAAGGAAGCTGTCTGTAATATGTTAGTGAATTTGAAGACACCGGATAGTTACCTTTCAAAAATCTCTAGATGTGTCAATGTTAAAGAAAGGAAGATATTAGGATTGAAAAGCCATGATTGTCATATTTTTATGAAATGATTGCTTCCTCTTACAGTCAGGCATTTCCTACCAAAAGAAGTATGTCAGCCATTAGTTGAGTTAAGTGCTTTCTTTAGAGATTTTTGCAGTAAAACTTTAAATCCTAAAGATTTGGAGCATTTGGAAACTCAAATAGTGCTAATACTTTGTAAATTGGAGATATTTTTCCACCATCATTTTTTGACATTATGGTACACTTATATGTACATTTACCTAGTGAGGTTAGAGATGGGAGCCCTGTACAGTTTCGGTGGATGTACCCAATTGAGAGGCTTTTACGTACTTATAAATCCAATGTTCATAACAAAACATGACCTGAAGGTTCAATTGCTGAAGCTTACCTTGCAGATGAATGTTTAACTTTTTGTCCACGATACCTTGGTGGCATTGATGCAAGGTTTAATCGACCTCGAAGAAATGACGACAATAATGCAAAGTCTGATGGGGAGATATTTTCAAAAGTTGGACGTCCATTAGGAACAAGTGTTCGTAAGTCATTAACATCAGAAATGAAATGCAAAGCCTATCTCTAAGTGCTCAATAATTGTGAAGAAGTATGGTCTTTTATTGAGTAAGTATTTTTATGATTATACAAGTTAAATCTTTTAATTTCCAATCAATCTTTTTGGTTTAATATTATTCTAATTGTACAAAAATTTGGTATGAAATACAAGAATGACTTATCAAATATGAGTCATGTGGAATTTATAAAGCAATATAATGTTGAGTTTGGCGCTTGGTTCCATAAACATGTACGTATTTTTTATTGAAGTCTTACTAATAGTCATTTTCTTTTGTTTTTATTTTAATAATATTAAAATGTGTTTATACTAACTTTTAGGTTCTTGAGTTACATGGTCAATGATTAGTTTCAGCTGATCTTCTTTACTTAGCTGAGGGTCCTTACACAACATTTAAGGAGTTTAATGGTTACTTTGCCTATGGATATAAATTCCATACTGTTGGTAAAGGGAAGTCAAAATAGTGGTGTATTATCAAGAGGTGTGATGGGAAAGAATATTATGGTTTATTAGAAAAGGTTTGGCAATTGCAATATACAGGAATGAATGAAATTTTCTTATTCAAATGTATCTGGTTTGATGTTCAAAATAAAGGGTTGGGATATAAAATGGATGCATATTCAATTGTTAGTGTGAAAGCAACTCGTTGCCTACGCACAGATGACCCTTTTATTTTAGCAAGTCAGTCAGAACAAGTTTTTTATGTTGAAGATCCAAAAGATCAAAATTAGCTTGTAGTGATGAAGACACAACCTTGAGATATTTATAACTTGCCCATATCAATTAATAATGATGATAGAGATGTTGGAATTAAAGAAGATGAAGCATTTCAAGAAGAAGATTATGATACAAGTGGTCGTGCAATAGAACCTTTGGACAGTATTGATGAAATGGTTCCTTTGAATAGGCTTGATATTGATGCTGAAAGTGTTCCTTATGAACTTGTAAAACAAGTTGAAGAGCAAGAAAAGTACTATGCTTCGGTCAATTCAGATGAAGAAATTGATGACTTTAATGAAGAAGAAGTTAGTGAAAGTAAAGAATTAGATATGTCTGATAATGATGATGATTGAATGTGTTATTTTTTTTAATTCATATCTTTCAATAATACTTTCTTTGAATTTACAAATTTTATAAATTTATTTAAACTCTAACTTTATAATATCAAAATTAATTAATTCTTTGATCTTGTTTTAGGTTGTTTATCTTTAACAATGCTATCAAGAGAAGGAAAAAGAAGACTTAGAAAATGTCCCCCAACATTGATGGATCATATAAATGATTCAGGAACCTTATATGCAAATGATCAGCCGGAGAATTCATCTAATCAAGGTAATATATTTTACATCAAATTTTAATATTGAAGATCAAGTAGGTATTTTGAATTTGTCAATATCTATTGTTTCAAAATTTGATAAACTCGCTCATTAATTTACACATGACATTCTAGGCTTTTGAGGTGCGAATTTTGTTGATATAAATTCTTATTTCATTTCATTGTAGCTTCGCTTAAACGTGGTCGAGGAGCATATAAAGGCATTGACTTAGATAAATTAACAAATGGAAAAAACAAAAACTAGACATTTATTTTCCACTAGGCCCATATCATAGTCCAGTAGGTCCTAATGAATGAAAGTTATCACAATGGATTGGTTATTGTGTTCGATCAACTACTGGAGCACCTATACATGAGTGGTAAATGGTTGAAACCCAACACAGTACTCGCTTACGGAATATGATAATGGTATTATTGTTTTTGGTTTCTTTAATAGAAGATGTCATGCATTATTATTAATTATTAAATAACTAAAGTGTCTAATTTTGTTAAACAAGATTATTTTGAAGTGAGTTTTGATAGTCCTCTTAAGTGGAAAGAAGTGGGTAAGAACACACCGGATACTCCAGAAGTTAAAGCACATAAGTTTCGCTCTTTCTGTTTTCAGAAAATGAGGTACTTGTATCGAAAGTGGAAAAGTGAGCTTTATGGTAAATACAAGAAATATTCAAATGATGAAGAGAGGATGCAAAACATTCCTCCTGAATTGGAGAAAGAAAATTGGAAGGCAATGCTTGACATATTTGGATCTCCAACCTTTTTGGTATGTTTTCAAACTTTTCTATAATACTTTTATGTCTTCATGTAGTATTCTTATTAATAAATATTTTGTATATATATTCACAGAAAAGAAGTGAAATTAATTCAAGATGCTGAGGAAATCAAAATATTGTGTATTGTTTGGGTCAAATTTTAATAGTGCAGATAGAGTATCAAATGGTATACAAAATAAAAATAAAGTCAGGTATTATGTTTCATATTAATTCATATATTATATTACTTATAATTGTTTAAAACTATAGATGGATGAAGAAACTGGCAAGTTACCTCTTGCTTCAAGTGTTTGGTTGGCACAACATCAAATGACAAAAGATGGTGTTTATGATTGGCATGATATGCAATCAAAAGAGATTTATGTAAGTTTATATGAAAATTTTATTTTATTTTTTGAAAATATTTTTATTTAGATGTATTAAAAGTATTTCATGATTTGTGAAGGAGGAATTATGAAATGTTGAAGAACGTCCATTAACGGAGAATGAAAACTCTTCAAATGTTGAAGATGTTTTGATTGAGATTCTTGGAGCAAAGTCTGGCTATGTTTGTGGTAAAGGACTTGGTTATAAACCAAAAAACAAGGTTCCTATTCCAAGTTCACATAATAAAGAAAGAATAATTGAACTTAAAAATGAGTTGAAAAATGTGAAAACTCAAGTGAAAGAATATGAAGAGCGCATGGATCGACAAATGCAACAAATGATTGAAATAATGAGAGAAATACACCAATTGCAACAACAAGCAAGAGAGTCTTAATGTGAAGTAGGTACGTTCTCTTTTCCTTATTAAATTTCCGTAAGGTAGATCTCTTATTTGTTTTATTTTGTTTGTTTATCTTAAGGTTGTGAAGGTCGTAAATTTTGGTGTCGCATAGCTCTAGAGATTGCTTTTCTAATTTGCTTTCTCTTCACCTACTTTTCGGTTGGATAGATTTCTTTATTTGCTTTGTTTTTTTGTTATGAAATTCTAATTTCTCAAATCATACATTTTGTCTCAAGATATTTTGTTCATAATTGTCATAACATAATAGAACTGAGAATCGATATGCTGCATAATTTGCTACATTATTTCTAGGGTTAGTCAAGCAGGTCATTCAATAAACTTTGCTGTTATATCTAAAAATAATTTTTTAGCAGTTATTGAGATTTAAATGTACTTTAACATTGATCTTCTTTTGTATGTTAGATCTATGAATTTCTTTTGTAGAAATTATAATTGTTATGATATTTCCTTCACCTACAAAATTCAATGGCCATATCATATAGAGATGGTGGTATTCATGATAAATGAAAATAGTTATTACATTTATGCTGTTAGATGGTGTTCATCACAAATCAAACGGTGGTGTTCATGATGAACCAAACGGTGGTGTTCATCAACATCACCTCCTATACTTAATAACTATAATATTTAAAAAAAAATTTATGCTATTGGATGTATGATCTTCTTTTATCATTAGGACATGGATAAATGAAAATTCTTATTTTAATGGGCAAATGGTCATGGACTTGGTTTTCTCTATTTATTCTTAGTCCTTGCTTTATGCTACAAGTTTTACTAGATAATGTTTTCATCCTCATTTTTTTCGATTCTTTTATTTTAGTTGGACTCTAATATACAACTTTGGTACTTTTGTTGCAGGAAAATGAAGGTATTGAAGGTTAACTAAACTAAATTTTGTTGCAGGACATAACTCAAATGGCTTATTGTACTTTCCTCTTGTTTCTAGTAGTTACATAGATTCTAAATTTTGAAAAGTCTGAAACCTTGAAATTATTATAACTTATTTTGTATTTAGCTAATGACTTAATTAACTAAAAACTTCTATGTATTTCACATTATTAATGAATGAATGAGATATTTTCTTTTTTAATATTTATTTGTAAATGTTTCATTAAATGTATTATATGAATGAAATATTTAATTTGTTGTATACTATTAGTTATATTATTATAAGATATATTGTGATACTAAAAAAAAGAGAGAGAGAGAGAATGAACATTTTTTGTCCTGAATGATAATTTTAAATATCAGATATAATCTTTTGGAACAAATTTCATCCATATGAACTAACCTTTTGGGACGACTTTTGTCCTTATGAACAAGCTGATTGAGACAAATTTCATTCCTATTTATTGGCCTGTTGGAATGAATTTTGTCCCCATCCAGAAGCCTTTTGGGATGACTTTCGCCTTCATATATTTAATCTATGCGGATGAATCATCCCCAAAGGATCTAGAGCTATGGGGACGAATTTATTAAATTCGTACCCAAAACCTTTGGGGTCGCTTGTTCTCGGGACTAAATTTAGGGATGAAAATTTCGTGCCTATAAATTATAGGGACGAATTTTAATAACTTTAGGAATGATTTCTTTCGTCCCTATAGCTAAAATTTCTTGTAGTGGCTCACTCATCGATACAGCCACTAAATAAACTGAAGTTACTAAATTCTAAACCTACCCCTCTTGAAGGCTAGAATGGAACCAAGAATTTTAATTTGGGGTTCTAAATTAAAAAATATATATATTATTATGATAACAGAACAACAATAATTTTATTTCAATTGAACTCTTTATTCTTTCACAGTATTATGATTGTTTATTATGTATCAATCAATACTAAATAAATTTAGTATTGTATCTCTCAATTTGTACAATTAGATAATTAAACATTATATTTTCCAAATAGCTTTCTTAATGCATCATAAAAGCTTTTTGAAATTGTTGATTTCTTCAATGTTTCAGCTGTAAATGAAACAATTGATGAAGACAATAAACAATTTAAACCTATTACTCCAAATTCCAATATTCATTGTTTCAAACCTTTCAAGATAATTCTATCGACTGAAATGCTTCAATTGCAAGCACATTTAGTTTAAAGATCAAGCCAAGGAGTATTAGAGTATTAGACAAGAATTATTAAAACTATAGGGTGCAACTTTTATCACCTAACTAGCAAGTCAAAAATTAGAGGAATTCTTTTTCCGGATGGAAATTGAAGAGAATAAAATACATAATGGCACAATTCTGTTGTCACTTTATAATACTGAAAATTATTATAATTTATTTTATAATAGCAATGAGCGAGATATATCTCAAATATAGCACTAGCCCCATGAATTCCTATGCGGATCAGCTGTTCTCAAAATTTATCACATCCACCGTGAGGGATAAAAATCGACAAACAGTTGATGTAGTGGATAAAAATACTGCTTCTCTTAACTAAATCTCTAGTTTGAGACTTGGGATGAAAAAGACTAAACTCCTCTTTAACTTAGTTTTGACAATGTTTAGATTAAATTAGTCGAAATATACTCGGATACTGGTTGGTTATTAAAGAAAAAAAATGTTGTGAAACATAAAGATTCATTTAACAAGGATTGCATTGAAGAGAAGGGGAGGGAACATAACGTTATCTTTGCGTCTGAAAGTTTTCCTTTAAGGAGGTTGGGGGAGGGAATCCAAAGTTTCGCCGTAACCTTCAATAATCTCTAACTCTTAAAAAGCTCGTCCCTATGATCCAGGAAAAGGAACAAGGCTTTCAACAATAAAATTTTGTCATAAATGTCCTTTTCGTGATGGAAATAGTCTTTCCCCGCTACACAAAATGATTGTGATGATAAAAATCCATCACAATACGCTGTCCTTCCAGAAGGAAACAAGAGCACTCCCTCACACATTGTGATATGTTGGGATTTGTAATGGATTTGTGAAGGAATTGAAAAGATTTATTATGAAACTCGACTACTTTAAGATGAAACTTAACTGTTTTTTTTTTTTTTTTTAAATAAAACTTTTAGTAATTCATGTAATGAAATACTTAATTTAAACCAAAACCTCAAGATACGCAGTTGGTTTTGAAAGAAATGATTTAGATTTTAAGATGAAACTCCAAATATCCCAAATTTGCCTTATTTGCCTCTTCATTAATTGTTCAACATCCAAACACAAGGAGTGTTTGTTTCCTTCCCTCCCCTTTCCCTTCCATTCCTTTATGAGAACCTTCATTTGCATCTTACTCAAAGCTCTCAAGCAAGACCTATATGGTTAGTATTCTATCCCTCTACATCAAATCAAAGATTTAAGAAAAAATATTTTGAAAAGATTGTTAAACAAATATGGAAATAAATATCAAATACTATAAATAAAATGATGCGCGCATTATATACTGTATTAGACGTACCAAAATAAGCAATTTAGTCCTTTGATTCTGAAATCCATTAATAAATTTTTTGGAGCGAAAAGAGGATTTATTCTCCCTTGAGTGTTGATTCTGCATCACATGTTAGAGATGTAGAATTGTTAATTTAATTAACCACACACTTCAAATTGGAGATAAATCAAATTGAATTCTATTTGAGATCAATGATACATATAATTGTGGAATTTTTATATTGCTAATCTCCTTTTTTCAGTAATTTTTCTACCTCAAGGGGGAATAATTCATTTTTATTTTTCCAAAAAATGGTGAAATATAACACCCCAAATTCTTAAACAATCCAACGTCCTAATTGGAAAAAAGGGTCAAATCTTTCATTTACCTTTTCTGCATTAATATTCCTGCATGCATGTTAAAAAGGAATATTGCTTCTTTAAAATCCCTTCAAGGGGTTCATTCATTCCTGAAAACCGTTTTTGTTTTTGCTATTTGCTATGGCTTTTGACTTCCTTAAAGTGAGAAATAAAAGAAGGTACTAAAGACTAAGATCTTTTGTTGGTATGTTACTTTTGGATTCTATTGTGTTATATAAACTTTATGCTAATCTAGGTTTTTGCTAAAACCTTGGAGCATCTGGCGAAGATATTGAGGTTAGAAGCCATTTTTTGTTCTATTATTGAAAAGGTTGGTTACTCTGGCGAAGCTGTTGTTTTACATTTGTAAGTTTGTACAGGTTAGCAACGGAGAACATACATTGGTCCAGAAAATCTGGCTTGGTGATGATACTTTTGGTGACTTTTGTTCAATTGGTGTTGATCACAGAAGGCCATCGGAAAACCCCAAGGTTAGCTTCTCCTCTCATCATTTGATCTCTTGCATGAAAGAAGCAAAAATGAAAAACCTTCTTCAATATGTTAATGGGATCATGTTTGCCCATTGTTGCTCTCCATAGGATCATCTTCTTCTTCTTCTTCTTTTTTTTTTTTTTTTTTTTTTTTTTTTAGCATAACCAACTGGTCTCGGGAGCTCTCCCAATGTAGGTTTTTCTATTCTCAAGTTCCGAACTTAAAATTTGATTAATAGACCTAACATTTTTATCCACTAGACCGATAGTTTATTGATTCCATAGTAGCATCTAAACATGTCTATATATTTGCCCTTCTAAACTAGGGTCATACAAACAATGTGACCAAGATTCATGTACAAATAGCATTTCTAGAATATAATAAATAATCTTCAAGATATTTACAACTGTAGTAATCACTTTCTAAACAAATGTAATCACTATATGGTTTTTTTTTTTTTTATTTCTTTTACATAATCATTTCATCTTCTTCTTCTTCTTCTTCTTCTTCTTCTTCTTCTTCTCCTTCTCCCTTTTTTTTTAAAAAAAAAAAGAGAAAAAGAAAAAAAAGAAATGGATAATTTTGGCTATTTTATATATTACTAGTAATGGAGACTTTAACTTTTTGTTGGTAATTATTATATTTATATCCTAATCTAGTTATTGGGATTTTTTTAATCATCGCATAATTTTTTATTTTATTTTATTTTTCTGATAAACTGTTTGATAAGCAGGAGCTCTTCTATGGACCATGCTCAGGCAAAACTACATCCAGTCCAATTGACAATAATTGACAAATATGTAAGACTGCATTTGGCTCTTTTTTCATTTTTTCCCCCTTAATATGTGTTATAATATGTTATCAATAAGCCATAGTTTAACTGCCTCAAATTTTCTTCTCCTTAAAAATCTTAAGCTTGAGTCTTCCTATCTAACAAAAATATATATATGCAGATGCTACCATCTTTGAGGTTGTTTTTGTCTTTCTCAGTAAATAAAATATAAATAATTAAATTTTCTTTTATTATTATTATTATTATTGTTATTATTATTATTTTCACAATTTCAGCAGAAAAACAGAAATAAAAATAAATCCACTTTATGAACTAAACCTTGCTTCTTCAATTTATTTTTTTTAAAATATTTAAACTAAACTGACTCACGACTTTTTTTTCTTTTTTCTTTTTCCTTTTTCTATCCTCTTGTGCCTCTTTCCAAATATAACCTTATTTTAAATAACGTGGACTTGCCAAATTTCACATATGACGACTTTCTACTACTATTAATTTTTTTTAAAAAATTATTAATATAATATTTATGAGCTATTAAATAGTTCTATTTATTGAACAGTTTCGACAATTAAGTTAGAAAGTATTTTATATATCGAATGAGTTATTTTTTCTCACAAAAAAAATGAATTCTTTTTATTGAACGATTCTATCTATTAATGGTTTAAATTAATTGATTAATATAGCAGGTGATGATGGATAATAAGATATTGAAGGTGACTTTAGCAAAGCCAAAGGGCTTTGCTAGAGGGTACGTGCACTTGCCTTTAAAATTTCAATATGAGGGGAAAAGTTGTGTTATTTTCAAAAATAAGAAGCAAATCGGGTATTTTGCTTAAAGAGATATAAGAAAAAGACCTAAATAGGTGCAATTTTGACAGGGTCCTAAGAAAATTCCTGACTTGACAGGACTATATATAGGACATTTTCTTGTTGGATAGGAGGAAGAGGTTGATAAGGTTTCTACGATGTTTCCATAAAATTCTTGAGGATGGGAGCATGACCATCACAAGTCCGCGGATGGAAGGCTACTGCCAAAGATCCTTCAAATAAAGAAGGCTATAGTTAGAATTAGGGTTGGCAACCCAGCTTTTTGAGTCTGATTTTACAAAATCTGGGCTTAGCCTATTTAAAATTTTATTGTCCAAGCTTGACTCGAGAAAACTCAAACAATCGAGGCTTGAACTGAGTTTGAAAAATTAAAAAGGGTCTCGGGCAAATTTTGGGACAGAGTTGGCCCAAATCATAAATTTTGATTTGTTTTTTTGTTTGTTTATATATATATTTATGTTTTTAACATATTTTGTAGTATAATAAATATAAAATAAAAATACATTAATCATTCAAAATTAAATACAAAACAAATATTATTATATCAAATCAAAGATTATACACTATTATGATGATTAATAATAATAATATCAAAAAAAATAAAAAAATATATCAAGAGTAAATATTAAAGTTGTTAAAGTAATCAACCAAAACCCACAATATTTAATTTTAAATAGGTCAAACTTATAACGGACCGAGCCTATTGATATTTAAGATCAGCTCAACAGCTCTATATTAGAATGGATCTAAATAATAGACTCAAACTCAACCCTTCAAAATGGATCGAACCTGGGCCAACCTGGCCCAATTGCCAGGCCTAGTTAGAATAGATAGTCATATATTCTCAGTCTCTTATTTTTGCCTAAAATCGAGGCAGGTATTGGGATATGGTTTGCACGTCTGGTCCGGGCGTAGGCACATTTAGGTAAGTTTGTCTTTCCCAACTCTTGAGTTTTTTCGAACGTCAATTACTCGTAACTAGGCCGAATATTTTCATGCAGATTAAAGGGAAGTAAGTTTTAGGTCATAATGCAGAGTAAGAACCAGGTGGAGCTTTCTTTCTCCATGTCTATTCCACTTAAAATAGACTTAAGGTGCTTACAAATTTCTTTTGCTACAAATTTCCTCATCTTAATCCTAGTTGTTATAAATGCAAATAGAGAGAGAGAGAGAGAGAGAGAGAGAGAGAGAAAGAGCCATGAGTAATTCTACGTTCACTATACAGATATATTGTGTTATCTGGTCGCTCTGGATTCTATTCATATGCAATATTTGAGAAAGAAGGAAAAACGCCCGCATTTTTTGTGGACCAGATAAGGCTTGTATTCAAGCCTCAGATGAAGAAGTGAGTGATAATTTATTTTGTTATTGTTACTTTGTGATTATCATTTTTTTTTAATTCTTAGTTAAAAGTTTCCCTTTTTTCCCCCTAATGATGTATTAAATTTTAGCATTTTTCTATGATGAAATTCTAGTTTGATCAACTGTATTTCTCATAATTAATTCATTTTTCTCATACCACAAATTTAATAAACTTACGTTTTTTTTAAAAAATAAAATTTGGAAATTTATCAAAAATTGTGTTTAAAGTGTTTCTATGATTAATATTAAAACGATTTAAATATTTTAATTTTTCCAAAATCAAGTAGACTAAGTAACCTTATGAAATATGATTAGATTCATGACTAAATTATGTGTTTATGAAATTGGTTAGCTTTCATTACATGGCTCTATCCGACGAGAGACATAGGATCATGCCAACGCCACACGATAGGGCGACAGGTCAAGTTCGACTACCCAGAAGCTGTTCTTATAACTCATCCCTCAAATCCTATTCTCGACAGAGAGGTGAATTCCTAAATTTTTACCTTTTTTTTTGTCTTTTCACTAGAAAAGAGATAAATTTAAATATCTAATTACCTGTATTTCAGATTAACTAAATAAGCATTTGAGCTACTTAATAATAATGAGATTCAATTGAAAACTATTTAAAGAATCATACATTAAAAATAGCTCTTCATGGTACTATTGTTAGACAAAATGTAATTCAATTTAGAAAATCATAAAAATAGAATCTCCAGATATCTTCGAAGGTTTAATGCACAATTTTATTAAGGGAAATGATTTTTTTCTTTTTTTTTTCCATGGTCAAAGTGCTGTCACATCCAGTCCTTATGGTCTTTAAAGTCATTTTACTCCTTGAAGAATCTCATTTCTCCCATGGAGTTATAGCAACAGGTAATTTGGCATTTCAAGGGCCTTTTTTGTTCATTTTACACAATTAAGCAATACGTGCAATCAAACTAAAACCAAATTTTATTTTCATTTGATTTTAGAATCGTAATTCTAATCTTTAAGTTATTAGTTCGATTTGATTCCTATATTTTAGAATTAAAGCTAAAATTAAAAAAACTAATTATGAAATTAAAACTGAAAACTGTAAGATAAAGAAATTATAATAACTCCTGAGAACAAGAAAAAGTATGAAAAAAATCATGCAAAATCAAAATTGTTGGAGGTTTGTAACTCTGGAAGCAGGTCCAGTCTTCATGCTGGGTATGCTCGTTTTGCCCAGCGTCGTATTGGGCCACTCGAAATGAGTGAATTCCTATATCTGCGGGTATGACCGCTTCACTTCCATATGTTAGACTAAATGGTGTTTCACATGTTGCTCTTCAAAGTGTAGTGCGATATGAGCAGAGGATACCGTAGAATTTTTCGGCTCATTATCCTTTGGCGTTGTCTAGCATTGTCTTTAATCCTTGGAAGATCATTCGGTTGGTTATCTCAGCAACCCGTTGGCCTGCGGGTGAGCGACTGATGAAAATCGATATTGAATTTCTAGTTTTTCATAGAACTCCCGGAAGTACTTGTTGTCAAACTGTTTCCTATTGTCCGTGATGAGGACATGCGGTATACCAAATTGAGTGACGATGTGAGCCCATAAGAAGGACTAGACCTTGGCTGCAGTGATCTAAGCTCAGTAGAAGGCAGTCGAGGCACTAAAGAGAAGCGTTAGCACTTATCGCATCGCTTTACATAGTTGTCAGAGTCGACCTTTATGGTTGGCCAATAGTACCTTTGACAATGAACCTTGTAGACTAGGTTTCGAGCGCCTAGGTGATTACCACAGATCCCCTCGTGGATTTCTCGGAGGACATATTCCCCTTCTTGAGAAGTTAGATACTGCAAATATGGATGAGTGAATGATTTTCGGTAAAGGATTCCATCAATTATGGCATACTGTGAGGCTCTTCGCTTTAGTTTCTTCACATCCCTCAGTGACTATACTAGGTGATCATGCCTCAAGTATCATTTTATAGGATCTTTCTAAATAGGGGACCAATCGATGGAGAGGGCCTCTCTAGGCTCATCAATACTGTGATGTGATAGGCTTTCAATATATACCATTCAGCTAGAGGCGACTAAGTTAGAACAGGTTAGTTTCGATTGGGTGTCGGCTCGTGTGTTCTTCGACCGAGGGATCTACTGGATTCTTACTTTGTCTAGTCATCCCATTATTTCGCACAACTTACTTAAGTATTTGGCCATGGTTGGATTTTTCGTTTCGTAGACCCCTTCAATTTGTTTAACGACCAATTGATTGTCAGTGAACACCCTTACATTCTGTGCTCCCATGTTAATGGCGATCCGAAGGCCTGTCAGTAAGATTTCGTATTCTACTTGGTTGTTAATGGATTAGAAATCGAACCGGAGGGCATATTCCGCCTTAAAATTATTCATGCCCACTAGTATGAACCCAACACTGCTTCCCGAGGAGTTTAATGACTCGTCGACGTGGATGGTTCATTCTGGGATTAGCCATTCTTCCTGATGGTTAGAAAATTTGTTTTCAAGCATTGTCGGCAAAGTGCATTTAAGGATAAAATCCGCTAATGTTTGGCCCTTTATCGTTGGTCACGATCGATACTGGCTATCGAACTCATCCAGTTCCAGGCTCCACTTGATGAACCGATCGGAGGTGTCTCTTTTCTTAAGGATCTGCTTCGGTGGTTCGTTGGTGAGTACCACAATGGTATGGGCCTAAAAGTACGGTTAAAGGCGTCTTGCTAAGACGACCAAGGCTTATGCTATCTTCTCAATCGGCCGATAATTAATTTTGGATTCCTTTAATATTCGGCTGATGTAGTAGACTGGTTTTTTAGCAGCGGACTCTTGTCTCACCATCACAGAGCAGAGTGGTTGATCGAAGATGGCGAGGTATAAATAAAGCTCTTCCCTAGGAACAGGCCGTGAAAGTAGTGGCGACTCTATCAGGTATTCTTTTAGTCGTTCGAAAGCTGCCTGATATTCGGATGTCCATTCAAACTGTTGAGTCCTTTTTAATGCATCAAATATGAGATTGTACTTCTCACCGACCCTTGACATGAACTAGCTCAGAGCTGTTATCCGGCCGACAAGATGCCGCACTTCTTTTAGTATCTGAGGAGGCGATATGTCTAATATCACTTATAACTTCTTGGGATTGGCCTCTATCCCTCGATCGGTGATCATGAAGTCCAAAAATTTTCTAGAGGCAATCTCGAAAATACACTTCATCAGGTTCAGTCACATATTATAATGCTCTAACGTCTGAAAGGTTTCTTCAAGGTCTACAACATGAGCTTCTACAGTGATGCTCTTGACCAACATGTCATCAACATAGCCTTCCACATTCCTGCCTAGCTGGTCTTTGAAGACCGTGTTAACCAGTCATTGGAAAGTCGCTCCAGCGTTCTTTAGGCCGAAGGATATGACCTGGTAGCAATATGTGTCGAATTCGGTAATGAAGCTTCTATTCTCTGCATCCTTCAGTGTCATTCTGATCTGATTGTAGTCTGAATAGATATCTATGAAACTTAAGTGCTGGTGTCCCAAGAAATTGTCCACAAGATTGTCGATGTTAGGGAGTAGGTAACTATTATTCGGATACGATTTGTTGAGATTGATGAATTCTATGCATATTCTCCATTTGCCATTGGTCTTTTTTTCCAAGACAATATTAGCTAACCACTTGGGATATTTAACTTCACGAATGATCCCGACTGCTAATAGTTTCTGAACTTTTTCCTGTATAGCTCGTTGACATTCGAGAGCGAATACTCTCTTTTTTTGTATCACGGGTTTGAAAATGGTGTTGACTATTAGCCTATGGTTCATGACAGACGGATCTATGCCTGGCATGTCTTTCGGGGTCCAGGCGAAAACTTTAGAGTGTCATTGTAGGTAGGCGACTAAGGCCTCTCGCAAGGAGGGTGATAAGTTGGTCCATATCCTGACGGTTTGGTTTGGGTCGTTTGTTAGAGGGACCTCAAATGTTTTTTCGGCTGGTTCGGGTTTTGATTTCGGCTCGGTATCATCCCTGAGTTCCAACGCATCGATCGGAAAATTTTCTTACACATCTTGAGCCGTAAAGAGGATATAAAGATTAGGATTGCTACATATGGTGGCGACCCCTTGCGATATTCTGAACTTCACCTTCATATATCTCGTACTCGGTAACACTTCTAGTTCATCCAGGCTGGATCTTCTGAGAATGGCATTGTAAGGAGAGAACAGTTTTACAACATGGAACTAGACATTGGCGGTCGCATGACTGGGAAGTTTTTCGAGGGTCACAGAAAAGGAGATAACGCCTTCAAGATAGACATGCTCGTCCGAAAGTCTTCTGAGGGAGCTAGTATACGGCTGAAGTTGAGCTAGATCAAGGTCCATTCGACAGAAGGCATCCTAGATAAGAAGGTCACAGTCGGTCCCTTGATTGACAAGGACCCTCTCGATTACAGGAGATTCTATCTTAAGGGTAATGACTATAGGATCATCGTGGCGATGGTTAACTCTCGTCAAGTCGTTATCATCAAAGCCTATGACAGGCCTCTTTCTTTTGGTTGGCGTTATGCCGGGACTAGTGGCTGCAGATATCAACATGAACTTTCAAAATATCAGTCTGTTCACTCAGACGATGCCAATCTATTGGAGTTGGTTTGTGACTTTACAGATTTCGACTTCTTGATGACTCGAACGGTTGCCGTCGATGGGATATGAGATTTGCAAAAACCGCCGGATGGTGTTCCTGTAGAGGAGGCTCTGACGCTCAAGTTAAAAAGAGCGGCTTTGGAATATAGAGAAACAGACTGAGAGTTTAGAGATAGAGAGGTTCCCTATGGTTAGTATATCCAATATGTAAGGTCCAGAAAGTGTACCTGACTTGGAGGGTTTAAGGGTCTCTTATACTTGATAGAGTCGTATGCTCTCGGGGCATTGTAACCCTACTTTCTTTATAAAAATGATTCGAAAATATCAGAAATTCAATATTCCGAAATGATTGCATTCTTTATCATATGAGAATTTTTCTTATCCGTAAGATTCTGGAGATATCATTCTCAAGCAGGGAATCAAAGTCGTTTGGCGTTCTGACCTTTCCTTAGGATCAACAAGACCATTAGCCATCGGTCGGTTGTTGCGGAGCGTTCGGGCTTGTTCGCTCGGTGAGCCAAGGACTAAGTATCCGATAGGAGAGATAAATAACAAATCACATTCGATTAGTAGGACGACTAAGACCCTTTGGTAGATTGAATGAATGACCATTGAGGATAGTCGTTCGGTAATATTGTGTTATGTCTGCTCCTTGGTAGCTAATAGGTCGCTTAGCTCATGGGGGTAATCCCTTTTGTGTTGTAGGCCGCCTGGGCTTGGGCCCTCCGATCATGCCTTCACTTAGGTGTCGGGCTACGTCCCATCAAAAATCAAACCGAAAAGGAATTAGAATGTAATCAAAATTGAAACCATTTGGCTTTAAAACTATAAACAAATCAGAGCGATCCGGTTTTGGAATCGAAATTGAAACCATACTCCCAGTTTTGTTTTGATTTTAATTTAATTTTTTTTTTTGTTGATAAGGAACTGTTTAATTTTGATTCGATTTTGATTCGATCTAAACTTTAGGTATGTAGATTTTTTTTCTCACTACTAGTATTTTTCTAGAACTCTCCAATGAGAGAGAGAGAGAGCCCCTAGAGTTTTTGATGAGAGAGAAAGTTCCCACTACCAGTATTTAAAATCATATTATGACAGATTTGATTCAAATTTGAAACTTGTTAAGAGATATAATATCTATTCTATTAAATCGATTATCTATTGGTCAAATATACAGAATTTAGTGATTGAGAGAGAGCTATGGTTGTATATTTGAGTTAATATGGCGCGACGAAATGTCAGGTAGACGACAAGTATCAATACTCAAGTGAGCACCAAGATGACAAGGTCCATGGTTGGATAAGCTTCAACCCTCGCGTTGGATTTTGGGTCATCACACCAAGCATCGAGTTCCTTGGCGGTGGGCCCTTCAAACAAGAACTTACCTCTCATGTCGGCCCAGCTCTCCTTTCGGTATCTGTTCTTTTCCCGTTTCCATAAACTAAATATTATTTTTAGCAACGAAGGTTCATTTTTTTTTCTTTTTCTTTTTGTCTTTGTTAAACTTTAATATTATTTGCTTTAGCGAAACTTTTATTTTCCTAATGACTCCTCTAGCAATCATTAATGATTCTTCAACAACCAAAATTTTTTTAATTATATATTATTTAACAATTATTACATAAATAGAACAAAAACAAAAACAAAATCAAAAACAAAAAATATTTTTAAATTAAAATATATCAAAAATATTTTTAATTAAAATATATCTAATAGAGCTGAGGGGCAATTTCCCCCTAATTTTAGATAACTAATAATTAGATTAAACCAACAATCTCAATTTGCGACCAAAATTGCATAAATAGAACTGTGACAGCAAATGAGTCTCATATGTCCACTATTGAAAGAAAAAAATTATAAGAATTCACCTCTTTCAACCAAAAGATTAAAAGATTGAAATAATATTATTTCACAGAAATTATGTATTGTTTATTGAGCTCATATAAAATGCTACAAGTACAAACTCTCATCCATGTAACGTTTAGACGTTTGGGAGTGACCACTATGCGGGTGTGGACATGCGAATGAAGTTTAAAGATGGAGAGCCCATGAAGAAGGTTTTTGGACCTATTTTTCTCTATCTCAACTCTCATTCTTCTACAAGAACCGCCTTAGGCCATGGCCATCCTCTTTGGCAAGATGCCAAACGACAGGTAAAAATAGTGTCTCCACCTTCTTCTTCTTCTCCTCCTTCATTTCTTCTGTCACTTAAAAAAAAAAGTGACTGCGCTTTAAAGCTGTAAACAAATTTTTATTTATCAGATGTTATCTGAAGTCCAAAGTTGGCCATATAATTTCCCACGCTTACCGGACTACATCACTGGGAATCAACGTGGAACAATCATGGGACAATTGTTCGTTAACGATAGGTACCTCATAGACCTTTAAAATATCGGCAATGGTATAAATATTACATTATTCAAAACTTCAAAATTGAGGTTCTACCTCACTAGATCTAAGGGTAAAATCATAGGGCATGCAATTTATCTTGTTTTTAGAAGATTGTACAATTTAAGAAGTTAAATGGAGATTTTTTGTTTTTAATTTCTCTTATATATTTAGGTATGTAAGAAAAGATTGTCTGTTCGGGAGTTTTGCTGATGTTGGACTGGCTGCTCCTGGACCTCTCAGATCCTGGCAAAGGGAATCCAAGGTACTAGCTGCACTCTTATTATTATTATTTTTTATGAGCAACTTGTATCTTAAGTCGATTAATCTCATCTGAGTATTGTCAGATTCAATTTAGAAGAAATCTCAATCTCCATTCTCAAATTTCAAATCTGAAAGTTGGTTAAGAGATTTAGTACTACTAAGCCGACTGTCCGATACTAACTAGACTCCTCAATTTATGATAAGAGGAATCAGACCTGGGAAATACAGTTTATATGCATTTGTGCCCGGAATTCTTGGTGATTACAAGCAAGAATCTGATGTAACCATCATCCTAGGTGCCTTTCTGACTCCTTAATTTTTTTCCCCTTTATTTTTATCAAATTGAAAACTTTGATATGTGCCTAATGCACTTAAATTGTCACTATGGATGGTATATTTAGTGTTGCAGATGTACCGAGCCGTGCATTAGCAATTCTGAGTCAAACACGATCAACCAAAATTTGCAGTTGAAACAAATAAAAAATAAATTCAATTCATGAATGTTTTCAAATAAACCAACATATTTTACATACAGAAATTTCTAGATCCAAATAGAGTTAAAATCACTTATCTCTTTTCGACGACTAATATTCTAAATTAAGAAGGTATTACTAAATTGGATCATCTTCTATTATTCACAATTCAAATGTCTTTTAGTAGTAATGATCAACCCTTGTTCAAACCCTCTTTTTACTCCACATGTGAGAAGATGCTCCCTCTCCTTTGTTTCATTTCACATTCTATTAAAAGAAAACATATGGCTTTCTGTCCATTTTATTTTTTTCTTCTATGTTACTTTAAACAAAAAAAAGGAAGTTCTTTTGTTGTGAAACAAAAGTGAGTTAAAGGGGTGGTTTTTCCATAACCACTCCGTTATTCAAAGTTCAAAATAAAACAAAGAGTTATGAGTTGGGTCTACTCTCATGGGTGGAACTGCATCTAAATTTTTAATATCTCACACTCACATATAAGAGTTAGACTCACACACAACGTGATTATTTCAATCGAATATCACCAATTTTATATAGACAAATGGATCGTGCGACCCCACGAGAATATCAAGAGTTTTAGGCATATACACCGATTAAGGATATATAGTAGTCTAATGTCAATGTGGTGATGAGAATATCGTATCTCGTTATACCCCAAACTTTTTTTTACTCAACATAGTCAACATATCTTTCATCTCTCAAAATAATATAAGAGTATACTTGACTCAATTCTAATCATATATTTACAATTACATCTCCAAATACTAAATCATAAATATAATTAATCAATTTATGAATACAAAATAATGTATCGGTCAAAGGCAATTTTTCTTTCATATTACTAACTTTCAACTTTATCTTAGTTGATTTTTTAAATATTTACCGTCAAATCGAATCATCTATGGTTTCTTAATGACATTTTAAATTAGCAACACTAAAATAAAATCTGAAAAAACAAACAAAAGTTTTAAGGGTCTAAATTGAAATCAAATATGAACCTCCAAGTCTCACACAATGAGATGAAAAGGGATGTACTATCTCATTATTCATATGATCACATAAGCACATATGGTATGAAACACGTACTATGATATTTTTTCTTCTCATATGAAAGTATATTTCTTCTTTTTCAAAAATAATGTATCATACAGGTCTTAGTCCAAGTGTACACATCACTTGATCTGAGTTTTTCTATATTACAAGTTCTCAAAATCTTACTACACAAAAAAAAAAAACTCATTTCTGACTATTTGAAAAGTTTAATGGAGTGTGGAAAATCCATTTCGATTGTCACGTATGTATACGTAATAGGTAGTCTCATCTTAGTACTTAACTAAAGTGACATATATATGTTAATCCAACACAAATTAATATTGTTTTATCTCTACATATCACACAGGTATTAGATACGATTGTTTGTGTGAGAGAGCTAATCTCAAAACTTATCTGACATACCTTTAAATATAAACACAATAATTTTGGCTACAAAAAATAAAATTCAAATGTCAACGAATATAAGCATTACATTATGTATATTCTGTATATTATGATAATAATAATCACAATAACAAATACTGTCATAATCTATATAATCTATATTCTCTAATATTTCTCACAAACATATTTTTAGGTATTGGTTTTGTAAAATGACCAACCAGTATCATATAGTAGGTATATATTTTAGTGTCACTTTCCTATGTTTAATCATATTTCTGATAAGATTCATGTTTGTGTCTATGTTTGGTTTTACCATAATATTTGAAGTCTCTCGTGTAAGCAATAGTTGACCAATTGTCATAATAGATCGTCAAACTCCCACTAAATTGTTTACTACTCTCAAATATTGTAAAAATCTATTCAACCAAAATCTTTCTTGAACTACGGAAGTACTGACCATAAATTCTCCTTTTATCATAGAACATGATATCTAATTTTATTTCTTTTTTCTCCATGAGATAGCACTATCATTGAGCAAACAAATATAAAGTCGCCAAGCTAAATCACCTTTGATTCTTTCACCTTGGAATCGACTGGTCTTCTTCCACGAGCAATTTCCAATGCCACGATTCCATAGCCGTACACATCTGATTCCTTGCTAGCTTTACACTTATAGAAGCACTCTGGTGCTAAATACTAGGTTGTGCCAGCTAGGGTAGCTGTTTTGTATTGTTGCTCATGGTCAATCAACCTAGCAAGGCCAAAGTCGCCAAGCTTGGCATTGAATTCCAAGTCCAACATCACATTGCTTGATTTGATGTCTCTATGGACTACAAATTGCTCCCATTCTTCATGCAAGTACAGCAAAACGGAGGCCAAAGCAAGAGCAATTTTGTACCTAACTCCCTATGGAAGTGACTCTTTCTTACCGAATAGGTATGAGTCGATGTCATGTCCCGAACTATAAGTTTCAGCACGTGATAGCGATATTTTTATACACTTGAATTTATTTTATTTTATTTTATTTCAAACTTTATTTATGACTTTTAGGACTATTTTTAGGTTTTATTTCATGATTTTACACTGATTATTTTCGTGGATTTTATTTTAAGATGATTGGGTTTATTTAAAAATATTGGACTACATAGATAACTGTTAGTATTTTGAGTATAACGTTCTATTTTGATATCCGATTGACCTGATTTTTATTGGTTTGGCAAGAAAATTTCAAGGCCTACAAATCTTATGAAAATCTCATAGGTTGGATCAGATCAGAAGATATCCGAAATTTGAGTTGAAGTTACTGCAGTGCTAGAAATCAAGGCCTATGAGTTCTAAAAGCTCAAGTCCAAGTGAAATATCAAGTTGTTATGAAGACCCTTGAAATTTTATTTATTTAGGACTCTTAGGATTTAGATTATAAAGAGGAGACATTCTTTACACTAAAGGAAGAGAGGAGAAACCCTAGCAGCCACCTCCTTTGGAGGAGGATTTTTTTGGGTGCAAAGGGGATGTTTTCTTTACCTTTCTTGCTTTTCTTTATAATGTATACTTAGATTTCTTGTTCATAGGACTCGATGGATTTTGGCTTTTGATTAATAGTATGGTTTGATTCATTTCTTTCCCTTAAATCTTTATTGACATGTTCTTTCTTTGATGAGATTTCATTTTTGAACTTAATGCTTCATTCGTAAAGGGCCCTACGATTTGATGATTTGCGATTACATGCTTGAGATCGAGAGAAGATTACATGAAATCTGACCAATATAATAAAATCCATATAGGGTTATGAGATTAACGGATAATTAACTTTATGTGTAGGGATTTTAGGGGAAACCCTAGATTACAAATATTCCATAGATCTTAAGGCAGTTCGGCCAAATCATGATTGCATGACCATTGGGTTTTGGTTAGTTTAATTAGGGTTTCATTCCATGACCATTGGGTGAATCTAATTTAGAGAAATTTGTTATCATCAAGAATGAATTTTTAGTCAATAAACTTTAAGAGATTTGAAAGATTTTGACTATGTGAAAAAATTAAAGACAGATGAAATCGATATCTTAGGGTTTTATAAAACTAGGATTTTTGTTTATCAATATTTTTATTTTTAATATTTTCGTAGTTTTAATATTTTTGCTATCTTAATTTATTCTGTCCAACTTAGACAAGGTATTTTATATTTAGTAATACATAATATCCTTGTGTGATCGACACTTGTTTTGTACTATACACAACACTCGACTAGGGTATATGCGCCTGAAATCGTGATATACCTAAATCGCGTAACAAGTTTTTGGCGCCGTTGCTGGGGATATTAATGCATATCAATAAAAATCATCTTGTTTGAGATTGAATATTATTTTTTTTATTTCTTCTCTTTTTTTGTTCTTGGTAAATAGGGTGTACAAATTTTAAGATTTTTCATATATTTCTTACTCCTTCCATATAGAATTAGATTTTTTAGATTTTTTTTTGGCTGTCTGAAAATGGATTAAGGAAATTGGTTAAACAACTACTTGTTTTAAAGGATTTTGGCTTGCTGAACAAAACCCGTAATTACTACGGGCACCGACCTATTTTTATCAAATTCCATCATTTTTATAGGCTTTTTTATTTTTTTATTTTTTTTGTGATTTTTGGAATTTTCTGATTGCTTTTTGGGTGTCTTTTTATATTATTTTGTTGTATTTTTGTCATTTTTACATTTATATAGGTATTATATATTTTCTTGAGTGGTTCTTGTAATTGGTTTTGAAGTTTGAATTTTGTGCTATTTTTGGTGTCCGTACAGTGCATGTTGCGATCCAAGAGTTTTGACTTAGTTGATTTCGATCTTGAGATTGAAAAGACATTACAAACCATTCGTAGACAAGTCAGGAAAGTTAAGATGGAAAAAACAATGGCCCATGAGAACAGAGCAATAAGAGAGTACTTGATGTCCAGACTTTAGGAAATTCAGACTAACATCGCACGACCAACTATGGAGGCAAACAATTTCGAGCTCAAGCCGAGTCTGATCAGGATGGTGCAAGCAAATCAGTTCGGTGGTGAAGCATTCAAAAATCCAAACAACCACTTGAAAAATTATCTAGATATCAGCGACACCATCAAGCTAAATAGAGTCAGCCCTGATACCATCAAGTTAAGGTTATTCCCTTTCTTTCTTAAGGGAAAAGTAAAGGTATGGTTGAACTCCTTCCCTGCTAATTATTTTACGAGTTGGGAAATTCTTTCTCAGGCATTTTTAGCTAAGTACTTTCCACCTGGTAAGATAGCCAAACTACGTAATGATATTATTAGTTTTAGGCAATCTAAGAGTAAGTCTCTGTATAATACTTAGGAATGGTATAAGGATTTGATTAGGAGGTGCCCACATCATGGTATTCCTGACTGGTTGATTTTGTAAATATTTTATAGTGGTTTTTTAAATTCTGTCAAAATTACAATTGATACTGCGGCTAGGGGTGCATTTATGAGCAACTCATAAAATGAGGCGTGGTCATTATTGGATAATATGGCTTCTAACCAATATGATTGGTATAATGAGAATGAGATTCCTAGGCAAAATGCTGGTGTGCATGAGGTTGATAGTCTTAGCATGCTTAATGTGAAAATTGACACTTTAATTAACTGCATGAAAACTAATCAATTTAATGTTGTGTCTAACCAGACCTTATATTGTGATTATTGTAGTGATTCTGCTCACGTATGTTTTGAGTGTCCACAGGTATAACAAGCAAAATAAATTTCTAACTTTGCCAGATCTTAAGATAACCCTTATTCCAACACGTATAACCCTGGATGGAGGAACCATATCAATTTTTCATGCAATCAAGGAGAACTACAGAGAGTGAATCCACTAGATTTTCAATCAGGGAATCCACAACCAAGAAAGAGTAAAGTATCGTGGGAGATAGCAATTGAACGCTTGGCAACAGCAACAAATGAAAGGTTTGAGAGATTTGAAAATAAAATTGATCAATTAACTAATGCCTTTCATTCTTGTATGCTAGATAGATTGTTAAGTGACATTAAGAAAAACCCCAAAGAGCAGGTTAATGCAATCTCATTGATGAGAGGAAAAGAATTACAGGAGGTACCAAATCCATCCAAGGATGAAGAGGATAAGCAAGAGGTAGAGGAAGATCTCCAAAAAGTCTACGAATAAGGAGGCTGAGACACTAGATTCTAAACAAGGAAGTATTTTATGTTTCAGTGATTCTAAAACCCCTGTTCCTTTTCCTCGATTCATATTACATGCAAAAGTACAATTTGAAAAATTTTTAGAAATTCTTAAGAAATTGCACATTAATATTCCTCTTTTAGTTGTCATTTGACAAGTGCCGAGATACGGAGAATTTCTCAATGAAGTGATCACTAACAAGAGGAAATTTGAAAAGATTTCAAAGGTCAAGTTTACATATGAGAATGCAATAATTGACAAGAGAAGGACAAAAGCATGGCATGATGTAATAAATGGACATACTGTGAAGATTTATGAGAAGAGATGAAATTGTTAAAGAGGAAACTACAAGTTCCCTGACTTAATCAGAGGAGTCTTTCTGTTCTCTTCTCTTGATTTTAGATTGATTTGCATTGCGGACAATGTTTGGATTAAGTGTGAGGGGGATGCATTGCATTTTGATTTTTAGGTGTTTTATTTATTTCATCTTGATTTTTAGGACATTTTTATTTAGGAATCTTGATTTTTGCTGAATTTTTTGAGTTTTGAAAAAAATTTTCCAAGTCAACTAGATTTTCTCGAGTTTTCTAGTCCTTATATATTACTTGTATTAAATTGGGTTGCATGATAGACGATTAATATTAGTAGTTATTTGATATATGGGTGGCTATTCTTCTTTTTATGGTTAATTTGAAGGATAGACATGAAGATTTAACACCAAATTTACCTTTGTGACGATTTGAGTCTTATAGAGCAATTTTTTGCTTTCATTATTTTTCTTACCGAGCGTATATCATACATATTTGGTCATTCTAGAACTTACTTCGTTATGCATTTTGAAACCACGTTCATGATTTTCATACACCAAAATAATTAAGACACTTAGTATTATACACTTTTGGCTTCCGAAAAATACCATCTCAATTATTTTTTGCCCCTTAGTTAACCCCTTTGAGCCTAAACCTTTTCTTTCATATGTTATCCACATAATTTACCCTATGACCTATCTTTCTCTAGCTCTAGAATTTGAATCCGAATTCACTAATATACTTATAGTTGACGACATGACATTATGTTTTAAGGTATTATTGTTTTATTCGAGTTTTATATATGTTTTTAGTCATTGTCTTGTTGAGTGAGTTATGGAAAAAAAAAACAAGCAAAAAAAATGAAAAACAAAAAAAATGAGGGAAAAAAAAAAGCAAAGTGTTGGTTAAAAAATCAGAAAAAAATTGAAAAAGAGAAAAAGAAAAAGAGAGGAAAAAAACAGGAAAAAAAATTTCATTCTTAATATTGTTCACTCTTATAGTGAAGTCATTGTTCTTTGTTTTGAATAAATGATATATCATATTACATGTTCATAGTTAGAGTTAGTATTTTCTTTGTCTTGATGTCACAATATCATGTCTTGATGTTTAGGTATACTTAGTGAATCATTTTAACCCTACATCTTACCCATTATCCTATCCCTTACCTTAGCCCCATTACAACCAAATAAAAAACCTTTTGATTGGTGTATGAATTCATGTATAAGTGGTAGAGATTTGATATATGAGCAAACTTATGATAATACCATCTCATTGTGTTGATATAAGTGATACACATACCCTTATATAAAATGAGTGTTTTGAGTAGTTGGTTAGTATCTTCATTCATTTTATTGAGTGAATTAATTGTAAGGGCAATTGAGTCTTGCATTTTTCTTGATTTCGATGAGATTATATGAGATGCAATAGTTATTCTAGTACTGGATACTATTAAATATTGATTATCTTGATTGTGATTCCGTTTTAAACTTATCATATACATGGTTAGGGATTTGGGATGTTGAATTGGTTTTGGAGAAAATTTATATTTGCTTGAAGACAAGCAAATATTCAAGTGTGGGGGTATTTGACAGCGATATTTTTATACACTTGAATTTATTTTATTTTATTTTATTTTAGACTTTATTTATGACTTTTAGAACTATTTTTAGGTTTTATTTGATGATTTTATACTGATTATTTTCGTAGATTTTATTTTAGGATTATTGGACTTATTTAAGAATATTAGACTGTACAAACAACTATTAGTGTTTTGAGCTTAAATTTCTGCTCCGATATTCGATTGTCTGATTTTTGTTGGGTTGGAAAGAAGACTTCAGGGCCTACAAATCTTATGAAGACCTCAGAGGCTAGGTCAGACCAGAAGATATCCGAAATTTGAGTCAAAATTACTACAGTGCTAGAATTCAAGGCCCATGAGTTCTAAAAATCCAAGTCCAAGTGAAATATGAAGTTGTTATGAAGACCCATGAATTTTTAATCATTTTGGACTCTTAGGACTTAGATTATAAGGAGGAGATATCTTTTACACTAAAGGAAGAGAGGACAAACCCTAGCAGCCACCTCCTTTATAGGAGGATTTATTTGGATGCAAAGGGGATGTTTTCTTTACCTTTTTTGCTTTTCTTTATCATGTCTACTTAGATTTCTTGTTCCTAGGACTTGATAGATTTTGTTCTTTGATTAATAGTATGATTTGATTCGTTTCTTTCTCTTAAATCTTTATTGGCATATTTTTTCTTTGATGAGATTTCATTATTGAACTTAATGTTTCATTCGTAAAGGGCCCTACGATTTGATAATTTGCGATTACATGCATGAGATCGAGAGAAGATTGCATGAAATCTGACCAATATAATAAAATCCATATAGGGTTAGGAGATTGGCGGATGATTAACTCTGTATGTGAGGATTTTAGGGAAAACCCTAGATTACATATATTCCATAGATCTTAATGCAGTTCGGCCTAATCAAGATTGCATGACCATTGGGTTTTGGTTAGTTGAATTAGGGTTTCATTGCATGACCATTGGGTGAATCTAATTTAGGAAAATTTGTCATCATCAAGAATGAATTTTTAGTCAATAAATTTTAAAGAATTTGAAAGATTTTAACCATGTGAAAATATTGAAGATAGATGAAATCGATGTCCTAGGGTTTTATAAAATTTGGATTTTTGTCTATCAATATTTCTATTTTTAATATTTTCGTAATTTTAATATTTTTGCTATATTGATTCATTCTATTTAACTTAGATAAGGTATTTTATATTTGGTAATACATAATATCCTTGTGGGATCGACACTTGTTTTGTACTATATACAACACTCGACTAGAGTATACTTGTCTGAAATCATGATATACCTAAATCGCGTAACAGTACGTAACAACCACCGCGCGATGTAAGAATATGTGCAGTCACCAGCACATACCCCAGAACCCCGCAAGGCTATAAAGATATCCTCATCAATCCAAAGAAACCAACACATCAACCATTCAAGATATTTAACAAAAGTTTAATTTAAGGAAATATGCATATGTAAAATATACAACAATTGAGTTTTCAAAAATACAGTTGCCAAAATAAGAGTTTCACTTCAAAATATGCCCTCTGATGGGTCCATCTACAATCCTCAAGAATTCACATCTAAAGAGAACCAATACCAACAAAAGGTTCCGATAGCTTTTCTTCGACTGGATCTATCTAATAGAGAGGGCAGCTATTATATCTACACTTTCTCTAAAAAAGATAAGAAAATAGGAGTGAGTATAAAATACTCAATGAGTGGAGTACAATGACATGTTGTGATAGAAATGAGTGATAAGTGTGGGAACGTCAAAGTCACAATTTCCAACAAATCATCAATTCATAGATAACATCAAACAATTCACATCACTATAAAAATAAATGTATCCACAAGTTTTAAGCTTTCTAAGAATCAGGTGGTCTCCTTAAAGAAAACACACCTACCCAAAGTTTGGTCGAACCTGGGCGAAAACCTGCCAAGGGATTTTCATTTATTTCTTTCCATAACACTAATTCCCCATTTTTTGGCATTGACTCATACCTCACCAGGGAGTTATCTGGATAGTACGATAGGGATGCAGGAGGCAGCATCTACCTCCCTTGCTAAACATGCTCTCATTTATGTCACCCCGTCAGGTCGCTCTATAAAGGGAATGACTATAGTCATTCACCATTACCAAAACCATCATTTGACAATATCCAAACATTTTCCAATATGTCATAAATTCAGCAAATAGTTGTCAAACCATATCACAATATTCATAAATGCATTTCCCAGCAACAATGACATATATTTATTTACAAATACAGTGGATGCATGTATATTCAAACTCACATTTTGGAACATTCCACAAAATCAAATAGTTGCAGAAAATTATTTAAAAATCACTTATAAAAGAATTTATAAAAATCATTTTCTCATTCAAAGCACAAGAGTTCGTTTACTCACTGTGACAAAAGGTTAGTCACTCTCAGATTCCTCAGCAGCAATAATCTTGCAATGATCAGCCTGTTTGACTCCTAAAAGTCATTATCAAGTAATAAAAATCAATATTTATTTTTAAGTTAACCCAAAAAACTCTAACATTCAAACCCTAGTTTTTCTATCACTTACGGTGACTAAATATTCTCCAAAGTCAAGTGAACAACTAGGTAAGCAAACGAAAGTTTGGGGTGGAAAGATGATAATACCTCGATTTTTATTTTCAAATAACCCTTCCCGTTTGGGTTATACCAATCTCTCAAATCTTTCCCCTTTTTGACAGCTCCAGATTTCTTAGCTTTACTTCCCAAATCAAAGCTAAAATCTAGTTTTAAGGAATCAGATGAGTAGATTGGAGCTATTGATCTCGAGTTTTGATGGTAGATTGATTAAGTTTTGAAATAGAAAAGAAGAATGGTTTAGGGAGACAAATAAAGTTTTGGTTTCGTGAACCTTCTGGAGCTTCAATCCCTACTCCTCTTTTTATTTCCAACCTTTTTCTATATTTGCTTAGTAGTCCTTGTTCATTCCTAAATTACACAATTGCCCCAACATGTCCTCTTAGGTCGTGGAAAAATTAACAATATGAGTTAATTATTGGGAGTTGGGTCCAACTGAAGGCAATATGTCTACTGATGAGTAGGGAAAATTAAAAATGAAAGTGCAATCGGTGGTGACAAAGTTAGAAATATTAATATTTGGAATATAATATAAATAAAACATAATATAGCTAAGGGATTTTGATGGCTAAGTGATAGCGATATTTTTATACACTTAAATTATTTTAATTTATTTTATGTCAGGCTTTATTTATGACTTTTAGAACTATTTTTAGGTTTATTTCATTATTTTACACTGATTATTTTCATAAATTTTATTTTAGGATTATTAGGCTTATTTAAGGATATTGGACTGCATAGATAGCTGTTAGTATTTTAGGTATAACGTTTTGTTCTGATATTCGATTGATCTAATTCTTGTTGGGTTGGAAAGAAGTTTTCAAGACCTACAAATCTTATGAAGACATCAGAGGCTGGATCAAACCAGAAGATATCCGAAATTTGAGTCGAAGTTACTATAGTACCGAAAATCAAGGCCCATGAGTTCTGAAAGCCCAAATCCAAGTGAAATATCAAGTTGTAATGAAGATCCAAGAATTTTTAGTCATTTAGAATTCTTAGAACTTAGATTATAAGGAAAAGATATCCTTTGCACTTGATGAGGGGGAGAAACCCTAGCATCCGACTTCTTGGGTGGTTTCTTCCATCCAGGGTTGTTTTCCTTACCTTTCTTGTATTTTTTTTATCATGTCTAATTAGATTTCTTGTTCCTAGGACTTGATGAATTCTGTCCTTTGATTAATAACATGGTTTGATTCGTTTCTTTCCCTTAAATCTTTATTGGCATGTTATTTCTTTGAAGAGATTTTATTATTGAACTTAATGTTTCATCTGTAAAAGGCCCTACGATTTGATGATTTGTAATTACATGCATGAGATCGAGAAAAAATTGCATGAAATCTAATCCATACAATAAAATTCATATAGGGTTATGAGATCAACAGATGATTAACTCTATGTGTGGGGATGTTAGGGGAAATCTTAGATTACTGATATTCCATAGATCTTAATGCAATTCGACTTAATCAAGATTGCATGACCATTGGATTTTGGTTAGTCAAATTAGGGTTTCATTGTATGATCATTGGGTGAATCTAATTTAGGAAAATCTATCATTATCAAGAATGAATTTTTAGTCAATGAATTTTAAGATATTTGAAAGATTTTGACCATGTGAAAAAATTAGAGACAGATGAAATTGATATCCTAAGGATTTATAAAATTAAAGTTTCCATTTATCAATATTTTTATTTTTAATATTTTTGTAGTTTTAATATTTTTGCTCTCTTGATTCATTATGTTCAACTTAGATAGGGTATTTTATATTTGATAATACATAATATTCTCGTGGGATCGACTTTTGTTCTGCACTATACACAACACTCTACTAGAATATATTTGTTCGAAATTGTGTTACACCTAAACGCGTAACAAGTTTTTAGTGCCGTTGTCGGGGATATTCATGCATATCAATAAAAATCATCTTGTTTAAAATTGAGCATATTTTTTTTTTTTAATTTTTGTCTCTTTCTTGCTCTTGGTAAATAGAGTATATAGATTTTAGGGTTTTTCATATATTTCTTGCTTCTTCCAAATAGAATTAGGTTTTTTAGGGTTTTTTTTTGTTGTTTGAAAATGGATTAAGGAATTAGGGAAAATGATCACTTGTTTTGAAGGATTTTGGCCTGTTGAACAAAACCCGTAGCCATAACTACAGGCATGGCCCTATTTTCGTCAAATCCCATCATTTTCATAGGATTTTCTAATTTTTTATTTATTTTTTTATGATTTTTTAGAATTTTCCAATTGCCTTCTTGGGTGCTGTGTTTTTGTAATTTCTACATTTATGTAAGTAATATAGATTTTTTTGAGTGGTTCTTGCATTTGGTTTTGAAGATTGATTTTTGTATTACTTTTCGTGTCCGTATAGTGTATGCTACGATCCAAAAGTCTTGACCTAGCTGATTTTGATTCTCAAATTGAGAGAACATTATGAACCATTCGTAAACAAGTTAGGGAAGTCAAGCAAGAAGAAGAAATGGCTCATGAAAATAGAGCAATGAGAGAGTATTCGAAGCCTAGACTTCAAGACATTCAGACTAGCATTGCGCAATCCACTACGGAGGCAAATAATTTTGAGCTGAAGCCAAGTCTCATTGGGATGGTACAAGCAGATCAGTTTGGTGATGAAGCATTCGAGGATCCAAACAGCTACTTGAAAAATGTTCTTGAGTTCAGTGATACCATTAAGCTAAATGGAGTCAACCCCAATGTCATCAAGTTAAAGTTTTTTCCTTTCTCTCTTAAGGAAAAGGTAAAGGTATGGCTAATCTCTTTTCCTGTTAATCATTTCATAACTTGGGAAATTCTTTCTCAGACATTTTTAGCTAAATATTTTTTACCTGGTAAGACAACCAGACTACATAATGACATTACTAGTTTTAGGTAATCTAAGGGTGAGTCTTTGTATAATACTTGAGAACGGTTTAACGATTTGATTAGAAGGTGCCCACATCATGGTATTCCTGACTGGTTGATTTTGTAAATTTTTTATGGTGGTCTTTTAAATTCTATGAAAATTACCATAGATATTGTGGCAAGGGGTGTTTTTATGAGCAAGTCATATAATGACGCATGGTCATTGTATGGCTTCTAACCAATATGATTGGTATAATGAGAGTGAGATTCCTAGGCAAAATGTTGGCGTGTATGAGGTTGATAGTTTTAGCATGCTTAATACGAAAATTGACCCTTTGATTAATTCTATGAAAACTAATTAACTTAATGTTATGACTAACTAGGCCCTAGATTGTGATTATTGTGGTGATTCTACTCATGCATCTTTTGAGTGTCCACAGGTGCAGCAAGTAAATTACATTTCTAATTTTGGTAGACCTCAGGATAACCCTTACTCCAACATGTATAACCATGAATGGAGGAACCATATCAATTTTTCATGTAGTCAAGGAGAACCACAGAGAGTGAATCCACTAGATTTTTATTCAGGGAATCCACAACCAATAGAGAGTAAGGCATCGTGGGAGATAGCAATTGAATGCTTGGCAATAGCAACAAATGAAAGGTTTGAGAGGCTCAAAAATAAGACTGATCAATTGATTAATATCGTTCATTCTTATATACCAGATAGATTGTCAAGTGATATTGAGAAGAACCCTAGAGAGCAGGTTAATGCAACCACATTGATGAGAGGGAAAGAATTACAAGAGGTACCAAATCTATCCAAGGATGAAGAGGATAAACAAGAGTCAAAGGAAGAGATCCAAAAGCCTACAAATGAGAAGACTAAGACGTCAGATTCTAAACAGGGAAGTACTTTATGTTTTAGTGATTATTAACCCCCCGTTCCTTTTCCTAGGTATCTTTTATGTGCAAAAGTCGAATTTGAAAAATTTTAAATTTTTTTTAAGAAATTACACATTAATATTCCTTTTTTGGATGCCATCAGACAGGTGTCGAGATACGAGAGATTCCTCAAGGAAGAGATCACTAACAAGAGGAAACTTGATGAGATTTCAAAGGTCAATATATGAGAATGTGATAATTGATAAGAGAAGGACAAAGGCATGACATGATGCAATAAATGGACATACTGTGAAGATTTATGAGAAAAGAAGAAATTGCTAAAGAAGAAGCTGCTAGTTCACCAACTTAATCAGGGGAGTCTTTCTGTTCTCTTCTCTTGATTTTAGATTGATTTGTGTTACGGACAATATTTGAATTAAGTGTGGGGGGATGCATTGCATTTTGATTTTTAGGTGTTTAATTATTTCATCTTGATTTTTAGGACATTTTTATTTAGGAATCTTGATTTTTGTCAAATTTCTTGAGTTTTGAAAAATTTTTTCCAAACCAACTAGATTTTCTCGGGTTTTCTAGTCCTTGTATGTTACTTGTCTTGAATTGGGTTGCATGATAGACGATTGGTATTAGTAGTTTTATGGTACATAAGTGGTTATTTATCTTTATTGTTGATTTGAATGATAGACATGCAAAATTTAACACCAAATTTACCTTCGTAAGGATTTTAGCCTTATAGAGCAAAGTTTTGCTTTCATCATTTTTCTTGTTGAGCGTATATTACACATGATTTGATCATTCTAGAACTTGATTTGTTATGCATTTTGATACCACATTCTTGATTTTCATACACTAAAATGAATAAGACACTTAGGTTTACACACTTTTGACTTCCGAAAAATTCCATCCCAATCTTTTTTTGCCCCTTAGTTAACTAATTTGAGCCTAGACCTTTTTCTTTCGTATATTACCCAAACTATTTACCTTATGACCCTTTTTTTCTACCTCCTAAATTTGAATCCTAATTCACTAATATACTTGTGGTTGATAACATGGAATTATCATTTAAGGGATTATTATTTTATTTAAGTTTTATATATGCTTTTAGTCGTTATCATGTTAAGTTATGAAAAAAAAAAAAGAAACTAGCAAAAGAAAGTTATGAAAAAAATAAAAAAGAAAAGAAAAGTGCTGGTTGAAGAAGGAAAAAAAAAGAAAAAAGAAAAAAAAAGGGAAAAGAAAAAGTTGAAAAACAGAGAAAAAAGAAAAACAGAAAAAACATTTTTCATTCTTGATATTATTCACTCTTATAATGAAATGTCTTTACCTTGTTCTTTGCTTTAAATAAGTGATTTATCATATTGTTTGGAGTTAGTATTTTTTTTTTCTTGATATAACAATGTTATGTCTTGATACTTAGGTATACTTGGTGAATCATTTTAACCATACATCTTATCCATTATCCTGTCTCTTACCTTAACCCGATTATAACCAAATAAAATATCTTTTGATTGGTGTGTGGATTTCATATATAAGTGGTGGAGATTTGATATATGAGCAAACTTATAGTAATGTCATCTCATTGTGTTGATTTGAGTAATACATGTACTCTTACATAAAAAGAGTGCTTTGAGTAGTTGATTAGTATCTTTTTTCATTCTATTGAGTGAACTAATTATGAGGGCATTTGAATCTTACATTGTTCTTGATTTCAATGAGACTATATGAGATGCAATAGTTTCTGTAGTGCTAGATACTGCAAAGTATTGATTGTCTTGATTATAATTCCGGTTTGAACTTGTCATATGCATGGCTAGGGATTTGGGAGATTGAATTGGTTTTGGAAAAAATTTATTCTTACTTGAGGACAAGCAAATATTCAAGTGTGGGGGTATTTGATAGCGATATTTTTATACACTTAAATTATTTTATTTTATTTTATTTCAAGCTATATTTATGACTTTTAGAACTATTTTTAGATTTTATTTCGTGATTTTACACTGATAATTTTTGTAGATTTTATTTTAGGCTAATTGGGTTTATTTAAGAATATTGGACTACACAGATAGTTGTTACTATGTTAGGCCTAACATTTTGATCCGATGTTCAATTGACCTGATTCTTATTTGGTTAGAAAGAAGACTTCAAGACCTACAAATCTTATGAAGACATCAGATGCTGGGTCCGACCAGAAGATATCTAAAATTTGAATCGAAATTGCTGTAGTACCGGAAATCAAGGACCATGAGTTCTAAAAGACCAAGTCCAAGTGACATATCAAGTTGTAAAGAAGACCCATGAATTTTTAATCATTTATGACTCTTAGAACTTAGATTATAAGGAGGAGACATCCTTTTCACTTGATGAGAGGGGAGAAACCCTAGCAGCCGCCTTCTTGGATGGTTTCTTCCATCGAAGGTTGTTTTATTTACCTTTCTTGTATTTCTTTATCATGTCTATTTAGATTTCTTTTTCCTAGAACACGATGAATTCTATCCTCTGATTAATAACATGGTTTGATTCATTTCTTTCCCTTAAATTTTTATTGGAATGTTATTTCTTTGATGAGATTTCATTATTAAACTTAATGTTTCATTCGTAAAAGGCCCTACAATTTGATGATTTGCGATTACATGCATAAAATCGAGAGAAAATTGCATGAAATCTTATCAATACAATAAAATCCATATAGGGTTATGAGATCGACAGATGATTAACTCTATGTGTGGGGATGTTAGGGAAAATCCTAGATTACAGATATTCCATAGATCTTAATGTAATTCAGCCTAATCAAGATTGCATGACCATTGGGTTTTTGTTAGTCGAATTAGGATTTATTGTATGATCATTGGGTGAATCTAATTTAGAAAAATCTGTCATCATCAAGAATGAATCTTTAGTCAATAAACTTTAAGAGATTTGAAAGATTTTGACCATGTGAAAAAATTGAAGACAGATGAAATCGATATCCTAGGGTTTTATAAAATTATCGTTTCAATTTATCAATATTTCTATTTTTAATATTTTCGCAGTTTTAATATTTTTACTATTTTGATTCGTTCTATTTAAGTTAGATAGGGTATTTTATATTTGGTAATACATAATATTCTCGTGGGATCGACACTTGTTCTATACTGTACACAGCACTCGACTAGGGTATATTTGTCCGAAATCGTAATATACCTAAATCGTGTAACAAGTTTTCGGCGTCGTTGTCGGGAATATTCATGCATATCAATAAAAATCATCTTGTTTGAGATTGGATATTATTTTTTTCTTTTAATTCTTGTCTCTTTCTTGCTCTTGGTAAATAGTGTATACAGATTTTATGATTTTTCATATATTTTTTGCTTTTTCCATATAGAATTAGGTTTTTTAGGGTGTTTTCTTTGCTGTTTGAAAATGGATTAAGGAATTAGGCCAAATGATTACTTGTTTCGAAGGATTTTTGCCTGCTGAACAAAACCCATAGTATAAACTATGAGAATTGTACTATTTTCGTCAAATTCCATCATTTTCATAGGATTTTTTATTTTTTATTTTTTGTGATTTTTTAGAATTTTCTGATTTCATTTTGGATATTTTTTTGCATTATTTTCTTGTGTTTTTGTAATTTCTACATTTATGTAGGTAATACTAATTTTTATGAGTGGTTCTTGCATTCGGTTTCGAAGATTGACTTTTGTGTTACTTTTGGTATCCGTACAGTACATGCTGCGATTCAAAAGTCTTGATCTAACTGATTTTGATCCTGAGATTGAGAGAACATTATGAACCATTCGTAAACAAGTTTGGGAAGTCAAGGAAGAAGAAGCAATGGCTCATGAAAATAGAGCATTGAGGGAGTATTCGATGCGTAGACTTCAAGACATTCAGACAAGCATTGTGCAACCAACTGTGAAGGAAAACAACTTTGAACTGAACCCGAGTCTCATTGGGATGGTACAAGCAGATCAGTTTGGTTGTGAAGCATTAGAGGATCCAAATTGCCACTTGAAAAATTTTCTGGAGATCAATGACACCATTAAATAAAATGGAGTTAGCCCTGATGCCATCAAGTTAAAGTTATTTCCTTTCTCTCTTAAGGGAAAGACGAAGGTATGGCTAAATTCTTTTCCTGCTAATCATTTCATAACTTGGAAAATTCTTTCTCAGACATTTTTAGCAAAATATTTTTGATCTGGTAAGACAACCAAACTATATAATGACATTACTAGTTTTAGGCAATCTGAGGGTGAGTCTCTATATAATACTTGGGAACGGTTTAAAAATTTGATTAGAAGGTGCCCACATCATGGTATTCCTGACTGATTGATTTTGTAAATTTTTTATGGTGGTCTTTTAAATTCTGTGAAAATTACCATAGGTGCTGCGGCAAGGGGTGCTTTTATGAACAAGTCATATAATGAGGTATGGTCATTATTGGATAGTATGGCTTCTAACCAATATGATTGGTATAATGAGAGTGAGATTCTTAGGCAAAGTGTTGGTGTGCATGAGGTTGATAGTTTTAGCATGCTCAATATGAAAATTGATTCTTTGATTAATTGCATGAAAACTAATTAACTTAATGTTGTGTCTAACCAGACTTATATTGTGATTATTGCGGTGATTCTACTCACGTATCTTTTGCGTATCCACAAGTGCAGCAAGCAAATTATATTTCTAAATTTGGCAGATCTCAGGATAACCCTTACTCCAAGACATATAACCAAAGAAGGAGGAACCATATCAATTTTTCATACAGTCAAGGAGAGCCACAGAGAGTGAATCCACTAGATTTTCATTCAGTGAATCCATAATTAAGAAAGAGTAAAGCATCATGGGAGATAGCAATTAAATGCTTGGCAACAGCAACAAATGAAAAGTTTGAGAGGTTCAAAAATAAGATTGATCAATTGACTAATGCCTTTCATTCTTATGTACCAGATAGATTGTCAAGTGACATTAAGAAGAACCCTAGAGAGCAGGTTAATGCAATCTCATTGATGAAAGGGAAAGAATTACTGGTGGTACCAAATCCATCCAAGGATGAAGAGGATAAACAAGAGACAAAGAAAGAGATCCAAAAGCCCACAAATGAGGAGACTAAGACACCATATTCTAAACAGGGAAGTACTTTATGTTTCAGTGATTATAAACCCCATGTTCCTTTTCCTATGTATCTTTTACATGCAAAATTCGAATTTGAAAAATTTTTAGAAATTTTTAAGAAATTGCACATTAATATTCCTTTTTTGGATGTCATCAAATAGGTGCCGAGATATGGGGGTTTCCTTAAGGAAGAGATCACTAACAAGAGGAAACTTGATGAGATTTCAAAGGTCAACATATGAGAATGCGATAATTGATAAGAGAAGGACAAAGGTATGACATGATACAATAAATGGACATACTGTGAAAATTTATGAGAAGAGAAGAAATTGCTAAAGATGAAACTCTAAGTTCACCGACTTAATCAGGGAGTCTTTCTGTTCTCTTATCTTGATTTTAGATTGATTTGCATTATAGACAATGTTTGGATTAAGTGTGGGGAGGATGCATTGCATTTTGATTTTTAGGTGTTTTATTTATTTCATTTTGATTTTTAGAATATTTTTATTTAAGAATTTTGACTTTTGCTGAATTTCTTGAGTTTTGAAAAAAATTTTCCAAATCAACTAGATTTTCTCGGATTTTCTAGTCCTAGTTTGTTACTTGTCTTGAATTGGGTTACATGATAGACGATTGGTATTAGTAATTATTTAGTACATAAGTGACTATTCATCTTTTTATAGTTGATTTAAAGGATAGACATGTAAAATTTAACACCAAATTTACCTTAGTGAAGATTTGAGTCTTATAGAGCAATTTTTTGCTTTCATCATTTTTCTTGTTGAGCGTATATCACACATGATTTGATCATTTTAGAACTTGTTTTGTTATGCATTTTGAGACCACATTCATAATTTTCATGTACTTAAATGATTAAAACACTTAGATTTATACACTTTTGACTTCTAAAAAATAGCATCCCAATCTTTTTTTGCCTCTTAGTTAACTAATTTGAGCCTATACCTTTTCTTTCGTATATTACCCACACGATTTACCCTATGACCTTTTTTTTTTCTACCTCCAAAATTTGAATTCTAATTCACTAATATACTTATAGTTGATAAAATGGTGTTATCTTTTTAGGTATTATTATTTTGTTTGAGTTTTATATATGTTTTTAGTCGTTATCATGTTAAGTTATGAAAAAAAAAGGAAACCAGTAGAAAAAAGTGATGAAAAAATAAAAATAAAGGAAAAGTGATAGTTGAAGAAGAAAAAAAAGGAAAAAAAAAAGAGAAAAGAAAAAGTCAAAAAATAGAGAAAAAAGAAAAACAGAAAAAAACATTTTTCATTCTTGATATTGTTTACTCTTATAGTGAAATGTCTTTACCTTATTCTTTGCTTTGAATAAGTGATTTATCATATTGTTTAGAACTAGTATTTTCTTTGTCTTGATATAACAATGTCATGTCTTGATATTTAAGTATACTTAGTGAATCATTTTAGTCATACATCTTACCCATTATCCTATCTCTTAACTTAACTCCATTACAACCAAATAAAAAATCTTTTGATTGGTGTGTGGATTTCATATATAAGTGGCGGAGATTTGATATATGAGCAAACTTATGGTAATGTCATCTCATTGTGTTGAATTGAGTGATACATGTACCCTTACATAAAAAGAGTGCTTTGAGTTGTTGATTAGTATCTTTTTTCATTCTATTGAGTGAACTAATTGTATGTTGTTTGAATCTTACATTGTTCTTGATTTCAATGAGACTATATGAGATGCAATAGTTTCTCTAGTACTGGATACTGTAAAGTATTGATTACCTTGATTGTAATTTCGGTTTGAATTTGTCATAAACATGGTTAGGGATTTGGGAGGTAGAATTGGTTTTGGAGAAAATTTATTCTTGCTTGAGAACAAGTAAATATTCAAGTGTGGGGGTATTTGATAGCGATATTTTTATACACTTGAATTATTTTATTTTATTTTATTTCAAGATTTATTTATGACCTTTAGAACTATTTTTAGATTTTATTTCGTAATTTTACACTGATTATTTTCGTGAATTTTATTTTAGTATAATTGGGCTTATTTAAGGATATTGACAACACAGACAGCTGCTAGTAATTTAGGCATAACATTTTATTCCGATGTCCGATTGACCTGATTCTTGTTGGGTTGGAAAGAAGATGTCAAGACCTACAAATCTTATGAAGACATCAGAGGCTGCAGAAGATATCCAAAATTTGAGTAAAAAATGTTACAGTACTAGAAATCAAGACCCATGAATTCTAAAATCCTAAGTCTAAGTGAAATATCAAGTCGTAATGAAGATCCATGAATTTTTAGTCATTTAAAACTCTTAGATCTTAGATTATAAGGAGGAGACATCCTTTGCACTTGATGAGAGGGAAGAAACCCTAGCAGCCGCCTCATTGGATGGTTTCTTCTATCCAGGGATGTTTTCTTTACCTTTCTTACGTTTCTTAATTATGTCTACTTAGATTTCTTATTCTTAGAACTCGATGAATTCTGTTCTTTGATTAATAACATGGTTTGATTCATTTCTTTCCCTTAAATCCTTATTGGCATATTTTCTCTTTGATGTGATTTCTTTGTTGAACTTAATGTTTCATTCGTAAAGGGCCTTACGATTTGATGATTTATGATTACATGCATGAAATCGAGAGAAGATTGCATAAAAGCTAACCAATACAATAAAATCCATATAGGATTATGAGATTGACGGATGATTAACTTTGTGTCCGGAGATGTTTAGGGAAATCCTAAATTACAGATATTCCATAAATCTTATTGCAGTTTGGCCTAATCAAAATTGCATGACCATTAGGTTTTGGTTAGTTGAATTAGTCTTTCATTGTATGGCCATTGGGTGAATCTAATTTAGGAAAATCTGTCATCATTAAAAATGAATCTTTAGTTAATAAATTTTAAGGGATTTGAAAGATTTTGAACATGTGAAAAAATTGGAGACAGATGAAATCGATGTCCCAGGGTTTTATAAAATTAGGGTTTCCATTTATCAATTTCTATTTTTAATATTTTCATAATTTTAATATTTTTGCTATCTTGATTCGTTCTGTCCAACTTATATAGGGTATTTTATATTTGGTAATATATAATATTCTCGTGGGATCGACACTTTTTCTGTACTATACACAATACTCGATTAGGGTATACTTGTCCAAAATCATGATACACCTAAATCGCGTAACACTAGGTGGTAAATGACTTTTTGGATTTTTGTTCTGCCAGGATCAATTCTCCATGATGACATGCATGGCCAAGCAATTAAATTTTGAAGTTTGAGATGTGCGTGTGGTAGCCATTTGGGAGAGGGAACCGATGGCCACAAGCCACCGAAAATGGAAATTTGAAACATGAATATAGAGGGGTCACTGAAGGCAACAAGTGGGAAGTGGAAAGGAATCGATAGCTAAATAAATGTGAGTGAATGTCACAAATGATAAGTGATGAGCAATTGAAAAGGAGCATGACCGACCAACAATTTATTTAAATATAACCGATTAGAAATGTGAAGGGTTAACTAACTGCAAAAATGAAGAGTTAGTGACATTACTGGAGCATTGTTATGGCAACACCGACAAGGAAAAATTAAAAAGTAATTAAATTTATTGAATTCAAAGGTGACCGAACATGAGTTGAAATTGGTAGGTAGTGCCGACAAGTAAAGTGAAATGGAGAAGTGAAATTGGCAAAGAATAAATTGAAAGGTAAATTGAAAGGACGAGCTGCAAATAGTAATAGTTTTAAAATGGTTATTGATGGGTGTTTCCACTTGCAAATGACAGCCGGTAAACTTATATCGATGAAGTTGTCAAAATACATATCAATAGATCTTAAGATTGGATATCCACCGATGGCCCAAATAATCACCGTTAGAGAAAATATAAGTGAAGTGTAATATACTGAACAGTATAGAAAATTGGGTGTACCGATAGGTATATAAAAATTATAAAATAATCTATTAACTCAACTCCATGGTATATAGACAATTTGTAATTTCACTTTACATTGAGGAGATAGTAAATCACTAAGAAATGGTCACTATCGATTACCGATCAAAAAAATCAAAATTTTAAAAAGATTGTTTATTGCACACTAAAACCTCACCGAACATGAAAATTCTCTTAGAAAAGTCATATCTCACCAAATACTGATCACCGATCACTCATGTAACCGATGACTCTAATAACCGAATACTTAACAAATTAAAACCTATCGATCCATTATCGAAAGGAATTTTCTAAACAACTCAAGAAGCATAAATTGACACTTATATTTAATATTAACTATTCTTCCAGCATTTTACAAAATATAAAATTTTTAAATAAGCCAGTTGGAGTGCATATCACAATCCAGACTTGTCTGGTGTTACAATTCCTACCCCCCAAAAGAAATTTTGTCCTAAAAAATTCAAAACATAATTATGTTTCGAATAATTGGGGATATTGTTTTCTCATCATTTCCTCAGGTTCCCAAATCATTTCTTTTACCTGGTTATTCTTCCATAGAACTTTGACTATCGATATCTGCTTATTTTTTAGACATTTAACTTGTTTCTCCAATCGGTTGAACTCCAAAATTCAAATTTCCTTTCAACTCAATTGGAAGAACTTCAAGGATATGAGAGGGGTCTGTCAAGTACTTCTTCAACATAGAGACATGTAAAACAATATGAATTTTCTCCAATTTGGAGGACTGTTCTAACCGATAAGTCACTTTTCCAAACCCTTTCTATGATCCTGTAAGGACCAATGTAACGAGGATTTAACTTTCCTCGTCTCCGGAATCGAATTACACCTTTTCAAAGAGATATTTTCAAGAATACCATATCACTGATCTCAAATTCTAGTGGCTTTCTCCTCTTATCGGCATAACTCTTCTATCAGTCTTGGTCTGCCTTTATTCTTTGCCAAATCAACTTCACTTTCTCAGTAGTGGTTTTGATCAACTCTACACTTTTTCCTCAACTTCATCATAGCACAATGGGGGCATTTCAATACTAACTTGATAACTATTGTTGTGTACAAACTCTATCAAAGGAAGGTGTCTATCCCAACTACCTTGAAAATCCAATATACAAGCTCTATGCATGTCTTCTAATGTTTGAATTGTGCGTTCAGATTGCCCATCGGTTTGAGCATGAAAGGCAATGCTAAATTTCAGCTGAGTGCCTAAGGATTCTTGTAGTTTCGGCCAAAACCGAGAGGTAAAATGAAAGTCACGATCAGATACGATCGATATCGGAACCCCATAAAGTCTCACAATTTCATCAATATACAACTTGGCTAGCTTCTCCAAAGGATAGGTGTTTTGGATTGACAAGAAGGGGGCTAACTTGGTCAGACGACCTACAATCACCCATATGGCATCATGCCTATTCGGTGTTAGAGGCAAACTGACTACAAAATCCATAGTTACATGTTCTCATTTCCATTTGAGAATTGGTAAAGATTGGAGATTGCCAACTGGCCTTTGAGGTTCTACTTTTACTTGGTGACATACTAAACACTTAGACACAATCTCAGCAATCTCTCTTTCTATTCCAGTCCACCAATAATTCTCCTTGATTGTTCGTACTTCTTAGTACTTCCTGGATGCATAAATCGATGAGTGTGCTTCCTCAAGAATAGCTCTACGGAGTTTAATATCCTTAGGAACACAAATCCTATTCTTAAACATAAGCATCCCATCATCACGGATCCTAAAATCATTTGCTTCTCCATTGTGGACTTTCTCAATTATTATCTTCAATTCATCATCGACAATTTGGAATTCCCAACTACGATATACTAAGCTAGGCCTTACCGTAAATCTAGCCAACAATGCATCTTGCTCGTCACTTGCTAATCTCATCCCAAGGGTTCGGATCTCAACCAAACAAGAAAGATATATCTGCCCATGAGACTCCAAATCAAATGAAGACTTCTGACTCAAAACATTAACGACCACATTAACTTTACCGGGATGATAATCTATCACCAAGTCAAAATTTTTAATTAACTCAAGCCAACTCCTTGGCCTCAAATTCAGCTCCTTTTGTGTGAACAAATACTTCAAACTTTTGTGATCGGTGAAAATCCTACAAATCTCCCCATATAGAAAATGTCTCTAAATCTTCAAAGCAAAAACAATTACCGCTAACTCTAAATCATGAATAGAGTAATTATCTTCATGTTTCTTTAATTAATGGGAGGCATAAGCTATAACTTTATTATTTTGCATTAATACACATCTCAATCCTTGTTTACTTGCATCACTATAGACAACATATCCACCACCGCTAGACGGAAGAGTAATAATTAGAGTAGATGTCAACCTCTTCTTGCGCTCTTGGAAACTAACCTCACACTTATCATCCCACTGAAATTTAGTCCTTTTTCTTGTCAATCTAGACAAAGGGGCTGCAATTTTAGAAAATCCCTCAACAAATTTTCTGTAATATTCTGCTAGTCCAAGGAAACTTTAAGCCTCTGATATATTTTTTGGCTGTTCCAACTTCACAATAGCCTCAACCTTTCTTGGATCCACAAATACCCATTTACTGGACACTATATGCCCTAAGAATCCAATTTCTCTCGACCAAGATTCACACTTTGAGAATTTAGCATACAGTTGCTTCTCCTGAAGAGTCTATAAAACAATCTTGAGATGTTCTGCATGTTCTTCATCACTCTTTGAATACACCAATATATCATCAATAAACACAATCACAAAACTTATCAAGATATGAGTGAAATACCATATTTATCAAATCCATAGAAGCAGTAGGGGCATTTGTCAACCCAAGCGGCATTACCAAAAACTTATAGTGTCCATACTGAGTTCTAAATGTTATCTTGTGCACATCACTCTCCTTAATCTTTAACTTATCTCAAATCAATCTTTAAAAATACACATGCACCTTGAAGTTGGTCAAAAAGATCATCAATTCTAGGGAGTGGTACTTATTCTTAATAGTAACTCTATTTAACTGCCAATAGTCAATGCATAGTCTTAAAATACTATATTTCTTCTTGATAAACAAGGCCGGTGCACCCCAAGGAGAAAAACTTGGTCGAATAAGTCCTTTGTCTAATAACTCTTGGAGTTGCACTTTCAACTCCTTCAACTCTGTGAGTGTCATCTTATAAGGTGGTATGGAAATAGGTACAGTGCCGGGGAGTAGATCAATAGTGAAATCAAACTCCCGATTTGGAGGTAAACTAAGTAACTCTTCTGGAAACACATCTGGAAACTCATTTACTACAAGGACGTCATCTAGAGTAGAAATCTCTACTGTAGTATCAATGATATGAGCTAAGTATGCCTTACATCCCTCGTGCATCAAGCTACGTGCTTCTAATGCTGATATTATACATGTCGGCACTACTCGGCAGTCGCTGATAAAGACTAATGCTAGATATCCAGGCTTTCAGAACTCCACTTCCTTAGTAAAACAATTCACGAATGCCCGATGAAAGTGTAACCAATTCATCCCAATAATAGCATCAAAATCCTTTATCTCTAAAGGAATCAAATCTACCTCAAGAATCATTTCACCTACCAAAACACTACAGCCTCTGTAAACTGTGTTTCTAATCATCTGCTCACCCAAAGGAGTAACTACTAACTACTAGCAAAACTTATACTAATAAAGGAATTGTTTGACCCCGTGTCAATAAGTATGTGGGCATCAAGTGCAAAAATTTTTATCATACCTATTAATCTAACCATCAAGTGAACGTTAGTCAAGTCTTTTTATAAGCCCTATAATATCCTATTAAATCATTTATACAAACATCATATATCCTAAATATTCCACTATTATTAACATCTCGAATCATGAAATCATCAATAACATACCTTTCAAATCAATAAATTTGTGCTTAAATAAATTTACATGTAACAACATCAGAGTTGTTCTGTGCCTCTTCATTGGTCATGACATAAATCCTAGTTTGAATTCGTAGTAGAGGACGTTGGGGATTGGTAGCCATGGTGTTGCTTCTCATTCTAGTTCTTGAAGTTACACCGATGGGAGGTGCTGAAGTAGTGGCCATGCCACCTTTAGGGCCACTAGAAGGACCCAACTAGTTGGTTCCCTTACCCTTCCACATTCAACTTGGGACAAGAATGCCTTCTAGGCCCCCTACATGGACCCAAATGGTATCCCCTACAATTTGTACAAGGATCCCCTTTACTTCCCCCTGGCCTCACTCTTGATCCAATACTACCGCTTAAAGCATTTGACTTAAAGAATGGTTGGCCTTGGGGAGTGCTAACCGACCCTGTGACTAAACCACTACTATATAAACCCATGCTTTTACTTTTCTTGGAGCCTTGGCCTAAAGTAAACCCACCAGACCTCTTCTTTCCTCCATGATTCTCCCTAATCTTGCCTCTCTAGAATACCATCTGTTCGGCCCTCAAAGCCAACTATAAAACATTTTGATAAGTATGATCCTCCGTTACCGACATCCTCTCTCGAATGTTTAGGTTCAAACCATCCTCAAATTTGAAATGCCTATACTCCTCAGAGGCTACTATCTCTAAAACAAATGTAGATAAACTCTTAAACTCTGCTTCATATTCTGCCACTATTTATTTCCCTGATAAAGGTGCAGGAATTCTTTTCTTTTCAAGTCCCAATCAAATCGTGTGTAAAATTTCTTATCAAACTCCCTAAGGAAATTACTCCAAATAAGGGGTACAGTAGATCTCTCCTTCACACCATCCCACCAAGTATTGGCATCCTCATCTAATAATCTCACAGCCACCATGAGCTTTAGTTTATCATCAATTTTTATGTCTATTACTGTTTTACGGACTCTCTTGATCCATTTCTTAGCTACCATAGGATCACTAGACCCCGAGAAAGTCCCATACCCTAATTGTCTTGCCTCTTTCAACAATTTAGACAATTCAATGGGTGGTCGGGTGGATGGTGTAGCTACTAAAGTAGGTGGAGCTATCGGCATCATAGGAGGGACCGGTGGAACTACTAGATTAAAAGGTGGAGGAGGGACTTGGACCTGAGGCAGTGCTTGAAGATGCGCATCGTATGTATTCTACCACTCAGTCCATTGTCGAAGAGCATCAAGTGGTGGTAGAGGAATCTCAGTTGGAGGAGCCGAGTGAGTCGAAGTCAAAAGAGGTAGAGCATGCGAGGATGACTCATCCTTGTGCTCTTGAGAAGGAATCTCATTTATATTCTTCATTCTCCTACGAGAAGGCATGATAGTCTACAAAACATAAGCTACTTTAGCTCATAGCACTAAGATGACTCTAGATACCTATGGCTAAAGGCATGTTAATTTCCTAGGACCCATTAAAGGCTTTAAAATTTTCCCAAAAACATTTAGAAGTACAAAAACCTTTAAAATCATTTGTAAATATTTGAAAGTTTTCCATAATTTCAAAACTTTTGCTCTAATACCAATATATTTGTCACGCCCTGACTCGCAAGTCCAAGCATATGACAATCGTCACTTGATCTATGAATACGTGCAGTCCCAGACATACCCCAGGACCCCACAAGGCTATAGAAATATCCTTATCAATTCAAAGAAACCAACACATCAACCATTCAACATATTTAACAAAAGTTTAATTTAAGAAAATATGTATATGTAAAATATACAACAAATGAGTTTTCAAAAATGCAGTTGCCAAAATAAGAGTTTCACTTCAAAATATACCCTTCGATGGGTACATCTACAAGCCTCAGGAATCCACATCTAGGGAGAGCCAATACCAATAAAAGGTCCCGATAGCTTTTTCTCAGTTCGATCTATCTAACAGAGAGGGCTATAACTATATCTACACTTCCTTTGAAAAAGATAAGAAAAGAGGAGTGAGTATAAAATATTCAATGAGTGGAGTGCAATGGCATGTCGTGACAATAAATGAGTGGTGAGTGTAGCAATGTCAAAGTCAGAATTTCCAACAAATCATCAATTAATAGGTAACATCAAACAATTTACATCATTATAAAAATAAATGCATTCACAAGTTTCATGCTTTCCAAAAATTTTGGGGTCTCCCTAAAGAAAACACTCCCGCTCAAAGTTTGGCCGAACCTGAGCGGAAGCCTGCCAAAGGATTTTCATTCATTTCTTTCCATAACACTAATTCTCCTTTCCTTGACGTTGACTCGTATCTCCCTAGGTTGCTATTCAAATAGTACGATAGGAACGTAAAAGGCAGTATCTACCTCCCTTGCCAAACAAGCCCTCATTCACATCACCCCATCGGGTCGTTCCGTGGAGAGAATGACTATAGTCATTTACCATCACCAGCACCATCATTTCACAATATCCAAACATTTTCCAATGTGTCATAAATTTAGCAAATGGTTACCAAACCATATCATAATATTCATAAATGCAATTCCCAGTAACAATGACACATATTTATTTACAAATGTTTTGATTGCATGTATATTCAAACTCACATTTTGGGGCATCCTACAAATACAAATGTTGTAGAAAATTATTTAAAAATCATTTATAAAAGAATTTATAAAAATCATTTTCTCATTCAAAGCACAACAATCCATCTACTCACTATGACAAGGAGGGTAGTCACTCTCAGATTCTTCAGCAGCAATAGTCTTGCACAATCAGCCCATTCGACTCCTAAAAGTCATTATCAAGTAATAAAAATCATCAATATTTATTTTTAAGTTAACCCCAAAAACCCTAATATTTAAACCCTAGTTTTTCTCTTACTTACAGTAACTAAATATTCTCCAAAGCCAAGTGAACAACTAGGTAAGCAAATGAAAATTTGGGGTGAAAATATGGTAATACCTTGATTTCTATTTTCAAATAACCCTTCCCATTTGGATCATACCAATCTCTCAAATCTCTCCCCTTTTTGACAACTCTAGATTTCTTAGCTTCTCTTCCCAAATCGAAGCTAAAATCTAGTTTTGAGGAATTGGATGAGTAGATTGGAGCTGTTGATCTTGAGTTTTCATAGTAAATTGATTGGGTTTTAAAATAGAAAAGAAGAATGGTCTAGAGAGAAAAGTAAAGTTTGGATTTCATGAACCCTTTGGAGCTTCAATCCCTACTCCTCTTTTTATTTCCAACCCATTTCTATATTTGCTTAGTAGTCCTTGTTCATTCCTAAATTACACGATTGCCCTAATATGTCCTCTTGGGTCTTAAAAAAATTAATACTATGAGTTAAGTATTGGGGGTTGGGTCCAGCTAAAGGCAGTGTGTCTGCCAATGAGCAAGGAAAATTGAAAATGAAAGTGCAATTGATAGGGACAAAGTTAGAAATATTAATATTTGGAATATAATATAAATTTTATATATAACATAGCTAAGGGATTTGGATGGCTTGGTAGTAAATGACTTTTTGGATGTTTGTTGTGCCAAGATCAATTGTCTATGAGGACATGCACGGCCAAGCAATTAAATTTTGAAGTTTAAAGTGTGTGTGTGGCGGCCATTTGGGAGAGGGAACCGACGGCCACAAGCAACCGAAAATGAAAATTTGAAACATGAATATAGAGGGGTCACTGAAGGCAGCAAGTGGGAAGTGGAAAGAAACTGATTGCTAAATAAATGTGAGTGAATGTCACAAATGATAGCCGATGAACAATTGAAAAGGAGCATGATCGACCAACAATTTATTCAAACATAACCAATTAGAAATTTGAAGGGTTAACAGACCGCAAAAATGAAGAGTTAGTGACATTACCGAAGCATTGTTAAGGCAACACTTACAAGGAAAAATTTTAAAGTAAATAAATTTATTGAATTCAAGAGTGACTGAACAGGAGTGGAAATTGGTAGGTAGTACCGACAAGTTAAATGAAATGGAGAAATGAAATTGCCAAAGAGTTAATTGAAAGGACGAGCTGCAAATAGTAATAGTTTTAAAATAGTTATCGGTGGGGTATTTCCACTTGCAAATGATAGCTGATAAACTTATTCCGATGGAGTTGTCAAAATACATATCAATAGATCTCAAGATTGGACGTCCACCAATGGCCCAAATATTCACCGTTGGAAAAAATATAAGTAAAATGTAATATATTGAACGGTATAGAAAATTAGGTGTACTAATAGGTATATAAAAATTATAAAGTAATATGTTAACTCAACTCTATGATATATAGATAATTTGTAATTTCACTTTATATCGAGGAGACAGTAAATCACTAAAAAATAGTCACTATCAATTACCGATAGAAAAATCAAAATTTTGAAGAGATTTTTTATTGTGTACTAAAATCTCACCGAACAAGTAAATTCTCTTAAAAAAGTCAAATCTCACCAAATACGGATCACCAAACACTCATGTAATCGATGACTCTAATAACCGAATACTTAAGAAATTAAAACCTATCGACCCATTATCTAAAGTTTCTGAACAACCCAAGAAGTAGAAATTTACACTTAGATTTAATATTAACTATTCTTCCACCATTTTATAAAATATAAAATTTTTAAATAGGCCACTTGAATTCATATCACAATTCAAACTTGTCCGATGTTACAGTCGAGGCTTCCATTAGGCATGTACTCATAAACTAGGAGTAACTCGTATTGGTGACGCCAACCAACCAATCTCACAAGGTTATGATGCCTCACACGACCTATTACTGTCACTTTGACTTCAGATACGTATTCTTCTCTTCCTTGGCTTGATGCTTTCGTAATTTTCTTAACAGCTACGATCTCATTATTCTGGCCTTTAAGGACCCCTGTAAACCCCTCCAAACCCGCCTTGACCAAGCTTTTCATTGAATTTGTTGGTTGCAATGACCAATACCTTGTAAGTGAATCTCCTAGGCCACATTTCATTTCCAAACTTCTCTTCCAAGGAGTCACCATTTACGGAGTCCTCATTTTTATTCTTTCTTCCATCTCTTCTTTGAAAGATCAACAGAGAGAATGAGAAAGCTACAGAGAGAATTATGACAACTACGAACAAAATCAGCCAAGCCCTGCTTCTATGGATGGTCATTGTCATCCTTGCGGGTCTTGCGGGATCTGTGGTTGAGTTGAAATTCCATGATAGAATTTTGTGGAGTTCGGTTGAATTCCCTGTTGAAGCCGAAAATCCAACAATTATCTGCTCTGGCAAAATCTGCCTCAAGTCCAAGTCATATAATAGACATGTAGATTCATACCCAAAATCTCCTTTCTGAGTTATGTTGACGAACAGGCTCTTGCTTGCTGAATTATAGGAAACCATAGCATAGGTTATCTCACCACCATTGATTTTATTCTTCAGAGGTCTACTTGTAACTGAATTGATAGAATTCACATTAATTCCCACATGATTCCCATCAGCATCGTGGTCATCCTTGAAGGTGTCTATTTCCGCATCAACCACCTTAGTCCAATATGAATCATTGGTTAATGAATTAAATAGGCCTAACCAGAACCCGGTTGAATTGTCTGGAAATGAGGTCACAGGAGATGCCATGAAGAAAGCCAGTCCGTCGCCTGAATTATGACCATTAAACGCTTTATGATGAAATGACAATGGGTCACAAAATCTGCTGTTTCATTTGCGACACGGTCCCAAAGTTTGACGAAGTTACCATACACTACTCGTCCTGAACTCTCATACAAGTTCCCATCCAATTGGTTTCTTTCCACAACGTGCTCCCCTGACACATATGGATCTCCTTTGAAATAGACTTCCCTAGTATTTGGAGAGAAGGAATTGAAAAGGAAATATGTGCAGGTGGAAGTAGAGGGAAAAAGACAGGCAATAAAAAGTGCTAAGAGTAAACTAGACCAATGTTTGGAATGGCTCTTGGCCATTGCCAAGTTTTGGATGGCAAGGAGTGGAGTGTTGGACTTGATATTGAAGCAATCAAGAAGCAAGGAAAGCGAGCGCATAAATTGAGGTAAGAGTTTTGGCAGAGAGTGTTTGATGGCATGTCAAACCAAAGGAATAAATCTTATTCTAACTTGTTTAGCAGGGAAAACAGTAGGGCAATAACTAACGTAAGCAAGTGGGACCAAAAGATTCAAAATTTCTTATAGGACAGACATGGGCGAAACCCACAAAGAGAAAAAAGGTGAAAGTTATCTGCTTGGCCATTCAGAGACATATCCATGTGTTCCCTGATGCCTATAACCGCAATATCCATTTCTTTCCTCTTTTCTATTTTTTTATTACTTTTTTTTTTTTTAATAAAGGTAATGCTGCATTGATGGCACGCGGAAGCCAGACCACACTAATAGAAGAACAAAATAGTCTGGACGCAAATGGCGCTTCGGCACTTGTAATAATATGCAACGGAGCAACTGCAGAGTGACTAATGTCAAGTGGGCAAAAACAAAACGCTTCGGATACTGTGGAAAAATTTTGTAAGATAGGACTTCCATTTCCTTGCATTTTTGCTCAGCACCAAGAATCCCTTTGACTTTTGGATAAAATTAATTACTTTTTCTTTCATTTTTTTTGTTGGTTAAGATACAGACTTGTACTACATATGCAGCAAACTAAAGAAAATGATAAAAAGACTAAATGAATCTGTGTAGACAGCCTCTGTTATTCACCGTGCCATTAGCATTATCTTTCAATGCATTCATTTCATATGCAAACTTCTGAAAGATTTGAGCTCTACTTCACAAAATCCACATGTTAAATACATGTTATATGGAAGAAAAAGGAGGGAAAAAAATGAGGGAATCCATATTACAAGCTTGGGGGATGAAAACTACTAGAACTACATATTTGTTGTATTAGAGTATAAAAGAGCTTTTGAAGAACTTCCTGATTGTGATGAAGATGTGGTGCAGGTATCAGAACACGGACTATGATCTTTCTCGAAGTTGGTGAGACCGGTAGATGTATATGAGAACTTACATAAATGCATAGAAGGTGCAAAATACATAGGGACAGGCAATTTCGATGGGAGGTTAGGCAATGAAGACTCAAAATTTAGGACATTTATTACTTGCCTAATTGAAGGCCTGTATGTGTAATCAGGATGACAACACCATAATCCGACTACCATAAGTCTCTCCACTTGTCGTTCATCGTAATCTTTCAATGACTTGTCTGCAGCTTCAAGGACTTTTCCTCTGCCATAGAGGTCCCACACCCACTCAACAAGCCTTACCTTACTTGGCTCAGCCTTTGCATCAACCGGTCTTCTTCCACATGCGATCTCAAGGGCAACTACCCCAAAACTATAGACATCAGACTCCTTACTAGCCTTTCCTGTTGTAACACACTCAGGGGCTAGGTAACCCATTGTGCCAGCCAATACTGTTGTTTGTGAGCCTAGATCATGGTCTACAAGTCTTGCAAGTCCGAAATCTCCAAGCTTTGCATTGAAGTTTGAATCCAACATGACATTGCTTGACTTGACATCTCTGTGCACCACACATTGTTCCCACTCTTCATGAAGATAAAGCAATGATGATGCCAAACCAAGGGCTATTTTATACCTCACTGTCCATGTCAATGGCATTTTCTTCCCAAAGAGGTGCAAATCTAGGCTTCCATTGGTCATGTACTCATAGACAAGGAGCAATTCATCTTGTTCATGGCACCAACCAATGAGCTGAACCAAATTCCTATGTCTCAATCGACTGATGATCATAACTTCGGATATATACTCCTTTTTTCCCTGCTTTGATCCCCTGGATACCCTCTTGACAGCCACTTCAGTATTGGAATCACTTAACAAGCCTCTGTAAACGCCTCCAAATCCTCCCTCCCCAAGCTTCCCTTCCTCAGCAAAGTTGTTGGTTGCTTGACTCAATTCATGATATGTAAATCTCTTAGGCCCTGTACCTTTTGCAAATTCATTTTCAATTGCAAGATCAAACTGCATACCTTGATTTTTCCTTCTTAACCTCCTTCCCAACCAAAGGAACCCAAAGATACCTACCCCACAACCTATGGCGGCAAAAGAAACAGCTATACCAATCACCAATCCTATCTTACTTTTATGAGCATTAACCTCCAAAGTTGAATTAAAACTCCAAGCTATAATATTGTGTATCTCGACCCAACTACCTGTTGCAGCTGAAAATCCAACTCTAACAAATTCAGGCAGGACAGTTTTCAGATCAATTATATACCAAAGGCTAGAATTCCCACTAAAGACAGGATCATCTGCGTAAGTCAGAAAGACACTTAAATTGAAGGTTGAAGAGTTGTACCAGACCCAAGCATTTGCTCTCCTGCCATCTTTGATACTACTATTCCATGTAACATTTGCCACCGATACAATAGAATTCACATTGATGCCAACATGGTCAGAACTAGGATCCCAATCATTTTGGAAGCTGTCAAACTCAACTGCAACAATGCTGTTTTTAGCAGAATTTAAGGCTGATTGAGAATTAAACAGGCCAAGGAATCCGCCAGAGGAGTTGTCAGGCACTTGAGAGCCAAACGGTGAAATGAAGAAGGAAAGTCCATCGCCATAGTAAGATGGGTTGACTGCTTTGATGGTGAAGGTGAAGTGAGTTTTGAAATCTGTTAGCTGTCCTGTCTTAGCATCCCAAAGTCGGATTGGCTCAGAATATGAGGCTCGACCAACACTGTCTGTAATACTACTGTCAAGTTGATTCTTGGTTAGCTGAATGACACCTCCACTTGACACAAAGGCATCACGCTGGAACAACATGGTAGGCATGTTTGGTTGGAAACTCGAAAAGTTGAAGAAAATAGAATCTGCATTAGGGATTATGAGCGCGAAGATAACCAATATCTGTGACAGATGACTTGAAATTTTCTCAGAGAAAGCCATGAGGGGCAAGGTTGAGAGATTGCAGATGCAAATTTCTTAGATGATAATTAGAACCATGAGGCTTGTCCTCATTACATAAAGCTGAGTTGGTCAATTCTAAATGATCTTCCTTTGAAAAACTCTTATTGGAAAAAGTGCTCATGCCTTCTTCACATAAATTAATGAGAACGCCAAATTCTACATGGTCAAAGGATGAAATAATTTGAAAGGAATCCAATGAACTAAGGAATGAAAACTATACATAAATAAATAATGCAGGGCCAGCAATGACTTGCACCGTATACTTTTAGCTCCGCGTTTTGCTTCTGTTGACCTTGTCTTTTGATCGATATATGGAATGATATAGAGATTATATAATATATAATTATATCAATTAAGCTAATTACTGCCGGCTCCCCAATATGATATTCACTGATTGTGCTGCAGGGAATTGGTGGACGGCAAGCATGAGCTTGATATAAAATGTCCGAATTTGTTGATTAATTTTTGGAAAAATGGCTCTCTCTCTCTCTCTCTCTCTCTCTCTCTCGCTCTCTCTCTCTCTCTCTCACATGTCTATTAGACTACCTAACTCACCCAATGAAGAATCAAATTATTGTTTACTTGAAATGATCCATTTAGCCTAAGCTTTCCTTTGTTCTCTTGTGTTTTGGCTTAAGAAACAGTCCAGGATTTGGTTTGCCTGTTCGCGGACGAAAATCATTACAAAAAAATACCGAATTAGCGACGGATTTAGTCACGAAAATATCAAAAAAATTCGTGGCTAAATTGTTTAGCAACGGATTTAACCACGAACTCATATCCGTGGCTAACAGTGCGTCGCAAAAATTTAGCTATGAATTTTTGAATTCGTGGCTAAATTTAGCCACGCATTCATATCCGTGACTAAATTCGTGGCTAAATTGAGCTACGAATTCAAAATTTAGCCATGGATTCTAATTCGTGACTAACTTTAGCCACGGATTCAAAAATTCGTGACTAAATTTAGCCACGAATTGATGAATTTGTGGCTAAATCCGTGGCTAAATTTTTTATTTTATATTTTTAATTTTAAAAGCCGCAGGCCCACTGCCGACGACCGCCGGCCCCCGCTCGTGTATGAATCAACTTTCTGCTGCTTTATATTTGTGTAGAAAATGTGCATTTATCTAGATAAGAACCTGGGACTAAGAGGACATCTGGAGTGTTCTCAACCACTATGCCATATTAACTTATCTGATATACCTTTTTTTTTTATTTCATTACTTTCTTTATAACTTTTACCATTAAAAATACAATTTACTAATTTAATAAAAATATAAAATATAAAATTATATTTAATAAAAATATAAAATTATATTTAATAAAATTAAAAAATTATCTTTAACAAAAATACAAAATTATATTTTAAAAAATACAAAAATATATTTAATAAAAATCAATACCCTAATTTAATAAACATATAAAATATAAATTTATATTTAATAAAAATATAAAATTATATTTAACAGAATTTCAAATTCACGACGAATTTAACCACAAACATCTTCGTGACTAATTAGCCACGAATTTCGAATTTTGTGGTTAAATTTAGCCACGAACTTCGAATTCGTGGCTAAATTTTGTCACGAATGGAAAATTCGTGGCTATTTAGCGACGGATTATAAATTTCGTCGTTAAATTAGCAACGCATAATTATTTTCGTCGCTAAATTAGCGACGGATTATGAATTTCGTCGTTAAATTAGCAACGCATAATTATTTTCGTCGCTAAATTAGCGACGAAAATGGATTTATGGCAAATTAGTCGGATTTGTGGCAAATTGGCCACGAACAAAAATTCATGGCTAATTAGCCACAAATTTTTATTCGTGACTAAATTCGTGGCTAATTTGTAACGAATTCTATTTTTATCATTAAATTCGTAGATAAATAACGATGAATTTTTTTCGTGATTAAAGTCCGTGACTAAAATCATATTTTTTTGTAGTGAATTTCAATAAAGAAAAGCGAGAGAATAGAATAGGAGTGAAGGAATGGAATGCAGAAAAATGCGTAAAACTTTGAAGCAAAATGACAATATGTAGAACACTGTGAACGGCGATAAATGCGGTCTTTTAGGTTGCGTGGATGTATTGGAAGTGCTAAAGGAAGCATCTCGTTGGATCAATAAAATGATAAACCATCTACATCCTCGCCTAGTCACAGAGAGAGAAAGAGTTAAAAACTTCATTTTCTGATAAGCAATCTGATGGGAAAAAAAAAAAAAAAATGGCAAGTCCATATCTGCTAATGAGCCTTAGTTATGTGATGTGTTTGATTGGGCACCGCATGTCTCACTGCTTCACTTTTAAGTAGTACTATGAGCAAGTCCTTCCTGTTGGGCTTGTCTCCGATTTGGAGAGCCCAAACAAAATAAAAGGCCCACTGTGGTGAGACCCAACAATGAAGACCTAGTTCACCCCACAAGCCATTGAGACCGAGAGAGAGAGAGTGGGTGAGATTAACCGCGTAGTTGGAAAGGGACTTTAATCACATAATTATGGTCGGGGGTTCGAATCGTTATAGAAATGTAAAAGTCGACATTAGGAGACCTCCTTCCATAAAGGCCCGATAACAGGTCGATCCGGATTAGTCAGGATAAATCCTCGAATATTGAGTGGTGACCAAGCCAGGGACCAAAAAACCAAGAGAGTACGGCTTCTGAAGGGTGGTGAGAAATTCTTGTTATCAGATCAAATTTATATTGAGTAAGTCAAGATTGTAGCTAGAGGGTTTTAATTTTCTTTTTATATATATATTTAAGGGTTTTAGAGAATACATTGTAACCCGCCATTTATACATTGTGACCCTACCATAAGTGATGACAATAACTAAACAATTGACCTGATATTCAATTGAATCAAAGTTTGGACTCTGAAAATGACAAGATGATATCAATTGTTTCCTCTGGCTGGAAAATCCTCGAAGTTACAGGGCAATAACTGATCTCTAATGCAGCAAAAATAAAATGTCACATCACAATGCAGTATCTTTCTTCACATGCTTGTTGATGTATTAGTTTAGAATGTCCGAGAGGGATATTTTGGACATTCATAAGGGGTTAGTGGGATTAGTGGGATAACTTCCACTTACCCATGTTACTCTAACCTTCCATTAAATCTCTCTAACATAGAATCACAAATGAAGTATGAGACTAACCTCTCTATTTTTCTAAATTGAGATTCACGATCCAATGTGTATGTCTTGCTTGAGAGAAAATATAAAGGGTTTGAGAAAAATTCAAACTAGGGAATTTTTTTTATCATTCGGATCACCGGATTGAAAGTTGCGGCATCGTGGGGTTGCAGCATCATGATATTGCGGTGGTGGTTTGATTAACCTCGTGATCATCATCCCGAACGCAAGATCCGATCGAGAAACATGCAGTTCGATCATTTTTTAAGATTCTACATATTGAGGCACGCTATACCCGATCTCCATTTTTATTTTCGAAAATTTTTGTATGCTTCCGCTACGCATGAAAATGCCCTAATATTCCAACATTGGTATCAGAACAATCATTGGATTAATTAAAAATAATTTTCAAAATTATTTTTGGGTATAAAAATATAAGGTATTAAATTTAATGTTTGGATCACGAATGAGTTTCGTGAATCCGAAAACACCACTGTGTTGCCCATGATCCATAGAGTATGAAAATAATTTTTATTGAATTTTTTGAGTACAATAGGGTCATGAAAAGCAAGATTAAAGTTTTCGGCTTAAATATTGACCGGGCCTTTAAATCTTACATCTGTCGAGTTTAAGGACAAATTGATCTAAACAAATGGTATATTCATGCTCTTCGTGTTCGGATCTGCATGTTTCATATATTATTGCAAGTTTTGGTTGCCGGAAAGTGGTTTTCAACCATGGCCGCGGAGGGGCGCAAGCTTTGATGCTCAAATTGCCAAGTTTAGGACTTGAATCCTCCAAATAATCGAGTTAAGATGATTGGAGGAGAGTTAATTAGGAGTTGCAGTCAATAGAGGTCAGAAATGGCGGTTTTCGGTAGCTGGGTCAAGAGGACCCGGTTGTAGAGAAAATAGGCGAAGAAGACCCGGCCCAGACCCGCGGGTGTGTAGCACGCACTGAGGCGCCTGACGCCCGCGGGTGCGAGCCCATGTACTCCACTTACGCGTGAGGCGCGTGGATGGGTTGGGTGTGGTCCGGGTCAGTTTTGACCCTGACCCGTGTCCCCAACCTGCGCCTGACCTGGGTACCGACTCGGGGAGGCAAGTCGCGGTACAGGTGAGTGACCCCATGTCCTGCGCATCTAGCGCGTGCACCGACGCGCAGAGCGTGCGTGTAGGCGCATGCCAAACACGCTGGGCGTCTAGCACGCGCCCTAGACTCTCCTGGGCTTGTGCAGGCGCATGGGGATGCGCCGTTGGCACATGGCGGCACGTGTGACTGCCAGCAGTGCATGAGGTCATCCTAAAATGGAATTTTCCATTTTTCTAAGGATCCCATATCCATAATTGTGACTTTTTGTGGATTTTTGTATACCGAATTCTAGTGTAAATGGTAAGATGCAATCTAAGATTGTGGTGTATAGTATCTGTTGACTCATACGCTCGTTTTGGAGTCTGTACTCGAGTCATTTTTTGTCTTAATGATTCGTAGAGTGTACAAAATATGAGAATAAGTATCGATAAGTTACTAAAGTCTCTAAAATTGTTTCAAAAATTATCGTATTAAATCTTTGCAAGGGAATAAAACTGAATGATGATAATTACGAGATTTTTCACCGATAGGAGCAAGATCTATTTGAAATTCTGAGGTATGAAATAGACTCTAGGGAGGGTACCACACCTCAGCGAGATGGAATTAGGAGATATTACATGTATGGAAGAGGAAGGATGGCCAAGTTAGGACGATCCTCCTAAGTATTATGTGTGATGATGTGATTCCAATCTACGAGTAATATCCTATGAGTATGTCGGTTTGGTTCACCCTATAAAGAGCATTGTGGTGCTCTTATAGCTCCTGAGATGAGGATGTTGACTTATAAGTTTAATAACTTATAAGAAAAGGATTGATCATACAATGATACAATATTTGATGAAAATGTCGAGTATGATCGCCAAGTTGGGGAATGTGACTGAGCATATTTCGGATGTGTTTTCTAGTATTGGGTGCAATCCAATTCTTTATCTGATTTATGAGAAACCATGAAAAACCTATTTCACATACGACGAGAGTATTTGTACTTTCACTAATGTAAATAGATATAGTGAGCTCGAGTAGGTACATCTGGAGGCGAGTAGGTCATACTCGGGTCATGGTTATGCAGTGGAGTCGAGCAAGGACTCCCAGGCACCGAACACAAATGGCATAAGTATGAGTAAGTGACTTGAGGTTTAGGTAAAAAAAAACCATCCGAGAAAACCGACAACTAATTATTAAAGCGCAAAAAGAATAAATTGGATAGGACCAACGTGTAGTGCTACATCTATAGTAGATTTGATCATTTCGCTCGTAAATGTGACGAGTGAAAATTATCTCTTTCTTCTTTACGTGGTTTGAGATGCTCACTGATTTATCTTCTTCATGGATTGTAAACTCAGGAGCTACCGACCACGTAGCTCGAGATAAGAGCGCACATATATAGTTCCACTGCTCGAGACAGGAACGCGTATATATAGTTTCACCGAGCGAGTCCTTAAATAGGAGGATTTATGTGGGAAATGGAGTATTTATCATCTTTAGAGGGAATGACACTTGTAAGATGGAGTTGCAAGAATACCAGACTCTATACGTTCTTTACGCTCCGGATATTTGACGGAACTTAATCATAGCCTAGAATATGCTCTTTTAATTTTAAAATTTTATAGTTTCCATTTTGATTGGTTCTGGGTTAGTCTATGAAGGACTGTGCACTAGAAGTGAATTGTTCTAATGGTGTTTTTTGTTATCCTCTTAGGGTGAGAGAGGTTGAACCAGTTAGCAGTGAGTGGTTTATAGGGCCGGCTAACCAGTTTTGCCTAGATGACATTGTTACAAGAAAACCATTTGACATTGCAATGAGAGCTGGGACTCCATTGTAGTCGATTCACTCCGATATCTGTGGCCTTGTGAACGAGAGAACCCGAATTTTAGTTGGGTACTCATAAACAATTACACACATTTCGATTATGTCTATCTGATCTCGTACAAGTCTGAGGCATTGAGATGTTTCAGGAGGTTTATTAACGAGATTGAGAATCAGTTAGACTTGAAAGTTGAGACTCTCAGAACCGATAGAGGGTGCGAGTATTTGTCTGAAAAGCTATCTTTTGAGAAGAGTATTATGGAATAACTGACTATTCCTACTACTCAGTAGAGCAGAGTACTCGTGAGAAGGAATAGGACTTTGTTTGAGACAATGAGGTCTATGATGACGCGTGCCAATTTGTTTATTTCCTATTGGGGAGATGCATTATTGGCTGCAGCCTACGTCCTCAATCGTGTTCCATTGAAGTCCGCAGTCAGTACCCCATATGAACTTTGGACAGGGAGGCAGCCTGACCTTAGCCACTTGAGGTTATGGGGTTGTGCCACGTATGCTCATGCTTTCTCGCATCTACACTACAAGTTAGGCCTGCGAGAAAAGAGATATATTTTTATGAGATACTCAGAACACTCCAAGGAGAATATGTTCTAGGTGAGCATACAGACGACACTATCACTGAAATTGAGTCTCATGATACCGAGTTTCTTGAAAATGATTTCCCTATAAGAGGTTAAATCAATTGAGACTTCACCTTCTATAAGATGAATAAGTCTAGTGGTTTAGCTGATCCCAGTGATAGGACCCAAGAATCCATTTCAAATCTCGGTCCTAGTGGGAGCAATCTATCTAGAGGTAAAATGGTTTCCCTACCTCGTAAGAGTAATCGAGGATGCGTACCTAACAGTCGCTTTCCAATTGAGGGAGAGGCTCTCATTGTGACTCTTGCAGATTACGAGAAACCTTAAATGATCCTTGAGGCTCTTGAGGATTCTGTGAAGGACCATTGGTTAAAGACCATGGATAAGAGAAGGAGTTGATGAGAATCAATGGGATCTGAGATCTAGTTAATTTTCGTGAGGGTAGTAAGGCTATTGGTAACAAGTATGTTCTCAACATCAAAAGAAAGGCCGACGGATCGGTGGAGAGATATAAGACTCATATGATAACTAGGGGTTAGACTCAGACTGAGGGCGAGATTATCTCGATTCGTTTACTTTTAGCAATTGTCACAGACATGACATAAATCTAGAGTGAGACCAGATGGATGTTAAGACTGCCTTCTTGAGTGCGAGTTTGGATGAGGAGATCTATAAGAAACTATAATACCGAAAATTCGATATTAGGAAATTTCTAAATATCTTTATAATATAAAGGAAAATTTTAAATTTTATTGATTTTTGATTTTGGAGTATTAAATTAGAATTTCTGGTATATTAAAATATCCATGTTCGCAAATACGTAGTACATTCCATTGTTGATAAATTTGGAATTATAATATGAGTATTATATGAATAATATATATATAAATATATGTATTTATAAAAAAAAAAAAAAGAGAAGGAAGCACTGCGTTTTGGCCAAAACGTAGCACTCCCTCTCCCCCCAAATTCGATTAGGGCTGAAAGCCCTAATCTCTTCGTCTCTCTTGCTCTCTTCGTCTCTCTCGCCTCTCTCCACCCATCACCGGTGGGTTCTTCGATAGCCACTGCCATCGTCTCCCCCTCTCCATCTCTCTCTATCTCACTCTCTGCCCTTCTGTCTCTCTCTATCTCACCCTTTGCTTCTATATCACTTTATCGTTCACTGTCTCCCTCTCCCTCTCTATCGTCTCTCTCAATCTCTCGCGGTCGACACCTCCTTCCAGCAGTCACACTACGTGTGACCGCCTGCCTTCTCTTCCCTTCTTAACGCACGTGACGGCTCACGTAGGAGCCCCAAGCTAGCAGTAGCAGACTGTCAAAAACCCTAGACTACAATGTTCTGCGATTTTTTCTTTGCGCAGGTAAAGGCTGGCTCGGCTATGATCATAGCTTTAGGGATTTGACTCTCTGGGTAATTTAAGCTTAATTCCTAAGCCTTGTGTTGGTTTAAAATACACTGCAGGTCTCAGAGTGAACTAAGAAGCCATTGGGATGAGGGTTGTAAACTGCAAAAAAAAAAAAAAAAACCCTAGGTGAGGGAAATTCAATCCCTTTAACATTCAAATTATTTTTGTTGAATTTAGGTAGAGATTACGTGTAGATATATTCTGAAATATGTTAGATTTGAAGGGAATGTATTTTCTTGAAATTTCGCATGATGTTATTTAGGTTAAGTCTAGAATTTTACATGAGTTAGGTTGTCTAGTATGAGAAAAAACATGTTAAAGGATAATAGAACCTTGTTGGGCTGATTGGGTTAGTTTCCTTGAAGTTTGATTGAAAAGTACATGAAAATATTTGGGTTTTGGGGTTGAAATTGAATATTTTGCAAAATCAGGGATACTGTTGCATCCAATATCCTTCTTAGGTTGTTTTTGAGTTGTTAATTGCGTGATGGTATGCATATTTAAAGGATAGTTTAAAAATTTTGGCTAGAGCTTATAAGGGCTATTGTAACCTTTTCATTATAATTTGTTCTACATATAGACAACTTAAATGTGAACTCCTTATTATGAAATTAGACTTTCATACCTTAAAAATGACATATGGTTTGAAACATTTGGATGAGAATTGAAATGTTTATGATTTTTCAAAGAATTTTGTCTTGTAGAAAACAAATTATTATATGCTTGTTTTCGACTTTGAGTGGCCATTTAGGTTGAATTAGGCTCGACTTTGAACATGAAAGTGATATAACTAGATCTTAGCACTTGAGACTTGAATCACTTAGATCCGATATGTGTAGGAGAAGTTACATCAATTTCTCTATGGCTATGCAAATGCAAATTCTGAATTGTTTTAGAAAATGATTTTTAGTGGAATTGATGTTCAATGCCTTAGGATAACATGTTCGGGTTCAAAGAGGAATTTGATTTGGTTTGGTTTGGAATTGGGAGTGCACACCCTCCTAGAACTGTGAGTGGGATTTACGATACCATGTTATTAATATCAAACCATATTTTACCATTTTCAAAAATAGCATGATTTATCCGTATGAAAAATGATATTGTTAAAGGCTTTGAAAGATGCTTTGTGATAAGTGGAGTGTCTGAAAATGAGTTGATAATATGCATCCATGTGAATTATTAAAAACGATATCATGCCGTGTTTTGAAATTCTGAAATATGATTTATGATACGACTATGCATCGTGGCACGTTTGATTAATAATGATTTAGTACTTGGACTGAGAGTCCATGGAAATTGACGGATATGATATAGTCCCTAGGGGACAGTCGTAGCTACGGACACGTTTGTCGGCGCACTCTATGTGTGTCCGGATAGACTTCTGCAGGAGGTATCCCACAAACGATACGTACCACATGGGTTGGACCCATTGGAGGTATTATAGATTATGGACTAACCCGGTTGAACCGTAAGGGGAGGACATGTGTGACACCACTGTCTAGAATTTGGTGAGTTCCGTGGCCAATATCGAGTTAAAGAGCTAAATTTGAAAATACTTGCATATGAAAAAAAAACCCTCAGTGCGCTTGTCATTGGTCATGGTTGACCCTTGCCGGGAACGTTTTTCTGGTTAGCTCAATCGATTTTTAAAAGTGATTTGGATGCATATGAATGGTTTGATGTGTATGTGTGGAACATAACATGTTGTTTGAAAATTTCATGTCAATTTTGAGAAATGTATCTGTTATACTGATTTTGACACTCCATGTTCACCACACGTATTAATTTTATGATATCAACCCCTCACTCACTGAGTATTCCCCAATACTCACCCCTCTCTCCACATTTTACAGGGGATACTTAGTTCGGAGATTGGACGCTAGAGCTTGTGAAGTATTTTTGCTGATTTGTATAGGTATTTGGCAAATACAGAATTTTTGGAGAATCGTAGTTCTTAAAACCATGGAAAGAGAAGTTTTGTACATCCCATACCGTGCGGATTTTATTGATACTGGCTGAGTTTTTGGTAAGTATTAGTAAAATCCGACAATTATGATTTGTGTTTCATTATTTTGATTTTAATCATTTTACGAAAATGTTTTCAATATGTACTGGGACATTTGGACTGTAATTCTGAATTTCGATACTTTCTTTTGGATTTATGAAGTTCTGTACATCTCATATCGTTTGGACTTTATTGATGTTAGCTTGATTTTTTCAAGCAAGTATCAGTAAAATCCTACGACTATGATTTGGGACTTCTTATATTTTAAATGCTTTATTGGTGCTGAGAAATTCTAGTTGGCTGGGATGGCCACATCGCATGCATGCATGTACAAGAGCCCCTTCCTCAATTATGTGCCGACGCATGCTTGTGTGTATAGGGAATGGACCAGAGGGGTCCTTTGCATGTGTATTGTTTTATTCTTTCTTTATCTTTGATGGATTGTGTACTGGAGGTTTAAATGTTTAGGAATATAGCCTTGCGGAGTCCCGGTATATGGGGAGGTTTTGCCCGTGTACCGAGACGACGCGGCGGTTGTTGCGTGCTCGATCTAAGGATTGGGACGAGACAGCTTTATTGGTATCAGAGCCTGGTTTACGATTTTAAAAGTTTGATGGTTTTGAAATGTTTTCCAAATGTCCCAAAAGTTTTTCTAAAAATTTTGAAATGTTTAGTTTATTTTGAAAAGGTTTAGATCTTTTAAAAAGGTTTTCGGAGAATGTGTAGAACTTTCCATGGTTTTCTTAGAAAGTTAGGAATGTTCATTTTTAGGGAGTTAAGCACTTGGATTGGTTCTCATTTCATTTTGCTAAGTATAGACCCTCTTTGTAGAACTATACATTTATAATATATATTTGATAAAGAGGGTTGGATATTGACTGGTTTTGCTTCAATGAGGTTGTGCAACGAGTTTCCCCACACGTGAATCGAATACCCTGGCCCACAGATCTTGTTGGTAGTTAAATTATGGTGGGTATGATCTTTCACTAGATCTAAACAAAATTATGAGTTTTGGATTTTAATATTTTTTAGGTCTTACAAAAACAGAGTAAATGTTTACTTATATTCTATTTGCCAGTGGTTGTAGATTGCAAAAACTCATGAATCCAACTAGGACCTTTGCTTAGTTAACAAATTGTAGTCTTAGGATTCTTGTATATGGTATACTCATGGATTGACATATCCCATTGGTATTAAATAAAGAACACCAAATTGTTTTCTAGTTGCTAATGATATTTTCTTGTTAAAGAGGCTTTAACTTTGCAAATCATTGAAGAAAATTTTAGGTATAGTAGGAAAAGATTACAAGTTTGGTAGTCAGGTCTATTTTGCCTTTGAAGAGAGCAAACTACATATATTTTAGAATTTAAGCATCTCGAGGAATTCTTGTATGCAAAGTTTGAATTGGTGTCGAGCATAAATAAAAAGGAAAGGATGTTAATAAAGGAGCTAGAGATACTTCGTGTATATATATATATTTAAATTGTAATAGAAATACAAAGTAGTAAATATGATGATCAATACTTTCTTATTTAGACAATATTGATACAAAAATATCGATGAGTATTATCAATTTAAGCATCAACTATTTATATGCAAGACTCGATTGACTTTTGTTTAAATTGAATCATATGGATATGAATTTAGCACCTTAGGTAGAATGAATTAGAAAAATGATAAAGGTAGACGAGAATGATATTAGTAGGAATTACCAGAGAGGTTATGTAATTGTTATAACCAATGATTATGACCATTAAGAGGATATTGTATTGTGAGGGTAAAATTATTGTAAATTATTGATATGAAAGATTGTTACGGCCCAATAGAGATGTAATATAAGTTACAAGATGAGCATTTTGTTAAGGGAGTATGATATGGATAAACTTGAATGGAGTTAGCTACTGGGGCATTTGACTATGCTAAATGGAAGTACTAAGAGGCATGATTTGGCAACTAACATGGCTAGCCCTACTTAATGATAGCAAGGCCAAGGTAATGGTATAGTGATTGGTCAAACTATGATAACATATGGGTTAAAAGGATAGATATAAGCATGCCAACAGCTTCATAGTTAGAGCTCTATTGCTGTCTGGTTTCACAAGACATTATTATGTTCATGGTTGTAATTTGAAAAAGGGCAAAGCTTCCTAAATAAGTTTAAGCAAAGAAATGTATTTATTTTCTAGCTACATAGTTGTTTAGGGCTATTGTTTACAGTGTTACCTACTCTATTAATCTAAACTCCAATGTGTTCTCACATGGACATAGTAATGATGTTCTACACTTTTGTTTCTTTCTGAGGTGAATCTTAGCCTAATAGTAAAAAAAAAATAAAAATAAAATAAAATTGCTTATATCTTTATTTGAGGTCTAGAAACATCTTTTATAAAAACAAGGTAATGTTGGTTTTACATTGTCCATCCAGGCCTTATATGGTTAGTGAGATGCTTTAAAAGAATCAGCAACTTAGGTATAATCAAGGCAATCGTCTTCCGAATACGAATTCTTCTTTCTTCTTCGATGAGACATAGTTATAATATCTTAATGCTAGTACTTTCTTGCTTGAATTTCAAGTGTATCCTTAAGGCCAACTCTTCGATTCAGTAATCCTTCTAAGAAACTATGATACTAATTTAGCATGCAAACCCGATAGGCATATGTGTCCATATTTCTAATTTCTTTCTGCTAGGGATTCATATTAATGCAAGTTTAGGGGCAAGAATTCTTAGCATAGTAGGAACTATTCTAGAAAACAGATTTCTTTTTGGGATTGTTCCAAATAATATATATATATGGGAGATTCTTTGAAAGCCATCCTAGAAATTTGGAAAAAAAAAAGAAATGACAATTGTTCTGATTATGGTTCCCAAATCCCGTGGTCAATCTAAACAAGGTCTTAAAGTTATAATGCCCAAAAAGTATATTTCTGTGAGATTCCTTGGCTTCTAGGATTCTCATCCTTGTCAGGTCTCTTATTTCCCATGACACCTAATGCATTATCTTCTTTTGGTAAGCAAGGAGGACAAATCTTTTACTTTTGTAAGCAATGCTCCTATGGCATGTTTATACTGACAAGCGCTGGTTTGTAAGCAATGATAAATGGATTTTAAGAATAGAAAATGGTTGAATGAATACTTATAAAATATAAATATACATATATGTAGAAGCTAAATTGAGAGGGAGGAATTAGAAGCTATCAATGCTTTACTAAGAAGATAACAATGAGTTTTTAGATAATCTGGCGAAATGAGATTGCATGTATGAATACCAAGTGAGTGTATGAAAAGTTAAGCCATTGCCGTGGTGAATAAAACATTTATAGAACTTTGTACATCTCTAGATATGAGTTGCATTACACACATGCATTAACCATGTGTAAGAAAGGACAAATTAAAGTAACAAGTGGTTTAATGGTTTTTTCTTGGGTACTCCAAAGTTTGACTTTGTTTTCATTAAGTCTTACGAGTTTACTGAGTTAAATCATTGTTGTCCACTTTCATGGTAGGCAAACCCTCAGATATCTGGCTCGTTGGAGTCTTATCATGATTGATTTGGTAGAGTCAATGATTGGAATTTTGTAGATTTATGTTGTAAAGTGGTTTGAGGAATGTTTCATTTTCCTAGAATCCTTACTCTGACAATGATTTAGACCCTTCTATTGCTCTTTGGAAGTCTAAGCAACTTTATAACTGATCTAGTCTCTAATGTTTTGACTTATTAACATTTCTCATATGTTGTTTGGAATTTTACTTTAGGAGGGTGGAGGAGATTCCTCATTGTACTAAATATGCTCGAGAGTTCATAAGGAATTTTGACCTAAAGTTGAATATTTCCGAAGTTGTCATTTAAGATATTATGGGCAGAGATTCTAGATTAGTTATTTCCTTAATAGATATTGCCAAAAAGTTTTAGTTATTTTCGTAGGAAGTGATTTTAGTTTTACTTCTTTTAACCAATAGTGGGTAGGATTAGTAGTAAATCTAATGAGTGAAAAGCAATCATTATGTTATATCGTATGGAGTTTCAGACTTGTTTACCAATGACATTTAATGTCTAGTTGTAACTTATGAGAAATAAGTAAGATTCTGATTCTTGCTCTTGAAACTATTAAAATGAATATGATGATAGTTTTTCATTGTTGATACTCGTGGCTTCAATATTATTTCATGAGCCTTTTGTGACTGTGTAAATTATAGTTTGTAAGGGTGACACATAGAAGCTACTGGTTTTAATAAAAATTTTCGAGTTGTTATAAAATGAACAGAAACTAGAATTATAGAATTGATGTGGGAGATTTGGTATCTTTGAAAATATTTCTTTGGAAAGAAGTAAATTGGTCTCAAAAGCAAGGAAACTTGTATACTTGCTAAGCCGATTAATTCAGGGTTTTTAAGAGAATAGGAATAGTGGCCTATCATTTGGAGTTATTCATAATCTAGAGAAATAGACAGATTCCTATAGTCAAAGTGTCATGGATAAATAATTAAGTGGAAGAACAGACTTGGGAGACTGAAGAATCAATACGGAAGCAACATCCTCAGCTCTTTAATGTATAAATTATATTTTGAAATTTCGATGACGAAATTTGATTTTAGGGAGTTAAGTATTGTAATACTGAAAATTCGGTATTAGGAAGTTTGTAAATATCTTTATAATATAAAGGAAAATTATAAATTTTATTGATTTTTTATTTTGGGATATTAAATTAGAATTTCTGGTATATTAAAATATCCATGTTTGCAAATATGTAGTACATTCAATTGTTAATAAATTTAGAATTATAATATGAGTATTATATGAATAATATATATAAAAATATATGTATTTATAAAAAAAAAAAAAAGAGAGAAGGAAGCGCTGTGTTTTGGCCAAAACATAGCACTCCCTCTCCCCCCAAATTCGATTAGGGCTGGAAGCCCTAATCTCTTCGTCTCTCTTGCTCTCTTCATCTCTCTAGCCTCTCTCCACCCATCACCGGTGGGTTCTTCGATAGCCACCGCCATCGCCTCCCCCTCTCCGTCTCTCTCTATCTCACTCTCTGCCCTTCTGTCTCTCTCTATCTCACCCTCTACTTCTATCTCACTCTATCATTCACTGTCTCCCTCTCCCTCTCTATCATCTCTCTCTATCTCCCGCGGCCGACACCTCCTTCCGACAGACACACTACGCACGACTACCTGCCTTCTCTTCTCTCCCTAGCGCGCGCGACTGCTCACGTTGTCTTCCTCCCCTGTTCGCTCGACCGCGTGTAGCTCACTCTGTTGAGAGCCTTTTGCGACCATCGCAAGAGCTCCAAGTTAGCGGTAGCAGACTGTCAAAAACCCTAGGCTACAATGTTTTGCGATTTTTTCTCTATGCAAGTAAGGGCTGGCTCAGCTCTGATCATAGCTTTAGGGATTTGACTCTCTAGGTAATTTAAGCTTAATTCCTAAGCCTTGTGTTGGTTTGAAATGCACTGCAGGTCTCGGAGTGAACTGAGAAGCCATTGGGATGAGGGTTGTAAACTGCAAAAAAAAAACCCTAGGTAAGAGAAATTCAATCCCTTCAACATTCAAATTATTTTTGTTGAATTTAGGTAGAGATTACATGTAGATGTATTCTGAAATATGTTAGATTTGAAGGAAATGTATTTTTCTAAAATTTCGTATAAAGTTATTTAGGTTAAGTCTAGAATTTTACATGAATTACGTTGTCTAGTATGAGAAAATATGTTAAAGGATAATAGAACCTTGTTGGGTTGATTGGGTTAGTTTCCTTGATGTTTGATTGAAAGTATATGAAAATATTTGGGTTTTGGGGTTAAAACAGAATGTTTTGCAAAATTAGGGATACTGTTGCATCCGATATCCTTCTTAGGTTGTTTTTGAGTTGTTAATTGCGTGATGGTATGCATATTTGAAGGATAGTTTAAAAATTTTGGTTAGAGCTTACAAAGGCTATTGTAACCTTTTCATTATAATTTGTTCTATATATAGACAACTTAAATGTGATCTCCTTATTATGAAACTAGACTTCCATACCTTAAAAATGACATATGGTTTGAAATATTTGGATGAGAATTGAAATGTTTATGATTTTTCAAAGAATTTTGCCTTATAGAAAACAAATTATTATATGCTTGTTTTCGACTTTGAGTGACCATTTAGGTTGAATTAGGCTCGACTTTGAACTTGAAAGAGATAGAACTAGATCTTAGCACTTGAGACTTGAATCACTTAGATCTGAAATGTGTAGGAAAAGTTACATCAATTTCTCTGTGGCTGTGCAAATGCCAATTCTGAATTGTTTTAGAAAATGATTCTAAGTGGAATTGATGTTCAATGCCTTAGGATAACATATGTCACGCCCCGATCCTCGGATCAAACACGCGACAGCTGCCGCGAAATCTCGGTATACGGGCAGAACCTCCCCATATACCGGAACTCCGCAAGGCTACAAAGACAGCACCACAGTTCTTTCCATACATCAATCATCAAAAATAGAAAACATCACATAACAAAACACATGCAAGGACTCATCTGATTCATCCCTGTACACACAAGCACACATCGGGGAGAGGGAACCTGTACATGCGCATTTACACATCAACACACAATCGGGGAGAGGAAACCTGTGCATGCACGGCACACAATATGGCCATCCAAGCCATTTCAAAGTTTACAATATAAGGAAAGCACTTAACAAACAAGAAATCCCAAAACATAGTCGTAGGATTTTTCTAACACTTGCCTGAAGCAATCAAGCTAATGTCAGTAAGATCCAAACGATATGAGTTGTCCAAGACTTCGTGAAATCGAAAGAAAATAACCATTCTCAATATTACAAACCAAATGTCCCACTCAAAAAATGAGTTTTTACCAAAACTAGGAGAGAAAGAAAGTAAACAACAATTACGTAAGGATTCCATCAATACTTGTTCCTATATAGGAAACAAGTATCGATTAAATCCGTATCAAAAAGAATTGTACAAGTCTTCCTTTCTTCGGATTTCAATTCAAACCAAACTGACTATACATCACGATGTATACCTACAAAAGCCAGCTGGTAGGCCCTCCCCAAGCTCCAATCTCTGTCACAAGTCTAATCTTCCTCTGAAAAATGTTAAAGAGGGGGGTGAGTATTATAAATACTCAGTGAGTGAAGTGCAATGGTATGATTGTGTAATAAATAAGGGGTGAAAGTGGGAAATGTCAAAGCATACTTCAAACATCATTTTTCATATCCAAACATTTTCACTAATTCAACATCATTTACGAAATATGCATGCATGTCAAGCATTCATTCAAATATTCTTTTAGAAAATCACAAGGGTCCCATCGAAAACACTTCCTTCTTGCGTTTGGCCGAACCAAGACGGAAGCCCGCCAAGGGGTTTTCTATTTTAGTTTTCAAAGCTACCCCCTTCCTTGGCGTTGGCTTGGACCTCCCCGGGGTGCAACCGGATAGTCTGACGTGGCAGAGCAGAGGCCGCATACCTCTCTCGCATATAACCCCAACCCACGTCACCCCGTCGGGTCGCTCCGTAGGGGGTATGACTATAGTCATCTACGGCACCTTTCATTTCACAATCATCAATTCACAATACCATAATTTCGCAATCATTCAAATTTCAATCCATGTGCCATATTTTATCAATTCAATCCGAAATTCATGCTACAGGCATTTACCATTCAAGAAGTCAAAACAGACGGCACAAGTTCATGTAAAATCACATAGAATGCATTCATACTTCAAATTCTCATTTTAGACATCCCACAATCACAAATAATTGCATAAAATCATATGAAAATCATTTCAAATCATTTATCAAAGAATTTAAAGATATTTTGCTTATTTACTACACAACGATCCGTCCACTCACGCTTCCGCTGCGTTTTGTCCCCCCCTTTTTTTCTTTTTTTTTTTAAAATAAATAAATAAATATATAAATATATATACTCTTATGCTCTCCTTATATTAAAGTTTCGAAATCTACGAACAATAGATTGCACTATGAGTTTGCAACACGACATTTCAATTATACCAAAATTTTAAAATTTATATTCCGAAATCGAAAATCAATGCAAAATTTAAAATTTTCCACCATATTTCATAGAACATTTCTAACACCAAATTTTCGGTGTTACAACACTTAACCCCCTAAAAACAAATTTCGTCCTCAAAATTTAAAATACGATTTATACACCGAAGAGCTACAGGTGCTATTTTCGCATTGCTTCTTCATTCTCCCAAATCTGTTCTTCTAGTTGATTATATTCTCCACAACACTTTAACTATAGGAATCTACTTATTTCTCAACTGTTTGAAACTGCTGATCTAGTATTAACACAGGCTGCACCTTGAAACTCAGATCTGGATTCCATTCTATCAGAGTAGCTTCAATCACATGAAATGGATCCGGCAAACACTTCTTAAAATATGTTGGGACTAACATATTTTAACTTCAGAATCAACAACCAAACTATCAAGACTCCAACACAAAATTCCTTAAATTATCTTTCAAAAGAGACCTTAAATAAGAAATGTCCACTACCATGTCATGTTCATATCAATTGCAGATCCCAAGATAGAGAAAATCCTTATATCCTCAAGCTTGTGTATGACGAAATGTAAATCAACCTCAATATGGCCTAGACTAAGTGAGGAAATTTAATCCACTAACAGTATTTGTATGTTTCCAAGTTTTAAATCTCCAATGCTTAATTAGATAACTTTTTAATCAAGGTATTTCTATCATGATCATTCTCTATCATTTTTTTTTATCATGTAATATCACCAATATTCTATCCAAATCAAATCTAGTACATACATCTGCATATTACCCGGTGTCTGCATTAATATCCCCAAATTCTCAAAGTAATAACCACTTCTAGTGTCTGTTATATTTATCACTTTTACACTCTAGACATTACAATCTTCTCATTTACATACAGTGCTTTCAATACAACTTTCATATTCTCTAAAACCCCGAATTGATCGGCTTAACAAATATACAAGTTTCCCTACTTTTGAAACCAGATTACTTCTTTTCAAAGAAATATTTTCAAAAATACCTAGTCTCTCACATCAATTCTATAATTATAGTTTCTGTTTATTCTATAACAACTCAAAAATCTCTATTAGAACCAATGGCTCTTATGAGCCATCTTACAACTACGATTTATATAATCACAAAAGATACATCATAAGAATTCATTTTGCATTCACTTAATCTACTACTGATCTTATCCACCCTGGTCAAAATTCCTTATAACTCTCACGTATATTTAGCATATTGAGGATATCCTCTCCACCCTCTTAAGCTATGGAAAAATCCCAAGTCGAATAATTTAGTTCCAATTTCATCACCAAGTTTGCAAACTAGTAAACAATTTAAAACAATCTTTTGTCAAATAAAACTTGTCTTTCTTGGATGATCATCAAAACAAAAATAACAATATAACTAATCTCAAACTATAAATAAAAGTACCAGAAATATAATTGGAGGCTCTAGGACCAACACATTGGATTCACTTGTGGTGAAACTCACTACATAATCTCTTTGCATGACAGAACACAGCCGGTCTGATGATGCCGTGACTGTTTTGGCTAAGTTGCAATATTATTAGGATTCCTTTTGTGGCTTTAATTACACTATATTCAGGTCTAGATTGTCAGCAAGTATGAGTTTATATATATGTATCATGGTCACAACTTGCCCATTTACTAAGACTAAGATTTCATAAGTTAGTCTTTGACCACTATAGGGATTGATTGATCCAATATATATATAGGATAATCCGTATTAGTAATATTCTATAGATTGTATTAAAAAAACTAGATGGTACGCATCACACAAATCATCTTTCCCAAGTCTCTATCATATCACGTTATCAAATATTTCCTCCAACATGACATTTGAGTGATAATTAGCTCAAATAGAGGGATTTGCATGTCTATATCTCAATACATGAGTCTCTTCCCGTATTTCCTCAATATGCCCCAAATTTAGTGAGAAAACTCAATTTGTTGGAAATATTTAAACCACTGAAATACCTTATGACCCTTTAAAAGCACACAAAATGGGATGGTGTGTCCGGAACAACACAAAAGCTTATATGCAAAATCGGTGGCCATGACAATGCACCAATAATCACCAAAATTTATAGTCTTCAATGTCATCGTAACTATCACAAGATATCTAAAATCATTCTTAATTACCTCAGTATCAAGACGTATCACTAATATATCCCAAATTCAAAATCACACACCCAAAATTTCATTGTATCTGTATTCAAATTTCTGAATCATCAAATTCAAAAGAATTTACCTAACTACATTTGGGTTGCCTTACCACACTAAAGTCCCTACTTAGTGATTGATTCACTAGCTCATACAAATTAGAAGATAATGTGAGGGCGATCTTATAGTTGATTTCTCTAAAATTCCTCATTTACCTTCTATTAACCGAACTACTAAAAGTTCAAGTAAATACCATCATTGAACGCATGATATACACCCTATGAGTTTCCGAAGACTCCACATTTTCCAAGAATCTGCTTAGCATTAACCCAAACCACTTACCATCTTTAGCATCAAATAGTCCTTTTATGCAATTATGAAAACAAAATTATACAAAATTGTGCATCACTATGGTAGTACTCATCATGGACCTTAGCTTGGGTCAATTGGCCAAAGAAGTGATTTTTGAAATCTGCCCTAACGCATAGTCAGCATTACAAATCTTCCTTTGCTATTTGATCCATATTAAAAACTAAACTCAGATAATTGTGGGACAACAAATGTTTTTAATTTTCCTGACAAACTAATGTCTTCCATGGCAAGAAATTTTATCATACTCAATATACTAAACAAACCCTTGCATCTCTATTAAATAATATCAAATTCATGTTGTAAATTTCCCTATCTAACTTTATGACAGATTGCACTTACTAACAAAACACAACTAAGCATTCCCTTTTATGCCAATAATTAAATACAAATATCCACTCAAATCATCAAAATTTTCTATATCGGTTACAGGCAATAAGAAGAAACTTTCTGGCAATTCCTATCAATATCATTTCAGTTTATCCTTTCATTCTATCTAATATACTAAATTTGCATCCATATGGTTCTAATAAAGTTCTCATTCGGTTCCTCAATCTTCGTCTATGAGGGATAGTTCTACAAAGAAGAGTCAAATCTCAGCAAATAGAATAGGAATTGAACTAGGTATTTAACCCCCTAAAAATGAGCATTCCTATCCTCCTAAGAAATCCATGGAAGACTTGTAAATTTTCGACAACACCTTTTTCAAAAACCAAGTACTTCAGAGTCTTTAGAAACTTTTCGGGACATTTGGAAAAATTTCAAACATTCCAAAATCAATAAACTTTTAAAATCGTAAGCCTAAACTCTGATACCACTAAAGCTGTCACGCCCCGATTCTCAGATTGACCACGCGACAGCCGCCGCGAAATCTCAGTATACGGGCAGAACCTCCCCAAATACCGGAACTCCGCAAGGCTACAAAGACAACACCACAGTTCTTTCCATACATCAATCATCAAAAATAGAAAACATCACATAACAAAACACATGTAAATACTCATCTGGTCCATCCCTGTACACACAAGCACACATCGGAGAGAGGGAACTTGTACATGCGCATTTACACATCAACACACAATCGGGGAGAGGAAACCTGTGCATGCACGGCACACAATATGGCCATCCAAGCCATTTCAAAGTTTACAATATAAGGAAAGCACTTAACAAACAAGAAGTCCCAAAACATAGTCGTAGGATTTTTCTAACACTTGCCTGAATCAATCAAGCTAATGTCAGTAAGATCCAAACGATATGAGTTGTCCAAGACTTCGTGAAATCGAAAGAAAATAACCATTCTCAATATTACAAACCAAATATCCCACTCAAAAAATGAGTTTTTACCAAAACTAGGAGAGAAAGAAAGTAAACAACAACCACGTAAGGATTCCATCAATACTTGTTCCTATACAGGAAACAAGTATCGATTAAATCCGTACAAAAAAGAATTGTACAAGTCTTCCTTTATTTAGATTTCAATTCAAACCAAAATGACTATACATCACGATGTATACCTACAAAAGCCAGCTGGTAGGCCCTCTCTGAGCTCCAATCTTTGCCACAAGTCTAATCTTCCTCTGAAAAATGTTAAAGAGGGGAGTGAGTATTATAAATACTCAGTGAGTGGAGTGCAATGGCATGATTATGTAATAAATAAGGGATGAAAGTGGGAAATGTCAAAGCATACTTCAAACATCATTTTTCATATCCAAACATTTTCACTAATTCAACATCATTTACAAAATATGCATCCATGTCAAGCATTCATTCAAATATTCTTTTAGAAAATCACAAGGGTCCCATCGAAAACACTTCCTTCTTGCGTTTGGCCGAACCAAGATGGAAGCCCGCCAAGGGGTTTTCTATTTTAGTTTTCAAAGTTACCCCCTTCCTGGGCGTTGGCTCGGACCTCCCCGGGGTGCAACGGGATAGTCCGACGTGGCAGAGCAGAGGCCGCATACCTCTCTCACATATAACCCCAACCCACGTCACCCCGTCGAGTCGCTCCGTGGGGGGTATGACTATAGTCATCTACGACACCTTTCATTTCACAATCATCAATTCACAATACCATAATTTCGCAATCATTCAAATTTCAATCCATGTGCTATATCTTATCAATTCAATCCGAAATTCATGCTACAAGCATTTACCATTCAAGAAGTCAAAACAGACGACACAAGTTCATGTAAAATCACATAGGATGCATTCATACTTCAAATTCTCATTTTAGACATCCCACAATCACAAATAATTGCATAAAATCATATGAAAATCATTTCAAATCATTTATCAAAGAATTTAAAGATATTTTGCTTATTTACTACACAACGATCCGTCCACTCACGCTTCCGCTGTGTTTTGTCCCCCCTTTTTTTCTTTTTTTTTTTTAAATAAATAAATATATATATAAATATATATACTCTTATGCTCTCCTTATATTAAAGTTTCGAAATCTACAAACAATAGATTGCACTATGAGTTTGCAACACGACATTTCAATTATACCAAAATTTTAAAATTTATATCCCGAAATCGAAAATCAATGCAAAATTTAAAATTTTCCACTATATTTCACAGAACATTTCTAACACCGAATTTTCGGTGTTACAACAACATATTCGGGTTCAAAAGAGGAATTTGATTTGGTTTGATTTGGAATTGGGAGTGCACACCCCTGAACTGTGAGTGGGATTTACGATACCATGTTATTAATATCAAACCATGTTTTACCGTTTTCAAAAATAGCATGATTTATCCGTATGAAAAATGATATTGTTAAAGGCTTTGAAAAATGCTTTGTGATAAGTGGAGTGTCTGAAAATGAGTTGATAATATGCATCCATGTGAATTATTAAAAACGATATCGTGCCGTGTTTTGAAATTCTAAAATATGATTTATGATACGACTATACATCTTGGCACGTTTGATTAATACTGATTTAGTACTTGGACTGAGAGTCCATGGAAATTGACGGATATGATATAGTCCCTAGGGGACAGTCGTAGCTACGGACATATTTGTCGAGGCACCCTATGTGTGTCCAGATAGCCTTCTGCAGAAGGTATCCCACAAATGATGCGTACCACATGTGTTGGACCCATAGGTGGTATTATAGATTACGGACTAGCCCGGTTGAACCGTAAGGGGAGGACATGTGTGACTCCACTGTCTAGAACTTGGTGAGGTCCATGGCCAACGCCGAGGTAGAGTGCTAAATTTGAAAATACTTGCATATGAAAAACCCTCAGTATGTCTGTCATTGGTCATGGTAGACCCTTGCCGGGAACGATTTTCTGGTTAGCTCTATCGATTTCTAAAAGTGATTTGGATGTATATGAATGGTTTGATATGTATGCGTGGAACATAACTTATTGTTTGAAAATTTCATGTCAATTTTGAGAAATGTATCTGTTATACTGATTTTGACACTCCATGTTCACCACACGTATTAATTTCATGATATCAACCCCTCACTCACTAAATATTCCCTGATACTCACCATCTCTTCACATTTTACAAAGGATACTTAATTCGGAGATTGGACACTGGAGCTTGTGAAGTATTTTTGCTGATTTGTATAGGTATTTGGCAAATGCAAGATTTTTGGAGAATCGTAGTTCTTAAAACCATGGAAAGGGAAGTTCTATATATCCCATATAGTGCGGATTTTATTGATGCTGGCTAAGTTTTTGGCAAGTATTAGTAAAATCCAATGATTATGATTTGTGCTTCATTATTTTGATTTTAATCGTTTTACGAAAATGTTTTCATTATGTACTGGGACATTTGGACTATAATTCTAAATTTCGATACTTTCTTTTGGATTTGTGAAGTTCTGTACATCTCATATCATTTGGACTTTATTGATATTATCTTAATTTCTTCAGGCAAGTATCAGTAAAATCCTACAACTATGATTTGGGACTTCTTGTATTTTAAATGCTTTATTGGTGCTGAGAAATGTTAGTTGGCTGGGATGGCCACATCGTATGCGTGCATGTGCAGGAGCCCCTTCCCCGATTGTGTGCCGACGCATGCTTGTGTGTGTAGGGAATGGACCAGATGGGTCCTTTGCATGTGTATTGTTTCATGCTTTACTTATCTTTGATGGATTGTGTACTGGAGGTTTAAATGTTCAAGAATAGAGCCTTGCAGAGTCCCGGCATATGGGGAGATTTTGCCCGTGTACCAAAACGACGCAGCGATTGTTGCATGCTCGATCTGAGGATCGGGGCGTGATAGAAACAACCATCTGGCTTCATTCCTGTAGATCAGGATGATAAGGTCTGTTGATTTAAAAATTCAACATACGACCTTAATCATCAATCCAAGCAGTAGTGCTTGAGATTTAACGAGGAGGTGATATCTCACGGTTTCGGATTGATCGAGGAGAATCATTACGTATACCTTATTTATTCTCATGATTCTATTGTGATCATGTCCTTATGTGTGAATGACATTCTGTTGCCTAGGAACAACAAAGAGTATCTGATGACCACAAGACGTGGACATTGTCGAGTCTTGATATGAAGGACATGGGTGAGACTCAGTTCTTCCTTGAAGTTAAAATCCAGAGGGATTACTCGAGACTGGTGTTGGCTCTTTCACAGGAGTCTAACATCAAGGGTGTTCTCAAGTGTTTCGAGAAGAACGATTGCAACCCTATAGATACTCTTATCGCTAAAAGGTTAAATCCTGATTCTTGACATATGCTCTATGACTCAGGAAATGGTAAGGGAGATGAGTAGAATCCCTTGTTCCAGTACACTGAGTAGTCTAATGTACGCAGTGTTATATACATGATTTGACATTTGATTTATAGTCAGTATGGTAATTAGGTATCGATCGAATCCTAGAAGAGATCACTGGAGAGTAGTGAAAGGATTCTAAGATATCTCAAGAGAACTGCGGACTTCTCCTTCTATTACAGAGGAGGTGATTTGCTTGTTGGGTATTCAGATACCAATTGGGTTGATAATCTGAATGTATGCAAATCGATATTAGGTTTTGCTGTCTTGGAGTACCAAGAAGCAAATCTGTGTATCTCTATCAATGATAAAGGCTGAGCTTGTGGCATGCTCGCAGCAGTTCAAGAAAGTGTTTGGTTCTGGAGATTTCCGGATGACTTAGCGATTGTGGCAGATAGTGAGAGGCCATGATAATTTATTGAGAAAATCAGGCCACCATTGACCACACCTGAGACCCTAAGTATCACAGTAAGACCAAACACATTGATACCTAATACCACGTTATGAGAAATATCACCGAGAAAGGTGAAGTGACAATTAAATACTCTACTATACAGTGCAGTGGTTGATCCCTTCACTAAACCCATTGTGAGAGATTCCTTTGTGAGATATAGGAATCATTGGGTTTATGTATATTATTAACACTACTAGAAAACATGGCTTCAACGACAGAAATTAGTGACGGATAGTTATCCCTCGCTAATTAATAACAAAATTATGACGGAATAGTAACGGAAAAATTAGCGACGGAAAATTTCGTCGAAAAAAATTCCGTCACTAATCCGTCGCTAAAAAAAAAAATTTGGACCAATTAGAGACGAATTAGCGACGGAAAAAATCCGTCACTAATAGGTCCGAATTTTTTTTATTGAATATAATTTTTGGTTTTTATTAAATATAATTTTGTATTTTTATTAAATATAATTTTGTATTTTTATTAAATATATTTTTATTTTTTATTAAATATAATTTTTATTTTTATTAAATATAATTTTGTATTTTATTAAATATAATTTTATTTTTTATTAAATATAACATTTTATTTTTATTAAATATAATTTTTTGTTTTTATTAAATATAATTTTTGTTTTTATTAAATATAATTTTTTTTTGTTAAATATAATTTTTATTTTTATTAAATATAATTTTATTTTTTTATTAAATGTAATTTTGTATTTTTATTAAATATAATTTTATTTTTTTTATTAAATATAATTTTTTGTTTTTATTAAATATAATTTTGTTTTTTTATTAAATATAATTTTTTGTTTTTATTAAATATAATTTTGTATTTTTATTGAATATAATTATGTGTTTTTATTAAATATAATTTTTATTTTTATTAAATATAATTTTATTTTTTTATTAAATAAAATTTTATATTTTTTTTAAATAAGAGTATTGTATTTTTAATATTGAGAGTTACAAATAAAGCATAAAAATAGAAAACAAATAAACCAATAACACAAATGTAATGGTGGCATGGTGGTTAAGGCTCTCAAGTTCTCTCTCTCAGACCTGGGTTCGGATATGAGGGAGAGCATATTTTCAGAATATTTTCAGCACATTTACGTGCGTGCGGGCAGACGGGCGGGCTGGGTTTCGGATGGTAGTGGAAGCGGGTCGGGCAGGTGGGCAGGTCAGGCGTCCGGCTTCTGGCATTTGGGTTTGGTTTTACTAACTTCACCGACAGATTAGCGACGGAAATTTTCCGTCACTAAAAATTCGTCTCTAATCCATCGGTAATTTGAAAATTTTAAAATAAAATTAGCGACGGATTTAGTGACGGAATTTTCAATCGCTAAAAAATCCATCGCTAATCCGTCGGTAATTAGCGACAGAAAAATTTCGTCACTAAAAAATCCGTCACTGATCTTTCACTAAAATTAGCAATGTGACTTTCAGCGACGGAAAAATTCGTCGCTGAAGCCTTGTTTTCTGGTAGTGTAACATTTCTCTTCTTATACTGATACTTATTATGCTTTATATATATATGACATGTGTGCATGATTGATTCCCAAGTTTATTTAATGTACTATTTTAATTGTCATATATTTTGTGATTTACTATGATAAATGATATGTCAGGCAGGTATGATCGACTCTCTTACACGAGTAACCACCTCCAACTCTGAGTGAGTGGAAATGAGAAGATTTCTAGTTGTAAGAGGCTATGAGAATGGCCCTACTAGAATATAAGTCACCCTGTATGTCTTCAGAATGAGATCATATATGATATGTCCGACATGGACATACCCACATCTATGTTACCTATAAGTAGCCAGATTTGAAATCTCAGATATCATCTGCGACTAATGATATTATCTCTGAGATACTCTCTCTGAGATCTCTGGGTAAAGTCTTATGTGTAGATTAAGTCCCTTACCTGCACAGTATTAAAGAAATCTGACATATACCCTTTGAAAGATGAGGGAATAACACTGTGACACGCGTTTCATACCACGTGTGATATGATGACCAGGGATAGTGGGAGTATTATTTGAGACATTGATATGATTTAGATTCCCGTTCCCACTGTGTGAGACCCAAGATCCATTGGGTGGGATCTCTTGTACCCTTATCACTTTCAGCTGTTTCTAGAAGTCTTGGCTTAATATTGCTATTTTAGTCTATTTACCGATGGCCCAAAAGATAAATTAAGGTCTGAGGAATAGGTTTAGGAAAGCAGCTGAATTGAGTCTAATAGATTCGAGATTGGGAAAAGAAAGACCAATTGACATTACATCATTGTATTGTATTCACCGGCTAGCATATTATGTTTGTCCATGTTGGGATGTAAGCATAATAGTGGATACATAGTCGAGCGTTTATTAGGGATTACTTTCGATGAAGAAAATATGTCGATAGATGTAATTAGTGTTGGATTTGGGGTGCAGTGAGTTATTTTTTATACTAACGATGGCTTATCGATCATCCTAACAGTTGTATCGAGAAGTCTTTGCTTGTAGGTGTACTCGCCGGTCGTGCGACGCCCAATCCTTTATGAAAGTCCAGTAGGGTAATGAAATGGATCGCATGAGTTGTGATCTTGTGACGGACGTAAAATGCCCTTGCGTGCAAGTCGGAGATATTAGTTTAGAATGCTCGAAAGGGGCATTTTGGACATATACAAGAGGTTAGTGGGATGACTCCCACTTACCCATGTTACTCTAACCTCCCATTGAATCTCTCTAATATAGAATCACAGATGAAATAGGAGACTAACCTCTCTATTTTTCTAAATTGAGATTCACGATGCAATGTTTGTGACTTGCTTAAGAGAGAATATAGCAAGCTTGAGAAAAATTCCAAGTAGAGAATTTTTTGTGTCATTCGGATCATAGGATTGAGTATTGCGGCGTCATGATGTGTTTATCTTGAATTTGCTAATCTACACATGTAAAGGAAATTGCACTTTTCCTAGTGTACTTCAATCAGGAAAGCCTTCCATTGTCTTAAAAATTATTAAGCATAAATAAGAATGTATTGAATAATTTTATTCAATATTTATTTATTTCAGCAGTCGTAAAGAACTCCATAATGCAAATTTGAAGAATAGTATTGCGCCCAATAGTATTTACTGTTTTCCTTTTTTTTTGGGTTACGTTTACTGTTTTACTGTTTTCCTTTTGGGCACTTGTTAATTGCTGGCATTATTGTATGAAAAGTATCAATGCAAAGTCAGTCTATTGGTAAGGATGTTAGATCTCTTAATTTTCTTTTAGGTTTGAAACTTGAAAATTAAAAAATATAAAATAAAACTATGTTGGGAGAGTTTCTCCTAAATTGAGTCCCAAAATATTTGAATCAGATTAATTGAAATATGATTTCAGATATCAATTATTTATTAAAAAAAATTATTGCATGAAAAGTATATTTTAAATTTAATCAATTATGTGACAGTAACATCGAATTGATAAAACGAACGAGCTAATTCTCATGTGCCTTCTGATATTTGGTTGTCGAAATTATAGGTAAATTTTAAAATTTAAAAGACAAAATTGAAGATTTGGATTAAAGGGTTATTTTCAAAAATATTGTGAAAAACGTACAAAATCTGAAAAATGTGCCTTTTTTTCTTTTCTTTCTAAACTAGTGAAGTCGATATTGTCGACTTCAAAGTTAACATCCATGATGTCAACTTCAATGCTACCTAATCACACATGCCTATAAAGCCTAAAATTTATATATTTATATATATATATATAAGAAGAAAAGAAGTCTTTGAAGTTGATTTCCTGAATATCAACTTCAGAGGAATCTCTAACCAATCTAAAAAGTTGAAATTCCTTATCGGTCAAAGGCTGTCAAAAGCTAAAGATTTCTGGACTCTGATCGTCCTGAAGTTGACATCAAGGAAGTAGACTTTAAGGTTGACTTCTCTAATGTCAACTTTAGGTCTCTACATATACAATCTAGTTGACACGTCATTTAAACTCGAAACTTCTCTCATTTATCTCTCTGCAGCCGAGAAACTTTCATCCTCTTCCATCTTTTCGATCATTGTGTAACAATTTTTTAGTTTATCATTTCAGTTTCCGGTCAAGCAATCAACAAAAAGGTATTTTTTAAATATATTATTATTTTTTTAAAATTTTATTTTTCAGGAGTTATAAAATCAGAATTTTTTTTCTACTCAATGGAACCCATCGCCTGACACTTTTTCGACTACTCCAGATGTTGTTCAAGTATTGACAAACAAGCATAAGGTGAGTTCTGTCATTTTCTTTTATTCGAATTATTGTTTGTTGTTGCCATTATATATATATATTTAAAAGGTTGTCGGTTGTTGTGTAGAGCATTTTTTGGGTTGACGGATAGAGAGAGAGAGAGAGACGGGGAAAGAGAAGGGTTAGAGAGAGGAAGACGAAAAGAGGGGCAAGATAGAGAGACGGGCAGAGTGAGGGAGGCAGTGGGGGGAGATGGAAAGGGAGACAGTGTGGGGGAGATAGAGAGATAAGAAAGTGAGGGAGGTGATTGGGAGGGGGGGAGATAGAGAAACAAGGATAGAAACGGAGCACTCAGTGAGGGATAGATGATAGACGTGGGAGATAGGGAGAGTAGGGAGAGAGAGAAAGAGGGGGAATTAATATTGGATGGTTGTATTAATTTTTTGGTTGTGGAGTTAATGAAATATTGAATAATAGTTTATTAAATATTTTAATAATTAACAATTTAATATATTATTTAATAATTTAATATTGTTAGAATTTATATTGGGTGGTTGAGTTGTGATATATGGATACATTAATATAATATTTTTTTTTGGTTACATGAAAGGGAAAAAAAAAGAACACAACTAGCCTCTAAGGGAGGCCATACCCCTCAAATCTCTTTTTATAAGCCAAAGAATCTCACTGGGAGGAGAATGAAGCATGTGAACCCCTAGGGAGGCTCTATGCCCCATCTTTGCAATAGCATCGGCGCATAAATTTTCTTCTCAAGGGACATGTTAAACCTCCTGAATAGAGAGCCTCTGGAGTAATGCCCTACATTCATCCAATAAGTGGGAATTGGGATGGGAAACCAAGCTACTATCCTCAAAGCCGTAACCATCATTGAGGAATCAAGCTCCAAGATTACTGGAGAAAAATGATGGTCCATCAATATTCGAAGTCCCTCATAAACTGCACATAATTTGGCAAGATCTTGGTCGACAATCCCCAAACTGGTTGTAAATCCAAGGACCCAAAATCCATGTTCATCCCTAAGAATACCACCTACTTTTCAGTTTTGTCCCTTTTTGTAAGAAGGGACTCAGTTCTGTCCCAAAACTTGAGGATGGAGGACACCAACTAATCCATTGACCCTTTTTGTAAGAAGGGACTCAATTCTGTCCAACAGCTACAAATAAATTCATAACATAGTTCATTGCAAACTTAAGAGCTTTTTCTTGTTAGAAATCACTTCCCTGAAATACCACCTGACATCTCATCTTCCATAAAGCCCATAACATGGACACAACAAGGGTTAACCAAGGATGATCCATATAAGTAACGTGGGAACAATTGTTACTCCTCAATCATACAAAAATGTCATCCATCAAGAAAGTCAATCTATGAAGTTAAGACTCACCAAGAAATAGCTCCCACACCCAATAACTCTAACTATAATCCCTCAAGATATGAATTGTCATCTCTTCTTCAGAATGACAAATGGGGCATTGAGTATCCGAGGTACATTGCCTCCGAACCTTCTCGTGGTTAGTCAATACTCAGCTATGTGCCACCATCCACAGGAAGAATTTTATTTTTTTTTTGGGCAATTTAACTTCCAAATCCATCTCTAACCCTGAGGCCCCTGTTGGTCCACTTCCCCCAAACTCTACAAATATCTATATGCGAAACTAATTGAAAAACATCCACTAGACTCTCCTCCCTCCCTCGCCTGATGGTCTTGGGGAATAATAATCCCTCTTATCTTTTTTATTCATTCACGGGGCAGAATAGCAGAGAGACTATCTAAATCCCAAAAACGTTCTAGTGTCATAAAGTGATTGACTTTGGTCTGAGCCTCCTCATCCGTAATTACTCCATCCTACTATGAATCAAAGGTTGGGTCACCCAAAAGTCCATCCAAAAATTAATTGTCAAGCCATCACCGAGTTGCCACCGAAGCCCTCTTCATAACACATCTTGGGCTTTTAAGATACCTCACCACAAGGCCGAGCCACTTGAGATCCGATTGTGAGAAAGGAGGAGGCTCCCATTGAGGTATTTCCTTCTCAAAACCTAACACCACAAAGCATTATCCCCAGAAATCAACTTCTAACCAACTTTGCAAAGAAAGCATGATCGAGCTCCCTACTTTTGCAAAGACCTAGACCCCCTTGTTGACGGGGGAGACAAACCTTATTGCATCTCACATTGTGTAGCCTCCTACGAGCATCCAACTCACCCCAAAAAAATTTACAATTCCATAAATCCAGCTGGTTGCACGTCTCTTCCAGGAGCCAAGCTGCCTGCATTACATAACAAGGAATGGAAGAAGTTACAGACTAAATCAGAGTCCTCGTACTTGCTACACTAAGAAACTTCATCTTCTGTATTGCCACACGATTAGCTACCCTTTCTACCAAAAATTGATAGGAACGCGCTCAGACTCTCCCTTGTAGCAAACAGACTCCCAAGTAATGACTCAAATTTTCAGCAAATTGAAACCTGCACTAAGTTACCAATTGATTCCTCAAAGCTGTTGGCTCTCGATGAGATACAAATAGCTTAGATTTTTCTTGGTTAACCTCTAAGCCACTGTAAGAAGTAAACTCCTACATGCAATCTAAAATGGAGTAATGGGACCTTGGACTGCCCTTTACAAATAACATTAAATCATCTACGAAAAAAAGATGACATATCTTAGGTCCCGATTGAGACAATTTAATAGACACCCATCTTCTAGCCCTTTCCCTATCCTGAATCATGTACAATAATTTTTCTATCACAAGAACAAAAAGGTACGGCGATAAAGGGTCCCCTTGTTTAAGACCTTTTCCCAAAGAGAAGAAAGGCATTGTTTCCCAGTTCTACAAAAGAGCAGAGCTAGTATTAGAAACTAAAACCATAATAAGTCGAGCCAATGATATGGGGATCCCAAAATCCTACAAAGTCCATCCCAGAAACTCCCAGAAAACAATATCATAGGCTTTCTTAAGGTCTACTTTCAGAATCATATTCCACCGTTTGCCATAAGATCTTTGGATAGTATTAATGATTTCTTAAGTGATGATTATATTATCAATTGTACTTTGGCCCAAGAGAAAACTACTTTGAAACAGTCCTACCAATTTCTAAAGGATCAGGCATAGTTTATTTACCAACACTTTTAACAAGATTTTATAACTAGTGTTTAGGAGACTAATCGGTCTAAATTCTCCAAGCACCTCTGGATGAGATGTTTTCAGAATCAACATAATAAAGGCTCTTAGATATTTTGGACGAAAAAAACCATCTCGGATTGCTTCTATAATAAAATAAAGAAGTGACTGTTGGGTGACACTCCAAAACTACTAATAAAAAAGCGGTTGAACATTGTCTGGGCCTGGAGCTTTTAAACCCCTTATCGAAAACACCGCTGATCTGATTTTCTCTAAATTTACCAGCCACTGAAGACCCTCTAGTCCTCCTTTGATATCTTTGGCTGCCAATCCTCATATTTACTAGGCCAATCAACCGTGTGGACTATTGGAAACATCCTTGAAAAGAAAGATTGGGCATGATCTTTCAACTTCTCTACTTCCAAACACCACACCCCCATCAACTTTCAACCTCGTGATCTGATTAGAATTGCGGTAGATAACAGTAGTTAGGTGAAAAAACCCATGTTTTGATCCCCTTTGCTAAACCATGCCAAAGTAGACTTTTGGTGCCAGAAGGTCTCTTCCATGTCTAAGATCCGATGATATTCCTCCAATAATTCTTTCTCCAACTACAACAAAATCCTAGATTTATCATAAATCGATGACTGTTGAATTCCCTGAAGCCTATTTGCTATCTTGCGTTTCATTTGGAAGATATTTTCAAACACTTCCTTGTTCCAAATTCAAAGGTCAGAAGTTACTATAATTTAATATATTAACTTTTATAATAATTTAAGATAAAGAAGAAAAATGTAAATTAATATTTTATTAAAATTCTTAGTAATTTAAAATTTAATAAAATAATATATTAAATAATAATTTAATATATTATTTTATATAAATAATTTGAGTAATACATTAGTTTATGTAAATATTATAAATAATACTTTGTTATAATTTGAATAACACTTTATTAAATAATTAAAAATTTAATAAATTAATATATTATTTAATAATTTAAAATATTATTCTTTAAAATATTACAAATAACACTTTAGTTCATGTAAATTTAATAATTATTTTAGATAAATTTAATATAAATAACTTAATCTAATAATTTAATACATTATTTTATATTTATGTTTTTGATTTATTTAATATATTAATTTTTATAATAATTTAATACATTATTTATGCTCTATTAAAACCATCCTATGAATGATAGTATTTTTTATTATTATTATGCACTACACTTTGATAAGACTGAATAACTTTATTGATTTTGCAAATTTTGATGATGGCAGCAACTCACGATTATGATGACTTACAGCCAAGTCCACAAAATCCGAGTGTATTACACCTCCTGCCTATACATCGCTCTCAACGTATATGGCAGGGTGGGACCAATCCACCACTGGATATCCATCGTCCTGATCATAGTTTTTAGTCTACATGCCCATTGGACGTACATGTATAACACCTCTTGTTATGAGTTAGTTTCTATGGGGTGTATCGGTATGGTCATATTCTGCTTGACCATGCTCTAATTACATTCCTAGTCGAGCGATGGAGATAGGAGACACATACGTTCCATCCCCCCATTGGTAAGACAACAGTTACGTTATAGGACGTCAAAGTCCTATAAAGCTTACTGGTTGATGGAGCCGCTGTCACTGGCATTGATGTGCTACAGAGCCTTGCTGATTGACAGGAGTTATGCGTCACACTTATGGGATTCATTTCTGATCTTGCCACTTTCGTTGGTAATCGATTTAAGGTGAGGTCCATTATGACTGCGCTTAATTCACGGCCTCTACACCCTGACTCCAAGTGGGCAGTCGTATTATTTCATGCAAGAGGGCATATCATGCAGTTGTTAGCCAATCTACAGGGAGATAAGTCAGAGTTGAAGGTTAAACTCATGTATTTAGATTTGCTCTGAGATATAGACACAGCCGGTCGCTTTAGTTGGGGTAGTGCAGTTTTAGATGCATCGTATAGAGTTTTGTGCCAGGGGTGTGTTAATGAAGTCTGGTCCATTATGGGGTCGCTGCTACTTTTACAAGTATCATACATTTTAAACAAGTTTCTTTTCAAATGATTCTATATAAATTTTGACTCTAACTTCATTTTTCTCCTCTGTGACTAGTTTTGGGTATGTGAGAGATTACCCACGTTCAGACCAATCAGATGCCATATGGCTGATCCCAAACCTATTGCACCAGACTTATTGAGTGACCACGAGAATCATTGTAAATTACATTGACATATAGTAACATTTAGTTCTAATTATGACTTCTGTATATTTACTTTCGAATGTTTTAAAATAAATGGAATGGTCGATGTGGTTTTGCTAATATCGATTATCAAGTTTTTCAAAATTATCGAGATCAAATGGATCACATGATGGAAGATGGGATAAGTTAACTAATTATGTGCATCAAGATCATATTTCAATCGAATTTACTCTTATGTTCGCTACTATATGTCTCACTTACCTTCTCATTTTTCATTTTCAATTCATCTAGATGTCATATTTAGATTTTGATTTAGTTGCGTTGTCACCTTACTATAGAGTTACATCTTTTGAAGAGAGTTTTGAGACTGTTTGGCATCCAATAGGGTATACCAGTTGATATAGATACTGGATCAAATTTGTATCACATCGATTGGTGTGGGAGAGTGGATCGAGATTAGGGAAGGATCCATGTATCATATATAGAGAGATGAGATGTTCGTTGGGATTATGTTGTTGATGGACCACCATTTGACAGTTATGCGACGATAACCCCGGAGTACATATGCCCTGGTATGTGTCATCACGCATACATACATGGGTAATCCGAGATATCATTACATAAACAGTTTCTACCCTACCACAACACAGTTAAAGATTAATGTAAGTCTAAACAGCTTAATTAATCTTGTCTTTTGTTTTTTGGCTGATTAGTTAATCAACATTTATTTATTACAAAATCGATTAGTTGGACACATCTACCAGATTATGAGTAATATGTTGGCTATAAATCCAACCGATGTTATAGCGATTAAGGTCACAGACTTAGCATCGCATGCACTTTTTGGTTTTCGTGGAAATCGATCCTTGGCGTTTGCTACGGTGGAAAATGTAGGTTATTTATCAACATCTGGCCAAACGGATGAGGATATTGTATCTGACTCAAATGCCAATTGGCTCCACATATTTGACGATGAGTCCGTCTACGCCTAATTTCGGATTAGTCTTGATGATCCTTCACCCATTATTCCTCTACGTAAGAATGTCTACCTTTAGTACCAGAGTCAATTGTCTGAAACATTGGAGTCCCAACTAGTCATTCCCACATTTGATGAGACTGCAAAGCCATCTCACAGACCCGATCCTAATCCTACCAAATGCTAGTCCTGTGGAAATACTGGCCATCCTCCATGTGGCACTTAAACTTATTCATATTAATAGTAAATCTATATTTGTAAAACTTTATATATATTTATGATTTTCATTTGATCACCAAGTATATTTATATTTCTTAACTTTATATATATTTTTCTCTAACTCACGTAGTAACAATTAACATACATTTTTCACAATTCTTATAGGATAGTATTAGTTTTCAAGACAAACACTCCCAAATCATCTTAAAAATTATATTTACATTTATAATAATGTTATCAAATCATTTAATTTATAAAAATAAGGTAATTTGAAATTAGTTAAATAAAATATTTTATAAATTTATTTTAATTTATATTAATTTTTTTTGGACATGGGTTTTCTCCATAGATACCTACTCTATTTGTCTTTGTGGGAGTTCTGGAACCAAGGATGATCCAAAGTTTGTATCTTGCAAAAATCCATCGGAGGGTGCTCCGATGGAATAGACTCCGACACTCAAGTCAAAAAGAGCGGATTTTGAATATGATAAACAGATAAAGAAGAGTACCCGCTTCGAGGTAGCAATGTGTGTGTTTTTTGTGTTGAGTTCCAAAGAACATACTTGTGCTGTGGCTAACCTTTTACTTATATATCTATCTTTCATAGAAGGTGCCTTAGGGTTTCAGAAGCTTCCTAACCCTAGTTTCCCTTTAGGGAGATTGAAAAGAATTCCCAAAATCACAGGGGGTCATTGTTTGAAATTTCATAGAGATATGCCGCTTTTGGTGTTTTGGGGAAGGTCCGTAAAAATGGGAGCTTCCTTCTTTAGTTGATATGCCTATTGGGGTAAGTCTCTATATTTCAGGGATTACTTAGAGAATAGAGAAGATTCTTATCCTCATAAGGGATGTTTGAATTCGTTTGAAAATTCGTTTCCTTTGTGGATTACCTTGAGTCGTACTCACCCCTTTGATTGTTTAGCTCTTAGATTTAAGACTATCTTACCGAGGAGTAGAGTAACTAAAGAATAGGGGTACAGAGGAAGGAGACGACTAAGGAGCTATAAGTGGTCTTGAGTAAATCACCCTAATTACGGGGGTCCAAAGGGTGAAGTGCTGGTTTGATTGGTTTTTGGGGCGTTTAATGGGCTTTAGATTGGGTATCATCATTTGCCCCTCACTCCTAATTGGGGTTTCATGAAAACGACATTTAGGAGTGGAATGAGGATCAATGGGGTTAAGTAAATGAATTGTATTCGTTAACTGGAATGGGCACAAAGGTGGCGTATTTAATACAAGTCATGTCTTTTTGGTTTTTCCAAATATTTTCTTATAGGCTTTCTTTTTGCCTTAGGTTTGGTTGCTATGTTACTTGCTACGAAAAGAGGGGTTCCTAGGGTTTTTGATTTCATATTCATAGATCATAGCTCAAGGTTCTAAGTCGCATAGGCATCAGAGGATTGGTGAGATTAGTAGTATAATGTCACAAAGGGAACTAGAATCTGTAGATAAAAGCATAAATCTAGGGGAAATTTCGGTTGAGGTTGCCCTTAAATTCAACTAACAAGTTGTCTTTCGGTTGTGTTCCCATATACTGGGAGTACGTTAGGTACGGGTCAAGGGTTCCCTACTTGAAGCCCCAGTTTATTGTCTTGAGATAGTGGAGTACATTTTCTACTCTTCTTATCCCTAGTGCATAGCGAATGGTGCTAGCGGTTGTTAGTTTACTAAGTTCCTGTCGCTTGAGGTTTGATTTTGTCATTTTGTCTTCAATTTTTCATTTGAGGAAATGTGGAGGTGAAGGTCCCACAAATGGATAGTACTATGTGCAGACCCGCTGTTAGTCGAAATAGAAATTTTTCTATAAGGAGACTTTGGATAAGGATTATAGAAGTAAATTTTTCTTTGTGGAGTTTTTGGATAGGGAGTCATTGTCATTCTTGCTGATACCAGATGTAGAGCCCCTAGTTAGGTCAAGGGCTCCCTCGTGCCCTCGTCATTTGGGCTTCATTAAATCTGTTGGTAACTTTTGTTGGACATCTGATAGGGCAGTGTGGGTAGATGCCTTAATAGAAGATGAAATGCTCAAATTGACGGGTCTTCTATGAGATGAGACGGTGTGGATTCAAAGGCCCTTTATGTAGAAAAAGAGATTGAAGGATCTAGTCGACATTGTTGATTTTTTTGAAGCAGATGACTTAGATTGGATAACCACCCTACGGGCTATGAGGGCACAGATTAAAGCTGCCCAAGCCAGGAAGAATGATGAAGGTAGCATGTCCGAAGGAGGGGGCTCCCAAGTTCTCTAGCCCCTAAGAGTAGAAAACTTGTGTGAATGCCGAGTAGTGACAAGGAAGAGGGTGCTAAATTGAGTTCAGAAGTGGCGGTGACACTGGATTTTGAGGATTCTATCATTATTCTGAACCGAAAAGACTCTAAGGGAGGAGATCTTCGAAATAGGACTCAAAAGGAAGAGGAGGAAAAGAGCCCTGTTAACAAGGGATCCGGTGATGAGCATCCTATCATGGCACTCATTCCCTGAGGATAGAGGAGTAGGCTATTAAGACCTATGGTGATTGCCGAGAAGGCCTCTACTGCCGAAGGTATTCGAGAAGTGTAAGTCCCTGTTATGAATTTACAAATTATCAGAGCCGCCTAGGAGGTGCACACCATTGAGAGGTCTCTTAAGGAGTCCCCTTTGGATATTGAGGGCACCACTCTATTGCCTGATCCTTCGTTGACAGAAGGACCTAGCTCATTTAATGCTTTACTCGAATACTTGCATGTTAGGAAGGGTAAGCGAAAAGTTCTGGAACAAACGACTCCCCTTCCCCCATTCTAATTCGATTATTTGATTGATCAAAACAATTGAAAGAAAGAGGTACTGCTTTAATAAACCGTGGCGATAATTACTTATGTTATGTGGATGTTGTGGAGGCAAGGAGGCTCGTGGGTAGATTAAACTTCCATCTAGCGGAGTCTAAGTTGAACCACCTGTCGATAGAGCAAAGAGCTATAATTGTTGTGACTTTTTTGATTCAGGTATTTGCTCTATAATGGGTTTTCTTTAGGACACTTCTATTCTTGGTAGATTATTAACTTGCCTCCATTTTTCCCACTTTTTAATAGGCTATTGCTATCGCCGAGTTCTAAAAGATAAGGAAGGACTAGTTGGTCAGCCATTTACAGGGCCAATTAGACAATCTTGGAAAAGAGACAACTCATCTTCGGGCTGAGGAGAGAGAGAGAGAGGCTAAGGAGAAACAGGTAGTTTCTATTACTCTTGGTAAAAGGAAAAGTTGATAAAGATGCTAGAGACTAACCCAGAATATTCGTACGAGTTGACTAATACTGCCCTCAGAGAAGGTGAACGATTGAGGGACCGCCTTACTAAGAGTAAGGCAAGCCGCCTGGCTGCCAAGGAACTGGCTTGAGAATGGGAGGAGGTTCTAGTGAAGTTAACGGAGGCTTTTGAGTGGGAATGCCAGGAGTTCACTGAGAGGTTCCAACGGGTAGAGGAAACTATCTGCCGTCTAAAAGGTGGTTCCACAGAAGGGGCAGATGTTTGCAGCTCTAGTACCATGGATGTCGACTCGATTGGACCTCCTAATGGTGGTCTATCCATTGGGGATGCGCCTGATTCCATTCTTCGGGCTAATTTTGACAAGTTTTGACGGAGGCCTCAACTCCCCCCTTCTCCTTGATGTATTTTTGTTTCCCTTGTTTTCTTTTCCTCTTTGTTTTTGGGGCTTTCCTTGTGATAATCAGCAATAACGTTAGCCTATGGGTCTTGTATGAATTTCTTTTGACTGCATAGTAATTAGACGTCCCGCCCAGATGAGACATTGCATGAATAGTATTGGAGTGCTTTTAGATCTTGTGAGATGCGTGACGTAGTATAATGCGATAGGCATTAGGCACGATCTCTAAGGATGCTCTAAGATGTCATGTCTTGAAATGGTTTCACGAGTCAGGCCTAGAGCTGTTGCGCCTTAGGAGAATTTACCATTCTGGGTATTGTGCTAAGAGTACTCAAAGACATTGCGCTTTAGGAGAATTTAGCATACCGGGCATTATGCCAAGAGTACTTGGTGGTGTTGCTCCTTAAGAAAATTTAGCATACTAGGCAATACACCAAGGGTACTCGAAGGCGTTGAACCTTAAGAAAATTTAGTGTACTAGACGTTGTGTTGAGAGTACTAGGAGGCATTGTGCCTTAGGAGAATTTAGCATATCACACGTTATGCCAAAGGTACTCAGAGGTGTTATGCCTTAAGAGAATTTAGCATACTAGGCGATGCATCGAGAGTACTCGGAGTTATTAACCTTGGGAGAATTTAGAGCACCAAGCATTACACTGAAGGTACTCGAACGCATTGTGTCTTAGAAGAATTTAGCATACCGGGCATTATGCTGAGGGTACTCGAAGGCGATGCACCTTAGGAGAATTTAGCATATCGAGCATTGTGCTGAGGGTACTCGAAGATGTTGTACCTTAGGATAATTTAGAATACTCAAAGGCGTTGCGCCTTAAGAAAATTTTAGTGTACTAGGCATTGCCCTGAGAATACTCAGAGGCATTGTACCTTAGGAGAATTTAGTGTATCTAGCGTTGCACCGAGGGTACTTGGAGGCATTGCACCTTAGGAAAATTTTATCGTACCAGAGGTTACGCCGAGGGTACTCGGAGGTGTTGCACCTTAGGAGAATTTAGTGTATCGTGTATTGCGATGAGGGTACTTATTGTGGGGGTTCTGTGATAACTGATTGTACGTGATAAAAGTTAGTATGCTTAATCAATACAGGCAATCATGCAGGAAATCAAAATATTATAATTATTGAAATGCGGGAGATAGAGAACAAAATGAGAAAAAGGGATATGAAAATTCTTCATAAGCCATATAGCGCCATTAGTAGAATAGTAGGAATCATTAAGTTAACTGAGCGAGTGGAGCGATAGGATCATGGTCACAGCTAATTCTCCCAATGTCATGCGGCATTCTGAACTTGATTTTCATGTGCCTTGTGCTTGGAAGGGCCTCCAGAGCATTCATGTCAGGCCTACCTAAGATTACATTGTATTGTGAGGAAAACTTCACTACATTGAAGGCGGTGGTGGTAGTAGCACTGTTTGGTGGTGTTCTCAATGTGAGCGGTAGGGAGATGACCCCTTCTGGGTATAGCCAATCGTCGAAGAGCGCTTTAACAGGCCAACTGTGTGGTTATAGGTTTAAGCGATTGAAACCCATTTGTGTGAAAGCTTTCCAATATAAGAGGTTGCATCCTGCTCCTTAGTTGATAAAAACTCTTTTGACGGTAAACTGATCAATAATGACTATAATAATCAGGGGATCATCACGTTCTAATTGAACCCCCACAAGGTCCTCATCGTCAAACCCTATCATGGCTCTTTTAGGTGCTTTGCCTTTTCTGACACGAGCTGAAAGAACCTCACTAGAAGTGGATTCTTTGTTTAATTGGAAAATTGGGGCGAGAAGCATATTGTAGAATGGTCCTGTGACTGGGCCATCTTTAGATGAAGGAATTACAAAGGGTGAGTTCTCAACTCCTATGTATAGGATGACTTATTAACCTAATCTACTGTAATCTTCGGGTCGCGATATTCACGTGCTGTGTCTCCTCGTTTCTCTTCTTGTGGTGCTGGGTGAGGGTTATTGCTATAATCATCATGGACAAACTTTTGAAGCTTACTATTGCGAACCAACACCTCAAGTTCGTCCTTCAACTTTCGGTACTCATTAGTCCAATGGTCATAATCACGATGGAAATAACAATATCTAATCCTATCTTTCTTGGCATCATCACCTGAGGGGTGTACAGGCCATCGTATATAAGCTTTTCCTTATCTACTATAGGATTTGACTAGGAGTCTTGTTTAGTGGGGTGTCATGGTTGAATTTGCGCTGAGGCGGTTAGGTTAATCGACCTTTCTTTGGAGAGGGTGGTTAAGAAGGATGACGGTATTTATTTTTGCTCGGTTCAGATCGTCGCTTGTCAAAGGCTTCCTCTTCTTGGTGGTAGCTATGTACTTCTCAACTCTTAAATAAAATTCTTATATGGCATTCGATGAGTTCTTGGTGATCGAGGTATTCATGCCTGAGGACCTTAATCTCGTTAATAAGGCTCTAAGGCTATGGAATGATCCAAACCTAAAACCTTCATCATTTCCACCTTAATCTTCTCTAAGAAATATTTCAAGGGTTCATCTTCCCCTTGTCATAGTAAGAGGAGGGAAGTGAACTTCCTATTAGCTCATTGGCTGATTATAAAATGAGATTCAAATTGTTCCCTCAGTTGGGAGAAGCTTCTGATCCCAAGCGATGGCAAGAAATTGAACCATGTCAGAGCATCACCCTTGGGTGTTGTGGGGAAATGCTTGCACATGGTTGCATCAGACATATCTCTTGTGACCATTATAGTCATAAAGTGTGCTACATGATCCCAAGAGTCAATCGTTCCATCATATCTCTCCATAGGAGGAAGCAGTATGTCTGCGGCATGGGTTCAGTAGAAATCTTCGAGCCGAAAGGTGATGTGTAAGCTACATGGCTGGTGGTTTCATCCAGTCTGACATTAGCATGCTTGAGCTCAATGGCCACAAGGTCTTCCACTTGCTTTTTGAGACCCTTAGGGTCGTGTTGAGATGTCATCGAGGGTTCTAGATCTTCTCAAGGAAAAAGCTTATTTTGGCGTGAGTATTTTGACCTCTGGGGAGAGGGCGACCACTTGGTCGATGGGCTCGACTAAGATCCTCCAACTATCTGCTCATGTCTTGTAATCTCAAAGCTAGTCTCTTCATTTCTAATTGAGGAGGCTAGTTGGAGGGAGCCGGGGTAGTCGTTTAAACTTGCTTGGTTGGCCATTGGGCTATCTGGGATCGAATTTGTATTATGGTTGGATCTTCGGGATTGACAGGGACTAGTGGTTCAATAGAATTCGTAGGCATAACAAGGCATCCTTATTCCATGGATACAGCTCTGGAAGATGTCCTCTTTCTTCTTGGGGGCATGGTCTTCCACAATGGACGAAGTGTGAAATGTAATCTTCTTTAGTCTAATTTCCCACGGATGGCACAATCTGATGGAGGTGCGTTTTCTCCACAGATACCTACTCTGTCTGCATGGGAGTTCTAGAACAAAGGATGATCCGAAACTTGTATCCTACAAAAGCCACTCCGATACTCAAGTTAGAAAAAGCGGGTTTTGAATATGATAAACAAACAAAGAAGAGTCCCCACTTTGGGGTAATAGTGTCTGTATTTTTTGTATTGAGTTCCAAAGAACTTACTTGTGCTGCAGCTAACCATCTGCTTATATATCTGTCCTTCGTAAAAGGTGCCTTAGGATTTCGAGAGTTTCCTAACCTTAGTTTCCTTTAAGGGAGATTAAGAAGAATCTCTGAAATCACAGGGGTTATCATTTAAAATTTCATGGAGATGTGTTGCTTTTGGTGTTTTAGGAAAGGTTTGTAAACTTGGGAACTTCCTTCTTTAGTCGATATGCCTATTAGGATAAGTCTCTGTATTTCGGGAATTACTTAGAGAATAGAGAGTGCCTTTGTATTTCAGGAATTACTTAGAGAATAGAGAAGATTCTTATCCTCATAAGAAAAGTTTGAATTTGTTTGAAAATTCATTTCCTAAGTGGATTATCCTGAGTCATACTTACCCCTTAATTGTTTAGCTCATAGATCTAAGGCTATCTTACCGAAGAGTAGAGTAACCGAAGAACGGGGGTACTGATGAAAGAGACAACCAAGGAGCTATAAATGGTCTTGAGTGAATCCCCCTGGCTATGGGGGCCCAAAGGGTGAAGTACTGGTTCAATTGGTTTTTGGACTTTTTAATGGGCCATCGGTCGGGTATCATCAACTTTATAAAATCATTTAGATAGGTGTCAAATTTGTTCAATAATAAATACCTCCTTAATAAAAATATGGTTTTGTATATAGTAGTGAGCAAAATTGTTTCTATAGGGATTTGGGAAATTTGTTTCTTTTAGAGTAGAGATTAATGGGGGGTTTCTAGAGAGTGAAAATAAGAAACAAATAAAATTAAATAGAAAATAATTAAATCTAAATCAATAACGATTAAAGTTCTAAACAAAGGAGTAATTTTAGAGATAATTCATGAAACTGATTATTGATGCAAGGATAAATTCGAACTTCTATTGATAAACTGGTTATAGTTGCTGACAAGCTCTGACAACCAATTTTTTCTTACTTTGTCGATAATCAAGGTACGACTATTAACTACTTCTCTAATTAAGAAATAACTTTAGGTATGACCATAGGATTTAATCTCTTAATTGCTTTAAAAATTAGAAAAGCCCAATTCTAATCAACAAACACGTTATGAGGGTTTATTTAAATTAGATCATATATTTCTATAAGACAAACTCAATCATACCAATCACCACTAACATTAAAGCAATTAGACAATTATGGATTTAATTGTTTAATTGGAAGTAGCTTATTAGATTAATTCAAATATCAAGCTCTTGATATTCAAACAACACAATAATCATAAATAATAAAATTAGGAAATATATGAATACCAATGAAAGAAAGAAACAATTAAAACAGATTCGATCTCACAGATGTTATTGAACCAAATCTTCTGTTATTCTCTAACTAAAAGAGGAGTTTAGTTGCTTCTCATAAAGAAAACCCTAAAAACCAAAAAGAAGAATAAAAAAAATATATTTTTCACAAGAGAGAAAGGGGGAGAGAACGAGAGTTCTTCTAGGTTGTACAATGGAGTGTAAAAAAGGTTAGCCAAAGAAATCTAGATCTAATCCCCTTTTTCTCTCCTCTTTTTTACGCTTTTGACATTTAAAATAAAACTCAATCCTTACATAAAAGGAAATACTCAAAAAAACAAAACTAAATAAAATATCAATTGGAATCTTGCATTTAGACACAAGTGATGTCCACCTTAGCAAAAGACTAGTTTGAGTTAGGTAGCTACTTTCCCGACTTGTAAACTGGATTTCGACATGCCCATGCTTAACTGGATAGAAGTCTACTAGAAATTTCTTCTTTTAGTCTCTTTTTACTGTCAATTCCTACAATTTGCACCAAATAAAGAAATTAAGTAAAATCTATCGATCAACATAATATTTAATCAAAATAAAAAGAAAATATTCACAAATGTACTAACTAATATGCACCCTATCGCATTTAATTTATGTTAATCTTATAAAATTCTTTATTTAATAACTTCATGTTAATTTTATCCAAATCATTTTATAAAATAATTTAAATTTAGAAAACTTATTTAATTTGAATGATTTTAAATCATTTAATTAAATTGATATAAATCATTTAATATATGTTCATTTAAAAAAATCAATTAATTAAAATTACTTTATTTTTAAAATTTATGTGATTTTCAAAAATTAAAATTAATTACAAACAATATTAATTAATATTAATTAAGCCAATTAATAAGAAATTTAAGAGTGTGAGAGAGAGAGAGACGGAGAGGGAGAAGAAGGGAAGCGGAGGGGATAAACAAATAAAAAGTAACAATAGTTATTATTAAATTATATTTTAGTAAAATTATAATTACTTTAAGTTTTATAAAATTATAAAATTATTATAAAAATTTATTTTTGTAAAATTATATTATTGAATTATTTATTTTATTGTATTATAATTTCGGGCAAATATATCTCAGTCGAATATTGTGTATAGTGCAAATTAAGTATCATTCCCACGAGAATATTATGTATTATCAAATATAAAATATCTTATCTAAATTGGACAGAACGAATCAAAATAACAAAAATATTAAAATTATGAAAATATTAAAAATAGAAATATTGATAGACAAAAACCCTAGTTTTATAAAATTCTTGGATATCGATTTCATCTGTCTTCATTTTTTTCACATGGTCGAAATCTTTCAAACCTCTTAAAATTTATTCTTGATGATGACAGATTTTCCTAAATTAGATTTATCAAATGGTCATGTAGTGAAACACTAATTCGACTAACCAAAACTTAATGGTCATGCAATCTTGATTATGCCAAATTGTATTAAGATTTGTGGAATATCTGTAATCTAGGGTTTCCTCTAAAATCTCCACACATAGAATTAATCATCCGTCGATCTTATAACTCTATATGGATTTTATTGTATTGGTCAGATTTCATACAATTTTCTCTCAATCTCATAGATGTAATCGCAAATCATCAAACCGTAGGATCCTTTACGAATGAAACATTAAGTTCAATAATAAAATCTCATCAAATAATAAAGATGTCAATAAAGATTTAAGAGAAAAAAATGAATCAAACCATTCTATTAATCAAAAAACAGATTCTATCAAATCCTAAGAACAAGAAATCTAACTAAAAATGATAAAGAAAAACAAGAAAAGTAAAGAAAATATCCCCTTTGCACCAAAAGGAATCCACCTCCAAAGGAGACGGTTGCTAGGGTTTTCTCCTCCCCCTTCTAAGTTTATAGGTGTCTCTTATTTGTAATCTAAGTTCTAAGAGTCCTAAATGACTAAAAATTCATGAGTTTTCATAACAGTTGACTATTTCACTTGAATTTGGGTTTTTAAAACTCATGAGTCTTGATTTTCAGCACTATAGTAATTTTGACCTAATTTTCAGATGTCTTCTGGTCTGGACCCAACAAGAATTAGGTCAATCGAACACTGAAACAGAAAATTATACCCAAAATACTAACAACTATCTGTACAGTCAATATCCTTAAACAAGCTCAACAATCTTAAAACAAAATTCACGAAAATAATCAATATAAAATCATGAAATTAAATCTAAAATAGTCCTAAAAGTCATAAATAAAACTTAAAATAAAATAAAATAAAATAATTCAAGTGTATAAAAATATCGCTATTAAATACCTCCACACTTGAATGTTTGCTTATCTTTAAACATTTATAAATTTTCTCACAGAACCAATTCAATCTCCCAAATCCCTAACTATGCATATGACAAGTTCAAACAAAATTGCAATCAAAACAATCAATATTTTATAGTATCCAACACTTGAATAACTATTACATCTCATATAGTCTTATCGAAATCAAAAACAATACAAGATTCAACCACCTTCATAACTGGTTCACTCAATTGAATAAAAGAAGATATTAATCAACTACTCAAAGCACTCATTTTATATAAGGATACGTCCTAAATATCAAGACATGGTATCATTTACATCAAGACAAAGAAAATAATAACTTTAAACAATGTGATAAATCACTTATTCAAAGCAAAAAAGTGAACAATATTAAGAATGAAAAAAAAAATCTGTTTTTTTCCTTCTTTTTTTTTCTCTTTTTCAATTTTTTTCCAATTTTTTCCTTTTTACTTTTTTTTTTTCAACTAGCACTTTTCTTTTCTTTTTCCTTTTTCATTTTTTGGCTATTTTTTTCTTTTTCTTTTTTTTTTTCAACTAGCACTTTTCTTTTCTTTTTTCTTTTTTTTCATTTTTCATTTGTTTTGCTATTTTTTTTTATAATTCACTCTACAAAATAATAACTAAAAACATATATAAAACTCAAATAAAACAATAATACCTAAAAACATAATATCATGCCATCAACTATAAGTATATTAGTGAATTCGAATTCAAAGTCTAGAGTTAGAAAAAGATAGGTCATAGGATAAATTATGTGGGTAACATACGAAAGAAAGTCTAGCTTCAAATGGGTTAACTAAGGGATATAAAATAATTGGGTTGATATTTTTTGAAAACCAAAAGTGTGTAATTCTAAGTGGTTTAATTATTTTGGTATATGAAAATCATGAATGTGGTCTCAAAATATATAACAAATCAAGTTCTAGAATGACCAAATCATATGTGATATATGCTCAATAAAAAAAATGATGAAAGCAAAAAAATTACTCTATAAGTCTCAAATCCTCATTAAGATAAAATTGGTATTAAATTTTACATATCTATCTTTCAAATCAACCATAAAAAGACGAATAGTCATTCATGTATCAAATAACTACTAATACCAATCATCTATCATGCAATTCAATTCAAAACAAATAACATACAAAGACTAAAAAACTCAAAAAAAATTAGTTGGTATGAAAAAAATTTAATCAAAACTCAAGAAATTTAGCAAAACTCAAGATCCTAAAAATTCCTTCAAAAAATATCCTAAAAATCATAATGAAATAAATCAAAATAAAATTCCTAAAAATCAAAATGCAGCCCTCACACTTAAACCAAACATTGTCCACAATTTAAAAAAAAAATACTAAAATCAAGAAAAAAGATAAAAAAACATCCCCAAATAAATAGGTGAACTTGCAGCTTCCTTTTTAACAATTTCTTCTCTTCTCATAAATTTTCACTGTATGTCCATATATTACATCATGTCATGCCTTTATCATTCTCTTATCAATTATCGCATTCTCATATGTAAGCTTGACCTTTGAAATCTCCTCAAATTTTCTCTTGTTAGTGATCTCTTCCATGAGGAATCCTCCGTATCTCAGCACTTGTCTGATAACATCCAAAAAAGGAATACTAATATGCAATTTCTTAAGAATTTCTAAAATTTTTTTAAATTCTACTTTTACACATAAAAGATACCCAGGAAAAGAAATATGAGGTTTATAATCATTAAAACATAAAGTACTTCCCTATTTAGAATCTAGTGTCTTAATCTCCTCATTCGTAGGCTTTTGGATCTCTTCCTTTGTCTCTTGTTTATCCTTTTTATCCTTGGATAGATCTAGTACCTCTTGCAATTCTTTCCCTCTCATCAATAAGATTTCATTAACCTGCTCTTTGGGGTTCTTCTCAATGTCACTTAACAATTTATCGACACACAAGAATGAAAGACATTAATTAATTGATTAATTTTATTTTCAAGCTTTTCAAACCTTTCATTTGTTACTACTGCCAAACTCTCTATCATTTTGCTTGTCATAGTTACCAAGCGTTTAATTTTCATTTCTCATGATGCCTTGACTTCTCTTGGTTATGGATTTCCTGAGTTGAAGCCTAGCGGGTTGTTTGGTCGTGGTGTTCCTCCTTGACTCCATGAAAAAATGTGATGGTTCCTCCACCCAGGGTTATACGTGTTAGAGTAAGGGTTGTCCTAAGGTCTCTCAAAGTTAAAAATGTAGTTTTCTTGTTGTACCTGTGGATACTCAGAAATTTTGTGAGTACAATCACCACAATAATCACAATACAAAACCTTGTTAGTCACTACATTAAATTGATTAGTTTTCATACAATTAATTAAAGAATCAATTTTTGTATTAAACATGGTAAAACTATCAAGTTCATCTATACCAGCTTTCTACCTAAGAATTTCATACTTATTAGATCAATCATATTGAGTAAATGTCATATCATCTAATAATACCCATGTCTCATAATAAGACTTGCTCATAAAAAAACCCTATGCCGTAGTATCAATGGTAATTTTGACAAAATTTAAAAGACCACTATAAAATGTTTACAAAATCAACCAATCAGGAATACCATGATATGGGCATCTCCTAATCAAATCTTTAAAATGCTCCCATGCATTATACAAAGACTCACCATCGAATTGCCTAAAAGTAGTAATGTCATTACGTAGTTTGGCTATCTTACCAGGTGAAAAATATTTAACCAAAAATGCCTAAGAAAGAATTTATCAACTAATAAAATGATTAGCAGAAAAGGAGTTTAGTCATACCTTCGTCTTTCCCCTAAAAGAGAAAGGGAATAACCATAACTTAATACATCTGCACTGACTCCATTTAGCTTGCTGCTGTCACTAATCCCTAGAAAGTTCTTCATATAACTAATTGGATCTTCAAAGGTCTCTCCACCAAATTGATCTGCTTGTACCATTCCAATGAGACTCGACTTCAGCTCGGAGTTGTTTGCCTATAGTGGGCCACACGGCGCAAGTTTGAATGTCCTGAAATTTGGGTATCGAGTACTCCCTCATTATTTTATTCTCATGGGTCATTGTTTCTTCTTCATTAACTTTTCTAACTTGTCTATGCATGGTTTGTAAAGTCTTCTCAATCTCATAATCGAAATTAGCTAGATTAAGACTCTTGGATCGCAACATGCACTATACGGACACCAAAAAGAGCACAAAATTCAAATTTCAAAACCACTCAAGAAAATCTATAACACCTAGATAAATGTATAAATCACAAAAATATGACAAAATAATATAAAAAGACATCTAAGAAGACAATCAAAAAAATTCTAAAAATCACGAAAAGATAAAAAAAAAAAAAATTCATATGAAAATGACAGAATTTAATAAAAATAGGGCGGTGCCCATAGCTAAAATAACGGGTTTTGTTCAGCAGGTCAAAATCCTTTGAAACAAGTGGTCACTTTCCAAATTCCTTGATCCATTTTCAGACAGCCGAAAAAAAAACCCTAAAAAACTTAATTTTATATGAAAGAAGCAAGAAATATATGAAAAACCTTAAAATCAGTATACTTTATTTACTAAGAATAAGAAAGAGATAAGAAATAAAAAAATAATAATGTCTAATCTCAAATAAGATGATTTTTATTGATATGCATGAATATTTACAGCAACAGCACCAAAAACGTGTTACGAGATTTTCATGTATCACGATTTTGGGCAAATAACCCTACCCAAGTGTTGTGTATAGTGCGAAGCAAGTGTCATTCTTACGACAATATTATGTATTACCTAATATAAAATACTCAATCTAAGTTGAATAGAGCGAATCAAAATAGCAAAAATATTAAAATTACGAAATTATTAAAAATAAAAATATTGGTAGATAAAAACCCTTAGTTTTATAAAATCTTAGCACATCGATTTCATCTATTTTTAATTTTTTCACATGGTCGAAATCTTTCAAATCTCTTAAAATTCATTGCCTAAAGATTCATTCTTGATGATGAAAGATTTCCCTAAATTAGATTTATCCAATGGTCATGCAATGTAACCCTAATTTGATTAACTAAAACTCAATGGCCATACAATCTTGATTAGACTAAACTGCATTAAAATCTATGGAATATCTGTAATCTAGGGTTTCCCCTAAAATCCCCACACCCAAAATTAATCATCCGTCAATTTCATAACCCTATATGGATTTTATTGTATTTGTCAGATTTCATGTAATCTTTTGTCAATCTCAAATATGTAATCGCAAATTATCAAATCGTAGGGCCCTTTACGAATAAAGTATTAAGTTCAACAATGAAATCTCATTAAACAATGAATATATCAATAAAGATTTAAGAGAAAAATTAAATCAAACCATACTATTAATCAAAGAGCGGAATCTATCGAGTTCTAAGAACAAAAAATCCAACTAAACATGATAAAAAAAAATAAGAAAGGTAAAGAAAACATGCCTTTGCATCCGAAGCAATCCACCTTCAAACAAGGAGGTTGCTAGAGTTTTCTCCTTCCCCTTCTAAGTCTAAAGGTATCTTCTATTTATAATTTAAATCCTAAGAGTTCTAAATGACTAAAAATTCATGGGTCTTCATAACAGCTGTTTATTTTAATTAGATTTGGGCTTTTAAAACTCCTGGGGCTTGATTTTCAGCAATGCAATAATTTCGACTCAATTTTTGGATATCTTCTAGTCTAACCCAGCCTTTAAGGTCTTCACAAGATTTGTAGAGTTTAAAATCTTCTTTCCAATCCAACAAGAATTAGGTCAATCGAATACCGAAACAGAAAGTTATGCTCAAAATACTAACAACTGTCTGTTTAGTCCAATATTCTTAAACAAACTCAACAGTCCTAAAATAAAATCTATGAAAATAATCAATATAAAATCATAAAATAAAATCTAAAATAGTCTTAAAAGTCATAAATAAAACCTAAAATAAAATAAAATAAAATAATTCAAGTATATAAAAATATTGTTATCAAATTATAATTACTTTAAGTTTTATAAAATTATAAAATTATTATAAAAATTTATTTTAGTAGAATTATAGTATTGAATTTATTTTACTAAAATTATATAAAATTTTAGTGGTGAAATAACAATTAAAAGAAAAACAAAACTCGCCGCTTGAAGTTAACTTCATAAAAGTCGACTTTGAAGTTGACATTGTAAAAGTCGACTTTGAATTTGACATTGTAAAAGTCAACTTCGAAGTCCACTTTTGCAATGTTAACTTCCACTTAGAGTTGAGCATGGGCTGGTTCCGGCTCGGAAACTGGCCCAGCTGAATTGGTTTATCTCGAATCGGAAATTGGCTCGGCAAATAGTGGGTTGGAACCAGACCAACCTAATTACAGTAGCGGTGCCGGTGTGGATCCATTTGTTTTGGAATTAGGTATCGGCCTGGTCACGGAACTAGCCTGCCGATTCCAACGACTATGGAATCAGTCGAGCCGGGCCGGTTCCAACAGTCACATGCTCTTTTTTATTTTTCCCAAAATATCCCTCACAACAGCCATAAAATGATTAGTTTGTGGGGTATTTTGGTTTATAGGATAAAAAATGATAACTATAAATAGATACAATTCATTTCCTAATTCCACATAACAAATTCTTATATTCTTTCAAAGTACAAGATTCTCTACTCTCTCTCATAATCTCTTTACAATTTATAACATCCCCATTTTTTCCTCTATCTGCAATTTGCAACGTCTCACCATTTTTTTCCACCAACAACTAACAATTACAACATCATCATTTTTTTCCTCTGTCTACAATTTAAAACATCTCACCATTTTTTTCCACCTATAATATACAATCTTACCATTTTCTTCTCCATAACATCACCGATTTTTTTTCTTCCCAACATCTCCCAAGGTTTGGTAAGATTTGATTGTTGGAATCTCAAATTAATCAAGATTTGGAGATAAAAAACTATGATATATGTTAAATCGGTACTATTTTCTTTTTTTGCATCTTTATTTTTTTTTTGTAAATTTAATTTATTGTCTTTAATTTTTTTACTTTAAACATTTTTTAGGAAAAAATGACCGAATAACACTCATCACAATTCTCACACCAATCTCCTCTCCCTCATTCTTTTTCCAAGAGGATATTCTCAAACAAACTAATATTGATGTAGGAGTAGAAGAAAATGAATTTAATCAAATACAATCTAATACCATATATACTAGAAAAGATAATTTTAATGCATGACATTTTTTTGTTAAAGATTATGAGAAGCAAATGGCGATTTACAAAATTTGCCAATAAAAATTTAAATTTTTGAATGGTTTGGAAGTAGGCACTCTTAAAAGAGTATTGTAACAGATCACCGGAATAGATTACCATAAATTAAGCAAACACAAATAGCCACTATGGGGGAAAATGTCACGGATACATATAGGTATAATGCAGAGGCTGAAAAAATAGGTCAAATTGAATAGATAGCCCGTAAGGAATCACCACTTAGTATTGTTGAATGTGAAATCTTTGTGAAATATGTTCAAAAATTTTTACAACCAGGTTATAAAAGAAATTCTAAGAAATCGGGTAGGATGAAATCATTAGATTGCTTTCAAGAGTTAAAAGATGATTTGATAGTAAAATTTAATACCATTTCGAGTAGATTTTCAATAACTTCGAATAGTTAAGGAGCTAAAAAGGGTAAATATTTTATAGTTATAATATGTTATTGGATAAATGAATCATGAGTTTTAGAGAAAAAAAAATTAAGATTTTAAAAAATGGGATCACCCACATTCGGGCTCACATATTGTTAGGGTAATAATTAATGTTTTTCATGAATTTGAAATAATTGGTAGAATTTTTGTTTGTTTTTAGATAATACTTCGTCCAATATTTGTGTCACTAATTAGTTAAAAAAATATTTTAAAAATAGTATTAGATGGAGTATTTTTTTATAATATGTGTGTATATCACGTATTAAATTTATGTGTAAAAAATGGATTAAATGCCACAAAAATATTTTTACAACATATTTGTGATCTAATTTATTAAATTAGAAATTTCTAGATTAAATTACAAGAATTTAAACATTTATGTCAATTAAATAGTATAAAATATAAAAAATTTAAAATAGAAATTGACGTTAGGTGGAAATCTACATACGATATGTTATAAGGTGTTTTACCATTTAGAAATATTTTCATTGAATTTGTAAATTCTAATTACGATTATGATTTTATTGATGAAACTGTTTTTAATTTTACAAAAATATTAACTGATTTATTGAAAATTTTTTATACTTATACAAATTTATTTTTTGATATATACTACCCAATAACTCATTTAATTTTACCTAGTTTATGTAAAATTTGTTATTTATTTAATCAATTTCAAAATATAAAAATAATTTACTAAAATAGTTGAACTAATGAAAATTAAAATTTTAAAATATTTTGAAAAATTCATATTTTGTATTTAATAACTAATGCTTTAAATCCTGGGGTAAAAGTTAAAGGGGTAGAAACACTAATTAATTGTTTTGTAGATAATTTCCCTATGGATATGTATATTAAAGCTGCACATTTAAAAAATAGAACATCTCTTACTTTACAAAATCTATTTACATTATATCAAAATGAACAAAATAGTATATGTGCTAGTGATATAGTTAGTAGTTCTAGTAGTTCTTTAACACGTTCATCTACTTTTGGATTTAATACTTACATATGTTAGTAAACAAACAAAAGATATCAATATCGTTCTCATTAAATAAGTTAATTTTATATCAACAAACACATAGATTATAAGGTTTTGAAAACTATGATCACTTCTACATTTTAGGTTGGTGGAGAAATAATACTATTTATTTTTCAATTTTGGTCATAATGGTTAAAAATGTACTAACCCTCCGGTGTTCACATTAGCATCGAAAAGTACTTTTAGTGCAGGTGGACGAGTTTTAATGCTGAAACGGTCAAAATTAGCGAACGATACCTTAGAAGCCTTGATTTGCATAAAGGATTGTAAAGATGCGAAAAAAGAGTGGCAAGATATGAATATTAACTAAGGAACAGAAGAGGAAGAAGATGGAAAATAAATTTTTATTTTAAAAAAATGTAAATATGTATTTAAAGAAATCATTCTTATAAAAATATCAAATATAACTATATTAAATTAGTAGATTTGAAAATCCAAATGAAATCTTGGCAGTGGAGGTAAACCAAATTTGGTGGAGCCACTCTAAAAATTTTGTGTCGCTTTTTCTTTATATATTTTTAGTTCATTAAAAAAAATTAATTCAAAAATCCAACTGAACCCCAAAAAAACCAACTAAACTTTAAAGAAAAAAAAAAACCCACGAACCCCCAAAAAAACCCAAGTATACAAAAAAAAAATTTAACTACCAAAATAACCAAAAAAAAAAAAGAAAAAAAGAAACCGTGGAACCGGCCTGGCATGGTCCAGTTCAACCAGGTTGGTTCCCCGGGCCAGGCCAATTCCAAGAAAATTTTTTAAACCCGGCCCTATCCAAAACCAGGTGCCCTTGGAACCGCAGCCGAACCAGCCCGCTGTTCCATGAGCTGTCTGAAATCGGACCGAAAACTGGCTCAACCTGATCCGGTCTCACCTCTACTTTCACTTTGGCAGAAAGCCATAGAAGACGGAAGCTCCCGGTATGAAGTGGACATTTGCAAAGACGACTTTACAAATGTTGACTTCATTTTTTTTTCAATTTAAGGCTTCTCAAGCAGGTGTGATTGTGTAGTATTGAAATTGATCTCATAGATATCGAATTCATTAATTTGGGAAGAAAAAAAAGTCTTATTTTTCAGATTTTGTGCTTTTTTCGCAATATTTATGAAAATAACCCTTGGATTAAAAGAAAATATTATATAATGTTTGGGAGAGTTTTCACTTTAAAGATTCACGCTCTCAATTTTTAAGATAAATAAAAAAAAAAAAAAAGAAAAAGCAAAAGAAGAAAGAAAAGCAACATGTTTAATTTTGAGAATATCCCTTTATTTTTAGGACAACATTGGTTCTTCCTCTTCCTTCCTATCTTTAAGGAATTTTTTAGAAATGTTGGGTTTAATTTTAATGTAATGCTGTAACTCACTAAGGAGAGAGAGGAGAAAGGTGAAAGAAATCTCGCGGAGGATGAGAGAAGAGAGAGAGAGAAACCAATGGGGGAGGAGAGAGGAGAGGGAAAGAAATGAGAGTAGAGGAGAACCGGCAAGCCAAAAAGAGGAGAGGGGAGGGAAAGAGGAGATAGGAGAGAGAAACCCACAGAGGAGGTGAGGTGACAGAAGGGATTTAGTTTCCTTCGGGGTATTGATATCTTGTTACAAAAAATCTTGAATTTTTAATATAAAAAATAATTTTTTTATCTTAATAATGAAGAGTAAATATATCAAGAGTATCCCAAAAATTAAATAGTATGTTCTTCTAATGTAAATTTTTAAAATATATGGACATTATGTATTCATTTATTTGTTGAAACTCATATTCTGCACAATTAAGGGTAATATTTCATCATATAACCATTATATAAACCAAAATTAATCTGAATTTTATTATTAAAATTCTAATCTAGTTACGCCTCTTTGTGCGATATGTGTGTAGTTGTGGCCTTTTGTAGGTCCTCCCCCTCCCCCCACCCCCAAAAAAAAACCTCTCTCAATCGTGTGGTAAATCCATGGGACTCGAGCATTCATCATCAGTCAGGACACAAATACAGAGAGTTAACTCTTGATCGGATTAACAAATTTTAGGCCCAATTTTGGTTTGGGAATTTTTTTTTTAATTATTATGACCTATATTGACATTTTTGTTACAGAGTTTAAAATGATAACTATCAGGGCATCAGTGATGGAGTGCAGATAAGTCATAAAATTTAATTTATTTTTTGTGCTCCCTATTTTTGATAATTGTTACAAGCTCTTTTCATAATATGTTCTCGACTAGAATTTTAAACATCTCGATTTTATTTACATTAGGTTTTAATTCAGGTAGACCACAGGGGTAATAGAAATAAGAGTCCAAATCAAATTTGGATATCTAATTTTATAAATTTTGAAACTATAAATTAATTAATTAGTATTTAAAAGGAATTCAAAGATATTGTAACCAACTAAAATTGTGTTGGTTATTAAATTCTTTTTATATTAGTTCTATATTAAACTCTTAATCGGCCGACCTTAAATTTTGGGATTAAGGCACAGATTGTTGTTATTGTATATTAGAATCCTAATACAAGTGCAACACTACACTGTTACTAATGCCGCCTTGTAGGTAAACAAATATAAGTATAGTTTCGCCATTAGAAAAAATGAGAGAGCTTCCGGAGAGGTAGGGGATCACAAGAAAGAGAGGGAGACATGGTTCAATCTAAATCATTTGCTGCTGTTGTTATTGCTATTGTTTTGTTAAAAACTTTAACAATAACAATAGCAGCAAATGACTAAGATTGTCTCCTGTAATGCACAATCACTAAAACCATATTTATTTTTGTTCTAATGGATATAATATATATATTATTAAGTATTATTATTTAGGAAAGTTTGATTTCGACTTGGTGAATTTAAAATGTAAGAATTGTATTTGTCATTTTTTGCATTTTTCTTGAATTTCTTCTTCCGCCTTCTCGCGTTGGCTTCTATCGATAAAGGTGCTAAGGACGAAGATAACAATTTCGTGCAAACATGTTTGCAATGCTTATTTTGGTATATCCTGGATTACTTGATGACAAAATGACCAACTATCATGTTTTTTTCTTTTAAAAAAAATAAATAAAATTTGAGTAAAATCTTTTGTGGTGCCCAGAGAAGATGGTTAAAGACCCATAAGAAAGTCACTAATGACATTTTTCTTGCAGTCAAAATTCAAATCAAAGGTCTTGAAAGATTGTTTATTTCCCCCCCTTTTTTTTTTTTCAAGTTTTCAGAAATCAACAATGAAATGGAGGAAGTTTGAAAGTGAGAGAACTCAAATTCAAAGTATTTACACACTAAATGATTTTTATGTAGCTCGAAATCGGAATACCTATTTAAATTAAAACTCTTAATTAAAAATATACCAAGTTTGTAATTGGTAGGTTAGAATTAATAGTTGCATGTGTCGGGAACTTAACATTTCAGGCAACGTAGACACGTACAACATGCACTTAAATAGAATTTTCATGGCATAAGCTAGTGTTTCTCATCATGATTTTACCGATTTCTTTGTTTGAAAATATATTTTATATCTGAATCAAAATAATTATTGATTTCGTTTTGATATAATTTTAAATCTTTATTTTTATATTTCTATACTTATAATAATTGTTTTTATATTTGTGACAATAAATTTTCTATATAAACTCAATTTATTACAAAATTAAAAAAAAAAAATTATCCAATAATTATCCATCCATTAACCATTCATAACCATAACCATTGGTTGCCAGAGCAAGATATTTGTAAGAAAACCTCCTTGGTTGGTACTGCTCTTATTTCCAGATCATCATTGATTGAGATGAGGTTCTTTGCTTGCTTTAACCTTAGATTTTGGTTCCAAGTTTTTTTTTCTTTTTTTTTAATAAATTATCGATATCCAATAATCACGTTAAATTTGACTAAATTCTAATTCGAATAGGATTATCTCAAGAGACGAAACTTTTTCAATATTTATTTTCGTTATACATGAAATTCAAAATGTCTGTTTTTGTCATATATATATATATATATATATATATATATATATATATATATAAGCTACAAATTCAAGATTTTGTTTTTTGTTTAAGGGCATCAACGTTCAATCAGGCTGATGCCTCCAAGCCACTAAAGTTGCTGCAAGCATTCGTGCTACAGCACCACCAACCGACACAGTCACACCAACTACCATCTTGATCTTTTTACTGGTCCCCTACTTCTCCATTTCACATCCAAACTTGATTTAAATTCTTAAGTCCGCAGCATATGCAGCTCTCCATACTGTCCAAATGAGTTTGGCGGGATTTTGATATCAACATGAGGGGGAAAAAAAAAATACATGCCCATATCCATATGCGGAGGCACTTTGGATGTCAATTATGAAGGAAAAATGGGTAGTAAAGTCCGAGAGTTTTGTGTGTAGTCCCAAAGCCGCAGCCTTTTAGCAAAGATGACTTGGCCAACACAACACAAATACGCAACATTGTTCATTTCAATGGCTTCAAGAGAAAGTGCTGCATCTCCATTATAAAGTATGTTGGTAGCAGCCGGATCAAAGCGAGATAATTGGAATGAAATTTGATTTGTAAATGGTAAACAAAAAACAAAAATGCAGGTGAATAAAAGTGAAACTGATTGGAGCCAGGAGAATCTGGCCATGTCTTTGCCCACGGTTGAGCACAGCTGATAAAGTAAATAAAAAAATTTTGGAAATACCTATGTAAATTTACACTCTTATGGTAGAACTAGTGTAATACCTTGGCATTCAAGATTAGACCACTAAAATGAAGCTTCAATAAAATAGTACAGGAGACTGTGGTTGTTGAATCTCAGAGAAAGACTTGGCCTGCGGTTCATCACTTGCACAGCAGGTCAACATTCAAACAGGAGTCCAAAAAAGATTAGCGTTGGAAAATTCCATGTGGATTAGATTAAATATGAAGTATACATTAAATTATTTATTTTAAACTAAGGTGCACATATATCTCTAAAATGATTATAACTGTTGGAGGTGGGTTTAACTTCACAGATGATGGCTCTATCAACTCGAATAGGAGGACTTGATCTCCTGACAATCATGGCCGATGAGATTTGCAAAAAACAATCGGAGAGTACTCCGGTGGGGGAGATTCCGACACTTAAGTTAGAGAATAGTTTTCGAAAGAAAAGAACAAACTAATTGCAGAAAGAGAAAAAGAAAGCTCTGTTTGAGTTGTGTGCTAAGTGTGGACCAAGAGAACTTACCTAGTGTTAGGCGTATAGAGTTTATGTCACGCCTTGACTCTCGAATCGAGCACGCAATAAACGTTCATTATCTCAGCATACGGGCAAGCATAACACGTGCAGCAAAATACTGCAAAATATTCATCTATATCCATCTCTTTTCCAAAAAAATTCAACAATTTCAAGAAAACCAACATACATACAACACACAAACAAAGACCATCCTGGTTCATCCCTGCTCAAATACATACATAAGACCAACCCAGTTATCCATAATCCAATCACATGCACAAATCCACCCCAACCATTCAAATTGAATTTCTACAAATCAATTCATAAACCAACCAGAGTCCCTACTCAAGGGATCCATGTCAAAATCAATAAAAATAATTTCTCAAATTAAACTTCAAAAAAAAAAAAAAGATAGAGATCGTCAATACAAATTGTACAAATTCCAACCAAAAACCAAAATGCATAAGTTAGAAGAATTTTCAAGGAAGTTTATACAAAAATTTGTCTCAAAAGGGTCCAACTATCGATACCTCAAAAACCAGAGTAAAATCTATATCAAAAGAAGTCTCTGAAGGCAATCACTCCAAAATCTGATACTAAATGACCACAAGAATCAACTAAACTTTCTTTATAAAAATGGAATTAGGAGGGATGAGTATATATAATACACAGTGAGTGTATAATATGTTATGATATAATAAGTGGGAGATGACTGTGGATGTGTCAAATAATTATCTCAAATCATATCATCATATCTATTGAAAACAAAGTTTATCATCAAATTTCAAGTTTTGAACAAGATTCAATAATTCAAATAAATAAGTCATATGCATACAAACATGTCCACATATTTTCTAAAATTTTAGGATCGCCAAAAATCATAGTTCTCGACAATGATCTACCGCAACCAAGAGCAGAATCGCCAAAAGTTTTTATACTATTTAGTCTACAAATACCCCAAACCTTGGCGTTGGCTCAGGCCTCCTCTACGGTGCTATCGGGTTAGTCTGAATGGATGACTTCGGAGGCACCTCTCGAGTACACTATTATCCAAACAATTTCTCAATTCATAAGTTCATTTCCAATCATGTTCAATATAAAATAACTTGAAAAACAATTTTAAAGCATTTATAAAATCAATACAAAATATTTTCTCACTTAAAATCATAAATATCCATCCACTCACCTCTTAGAAGTCCAAAATAAATCTCTTCTAACACTCCAATTGTCTCATCCTAGGACAACAAACACAATTTTGTCACTCAAATATAGGCCAATACTAGGGTTAATCAAAATTTCCCTCATTTGTCTCATAACTCAAATTTTCTTGCACAACTATGTCTTAGAAAAATCATCATATCATTACCTACAAAGCTTGAACTGAGGTGATTTCAATTGGTATTTAAAGTTAAGACATAGGGCTATAACTTTTATATTTATAACTAGACTCAATTCCAATCACACAAAAATATTCAAGTCTATGAATGTGTTAGGCCTAAATTTATGACTCACATTTGCACAGTCACCGAAAAATTACCATAACTTTCACTACACATATTGGATTTAAATGATTCTTATTTCAAATTAAAACTAAGACATAGATTTACAAATTTGATGTTTAACATTTAGCCTAATTCTGCCCAAAAGATGTCTAAATTCCAAGCTAAAACCAAGGCCAGAAACAGGGAAGGGAATAGAATAGTTCTGCAGAACAAGCTTCTTTGAAAAATCACTAAAAATCCAATTCTCATCAAATCATATGTCATTTTAAAGCCCTAGATGTCTAATTTCAAAAGAAACAAACCCTACTCCATTTACCATTGTGCAGAGAAAGTTATGATTAGAAAACCACAATAAGGTCAAGCTATCCATTATAAAATCCTAGTTTTTCATCCTTATTCTAACATTACCTACACACAATAGGCTAAACATTTATATAATAACATAAATCTAAGTTGAGAAAAATGATTTACTTCAAATGGAGTCACCAATTTCATCCCAAAGTTGAGCCACCACAAACTCTAATTTTTCTCTCTACAAAAATCTTAAAAATTATATAAATCATCAATACCATTAAAAATAACTCAAATATGTGTTGGAAAAGTATTATTACCTTGATTTGAGACATCAATTTCATCCAAGACTCAAATTTTCCAAAACCTTAAATTTTTTCTTTCTAAAATTTCTTAGATTTCTCACTAAGATTTTGTTTTAGAGTTAATATTTGGGTGTTTGGAATATCTAACACTTAATTTTGGGTGTGTTGGGATGGTTTCTAGGGAGGGAGAGAGAAAATCAAGAGTGGGTGAATGGAAGAATGGTGGGGGTCTTGAGTAAGAGGAGAGGAAGTGGGGGGAGGAGGAAGAGAGAGAGGGAGTAAAATGAAAAATAAAAGTGGGTGCGGGAAATAGGTTTGGCCAGGTAAGTAATGTTTTTGTCTTGTTTTCTCTTTTTTTGTCTTTTTTTTTTGACTTTTCTCTTCCCTTTTTGGGTATTACAATTTCTAACCCCCTAAAAATAAATTTTGTTCTCAAAATTTAAAAATAAAATCATACTTCAAAGAGATGTGGGTGTTGTTTTTTCATAATATCTTCAGACTCCCAAGCTTCTTCTTCCACTCGATCACTTTTCCATTGGACCTTAACAAGAGAAACTTGTCTATTTTGTAACATCTTGGTTTGGCGATCAAGGATAGCTACGGGTTGGATTTTGAAACTCAAGTCTTCCCTTAGTTCAATTGGAAGAGTTTCTAAAATATGTGAATGATCCAGCAAATACTTTTTCAACATGGAGACATGGAAGACATCGTAGATTTTCTCCAATTCTAGTGGCAACTCTAACCGGTAGGCCACTTTGTCAATCCTTTCAATGATCTTGAAGGGGCCAATATAGTAAGAATTCAACTTCTCCTGTTTTCGAAATCGAATTACTCCCTTCCAAGGTGATATTTTCAAGAAAACCATGTCTTCCACTTCGAAATCCAATGGTAGTCTTCTCTTATCGGCATAGCTCTTTTGTCGGTCTTGGGTCGCCTTTATTCTTTCTCGGACTATCTTTATTTTCTCTATGGTAGCCTTAATCAATTCCATATTTTCCAGTCTTTCTCTCACCGACCTAATCCCGACACAATAGAGTTCTACATTTTCTCCTGTATAGACTCTCATAGGGTGGCATCCCGATACTCACCTAATAACTATTATTATCTGCAAATTCATTCAACGAGAGGTGTCTATCCCAACTTCTCTGGAAATCCATGACACATGCTCTCAGCATGTCCTTCAAGGTCTGAATAGTACATTTGGATTGCCCATCGGTTTGGGGATGGAAATTAGTGCTGAATTTTAACTTTATCCCCAAAGACTCTTACAACTTTGGCCAAAACCATGAGGTAAATCTAGGATCACGGACTGACTCAATCGATATCGAAACTCCGTGTAGTCTCACAACCTCATCAATATAGAGTTTGGCGAATCTCTCTAAAGAGTAGAGGTTTTGAATCAGAAGGAAATGGGTTGATATGATGAGCCGATCTATTATCATCCAAATGGCATCGTGATGGCTCAAAGTACGTGGTAAACCAATCACATACGTGATAAACCAATCACAAAATCCATAGTAATATATTCTCACTTCTATTTAGGAATCGGTAAAGGTTGGAGGATACCGGTGGGTTTTTTATGTTTGGCTTTGACTTGTTGGCATACAAGGCACTTAGCTACAGATGTAGCTATTTCTCGCTTGAATCCTGACCACCAGTAAGTTTCCTTAATGTTTCGGTACATCTTGGTACTCTCGAGATGCATCGCATACGCCGAGGAATGTTCTGCCTCAAAATAGACTTCTGTATCTCATCATTTTTGGGAACACAGACCCGTTTCTCATACACAACCATTCCATAATCCCAAATTCTAAATTTGCCACCTTCACCCTTGTGAACCTTCTCCACTATGCCCTTTAACTTCTCATCAGTTACTTATAACTCTTTAATGCGGTCCACTAATGTTGGTCGCACTTTAAATTTGGCCAAAAGTGCACCATGCTCATCATTGGTCAACCTAACTCCAAGTGCACGGAGTCCTACTAAGCATGAGAGATAAGAACTCCCATGAGATTCTAAAGAAGGAAACTTGTGGCTTAAGGTGTTTGCAACTACAATTGCTTTGCCCGAGTGATAGTCTAGCACTAGATCATAATCTTTGATCAACTCTAACCATCTTCATTGCCTTAGGTTAATATCTTTTTGTGTGAGCAAATATTTAAGACTTTTGTGGTCAGTAAAGATTCGGCACGTCATCCCATACAAATAATGTCGTCAAATTTTCAATGCAAAAACAATTGCAGCTAACTCTAGATTGTGAGTGGGGTAGTTCAACTTATACTTTTTCAATTGATGAGAAGTATAGACAATCACCTTATCATTTTGCATCAAAACACAACCCAATCCTTGCTTGGTAGCGTCACTATACATAACATAATCGCCACCACTAGTGGGAAGGGCGAGGATAGGTGCGGATGTGAGTCTCTTTTTGAGTTCTTGGAAACTCTCTTCACATTTGTTACTCCACTCGAATTTGACTCCCTTCCGAGTTAAGTTGGACAATGGATTTGCAATCTTAGAGAACCCCTCAACAAATTTCTGATAATATCCTACCAATCCGAGGAAGCTTCTCAGTTTAGTGATATTTTTCGGTTGCTCCCACTTCAATATGGCTTCTACTTTCTTCGAATCAACAAATATCCCAGATACCACATGCCCTAAAAAGTCAATCTCTCTTAATCAAAACTCACACTTAGAGAACTTGGCATATAACTTCTTCTCCCGAAAAGTTTGCAATACTATCTGGAGATCTTTAGAATACTCTATTATTCTTGTAATATACCAAGATGTCATCAATGAAGACTGTGACGAACTTGTCAAGATAGGAGTGCAAAATTCGACTCATCAAGTCCATGAAAGCAATGGAGCATTGGTCAACCCAAAAGACATCACTAGGAATTCATAGTGGCCATACCACGTTCTAAATATATGCTTCTGAATATCATCCCCTTTTATCCTCAATTGGTAGTATTCCGATCTCAAGTTTATTTTTGAAAATACTAAAACCCCTTGAAGTTAATCAAACAAATCATCAATCCTTGGCAACGGGGACTTGTTCTTAATTGTCACCTTATCAAGCTGCTGGTAGTCTATACATAACCGGAAGGTGCCATCCTTCTTCTTCACAAGATAAATCTCTCCTAACCCTCCAATTGTCTCAACCTAGGACAATAAACACAATTTTGTCACTCAAATATAGGCTAATACTAGGGTTAACCAAAATATCCCTCATTTGTCTCACAACTCAAATTTCCTACACAACTGTGTCTTAGAAAAATCATCATATATTTGACTACAAAACATGGATTATGGTGATTTCAATTGGTATTTAAATTTAAGACATAGAGTTATAACTTTTATGTTTACAACTAGATTCAATTCTAATCACACAAAAATACTCAAGTCTATGAATATGTTAGGCCTAAATTTATGACTCACATTTGTGCAGTCACTGAAAAATTGTGATTCTTAGCTTAAATTAAATCTAAGACATAAATCTACAAATTTAATGTTTAACATTCAGCCTAATTCTGCTCAAAAGATGTCTAAATTCTAAGGCCACAACCTGAAATAGAGCAGGGAACAGAATAGTTCTGCAGAACAGGCTTCTTTGAAAAGTCACCAAAAATTCAATTCTTATCCAATCTATTCGAATCATATGTCATTTTAAAACTCTAGATGTCTAATTCTAAAAGAAATAAACCCTACTCCATTTACTATTGTGTAGAGAAAGTTACGATTAAAAAACCATATAAGGTCAAGCTATCCATTATAGAAATCCTAATTTTTCACCCTTATTCTAACATTACCTACACACAATAGGCTAAACATTTGCATAATAACATAAATCTAAGTTGAGAAAAATGATTTACTTCAAATAGGATCACAAACTTCATCCCAAAGTTGAGCCACCACAAACCCTAATTTTTCTCGTTGTACAAAAATCTCAAAAATTATATAAATCATCAATACCATCATAAATAACTCAAATATATGTTAGGAAAGTGCTATTACCTTGATTTGAGATATCAATTTTATCTAAGACTCAAATTTCCCAAAACCCTAGATTTTCACTCTAAAATTTCTTAAATTTCTCACTAAGATTTTGTTCTAGGGTTGATATTTGTGTATTTGGAATCTCTAACACTTAATTTTGGGTATGGTTGGGATGGTTTCTAGGGAGGGAGAGAGAAAATCAAGAGGGGGTAAATGTGAGAATGATGGGGGTCTCGGGTAAGAGGAGAAGAAGTGGGGGGAGGAAGAAGAGAGAGGGAGTAAAATGAAAAATAAAAGTGGGTGTGGGAAATGGGTTTGACTGGTAACTAATGTTTTTGTCTTGTTTTCTCTTTTTTTGTCTTTTTTTTTTTTAATTTTCTCTTCCCTTTTTGGGTATTACAGTTTATATATCTTTCAAGCGTAAAAACCATGTGATTGTGAGGTGATTAAACCCTAGTTTCTTTCCAAGGATGTCCCTCGATTTCAGGGAATGATACCATGAGATACTCAAAAATTGTAAAGTCTTATCGATATGGAAAGTTCAGATCGTCACGGAGATTCTTTCCCTTATTAACTATGATTGTATATTCTCTTACTGGTTTTGTACGATTAACTCTATGATTCAAGGAGAGTGAGTGCTACCTCGATAGGCTAAATAATGATCGTTGAGCACCGATCAGTTGAGATGTCAAGTAGGTGGCCATCAGGAAAAAGAGGTAATTGGCATGTGCTGAAAGAGGCCCATATGTGGGCTTTGGGCCTAATTGACTTTGGGTCTCACATGATTTGGGCTATACACTATTATTTGCCCCTACTTCTTATGTTACTTCTGAAGGAGAAATGTAAAAAGTAAGCTAAAGGGGTGGTTACCTAGAAGGTTACGAAGGTGTAAATACATTTAACCCTTGAGTTAATGACCCCAGATTGAATGCCAAGTGGAAGTTGAAGAAGTCGAAGTTCCTCATTCATTGTGCATGCTTCTCATTGAGTCATTCCGTCTACTCAAGATTTGAAAAGATTTTGCTCCCGTGGCTATAAATAGGGTACGTACGGCCTACTTTCACCTAAGAGGGATTTTGTACTTTTGATTCTTCGAGACCCTTCTGTCGAGAGTCTATTCTTCTGTGAGGTTGCTTAGTGATGGGCTTTGAGCCATAACATTCAGAAGTTTAGAAGGCTTCTTCCGACACGAGGTTCCATCAGAGATGGGGATGCTAACGCGAGATCCCATCACATCATTCGGTGTCTGGACGTCAGGGTGGAGCCCGTCACGACTCTCATTAGAGTTCTTGACCTTGAGGGGATAATAAACTCCTCAGAGCAAGATCTCTTCTCAAGGTTAGACTCATCGTTCGACCAATAGGTATAGCAGGGGTTGTTTGTCATACTCTTTGGTGCCTAGCCAGGTCGGGTGATAGGAGGAGTCAGGAAGCGGGGGAGTCTAGGCATGACAGATGATTTGAACCTGATGCATCCTCAAGGTCTCTTTCATACCCTTTTCGATTCCTCTACAAATTCATTACAAGCTTCTGCTGGACAGGATAATGGTCGTATCTTCTTCAATTCCATTGTTTTGGAGTATTTCCATGGTCTTCTTATCTTAGTTGGGTGACGTTGATGGGCTGTGGAGTTTCTTTTCGGTTTTTATTTCACCTCTAATTGGCTTTCTATCATGGAGTTTTTATGTCATACTTTTAATGTAGTTTTTTAACCTCAAAGATTTATATAATTTCTTTTTGCCTTGTATCCAACTGTGTACTATGACATGTAATAATAATGTGGAAATAAAAAACAACCTTTGTTATTTGCTTATTGATCTCACTTATCATTTGCCCTCTATTGGTGTGTATGATAAATACTAATTTATTTAGTGAACAATGCGACCGATAGGATCTGACTGGTGATGGGTTCCATGAATGATAGGCCTTCCTCCTACTAGGCACAGGAAGACATTGTCCTTGTAGTTTGGGACTAAGAGAGTGAGTTCATCCGAGAGTTGAATGTGAGGGTTAAGCTCACCTATCCAGGAGACTCGTTTATTCGATAGGCAGGGCAACGTTTGCTCGTTCGGAGAGGTAAATCCCTAAGAGTAGGATAGAGCGATATTGGCTCATTTAGGGAGATAGATCTCTAATGATAGGACAAGGCAACATTAGCCCGTTCGGGGAGATAGATCCCAATGATACAACTGGGTGACATTGACTCGTTCGGGGAGATAGATCCCAATGATAGGATAGGGCGACTTTAGCCTATTTAAGGAGATAGATCCTACTGATAAAATTGGACAATATTAACCCATTCTGGGAGATAAATCCCAACGATAGGATAAGGGTGTCATTGGCCTATTCAGGGAGATCCCAGCAATAGGACTGAGTGACATTATCCCATTTGGGGAGATAGATCTCAACGATAGGACAAAACGATATTTGTCTATTCGAGGAGATTGATCCCAATGATAAGACAAAGCAACATTAATTCATTTGAGGAGATAGATCCCAATGATAGGTCCTAAAAGCCATAAAAGCAAATTGATAGGTTAGCATAGCAGAATGGAGGATCGTAGGGGTTTTACCTGATCGTGGGACGAGATATGTTTGTCTGGTAAGGTACTGGCCCTCACTGGTAGTAGATGCGCAGGTTTTTGGAGTTCCACATTCTGGGTGCAGGTGATCCATCTAAGTGATTGAGGCGATAAGTAACTGAGCGAACTTCTAAGTGTATCCTATAGAGGCCTTCCCAATAAGGTGTTAACTTGCCCCTGGTTGGGGTTGGCCAATGGATTCCACTTTCCTGAGCACCAGGTTACCTAGTTTAAATGTCTGGGTTCTAACCTATCTATTGTAATACCTGATTGTCTATTGCTGGTAGGCTACCATTCGGATGGATGCAGTTTCCCCTAGTTTGATGAGTGAGTCTAGCTATTTGTGTAGTACGGATTCGTTCTGCCCTTCTGCGTATTGGTCCACTCCTAGCGAGTAAATCCCGATTTCAATTGGTATGACTGCCTCACAACCATATGTGAGACTGAATGGTATCTCTCCTGTAGCCTTTCAGGGCATCGTTTAATAAGACCAGAGAATATTGTAGAGCTAGTCTACCCAACGACTCTTAACTTCATCTAGTATAACCTTTAGCCCTTGTAGGATTGTTCGATTGATCACCTCAATGAGGCCATTGGCTTGTGGGTAGACAACAAAAGTAAAGTAGTGCTGGATCTCTATCCCATCGCAAAAGTCTCGGAAACTTCAGTTATCAAATTGTTTACCATTGTCTATGATAAGGACGTGGGGTATACGGAATCTAGTGATGATGATGCCCACACAAAGTGTTGTATCTTGCCAGGGGTAATTAAAGCTAGTGGTTTAGCTTCCACCCATTTGGTGTTTGCTAGCGGGAATGGTCATAGGATATCCATTCCCCACTAAGAAAATGACCATAGACTGGCTATCGGGCAGAGCTCGGTAGTGCGTAGGTGTGGTACCAATAAGAAGCGCTGGCATTTGTCACATCTTTTAACATGCTCGTCTACATCAGCTTTTATAGTTGGCTAGTAATATCTTTGTCGGAGGGATTTGTTTGCTAGATTTTAAGCACTTAAGTGATTGTCGCATATCTTCTCGTGGATTTCTCGGAGGACATAGTCCCCTTCCTCAGGCATTAAGCACTTTAGATATAGATGTGTATAGAACCTCTTGTAGAGACTGTCATTGATAATGGCATCATGGGCGGCTTTGTGCCTCATCTTGGTGGCTTCGGTAGGAGAGCTTGGTAGTTGCCCGTGCTTTAGGTAAGCCTTGATGGGATCCTTCCAACTCAGTGAGTTGTCCGCCGATAGGACTTGTTCAAGTTCTTCAATGCTGCAGTATAGTAGACTTTCTATATAAATAGTGCGACTAGTCACTAATGAGTAAGAGCTGGCTCATTTCTAAAGCATATCGGCTCATGCATTCTCAAATCAAGGGATTTGCTATATATCTAACTTGTTGAAATTGTCTACGGCTTGACGTATCTTGGAGAGATATTTCATCATCGTCGATTCTTTAGTCTCGTAGACCCTCTTGATCTGTTTGACAACCACTTAACTGTCAGTAAAGACTAATATGTTTCAGGCTCCCAATGTTGCTATGATCCGTAGCCCGGTTAGAAGGGCTTTGTATTCGGCCTGGTTGTTGGTCACTGGAAAGTCAAAACGAAGAGCACATTCTGCCTTGAAGTCGTAGGCCCAACTAAGATGAGCTCGGCTCCATTGCTTAATGAATTAGACAAACCATCCACATGGAGTGTCCATTTGGGCGATTGACATTCTTTTTGGTCATCGGCGGGAGATCGATTGGTGATTGTTGGGAATGTTTACTCAAGAATGAAGTCGACGAGGGCTTGGTCGTTAATGGCCGATCTCAGTTGGTATTCAATGTCGAATTCATTTAGTTCAATGCTCCACTTGATGAGTCGGCCCGAAGTGTTTCTCTTTTATAAGATTTGTTTAAAATGGCTGGTTGGTCAGCACCACGTAGTATGGGCCTGAAAGTACTATTAGAGGCATCTAGCGGTAATGACCAGTACGAAGCTATCTTCTCTACCAGTCGGTAGTTAACCTCAGACTCATGAAGCATTTGATTAACATAGTACATCGGCTTTTGTGCGGTGGATTCCTGTCTCACAAGGATGGAGCAGTGTGTTTGATTAGAGATAGAGAGGTAGAGGCTGAGTTTCTCGCGCGGAACAGGTCAAGAGAGAAGTAGAGATGACATAAGATACTCCTTGAGCTTTTCGAATGCAGTCTGACATTCAGGTGTCCATGTGAACTTTTCTGACTTCTTTAAGCTTCAAATAAGGTTTTATATCTCTCCCTTACTTTTGACATGAATCGATTGAGGGCAGCGATTCAACCGGTGAGGCACTGCATATCTTTCACTGTCCTAGGCAACGCTATGTCGAGAATGGCTTGGATTTTTTCTAGATTTACCTCAATCCCCAGTTAGTGATTAGAATGCCCAGGAACTTTCCAGATGTAATTCTAAAAGCGCACTTCTCAAGGTTAATCCTCATGTGATATTGTTCTAATATTCGGAACGTTTCTTTTAGATTGGCAATGTGTTCGTTAGCATCAATGATTTTGATGAGCATGCCATCGATGTAGACCTCCATGTTTCTATCAAGTTGCTTGCTGAAAACCTTGTTGACCAATCGTTGAAAGGTTGCCCTAGCATTCTTGAGGCTGAATGGCATGACCTTGTAGCAGTAAGTATAGAACTCCATGATAAAACAGATCTTTTCCACATCTTCAGGAGCCATACATATTTGATTATACCCGGAGTATGCATCTATGAAACTTAAGAGCTAGTTGCCAGATGAGTTACTGACCAACTTGTCAATGTTAGGGAATGAAAAGCTGTCTTTTAGGCATGCCTTATTGAGGTCAGTGAAGTCCACACACATCCACTTTTTACTTTCTTTACCATGACCACATTAGCTAGTCACTCAAGGTATTCGACTTCTTGGATGAACTCTGCTGCCAAGAGCTTTCGAACTTCTTCTTGTATCACATGTTGTTGTTCTGGTGTGAATACTCGTTCCTTTTGCTTGATAGGATTGCGGCTAACGTCTACAGTCAACTTTTAAACTATGACAGAGGGATGAATACCTGGTATGTCCTCGAGGGACCATGCAAAGACTTTGGAATGACATCGAAAGCAGTCTATGACTGCCTTCTGAAGAGATGCTGGCAAGTAGGCACCAATCTAAATGGTTTTGTCCAAGTGTATCTAAGATAGGCACTTCAATTACCTCATCTCCAGATTGGGGCTTGGATTGTTGCTCAATCTCGTCCCTGAGTTCCATAGTGTCAACCACAATCTCTTCTTTTCCTTCTGCCAAGGGGACAGTCAATGGATCTGGATTGCTACGGAGAGTCGCAATCCCTAAAAGTATTCTAAACTTGATTCTCATATGAATAGTGCTAGGTAGTACCTTGAGGCCATCTGGACTGGGACGTCCTAGGATGGTGTTATAAGGGGACGAAAGTTTTATTACGTAAAAAGTGGCTCTATTGGTGGTATGATGAGGAGACATTCCCAGAGACACAACAAGTGAGATGATGCCTTCTAGATATATGCATTCACCAGCAAGCCCTTTGATGGGCCGATCAGAGGGTTGGAGATAAAATGGCGTGAGACCCAATTGCTGGAAGGCATCCCAAAAGAGGATGTCACAATTTTCTCTGTATTCCACAAAGGTCCTTTTAATGAGGTAAGAGCCGATTCTGGTTGTGATGATCAATGGATCGTTTCGGTTGGTATCAATCCCCACTAAATTGTAATTATCGAAACCGATTGTAGGTCGCATTCTCTTACCTAAGGCCATGCTCAAAAAAAGGGGAAAGTGAGAGCTATTTTGGCTAGGAATCAGTCTATTCCCACGAATAATGTCAATCTGTAGGAGATGGGTTTGGCTCCACAGATGATGGCTCTATCAACTCGAACAAGAGGACTTGGTCTCCTGATGATCTCGACTGATGAAACCTGCAAAAGACCACCAGAGGGTGCTCCAACGGGGGATCTCCGACGCTCAAGTTAGAGAGCAGTTTTTAAAAGAAAAGTACAGACTGATCGCAAAGAGAGAAAGAGAAAGCTCTATTTGAGTCGTGTACTCTGTGTGGACTAAGAGAACTTACCTGGTGGTAGGCGTGTAGAGTTTATATATCTCTCGGGTATAAAAGTAGTGTGATTACGGGATGATAAAACCCTAGTTTCCTTCTAAAGATGTCTTGAGATTTCATGAAATCATTCCGTGAGATACTCAAAGATTGCAAAGCTCTATTGATATGGAAAATCATTGCGAGAATTTTTTCCCTTATCGGCTACGATTGTATATTCTCTTATGATTTTTGTAGGATTGCCTCCATGATTCAAGGAGAGTGAATGAAGTCTCAATAGGCTAAGTAACGATTGTCGAGCACCGATCAGTTGAGATGCTGAGCAGGTGGCCATCAGGAAAGAGAGGTGATCAGCATGTGCTGAAGAGGCCCGTGTGTGGCCTAATTGGCTTTGGGCCCCAAAAGATTTGGGCTATGTACCATCAAAAACAAATCAAGTACAATCACATGAACCCTAATTCAAACTAGTTCAGATTTTGTAGAGACTGCTAAGAGATGAGGGAACATGGCGAACTAAGATCGCAAGAGAATATTAAAGCATAGAAATCATCTGATAAGGGATGACGTCATCTTTTGTATACTAAATGAAGCCAGATTTGTAAGCTGAATAGTTTCATTCTATGATCCAAAATAAACAATAGAAAACCTCACCATCCCTTTCTCATTGAAGATCAATCTTCAATCGTCACTTTCAAAACATTAAACTAGTATATTTCTATCCTATAGCTCCTGCTAACAAAAATGTTAAGTCAATTTTTCTTTATCACTATCACTAGAACAATGGCAAATCATCATAAGCCATACTTAAAAACCTCACATAACTCCCAAAAAAAAATGATATTGTTATCTATGGAGATGTTGCCCCAAGAGAAACTTGTGGCAATTATTAATTTCTCCAAAATTGACAAAACAATTTTTTTTTTTCTTTCAATCTAAAAAATGTCACATGTCCCAGTTTAGTTAATGAAATCAAAATCACATCTGCACAGAAAACCCAGTAGTATAAAGGTGAATCAGATGATGTATTTCCTTCCTCAGACTTGGCAGTGTGATGATCAGTCCTGCTATGCCTGCATATTGGTGACACAAGAACTCATTTAGAAACATTTGCTAATTCAATTGTTTGTAAAGTGACAAGCACCAGAACTTACTGAAGCAATTAAGAGCAGTATACAAATGCTTTCCATGCACTGCAGCTTCTGAAAATCAGTTATTTCATATCAGACTTAATACCGAGTACATGAAGTTTGCATAGAAATTGTGTTTTTATAACTTATGTTATAAAACATAAGTTTTAAATCAAATAGAAAGGGAATGGAAATGTGAAAATTTCAAGCCTTACCTACGGGTCAACATTTGTAACTAAAATGATTATTGATGAGACATGTCACAAGGCCCAATATCAAAGGGATAGAAATCTCACTCTAGACCCTTAAATTGGGATCACTGAACCAAACTCTCACAACTCCTTGGTTATCTTAGTTCTCGGTACTCAAGCTCTTCGGTCACTCCACTTCTCAGTAATATATCTTGCAATCATAATCCACTCGATCAATATAATAAGTACAATTTTGGATAATTCCCAAAAGAAACAAATCATTAAATAAATTCAAACTTTCCTTACACAGATGAAAATCTTTCTATTCTTGAAACGACCTCTCAGAATAAAGAACCATGCCTCAATAGGCATATTAGATAAGGCAGGAAGTACCCATGACTACGGGACTTTCCCTAACTACCAAGATGACGTATCTCTAAAACGTCTTTGACTATAGTTTCCACAATCTTGGAGATTCTCAATAATCTCTTCATAAGAAAACTAGAGTTTCAAGACACCCTACATTTTACGGCATCTTCTAAGGGCCATGGGTATTTGCACCACATCGGCGGCCACCCAGGCAAGTTCTCAGTAACCCAACATATTAAGCACACTGGCAACACAGCGCCAAAACAACATTCTTCTCAATCTATTTACCATATCTCAAAACTTCTCTTTCTGACTTAAGTATCAAAGACTCCCCCACCAGAACACCCTCTAACGGTATTTATAGGTTTCAAGCCTCAGGCTAAATTTCGTTTCTAGACTCCTACTCAGACAAGCAAAGCAGGTATCTGAGAAGAACTCTATCAGATTTGCACCAGCCGTGAAAAAACAAACAAGAGAAAATCACATCCCACGCTTTGTACCTTGAAAAGCCGTGCCTCCGAAGTGAAAGACATGAATGGCTTCCAAAGCTACAACAATGAGGGAAGGACGCCCTGCTGCCCCAACAAACTCTATCCGCCCGTCCGTCCCCATTAGTTCTGTAGATCCATCCAACATCCAAGTTCAGTCATAGGTAGCTCAATAGCAGAACCAACCGATTCAGACACCCGCTCCTGCCTCTCCTAATGGACTCACTGTTCCAAAATGGAGAGGCTCATTTCAAAACTTCAAGACATAAGTAGACAAGTGGAGGACCTCAACCGTACCCATCGACAAGAAGGCCTACCCTCTCCTCCAAGGTCAGGACACTCACACCTACATAGGCTTCTCCCCCGAGGAGATTGAGAGCTCTCAATAACATCCTAGCATGATCCAGATAATCTTAGAAAGCAAGTGGAAGATCTTGTGGCCATCAAACTCAGGGGCGCAAATGTTGGGCCGAATGAGATAACCCGCCATATGACCTACTCCTCACCTTCGACTCGAAAATTTCTTTCGAGCCCATATCGCGGCACGTGCTACTCTTTCATATGGAGAGATATGATGGGACGACTAATCCACGAAACCATGTAGTACATTTTATGACAATAATGGTATCAAGAGACATATCTGACACAACTATGTGTAAAGATCTCCCCATGACACTCAAGGGAAATGTTTTGACATCATTCAACCCTTTGCCACCATTCGGCATCAAAAGCTTTTTCCAACTGAGGGAACAATTCGAGGCTCATTATATGATAAGTCGAGGAGTCAAGAGGAAATCCACTTCCCTCCTCTCACTACGACAAAGAGATGATAAGCCCTTGAAGGATTTTTTAGAGAAGTTCAAAATGGAGATGATAAAGGTTTTAGGTTTAGACCATTCCATAGCCTTAACTGCACAGTTAACAAGATTGAAGCCTGCAGGCATAAAGACCTCAATCATGAAGAATCCATCAAACACAATAGAAGAATTTTACTCACGAGCCGAGAAGTACATAGCCACTAAAGAAGCTGAAGCCTTCAATAAGCATCGATCCAAACAAATAAGAATGAACACAATTATTCTCCCCGACAACTCTCTCCTAAGAAAAGCTGGCCGACACTACCACCCCATCGCAAGTTCAATCATTGCACGCCACTGAATGAAACTTCCAATTAGATCCTATTGAAAATAAGAGACAAACCATACATATGGTGGCAAGGGCGACGATCCTAAGAATGACAAACTGGGTATTGTCATTTCACTAAGATTATGGCCACTTAAAAAATGAGTGCCGCAAGATGAAAGACAAACTCGAGATGTTAGTCCACAATGGTAAGCTCCAAAGTTTCGTTCATGAAGGCCATGACAATAACCCTTGCCAAGCACTACAAGAGGAGAGACAAGGGGACATAATATCTAAGTGTCGCGACCCAAAGACTACAAGAGACCAAGCAAATAGGGTAGTCATACACATAGGAACCTAGAGTCCACCCTAATGGATCATTCATCCAAGGATAACTTGATTGCCGCTCCATTCGACAACATGATTCTAGCCCCTATCTTTCAGATGACTCGACCATAGACTTTTAATGAAGTCCTCTCAGCCCACTTGCCCAAAAGGCCCATGATAGGGTTTTCATTTGCTTCTCTTTTTCTTCTCGCTTCAATATCTTAATAATAATATCTCGATTTTTACGCTCCCTTATGCCAATTGAGTACACTAACTTGAATCATTTGCAAATAGCTTTTGCGGGGGCATATTCAATGAGTACCCTCGACTTAACACCTGATACGCTAAACAATCTCAAGACATAACTCCTCTGAGTGCCCTTGGTACAACGCCTAGTACCCTCAACGCAATACCTGGTATGCTAAACCATCTCAAGGTGTAATGCCTCCGAATTCCCTCAGCGCAACACCTCGTATACTAAACAATCTCAAGGCCCAATGCCTCTGAGCACCATCAATACAATACTAAACTATCTCAAGCCACAATGCCTCTAAGTACCCTTGGAGTAACGCCTACTATGTTAAACAATCTCAAGGTGCAACGCCTCCGAATACCCTCAGCACAATACCTAGTACATTAAACCATCTCAAGGTGTAACACCTCCGAGTACCCTTGACGCTACATCTGGTGTGCTAAATAATCTCAAAGTGCAACTCCTTCGAGTACCCTAGCATAACGCCTTCGAGTACTCTCGACGTAATGCCTATTACACTAAACAACCTCAAGGCACAACGCCTCTGAGTACCCTTGACGCAATACCTAGTATGCTAAACCATTTCAAGGCACAACACCTCCAACTACCATTGGTGCAACGCCTAGTACTCTAAACCATCTCAAGGCACAACGCCTCCGAGTACTCTCAACCCAATGCCTACTATGCTAAACAATCTCAAGACACAATACCCCTAAGTACCTCAGTGTAACGCCTAGTATGTTAAACAATCTCAAAGCGCAACGTCTCCAAGTATCCTCAGCAGAATGCCTAGAAGGCTAAACAACCACAAGGCACAATGCCTTCGAGCATCCTTGGCACAATGCCTGACGCTCAACACGCCCTATAACATTTCACATACTATGCATCTGACATACCATCTTAATGCTCTTTAGTACAATAATGAAGGCATACCCCTCTTAATTCCGCATAGCACCTAAATACAATTTGACAAAAGGGATCTCGATAAAGAGCGTAATATTGTTAAAGGATTCCCACTCAAGAATCTAATGATGGTAAAGGAATCAGAGGCAAGCTATTCGGCGATATAAAAACTCAAAGATCTTATCATTGCAAGATATCAACACTATAAGAAGAGCACAAATAGAAATGATAAAACAAAGACAGATCAGGGGAAAGGGGGAGCTCCAGGCCTCTGTCGAAACTTGTCAAAGTTATCTTGAAGAGTCAAAATAGATGCATTAGCAATGGAGGGCCCACCGCTGGGGGTTCTGCCAAGTTTGTGCCTAGGACACTGGGGCTAGAAACATCTACTCCCTCTACAGAACTATCTCTTAAGCATCGAATGGTTTGCTTAGCTCAGTGCAGTTTCCTAGTGAGCTCCCAATAATCCCATTTATAAGTCCCCCTCAGCTTTACAAGGGCCACATCCCACTCTTGTGCCAACTCCTTAACAACCAGATGACCTACTTCGCTATCATTGAGAAGATCTCTTAATCGCTCGCCCTGTGACCTTGTACGAATACTCCAAGTCAGCCTTTAACATCTTTATCATCTTTTCCTTTTATAATGAATAATAGATGTTGATTGTTTTTCCTTCGCTTTCTTTTCACCCTCCTCAACTCGAAGCCAAGTGATTTCCTTCCCAAAACCAACCAATTGACCCTTTAAATGGTCTATCAACTGATCCTTCCTTATCCATTGGAATTCAACCATCGCTATGACTTGTGAAAAACAAATTAGATTCACCATCATACTGATTTTCTACCAAGATAAAATCCACTAAACAAACTCGTAACTGAATGAAGATGGCAATAATAGAATCATTCCCTTACTCCACTGATAGGCGGTTTAGCTCAAACTCGTAACTCCTCGGAACCCGCAATAAGCCCCAACAGCCTACTTCTTTTTCCTCAAGGGATGAGCATAGTAATCAAGCATTCATCGTTTGCCCCCTCATCAATAAATCTCTCTCTCTCTCTCCTCAGCCCCAATGGACGATAAAACAAATGACCTTTTGTAGGAAGTCTTTTACTTAGATTTCCTCTTTTCCACAACAACAATAGAGTCCTCAAGATCCAATGTTGCCACCACACCCGAACTCGACTCAGTACCATCATCTCCATCGCTACTAGATGTCCACACAAGCTCCCTCCACATCTGGGTAAAATAACCCCAAAACATGTCACCGAACGCACTCCTCTCATCTCTCTCCCTAGCTCGGGCTGCCTTGATATGAGCCCTCATAGCTTTCAAAGTAGTAACCCGATCTAGGTCATCCGTCTCAACAAAATCGATGACATCGACTAGACCCTTTGACCTCTTCTTCCATATAAATGGTGTCACGCCCCGACGCTCGAGTTGTGGACGTGACAACCATGGTGTTATCTCAGAATAGGGTAACCAAATCCATACACTAAAGTACCACAAAGTATTCGTTAATACTCATCCAATTTTTGAAATAATTTAACCATCAAAATAAACTAACATGCATTCATTGCATAATAAAGAATTAGCCCAATATGTCCCTGCTCAAAATAAGCGTGCTTTGGGCTAACCCAACCATTCAATTTAAATCCACAGAGTATAAAAATAAAACAAATCCCTACTCAAGGGATCCATGACAAATCCACTAAAAATAATTTTCAAAGAAAATCTAAGGAAATAAAAAAAGAGGTCGTCATTTTAAGTTTGCAAAACCATATTTAAATCACAAAACAAATAAATATAGTACAAAATGAGTTTCCAAACGTAGTTACAACTTTGTCTCCCATTTGGATCCACTAAATACCTTAACCAAAGAGAACTATTACCCGAAGAAATCCGACCAATAAAACTTCTTTAAACCTGGTGTTAGGCAACTTTAAATCTCAGCAAGACTTCCTCTATAAGAAGAAAAGTAAGGGGTGAGTATATACTATATCCAATGAGTGATAAACAAATTTTACAAAAATAAGATTTGTGTAGTAGATATATCAAACATAAATTTTTTTTCAAACCATCATAGTATTCCAATTCCATCCAATTAAAAATATAAATTTAAAAGCAATGTTTCAAAAATCATCACAATTTATAATCATCATAAATCAGCCTCATATGCATCCAATAATTTGTATTTTTTAAAACGGGGCAACCCAAAATCCACATTCCTAATAAAAGTCTACCTTGACTTAGGGTGGAACCACCAAGGTACTAGTAATATGTTTAAAAATATCCCCATCCTTGGCATTGTCTGTGGACTCTTGTTGGTGGTGTGCCTAACTATTCCATGCCCATGGGCACTATATTCAGCCATAAGTGTACCACACGTGCTCGACTATATCCCATGTCTACTAACCCACCACATCACCCAGTAGAATCACACCGTGGTAGGAAATGATAGACATTTTTCACGGATTGGCTATTCCCTCACAACCCCTTTGCATCATTTCACAAAATTATAAATCAATTTCATGTGTCATCAATTTAATAATTTCTCAAAAGCAGTCAACACACCAATGTGCTCATCATCAATAAATTCACATGGCACATTTATTCATTCAACCTTATAGTATGCATAAGAGTTCAAAATTCAACTGTTGGAATATTCCACACACACTAAAACATGTAAATTCAAAATTAAAAAAAAAATCATTTAGAATATTCAATAAAAGCTTTTTTTTTTCTTATTTAAGTATAAGTATGAAATCACTCACCTCTTGGGAGGGTATTCACTCCCAATTCACAATTAATTTTAATATTAATCCTTTCTTGAGTTCCTATTGTTTTATCGTAAGACAATACACATGAATTCATTGTTAAATCACATCCCTTTCTAGGGTTTATAAATTCTTCCCAATACAGCATAGACCCTAATTTTCTCAAATTCATGAATCTATATTGTTATTCCATCATTTATATGTCATTTGCATCCATATAAAATTTTTATTCATAATTTTTCTCAATTTTTATCATTTACAAACCCTAGAGTTATAATGTCCAACAAAATTTCTCAAATGTCAATAATAAATTTCATTCTAATACTAAGAAAGTTAAATCCAAGTTTAGAGAGAGAAAATTATCTTAATTTTGTGGTTTGATTCAGCCGTGGACGTTGGTGTCAAAAACCCTAAATTTTCCCCTTTTTTGCATAAACCTTAGGTTTCTCCCAAAACCACCTTCGTCACAAGTTTGTTTGGGGTTTTGGAAACTTGATGGAGTGATTTTAGTGGAGGGGTAATTGATTTTAAGTGAGAGATTGAGAGAGAGATGGACAAGAGCGAGAGAGAAATGAGTGTCAAGAGAGAAGAGAGAGTCAAGAGAGGGAATCGAAAGAGGATGAAAAAAAACAAATTTAGGCTTTAATCAAACCTTTGTTATAGTGGGAGGTGAAGTTACCATTTTACCCTTTTGTGTCAAGTGTTTAAGTTGGGTAAGGTTGTCCTTTTTCATCAATTTGTTGCCTTTTATGTGCACAAATCGATTTGCAAACCTTGCAAGTCAACTTGTGCACCTAGCATGTTTAGGGGGTCAAGTCCACTTGTGATATAAGCAAATCGACTTAGTTTTGTGAAATCAAATCGACTTGAGCATTTCTCTTTCCCTTGTAAGGCCAAGTCGACTTGCTAATCTCAAACCTCAAAATCATCTTCTGTAACACTATCCAAGTCGACTTGTAAATGGCACAAGTCGATTTGTCACGTACAAACCTTAGAACCACTGTCTGCTCTCTTACCAAGTCAATTTGCCTAATTGCACAAACTGACTCGACATGTCCAAGTCTCAGAATTTTGTGCTTTGCACACTATCAAGTCGACTTGCCCTTGCTCAAGTCCACTTGCCTCTCACAATGCATCAACATGATCCAACTTATCAACACACAAGTCAATTTGTCACTCACACTCTTCACACACAAGCAACTTATCATCTCTACAAACTAACTTGTCTCACACATACTTCACAAATACAAGCCAACTTGTCATCCCCACAAGCTAACTTGTATCTCACATATTTTACAAACACAAATCAACTTGTCAACACATAAACCAACTTGTCCCCCACAAATCATGCAAAATAGGGAATAAATCTGTCAATCATGCATCCAAAGGAATTTGAACACATACACTCCATGTCATCAAAAAGAGTTTCTACCACCAAGCTATTTAATCCTTCCAATACACTAAAACCCATCCAAATACAAATCTTTTCCTAATTCCAAAAAGAACAAAAATTGAAAATTTAAATACCAAATTTTTTGTGTTACACTCCAAGTCCAACATCAATTACAACCGGTTTTTTCTGGCATTTTAGAAGGAAAAATTAAATAAAAATTTTTTAACACGGAATTTTCATTGTCACAATACTTAACCTCCTAAAAAGAAATTTCGTTCTCAAAATTTAAATACAAATCATAGATCAAGTAAGTGGTGGTATTGTTTCTCTCATTGACTCTTCGGGTTTCTAACTAAAATAAATGACGTGGTGCCCTTTTTGATTAAAAAAACTTTACCTATACAAACACTAAAGGTATCATCAATAGCCAAAAAAATTTAGAAAGGCTAGAAGTCTCAATTTAATTGTCTTGATTATTTTGACCTACTATATACAAGAATGTCACAAAAATACACCATAAATTTTATCACCTAAATACACCTCATATGAATTTCCCTTTAGTAGGTGGTCTAAATTCCTACCTACTTGTATTCTAATACTCCTTGAACTATTATATCAGTATGACAATTTCCAATTTTTGTTTTCCACTATCCACTTTCAACCACGTTGTCAGATCCAGTTCAACCTCTACCAAAATCATCTATGGAAACAACATAAATAGAAACCATCAAAAATCAATATAATCCCAATTTCCAATACTCTATGAATGATTTGTTTCAACTCGACTATTTGTATTTTTCATCAAAAATCATTCAACCTACATTTAAACAATAAAATTACAATCATTCATTTTTTTAAGCCTGTACATAGAAGTACAAATGATCACAAATGAACCCTCCATGAAAACAAAACCACATATATATGATACCAAAATAATATATTCAACAAAAGTAAGCCCTAAGCAATCATAGATCTCCTCAAGATATTACCCTACAAAATCTGTATACCATCAATCACTCTATCTAAAGTAATATTAACCCACTTAACAAAATAAGGGATCCTCTAAAAAGTTTAGAAAGTGATGGATGAGTACAATATACTCAGTGAGTGGAATGAAATAGTATGTTGAACATGAATGAGGGGTGAATGTTGTTGTGCCAAACCCACATGTCAAAATATATTCCAAGGCGATAAATAATGTCATTTGTACAAAATGAATTTAGATCCAATCTGCCATGACTCATAAATTCCAATCCAATAATTCAATTTTAGGCACACTACAATCACAAAATATTTCAAAACCATTTAAAAATTCATTTCAAAATTTATTTTACAAATTATAATTAAAATTATTTGCCTATTCATACTCAACATAATCATCCACTTACATCCTCCCATAGGGGAGTTAACCTAACCCTCAACAAGTTGAACCAAATATCTCTAAATTCATGAACATGTCGACTTAAAACTTCAATAAGCCAACTTAATGTGAGTAATATCTATATGTCCAAAAAAAGGGAATCAAATGGCAAGTTCAACAATCTAAATCAAGGTATATAATTATTATTAACACCATAACCTACCATAAGTCATCGAAATTACATCTCTCAACTTCACTATCATGTAATGTCATAAATATGTCTCCCAATTTAATCATAAACACTTAATCACATAATGTTTCCATCAACATTTTTAATTCATCAAATTCAATTTCAAGAAAATTTACATGTGACTACATCTGGATTGTGTTAAGCATCTTTATTCATTATCACAAAGATCCTTGTTTGAGTCCTTATTTGTGGACGTTGGGTTGGAGCAGCCACTGTGTTGCTCCCGATCTCCATCTATGGAGCGATACTAGCCAATGGTATAGATACGATTGATTGACCACTCTGTGAGCCACTCAAGTGGTTTTAACTCAACTGGCCTCCTTGTTGGCCTGGACCCAAAACGGGGTAAGTATTATGGAAATGTCATTCTTTCCCGCATCGGTAGCATCTCTAAGGTACCTTACAATATCTTAGGTGAAACTTCTTGCAATTTGGGAGGCAATCTTTACTCCTCACTGTCCTACTTCTGGAGGCGGCACTAGCTGTGGGAGCAATAATTGGAGGTGATCATTGGCCTTGTGAAGAGCCAACAGATCTAAAAATAAAGACACCACTGGGAACCTATGCTCCTATTCTTTTTGTAATCTTAGCCGGAAGTGAATTCAGCCTTCCTTTTCTTGCCATGTCTCTTTCTAACTTTCCTCTGTTCAACGACCATTTTCTCAGCTCTCAATACCAATTCTAAAACATCTTTATAAGTGTAGGTTAAGGTTATAGGTATCTTCTCTCTTATGTTCATATTCAGACCCGCTCTAAACTTAACACATAAAATTTCTTTGGAGTTGAGGAACTCTAGAACATATCTTGACAATTCCCTAAACTCTATCTCATATTTGTTTGCCATTTTGTCTCTTTGTACTAATCTAAAAAATTCCTCCCGCTTTTGGTCCCCATAAGAGCTGGTGTAATACTTCTCATTGGATTCCCTAAGGGACTTATCCTAAGTCAAAGAAGAAGAAAGCTTAGAAGGAGAAGCCAGTGGGGGAATGAAAGTTTCATATGGAGCCTATAACTGAACTCCGTAAGTATTCCACCACTCCATCATTTGCTAGAGGACGGCAAAGGGGAGGAGCGAGAATTTCGATTGGAAAACTAGATGCATCGGTGGCAGGAGAGGTGCATGTGAAGATGATACGACTGCGGGTTGAGGAGGAAAAGTAGGAGAGATCTCATTCGGATTCCTCATTCTTTGTCTAGGAGATATAGCACCTACAATAGAAAGTATAACTTAACGAGTGTAATTCGAATTAAGTTAGGTGCTTAACCCCTAAAAATAATATTCTTAATTTCCCAAGAACCTGTGGGAGGCTTTCAAAATCATTTGTAACACTTTGAATATCAAATTCTGTTGAAAATAGTTAGGAAATAATGGAGGACCTCTAAAATACTTGGAAAAACATTGCAAATGTTTTTATACATTTTCAATTTGAAAACCTAAACACTGATACCAATTGAATTGTCATGCTCCGACTCTCAAGTTGACCACGTGACAACCACCGCATTACCTCAAAATATGGGTAACCAAACCCGTATACCAAAGTACCACAAAGCATTCGTCAATACTCATCTATTTTTCAAAATCAATTAACCATAAAAAAAAAATAGCATGCATTCATTGCACAATCAAAAATTAGTTCGGTCCGTCCCTGCTCAAAACATGCATGCTTTGGGCTAACCCGGCCATTCAATTTAAATCCACAGAGTAAAAAAATAAAATAAATCTCTACTCAAAGGATCCATGCCAAATTTCACTAAAAATAATTCTCAAAGAAAATCTAAGGAAATAAAAAGAGAAGTCCTTATTTTAAGTTTGCAAAACTGTATTTAAATCATAGAGCAAATAAATATAATACAAAATGAGTTTTCAAAACTAGTTACACGTTTATCTCCTATTTGGATCCACCAAATACCTTAACCAAAGAGAACTATTACCCTAAAAAATCTGACCAATGAAACTTCTTCAAACTTGGTGCTAGGCAACCTCAAATCTCAACTAGACTTCCTCTGTAAGAAGGAAAGTGAGGGCTGAGTATATACTATACCCAGTGAATGATAAACAAGTTATATAAAAATAAGATTTATGTGGTGGATGTATCAAATGTATATTTTTTTTTAAACTATCATAGTATTTTCAATTCAATTCATTACAAAAAAAAAAAAATCAAATCAATGTTTCCAAAATCATCGCAATTCATAATCGTCATAAATCAATCTCATATGCATTCAACAATTTGTATTTTTTAAACATGGGACAACCCAAAATCCATGTTCCCAACAAAGGTCTACCATGACCTAGGGTGGAACCGCCAAGCGTACCAGTAATTTATGTTTAAAAATGCCCACATCCTTGACGTGTTTATGCACTCTCGTTGGTGGTGCACCCAACTATTCCATACCCGTGGGTACTATATCCAGCCATAAGTGTACTGCACGTGCTCAACTACATCCCATGTCTACTAACCCCACCACATCACCCTGTCGAGTCACATCGTGTAGGGAAAAGACTAGTCATATTTCAAGGATTGGCTATTCCCCCACAACCCCTTTTTATCATTTAACAAAATCATAAATTAATTTCATGTGTCATCAATTTAACAATTTCTCAAAAGCAGCCAACACACCAATATATTCATCATCAATAAATTCACATCGTACATTTGTTCATTCAACACATATGGGATATATATGAGTTCAAAATTTAACCTTTAAAATATCCCACACATACTAAACCATATAAATTCAAAATTCAAAAATCATTTAAAAAATTCAATAAAAGCGTTTTTTTTTCTTATTTAAGTACAAGTATGAAATCACTCACCTTTTAAGAGTGTATTCACTCCCAATTCATAATCAATTTCAATATCAATCTTTTCTCGAGTTCCAATTATTTTATCCTAAAACAATACACACGAATTCAATATTAAATCATGCCCCTTTCTAGAGTTTATGAATTTTTCCCAATGTAGCATAAACTCTAATTTTCTCAAATTCATGAATCTATATTCTCATTCTATCATTTATATGTCATTTGCATCTATATAAAATTTTTATTCATAATTTTTTCCAATTTTCATCATTTACAAACTCTAGGGTTATAATCTCCAATAAAATTACTCAAATCTCAAAAATAAATTTCAGACTAGTAATAAGAAAGATAAATCCAAATTTAGGGAGAGAAGATTACCTTAATTTTGTGGTTGGATTGAGCCGTGGATGTTGGGTGTCAAAAACTCTAGATTTTCCCCTTTTTCGCATGAACCTTAGGTTTCCCCCAAAACCACCTTCATCACATGTTTACTTGGGGTTTTGGAAACTTAATAGAGTGATTTTAGTGGAGAGGTGATTCATTTCAAGTGAGAGATTGAGAAAGAGATGGACGAGAGTGAGAGAGAGATGAGAGTCAAGTGAGAGATAAGAGAGAGCCAACAGAGGGAGTCGAATGAGAATAAAGAGAAATGAATTTGGACTTTAATCAACCTTTTTTTATAATGGGAGGTGAACTTACCATTTTGCCTTTTTGTGTCAAGTGTTTGAGTTGACTTTAGCATTTCCATTGTAAGGTCAAGTCAACTTGCTAACGTCAACCCTCAGAATCCTCTTCTGTAGCACAAACCAAGTTGACTTGTAAATGGCACAAGTCGATTTGTCTTGTCCAAACCTCAGAACCATTGTCTGCTCTCTTACCCAGTCGATTTGACTAATTGTACAAATCGACTTGGCACGTTAGAATTTTGTGTTCTGCACACTATTAAGTTGGTGTTCTACACACTATCAAGTCGGCTTGCCCTTACTCAGGTCTGCTTGCATCTCACAATCCATCAACACAATCCAACTTATCAACACGCAAGTCAATTTGTCACTCACACTCTTCACACACACAAGCAAAATTGTTATCCCCACAAGCCACCTTGTCTATCATATACTTCACAAACACAAGCCAACTTGTCATCCCCATAAGCCAACTTGTCTCTCACATACTTCACAAACACAAATCAACTTGTCAACACACAAACCAACTTGTCCCTCATAAATCATGCAAAATAGGGAATAAATCTCTCGATCATGCGTCCAAGGGGATTTGAACCCACACACTCCATGTTACCAAAATGGTTTTCTACCACCAATCTATTTAATCCTTTCAATACATTAATATCAATCCAAATACAAGTCTTTTCCTAATTCCATAAAAGAACAAAAATTAAAAATTCAAACACTGAATTTTTTGGTGTTACACTCCAAGTCCAACTTTAATTATAACCGGTTTATCCTGACATTTTACACGAAAAAATTAAATAAAAATTGTCTAACACGGAATTTTCGGTGTTTCAAATTGCCTCGGATTTGCACTATTTCATCTAACAAAATACCTGCCAACTTGAGCCACTCATCTTCCATGATGGCGTCCACCCACACTACTTAAAACCCAAGTAAAGAGAAGGCACAGGGGCCCTCGACCTAACCAAGGGCTCCACATCAAGTATCGATAGAAACGACAACCGTTCCCTGTTCACAAATTCCATGAAGAAAAACTTGCTCCTCCAAGACTTGTCTAAAGTCTCCTTATAGAAAAACTTTCAATTAGACTGACGTCCGGTCTGAACGCAATACCACCACTTTATGGGGCCTCCATCCCTGCATTTCCTTAAACAAAAAATGAAGTATAAAATCTCACAATCAAACCTCAATCGACAAAAACTTAGTAAACTAGCCAAGGCCAGCACTAGGGGTGTTCGTCAGTTTGGTTTTTCAGTTTCGGTTAATTTGGTTTAATTAATTCAGTTTGATATTTTTTGAATTCCAAACTGAAAATTGAACCAAATTTAACTAAATTTGAATTCAATATGATCGAATTCAAATTTTGAATAAAAAATCCAATTCAAATTTAGTCCATATTCAAATTTAACCATGACACGCCCCGATCCTCAGATTGAGCACATAACAACCGTCGCGTTGTCTCAGCATACGGGCAGAACCTCTCCATATACCAGGACACCGCTAGGCTATCCACCTATACAACCTGTTTATAATTCAATTTGATAACAAATAATCAAAGAACCAACTAGTCCATTTAATCCCAAACAGCACACACATGAGGCCAACTCGACCAATCCAAATCACATGCACGCATCCGGCCATCCCACCCTTTCCAAAATCAAATAAAGTCCAAATATCCCATTTAAATAATAAGTTTTTACCAAAAATAGAGTTTAAACAAAAATGAACAAGTTCCAACATAAACGATATAAGGATTCTACCAATACTTGCTCCTATATATAAAATAAGTATCAATTAAATCCATACCAAAAGAATGCTACAAGTTTTCCCTTCCATGGATTACAGATCAATTCAAAACAAACCCTACATTGCTAAATACCTATGCAAATTAGCAAAATAATCCCTCACGAGCTTCAATGTCCAGTCTCCCAACTAAGTATCTTCCGAAAAATGTGAAAACAAGGGTGAGTATCAGGAATACTCAGTGAGTGGAGTGCAATAGTGTGATCATGTTCTTAAATGAGGGGTGAATATGGGGGAGTCAAAGTATATCTCATAAACAACACTTTATATATGTAAAATGTTTTCAATAAATCAAGATAATTCACAAAACATACATCTTCATCGATCATTCTTTCAGAAAATCTCGAGATCTCATCGAAAACACTTTCGTTCTAGGTTTGGCCGAACCTAGACAAAAGCCCACCAAGGGTTTTTTTTAATCCAATATTTCAAAACATTACCCCTTCATTGGCGTTGGCTCATGCCTCACTGGGGTGTAAACCAGATATAGTACGACTTCGGCAAAGGGAGAGACGTCTATCTCTCCCGCACATCCAACTCCAACCACATCACTCCGTCGGGTCACTCCGCAATGGGAATTACTATAGCCATTAACTAACAACACCATTCATTTCTCAAACATGTTATTTCACAAATCATGTGTCATAATTTCTAATAAATAATCACCAATTTCATACCATAGCAATTTATAAAACAATATTCAATAACGTATGGCATACATGCATTTATAAACGTAGTGGTTGCATTCATACTTCACGTTTCAATTCAGACATCCCACAATCACAAAACAATTTATATAAAACCTGTAAAAATCTTTCAAAATCATTTATAAAACAATTTTAAAATAAGTTACTCATTTAAGAACACAATGAACCATCCACTCCTCTTTAGGAAGGGTATTCACTCCTGACACCCCAAATTTAATCCAATGAAATTTCTTTATCAAACTCCAATCGGTTTCCTAAACCAACAAATCACAATGCATTGTCAATTCTCAATTATTTCTAGGGTTCATGAAAGTTTTCCTAAATTTTCCTAATTTTTTCTAAATTATCATGCACCTAAATTTTGGGTATTCACGTTTCTATGTTCTCATTGCTCCATTATAGGGTTATTCACGTCACTAGCAACCCCTAATTGTAATTTCTAATACTTTTCCCAAATTCCACATAATTTCTCTAGCCTAGGGTTTTCGTACCTTAGCCAACTCCCCAGATTTCAAACATTAAACTCTAATCTAATATAAATAAAGTCAAATACAAAGTTTAGAATAAGTAATTACCTTAGATTCGAAGTCAGATTGGAATTGGGAGTTGGTTTTCAAAAACCCTAATTTTCTCCTTCGTGAGACAACCCCCAAATTTGTGCTTCTTGTGAGAGGGTATGAGTTGGGTGAGAAGAGAGCAAGCGGGAGAGAGAGAGAGAAATCGGGAGAAAGTGAGTGAAATTGAGAGAGAGATGAGAAAGCGAGATAGGGGAGGTACGAGAGAGAGTGAGAGCGCAGGGGAAAGGAAGAAGAAGAAAAGAAAGAAAAAGATAAAAAAATAAGTGCGCATGAGTGGGGTGAGGGGAGAGTGAATAAGTGGATTTTTTTTCCTCTATTTCGGTGTTACAATACTTAACTCCTAAAAAGAAATTTCGTTCTCGAAATTTAAAACATGATTATGCATCAAATAACTGGGGGAATTGTTTTTGCATTGCGCTCTCGGTTTCCCAAGTTTCCTCCTCAACTTGATTACTTCTCCATAGCACCTTGACCATTGGAATCTGTTTACTCCTCAATTGTTTCACTTGTCGATCAATGATCTTCACTGGTTGTACCTTGAAACTCAAATTTTCATTCAATTCTATCGGAGGAGCTTCCAATAGATGTGAGGGATCCGATAAGTACTTCTTCAACATTAAAATATGAAAAATATCATGGATCATCTGTAACTCCGGTGGTAATTCTAGCCGGTATGCTAATTTTCCAATTCTCTCAAGGATTCTGAAGGGGCTGATGTATCGAGGGTTTAGATGTCCTCGTTTCTGAAATCGAATTATTTCCTTCCAAGGAGAGACCTTCAAAAACACTCTATCTCCCACTTCGAATTCCAAGGGTCTTCTCCTCTTGTCAGCGTAGCTCTTTTTTCGATCTTGAACCACTTTCATTTTTTCCTGAATCAACATCACCTTTTCTTTAGTGGCCTCGATCAATTCTACACTTTTAATCTTTCTCTCTCCAATCTCGGCCCAACATAATGGAGTCTGGCACTTCCTTCCGTAAAGAGCTTCATAGGGAGAAATTCCTATATTGGCTTGATAGTTGTTATTATAAGCAAATTCAACCAACGGAAGGTGCCATCCCAGCTGCCTTGAAAGTCCATGATGCATGCCCTAAGCATGTCTTCTAAAGTCTGAATTGTACGCTCGGACTGTCCATCCATCTGCGGATGAAATGCAATGCTGAATTTCAACTTGGTCCCTAAGGACTCTTGCAGCTTTGGCCAAAATCGAGAAGTGAATCAAGAATCACGGTCTGATACAATAGATATCGGAACTCCGTGAAGCCTCATGATCTCATCAATGTACAATTTGGCTAATCTCTCCAAAGGATAGGTGTTTTGGATTGGCAAGAAGTGAGCCGACTTAATGAGACGATCCACAATCACTCAAATAGTATCATAACGTCTCGGTGTACGTGGCAATCCCACAACAAAATCCATGGTAATTTGTTCCCAGTTCTATTCGAGAATTGATAGTGGTTGAAGTGTTTCGGCCGGTTTCTGATGTTTGGCATTGATTTGCTGGCACACGAGATACTTCACCACAAATTCGGCCATCTCTCTCTTTATCTCAGGCCACCAATATGCTTTCTTGATGGATCGGGTACATTTTATTGCTCCCCGGATACATTGCATAAGCCGATGAATGCGCCTCTTCAAGTATGGCCTTCAGGAAATCCTCATTCTTTGGAATACATATTCGTTTCCCGTAGGCTATAATTCGATCGTCCCGAATTCGAAACTCACCACCTTCCCTTTTCTAAATCCTTTCCACCACAGCCTTCAACTCATCATCATCAGCCTAAAGCTCTCGAATGCATTCTACCAAATTAGGCCTCACCACAAACTTGGCTAATAATGTACCACGATCGTCCTTAGCTAATTCAACTCTAAGAACTCGAAGTCCAATTAGACAAGAGAGGTAGGAACTCCCTTGGGATGCCGAAGATGAAAATTTGCGGTTTAAGGCATTCGCAACTACATTCGCTTTCCCCAGATGATAATCAATCACCAAGTCATAATCCTTGATCAATTCCGATCACCTTCTTTGTCTCTGATTTAGTTCTTTTTGAGTGAGCAAGTATTTCAGACTTTTGTGGTTGGTGAAAATCTTGAGTGTGACCCCATACCGGTAGTACCGCCAAACCTTCAGGGCAAAGGCAATGGCAGCGAACTCCAAGTCATGAGTTGGGTAATTCACTTCATGTTTCTTTACTTGACGAGAGGCGTAAACAATAACTCTATCGCGTTGCATCAACACACATCCTACACCTTGCTTGCTAGCGTCACTATATACCATGAAATCATCACTGCCACAAGTCGGGAGAGCAAGGATAGGAGCTGAAGTCAACCTTCATTTAAGCTCTTGGCAACTCTGCTCACATTTATCATTCCATTCAAACTTAACTCCTTTCTGGGTCAAATTAGTCATTGGAGTTTCTATTTTCGAAAACTCTTTTACGAATCTTCAATAATGACCAACCAATCTGAGGAAACTTCTCACCTCGGTGATATTCTTAGGCTGCTCCTACTTTAGAATAGCTTCCACTTTCTTTGGGTCCACAAAGATTCCGTCTTTGGAAACCACATGACCCAAAAATCCAATCTCACTTAGCCAAAATTCACATTTTGAGAACTCGAAGTATAATTCCTTCTCCCTAAGAGTTTGTAGAATGATTCAAAGATGTTCTGAATGCTCTTTATCACTCTTGGAATACACCAAGATGTTATTCAATGAAAATAATAACGAACTTGCCGAGGTAGGAATGGAAGACTAGGTTCATGAGGTCCACGAAAGCTGCCGAAGAATTCTTTAGATCGAAAGGCATCACAAAAAATACATAGTGCCCGTACCGCGTCCTAAATGTCGTCTTGGGAACATCGTCATCCTTTATCCTCAACTGGTGATAGCCCGATCTTAGATCTATCTTGGAGAATACACTGGCCCCTTGCAATTGATCAAAAAGATCATCAATTCTTGGGAGAGGGCACTTGTTTTTTATGATCATCTTGTTTAATTGCCGGTAGTCGATACATAACCGGAGTATGCCATCTTTCTTCTTTACAAATAAAACTGGAGCATCCCAAGGTGAAGTACTCGGATGGATGAATCCCTTATCCAACAACTCTTGAAGTTGGACCTTTAACTCTTTCAATTCTGCCAGTGCCATTCGATAAGGAGGAATAGAGATCGGTGCTATGCCGGGAGCAAGATCTATAGTGAAATCAAACTCCCAGATCGATGGTAACCCAGGAAACTCTTCTGGAAAGACGTCCGAAAACTCATTCACTACAGGAACATCGCTCAGATTAGGGCTTTCTGCCGTAGTGTCAATAATATAAGCTAAATAAGCTTTGCATCCTTTATGCACTAATCTCCACACTTTAAGAGCTGAAATCACATAACTCAGCAATATTCGTCGTTCACTAGCAAACACAAGTAGTGGATGCCCTGGCCTACGAAATTCCACTTCTTTAGCGAAGCAGTTCACTGAAACTTGGTGAAGATATAGCCAATCCATGTCTAGGATGGCGTCAAAATCTTTCATTTCCAACAGAATCAAATCTGCTTCGAGAATTGCCTCACCAATTTTTGCCTCACAAGACTTATATACTGTATCCCTAATTAAATACTCTCGTAAGGGTGTGATAACCAGCAGTTCATCATCAAGTGGGACTCAGGGCCTGTCAGATTGTTTTGCAAATTCCGAACTCACAAATGAATTATTTGACCCAATATCTATGAGTGTATGAGCATCAACACCAAAGATTTTCATCATACCTGTAAATATAAACCATAAACAAAAATATATTATCACACTCCTTAATTCATAATCACAAGTCATCAAATCATAATTATAAACCATATATATCATATTTTCAAATCCTGAACTTGAATTTAAACGGAAATTACCTGTGACTACGTCGGGATTGACTTGGGCCTTTCATGAGTTATAGCATAGACTCTAGCTTGAGATCTAGGCTGAGGTCGTTGAGTGGAGACGACTATAGCATTACTTCCCGTGCCCGTCCTAGGGGTAGTACTGGTAGAAGGCATCGTCGATCGCATCAATAAATCTCAATATAAACAAGATCTCAACAAATCATGGTGTATAATTCATATGCATCCAGTCATCACAACTTGTTTTCAAAATCACGGGGTTGTCAAAATCTTTCCACCAAAGACTTGGCCCTGACCAATGGTGGGATCGCCAAGGGATTTTCATCATCATCAATCAATCATACACATTACCCCCTTCCTTGAATTTGGCTCGGACCTCCCCTAGGGTGTAACCAAGGTAGTCCGAAGGGACGGATTCAGAGGCACCTCTCGAGCGCAGCTACCACTTCATCCAAATAACTGCCCAACTACGTCACCCCGTCGGGCTCCACACCGTAGAGGGAATGACTATACCCATTAACCAAGCACACAGCACCATTTCGTTATCTTTACATCATATATCAAATTGTGCCAACGGTTATTCAAACGAATTCTCAATGCAAGATTTCAATCAATCGCATTCAACACAAGTCAATAAACATAGCACATTATTTTCAAACAAAACATGGATGCATTCGGTAATTCAAATCCCTTTTCGGGACATTCCACAATCATAAAACAATTTTAAAACAATTTTAGAAATATTTGTAAAATCATTAGAAAACATTTATAAAATCAGTATAAAACATTTTCTCACTTAAAACCATAAACATGTATCCACTCACTGTGTAAGGGAAGGTAATCACTCCCGGTTCATCCCACAGCAAAAGTCTAGCTTTGATCGGTTTGTCTAGCTCCTACGTTATATCATTACATAACCAAACCATTAATATTTATCATCTCATAACAACCTGTAAGTCTCGGTGACACGGACTTTCCTCCAAATTAATCTCTCTAATTTCAGCATATACTTTAAAGTCATGGTAATTTAAAGTAAACCCAAGTTAGAAAATGAAGATTACCTAATTTGTTGTCACCATCTTTGCTTCAAACCGAACCACCGTCAAACCCTAGGTTTTCTCTCACTAGAATACTTCGAATCTCCCACCAGAGTGAACCTTCTAGAGGTTGGGTTATGAGTTTTGGAACCTGTAGAATGTGGGTTCTAGTGGTATTTTGATTGGTCTTTGGAAGAAACAAGCAGAGAGGGAGAGAATGTGTGAACCAAGAGAGAGAAGGAAGAAGAAGAAAAAATGGAGTTTGGCCTTCGTGGGTTCTAATGTCCCACCACTGCTCTTTATTTATAACTCATTTTCCTAAATTTACTTAGTTGTCCTCCTTCACTTCCAATATACACAAGTGCCCAATATGCCCTTGTTGGTAATTTAGAGACTTTTCTCAATGGGTTCAAAAACTTAATAATTTATTTGTATATAGAGAAGCAATCGGTAATGTGAAGAAAAGCTTGAAATGGGAAGTGTCAATTTATATAAAATAAATTAGAAATAATGATTAAAAAAAAAAGTCTCTTTGAAAACCTAATGGTCTTGGGTTCAACTCCATCGGCAACCGAACACTATATGATCGGCTGAAGAAAGAAAATGTCATTCGTTGGAGACACATGCTTACATGGAGGCTAGAGAAATAATAATAATAAAATATGAGGTATAATATATTTATATTATACATAAAGAACGAAGTGGTTGGATAGCAAGGTCATGGTTCAAGTCTCCACATTGGCAAATGACGTAAGGCAATTTCAAGAATCATTGGTGCAAGAGAAGATAGCAAGCTGCTTTGGTTATGTTGCAAGAATTGAAGGCCATTCGGTCAATAAACCTGGAGTGCAAGATGGTGCTCTTCGATCAAGTCTCATGGAATGGGTGTTCGTTCAAACGAAAGATAACCAAACGGATTTGAAAATACCCGTAGGAAAATATAATGGACAGTTCGGTCAATACCGAAGGGAGAAATATTGGAGAGAGTTTGTAACCGAATGGATTTGCAAATACCCCGAAGGGAAATGTAATGGGTTGTTCGGTCAAATACAAAACTACCCACAGCTGAATGCATTACATGAGGCAATACGCTGTTCGGTCAATATATCGATGATAATAATTATATATATATATGTGACAAAATACCAATAAGTCTATGAAAGTGTTCAACACCAAGAATATTGATAAATCTATGATAGTCACTGATAGGTAAGTACCGATAGGGAATTCAATTGTGACCGACGGTAATAGATCGAATGGTAGAAATAAAGAAATGGTCTAGAGATAACAATCTCCTATGAGCAGTCTCTACTGAACAAGCCAATTCTCTCAAAGACATCAACTATTCACCGAACACTAAATCTAATTTAAAGTCTACCGAATACTATTATTTAGCAATTGAATACTTAAATTTTAAGAGTCTACCGATCAAGAGTCTAAAGACATCCTGAACAACCCAAAGGACAGAGTGTCACATTTATATTCAAATGAATTATTTCTCCCACATTTTTATAAAATATAAAAATTTTAAATTTTCCATTTAGATTGAGTTTCAAAAATTCAAACTTGTTTGGTATTACAATTCTTAACCCCCTAAAAATAAATTTTGTCCTCAAAATTTCATTACCTTATTATTCCTCAAACAGCTAGAGATGTTGTTTTCTCATTGTCTCATTAGACTCCTAAGTCATCTCTTCAATGTGGTTGTTCTTCCACAGCACCTTAACGATTGGAATCTGTTTGTTTCTCAGATTTTTAATTTGTTTCTCCAAAATAGCCACTGGTTGAACTCCAAAATTTAAATCTTCTCTCAACTCAATAGGAGAAGCCCCAAGAACATGGGAAGGATCTGGTAAGTATTTCTTCAACAGAGAAATATGGAAGACATTATGAATTTTCTCCAATTCTTAAGGTAGTTCTAACTGATAAGCTACCTGTCCTACCCTTCCTATGATCTTGAAGGGACCAATATAACGAGGATTTAACTTCCCTCTTTTCCGAAATTGAATTACCCCCTTCCAAGAAGATACTTTTAAAAATATCATTTCACCAATCCCAAATTCTAACGACTTTCTCCTCTTATTGGCATAACTCTTTTATCGGTTCTGGGCTGTCTTCATTCTTTCTCGAATCAACTTAACTTTTTCAGTAATGGCTTCAATCAAATCTATACCCTCAATTTTCCTTTCTTCGACTTCATCCTAGCACATAAGAGTTCTGCACTTCCAACCATATAGGACCTCATAAGGTGACATACCAATACTAGCTTGGTAGTTATTATTGTAAGCAAATTCTATCAAGGAATGGTGTCTATCCTAGCTACCCTGAAAGTCTAATACACAAGTTCTAAGTATATCTTCTAGTGTTTGGATAGTGCTTTCTGACTGTCCATCGGTTTAAGGGTGAAAGGCGATGCTGAATTTTAATTGAGTACCTAGAGACTCGTAAAATTTTGGTCAAAACCGAGAGATAAAGTGAGGGTCACGATCAGACACAATCGATACCGAAACCCCATGAAGTCTCACACTCTCATCAATGTATAACTTAGCTAACTTCTCTAAAAGAATATGTGTTTTGAATTAGCAAGAAGTGGGTTGACTTGGTGAAACGACCTACGATCACCCAAATGGCATCATACATGTTCGGTGTTCGGGGCAAACCGACTACAAAATCCATAGTGACATGCTCCCACTTCAACTCAGGAACTGGCAATGGTTGGAGAGTACCGGCAGGCCTCTGGTGTTTGGCCTTCACCTGCCGACACACCAAACACTTAGACGTAAATTCAGCAATCTCTCTTTTCATTCCAGACCACCAATAAGTTTCTCTAATCGTTCGGTACATCTTAATACTTCTCGGATGCATAGCATATGCCAATGAGTGTGTTTCCTCTAGAATAGCCTTACGAAGATCAACATCCTTAGGAACACAAATTCCATTTTTAAACACCAACATTCCATCCTTTCCAAGTCTAAACTCACCTCCTTCTCCATTGTTGACCTTCTCAACTATCACTTTCAATTCCTCATCAGCAGCTTGGAGCTCTTGAATACGATCCACCAAAGTTGGCCTTACCCTAAAACTAGCCAGTAATGCACCTTGCTCATCACTTGCTAATTTAACTCTAAGGGTTCAGATACTAACCAAACACGAAAAATAAGAATTTCACTGGACTCCAAACGAGATGAAGATTTCCAGCTCAAAGCATCCGCAACTACATTGGCCTTGCCGAGATAATAATCTATCACCAAATCATAATCTTTAATTAATTCCAACCATCTTCTTTGTCTCAAGTTCAGTTCCTTTTGTGTGAGTAAGTACTTCAAACTTTTGTGATCGGTAAAAATCCTACAAGTCCTTCCATACAAATAATGTCTCCAAATCTTCAAGGCAAATACAATTGCCGCTACTTCTAAGTTATGAGTAGGATAATTCTCTTCATGTTTCTTTAGTTGACAGGAAGTATAAGTAATCACCTTATCATTTTGCATTAACACACATCTCAATCATTATCTACTAGCATCACTATAAACCACATATCCGCCTCCACTTGATGGAAGAGTAAGGATGGGGGCAGATGACAACCTCTTCTTGAGCTCTTAAAAGCTAGTTTCACAATTATCATCTCATACAAATTTACTTCTCTTTCTTGTTAACTTGAACAATGGAGCTGCAATTTTAAAAAACCCTTAAACAAATCTCCTATAATATCCTGCTAGTCTAAGAAAACTTCTCACCTCTCTCACATTTCCTAGTTATTCCCACTTCAAGATGGCTTCAATTTTCTTTGGATCTACAAATATTCCTTCACCGGTCACCACATGTACTAAAAATCCAATCTCCCTAAGCCAAAATTCACATTTGAGAATTTAGCATACAATTGCTTTTCCCGAAGAGTCTATAAAACAATCTTTAGATGTTCCGCATGTTCCTCATCACTCTTTGAATATACCAATATATCATCAATAAACACATCACAAATCTATCAAGATATGAGTGAAATACTCTATTCATCAGATCCATAAAAGCAGCAAGAGTATTTGTTAACCCAAACGGCATCACCAAAAATTTATAGTGTCCATACCGAGTCCTGAAAGCAGTCTTATATACATTGCTCTCCTTAATCCTCAATTGATGATATCCTAATCTCAAATCAATCTTTAAAAACACACATGCACCTTGAAGTTGGTCAAAAAGATTATCAATTCTCGAAAGTGGGTACTTGTTCTTAATAGTGACTCTATTTAATTGTCGGTAATCAATACATAGCCAAAAAGTACCTCTTTCCTCTTTACAAACAAGACAGGTGCACCCCAAGGAGATGAACTTGGTCGGATAAATTCTTTATCTAGCAACTCTTGAAGTTGTACTTTCAACTCTGCAGGTGCCATCCGATAGGGTGGAATGGAAATGGGTGCAGTGCCGGGGAGAAATCAATAGTGAAATCAAACTCTCGGTTTGGAGGTAAACTAGGTAGCTCTTCCGAAAAAACATCCGGAAACTCCTTCACTATAGGGATGTTATCTAGAGTGGGACTCCCTTTAGTTGTGTCAATAACATGGGTTAAATATGCTTCACAACCTTTATACATCTACAAGCTTCTATAGCCGAAATTACACAGGTCGATACTACTCGACGTTCACTGGTAAAAACAAATGCTGAGTGTCCGGGTTTTCGAAATTCTACTTCCTTAGTAAAACAATTCACAAATGCCCGATGGAGGTGTAAAGAATGAGCAAAAGCATGTGTTTGTATTTATATGATAAATGTATAGTATTGTATTGGTGTATTGAAGAGAAGAAGTTGATAAAGAATTTTAAATAAGAGTGTGTCGATGTATATGCTGGCTCTTACGTGCGGCGAGAGATTGGATTGGTGTGAGCTTTATGTAGGATTGGTTGAGTACCACCACTTGAGTCTTGTGGACATGTTGTAAGCATGAACAAAATATGAAGAGTTAAGGTAGTCGCCTAAAAGACTTGACTTGACATTGGAAATTTGAAAGTGAAAAACATGTATTTTAGCCAATTGAACAGCATGTAGTCTTTTAGTATAACTTTCTCTACACAGCTCTGAATGACATGAGGTTTTCTACTTTAGACACTAAACATCCTTAGCTTTAAAAATGAAATAATAAACCCCTGATTTGTAAAGGTGTATTAGAAGTTATAGCCTATTTTCTATAACTACGCAGGTTTGAAACTTGCTGATTTTATACATTCGTAAGTGTTGGATGTCTTGATTAAGAGGAACACTTTTTCTTCGCTTCGTGCTATTATTGGGGAGTGCGCTACCCTCCCCCATACTGTGAGTGGGATTTATTTCAATGTTTTTATTTAATATGTAAACCTTGTTTTACAATATTTTGATAAATGAGCATGATTTATTGTGTGCTTGAAATATTTTGACTGGTTTTGGAACTGACTTTTTGTGAACCGATGGAGTGTCCAAAAATTTGGTTGAATTATGAAAATATGCATTCATGTGGTTGAAATGTATAATGTGTCATTTTATGCTATATGTTGCATTTGGTTTGTGAACCTGATTTACGACACATATTGATATATTTTTGATTTTGGCCTTGAGGGCTTTGGTATGTATTGTTCTTTAGCTACGAAGGACACCGTGAGAGGCGCTTGGGTGGCGTCTGCATATGCCTAGGCCTGGGGTATCCCACGAGTTGTCAAGATTATATTTACGACACGGTACTAGCCAGGTTGAACCCGAAAGGGGGAGGATTTGGATGCTATCCAAGTCTAGCACCTGGATGAGGTTCATCGCCAACACCGGGGTAGAGAGCACTTTAAATAAAATCACATATAACACCCCCGGTGTGCCTGTCATAGGTCAAGGTAGACCTCTGTCAGGACACTTTCAGTTGGCAGCTCTGTAATTTTAATGACAGTGTTTTGGATACATATTTGACTTGAAAATGCGTGCTAATGATATATTGTTGAAATGAAAAGCATAATGATTTGAAATATAATTTGCATACTTATGCTTTGACACTCCAGTTTCACACCTCATATTAGACGATTGCATTGACCCACTCACTCACTGAGTATTCTTCCCTGAGTACTCACCCCTCTTCTTTCCCTCCCCAGACAAGATTATGGTGCTAGGGCGACGCATTTGGCTCTAGAGGGCTTGATAGCTTGTTGGTGGATTTGGTATTTACGACGGTGAGATTTAAGTTTTAATTGAAAATATGAATTTCGTACTTTATGTCGACCCTGCGTGGTCTTGATATTGAGGTCCGTAGTTGGCCATGTACATATTATGGGATGACTGTATAATTTTTGGACTTTTGTTTGCGAAATTCTCATATTTTACTTGCATTGAGGCATTTGTAAATATTTAAAGTGTTAACTTGGGAATTTATAATATATTTGTATAAATTTAGACCCGTTCGGTGTAGCGGCTACTCATGCTCTAGTTGGGCATGACAGTAGAGGTTTGTGGCTAGGACTGTTGGTACTTTATTTAGCCTTGCGTTGTTCTGAATGTCGGTTGTGGGATTTGTTGGTTTTGGAGAGGCCGGGATGGCCATTTGTTTAATTTACAGCATGATTTTAAATTATACAGGTATACAGGTTTATTTGTACATGGGAGACCTCTGATTTATGGGGAGGTTCTATCCGATTTTCTGTAGAAATACAGCCAGCATCCAAGGTAACAGGCGGCTGTTCACGATCCTGGTTCGGGGCGTGACAGGAGGTGTAACCAATCCATTCCCATAATAGTATCAAAATCCTTCAAATCTAAGGGAATCAAGTCTGCCTCAAGAATCATTTCTCCTACCATGACATCACAACCCCTATAAACTATATCTCTAACTAGCTGTTCACCCAAAGGAGTAATCACCAACAACTTTATCTCAAGTGGAGTCATAGGTCTATTGGCATATCTAGCAAAACTTGCACTAATAAAGGAATTATTGGACCCTGTATCAACGAGTATGCGGGCATCGACACCAAAGATTTTCATTACACCTAATAATATAACCATTAAGCATTCATTTGTCCGATCTTATAACACACATCTCAATATTATCACTATGGCATTTCATCAATTTACATATATAAGTACGAATCATCCTAAACTTTCAACTAGAATAGTTAATAACATCCCAAATCATGAAATCATCAATAATATGCCTTTCTAAATAACCGAATTTGGGCTCAAGTAAATTTACCTGTAACAACATCTGGATTGCTCTGTGCCTCTTCATTAGTTATTGCATAGATCCTAGTTTGAGTTCGGTGTTGAGGTTGCTGGGGATGCTGAGGAGGGACGGCCACCATGTTGTTCCCGGTTCCCGTCCATGGAGCAGAAATAGCCAATGGTGTAGGGATGTTTGATGGGCCATTCCTATGGCCACTTGTGTGATCATGACTTGACGGACCTCCATAGCTACTCAGACCCAATTTAGGACAAGCATTGCAAAAATGTCCCATTCTCCCACATTGGTAACACTTTGAAGGTTTGGGACATGGTCCAGGATGATATTTCTTACAATTTTGGTAGGGTTCTCTCTTCGGCCCTACTGACCTACTCCCAGGCATGGTACTAGAAGTGGGAGTGCCAAATTTAGGAAATTGTTGGCCCCTCGAAGAGCCAACGGAATCTGAATCTGAAACTCTATTGTAGGAGCTCGTGCGGCTACTCTTGTTGGAGTCTTGACTTCCAAAAAATCTAGACTTTCTCTTTTTGTCATAGCTTTCTCTAACCCTTTCTCTCTCAATAACCATCTTCTCAGCCCTAAAGGCTAGCTCTAACACATCTTGGAATGTATGCCCCTTGGTTATTGGCATTTTCTCCCTTATACTCAGATTCAATCTTGATTCGAATTTTGTACATAGTGACTCCTCAGAGTTCACAAAGTCAAGAACATATGTAGTCAACTCCCTTAGTTCTGTCTCATACTCTGCTACTGTTTTGTTTTCTGGGGCTAACTTGAAAAATTCTTCCCTTTTCTGATTCCTATATTAGGGTGTAATATTTCTCCTCAAAGGCTCTAAGGAATTCTCCCCAAGTAAGAGGAGTGGATGCCCACCCTTCACATTTTCCCACCAAGTTCGAGCACCTTTATCCAATATTTTTAGGGCAATTCATAGTTTCATCTCATCATCTAACTTCATGTCAGAGATGGTCTCTTGAATTCGGTCAATCCATTCCTTGGCCACTGAGACATCACACGTGCTTGAAAAGGTTTCACATCCCAGTTGTCTTGCCTCTTTGATTAATTTTAATAACTCCATGGCAAGACGGTCAGTTGATGCAACAACCGGAGCTGTGGGTGCCACTGGAATACTTGGCGTGACTGCCAGCATTAGAGGAGGAACCAGTGAAGGAACTGAGGTTTGGTGCGGAGCTTGGTAATATACTCCGTAAGTACTCCACCACTCCATGACTTGATGCAGGGCAGCTATAGGAGGACCAAGAATCCCGATTGGAGCAGCCGGATGTGTAGACGTTGGGGGAGGCACATGTGAAGATGATACAGCCTCTGGTTGGGAAGGTGGAGTCGGAGGAATCTCATTCGGGTTCCTCGTTCTTATTCTAGGAGGCATAGTTCTACAAAAGAAAATCTAGTCTTAGCAAATGTAACAGAAATTTAACTAAAGGCTTAACCCCCTAAAAATAAAATGATGTCCCTAACTCCCTAGGACCCATAGGAGGCATTTGTAATCATTTGGAATACTTCAAATATCAAGTTTTCTCAAACTGGTTTTAAAAACAATTGAGGACCTTCAAAATACTTGGGAATCTTTTCAATCGTTTTAAAACATTTTCAAATCATGAGTCTAAGTTCTGATACCAATACAATTGTCACACCCTAACCCGCAGATCCGAGCACGTGACAACCGCCGCGCTACCCTGGATACGTATGAGATTCACCCCGTACTCCAAGGCATCGCAAGGCATTTGGAATACTGAAATAAAACCATAAGCTATCCCGGCCATCAACCAAACAGATCAAAATTTCCTCTCTAGGAATAGAAAATAGAACCAGTAATGATTCCCAAGTAAATTTCATAAGAAAAGAAAATTTAGGGTCCTCAATAAACGTTTACATATAAGCAAATCCGTCCAGTATCAAAATACAGAGTTACTTAAGTTGACAATTTAAATTTTTATACAAAAAGCCCTCCTTGGGTCAACTATCAATACCTCTAAAACAAAATTAGGTCTATACCCCAAAGAAGTCTTAGAAAAGAGTCCTCCCAAAATCTGGCTCTAAATGACTTCGCGAAATAACTAAACTTCCTCTGTAAAATAAAAAGGGAGGGGTGAGTATAAAAATACCAGGTGAGTATAGAAATACCCAGTGAGTGCATAACATGGTACGATAATAAATAAGTGGTGATTATGGTTATGTCAAATGTTTTTCTCGAAATCATACGATCGCATCCATAAATCTCAATATAAACAAGATCTTAACAAATCATGGTGTATAATTTATATGTATCCAGTCATCACAACTTGTTTTCCAAAATCTTTCCACCAAAGGCTTGGCCCTGACCAATGGTGGGATCACCAAGGGATTTTCATCATCATCAATCAATCATACACATTACCCCCTTCCTTGGTTTTGGCTCGGACCTCTCCTGGGGTGCAACTAGGGTAGTCCGAAAGGAAGGATTCAGAGGCACCTCTCGAGCATAGCTACCTCTTCATCCAAATAACTGCCAACCATGTCGCCCCATCGAGCTCCACACCGTCCACACCGCGTAGGGAATGACTATAGCTATTAACCATGCACATAGTACCACTTCTAAATCTTTACATCATATATCAAAATGTGCCAACGGTTATTCAAACGAATTCTCAGAGCATGGTTTCAATCAATCGCATTCAACACAAGTCAATAAACAAGGCACATTATTTTCAAACAACACATGGATACATTCGGTAATTCAAATATCTTTTTGGGACATTCCACAATCATAAAACAATTTTAAAACAATTTTAGAAATATTTGTAAAATCATTAGAAAACAATTATAAAATCAATATAAAATATTTTCTCACTTAAAACCATAAACATATATCCACTCACTGTGTAAGGGAAGGTAATCACTCCCAGTTTGTTCCACAGCAAAAGTCTGGCTTTGATCGGTTTGTCCAGCTCCTACGTTATATCATTACATAACCAAACCATTAATATTTATCATCTCATAACAACCTGTAATGTTCTAGAGTTCCTCAACTATTAATAGATTTTATGTACTAAGTTTAAAGCGGACCTGAATTTGAATATAATGGAAGAGATATCAATAACTAAGGAGCATACATTCCAAAGTGTCCTAGAATTGGTTTTGAGAGCTAAGAAAATGGTGATCGAAAAGGGAAAAATCAGGGAAAGACAAGGGAAGAAGAAGAGGTCCAGCGGGTGCACACCAGGCCAAAGCTCCAAAAAGATCAAGAACACGGACTCCTATAGTGGCATTTCATTTTCCAATACTGAGTCTATTGGCCCTCCAAAAGGCCAATAACCATCAGAATTTGGTGCTCCCACTTCTAGTACCATATCTAGGAGCAAGTCAAAGGGGTCGAGAAAGGAACCTTGTTGGAATTGCAAGAGATTCCACCCCAAACCATGTACTGAGCCTCCAAAGTGTTACCAATGTGGGAAGGCGGGGCATCTCCACAATGCTGGTCCCAAACTGGGCCTAGGTAGCGATAGAGGTCAGTCAAGCCAAGACCACCCGAGTAACTCAAGGAGTGGTCAATTAAACATGTCTACCCCATCGGCAAGTACCGCTCCACAAACAAAGATCAGGAGCAATGCAGTGGCTCTAGCCCAACATCCACAAACAAGGGCTCAAATAAGAATCCATACTATGATGAATGAAGATGCTCAAGGCAAACCAAATGTAGTCACGAGTAAGTTCCTTTGGATTTTAATTTGATGACTTAGAGATTTTTAATGCAACCAATATGTGATTAAGTGTACATGATAGAATTAGGAGTCATATTTGAGAGTATGTGTTATGTTTTGATAAATATTTGTGATTTTTTTATTAGGTTTAATGAGTATTTTTGAGTTGATGTACGGGTGTTGATTTTGAAGGGGTTTGATAACTAGTACGAAGTTTGTTAAGCACTCTAACCCATTCTTGACCCCTCTTGGTAAAGAATTATTTGAGGTCACTCCATAGGAAGAATATGAGAGGTAGAACTACTACTTCTCCTACTTGAGGAGAATTTCTTAAAAATTTTGAATCGGTCCTATAGGAACCAAAAGAAGGTGGGAGTCTAAGTATTGATGGCAATTTCGGTGCCACTAAGTATTGATAGCAATTTAGGTGCCACTAGGGTTTGAAATTCTCTCTATCGCTCTTACTCATTGTGGCCATTGATCCCAGGCCCTAATGATGACATTGTCATAGAACTCGTCATAATTCTCTGGCCTCTATATTGTCTGGTGTGGTCTACCAATTCTGTGGTTCAAGGCTGCAACTTGATTAGGAAGGATACAAATTTAGTTGGGGACAAATTCAAATGTACATGTAATTGTGTCCTGTTGCTTGCAGTTGCTCTCAGTTGCATATAAAATATATGTATTTGTTTATCTGAGATATTATGGGCAGAGGTTATAGATAAGTTACCTCCTTAATAAGTTGTGCGAAAAAGCTTTTAGTTATGTGTTAGTGAATACCTCCCTAAGCTTTTGGAGTATTCGTGCAGAATGTGAATTATAATAAGAATGAAATACAAGTGATTGTCTTGATAGAATATCTTTGGAAGTAAAATTATCTTCTCACAAAGTTTGATGAAATTCTTCTATCAGAAGTGAGTGATTTCATGCTTGTACTTAGATAAGAAAAATGATTTTATTAAACT